>BSBN01000224.1:0-1371598 GCA_027924645.1 Cunninghamia lanceolata | reverse complement strand
TTAATGCAAATTGGGTCACACCCATTCTAGTAAATGCCTTTGCATTATTTGTTCAATAATAGTGTTTGGGATGTCGAATTTGGTTATGAGGCTTTCCAATAAATTGATAACTGTAGATTCAGATGCTTCTTTTTTTAGGATGGCTTCTAACCATTTGGTGAAGTAATCTGTAGTAGTCATTATGTACTTATGTCTCTCACTTTATAATGGATAGATGACTCCTATAAAATTCAATCCCCATTGTGCAAAGGGTTGCTCAATTAGAATGGGCTTTAAAGGCATTAGTGCTTTCCCTTTTCTTCCCACATAAAATTGACAATTCTGATAATTTCTTGACCATTTATATGTATCTGTGAACAATTGTGGCCAATAATATCATGCTCTCATTAGTTTCATAGTTGATGTATGTGCTGAATAATGTCCTCCAAAAAAGCCTTCATGAAATTCATTTAGTGTTGCAGGGATTTCACTCTCATTCACACATCTTAATAATCTAATTCCATTAAATTTTATTTTGAAAAGAACACCTTCAAATATTCAATATGAGGTTGCCTCTAGTTTGAATGCCCTTTTTTTCCCAAATTCAAATCTTTTGGAAATTTTCCAGTTTGTAGAAAACCAATCTTATCTTGTAGCCAATTGGTATTTGAATCTTCCTCAATACTTAAACATGTTTTCTTTGACTGTTCTAAAAAAAGTTTATATTGAATATTTAAGTTGTGTGGTATCTCTGTATCTTCTCCAAGATGTTGACACAACCCTCTACCTTTCACTAATTTTATTGGTTTTATCTCAACATCATATTCTAGAATTTTTGTTACCCATCTAGCTCTTTTTTCACTAATTTCTCCATCAAAGATGAATTATCTCACTCTTAGGTGTACCATCATGGTTGTAATCTTGTTGTATGAAATCATAGCTCTATAATTTTCTAACCCTTTTAAAAATGCATATACTTGCTTTTCTATAAAAGTGTACCTAGTTTCTACCTCTTTTAATATTTGTCTAAAAAAGAAACAAGGTGCTCTTCTCTTTGGTCACCCTCTTTTTGTGTTAGCACTACAATGATGCTTGTTTGACTTCCATATGCATAAATCACAAACTCTTTATAAAAATCTGGATTAACTAGTACTAGAGCATTAGAAATTGTTGTCTTGATTTGATGGAATGCTTTCTTCCCTTCCTCTATCCATTTAAATTGTTGATCCTTTTTTAACATACTAGTGATTGGCCTCATTATTCCTACAAAGTCAGATATAAATTTTTCCTAGGAAAGATTGAAGTGCCTTCTTATGCTATGGTAATGATAATTCCATGATTGCTTGAACTCTTTCAGGGTCAATTTCTATTCCTCCTTTTGAGAACACATGTCCCAATAATTTTCTTTGTGATACAACAAATATACATTTCATTGGATTAATAGATATCCCAAATTTCAAACATCTTTGAAATACCTTTTCCAGATGATCAAAATGATCCTTTGCATTCTTTGGAAAGATGGTAAGGTCATCAAGATATACTAGTATGGTGTTATTTACAAGATCTTTGAAAGAAATGTCCATAGCTCTTTGAAAAGTGGCTCCTACATTTGATAGTCCAAAAGGCATTTTTTATAAGAAAAGGCTCCCCATTTTGTAGTGAATATTGTTTTATATTGGTCTTCTCTTTTCATTAATATTTGATTGAAACCTAAGAAACCATCCAACATTGAAACCTATTAGATCCTACCACTATTTGGAGGATTTGATCCATAGAAGGTAATGGATAATGATCTTTAAATGAGGCCTTATTAAGGTCTCTTAAATCTAAACACAAGCGAATCTCTCAATTTTTCTTTCTCACTGGGACTGGATTTGAAACCTATGTTGAATGTTTGATTGGGTATATCAAACCTACTTTTACTAGTTTTATGAGTTCATATTTCATCATCGGCTCTATTCTTGGGTTTATTCGCCTTTACTTCTATTTGACTCACTTGATTTCTAGCCAAATTTCAATAGTATGTTGCATTACTTTTTCATCATAGCCTTTCAATTACTCATAATTCCATGCCATTATTTTATCATGTTTTGCAAAAAGTTGAATAAAACTTTCTTCTTCCTTTTGGTTTATATAGTTTCCAGCCTTAGTGTCTTTCATGGAACTATCTAAATTTCTTTGTAATCTTGGCTGCCTGCTCTGTTGTAGCACCTTCTTGCAATGGTGTCATCACAAAAGTCTTTCCATCCTTCTTGATGGTGTATGTGTTAGCATATCTGTCATATAATGCTTGCCTATCAAATTGCCATGGCCTACCTAAAAGTAGGTGACAACACTCCATGGGCAAAATGTCACATAAAATTCTCTCCTTATATTCTCCAATATGAAAATCAACATATGCTTGTTCATCTACCAAAAATTGATTGACTATCACTTACCCAAGATGCTCTGTAAGGAGTTTGATGAGAAATCCTTTCTATGTTCAATTTATTCACCAATTCCCTGGACACCATATTATTTGTTGAACCAGAATCTATGACTACCTTGCATATTTTACCTTTGCTTCTGCAGTTGATCCTAAAAAGAGCTCTCCTCTGTGATGGTTTAGTCTTCACTGGTTCTTTGAGCAACGTCCTCTTGATCATCAGATTTTCTCCCACTTCTGATGTCAAATTCACTTCAGGAGATGTCACACTCCCTGCATCCTCTTGAGTCAAAGTGGTTCTTCTCTCACTACCATGAGAAGTTGAAGCCTTCTCTGGACACTTATAAGCCAGGTGCCCTATCTGATTATAGTTATAACATCTCATGTTGGAGAACTTGGATCCTCTACCTGATCCATTTGTCCCACCTCTTTCATTTGGCCTTCTTCCTCGGTAGCCTCCTCTGCTACTTGAGTCTCCAACTTGTTCTTCTTGGCTAGACTCACCACTAGGCCTCTGGTTAGGACTTCTTCCTCCAAAACTGCCTCTAAAATTTCTGTCACCTCTTCCTCTGCTCTGCTGCTCACCTTTCCTCTTCAGCTTCTCTTTAGCTCTTAATGCTACTTGAAAGCATTTTTCCATAGTTTCAGGCGTAAATAAACTTATCTCATCTTGAATATTGATCCTCAGACCATTTAAATACCTTACTACTTTGGATTTTCCATCCTCCATGTACCCACAATGAAGAGTGTACTTGTGAAACTCCTCGATGTAAGTAACCACATCCATATCTTTTTGCTTAAGGTTCTGCATTTTCCTGTAAATCTACACCTCATAGTCAGATGGAAGGAAATGGGACTTGATCTTCTCTAGCATTCTGCTCCACGAAGATATCATACTCTTCCCATTCTTTACCCTTTCTCCTCGAGTGTAATTCCACCATGTAAGGGTAGCACCTTTGAGTTTAGTTTTTGCAAACTTGACTCTCTTACTTTCAGGAACTTCTTTGTACTCAAAGTGGTTGTTTAGAGCCTCAATCCACTCCATGACTTCATCAACATTCATCTTTCCACTGAACATGGGGATATCTATCCGAGCCTCTGAAGAGTCCTTGCCAATAGCCTTAATGGCTTCCAGGAATTGCTTTTGTTCAGCCGGTATCACTGCCTCTTCTTGTTCCTTTTCTTCTTCCTCTTTCTCTTCTTCTTCATCTGAACCTTCATCTATCCTTTTAACAATCTTCACTACCTTCAATTCAACTTGGAGTGCTTCCTTGACTGTAATCTTGATCATCTCCTCCATCTCCTTGAATTTCTTGACCACTTCGGTGGTCATCCCCTTTAGAGGCATATCACTAGCCTCTCCTTCACTTTTTCTGTCTAACACAAACATTCACAGACAATGCCAACACTTCTACAAATCCTCAATTTGACTACAACACAATGCTCAATCATCTGTCCATCCTACACACTGCTTCACAGACCCATTCCTCTCGTCCAACAACAGATCCTGGAGATGCACTACCACTCTCTCTCGTAGTGGCCTCACTCTGCACCCTCTTCCAGCCAAACCTCTATTGGTGAATGGTCACGACAGACCTCATCATCGTCTACCCACATATTATAGGAATCCTATTCCTTCTCGCACTAGATGGCACTAGCAACTCTTCATCTGCCTTCTTAGGAATCAAATATACAACTACCTAGATCTTTCGCTAGCTCTGATAGCAATATGATGGGGAGCCTTAGTTGGTAAGACTTACTCCGTCAGCCACCTTGCAACTTATCACTTCGACCCTACAACTCTCCCCAATGGATGACTCTATGGTTCTTGCCTATTGCTAAGACAATTTCCATCGGTCATGTTGAGGTGGGTTTCATCGACACGCCAATGTCTTTGCCTTCGGTGAGGCTTGAATATCTGTTTGGCTGATGCATCGATGCAACCCGTCATTGGTATGACTCACCCTATCAGCAAACTCCAATTTCGCTAGGCCGATACACCGATATGCATCTCAGGCTGTGACTTCCGTTCAATGCCTTGAACCTCTCTTCGGCCAGACTATCCTCATCGCTCTGAGTGAGAAATTTTTCGTTGATGGCCTTTATCTCACCGATATCAGCTCCAACTCCTCCGATCAAACCCTAGCACATGGAGATGCTAGGCCACCTACTGTGCACACTCCAATACGGTCCTCTGCGCTGCCAAACAGGAAATGAAAATAGATATCTGTACAATGAAGCCATTCCACTGATTTCAACAGAAATCTTATCAGTCGAATGCTTCACATCGACATTTTGCAACAACGGAATTATAGAAAGGAAAATAAATCTACAACTATGCAATTTGTAACTACAGAGAATGGAAAAGAAATTGACGACACAGAATAGTTCGATTTCTCCTTAACACAATGTACAATTACATACAATCTCCTCTTTGATTTGCTTACAATATCTAATCTATATATATTTGATTCATTTCTCTAAGGTTTATAAGCTTGCCCCGAGGAACACCAACCCATTCCAAGCAGCTGGGAGAAAACTAACTGATTCCAAGGGGCTGGGAGACCAACCATCTAACCACTAACAATTTGACAAATGCAAACTAAGTATTTGGGACTTTTGTTCTATGTCTAGATACAAACAGAAATGATACGCATTGGTCGAATAGACCTTATTACAACGCAAACATGATTTCCTAAACAAAACATGATTTTAAATGCCTCATAGAGGCCACCTTGTGTTAGGCGCTCCTGCACCACAAACATGGAAGAGAATGGATTTCTTCTTTCTTATATTCATGTTGGTTTGACTTGCACCAACGAATTGCCTGGAGAGCGACCCTTCGTGAAAGATGTAGCCAGGGCCTTGGAAAACCTCAAGACATCTTTCACGGGAAATGCAGCTTCTTCTAATTAACATCAAGTTCAACCATATCAGACCACCTACGCTATACCAATCCCACTGCATTATTGGCATCTGATAGTCAAAGTTCTACATTTTAGATGTTTGAGTTCGATTAAGTACTTCTAGTGCTTTATGTTAGCTATTTCAAGTTTATCTTCTCTCGCAAGCTTGTCTATATCCATGCGAAATCCTCAGGTTAAATTGTAGCTCTTTAAAAAAGTAAGATGTTCCAAATCATGTGCATGTATTCTAGTAGCTGAGAAAGTATATAGATTGCTGAAATGTTGCAAAATGTGTAATATATTGTCTTATCTATGCCACTTCCTCTGATTATATGTGGAATTTTAAGATTCTTATTTTCTTTCCCTCATTATTCATTATTCTCCAAGCTCAAAAAGATGAGATCAATCTGGATGCTATAACAACCATGAAATATTCATTTCCAGAGAGGATACATTATGAACAAGAATTTGAAGATAATCCATTTTCGAATTTGTTTGAATAATTTAGAACAGCTTTAAAGGATGGATCATGGGGCTGCTTGCAGAATTCATTCAAATTTTTAGACCTATATTCAGACACGGTATGGTTGCATATACCCTTGAATTGAGCATTCATGATCCAAAAAATTACATTTAACATTATTCAATTGCATCAGAGATCTATAGCTACTACAAGCTTGCAAACAGCACCTAGATATTAGGCTTTAAATTTTCTGTAGTAGTATTAAAGAGCTGTCTTGATTGGTCATGTAATAGAAATATGCATGTCACTCTGCCACCAATTTGATGAAGACGATAATTTGGAATAGTCGATATCATCCAAATTGAGTTTAGGGTAAGCCAGCTATGAAGATTTCTTAAGTTATGTTAGGGTAGGGAGTTTAGTTTTCTCTGGTCTCTTATTGGCAAAGCCTCACTATCATGTAACATTTTGGAATTGGGATAAAGGTTGTAATTTTCTAAAGGAGATAATAAGTTCTGATGTATTGCATTCAATTTCAATGAGAACAGATTTGCTAAACAGGCTATTATGCCATGTGTAAAAATCTAGATTTTATATCAATCTCAACGTTCCAACTTTTTAACCTACAAGTTAATAGTGCACTGACAGCCCAGGCCCAATGGATATTTATAGCAAAGGTGAATTTTCATGTCAATAATGTTATAAGATTCCACTATATATACAAATATCTCTTAAGACTTTATTAAGAGTTTATATGGTCTTTACTAGTTTGAGTTTATTATTTAGCTTTATCCATTATTCAAGTAAAACACTGCAGCATGCCCATCATGTGTAGATATAGGTGGAGGGTATCAGGCAGTCCAAAATGTCTTGGCAGATCATACACGGTCTAATTTAATGTGCAGTGGACTTCCTCAAATTCCTCTCCCATGGACATTTCATCATCTAAAAGTTTTTTACATGTAGGATAAGGTCCTGCCAGACTTGATATCTTCTGTTACATATGAGTATGTCCAAGGAAAGTACCAGTATATTCTCTCTGTTGCAATGTGCCAAAAAACTAGATAAAGTATAATTGCATATCTAACAGCCACTAAATATTCAGTCCCATAGTTATATTTTTAGTAATTCTAGGGACGGAAATTTTAATGGAGCCAATTGTGGAACCTAAGCATTGCAGTATTAGCTCCCTCTATGAACCCTTAAAATGCCTTCCTTTGTTGCACAGGAATCAAATTGTTTCTGACATGCACCCCTAAATTCAAGGGATTCCAGCTAGCCTGGTATAAGATTGAAGCACCTCTTGATGTGCCCCTGGTGTCATTCGCTTCCCATTTATTCACCTCCATTGTAACTTCATTTTTGGTAAAAAAGAACAAAATGAAAAACAAATCAGAGTATTTTTCATTTGCTTTCTAAATGAACAACCATGAAGCCCTCTTGCAGCATTCCTGGCTAACCAGCAGATCTTAGCAGAAGATTACCCATAAACTTTCTGATGAAAATATATAAAATGCCACGAATTTCTTAACCCATGCATCCTGCGCAGGATGTGAGAGTAGAAACATAACAAAAGCAAAGATGGTGGAGTCTACCAATTTACCCACAGCTGCACTTGAAGAACTTTTTAATCCTATCAAACAATGGTGTCCTTGAGCTAATTGTGGATCATGTGGCTCATTCACACTTGCTTCAATGGGCTCACATCTTGCACCTTGTTTGCAATTTTAATCCTCATTATTAAGTCTCTTTGCCTCTGCCATGAACTCTTCTTTCTACTGTTTGGATACCAACAAGAGATTGCCCTGACCTGCATTTAGGTATGGAAATTTCAGAGACAGGACTATGTAGGTACCTTAAGAATCTTTACTTTGGAAGCAAATGGGAATAGATTGAGTGATGCCAACCTTTTTCTCCACCACCAGAATACTGTCGCTGGCCTTGCCAGAATATTGTAATGAAGTTAAATGAAAATTTAGCATCCCCTGTATTATATCATCTTTTCAGAATCAGTTATGTTAGCTTTTAACTCCATTAAACAGATTATTTTAAACTAAAACTTTTCAAATTATAGATTATGTGTAAGGATTTTGAGGATTTAACTGCTTAGTTTACATCCACTCATATTTTGTGTAGTGGCTCGCAAGAATAAAGTATGGGATTTTCCAGAGGGTAACCTATATCAAGCACATAACCTAAGACGAGCTTAATATTGGAATAGGCCCAGTGAACAATGTCTGTATCCTATATTTGCTAAGTCAACTTTTCTTCAATCTCTCGATTTCTCCATTAATTTTCTCAATGCCCACATTCCACCTCAACTCCGTCAACTTTCACGTCTGCAGAAACTCTAGCTGCAGTGCAATCAATTACAAGGAACCATTCAGTCCGCTCTCTCCACTTGCTGCAATTTTCTTTACCTGGCACTCTTCTATAATCAACTGCATGGCAGCATTCCTGGAGCCTCGCAAGTTTGAAGTACCTTCGCTTAGAAGTAAACAATCTCACTGGTTCCATTCCCAACTCTTTGGAAAATTTGTCTTGCTTAGTTGAATAGGATTTGTCAGCAAACGATCTCACAGCTACCATTCCACCTGAATTGGGCGTGCTCACCCACCTGCAGGTTCTTTACCTTTTTACAAATAAGTTATCAGACATCATTCTCAACTCTTTAGGAAATCTGTCTACCTTGACCGATTTAGAATTGTCAGAAAACCATCTCGAGGACCCAGGGCTTAAATTTCAAAGTCTGTCAAGAAATTTTTTTCCTATAGTTTAGTTATCATACAATTAATTTTTTTTAACAAAGTCAAATTTTATATAAGAAATAGAAGAAATATGAAATATTGTCCGGCTTACAAAAAATTTAAAAATTTAATTGTTTGTTGTGAAGACCATTGTTTATATAAAATATTCTATTAAAAAATTTAAAGAGTATTTACAATTTTTTTTAAATCTTAAGATTTTTTTTTAAATAATAGAAGTTTCTATTAAAAAATAGAAGAAGTTTCTATCATAAAATTTAAAAATAAAAGAAAAAATATAAAAAAAACACACAGATGTGTTTTTTTATGTTTTTTCCTTTTGTTTTTAAATTCTTTAATAGAAACTATTTGTGTGTGTTTTTATGTTTTTTCTTTCATTTTTAAATTCTTTAATATAAAATTCATAACGGTTAGATTTTCATATTAATTGTTTTTCCTATAATTTTTAAAATAAATTACATGTATATTAATAAACTCAAATATTTATTTTTACTGTATTTTACATTAAAATCTTTAAATACAGTTATACAACTGTCAAATTTAAGCCCTGCCAGGACCCATTCTTACTAAATTGGGCATGCTCACTCAACTACAGTTTCTTTACCTTTTTAACAAATAACTTATCAGGGACCAATCCCAACTTTTTAATAAATCTCTCAAAATTGAATGAATTGACTGTATATCAAAACCAGCTGAGTGGACATATTCCATGGGAAATTGGTACCATGGTCTCCAATTTGCAATACCTCTGTTTATGGGAAATTAGCTTATTGGAAACATACCAATAATTCATTGAATAGGTGCCAATGGAGCTGGGTACGTGGAACCTCATTTACAGCCTAAGGTTATGTTGGGACCCAAATTTTCTAGCTCCCAAACCTGCGTTATGTTGTGTGCCTAAATCCATCAAAATGCCCTTTGAATGTTGCCCCTTGTGTTTTGCCTTGTTTCATGCTTTTGAAAATCTGGAAAAAAATTCAAAAAATGACCAAGTAAAGTGAAAATCGACGAGTTCTTGATCAGGTAGAAATTGCCGATGAAATGGAACTATTCCTATTCCTACACAAAACTCCAATGAGATGGAACAAAGCGGACAAAATGAGAAGAGACAACAAGGAAGAAATTGGGGTAGTTCCTGGTCAGGTAGAAATCCTCGACGGGATGGAACAAGAGAAAAAAAAGAGAAGACAATGAGAAATTGGGAAGTTCCTGGTGACCAGAAAAACTTCCCAGAAAACTGACTCCCAACAATTAACACAAAATTAACTAAACATTTTAATACCAACATTAAGTTACTATGATTAGAAGGCAATAACAATTTAGAGGCCTTCCAAATTATTTAGAGATAATGATGAGCTATGTGAAATATAAGGTCAAAAATCAATCTCTCAAGAGAAAAAAATCTAATAAATGATGTTGGGGCTGATGTTTTACTCGAGTTTTTTAGTTAGTTGGACCTTTTGTACCTCACATGGGCTTTCACAATCAACGAATCTTAGCATAGTGTTATCAAAACATCTTATCTACGGAGAAATTCATATTATATGCAAATCTACACGAACTCCTTAATCATCTGAAGGACAAAAACACCATGCCTTTGTTGGCAAGGGCCTACCTAGAAACCACTGAGATGGAGAGAAAAAAACAAAACAAAAGAGAGGGAGACAAATTGTAGAAATTAAAAAGAAAACATAAATTTATCTATTTAAGTATTTGTACTCAAAATTTACATTCATAAATTACAAAAACTCAAAGTTGCTGCTCTGTTTCATCTTTCACAAAATACTTTTTTATTTCCAAAGCTTTTCACTGCTCTTGCTGTTGGAGTTGTTTGCATTCCATTTTTGGAGCTATTGTTCATTCTAGAGTTGCCTGCAATTTAGAGCTAGTTGCACATGTTGCAACATTCTCTCTGTTCTCCACTATATTATTTCTGTTCTTTTTCTCTTTTTTGTCTCTTTCTTGTCTTACAAAACATCTGGCGCTCAAACTCCTTTTCAAATTCACCAACCAACATTTAATTTCTACTAGGTCAAAAACATAAGCAACATTAAAGGAAAGGGGTCAGGAGGAAAAACTCCAAAAATCTCTAATGGTGGGTAGGTACAATTAATGCACTGACTCTGGATTAAATTCCAACACTCCTTAATCTAGAGTCACATATCATGAAAAAATGATCATTTGTGTCTTTATATAATTTTCTTTTTGGAGCTATTCTTTGGAGCTAAATTTTGTAGTTAGCTTTCTAGAGCCAATCTCTAGAGCTAATCTATAATTTCTGAGTTTGTCTTTCTGGAGCACCTGCGAAGCACTTTTGTCTTTTTCGAACTGAACCTTTGGACCTCTTCTGTATTTCTAGAGCATCTTCGAAGCTCTTCTGTCTTTCTGGAGATGAACCTCCAGAGATTTTCTACCTTTCCAAAGATGAACTTCTGGAGTTGTTTTGTCTTTTTGGAGCACCTTTGGAGCTCTTTTAAGACTGTCTTTCTAGAGATAAACTTTCAGAGCTATTTCCTTTTTGGAGTTGCAATTCTCCAGAGCTATCTATGATGTCAAGCCTATCTCTTAGGCATTCAAAGAAATCTTTTGACAATGCCTTGGTGAAAATATTAGCGAGTTGTTACTCATATTTCCAGTATTGAAGCTTGATCTCTCCATGTTCTACCAACTCCCTTATAAAATAGTAGTGGATCTCAATGTGCTTTCTTCATCCATGGAAGACAAGATTATTTGTCAAGGCTATTGAAGAATCGTTATCACAATATATGGTTGTACCATCTTCTTGCTCGTCATTTAAATCTGCAAGGATTCTTCTCAACCAAATAGCCTGACATGCTACTGCATTTGCTACTATGTACTCAACTTCTACTGTGGAGAGAGAAACAATTGGCTGCTTCTTGGATGCCCATGAAATAGCTCCTGAACCCATGTGGAATACATAGTCTTATGTGCTTTTTTTGTCATCTACACTTCCTACCCAATCACCATATGTGTAACCAATCAGCTCAAACTCATTAGCTATGGTATACAAAATGCCATAGCCTTTTGTGCCATTGACATATCTCAGGATTCTCTTTCGTACTTGTCAGTGTGTGTCCTTAGGTCTCTCCATGAACCTAGAAAACAAATTTACTGCGTACATTTAATTAGGCCTTGTAGTAGTCAAATATATTAGACTTCCAACCATGTTTTTGTATAAGTTTTGGTTTACTTCGTTGCTTCTATCCTCCTTCCTTAATTTCAAACCTGTAGTTGTTGGTGTTGGGGCAAGTTTGTTCTTCAACATTCTAAAACTTTTCAAAATCCGTGGCATAGTTAGTTTATGAAATAAATATGCCATGATGTGTTTGTTAGACCTTAATGCCAAGGAAATATTTCATCAAACCTAGTTCTATCATCTCAAACTCTCTTTTCATTACCTCTTTGAAATTAGTAATAAAGAGGTCACAATTTCATGTCAAAATTAGATCATCTACATACAAAAAAATAAGGAAAATCTCACCATGAGCTGATTTGATGTAGAGTGTGGTCTCACTACTACTTTTATTAAAGCCAGTGCTTAGTAGATATGACTCTATTTCGTTGTACCATGCTCAAGGTGCTTGCTTAAGCCCATAGAGAGCTTTCTAGAGCCTATGTACCTTGCCTTCTTGCCTTGAGACTTCATATCCAGTGGTTATTCCACATACACGTCTTCTTTGAGTACTCTATTTAGGAAGGATAATTCACATTCATTTGATATATCTTCGACTTGTGATGGGCTGCTATTGCTAAGACTACTCACACTATTTCTAGCTTTGCAACTAGTGCATATGTCTCATCATAATCTCTTCAAGTTCACTCAACTTTGGCATATTTTCAGAATGGAGATTTTGTTTATCATATAGAAAAATATAAATGTTGTTATTTTCACTCATAATGTTGTTGATACAAATTTTTGTACTCACACTAGTTCTTTGTTGATCATCTTAAATGTGTTTATGCAAATCTAGTTGCAAGCTAATAAAAGGCCCTTCTTAATATGCACCCAATTCAACAATCAAAGGCATAAGTTTTTAATTTTAAAACAGGTCAACTATTTACCACTTTTGCACATGAATGAGATGATAGGTGGACTGGAAAGTAGTCTCTCTTGGAAACCTCAAGTTTTGGGTTCAAATCTAAAACTTTTTACAATTTAGAAAATTTTCACTCTAACCTTGTTCACCAACACATGCAGAGCCATTGTAGATGGTCCTCTTCTCTACCAACTAGTCAACACATCTAATGCTAACCACCACCATAAGTGGGCCAACACTCTTACGCATCCTCTCAACAATGTGAGTGAGCCCTTGCTTGTGGACAAGGGAAGTTTCCTTGTTTGACTCTTGTTATTTTGCCACAACAAAATAATACTTTGCCTCCACTATATGTGTGTGATTCATAGCTTCATGAGTAGGAGAATGAAGATAATGCTCTCACTAGAAGGGAGCCAATTTAAGATGGAAAAAGTTTGCCTAATGGAAGTCAAAGTAACCTAATTTATCAAGATCTACCTCCAAATACTATAGTGTTAGCTACTTAGTCTTTTTTTATTATGTTTATGTTATGACTTTATGATTGTCCAATTGACTATTTTGTTATTAATTATTGTGCAAAATTTAATGACTCCAAAACATAATAACATTTTTATCCAATTTTTAAAAACAAAGTGTATTTTTTTCATTTAAATAATATAAAAATCTATTTCATAGAAAACATATTTTCCATTTACATCTATCTATATCATGGCTTCTCCTCTTCCCTCTTATTTTAAATTCTTTGGTGTGCCATCCAATCAAGGAGGACTGTCATTTTTAGATTTTTCTTAGCATTCCCCATCCTCGCTCTAATTTACTTTGATTGTGTGTATTTAACAATTCAAAAAAAATCAATGTAATTTAATTAGATTGTGTGTGCTTGACACTCCAAAGATTTTGGGATTCTCAATCAATGTCTATGTGCGTATTTGAGAACTCAAAAGTTTTTCAATGTAATTTAATTGCATTGTGTGCATGCTTGACACTCCCAAAGTCTTGAGCTTCTTAGTCAATGTCAATGTCAACACTCCATTATATTTTGTAATCCATCTAATTTACTTTGATTATGTGCGTGTTTGACAATTCAAAAGTTTTTCAATGTAATTTAATTGCATTGTGTGAGTGCTTGACACTCATAAAGTCTTGAGAGTCTCAATCAATGTCAAAATCAAAGCTCAATCATGGGTAAGTGCAAGAAGATGGGCCAAAAAGGGGTCTTAAGTGGCCACTTTTTTTCTGAAATCAAGAAATACTGGCCTTGGATGAGAAATTGAGCATAGTTACACTCAAAATTTGCAGATGCAACCAAAACAATATTTGTAGTGCTCCGAGTCTACTTTTTAAACTACTATTTTTTTTTTAAAATGGCATAGATTAAGGGGTTCAAAAGAGGGAGCCACAGAAATTGGCATTGTTTCTATCAATAAAACATAACATAGCATGTTTTGTGGCTCCCTCAAAAGGTCAACTTTTTTTTGGTATTTTTAAAATTTCTTTAGTGAGAAATTAGCTAATAGCATGTAGTTTATGCCTGATTTTTCTAATAATTTTTTGATGAATATTTGATTTTTTACTAATTTTCAAAGTGGACACATCCTAAAAAATAGAATTTTGGCCGTGCTACCCCTATAAATTTTGAAAACTAATTGAAAATCATTTTTTTCTTTTTTTAATATTTGTACAATGGAGTCTAGTTTCTAAATATGTAATTTTTTTGAAATTTCAATAAATAGTTAATTTACAATGAAAAAAAGACCAAACAGTGATTTTTGCCCAAAAATGGACACACAAACAAAAGAAATTAAAGATGAAAGGCTTAACATTGTTAAAATGTGAAAAAAATCACATCGTCAACTAGCTAAGAGAAAGACTAACATTACCCAGGTGTTTGATTTGTTCGACCTTGAAACACATGCAAATCTGAAGGTTAGCACGAACGACATTATGTGAAATCTTGAAGAATATGGAAAAACACATCTGTGGCTGTTCAAAAGGCACTCCAAGCCTTTGGGTTGGAAATCCAAAGTAAATCCCAAGCCCAAGGCTTGGGATTCCCAAAGAAAAACATAACGCGCCTGCATTATAACGTGCTCGCGTTATGTTTTGCTTTGCATTTTTCCTTTTCCGTAAAATTTTGTGTTGTTTGTCATGTTTGAAATAATGCGATTGTGTTAGAACGCACTTGCATTATGTTCCCCTTAAATTTTTTTATGTTCAAGGCTATTAATCATGTATGTATGCCTATATGTATGTATGTATGTATCTATGTATGCCTATATGTATGTATGTAAAGTGTCAAGGGCAGAGGAGGGTAGAGATGGGAGTGAGCCAGATAGGGGAGGAGAGGGGTGGATAAGGATTGAGTGATTAAGGTTTAAGGTTGAGGGTTGAGCATTTAGGGATAGGATTTAGAGTTTAGGGATAATGGATTAGAGTTTAGGACCTTGAGGGATTAGGGTTTAGGGTTGAGACTTTAGGGATAGCATTTAGGGTTAAGGGTCGAGGGATTAGGGTTAAGGTAGAGTGTTGAGGGTAGAGGGATTAGGGTTTAAGGTATAGTTTAGTAGTTCTTGTGGATAGAGCCAGTAAACAATGGGAGATTATTTGCCTGTTTCATAACAATATACCTCCCCTAAGTGTGGGGTGGATAGCAAGAAACATAGATGTACCCCAATGCAAATATTTTCTCATAATGATCATCCTTCTGATTTCAACTGTCCTTCTGATTTCAACTGTTAATTACTTACTGTGGATGTACCATACACAAAGCTTTTCTCATAGTGTGTACACCTATTGGCATAATGAACCCCAGATGGGCCAGAAAAACATGCCATATAACATTACTAACATTAAAAAAGTTCATAGCCATTTTTCTGACATACTCTTACTATCTTGTTCTCTTTACTATTAGAGTATCTCTTATCTTGTAACCCATGTATACTCCTCTTTTTATAGATCTTGATCTGCAGTTCAATTCATTTCATTCTCTTTCTCATCCTGATGATGGATCATGGAGTGTGATCCAAAACATCGATGTTAAAAAAAAAAAAGCTACACAATTTAAACTAGAAGTTTTACAATCATATCATGGATTGTGGAAATATCATGTCTTCTATATACTCTTGCAACTCAAATATCTTTAAGAGAAGAGTGTCAAAAATGATGGGTTTAACAACCTAACATAAGGCAAAGCAGTTTTGTTGGGTTTAGGGATAGGGTTTAGGGTTTAGGGTTGAGGGATTAGGGTTTAGGGTTGATGGATTATGGTTTAAGGTATAGTGTTGAGGGTTGAGGGTTTAGGGATAGGGTTTAGGGTTGAGGGATTAGGGTTTAGGGTTGACGGATTAGGGTTTAATGTTGAGAGTTGAGGGTTGAGGGTTGAGGGTTTAGGGATAGGGTTGATGGTCAAGGGATTAGGGTTAAAGTAGAGTGTTGAGGGTAGAGGGATTAGGGATAGGGTTTAGGGTTGAAGGTTTAATGATTGAGGGTTTAGGGTTGAAGGTTTAACGATTGAGGGTTGAGGGTTAAGGGATTGGGGTTTAAAATATAGTGTTGAGCGTCAAGGGTTTATGGATAGATTTTAGGTTTTAATTTTTAAGGGTTAAGGGTTGAGGGATAGGGTTTAGGGTTTAGGGATAAGGGATTAGGGTTTAAGGTATAGTGTCAAGGGTTGAGGGTTTAGAGATGAGGGATTAGGGTTGAGGGTTGAGGGATTAGGGTTTAAGGTATAGTGTCAAGGGTTGAGGGTATATTGATAGTGTTTAGGGTTGAGGGTTGAGGGATTAGGTTTTAGGGTTGATGGATTAGGGTTTAAGGTATAGTGTTGAGGGTTGAGGGTTTAGAGATAGGGTTTAGGGTTGACGGATTAGCGTTTAATGTCGAGGTTAGGCTTAGAGTGTCGAGGGTAGAGGGATTAGGGATAGGGTTTAGGGTTGAAGGTTTAAGGATTGAGGGTTGAGGATTTAGGGATGAGGGTTTAAGGCTTAAGATATAGTGTCAAGTGTTGAGGGTGTAGGGATAGGGTTTAAGTTTTAAGGGTTAAGGGTTGAGGGATAGGGATTAGGGTTTAAGGTATAGTGTTGAGGGTTGATGGTTTAGGGATAGGGTTTAGGTATGAGGGATTAGGCTTTAGGGTTGATGAATTAGGGTTTAATGTTGAGAGTTGAGGGTTGAGGGTTGAGGGTTGAGGTTGAGGGATAGGGTTAATGGTCAAGGGATTAGGGTTAAATAAGAGTGTCAAGGGTAGAGGGATTAGCGATAGGGTTTAGGGTTGAAGGTTTAAGGATTTAGGGTTGAGGTTTTAAGGATGAGGGTTCAGAGATTAGGGTTTAAGATATAAGGGTTGAGGGTCAAGGGATCAGAGTTAAGGGTTAAGGGATTAGGGTTTGACATTGAGGGTTGAGGGTTGAGGTTCAAGGGTCAAGGGTTTAGGGATAGGGTTGAGGGTCGAGGGATTAGGGTTAAATTAGAGTGTGGAGGGTATAAGGATTAGGGATACGGTTGGAGGGTTTAGGGATAAGGGATTAGGGTTTAAGGTATAGTATCGACTCTGTTGAGGGTTTAGGAATAGGGATAGCATTTAGGGTTTAGGGATGAGGGATTAGGGTTTAGGGATAAGGTTTAGGGTTGAGGGTTGAGGGATTAGGGTTTAGGGATAAGGTTTAGGGTTGAGGGTTGAGGGATTAGGGTTTAAGGTATAGTGTTGAGGATTTAGGGATAGGGTTTAGGGTTGAGGGATTAGGATTTGACGTTGAGGGTTGAGGCTTTAGGGTTTAGGGATAGGGTTGAGGGTCGAGGGATCAGAGTTAAGGGTTGAGGGATTAGGGTTTGACGTTGAGGGTTGAGGGTTGAGGTTCAAGGGTCAAGGGTTTAGGGATAGGGTTGAGGGTCGAGGGATTAGGGATAGGGTTAGAGCGTTTAGGGATAAGGGATTAGGGTTTAAGGTATAGTATCGAGTCTATTGAGGGTTTAGGAATAGGGATAGCATTTAGGGTTTAGGGACAAGGGATTAGAGTTGAGGGATGATGGATTAGGGTTGAGGGTTGAGGGATTAGGGTTTAAGGTATAGTGTTGAGGGTTTAGGGTTGAGGGATTAGAGTGAAGGGTTGAGGAATTAGGATTTGACATCAAGCATTGAGGCTTTAGGGTATAGGTTTTAGGGATAGGGTTGAGGGTCGAGGGATCAGAGTTAAGGGTTGAGGGATTAGGGTTTGACATTGAGGGTTGAGGGTTGAGGTTCGAGGGTCAAGGGTTTAGGGATAGGGTTGAGGGTCAAGGGATTAGGGTTAAAGTAGAGTGTGGAGGGTATAAGGATTAGGGATAGGGTTGGAGGGTTTAAGGATAAGGGATTAGGGTTTAAGGTATAGTATCGAGTCTTTTGAGGGTTTAGGAATAGGGATAGCATTTAGGGTTTAGGGATGAGGGATTAGAGTTGAGGGATGACGGATTAGGGTTGAGGGTTCAGGGATTAGGGTTTAGGGATAAGGTTTAGGGTTGAGGGATTAGGGTTTGAGGTATAGTGTTGAGGGTTTAGGGATAGGGTTTAGGGTTGAGGGATTAGAGTGAAGGGTTGAGGGATTAGGATTTGACGTCGAGGGTTGAGGCTTTAGGGTTTAGGGTTTAGGGTCGAAGGATTAGAGTTAAGGGTTGAGGGATTAGGGTTTGACATTGAGGGTTGAGGGTTGAGGTTCGAGGGTCAAGGCTTTAGGGATAGGGTTGAGGGTCGAGGGATTAGGGTTAAAGTAGAGTGTGGAGGGTATAAGGATTAGGGATAGGGTTGGAGGGTTTAGGGATAAGGGATTAGGGTTTAAGGTATAGTATCGAGTCTGTTGAGGGTTTAGGAATAGGGATAGCATTTAGGGTTTAGGGATGAGGTATTATAGTTGAGGGATGACGGATTAGGGTTGAGGGTTGATGAATGAGGGTTTAGGGATAAGGTTTAGGGTTGAGGGTTAAGGGATTAGGGTTTAAGGTATAGTGTTGAGGGTTTAGGGTTGAGGGATTAGGATTTGATGTCGAGGGTTGAGGCTTTAGGGTTTAGGTTTTAGGGATAGGGTTGAGGGATTAGGGTTTGACTTTGAGGGTTGAGGGTTGAGGTTCGAGGGTCAAGGGTTTAGGGCTAGGGTTGAGGGTCGAGGGATTAGGGTTAAAGTAGAGATGTGTAGGGTATAAGGATTAGGGATAGGGTTAGAGGGTTTAGGGATAAGGGATTAGGGTTTAATGTATAGTATTGAGTTTGTTGAGGGTTTCGGAATAGGGATAGCATTTAGGGTTTAGGGATGAGGGATTAGATTTGAGGGATGATGGATTAGGGTTGAGGGTTGAGGAATTAGGGTTTAGGGATAAGGTTTAGGGTTGAGGGTTGAGGGATTAGGGTTTAAGGTATAATGTTGAGGGTTTGGGGATAGGGTTTAGGGTTGAGGGATTAGAGTGAAGGGTTGAGGGATTAGGATTTGATGTCAAGGGTTGAGGCTTTAGGGTTTAGGGTTTAGGGATAGGGTTGAGGGTCGAGGGATCAGAGTTAAGGGTTGAGGGATTAGGGTTTAACGTTGAGGGTTGAGGTTCAAGGGTCAAGGGTTTAGGGATAGGGTTGAGGGTCGAGGGATTAGGGTTAAAGTAGAGTGTGGAGGGTATAAGGATTAGGGATAGGGTGGGAGGGTTTAGGGATAAGGGATTAGGGTTTAAGGTATAGTATTGAGTATGTTGAGGGTTTAGGAATAGGGATAGCATTTAGGGTTTAGGGATGAGGGATTAGAGTTGAGGGATGATGGATTAGGGTTGAGGGTTGAGGAATTAGGGTTTATGGATAAGGTTTAGGGTTGAGGGTTGAGGGATTAGGGTTTAAGGTAGAGTGTTGAGGGTTTAGGGATAGGGTTTAGGGTTGAGGGATTAGTGTGAAGGGTTGAGGGATTAGGATTTGATGTCGAGGGTTGAGGCTTTAGGGTTTAGGGTTTAGGGATAGGGTTGAGGGTTGAGGGATGAAAGTTAAGGGTTGAGGGATTAGGGTTTGGCTTTGAGGGTTAAGGGTTGAGGTTCGAGGGTCAAGGGTTTAGGGATAGGGTTGAGGGTCGAGGCATTAGGGTTAAAGTAGAGTTTGGAGGGTATAAGGATTACGGATAGGGTTGGAGGGTTTAGGGATAAGGGGTTAGGGTGAAAGGTACAGTATCAAGTCTGTTGAGGGTCTAAGAATAGGGATAGCATTTAGGGTTGAGGGATGAGGGATTATAGTTGAGGGATGATGGATTAGGGTTGAGGGTTGAGGGTTTAGGTATAAAGTTTAGGGTTGAGGGATTAGGGTTTAAGGTATAGTGTTGAGGGTTTAGGGATAGGGTTTAGGGTTGAGGGATTAGGATTTGACTTTGAGGGTTGAGGCTTGGAAGTGTCAGTTGATGAAGCACAGGATGTGGCCATCCCTACTTATGTTAAGGAAGATAATGCATAGGATGTGATCAATCTATAGCAGGACAAAACGCGAGTGCATTATAATGCGCTCGCGTTTTATCCTGCTATAGAAATGATAAAAAAGTGTTGACCCCCATGATCCAGGCCCACATGCTCTATTTTCATATTGATTCTACGCGTGCTCTGACAAAAAAGAAGTGCTTTCATGTTGTTGGGAAGTTCACATGCACATTTGACACATTCTACAACCTTTGCATGATCTTTCCACCACCTTTTCTTCTTTGCCAACTTGAGGAGGAAATAACATAATTTTCACACCAAGTTTGATATATATATATTCAAGTTTCAATTTTTGTAGTGTTGCAATGTTAATTGTGATTCAATTTTAGAAATTTAACATTATAGATTGGTTAATAGTATTGTTGTTAGTAATTATATTTGAGTGTTATTCAATTTAACATTGAAAAGGAAGCAAGTGGTAAAAAACTCAAATTGTTAAGGAGTTTGATGCATGAAGAAAAAAACACTACATAATTGGGTACTCTCTCCATTTGAATCTTCATTTTTTAGGTATGTCAAGTCTTTACATGCATGTTCTTTACATTTTCGTTAATTCTATTTGAATTACTTTATCATGCTTTATTATACATGTTTAAAATAGACACATTCCCAATCAAGAAAGCAGCCTACAATCTCACATGATGCCATGTATATTTTCTACACTTGGGCTCTTTAATAATTATGTGTAATAAACAGACCTTAACATACCATGATGTCAAACTATACAAGAATAAATCCTTACAACATAATAAAAATACAATCCCACTATTATCTTGTATTCATTTATTAGGAAGTAATATTGGTCTCTTTATCATGCTACAGACAAATTCTTCGTCATGCCGAGGAAACGATCAAGAATTAAACCAACACAGGAAGAGATAGAAGCTAAGAATGCAAAGAAAGTAGTGGCTATGAGGGAACTTTGTGAGAAGAGGAAATTAGACATGATAAATGAAGACATCCCAATTGAAGAGGAACCACAACCATCACAAAGAGATATGGTATTGGCGACAAAAAGAGAACGAATGCAAAAACTTCATGCTATGAGAGATTTGAATACCATAGTTGGAAACATGTCCTCTACCACAAGTCAACATGTAGGGACACCATCTACCACATCTCAAGTTGAGAGTACATCATCGCTCACATGTGATGAAGGAGGTACACCATCATTCCCACCTTAACCTCAAGGTATGTCATCTATTCCATCTTCGATCGAAGGTATTCCATCTAGCCCATCTCATTTAAATATTGATGAAATTCCTAATGTTGAGATGAATTTACCTAACTTAACACCACCTAGAATTTTGCATAGAAAGCCAAAGTATTTGATTGATATTGATGAGAATATTTTGCAGCCAATGGAAGGTAAGATTCCAAAATGCACTTGTAAAAGATATGCTCATAAGATTTGGAGATTGTTCTTTGAAAAGTTAAATGAGATTGCAAGATGTCAACTATTCATTGAAATGATGCAAAGTATAAAGTATAGGTCCATCATGAAGATTCTTGGGTTGAGAACATCAGAGGCTACAAGGGAAAAATCTATTGTCAAGAATCTAATGAGTGTGTATGAGAGTGTGGGTAACACCTCATGCACAAAAGATAGTAATGCAACATGGCGTGTGATTACATCGACTATAGTAAGTAGTCAAATGAGGAAAGCTTGTCTCATTAGAAAGACAAGTCAAGAATTGAGAATTAATAGGAAAACTTTATCAAGAGCTGTTGGAAGACGCCAAAGAATTGAGGACACTAATGCCAATGAATTATGGGCGTTCTCAGGGAGACTACCACGAAAAGATAAACCAATTGTTGAAGCATTGAGATCACTAATTGAAGACTTTTGGAAGAATTACACAAGGGTATCTCCGAATCAAAGGGATGTGGTAAGAAGGAGAATCGGTAGTCAGAACCATGAGCCACATCAAAAGTATTTTTTGGATGAGACTCAAACACAGTTTTATGGTAAATTTCTAGAGAAGTATCCTCAAATTAAAATTTGTCAAAGATATTTTAAAATGCTACAACCTTTCTATGTCAAGATAAATCACACACACACTACTTGTTGTAGATTACATATTGAATTTTCTAACCATTTTGATGCTTATAGGTCTATATGTTTAGATATGCATACTAATAATGATTTGCAGGGTTGTGCCATATGTGCCCCACCAACATCTTCAAGAGACTTCATTTCAAGAATTTTATGTGAAAGACAGGAAGGTCAAATAGTCTACAAGAAATTATGCTTGGATGGCACATGTCATCTTTGCAGTGGCTTGCAACATTTGCCAATATGTGAACATATGGAAAGAACACATGTGGTTGGAAATGAACTAGTAGAGTTTGGCAAGTATAAAATAGTGGCATACAATACAAAAGATGGTAAAGAAGCAAAGAGGTGTGAATTGGTTATTTAAAAGATTCCACTGTATCAGTTTATGCCTATATTTCGTGACAGCATAGTGTATGAGTATGCAAGACATGCCCATAAAGCTAAATGGTTGGATTTGCAATTCAAGTTATGCAAGGACACATTTCTAGTTGGTAGCATTGTTTCAGTCATCGACTTTGCAGAGAACTACAGTCTACAGCCACAGCATGAGGTGCAATCACAATATTACAACTCCACACAGGTTTCTATATTTGTGCACATCGCATTCATTCATGCGAATGATAGTACAAAGGATGACAGAAAGATCATAAGGGAGTATAATTTCTATATTAGTGATGATCACACGCATTCTATAGAGTTTGTACAAGGTTGCTTTCAAGTGTTTTACAATGATTTGGCTAGAAGGGGCATATCGTTCAGTCAGCATATCATATGGTCGGATAACTGTGTGTCACAATTCAAGAACTTGAAAAATTTCTATTGGCTGAGTAGGAGGCATAATTTTACAGGTATTCAGCATATGTGGAACTTTTGTGAGGCCAGGCATGGAAAGGGGGAGCATGATGGTGTAGGAGCATGTATCAAAAGAGCCATAGCACAAGAAGAGTTAAAGTATAAAGACAATGCAAAGTTGACAGATGCAAAATCGATTGTCGAGTGGTGTAATGCTTCCATGGGTCCAGGTAATGAAGGTAAGTCTTCAGTTCATAGATTTTTTTGGTTGATAGATGATACTAACATTGCACCATATGAGGACTGTTGTGCACTAACAGGATCAAATGAGATGCACTCTTTCAGAAGCTTAATTGCAGGTTCATGGAGTATCTATACGCGAAATATGTCATGCTTTTGTTCTTCCTATACAATTCAAATCTGGGATGAGTGCGCGTCAAAGGAGTGGGTTGACAAATGGCAATTAAGTTATCTTAGCCCACTTGACACGTATCGACCCTCGATGGCACTGGAACTAACACAAATGGAATCATTAGTTGACTTTGACCACATATCAGATTTAGTTCAACCAGGTAATATAGGGAACGTATATGCATTTAATTTCATCTAGTTCAACCAGGTAATGTCATCTTACTTTGTAGTGTTTTTGTAATGTTGACTAATTTCATCTAATTTGCTACACATCAATGTAGGGCACGTATATGCAGTTATTGTAGATGAAGATAATGAAGAGGGAATAGATTATTACTTATGTCGTTGTGTTGACGCCAAAAAGAATTTGGAGGCCCCTGTTATTGATGGAGAAAACATCGAATACCCTACAGGCTCAGTGGTTATTACTGGAACATGGCTTAGAAGGTACCCACATAAGAGTGTTAATATTTGGTTGTTTCAGGACTTTGACATGCATCGGCAGATTCTTCACTACTCGAACCTTGTCATGGCATCCAATGTTCATTTGATAAAGTATCGGGATAGACCTTTGAACAAAATCTTGTGGAAGGTGCGTAAGTCTGACCATGAAGCAATACTTGACACAATAAAGAGTAGAGCAGACCCAGATGGTTCGTTGGATTAATTTGTAAGTATTCACATTGATTTTGTAAAGTCATGTTATATTGAGTTGTAAGTATGCACATTAACTTGTAAGGTTTGTCTTTTTTTATTTCCTCCTGCATTTTTACACATATACACATTTTTACATCATCATGTTATGCATTTTGGTGTCTTGCTCCTGATGCGACCAAACTCATAACTCACCCTACTTCCTCTAGACACCATTTGATGATCTCTCCAACACTTTGGATCCAGGGCGCCCAATCATGATGATGAACTATATACCATTCTCCCAAGGCATTCATAATGAATGAAAAGAAGACCAAGGGCTCCCAAGCTTAATAGACTTATTTATTTCAATTTTGATGATCCAAACTCTTGCAAAATGACATCCACTTTCATGCCTTTAGATCTTCCTTCACATACAGGGTGCCAAATCAAGTTGAAAAATCTACATAAGGGCACCAAAATGGATGAAAGGAGACATGAAATGCGCCTTAGAACTCCATGCTAAGGTTTGAGCCATTAAAGTCTCTTGATATTAGGCAATCATGATGATGAAACTTAGAGTTTTTTCCTTTCCTAGGTGCTCATCTAAGATGTTTGAATGATAAGGAACACCTAGACCTCTAAAATGTACATTGGGTGCCAAAATCAAGGTGATTTTAAGTCACTTTGAGTCTTTGAGTCATGTTGCAAAAAAGTTTCAATATTGTCAAGTTGCACAAAGCAACTTTTACATTTTTGGTGTCCTGTTCCTAATGTGACCAAACTGACAGTTCCAATACATCTGGATGGGTATGTTTAGGCTAGGCATGGTTTTATTTTTCACCCAAACATGTCGAAATGGTCCAAGCTACATTGTGCCGATGATATCCCTGAAGAGTCCAAAGTGCAAAAGGTAGCAATCTTTGACGAGATGTTACTCAAAAACTGTGTCACTTAGAAATATTTCATCTAAGGCAACGTGATCATGTAGAGTGCCTCTACAATAACCTCTCTCAGTTTTTTATATCTCTGAGGCATTTTTCCGTGGCGAAAGGTTTTCTGCTGCCCCAAAAATTGTCAGGAGGCAGTGTAAAGTTGCAAAGGGGTCTAACTTTTATCCTGCTCTTGATGCGACCAAACTGACTACTCCAACGTGTCCAGATGGGTACATTTATGCTAGGCATGGTCCTTTTTTTCACCCAAACATGTCGAAATAGTCCGAGCTACATTGTGCCGATGATATCCCTGTAGAGTCCAAAGTGAAAAAAGGCAGCAATCTTTGACAAGATGATACTCAAAAACTATGTTACTTAGAAACATTCCCTCTAAGGCAATGCGATCATGTAGAGTACCTCTACAATAACCTCTCTTGGTTTTTTATATCTCTGAGGTATTTGCCCATGGTGAAAGGTTTTCTGCTGCCCCAAAAATTGACAGAAGGAGGCAGTGTAAAGTTGCAAAGGGGTGTAACTTTCGTCTTACTCCTAATGCAACCAAAATGACTATTCTAACGCATTCGTATGGGTACATTTATGCTAGGCAAGGTCCTTTTTTTCACCCAAACATGTCGAAACAGTCCAAGCTACATTGTGCCGACGATATCCCTGAAGAGTCCAAAGTGCAAAAAGGCAGAAATCTTTGACAAGATGTTACTCAAAAATTGTGTCACTTAGAAACATTCTATCTAAGGTAACTCGATCATGTAGAGTGCCTCTACAATAACCTCTCTCAATTTTTTATATCTCTGAGGCATTTACCTGTGGTCAAAGGTTTTCTGCTACCCCAAAAATTGTCAGAAGGAGGCAGTGTAAAGTTGCAAGGGGGTGTAACTTTCATCCTGCTCCTGATGTGACCAAATTAACTATTCCAACGTGTTTAGATGGGTACATTTACGCTAGACATGGTCCTATTTTTCACCCAAACATGTCGAAACAGCCCAAGCTACATTGTACCGATGATATCTCTGAAGAGTCCAAAGTGTAAAAAGGAAGCAATCTTTGACGAGATGTTACTCAAAAACTGTGTCACTTAGAAACATTCCATCTAAGGCAACGCGATCATGTAGAGTGTCTCTACAATAACCTCTCTCAGTTTTTTATATCTCTGAGTTGTTTGCCCATGGTGAAAGGTTTTCTACTACCCCAAAAATCGTCAAAAGGAGGTAGTGTAAAGTTGCAAAGCATTGCTAAGAAATCCTCAATACTCAAACACTCCATTGAATTGAAGCAACTTCTTCTTAGGTGCAAATGTAAGGGTACACAAGGGGAAAATGGAGCCTAGATGAATTAGTGCATTTCTATGACTTCATTCACATGTTTAAATGTTGGAGAAACTCTCCTTTACTAAGCGCTTGTCCTCATGTCAATGTTAAGCTTTATACCTCCTAGGCGCTCAATTAGGTGATGTCATTAGATACAACTTACCCTTAGGTGCCAATGTAGCTTCTTCAATCCATCACACTTCTAGGCACTCAAATTTGAGGTCTTGGACTTGTATCTTATTCCTAGGCACAATTGGATGATCTTCCTAAATCTAGGCACATATATAAGTAAAAAGAAGAGCAAAGGGCGCCTAACACAAGTTGGTCCATATTTATCACTTTAAATGATTTCAAACAATTGTAATGGCTTAAAGAGGTCAATCTCCCTTAAGAGATTCATTCAAAAGGTGTCTTTCAATGTAATTTCTCCCTTAGGCACCAGAATGGGTTTGTACTGATGGAGAGTGCACCTAGATTTAAATGTCTTTATACATGCAATTTTACAATTCTAAATGATGAGACATGTCTTAGAATGAATTCTATCTTTCAAGTGCTCATTCCAAAAGGTCATCTCATGCAATTTCACCCAAGGCACTCATTGAGGTGTCCTCAGAGGCTAAAGTGCACCTAACTCAATTGCCTTTATCTTTATCATTTTTGTACTTTCAACAATTGAAAATGACCTAGAGTGATCCTTTCTCTCAAGGCACTCACCTATTGATATGAAATCAAGTTATTTCCCTTAGGCACAATTTTAGGCTTGTATGGGTGAAAAGTGTGCCTTACATCCTTAGGTGGTTCTTTCTAATTCTCAATGGTTTCAATCAAATGCCAAGTGTCTAAGGAAGCTTTTATCTTGACATGATTAAATTTTGAGGTTCAAATCCCTTCCTCAATCAAGGCACAATCTGAGGGTTGTATAGATGAAAGTTGACTTCAACTTGGGTGCTCATTTGAGTTGGGAGGAGCTAGAATTTGCACCTAGATTAGAGATAGATATTTTGGCTTATTTGATGATGGTCTCAAGTCTCTCTACCAAGGCGCATTTTGATGATGTTCTTATTTAAACTCTTATGAAGACTATCTCATCCCTCAACACTCATCCTCATGATTTTCATGCACTTAGACTTCAAGGTGCCAAAACTAGTAGGAAAACTCACAATGAGCGCCTTTGCTTTGGAAGAATTTCTTATTGATCATTAGGCACACTTTGGAGTTGATATGTACTTCCTTTACTTCCATGTACTCAATTCATCATAATTATTGTCAAAGACTTCTCCAAGTTGATTGATAACATCCTTCTTGATGTTAAGATCCTTCATCCACTCCTTCTTCTTAGATCTAGGCACTCATGATGGTGGGAAATTACATGAAGGGTGCCTAAGGTTCAAGATAGGTTCTTTCCACTCATCTTAAATTTCAATCATTGTAGTTAATCTAAAAAGACATCATCCAAAATGAGAAACCTCGAAGACTTGTCATTGTAAGTTGATTTCCTCCAAGACACCAATACAAGGTTCTTTTGAAGGCAAAGGGCACCTAGGCGTATGGGGCTCAATTTGATGTATTTATTGAAAGCTCAAGGTGAATTGATGCTTATTGAAAATGCCACTTAGTCCTTCATTTGCATTATAGGCACCATTCCCTATTGACTTATATACTCCTCCTCATGCTAGGGCGCCATAACAAAGTGTTTTAGACAATAGGTGCGCTTCACTTACTAGAGGCTTGTTCTCCTTCCACCTTAGGTGCACTTTTATGGTGGAATAGGTGTCAATGGGTGCCTTGTCTTAAATGAATGCTCTCTCCAAGTTAGGCGCCCTTTTGAGGCTTTATGAGTTGTAAACTGCGCCTTAACCCTTCATGCTTGTTGCTCAATGTTTGAATGTTTAAGAAAGTCTCCTTTAGGCGCTCATCTTAATGACTTTTTCTCAAGGCGCAATCATCCTAATGACTTGGATATTCATCCTAGTGTTTCAGGATATCAGGCTACCAGACTTAGTCATTTTTAGGATCTCAAACATAAAGAATAACATGATGATTCATTTTTTTTTTAAATACAACTTTTATCTTTTAGTTCCAAAATGAGGTTTAGGTGATACTTGAATAAAAATAGCTAGCTTATTGGATCAACAAACATCCTATGTAATACAATTGGACTTTAAATATTTGAAGTAGCCATCTACAAATATCCATTCAAACGTGGATTTATAATGCAAGTATGGATGCCATCAATAAAAAAGATTTGTATTAACCAAATATCCATATAGGCATACATCAATACCTGTCGATATAAGTATAACATATATACAAAATAGCCATATAGGCATACAAGAATGCCATATAGGCATACAATGTTAACTATATACAATACAAAATATATGTCCATAAATGCCATATAGGCATACAACAAAGGAACACAATAAAAAGTCATTCCCCTCTGGCTGGTGAAGAGAATAGATCATGAGCAGCCTTTGATCTTCTAGGGGATGGAGAAGCGCATGTGGGTGGTCTACTACGAACCTGAGGGCTGCTCCTCCTATTTAGTTCTTCCTGCATCTTTAGCTCTTACAATAAAAAGTATAGACATTAATATATAGAAATTACATGTTATAAAAAATGAAACATTTAACAAAATAATCACTTACCGCTACCATATAATCTATCTCCTCACTTGCCTCAGTAGCATGAATAGGCCGTGGTGATGTCATGTCCTATAGAAACCATCCAGATAGAAATTAAACTTCAAATCAATAATTTTTTGATTTTTCAAAAATAGACAACTATAACAATGAATGTAAATTAAAATTTACTAATCGGCCTCATACCCCTGTCAATGCCATGGAGCTATGAATCGTAGAGGCCACACCATGCTCCATTGCCCTATGAACATGGGGAGGTGTCTCCGCAGCCTGCATCATCTGGAAATAAAACAACATTATTCAATTACAAAAACTATAATAGTGATGCAAATCATGGCTCCTAACATACACACACATTCATCTAAACATGGAAGTACACACAATAAAGCACACAAGTCACATACAAAAATCTAGTAAGTACGATTCATTCATTAAACTATTTATTTTATTACATCCATAAAGCTTTAAAGTCCACCACCGCTAGCAGGTGTTGCCGTGAAATCTACAATATTAACCTATTCAACATCCAAAATTGGATATTAGAATACCATTCATATAACGATGCTATTCACATGTAATATTTATAATTGTTTACTAGTTACATACCCCGACAGTAGATGATCTAGTGTAAAATGCGGGTGGAGAACCACTGAAAACTACATCGATGCTATGACCCTAAAATTTCATTAAAATCATCAATTTAAATTAATTAATCTTGCATTTCAAAAATGAAATTTAATAAATTAAATTCAATAAACTTGCTAATATTTACCTGAGTATCAAGGCCGAAAGTCTCACTTAGGAGGGTATCTGTCATCACCATCCACTTAGCTGTAGATGTAGCCTGTGCACCTGTGTCCTGACTATCCATGGGGTCATAACCATAAGATGACCTGCAAGCCTGACAAGCATGGGGTGGGACCCTACTCCTCGCACTATCTCCCAACCCACTCTGAGCTATAGGACTAGCATGCTCTATGATGCTCCGGGTCAAGGCACTAATGGACTGAAGTGTATCGATCTCAACACTCTCCTTCACAATGGAAGGGATAGAAACATGCTCATGGGCTGGTCTGTTGATTACTCGTCTCACTACCCACTATGGGTCAAGACGTGCCCCTGGTCTATCTTGTGCTGACCTGCCACCTCTACCTTGGAAGTCCCATATATCAAAATAGTTTGGCACTTTATTGAGGACAAACTCGCAGTAGAGTTTCCTCAAAAAGTATTGCGGGACCTCATTATTATTGCATGGAGGATGGTCAAAAAGCATCTACCACCTCTACCCAAAATTGTCCCTTATTGCTTGGTGGTTGCACCAATGGATAGGGAACCTCTTGCATGTAATGGGTGGAGGTTGATTTGTTTGTGGGTTTGTGAAAATCGAACACAAGTCTAATTTTGTGCTTTGTAATTTTTCACATCTTGGTATGACAGCTTGTCTATATAATAATCTCTAAACTCTCTCCTCTTATCCATCCAACTAGTTATTTGCTTGCTAATTGAATCTACATTTGATAACATAGAATCAAGAGATTCAGCAAGCGTGGACCTATGCAAGGTTGAAGTGGAAGGATCTTTCAACCTTGCAATTATATCTTCAATTTCTTTTTTGTTGTTTTCAATTTGCCCCATTATATTTTCTTGCGTTCCAGGGGCATGTCAAGGAATGGATGGAGGAGGTTGTTGTTCTGTAGGATTTTGTGGAAGAGGAGGAGGAGGTGCATTAACATTTCCTAACAACTAACAAAATTTACATCAAAAATCAACTCAAACCTACCTATTTAGAAAAAAATTCAAACCAAAAAACAAATAAAACTCACTCCTTTGGCGTGCTCGACATCATGGAGGCATTTTGGCGACAAATTGCAAAGATTTTTGTGTTGAATTGAGATCTCCAAAATGCAGGTGCGCTTCCTAGGGTTTGTGGGCCGCGGGTATATAGGAGGAAAAAGAAATGAAATGAAGTGAAGTGCTTTTTTTATTATTTATAGGAAGTAATAACGTGCTCGCGTTATAATGTGAGTGCGTTATAACACGCTCGTGTTATGTATTATTTTTTTTCAAAACAATGTGGCCACTTTTTGGCCCCCCATCTTTTTGTACTTACCCTCGTATTTTTTTAATACATCTAATTTACCTACCTACTTTGTTCCAAATTTCTAACCATCATTTTATGTCGCTTTCCTATTTTTGTTAGCAGTCCCAAATTAGATTGTGTAAAGGCGGGATTGTTTAATCCAAAAGTTTTGGAGTACATATTAAAAGCAGACTATCAGTATATGCCATTATGTCATTCAATTAAAAGAAAACTATAAAAAAATGTTTTGAGAGTCTGAGTCAATGTCAATGTCAACACCATCATTCTAATGCAAAATTTACTTCATTCGAAATGTGTACACCATCAGTCTAATCCAAAATGAGGTGAGCATGTTTGACAATCCAAAAGGTTTTAAATGCAAGCAGACTGAGGAGACATTGATGTAGATATACACATCCTCTCTTTCATCATCGCCTATCGACTGTTTCTTCATATCTTCCAATGCCCACACACAGATTGCTCTTAAACTCAACCAAACCAAAAACTAGGTGTACTTTTGTTTTCCACAAGATAGTGGAATTAGGGGAAAAAACCCAATAGGTGAGATAGTTCCAATGGCTAAGATAGTATATGTGCATTTAAGGCCCAATATTTAAAAAAGTTTAGTACTAGTAGTTGTGACATTAAGGTTGTTAGGGTTACTATAAGTACTAATAATTGAATGAAATGTGCATTTTAGATTTAAAAAGAAACCAATCATGTGATGCCACATCAACCCACCAACAAAACACGACTTAATGCACACCTATTGGTCCACCCTTTTTTGGGGGGAACTATTTGACACCTCAACAAAAAGCATGCTGATGTGGCATCATATTTGACGATGTGGCCCTAAAACCTTAGTTAGAAGCAAGGGCGTTGCCAAGTAAGCTACTGTAAAATTTTTTGAGTTATTTGAAATCGCCATGTATGATTTTGAGAGGCATGAAGTTAGGGTGCACCACTACTAGGTCCTCTCCCCTACAGTGAAAACATGACAATATTCAACTAAACTAAAAATAAACAAGATTGGCATAACCCAACTCATTGTCACCATTCCTGCACTGCAGAAGTTTTGGGGATGCTCATTGCTAGTAAGGTTTTTGATTGCATAAAAAATGAGATAGTGTCACACTATTTCACCATATGCAACAAACAGATCTGCAACCTGATCAGTTTACATTTGTTAGCGTACTTCAAGCCTGTGCCAAAATGGGAGATTTGGAATAGGGTATGGACATCCATCAAATGCTTTGAAAGAGGGATTTTTGTCAACTATTGTAGTTGGAAATCCTCTGGTAGACATGTATGCAAAATGTGGAAGCATAGGCAAGGCATGTGAACTGTTTGACCGAATGCCTCAAAGAAATGTGGTCTAATGGAATGCTATGCTTGCAGGATATGCACAAAATGGGTTTATTGAAAATGGTTTAGAAACTTTCAAACAAATGCAATTGGGAGGTGTAAAGCTAGACTTGACAACCTTTGCCAGCATCCTCCCAGCCTTTGCCAAATAGGATCTTTGGAATAGGGTATGGACATCCATCAAACCATAAAGGATAGAGGACTTTTGTCAGATGTTGTAGTTGCAACTGCTCTGGTAGACATGTATACAAAATATGGAAGCATAGACAAGGCACGTGAATTGTTTGACAAAATGCCTCAAATAAATGTGGTCTCATGGGTTGCCATGATTGCAAGATATGAACAAAATGGATTTGTTAACAAAGCTTTAGAGACTTTCAAGCAATTGAAATTGGCAATTGTAAAGCCATCATCTTCCCTGCTTGTGCCAAAATGGGAGCTTTGGAGCAGGTATGGACATCCATCAAAGCATAATGGAAGGGGGGTTTTTATCAAATATTATAGTTGGAAATGCTTCGGTAGACATGTATGGAAAATGTGGAAGCATAGACAAAATGTCTCAAAGAACTGTGGTCTCATGAAATGAGATGATTCAGGATATGTACAAAATGGATTTTGCAAGATACTCTCAAAATGTTTAAATTAATGAAGCACTCTGGAACATATCCTAACATTATAAACTTTGCTTGTGTTCTATGTGCATGTAGTCATTTAGGTTTAGTGGATTAGGGTTGTGCGTACTTCAATCACAACCCTTATTGCATTACATCTACAATCGATCATTATGTATGCATGCTTGACCTCCTTTCTTATGTTGGGTATCTTGAGAACACCCTAAAATTTATCATTAAGATGCCAATTAAACTTGTGGTGGTTGTGTGGATGTGTTTTCTTGGTGCTTGCATATCACATATGGATATAGGCTTAGGAGTATTTACAACGATGTTGCTTTTTTATTTGGATCCTAAAAATGTTGTGACTTAACATCTATGCAGTAGTGGGAAGGTGGTGTGAGGTTCAAATGGTAAGGAGATTGATAAAAGATAAAATAAATTAAAAGGATCATTGGGTGTAGTTGGATTGAAGGCCATAAAATGACATGTTCTTTTTGTGTAGGAGATAGATTGTATCCATAGACACAAGAGATCTATGCAAAGTTGGAGAAATTGGCCTAGGAGATGAAGGCAACAGGGTATTCTCCAAATTCAAGACATTTATTTAGTGATTTGGAAAAGGAGGAAAAAGAATTATTTGTCTATCACCATAGTGAAAAGTTGGCAGTTGCTTTTAGTTTGTTAGATGTGCCCCCTAGAACAACTATTAGAGTTGTTAAGAGCCTTCGAGTATGTGTTGATGCCAGATTGCAATGAAATTTATCTCCAAGATTGTCAAGAGAAATTGTTGTGAGAGATGTGAACTATTTCCATCATTTTGAATAGGCAAAATGTTCTTGTGGAGATTATTGGTGATGCTAAATGAAGTTATTTGAAAAATAGGCTTGCACTATAATAATGTGTACCATATCTGACTTGCAATAATAATGAAGGAACAAGATTTTATTTTCAGTTTCTAGACAGAAAAAAAATGGTTTTGTTTCTATTAAATGAATAGTTTACAATCTAGACTATGATGTTGGCTTTGTAGAATTAGATGCATATAGTGCAATGGAGATCACTGCTTATATACACTATTGGGGTATCATTCGAAGACTTATTTTATGATAACATGGATGTTTAATTGAATTGTTTTCATTAACCTACATATGTATGAAATGAAATGTTGTAGGAGGAGCTAGAGAAAGAGAGAAACAAAAGGTGAGGAACACTTCAAGTAAATTGAAAGATGCTTGACCAACAAGAAATGGGAGAGGAGGGCTCACAATTACCCTTACCATTTTGTATAGTTCTTTTGTTTGGATTAATTGTATTATCTTTTGCCTATATGTTTGGTTAACCATTTAATTGCACATTCTAGATTCAATATGTAATTTTATATAAGTGTATGTTAATTTTGTGTCATTTATGGTTAGATATTTCTAATGTTGTTTCACATCCCTTTGCTTGGTGAAATAGCTAATAAATTTGTGAATTCGTGGGTATTTTTTAATTTAATCTGATTTCAATCTATTTGGTTTTAATAGAAATAAACCAATATAATTAGAAATAAACCAATATAATCTATTTGGTTTTAGTGATGGTGTATGAGTGACAATAGGGGGAAAATGGAGGAACCAAAATCAACTATAAAGATAAAATGAGTGATCTTTTTACTTGAAAAAATGGCTTGAGATGAATTTCTAAGATAACACACCTTTGGTAAATAAGGTGGGATGACAATGGATTTTGTGTTCCTAGGGAGAGATGAACTAACCATCCAATAATGTCACTAGAAAGATTACTAATTAAATGGTGACAATAGAATCTTCAACATAAAATGGAGATACCAATTCCTAATCAAATAGAAAATAATGGATTTGATGTCATACTATATATGGGCATTTTCTAATCCCCTTTCAGTAATAAGCCATGGACCAAAAGATCTAGTTAATTTCCTAGTAGACCAATAAGCCATGGACTACTCCCAATTCTTATTTAAGTGCATGATCCACCATAGATGATTGGTTATTTGGCATTGCAAGGCCGGGTTCTTTGCTAGAGGGAGATAGAAACAGGAGAAGGTAGGTTGATTATTATTTTACCTCTCCAATTAGTTGAGATTGTTGTTACGTTGGCATCAAAATGATTGTTCATCAAGGCCAGCATGAATGATCCCAAACAGAGAATCCTACCCAACCTCACATATGAGGTCTTGGAAGAAAACACCTTAATTGGAAGAAGAAAAGGAGCTATTATTTCCCTAGTATCATTTCCCATTACTATTGAAGAGAGTACCAAAAGTAAACTATGATCCTAGTGAGTGCAACCCCCTCTTCATAGTTTAGACTCCATTGGTGGAAGTTTTCTACCTTTCATCCCTAAGTTGAAACAAAAATAGACCCTAGTAGGCCATCCTTCCTAACAAAAGAAAATAAGGCCAACCTTCCTTACATTTTCTAGTTGTTTTATCTTTTTATTGGGAATTCTTCCTACCCCGCTATAGTTGTGTGGTTGGTATATGTCAAAGATTGACTAAAAAAATTCCTACCTCTATCTTTCTTATGAAAGCATGTGCTACTAAAATGGATTTCACAAAGAAAGCCAATTATTGATGTTGGTGAGGGGCATACTCTATAATGGGGGCTAAGAGAAAGGAGAGATAGACCAAGGCCCTTCTTGAATCAATTCTTCTTTCAAGGTCATCCTTTTCCTAACTAGAATATGAGGGGAAAGAAAGAACATATTAGCCACCACCAATATATAGGTAGAGCCCCTCTTCTTCTGAGACTCCAAAGAATTGGTTTTCTAGATCTTTCTTATCAATTAATCTTTGAGAATCTATTTTTTGGTGCACTAGAGAAGAAGAGGACATGATCCCCCTAACTCTATATTGGTTGTCATGAAGGTCATTGAACACATAGAGAATGTGATGCAGTCACGGATGGAGGGTCTAGAGAAAGAACTGTCCAACTGTGCAGCCTTAGAGTCAACATAGTGGAATAAACACAATGATTGAAACAATAAAATAGAATTTTCTTGATTCAACATAAAAAATGATTACAATTGGCTTACATGCCAGTTACATGCTCATTACAATTCAACATGCGAAAGATATGACAATTGGGCACATTTGCCTTCTATGTCACTTTCCCCTATGGAAGCTTCAATCTATCCTTTCTAACTAACAAAAATGTTTTCCAATGGATCTAGGAGATGTTTATATAGCATTCTCTAGCTCAAGGAGTGATCCATATTGGCCTCAAGGGCTTCCACATCCCAATTCCTTATGAAACATGTAGGTCAGCCAAGATCATAGGGTGATGCTCCCATCATATATGAAACATGTTGCATTTCTGGATGAAGGTGTCTTGTGTCCCATAATGTCTTGTGCGATGTTCCATTAGGTACCGCAAACCCCATATGCCAAACTGAGTGATAGATGCTATGAACTATGATTCCTAATGATGCTTCTGACAGTGATAACTTCCTCTAGACATTTACAAATCTCCTAAAATATTAATATGATGTGTAAGAGCTATTATATGGTGTTAATCCTGTGCCATGAGTTGTGAAGTGATCATGTGATGAAATGTGGTGGCTTATTCTAAAACTACAACTAATTGAAATATAAGAAAATAAATGTTTCTAGTTGATGCAAGATTGCCTTTCAACCTAGGATGCTCCTACATCAGACAGCCAGGGTTGTTTGAAAAGTGAGTCCGTCACTTTCCTGGGGCTAGAGGAAAACCAATGCGGTCTACCTCAGCCTGAGAAATCCATGATGAATCCTCCTCCAATCTTCCTTTCCACTTAACTAGGTACTCCTTATACTGCCTATTTCTGGTGTTGTTCCTAACTCTAATATCCAAAATCTTCTCTATCTACTCATGTTGTTGATGTAGTATCTAATCCTCCCAAAACAATTCCATGGTGTCGTCACTAGGTTGGCTTTCATGATACTTATATAGATCTACAATGTTGAATATGGGTGATATGCTAGGTTCTTCTAGTAAATCCACTTCATATGCATTTCCTGAATCAAGGGTAAGTGCACAAAGATGAGGGACCAAAATGGGGTCTTAAGATGCCACTTTTTTCTGAAATAAGGAAATATTGATGTTGGATGAGAAATTGAAGATAGCTACACTCAAAATTTGAAGATGGAACAAAAACAAGAGTCATAGTGCTCCGAATCTAGTTTTTAAACTATTTTTTTCCAAAAATGATTGAGATTAAGGGGTTCAAAAAGGGAGAGCACACCAATTGGTCCTGTTTTTCTCAAAAAAAAATAACATAGCGTCTGGTGTGCCCCCCTAAAATGTTAACTTTTTTTTAGTATTTCAATAATCACTCCGGTGAGAAATTAGCTAACACCATGTAGTTTATCCCTAATTTTTCTGATAATTTTTTCATGAATAATCGATTGTTTAGTAATTTTTGAAGTGGACACATCTTGAAAAATAGAAATTTGAGCATGCTCCCACCTAAAATGTTTGAAAACTAATTGAAAATTGAATTTTTTTTTTAATACATGTAGAATGGAGTCTAGTATCTAAAAATGTAACTTATTTCAAATTTTGATGAATGGTTAAAAAAAAGTCAAAAATACAAGACACTAGTTTTTGACAAAAAATAGACCTATTAACAAAATAAATTCAAGACGAAATCCTTAACATACTCAAAATGTGAAAAAAATTATATGGTTAGATAGATAACATAGAGATTAAGATTATGGTGGTATTTTTTTTAAGTATTTATTGAAAAAGTTGTCATCTTGATGGGGAGCATGCTCTAGATTATCTCCAGATTTTGCTAAAAATTGATAAAAACACGTCAAAGAAAGATAATCATTACTAGCTATACACATGCCAATTGCATTTGCTTAAAATTTTCTAAAGCATTTTCAACAAATCTATTTTTTCATATCTTGCAATCATTGCATTCCATTGTATAAAACATCTCTTTGAGGTGTTACGTCATACAATTGACATGCCTTGTCTATGCTTCCACACTTTACATACATGTCTACGAGGGCAGCTATACTTCCTATCATCTCTCTCACTCTCTACTTCCCCCTCTCTACGTCCTACCCTCTCTCTAAGTCTCTGCTTCCCTCCCCTCTCTATCTCCTACCTTCTCTCTTGCTCTCTTCTTCCCTCCTCTCTCTACCTCTACCCTCTCTCTCTCTCACTCTCTACTTCCCTCCCCTATCTACCTCCTACCCTCTTTCTGAGTCTCTGCTTCCCTCACCTCTCTACCTCCTACCTTTTGTCTCACTCTCTTCTCCCCCCTCTCTACCTCCTACCCTCTCTCTCACTTTCTACTTCCCTCCCCTATCAACCTCCTACCCTCTCAGTCTCTGCCTTCCTTCTCTATCTACCTCCTACCCTCTCTCTCTTCTTCCTTCGCCTGTCTACCTATGACCCTCTCCCACTCTCTACTTCCCTCCTATCTCTACCTCATATCCTCTCTCTCACTCTTTACTTCCCTCCCCTCTCTACCTCTCCTCATCATTCTTCCCATCCAATGAAATTTCATAAATTATCTTGTTTCTATTTCATCATCCCAATTTATATCCTTGTCCCTCTTTGCATGTCCTAGTTTTCTTGTTTCTATATTCTTTGTCAACATGGGAGAGGAGAGGGAGGAAGAGGGAGAGAGGATGGAGATGGAGGAGAGAGAGAGAGGGGACAGATAGGGTGATAAGGAGAAAGAGAGAGTCCTAGTTTTCTTGTTTTGGAGAGAGAGAGAGAGAGGGTTGGTCAGGTTTATGAGTTTAGGGTTTAGTGGAATTATTTGGGGTTTAGGGATTTAGGATTACTCAGGTTTATGGTTTAGGGGTTAGATTTTAGGGGAATTATTTAGGGTTTAGGGGCATATTTAGGGTTTATGGGTTTAGGGTTGCTCAGACCTTTAGGGGTAAATTATTTAGGGTTTATGAGTTTCTAGCATTGCTCAAGTTTAGGGTTTAGGGGTTAGGGTTAAAGGGGAATTATTTTATAATTTCCCTCCAATCGTCCTAATCCTAATGCATTACTCCACCCATCTCCTAATCCATCAATCCCTATCATCCATCCACCATATAACTCACCATCTAATCCACCATCAAACATTCTAAGATTTAATACATCAACCCATGAACACTTGAAATTTTTTTTCCAGACTCTTTCCAAAATTCAAAAATAAAAGAAAAGATATGGAGCCATCCAAATCCACCGATCCAATTTTATCCTCCTCTAAAACTCCCAATCCTAATCAATTTGGGCCTCCTATATCCATTCACTTGATCCTAATCCTAACCCCACAACATCTTCCATCATTGTCCATCAACCCATGAAGCCATGAAGGATGTGACCCAAGGACTATTAGCAAGGAATCTATGAACATCATGTACTCAAATTCCTATCCTTGAGCCTAACCAAGAACCTCCTAATAACATGTCTACCATTCCAACACCATCATCCACTCCTATGTCTATCCATTTCATTGAAGAGTCTCCTACCATAATTCTAAGTCTAACCCCATCATGTAGCCATGTTGTCAAACATCAAAAGATTAGTGATCCCATCCAAGATCCCATCACATCCATCTAAGAAACCCTATAGCTATGTTAAGAGCTTAGTCCAAAGCATGTGGAAACACCAACCACCCATCCTAATCAAAATCCAAACATCCCATCTAATCCCATCTCGGTTCCATTACCATCTCATGGTCAACCCCTTTGTACATCGATCCCATCATTGATCCTACAACATCTCCTAGTGAACCCCTATCACCACCTCTTACTCCCCAATTCAATGAATATCAACACATCCCCACTTACCGTATCCATATCTAATATCGCGTTATCCATGCTTATCCTCCATGTGATCAAGATATTATCTATGATCAAGATCTTATCCATGAGAAAGATACCCACATCACTCCTATCCATCATCCTATACTAGTACTATTCATTATCCATCAATATCCCATGATGAGACACTTGGTCCCTAAGAAAACATAGATAATCAAACAAATAACTTGGATCTTATAAATCACATCCCAATAAGGATAATGATAATCAAGATCCAAGAATTATACATCCATTTCCCAATGATCCTCCATCATCCCCTATGGAAGTATATGTTTAGGTGTTTAGCCTGGTTGCTCAAGTTTAGGGTTTAGGGGTCAGGGGCATTATTTGAGGTTTACATGAGTTTAGGGTTGTTCAAGTAAATAGGGTTTAGTGTTTGGGGTTAGGGTTTAGGCCTGAATTATTTAGGCTTTAGGGGTTTAGGGATGCTCAAGTTTAGGGTTTAGGGGTTAGGAGTTAAGGTTTAGGGTTTGGGATTAGGGTTTAGGCCTGAATTATTTAGGCTTTATGGGTTTAGGGATGCTCAAGTTTAGGGTTTAGGGGTTAGGAGTTAAGGTTTAGGGGTTTAGGGTTGCTTGACTTTATGGGTTACAGTTTAGGGTTTAGAGAGAGATAGAGAAAGGGGACCAATAGAGATTGGGAGAGATAGGGAGATAAAGGTTTAGGGGTTAGGGGTTATGGTTTAGGGGCATTATTTAGGGTTTAGGGTTTATAGTTTAGGGGTTAGGGGTTAAGGTTTAGAGGTTTAGGTTTATGGTTTAGGTAGAGAGGAGAATAGGGAGATATAGAGGAGACCGAGCCTAGGAGACATATCTTTGTCTCCTCTATCCCTCTCTCTAACTATACCTACCTCTCTATTTCTCTCTCCTCGTCTCTTTATCTTGCTCTCTTTCAATCCTCTCTCTCTAACGCTACCTTTCTATCTCTCCCTCTCTCACTATCTCCCTCACCCTCTCTATCACTCTCCCAATCCCTTTACCTCAAATTTATCTCCCTATGTCTCTGGAATTTGTATCTCTTGATCTCTTTCCCTATCTCTATCTCTCTAGACATATCCCCATCTCTTAATCTATCCCTCGCTGCCTCTCTCTCCTCCTCTCTGTTTCTCTCCCCATCCCTCTACCTCTTGAAATCTCTCTCCCTGTCTCTAGACATCTCTCCATCTCTTTCCCTATCTCTATCTATCTACATAACCCTATATCTTAATATATCCCTCTCTACCTCTCTCTCTATATTTCCTTATCTATCTCTCTGATGTAGAGGCAAATTGCATACAAGAAGAAAGACAAATTTGGCAAGGTTCAACTACACCAATGAGCCCAAAAACAAGGATCTTCATGGAAAAGTGGGAACAACAGTTAAAGTTCTTGAATTCTTCTTGGAAATGATGTTTGGGCATGTACTAGAACCCATCCCATCCATTGGCAAAGGTTGATCAAACTTTGAACTATTAGTTCCTTCACAAACCTCAAGAAAGGCTAGTAGCCCTACAAACAGAGAACAGTCCCAATAACTTTTTGCACAGACATCCAAATACAACTCTTAGATATGAAATAGATACGCATTATGCCTCCCCACAACATACTCTAGAATGGGTTTGGGTTGTTTTGGAAAGTATGCCTTAACCAATAACCCTCCTAGTGGTTTTAAGCCCTAATTAGGCCTAGTTTGTGAAGCAAGTACCCTCAAATGGCAACTTGAAACTCTCTTGACCACCCAAACATGTCAATGGCATCCCAAAACCATGGAATCCAACATCCATTTGCTGTTGGAACTGACTGTTCCCAAATCCCTTACTATGGTTGTCTCACGGGCTTCTTTGGTAGCTTAATACATGGTTTTATTAAGCCCACTCAACAAATCTTGGTCAAATCAACTCCACCACCCTTGTAATCAATCAAAACATCTAAAACAAAACTAAACACACCCATCCCATAGGTCTTATGGCTTGGAAGATTGTGGGATGGTCAATTTTCCATGATTGGAGGCAAAAACCCTTGTTTAAGGTTCTATGGACTATTTTTTGAACAAATCCTTATAACTCCCTTGTATTTCAACTTCAAACCACTAAACTATATTAAAATGCAAGATATTTCAATGCTCTACCCAATCAAGACATAGAGAAGTGGCAATAATTCAGTACCTTTGTTGTGTATGGTCTAGGACAACAATCTGCACCAAGAAAACAGAGATGTGAAATAACAGTTTACCAAAGGTTGGTTATAACTTAATCCATTTCCACTTTCAAGACTTCAAAAAATACTTATGATGAAGGTATTTCACCACACTATACTCCCAAGTAACATATAAGACATGACAGTTCCGTACCACTGAGAAGTACGGCCAGCTTCTACAGAAAATTCAAGAAATAATAGAAAAACAACAAGTAAATGGTATTTTGTTTGTCTAAAACTCCTTCTCCTCCTTACATTTGATATGTTCAAGTATATATAGGTGTGTCTACTCCTTGAAACTTCCATTGGAGTAGTTGTGATTGATGGGGAGGGACTACAACCAATCGAACTCCCAAAACTATCTTTTGGACAGTTTACAAACTTCTACCAACTGTTTGTGTGTTTGCATAATCATTGGTGATTATGAACCTCCAAACACATTTACAATTTTATTAGGCTTTGAACATGCCTTAGAGTTCATTGGACATACCTTAGGCTCTTTGCATATGCCTTAACAAGGTTTAAAACATAGAGATTACATGACTATCCTCTATAGGCTCTTTATGACAGCAATAGATTTATGGACATAGTCCTTTATATCAGACATCTCAACCTTATTACATCATTTGGATAGTCTCTAGGACCTTATTGAACAAACAAAACAAAATGGAGGTCAAAACAAGATAAAATCTCTTGATTCTCCTACACCATACTCCCCAGGTGGAAAGAGAACTCAAGTCTCTTGAGGAAGTAGATCGGCAAGTGTGACACCATGCTTCAAGATGTCTTCTTCAGTCATCCAAGTGGCATCTTCAATAGGCAAGCCACTCCATTTGACAAGAAACTGCTTGTATGTCTTCTTCCTTGTCTTCTTCAAGACCTTGGTGTCAAGAATACTTTCCAACTTCAATGGTTGATTGGGTGGAAGACCCTTGATCCAATCTTCATCTACTGTTGTTATCATATCTACCTCTGGATCAGCATTAGAATCACCTTTGAAAGGGAACAAATCTGAAACATTGAAGATAGGAGATATGGCCAAGCCTTGAGGAAGTTCAATCTCATAGGCATTGGGCCCAAACTTGTGCACAATCTGGCATGGTCCTATCTTCTTCATGAGGAGTTTAGTTGGCTACCCCTTAGGAAGTCTTTCCTTCTTCAAATGTGCCATGACCAAATCCCCAACCTTGTATTGCACATCTCTCCTTCTTTCATTGGCTTTCTCCTTGTACTTGGCATTGTTCTTTTGAAGAGTTTCCTTGACATTATCATGAATGTCCTTCATGGCCAATGCAAAGTCTTCACCTTGAGCACTTTTTCTTTCCAATCCATGGAGATCTCTCAATTCAAGAACACCTCTTGGATGAAGACCATAAACAATCTCAAATGGACTCCTTCCTGTGCTTCTATTGGTGGAATCATTATAGGCAAACTCTAGTTGAGGGATGATCATATCCCATGCCTCTCCATGCTACTTGATAAGACACCTGAGAAGGTTTCCCAAGGACCCATTCACCACCTCAGTTTGGCCATCAGTCTGAGGGTGATAGGCTGAAGTAAAGGACAATTAAGTGCCCAACTTCTTCCACAAAGTGCGCCAAAAATGGCCTACAAACTTTGGATCCCTATTATTGAACAAACAAAACAAAATGGAGGTCAAAACAAGATAAAATCTCTTGGTGCTTCTGCACCACTCTCCCTCACTAGATCTATCTCCCTATATCTCCCCTCTCTCTATATATATTTATCTCTATCTTTCTCCCTCTATAGACCCCTTTGTCTATCTCAATCCCCCTCTCCCCCTCTCCCCGTCTCTATCTCCACCTATGCCTCTCTATCTCTCTATTTGCTCCTCTTTCTATATTTTTTCCTTTCTCTAACTCTATCTCTATCTCTCCATCTCTTTCTGGATGTCCCTGGGCTCTCTCCCTATCCATGTCCATGTCCCTCTCTATCTCTCCATGTCTCCCGGTCTTTCTATCTCTCTCTATTTATCCAAGTCTCCCCCTCCCCCTTTCTATGTCTCCCTCCCTCTCTCTATATACATCCCTTTCTATCTACCTATTTATCTCTTTATCTCTTTATTTATCTATCCTCCCTTTATCTAAATATATCTACCTCTCTATCTCTATATCTCTCTCCCTCACATTCCAAGGAGTCAATAGATAGAGGGAGAGAGATATAGAGAAAGAGAGGTAGATAGAGTTGTAGAGAGGGAGGATAGAGAAATAGAGAGAGAGAGAGAGAGAGAGAGAGAGAGAGAGAGAGACTCTCCCATGTAGATAGAAGGTTACATTTGTACCTCCTAGTATAGACAAGCTCTATTTCATGAACCATATGGATATTTAAGCCTAGGGATACTCTTGGAACATCACTTGATTACCTATTAGATGAACTGCATGAATAGTTATAATATATTTTATGTGATCTAGCATGACATCCTAGACCATGATTTTGGCACCAACATTGAGAAGGTTATGAGTTTTTCATGCATGAAGCTTTATGTTTTCATGCTTCCTAGAATGTGCTCGCATTAGAATGTGAGCGTGTTATAACATGCTAGCATTATGGGAAGCATGAAAAATGGGAAAAAAAGCATGTGGGATCCGTGCTTTAAACCCCACATGACTATTATTCATGCTTTTCATGTAGTATATCAGACAAGAAAACACTTTTCATGTTGTTTGACATATTGAATCATTTTTAGATCAATCCACCACCTTTTTTGTTTTTTCAACGTAGAAGAACTAATTTTGCATGTTTTTGGAGAAAATTTGATTATTTAAACTAAAAGTTTCATGTTTCATGTGTGATATTGTTTGAAAGCTAATTAGCATTGATATATAGATTGAATTTGATGATATATGTTTGTTTTTCCATAAATTTCACTAATCCTATTCTAGAGTTATATAGAATTTATAATCAAAATTGCGAAAAAGAAGAATTTGAGGATTTTGAAGCCATATTTTGGAGAATTGGTCAACTGCAATATTGAATTATGAGGTATGTTCAAGTTATGTCCATTTTAATTCACATAAATATGTTCTTATGTTCTTTATGTCTTTATGTCTTTATGTTCTAAGATATATGTGTCTAGGTATATCAGTTATTTCAGTCAAAGAGACTCCAAATTCCTCATGTTTCCACCTTGTTTCGGCCCTTCATGTCTTCATTTCACCTACTTTCACCTATACAAGAGAAAAACAATATCAAATACTTCATAAAATAATTTTAGTGAACAATTGTTTCTCATACTCATATTCATGATCAATGGAGCCAAAATTGATTCTGGAAGACTCTTAATTTTTTCCCTAGGATGATATAGAAGGATTTATTCCTTAATATGCATAATGATTCATTCAATAGAACCATGCAATGGCTTGAATCTTAGACTATCCTATGCCCCCTAATATGACAATCCTACTTGTCTCTATTGATCATTTAGACATAATTGTTAGGTGTCCTTTTGATAACTTCTCCATGCATGTTTCTGTTGATAACTGAGAGGGGGGGGGGGTGAATCAGTTATCCTAATTATTTCCCTTATTGAACTTTCTTTTTAATTGATGTAGCATTGAATCAAACACAAAAACATTATCATGAAATAAGAAACACATGACACAGTATTTTTGACGTGGAAACCCTGTTAAGGGAGAAAACCACGGGGTGATTAACCCAAAATTATTCTCTGTTAGAAGAATAGGAAATTACAAAATGGCACTTGCCAATTAGGGCTCACTGCCCGAGCACACTGCTCACAAGAGGCCCACTGCCTACAATAAGACACACTGTCTACAAAGTGATAAAAATCACAGTCTTGAACTGATTGGAAGCATCTGCATATGCTGGAGTTTAGTTCCGGTTAGGCTTAGTACACTGATCTGCTGCAGTTCATCTTTTCTCTGTTCTTTATTCTGCTATCCTTTCACATTCCGGATCTGTCTTGGTACTTCTGCTCTGTTCTGCACTTCTTCGCATATATCATAACATCATGCTTCACAACTAAATCCATCCTCTATATATATATCCGCACAAGTAATTTCATCATCTTTCTAGTCGGCATCCGGAACAGTCTAGTTTCTTACAAACTCTGTTCTGTCGGCTGAATCCTTCCTCACCAAGCAATGCGGATCAAGCATATACTTGTAGATATCATTAATCATGTCGGCCAAACATGATTCATGCCTTCACAACCTTTATCATCAACAGTAACACATCCGGAAAGTAGTCTGATACTCTGTCAGTCAGTTCTTCCTCTGTTTTCACTGTCTCTCAGGAATCCGAAACTCAACTATTCATATCTTTTTCCTTGTCCATCACCGGAGGCTAAATCCTTGGAATATACCACTCAAGGTAGTCCTCTTGACTTCCCCAAATCCGCACTGTACCAAGACACTTCCTCTGAGAGATCTGGACCAATCTGTCGGACCTTGCCACATGCTCTGTTCTTGTTCACCGGACCACAACAATCTTTATTCTGACTTCCGGTAGAGACACATCATGACTTGCGGATATGTGGGATGACCTTTGTTGCCATCAATGACAACAACCATGAATCCATATAGTGTCTCTTGCCAACAATCTCCCCCTTTGGCATTGATGGCAACACTTAGTGAAAAATGACTAAGTGTTTACACTATGCTCCCCCTTTGCTGATGCTCTGTCTTTATATACAATTTCTGGAACTCCCCCTTAATTGGATTCCTCATTTTTCACTGCTCCTCACTCCCCCTTTGACATCAATGGCAAAGGGTAGGGTCCGTACATCAAAATTTTTAAAAATTTTCTATACACAGCCGCATATTTACATACTCACATATACTGAAGAATGTCTGCAAAGGATGTCTGCAATTGGATCATTTCTGTAGCCCAACTTTGCTTCATTCTATCCAAAATTGAAATGTGACCACTCAACAAAAATGCAAAAGCTTCTGCCCGCTTGAGATCTGTCGGATCATTTGTTTGGGCGGTGGTCTGAGCATCACTGATGGCCTCATGCATAGTTTCCAACTTAGGGATTATAATCCGTCTAAGTTCTCCCATCCGGTTAGTGATGTTCTTCCTTTCCTTCTCAAGATTCTTTATTTCATTCAAGACTGCAATAGTCTGACATTCTTGATTTATTATGGAGGAAGAGAGAGGATCAAAACTTTGAGATAAGCTTTGTAGCTTGTCCTGTTCCTCTTTTATTTTCTTATCAATTGCTGCTATTGCCTTTGACCAGGATATACAAAATTTGTAAATGTCACCGCCATCCTTAAGAGCATTCTCTAAGCTCTTTATTCCAATACTCACAATCTTCTTATCTTTAGAGATTAATTCTAATACTTCTGAAAATCTTTTATCCAAAAATTCCTTCCGGACCTTTTCTTCAGCAGATTTTTCTAGAGATTCAAAATGTGTACTAACACTGCTGACTAAGGTTTTGAGATTACCGGAAGAGGAGGCTGTGGGATCCTTTTGAAAGGATGGCATGATCTTTTCTAGCACTCCAGATGCTACCTCCATAAGCTCACAGTCTTCCATGTGAGATTTCAGCAGCTTCTCTTTGACTTTCTCATTTGCAAATGAGGCTATTTTCATTGTTTGCACCGGTGAAAAAGAGTCAAAATCTAAGGGTCCTTTTAGCAGGTCCGGTTCATCAATTTCTATAGTGGCTTTGCTCAAAAATTGTTGAACAGTTTGTGCAGTGTCTCTTGCTAGAGACAGATGTTTCTTTTCTTCTGCAGTCTTGGAACTGTCAACCTCTTTGTCTTCCACCCCTGCTTCCTTCTCCTGTAATTTCTCTTCTTCTTTGGATCCGGAGACTGTAGGGGAAACCGGAGGAGAGATGCTTGTCTGTTCAGGGCCCACTTCTTCCAGAACAGATGATTCCAAATCCGCAGCTGTTTCTGCACCTAAGTCCTTTACAACAGGAAGATTGAACCTTTTGAAGGCCTTCCGGAGGATCTCTTCTGTCTCTTGGGCCACTTTGTCAGTCTCACCAAGCATGAGTTGATTCATCCTGGCTTTACTTCTGAACTCATCTTTGCAGTCCTTGAAGATTATGTTCATTGTCTTGGGATCAATTTGAGGATATAGCTGAATAGCTATCTGCTCCCGGATCTCAAGATCTTTTGCATGAGCATTGTTCTTTCTTACTTCTAATTCCTTTTCTAGGCTTTTAGGAATAAGAGATATGATCTCAATGAAAGCCTTATTGTATATGTTCAGATATTTGACTGTGGCTTCCTGCAGAGTCTTTTGGTCAGCCTCACTGAAGTCATCATAAGATTCAGTCATTGGTTGAAGGTTTCCATCCACCGTGACCGACTTGATTACATTCTCTAGAGACAGAGTGGGCTTTTCAACAGATACCTCTGCCATTTCATCCTTGTCTTGTCCTGTGGAGGGTTTACCGGATCCTTTCTTCTTCTGCTTCTTTATTTCTTTTACTCCCTCATCTGACTCTGTTTCCTCTTCATCCTTTTGGCTTTCATAAGCCCTTGTGGCTTTTGTCTTGGATCTTTTACCGGATGCCTGGACTTCCGGTTTTGAACTTTTGGTTGAGGGAGGTGCAGATCTTTTTGATGATCTGGTCCAGGTGGGAGTTTCAACCGGAACACTTTCTTTACTCTTCTCTTCTTCCTCAGCCTTCCTCCTCTTTTCCCGGCTGGCATCAAGTGCCTCTTTTGAGATGCCTAGGCCTTGAGCAATATGCTCAACTTCTTTTCTTACCTTCCTCTTTATCTCCGGTTGCCTGAGTTCTACATGTATCTTTACACTCAGTTCCTCAAAGGTTCCAAACCTTTCTGCCTTAGGATCTTTGGGCTGGCTTAGCATGTGTTGAACATGCAGCTCTACTATCTGTTCATCCACTTCATACCCCATGGGCATGATCCAAACAGTCCTTGGCTCCACTGCCTCCATTAGACACTGATCTGTTTCTACCATGAAGCATACTGTGTCTTTGTACTTTTCAACAAGGGATTGGGGTATTCTTTCTCTTGCATGCATCATGCTTTGGAAGTTCTTGAAGTATCCCCATAGAGTTGTATTTCTTGCTTTGGCATCCCCAAGTCCATGCAAATAGTCTCTGATTTGGATGGCAACCGGTCTGTCATTCTGCCATACCCATCCACTGGATCCGGGAAGCTCATTCATGTAGTAAAAGAAGAGACAAAGGATCAGATTGCCATACTTGAAGGATTTTTTCTTGTCCTTCTTGATCTTCTACAGATTTTCAAAGAGTTGGTTCACAAGAAGCTCACACAAGTCATAGTCTGCATTCTCCTTTAACATTTGATAAGCTGTGTAGATTGCAGTTCCCGGTACTGAATTTTCCCTACTGGAATGATAGATTTTGTAACCAATTATCATAGCTGCAAATTTGACATCCGGTTCAGTGATGTCATCAACTGTCATAGCTCTCTTGTCAAACTTGGATCCGGTTGCATCACTAACTGTCTGATTTTTGACAGACTTGAAAACAGGTAATCCACCGGATGAGTGCAGACCGGTTACAGCCCTAATTGCATCTTTGGTGATCTTGAAGGGCTGGTTCAACCATAGGAAATTGTCATGTACTCTACTTAGTACATACCGGACCCATTCATCTTCTTCAAAACAAGGGAAATGAATGCACTGTGCAAAGTGTTTGTCCCAGATGGCTTTGTACTGAGGTTTGATCTCAAAGGAGTCATCTATCAATTGTTTGTGATAGATATCCATCAGCTTTGATTCTCCAAAGTCTTCAAGATTCGCATGGATGTAAACCCTAATATCTTCCATATGCAATACACCATGAGGAACACTAGAGAAGGCTCCTAGTGGATCTACCTCCAATGATTTGTAAGGATGTTTCTTGAATGTGGGGCGAGGTCTATCAGAGATCTTAACTATATTTGGAGTAGCCATTCTTCAAAGATTTGCAGTGAGATAATGAAAAACAGAGAATACCTTATGCGCCTTCGGTTTGCACGGAGTGGTGGGATTGATTTCTTTATGCAATGACTTCGGCAGGAGATCTTTGGTGTGCTTGATGAATCTTGTTGCAGAGCTCCACTTTTTGCTTCTTCTTGAGTGCAAAATGAGCAAATGATTTTTGAGAAATCCCTTATATTGCTCCGTAAACCCTAATATCTGTTTGCAATAAATGCTTCACCTATATTATTTCGGTTTGCCTTGTCCGGATAGCTTGGAGTATCCCGGATCAGTCCTGATCTGTGAACATCATCTGGATCTTTTAATCATGAATAAATTGAGGTGACACATTACAAGAACATTCCAAACACTCTGTCCAATCCGTAGAATAAGATAGTGCACTTCCGGATCTCTCCGGACCTGTTTGTAATCCTCTGTCATACCGGAGCATCTCCCGGGACAGGTCTTACTTGATCGATTACAGCTTCTTCATAACTCCATGCGGACCTCTGAAAACTTATCTGGATCATCTCAGGACTTATATATTTAAACCCTTTACTCCGCATCTTGTGCCACATCTGGCACCACTTGATTGGCTGGGGGAACAGGATTTTCTTTGAGTCTCCCCCTGAGCCAGAGCTCACTTTTTAATTTCTGGAAGAAATATCAGCACCAGAGTCTGGTGCGGATCCAACCTCTACATTCTCTGAACTTTTCTTCACCCAAATCTTGCTCATCTGATTCCTAACTTCATCCGCATTCATCTTTTGTTTACCCTTGTCTTGATTCTGATTATACACCGGACCTCTTTTGTCCTGATTCTTGCTTCTGCAGACTTTAGCATTATGACCGGACCTATTACAGATTTGGCAAATAACATTTCTTTGCATATTTGACTGATATCCTCTTGATCTGCATTGATTAGCCATATGACCTACTCTATTGCATGTAAAGCATCTACCTTTGAATGATTTGTTTACTTGCATATTTCTGCATTCATGGGATTTGTGTCCATACCTTTTGCAGTTGAAGCACTGTCCGGAGAAGGATGAATTAATCTAATTAATTCTCTTTCTGCACTGATTAGCTTTGTGACCAAAATGGTTGCAGCTGTGGCAGTATCCATTGAAAGACGGATATCTTTGGGCATTGGGCTGTCTTACCGAAGGTCTTCTAGGCCTGCTCCTTGGATTTTCTGATCCAAAATTCTTTTGACTGGATCCGGAGCTTTCTCCTTTCTCATATCCCAAACCATACCTATCATCTGTCCTCTTTTGACTTCCAAGAAGAACTTCAAGTTGAGCAGAACTTATCTTGAATTTCTCTTTATATTCATTTGCTGTTTGAAGGTCTCTTTTGAGAGAGGCAATTTGATCCTCAAGTTTTTCTTCATTATCTTTGGCATCTTCAAGATCAGATTCAAGATGTCTGATAATCCTGTCCATCTGGTGGCATTCTTCTAATTTTTCTTTGAGAGATTGTCTTAGATTGTCTTCAGCCTTTCTTTTTTCTTCAATCTCTTGAGTAAACTTTATAGTTCCTGATTCCATTTCATGTCTTAACATAATGACTTCTTTTGATAACTTTTCACATAACTTGGTTTGCTCAGTCAATTCTTCATTTGTATTGCTTTCATCACTTTGTCTTGCCAATTGTTGGAGCAGCTCCTTTCTCTTTTTCATAGAGAGACTTAATTTGTCCTTTAATTCTCTCATGAATTCATCAGCCTGTTTGAGTCTTTCCTTTAATTCATTGACTTCAGAATTTGACTGTTCAAGATCCTCAAGGGCAGTCTTGAGTTGCTCTCTTAAACCATATGCATCCATTTGAACTCCCAGATCTTCCTCAAGCTGTTAGGCTCTATTAGGAGGAACTTAGCTCTGATACCAATTGTTGATAACTGAGAGGGGGGGGTGAATCAGTTATCCTAATTATTTCCCTTATTGAACTTTCTTTTTAATTGATGTAGCATTGAATCAAACACAAAAACATTATCATGAAATAAGAAACACATGACATAGTATTTTTGACGTGGAAACCCTGTTAAGGGAGAAAACCACGGGGTGATTAACCCAAAATTATTCTCTGTTAGAAGAATAGGAAATTACAAAATGGCACTTGCCAATTAGGGCTCACTACCCGAGCACACTGCTCACAAGAGGCCCACTGCCTACAATAAGACACACTGTCTACAAAGTGATAAAAATCACAGTCTTGAACTGATTGGAAGCATCTGCATATGCTGGAGTTTAGTTCTGGTTAGGCTTAGTACACTGATCTGCTGCACTTCATCTTTTCTCTGTTCTTTATTCTGCTATCCTTTCACATTCTGGATCTGTCTTGGTACTTCTGCTCTGTTCTGCACTTCTTCGCATATATCATAACATCATGCTTCACAACTAAATCCATCCTCTATATATATATCCGCACAAGTAATTTCATCATCTTTCTAGTCGGCATCCGGAACAGTCTAGTTTCTTACAAACTCTGTTCTGTCGGCTGAATCCTTCCTCACCAAGCAATGCGGATCAAGCATATACTTGTAGATATCATTAATCATGTCGGCCAAACATGATTCATGCCTTCACAACCTTTATCATCAACAGTAACACATCCGGAAAGTAGTCTGATACTCTGTCAGTCAGTTCTTCCTCTGTTTTCACTGTCTCTAAGGAATCCGAAACTCAACTATTCATATCTTTTTCCTTGTCCATCACCGGAGGCTAAATCCTTGGAATATACCACTCAAGGTAGTCCTCTTGACTTCCCCAAATCCGCACTGTACCAAGACACTTCCTCTGAGAGATCCGGACCAATCTGTCGGACCTTGCCACATGCTCTGTTCTTGTTCACCGGACCACAACAATCCTTATTCTGACTTCCAGTAGAGACACATCATGACTTGCGGATATGTGGGATGACCTTTGTTGCCATCAATGTCAACAACCATGAATCCATATAGTGTCTCTTGCCAACAGTTTCATAGTATGAATTCTCTTGGAGAAGGTTGGAGGAATAGGAGACCTCTTTAGTGTCTTAGGATAGGACATTCCTTATGCACCTATTCATGATGATTTGTATGCACATGACACAACAATATTTCAAAATTTCTTAATTGTCCTTTGTTAGTACATGATGGTGGTTACCTTGATTGACTATATACCTTTCAATACCCTAAATTACAGAGATTAGTTTAATGATTTTTATGACAGTCCTAGGTATGGATACCCTAAAGAAGTCAAGGACCGTACTCTTTGACCATCCTAGATTGTAATAATCCCTCTCACTACATATGTAGTTTCCTTAAGGGTTTAGGGCCTTTAGTAATGTTGTACCATTCTCATATAGTCCTCACTTAGGAATTTGACAACTTGGGAGACCTTTGTGTATGAGTGTCCTAATGGCTTGGGTAGTCTTTGATGATTTTGGATTGTGATAGTCCCTTCTTGACATGTTCATGACTATATAAGACAATAAAATACCTCTTCATCTACCCTTTCCATTACCATCAAAACATTTCCTTCTTCCTATGAAAGCTTCCTATTGTTATGGCACCATTTGGATGACCTTATCATGACATTATCTTCACTAATAATAGCCCTTGTTATGGTTGTCATGTGAATAATCCTCCATGAAACCCTCATGTAACTTGTTGAAATTGTGAAGACATATTGACCTAACTTGCAACCATAAAAAGAGTCATTAGACTTATCATGAAACCATGTTAATCGAAGAAAATGCATATGAAATAAGGCTCTTAAATCCTTAGGAAGACAAGGATCTTGAGGGGTATACTTAGTAATATACCTATGGCACTTTGCAAGACAATCCTCATGGAAGAATAGTTAAATTGGTGATTGTCTTGATGTTATTAAAGTTACAAAGTGTGGTCATCAGTGCAAATGTGGTTATAAGCCTTTGAAATTGTCATTTCTCAATGTTGATCAGTTATTTATGACTGTTATAAATAGCGTAGTCATGTTTTGAAATTGAAAATCACTTGCTATAGATCTAGGAGATTGTCATCATGGGGGTTTTAGTATCTTCATGGGATTGATTATTGATCCAATGCTTGAGAATTTTCCAAATAAGACCTAATGTGCATGTTTCTTTCTATGACAATGGAAGAAGGTTTGCCACTCAACAAGAACATACATCATTCATTTTACAAAAGGACTATTATACAAAAGAGTTACCCAACCACCTTGTGAGAGTCATGTTACTAATTAGTTATAGCAGTCATAGCATAGAAAATGGTCCAAGGTATTATCATTGAGTTGAAGAAGCTATCCTTGTGCAAATTTTAAAGGTGCTAGGTCATGCAAATGTTGCATAAGACTATCATAGATAGGACTATCATAAATATGGTTATACATTTGTTTGACCTCATGTTTTGCTAGATTATTATCATTTATTATTTGGGGATTGTTCATACACCTAACTCATGGTCCTCTCATCACAAGAACAGTCTTGATAGCTAAATTAGTATGAAAAATACCATGTAGACTGCCCTAGAAGACTGTCACAAATAAATCAAGAATATGACTAACATAAGTTTAGAGGCATCCATTACATCATTTCCATCTTGGAAGACTACCATGCCTATCTAGTTTTAAGTTATGTGAAGGTGGTTTGAAGCTTAAAAACAGTCATCACAACATCTACCATGGTCCAAGAAGGTAAACTCCATGCCCAATTTGAAACTACTCGTAAAGGGATTCATTCAAGTCATGATTTTTATCTTCACATATCTTCCTCTAGACTTTGGGACAGCGGTTATAACTTTTTTCATGGGTCAAGAAGATAAACTACAGATTTACTTTTAAGAATTTATGAACCTTATGCATGTCTAGGACAACTTGGGCATCATAAAATGACTTTTATCAAACCTACAATAGCCATGAACATGAACAAGTTGCTGATTTGGTTGAGAAAATGGGTATAAATCAAGCGTGAAGCTGAGGATGAGAGGAAAAGAGAAAGAATGAGGTGAATTTGGGAAAGTAGGAAATTGTCAACCATACAAGAAGACAGTCCACCATTGCCAATTGAAGAGGAACATGACACATATAATGAAGCTAAGAGAGAGATGGAATTGGTGGTACAAAGGGAGCAAATGTAAAATCTCCATGCAATGAGGAAAATGAATCTCCAAGTTGGAGGCACTCCATCGTCCACAGGTCAAGTTGAAGGAACACCATCATTATCTTCTCAAATTGGAGACACTCTATCTTTCACAAGTGAAGTAGAAGGTATATCTTTATTTTCTTCTCAAGTTGGTGGCACACCATCATTCACACAAGTTGAAGGTACATCATTTTCATCTTTTTCACCTCCAATTGAAGGTACATCATCTATCCCATCTCAAGTAAATATTGAAGAAATTCCTAATGTTGAGTCAACATTACCAATTAAAACACCTCCTAGAATTTTGCATAGGAAACCTAAGTTTCTAATCGATATTGATGATAATGTATTGAAGCCCACGTGGGATAAGATTCCCATGCGCACTTGTGAAAGATATTTGAATAAGATATGGAAACTATTCTTTGAGAATTTAAATGAAACTAGAAGATGTCAACTATTTGTTGAATTGATGAGAAATCTAAAATTTAGGCCCACTATGAAGATTCTTGGCCTAAGAACATTGAATGCCTCAAGTGAAAAATCAATTGTCAAGAATCTAATGAGTGCATATGAGAGTGTAGGTTCCACCTCACGCACCAAGGATAGTAATGTCACATGATGTGTCATTACATCGACAATAGTAAGCCAACAAACAAAGAAAGCTCGCCTCATTAGAAAGACAAATGAACCATTGAAGATAAGTAGAAAAACTCTAATGAGAGCCATTGGAAGATGTGAAAGAGTTGAGGACCCAAACACTAATGAATTGTGGGCATTCTTTGGGAGACTCCCACAGAAAGACGAAGTTGTTGTTGAAGCTTTGAGATCACTAATTGAAGACTTTTGGAAGAATTGCACAAGGGTATCTCCAAATCAAAGGGATTTGGTAAGAAGGAGAACTAGTAGTCGAAACCATGAGCCACATCCAAAGCATTTTTTGGATATGACTCAAACACAGTTTTTTGGTAAATTTCTAGAGATGTATCCTCAAATTAAAATTTCTCAAAGATATTTTGAAATGCTAAAACCTTTCTATGTCAAAATAAATCACACACACACACACACACACACACACTACTTGTTGTTGTAGATTACATATTTATTTTTCTAACCATTTTGATGTTTATCAGTCTATATGTTTAGATTTGCATACTAACAATATTTTGCAGGATTGTGACATATGTGCCCCACCAACTACTTCAAGAGACTTCATATCAATAATTTTATGTGAAAGAGAGGAAGGTCAAATATTCTACAAGAAATTGTGCTTGGATGGCACATGTCAGCATTGTAGTCGCTTGCAGCGTATGCCAATATGTGAACATATGGAAAGTACACTTGCAGTTGGAAATGAACTAGTAGAGTTTGGCAAGTATAAAACTGTGGCCTACAATACAAAAGACGGTAAAGAAGCAAAGAGGTGTGAATTGGTTATTCAAAAGATTCGAGTGTATCAGTTTATGTCCACATTTCGTGACAGTATAGTGTATGATTATGCAAGGCATACCCATAAAGCTCAATGGTTGGACTTAAAATTCAAGTTATGCAAGGACACACTTCCACTTGGTAGCATTGTTTCAGTCGTCGACTTTGTAGAGAACTACAGTCTACAGCCACAGTGTGAGGTGCAATCACAATATTACAACTCGACACATGTTTCTATATTTGTGCACATCGCATTCATTCATGTGAATGATAGTACATAGGATAACAGAAAGATCATAAGGGAGTATCATTTTTATATTAGTGATGATCACATGCATTCTACGAAGTTCATGCAAGAGTTCTTTCAGGTGTTCTACAATGATTTGGCTAGAAGGGGCATATTGTTCAGTCAACATATCATATGGTCAGATAACTCTGCATCACAATTCAAGAACTCATGGAATTTCTATTGGCTGAGTAGGAGGCATAATATTATAGGTGTTCAACATATGTGGAACTTTTGTGAGGCTGGGCATGGAAAAGGGGAGCATGATGATTTAGGAGCATGTATCAAAAGAGCCATAGCATGAGAAGAGTTAAAGTATAAAGACAATGCAAAGTTGACAGGATCAAAATCAATCATCGAGTGGTGTAATGCTTCGATGGGTCTAGGTAATGAAGGTAAGTCTTTAGTTTGTAGATTTTTTTGGTTGATAGATGATACTAACATTGCACCATATGAGGACTATTGTACACTGACAGAATCAAGTGAGCTACACTCTTTCAGAAGCTCAATTGCAGGTTCATGGGGAATCCATATGCGGAAGATGGCATGCTTTTCTTCTTCATGTACAATTCAATCCTGGAATGAGTGTGAGTCAAAGGAGTGGGTTGACGAATGGTGGTTAAGTTATCTTAGCCCACTTGACATGTATTGAACCTCGATGGCACTGGAACTGACAGAGATAGAATCATCAGTTGACTTTGACCACATATCAGATCTAGTTCAACCAAGTAATATATCTACTTGCATAGTTTTTAAAATTCCTAATGTTATCTTACTTTGTAGTGTTTTTGTAATGTTGACTAATTTCATCTAATTTGTTGCACATATCATGTTTATGCAGTTATTGCAGATGAAGATAACGAAGAGGGAATAAATTATTTGACAATAATCCCCCTTCCATTATGCTTTGATAGATGTCCATACCTATTCAAAGATCTCATTTTAGCACAGGTGGGGAGGACGTTGGATTTACAATTGCCAATTTCATTTGCTTGAAAGTCTCTAAAGCTTTGTCAACAAATCTATTTTGTTCATATCTTGCAATCATGGCATCCCATGAGATCTGATCTAGATTTGCTGGAGATCTAGAGGACAACACCTGGTGAGCAGGTCACCTACAGTGTTGTAGGAATGTTGGAGTCTTCTGACAATCTCGCTGAGAGATATGTGTCTGATTCTGCCTGTCTTCTCCATGTGAAATAAGGGAGTATTTATACATGTTCAAAAGGCACGGTGCGAATGGTCACCACCTCCTATGAAGAAATTAATTAATTAAAAAATAAATAATTTATTTATGATCATTCCTCCCCCTTGAGAGGCAATGGGCCCAATTGCATCGATGTTTGGTAACAAATGAGGAAAGTGTTGTGTAATGTGCTCCTTGGTAAACCACTTGAGTTGGTCGCTTGATCGTGTCATTCTCTAAAATTGATTTTCTCCATAGCGGCCCATTTGAGAATGGTGTGTCTGAGATTATATCAATTGAATGTTTGGTTTGACAGTGTAATGGAACCTCTATTGGTGAGGTGAATGCATTCTAATATATTGTCAATATATGATCCGTCAGCTTCTGCTGAATGGTGGTGGTGACTGTTTTTGGTATGAGTGCGGGCGTCGATTGACCTTGCCTCCTCAGGTTGAATTGTTAGCATTGATACAAGAGCTCTAGTTGGAGCAATAAAATGCGTACATTGTTTGTACTAAATAGAAATGTAGATTTTGTAGGACTTAACTCAGGTATTTGATACTTTCGTTCACTTAACTTAACAATAACACTGCAAGGTCTAGACTCATAGATTCCATGACGCTTGTACATGTATGGCTATCCCAATAGTACATCACATGCATCCAAAGGTGCCACATCATAGATTACCTTGTCTTTGAATCATTTGATGGAATAGGATAAACAACATTGCTTGCTTAATTGAATATTTCTCCCTTGGCTCACCCAGTCCATAGAGTATGGTTGTGGATGAGGTGTTGTAGGTAAGTTCAACCTCTTGACAGTCTTAGTAGAGATCAAATTCTTTTGACTCCCACTATCAACAATGAAATGTAAGGATTTTCCATTCACCCACATTTGTGAATGGAACAAACGTTCTTCATCTTCATGAGACAATATTTTAGCAGTGGCAACCATGGCATAACGGTCTGCCTCAATGATCTATTCATCATCCTTCTATTCAAAAGAGTCTGTAGGTAACAAATTCGCTTATTTCTCTACTTCACGCATTTCCGCCATTAGTGTCTTAGCAACTCAACAATCTTTAGTGTTATGTGAAGGACTTCTATGAATTTCACACCACATGCTTGTGTCTTTTTGTATCCTTTTAGCACCTTGATCTGATGTTGATGATTGTGAGGAGAATCCCTTGTTGGATTGTTTTCCAGATAGACTTGTTATTGCCTTCCCCTTTTGATTTGAATTTCTCTTCAATCTTTGTTGCATATTTGAATGTTGTGCCTAGTGTCTCAACATTTAAGAAAGCCATCTTAGTTTGAATATATCGGTGCAGTCCACTACGATACTTCAAAACTTGATGTTTTTTTGTATCTTGGATGCCAACTTTGGCATATAATGCATGGACCTGTATTGGTGTAGTCTTGAACAGATTGATCCTTTTTCTGTCGAAGCAACTGCCACTACATATATGTTTCTTCATATGCATCTTTAGGAAAATATTCTTCCTTAATGTATTCCATAAAATCTCCTCATGTGGGGTTATCATCCAAATCAGGGAGTTCTCTGGATGCCCACTTAGTCTCCCATGATTTTTTTACATGGCGTTCAACTTTGAGGAGGGCAATGTTTATCTTCTCAGCATCAGAGAAGTTGTTCACAAAAAAGTATTTTTCTAATTTTGATAACCAATCATCTACAACATCTGCATCAATTTTTCCTTTGAAGTTTGGGATATCAAAATTCACTTGTACTTTGAAAGGAGTGTGACCATCGAATGGAATTTCTGTATTGTTTGGTTTCTGATTTCCTCTATTCTGTTGGAGCAACTGCGAAAATTTGCTCATCATCTCCTCACGTTGTTTTCTTAAAGCATATTTGACCATCACTTTTAAGGTATCGGATGAATCTCCATGTTCTTCTACCATTTTTGGTTGTGTGCATCTTGAAGGAAGCTAGTCTGAAGGATTTAGTGTATCTAATCCCAATCTTTGATAGCCTGACGTCGTATGATGTGACATACAAGAGTGAACAGACAGTCTTGTCCCAGTTCAAACGGTAAGCCACAAAATATATTGTTGTTATAACAGATCTGCTATTACTTATAGCTCAACATTTACCTATGTCAATTATAATATTTAGAATAGAACCAGCTTTCATTCGCCTGTTTCCTTAGCCCTAGATCGGGATTGTCTATGCAGAACAAAGAAAAACGAGGTATGACGGGTAGTTGAGAGACGGAACCTTAACCGCAGATAGAAGTAGATTTCTTTTAAATCGATCCTTGGACCTTGTGTTTATAAAATATGTGCTTCCGTGTTGTTTGTTATGGTAAAAACTCTTTTGCAAGAAATCAAGGGATTGCGCAGCTTCTATTGCAGACAAGAGAGCGATAACAATCAGAGATGGTGATAAAAATTATAAGGGTTCTTTGCCAGAGACGCCGAGGGATTTATTGCACATTCTGGTGGTGGTGTAGAAAACCTTCCAGACTTATCCTTGCAGTAGTCTAAAACATATAGTTTCTCTTTTCTCTGAATTTGATTTCCAAGAATTTATTGGCTAAATAGTGTGAAGTTAAAGTGAAACAACTTAGTGACAATAAATAAAAAAATTATCCTTCAATTTGACATTTATTTTTTAGTTGTATATATTAAATTTATTCTAAAGAACAAATCAATGAGTTCCTAATGAAAATCACTATTTATAAATGTGAAATATTAATAAGTAGCTATAAGTATATTTATTTTTACAATTCCACACATATTAGTTTTTTATCTTGTGTTTGTTTTTAATCATTTAAAGTTTAATTGGCTAAAAGAAGTAGGCGTCATGTGACCACTTATTTATTTAGTCATTTTCCTTTGTATCCTTCCACATGAAAATAAAGCACTCAACATCTCAAAGCATTTAGTCATAAACATTTATTTTTATGTGAGACCCATCTAATATGTGCATGCATAGATGTTATTATCCTATTTATATTATGTTGAAATTTTATTTCTAAGAATATTGTGTGACAAATGACATGAATATCTATGAATAAGCTAATGATAATCAAAGGAAATGAATTTGCAATGACACAAATATAATTGGATGAAAGAGACGTGTTGGACTTTCAGGCTAGCCTTAAGATAAGAATTGGGATACATGTGGGGATCTAGTCATCCCCATTTTATGGATATAACAAAGTGGGCCCTTAAATAGTTCATATATGTTCATTTCTTTTCATCTATAACCAATTTTTTCGTGATAAATAGATTGTTTTCTCTTATGTTTATATTTTGCATTCAATTGCCTAAATAAAGTGGAATACATGTAAGGTCAGAAATTGCATACTGTGCATTTTTCACACTACATTTTGCACTCGCTTTGGTGTATGCTCCCCTAGCATGTTATAGTGTGCTCTAATCCACTGGCCCTCATCTTTTTCCTTCATCAGTTTGCCAATTTATATATCACATTCTAATATTTCTCGCTAACCTTAAACTCTATCCCAATTTTGAGTACTTTCTCAAGGACATTTAACACAATTTACACTAGTGTCCTGCAAGTTTTTAAAATTTGAGTTGTTGGTTTCTTACCCATTGCCTATTCTTGCCTACTGTAATGCCTATCCATTGAAAGAAATGCCTCTATGCTTGAATCTGACCCTTCACTTTCCTCTCTTCCCCTCTCAAAGAATATCTTTTTGAAAAAACACTTGATACATGTAATCTCTCCTCTCATGGTTGCACTATGTTGGTTTGTCCTCCATTAATGAAGCTTGCTAATACAATTTTTTTGGACTCCTCAAATGCCCACTCATTCCTCCTTTCTCTTGTTGGTAGCACTATTTCAATGAGTCTCGTGTATGTTTCATTATTATTTTGAGTAGCAATCTTATATTATAGTTTCTTGTTTTTTAGCATTATTTTCTTCTATTTCTATTTGCATACTTATTAATGACCATCACCACCTTTTTCCCAAATCTCATACACACTAGGATGTTGATCCCCGTAGACCAGGGATTTAGAATTTATAGTTCTATTATATTGTTGTTTTCAAATTCCTAGACACACATAGGGTTTAAGAGCACATACACATTCCAATATTTACTCAATTCATTGGCTGCCCATGGAGGTTGAAAGATCAAAAAATGGGCTTAAATTCAAGGCAAACTCTTAAGCAACCACCCCCTTTCTCCTCATCTTAGCTGCAGTTATTTGGAGCCTCTTGGGTGCATGGAGGCTTTGTATTCTTCTTTTCATTGTCATTTTAGAATTTTGTCTTTCTTTCCACTTCTAGCATATCTAGTATATTGTCTGTTGCTTTCTGGGCATTTTGTGTGCAGGTCAGAATTGAGTTTTTCCACTAAAATTTTGTTTTTAGATATTTCTAGACAATAACACATGGACTAGACAAAAGTGCACCAATTAGATGACACTACACACACACATGGGTGTCTTGGACAGTAAGCTCCTAGCTTGGTTTCTAGGTTCTTTTTCTTTTTTTATTTCTACCTCTAGACTCTGTTATTCATTTCAATAATTTGACATTCTATATTTCCTATTTTATTTTCTAGCTCATAGTTTTAGCTTTTAAACTGTCATTGAATAAGTTAAAACACTCTTAAATATGGCAAGTTAGCTCTTGTTTCTTTTTGTTATAGAACAAGAACAAATACTTTCCTTTGAAAACTAGTCCTATTCATTATAAAAGGTGTTAAGTAGTGTAAAACATTTAAACCACAAAATCCTTAAACACACCATTACATTTTGGTGAACCTAACACATTCAACATCTTTTGAAAATGTTAGATTGATTCATTCAAACATTTAATGCCTTCAATAAGGCATTCTCTAAGGATGACTTTGGTATGTTGAATGAGGCGTTAAAAGACTTCTCTCATGTTCCTTGTCAACTGCAAACTAATAGAAAAAACCATTTCTTCTAGTTCTACATCTTCTCATTCTTCTTTTCTAACTCTTGTTAACACTACATTCATTTTTAGTTCTGCAAATGAGTTACAAAAGCAAAAAAATCATTGTGTGTGGGGTGTGTATGCATAAATATAAAATGTAAAAGAAACAATACAAGCACCTATTCCATACTTAAGACACTCAAGATGCATAAGACTAAATAAATGGAATATGAACAAATAAACACTATTACCACAATAGCCTTGTTGTTGCACCTTGTTGCTCCAATGATATTTTGATAAAGATTTGTATATGTAGCATAACTTTATCATATGGAGAGACTTGATGATAATGGCTTGGTTGATGTTTGATTTATAGATTCTTGGATAATAGGATGAATGGCTAGGATTAAGAGGTACAATGGATGGTTCAGATTAAGAGGTGAAAAGAGATAGCTAAGATTAAAAGGTGCCATTTGAAATAGATGGCTAAGATTTGATGAGAGGATTATAAGATAAGGACAAAGCTTTTAAGGCATCCTTATGTGAATGGATAAGATTTGGAGATGTAGTATGAGATGAATGGTGGAGATGAAAAGCTAATTTATTGTTTATGGATGTTAAGGAGTAAAAAGTGGACACATGCCTTACCTCCTTGTTTATCTCCTAAGGCCCCGTGATTACATTATACATCCTAAATATTCATCCCGATGCGAAATCCCTGAATCCAATGCAAATTGGGAACAAGGGGCCCACACTTTCTACCTTACCCCAGACCAAAAAGGTGCCTTGGGACTCCCCGATTGGTTGGGGCACATTTAATTACATGTCAACATAAGACCTTTAAAAGGGTTTCTCCTTGTCAACTCTTTTGGTTAATTTAACGAATGTTAGCAAGAAAGCATATATAATGTGTTTTTGAATTCATTATGAACCTAGATAGAGATAGCCAACTTGAAACATTGGAATAAAGAGCATTTAAAGCATTCATTGTGATTCTAGAGTAGATTTGTATTATCATTGTGTGTTGTTGTAGGTTTTGAAGTTATCATTTATCACTCCTTATGAGTTGAAGAGCATTCATCCTCCTAAAGGTTTCATCACATAGGTTCTATCATTTGTGTTCATCATCATTTGATTTCATCATCATTGATTTGTGTTTAGCCTCTACCTTGCTAGGGTACACACTCTCTATCAAACAATGTTGTTGGGAAGCTTGAATGCTATCCCAAGATTTGACTGAGGCAAGTCCCTAAACACCATGTAACCCCCAAACCACATTTCTTCTTGTGTACAAGTTACAGGTGCGAGATCCAGAAAAGTGAAGACATGGGAAGACTGAATAAAGAAAACGGTTTAGGATCTAACATCATTTTGAGAATATTCCTCTACGGAAGACTTGGGCACCCACAAAATAGTCTTTCTACCTAAACATACATCAGATCTGGCATCAAGACATCCTCTATGACATTTCTCCAATTTTTAGTTTCTAAAGATTCCATCCTTCTGGACTTGGGTGCCCGCAAAATAGTCCTCTGGCATTCCATCTTCTAGGACACAAGTTCGGATATCTCTCTGATCAATCTTGTGAAATTGGTTTCTAATTATCTGTTGTACATCTCTTGTTATGATCAGATCTTTACAAATCTAGGGTTTAGTGTATTGATTGACCTAGGGTTTGACAAAAGACTTGATTAAATCAGATTTTTCCATAGCACTCTTGAGCACAAGATATGTAGTTGATTCCACCTCCATTTGGTAGTAATTTGGCTTGGTCTTGTCCTTGAATGTTATTGTGGAAGAGGTTTTGATCTAGTGGGCATACTAGTCTTCATCATTCATCTTTTCCATACATAACAGTGGCAAGTCATGTGACTCTCAATAATTAATTTAAATAATAAAATTATTTAAATAATTATTTGAGAAAGGTGATCATGGAGGAATAAATTAATTAAATAATTAAGATTTATTCAATTAACTTGGCTAAGAGGGATAAATGGAGTAATTAAATAAATATAATTTATTTATTTAATTTAGGGATGGAGGGAATGGATTAATTAAATAAATATAATTTATTTAATTAATTTGGCAAAGGGATGAGAAGGATAATTATAAAAAGGGATATGAAAGTTAATGTCTAGGTGATGTCTAAGGGTTATGAGGACATGGTCAATTTTAGGTGTCTACACATGGGGTACTTGACTTATACTTGTTTTCTCATTCTATAATCACACTAATTTTTGTATATGTATTTCTCATTCTATATCATGCAATATTCCTTTGACTACCAACTTCCATGTGGTAGCTCATACATATAACACTCGACAAAGAAAACAAGTTAATCATGTTCTTGTTTCTCTTCCTCCATCTCCCCATCTCTCTCTTAGGAACATGAAAGAATATGATATCATTGAACAATTACAAGCTACATAAACTAAAATATCCTTATGGGATTTAATGTAGATTTCTCCTTCTTATCATGACATCCTTTAAGAGACCTTGCAAAATATTCTAATTTCATCTTCTATGAAGCCAATGAGGTGGCCACTCTACTTGAGTGTATCTATGTCAATACTAGTAATATCACTTTTCTTCAATCTGAACTCCCTTATCTCAAAGTTCACTAGTAAAATCAACCCTCTCATTATCACTGTTGATAACAACTCTATTAAAATTAAGTGTACACTCGTTGATAATGGTTATGGTCTTAACATCTATAATTTGAACTTTCTTAATGATATTTGTGTTGATAAATCTTCTATTTCTCCTTCTAATGTTTCAATAAGAAGCTTCAATAACATTAGCTACTAGAATTTGGGCACTATTACTTTGCCCATTGAGTTAGGCCATGTCACTCTAGCCACTGTAGTCCATGTGATGTCAAAGAATCTTTTGTATAACCTTACCCTTGGTAGGCCATGGATTTATTCCATGGGGGCAATTCCTTCTACTCCATATCAATCCATAAAATTCATTTATGGTAGAAAGACATTTATGATTAAGGCTAATCCTAACCCCTTTTATTTTAAGACTACTTCTAGTCTTCATGAGCCTCAAATAAATGGTAGACAAGAAGTCATGGATTTCTTCCAAATTCATTTTCAACTTTAGAACACGTGTAAGTATTGGATTTGTGACCGTTCATTTTGAGAGAATCTGATCGGGGTCCGTCTCATTCGGGTCACGGTGTGGTATTTGACGGTGACTAAAGAGAGTGAGGGTCTTGGTCACTTCACGAGCCCGCACAAGGGACATGGGATAATGACTGCAAACTTTTTAAGTTGGTTGTCCTATCATCTTTATGATTAGGGGAAGTTCCCACAAGGTGGTAAAGTACGAAACTTATAATAATAATATTTGCTCAAGTTTCAAGGTGTAAAGTTGAAGAAACACATTTGGATTTGATTTGGTTTTGTATATTAGTTCACAATGAAAGTGTATACCTATTTATTATTATTATTTTAATTTTCTAATTTAACAGATATAATTTCGATTATTTTTATTGTTTGAAGTTTTAATTGTTTTCAAATTTATATTTACATTAAAGGTGTTCCCTTTGTAAGTAAAACAGATTGTATTTTAAGATCGGTGGTCTATGTTATCCCATAGGCATGCAAGACAATAGAAAGATTTTTGGTTGTCTGATTTTGTTGATGGTTTTTTTCGTCCGTCATTTTTTTCATTCATCATTTTTTTCTCTAGTGTAGTTCATCATGAATTTGCTCGATGATCAGTCAGCTAGTACCTATTGCAAGAAGTTGTGTCCACTTTTTGGCCAAAAAGTGGAAGTGTTTTTCCTGATTTTCAGAATTTGTCACATTTGACCTAAAAATTTGAAGCACTTAGAGGTGGAATCTTGGAAAATGTCACTAAATATGAAATGTAGTACTCGGAGTCTAGTTTTCAAATATGTAATTTTTTTCAATACCCAGATGATAGAAATTGATTTTGAATAGGCGTTTCTAAAAACCACTGTTTAAAAGTCACTTTTTTTTTACTATACCATGTACGTGTACGTCATCCATATTTTGACCTAAATAATCATATTTTTCAAAATCCTTTTGGGAAAAGCTTTGTAACTCACTGAAGCACGTTTTCCATATTTATTTGTAATTTTTTATTGAATAATTTTTTTTTTATTAATTTTTTATTGGTCATTTTTTGTCTTTTAAAAAATCATCGTGTACGTCACGCATAAGATGACCTAAACTTAACATTTTTTGAAATTTTTTTTTTAAATTGAAAAGAATTGTCTAAAGTACGTTTTCATACAATTTGTTTTACAAAAAAATATTTTAATAAAAAGTTATTAAAATATTAAAAAACCCTGATAATTCAAGGTTATGAACCTATTTCATCATAAATTGATTAAAAAATTAAAAAAATAATTTAATTGTAAAAAAAATTACATATTTAGAATCTACATTGTCTCCTCTATAATGGGTTTTAATTTCGTCAAAATATTCTGCAAAATAGGCCTTTAAATATATGCCCAAAGTCACTATTTTGTTGTAACATTGACAGGGCCTTTAAGGTGCAGGTCAAACTAGGACTAGAGGTCAGGGTCGGGTCCCCAAAGCATTTTCCGAAGCGGGTTACAAAGCAAAACCCGAGCCTAAAATTCAAATTTTGAATAACGGGATCCCGTTTATAGAACGCGATCCCGTTCTATAAAACGGGATCCCGTTTACTACTGCATCGGTGGTGAATAAAACGGGATCCCGTTTAATAAACGGGATCGCGTAGTAAACGGGATCCCGTTTATTAAACGGGATCCCATTTTATATAACGGGATCCCGTTTTATATAACGGGATCCCGTTATATAAAACGGGATCCCGTTTTATATTTGCCCTTTTTTTAATAATACTGTACTATGACTGTCATTTCTGCAACTTGCCCTACAGTACGGCCGACAGCGACTCTTGCAGCATTCTTTGGCATATTTCTTTCTTTTGCAGGTCCATCAACTTGAAGTATTGTTGGTATTTTGATAGAAGCCATCATGGAGACGTTATTTGAGTGGAATTTTGTTGAATTGGTACTTGTTTGAAGGATTTGAAACACATTCAAGTTTTTGACATTACATGCTTCATAAATTTTTTAATCATGGGATCACAAAGTCGTAATAAGAGGAAAGATAGGAAGCTATTAACCCCTGAAGAAATTGAAGCAAAGAGAGTGAAGGAGGCAAAAAGGCAAAGAGATAGAAGAGTAAAGATTCAATCAATGAACAATGCTGAAGCATCCAATTCCACAACTATTGAAGATAAAAACATTGAGGAGACCATGGATATAGATGATGCAAGTTTGCAAGAGGTGAATGTGGAAACTAATACGATTATGCAAACTACTCCTGGTATGTCTTCAAATCCCTCTATTAATGCTATGGAGAATGTTTCAATGGGCACAAATCCAGGTACTTCTTCAAATCCACTTTTGAATGAAATGGAAATAGTGTTGATAGGAGATTTAAAACAAGCTGGATATAACAATGTTGAGATTGATAATATTCGTAGAGATCAAAATTTGAAACAAATTGTAGTTGAAAATGAAAATGAAAATGAAAATCCTTTTGTTGAAAATGAAAATGAAAATCCTTTTGTTGTTGAAAATGAAAATGAAAACCGTTTTGTTGTTGAAAATGAAAACCGTTTTTTTGTTGAAAATGAAAACGAAAATCCTTTTGTTGAAAATGAAAATGAAAACCGTTTTGTTGTTGAAAATGAAAATGAAAACCGTTTTGTTGTTGAAAATGAAAACGAAAATCCTTTTGTTGAAAATGAAAATGAAAACCGTTTTGTTGTTGAAAATGAAAATCATTTTGAAGTTGAAAATGAAAATGAAAATCTAGGAAGTGATGTTGAAAATGAGAAATATTTTTTCAAAATTGAAAGAGATGTTTTGGATAATCTTCCTGGTAAAATTTCTTGGAGACAAATAAGAACACATGCCAATAGATTATATAAGGAATTTTTTTATCGTAAAAAACTATCATTTCAATGTCAACTAATGATGCAATTAATGAGAATGTGGAAAATGAGAAAAGTAATGAAAATGTTAGGCATTTTTGTTAAACCAAGAAAAAAAGATCAATCACTAAAACATGCTATGTCTACTGTTGCTAGTGCCATTGAGTCTATTGGAAGTAATAGTCGATCCAAAGATAAAAATGCAGCAAGACGAGCTATAACAACTGCTATAGTGAATAAAACAACTTTGAATAGAAGAATGGTAAGCAATATTAGTGGAATTCTAAAAATACATCCTAAAACATTGGTAAGAGCGGCAAAAAGAAGAGAAAGTATAGAAAATGATCCAATTAACCAATGTTGGAGTTTTAGTGGTCGACTCCCGAGATCTGACATGAAACTAAATGTTGAAATCAGATCTTTGATCGAAAAATATTGGCATGATAATACTAGGATATCGTCTAATGTTAGAGATGTTTTAAAATTAAGAGTGGGGTCCAAAGTTCGCGATCCTCATCCAAAACACCTATTAGATACAACGCAAACTGAATTTTATAGAAAATTTTGTGATGAATTAGTGTTACCTGGTAATATTAAAATAAGTCAAAGATCTTTTGAAAAATGCAAACCATGGTATGTAAAGATTAATAAGGAACGAATATCTTGTTGTTGTAAAACGCATGTTCAATTTCGTTACTATTATGATGTGTTTCAATATATACGTTGTACTTTACATCGTAACATGATTATACATGAATGTGATATTAATATGCCAACTGAAGCAATAAAAGAGTTTATATCAAGTTTGTTCTGTGAAAGATCTAATGAAAAAAGTTTTTATTTAAGTTCATGTATTTCTGGACAATGCATTAGTTGTGGCAATCTTTCTTTGTTAAGAGTTTGTATGCATGAAAGTGTTGAAAATGATTTTGGACAACAATTAGTGGATGTTAAAAGATTTAAGAATGTTGAATATTCTTTAAAAGATGGAAAATTTGGAAAGCGTTGTGATTTAATTACAGAAAAGGTTAGTGTGCATGCATTCATATCAGAATTTAAAAGTAAAATTATACCAAAATATGTCAAGCACTCTCAACAAGCTCGATGGCTTGATGGACAATTTCGTGAATGTAGAAACACATTTCCAGTTGGTACTATACTATCAGTGGTTGATTTTGCAGAAAACTATACTTTAGCTCCGCAAGAGGAAATTCAATCACAATATTACAATTCAGTGCAGGTTGCTATGTTTGTTCATATTATTTATAGACATGCAGATGATAGCACAGAGAATGATAGAAAAGTTTTGAGGGAGTATCATTTCTATTTGAGTGACAATCGGTTACACTCGTCAGAGTTTGTTCAATATTGTTTCAATATATTTTATACAAATTTAAGAGAAAGAGGAATCCAGATGACTGAACATCTTATATGGTCAGATAATTGTACGGGGCAGTTCAAGAATTTTTGAATGTTCTATTGGTTATGTAGGGTTCACAAGGAGAATAATGTCCAACATATGTGGAATTTTTTTGAAGCTGGACATGGTAAAGGAGAACATGATGGAGCTGGTGCATGTGTTAAAAGAATTCTTGCTAGACAACAATTAAAATTTGAGGATGCAGTAAAATTTAAAGATGCACGTGGGATTGTAGATTGGTGCAATACAAGATTATGTACACCTGGATCAAGCGAGTACTCTACAGTTCGTCGATTCTTTTGGTTGGTTGAAGAAGAAAATATTTTACCTAGACTTGATTGCCAAACAATCAGTGGATCTACTAAATGGCATTCATTTAGGAGTTCGAATGCAAGTACATGGACTATCTGGACAAGGGAGCTTGCATGTTTTTGTCAGTTTTGTATTTCAGGAGATTGGGAAGCATGTGAGAATACAGAATGGGTTGAAGAGTGGAAACAAAGACCATTGACACTTGCACAAGCACATAATCAAAGTGAAACAACAATTGAAGACAATGATCAACTGTTTGTATCAGACGATTATGACCGTGTTTCAGACCTTGTACAAGAAGGTAATTTAATTCAAATCATTTCATTTTATTTCACTTTGATTACTAATTTGTAGTGCTTTTATTTATTTATGTGTACATATGAATGCATGTATGTTGATTGGTCAAATTTTATGGACATGTGCAAGTTATTGAATCAAAATTTGTTTTGCAGGACATGTGTATGCTGTTGTTGCACCAAAGAATAATGAAGAGGAAACTGAATATTGGTTGGCTCGTTGTGTGGAGACTAAACATAAGTTAACAGCACCTCGAGAAGATGATGATGGCTTTCCTTATCCAACAGGTTTGATGATCCCCTTAAGACATCCCCTTAAGCATATTTTAAGAACTTCTTTGATCCCCTTAAGCAAATTTTAAGTATTTCTTTGATGATGCCTATCATTATCCAATAGGTTCGGTGGTGGTTGTTGGCACTTGGCTACGGAAATACCTAATAAGGAAGAATGGTTTGCCTGCATTCGAAGATTATGAAACACATAAGAAGATTATACACTACTCACATTTGGTGTTGGCAACAAATATAAAACTGGAGAGGTATCGCGGAAAACCTACAAATAAAGAGTTATGGAACATTTCTATGGAAGACCATGAGACAATCATCGATGCATTGGAAAAAAGAGAGGATGGAGATGGTACAATGGAATAAGTAAATACAGGTAAATATAGTTAAATAGATTTATATTGTTGTTTTAAATATGTATTAAATACATGTTTTGATATTTCTTGTGCGTTATTAGTTGAAATTGATTTAATTTATCCTTTTATATCCTCAGGCCATCATCACAAATTCATCAAATACTTTGAAACAAAAACTTGAGAGGCACTCGTAAATACAGGTACAAATTGTGTATATCTAGATAGTTTTATATAAATTAAAATACATGTTTTGATTCAGACATATTGATAAATTGCTTGTATTATTTTTATATCAGGTGGCATGAAGACCTGCTACATTCTCCTCAAGTTTTGGATTTTCTTGAGATGGCATATAACGACATTTTGTATTTACATTATTTTGAGTTGGCATATATGTACATACACAATTACATTATTACACATTTTGTTCAGAAATTTGTATACATGTGTATGTACACAATTTTATACTCTACAGTATTAAATTTATCAAAATTATTATTTTATGTATTTTATTTGTTAAATGTCCATGTTTTTCTACTTAGAATTTACTTTAAATTTGATTTATTATATTGTTCAATTTGGTTGCTTTGGGCAACTTCACCAAATTTTGAGAACTTAAGACGTCCCCTTAAGACATCGTAAATTAGGACCCCTTAAGACATTCAAAAAGTTAGCATAGCTTCTCTCATTAAGGTTATGTGGAATTAGTATTTGTGGCTTGAAACTCCTAACATTTGGTATCTATAAGTAGTAAAATCACATCAAGCCTACATGACAATTTGATGATGATAAATAAGTCCTAATCATAGTCATGTAGGTGTGAATTACACTCCTACCAGTAGTTTCACTCTTGGTGGCATGTCCTGTGTGTTCTTCCCCCTCTTGAGCATCTTTTTCAACCCCCAAATTCACCTTCCCTACCTCACATTTTTACCTAGTGCCCCCTTCATTTTTCCTACTTAGGGTCACCTCTTTGTGTCTTAGGGTTGCCCCTAGTGTCTCTAGGTTACTTGAGTGACCTTAATTAGTAAAAGTGGTGACCTTATTCCTAAAATGGGTGACCTTGTGGTTTTTAATGCATGAAATAACTCATATTTTTATCTTTTCTTCTTGATTTTTAACCCATTTTAACTCCCATTTTTTGTGCTAACTTGTGCTTTTCCTCACTTTATTTCTATTTTGAACTCATCATATTTTTGAGGGGTCCACCGATGTTAAGAGGAATTTGGAGGAAATATTACATCATATCATGTCCATTGAAAGTCATTAATGGTGGTCCTAAGTCATGCAGGGGAGTACTTGGGGTGGGTGGAATCTTTTGAAGAATTTGTAAAAATTTGACTTGGGACAGGGTATATGAACTTGGCAAACTTTTGCAAAAAATGTTACAAAACTTCAAGTGGGAATTGGATGAAATGAATTAAAGAAAGAAATGATTTCTTCAAGGCAGTTAGGCTTCTACAATTAGGAAGAAATGAGTGTTTCGATGTTATGGGGAAATGATGTAAAACTAGACAATAGGATAGGAAGTGGGATGGGATAAATCATATCCTAAAGTTAATCTAGCTTTCACAAAGTGGAGGGAAGGGAAGATACAAAGGAATATAAATTGTGGGAGAACCATATGGGACCATAGCTAGGAAGTGGAGGGGAGAATTTATAGATGAGATCCAGGGCCTTTTGTCTAAAAATGTAAAGTATTAAGATCTTATAAGTTCCTGCAGACCTAAACTTATTTTAAAATTTGATTCACATCCTGAGTTTGTGTTCATAGGATGAAACATGTCAAGCACAAGATTTCCTTGAGTCCTAGAATGGACACTAAAGATCGTATTAAAAGGACTAATGGACAAATCCTAATTAAAGTTACACTAAGGTTTCATTTTGTAAAATATTGGAATATCCCATCAATTTTCTTTGCATTAATGAAGTAAATCTATGATGAAATCTTTTGTCTTGTAAATTAAGTTGTTTATTAATCAACTTATCAAATCAAGTGATTTCTCATGATTATTTCTCAAATACATGTATATGAATCTTATTGTGGAGAAGACTGTGAAACAAAATAAGAAGTCAACTAGAACCAAAGTGATGAGAGTTTATTCAACTATAAATAGTTTGTGTAGAAGCATAAATGGAATCTAAGTTACTAGATTGCAAGGACACTCCATGATACCCACATAAGGCCTTGGGATTTAATTTAATATAATATTTCTTCATAGATTAGCTAGAGGACAAAGGAGATGTAGTCACAAATGTTGGTAGGTTAGAGCATCCTACTTACATAGGCTGGATAGAAAATTTGATGTGTTTAACTTTTTAGATATCTTGCTAGATACTTTTAGGCATTGTACCATAAATGTAGACTATATCAATAATGTAGAAAATTAGACTTTAATAATGGTGAGAGAAGTAGTTTTCAAATAAATGTTGAATTCACTTGAACCCACTTTGAGGTACAATGTTATAGTTGCAAGGTAATGGTCTCAAGAGTATAATGTAATTGAAGTGTTAAAAGATTGGGCTAGTCCTAATGTGGATTTAAAAAGTTAAGGAATGTGGAGGATTACACAATTGTAAGTTTTCCTAGTGAAATGAAAGAGGCCATGATTATGATGTGCAAACTATTTGGGAACAAAGACTCAATACATTTAAATGCTAGATGGGTGTCATTATTAGACATGTGATTTTGGAAAGGCTAATGATTCATAACTATGGGGAGTTGAGATCATTGTAGATCTCTAAATAGGTAATTTTTGTAGGCTACCAAAGGGGAAGATTTCTACTAACTTCATTCCTAATTTGTGTCATTTATGCTACAATGAAATTCCCACCTCCACTAATAAATTGTAGGCCTAGTTCCAAAGTTATAGTTCACATGTTTTTTTAGCAACAATTATCCTTGTAGGCACTCCTCCACCCATTTGGTGAAGAAGTTGTGTCCACTTAAGACATCGTAAATTAGGACCCCTTAAGACATCTTAAATTACATGATCAACACAAGATGTTCAAGCACCAAGGCACTTGGATAAATATAACTATAACCATGCTAGGATCATTTAATATTTAACTTAGTTGATCTCTAGATGAGAAGATGTGAGAGATTGATCCCTCCTAGTAGGCAAGAGATCCTCATGAACTTATCTCACTTTTTAATGCTTTGTTTTGATTTGCTTACCATTTTATTGCTTAAAATTAGACCAGGACCTAAATATGCATACCGTGAATGAATGGAGGAACTTTATTACGACCTCATCACTACATAAATTCTTTCAATGCAATTTCTTCATTAAGCGCAAATCTAGATCAACAATCTGACACTTGTAGATTTATATATGACAATTGATTATTTCTATTGATGTCATTCTATATATCTTATTATGGTTGATCTCAAATGTTTACATTTCTTTTCCTTCATGCACATGGTTCTAGATTAGTGTTTGATTTATGATTAAATTTAGGGATGCTTGTATATACATATGTATGTGATGTTATGCTTTTATAGTTTATGATGTATATGCAATGTATGTATGCATGGATAACATATATATAAATATGGATGCACCTAAACTAACATGATGGTTTTACATGATTATTACTTTGACATGTGTATGATTTTGAACTACGACAAGATTGCATTTATTGTGTGACATGTAAAAATATATAGTCCAGGTTCAACAATATATATATAAAGTCCAGGTCCATGTTCAAAAAATATATAAAGTCCACATGTTCAACAATATATATATAAAGTCCATGACAAACAGTATATAACAAATAGTCCATGAAATAGTCAAATATATAAAGTCTAGGTCCATGTTCAAAAAAATATATAAAGTCCATGTGTTCAACAATATATATATATAAAGTCCATGACAAACAGTATATAACAAATAGTCCATGAAATAGTCAAATATATAAAGTCCAGGTCCATGTTCAAAAAAATATATAAAGTCCATGTGTTCAACAATATATATATATAAAGTCCATGACAAACAGTATATAACAAATAGTCCATGAAATAGTCAAATTATACATCTAGCCTATGTTTGAAATAACCTATCAGATACTATCTCTATCATCAAGAGTCCTCTTCACACCATGCGAACTACTCAGATGACCTGAATCACTCTGCAAAAGAGAAAGATTTATATGAAATTAGATGTAAGATGATAAGGAAATAGATAATTTAATGACAATTTTTAAATTTATAATTTAAATATCATAAAATTAAATTACCGTGTGAGGCTGAGAGGCATGCTCTGGTGCACTTGGACCTGTGTCTCCATGCTCTGAATCAATCTATTTAATACAAGAGAAAGTTCAAGTTGAAATTAGATATACTTGACGATTTTAAAAATGATTTAATTGAATTTAATCTATAAGAACTATCATATTTAAAAATTATTATACCGTAAGAGGAACTTGTTGTGAATCCTCTATTCCAGGACCTGTCTCTACAGGCTTAGCTCCATGACATGTATCGAGCTATAATTTAAGAAAAAAAAATTTGGAATGTACATGTCAACATATATATATATATATATATATATATATATATATATATATATATCTATCAAGAAATTTACTTTAAGTTCACAACGTATATTTTAATTGTTCAATTTAAATCTAATCTAAATTTTAAATTATACCGTATCAGGTTGCCCATCTCCTCTGTCCTCCTGCTCTGCATGTGCTGTGTGTTGCTCATGAAACGTGTCACTAACAAGCTCCTACAATGTCATTTTTATTTAAGTTAGCACATGTGTGTACAAATCAGGTTTTAAAACATATATATAATTGACTTACAATGTACATGTTATTAAATACGTTTTTCAACAACCTGAAATGCAGTCGACTCCTGATATAAACTTGGATTATCCAAGTGTGCTACAATGCCCATCCTCATAGTTGTGTCAACCTGCATAGACATATTTATAAAATATTAAATAGTACATGTGCACGTTTTTAGATACACTGATATCAAAATAGAAAAATTTAAGTATATATATACAATTTTTTAAAACAATATGTGTACATACTGTAAGAGTGTCATGTGAGATGCCCAATGATGGAGGAGCGCTCGAGACACCCTGAGATGGAGGATTCAATGTGGAAGAACCCTGAACCAATTCATAAATAAGTTCATAAATATTTAATTGTACACACATTCAAGACTGAATTTTACAAAATTACAAATCATTGAAAATGTACCCCAAATGGGTGCCCGAGATGAACAGGTGTCGATGAAAAATTAATTCGATCAATTGTGACCCCTGTTGCCATCATCTACACCAAACAAACCAAACAATTCGATTGTTAAAATATTACAATTTAATTGATCATCTATATGTTGATTAAAAACACGTGGTTAAAAAATTGTTTTAAATTCAACATGTGTACATAACCTATATATACCTGTGTCGAATGATCAGTGGGATGATCCTCAGCAAATAGATAATCAACAAATGATTCAGTGCCCACATTATCAGATGATGCATGTGTAGCTGAAGTGGGTGCAACTGCCTGATCAGGTCCATAACCCAATTGATTGCAACTCGTACATGTATGAGGCATCGACACATGTGGAGTGGCACTAGGACCACTTCCATCATCAACTCCTCCATGCTCTCTAACTCGAGCTACCATCATAGAAGTCTGCTCATGTAGGCTACCTGAGAGTGCACTCAATGTGCCTAGTGTGGATACCACTGCACGATGCTCGAAGGGTGAAGGAATGGCAGCAACAGGAGGGTCAATAAGAGGTTGAATAGGCACCGGTCGTTGGGGATCAACCCGTGCCCCCAACCTCTGTTGTGGCATGCCACCACCAACACCCTGGAATGATCTAAAATCAAAGTAGTTGGGTTTTTTATTCATAACAAACTCTACATATAATTTTCTCAAAAAATATAAGGGAACCTCACAATTAGCATGAGGTGGATAATCAAACACCATCCACCATCTATCCCAAAAATTAGCAGACATTCCTTCATGCCTACACCACCTGATTGATATTCTTTTCTTATTTGCAGGAATAGGTTCATTTGTAATGGGATGTCTAAAATATTGTGCTAAATGAGCTTTTGTGATTTTAAGATCCAAAATAGTCTTATAGGAGAGGCCATCAGCATAAAATTGGCGCCTCTCCTCTCTCCATTTCTGGAATCCATCAAAATCTGAGTCAATAGACCTCACAGAATCTACAATGTTTTGCATCAAAGATGCAAAACGTACTACGTGAGGTGGCATGAATTGTTCACTGCGAATGGAATTCAGTTTTTCTTGTATCGAATCCACATTTTCATTTATTATGGCTCGCAAGCGAGCCTGGTCAGTTCCAGGTGGGGGTGGAGGTGGAGGTGGAGGCGGGTCATCTGCAGGTGGGGCATCTAGAGGTGGGGCATTTGGCGCTGGGGGTGGGGGTGGGGGTGGGGGTGGGGGTGGGGGTGCGGCCGGATCATCTTGTGCATTAATAAAGTCCTCAACATCAAAGTGAATATCATCTAGATTCATGATGTATATATAAAAATCTAGATATGAACCTGCATATAAATACATATAAACATACAAACTTCAGTACAAATTTAAAATGATATCAAGAATATATATATATATATGTTTCAAGAAATTACACTTGAAATAAATTTAAATTAAAAACATACAAATAATGTATACATGCATGTACAAATTTCAAAATGTAAGCGAGCTATTAGGACTACCATAATGATTGATACAATGGGCAATATATATTTCAAAATTTCAATGTGCATTTAAGTAAGGAAACTTCTCTGGACAATCATCATGTCATTCTTAAATGTGAATATGCATCCCAAATTTTGGACTATTTTAAAGAAATATGGTGCATTTAGGAACTTGGTGATTGTTGGGGTAAAGAGGAATATATGATCATGCTAGAAGAGGCACTGATTAGGCTCATAATTGGCCAAGGTTGCTTTGAATAAGGTTAAAACAAGGAGATACCCATGTTGATATTCACACCCTTTGGTCCACACCTACATTGGGATGGATTAAGCTTGAAATTTTGATGGGTAGCCAAGGGTAATCCTAGTGAAGTAGGAGGAGTATGTTATTAAGAGATGATAAGGGAAAACCTCTACCTATCTTAAAGCTTATGATTTTGGTGTCAAGAACACTAATATGGTAGATTCTAGGGCCATGATATCCAGGGCCTCAAGATGACTTGGAAACTAAACAAGATATCCCTTAGTGTGGAAGGAGATTCCAAGATCAACATTGATCATATGAAAAAGCATAGATGAAGCTTGTGGTTATTGGAAACTATTATATATTGGAAGTTAGAAACTTGGTGAATACTTGTTTAAATCTATCTCCTTCAAACATATCAAAAGAAAAGGTAATTATATTCTAGACTAGGCAGATAATGGAAGCAATCATTAAATTGCTCCTAGACATCTAGCATTTGTTGGGAAGAATATTTTTTTTACATTCAACTTGAAATCCCTAAGTTGTGCCTCCATGCTATCAAATGTTACTTGTATCTACCTTCTATACAATGATATTGAAGGGGTAGAAGGTTAGGCTAAGGATTTCTATATTGCTACTTAGATAAATTCCACATCTTCAATGTGTGGCATGAGCATATGCACAAAGCCTTGGAGGATATTTCTAAGATAATGAAGATAAACCTTCATGTCTTGATGCTAAATTGGATGATTCTATCCACTATGAGAATTAAGATGAGGAGGAGGTGACATAAATCCCTCCTATCAAATTCGAACAATGTTAAAAATGTCAAGGAAGTGGTAGAGGCTTTGTAAGGCTTGTGTAATTTGTCCCACCACCCTAGGATAAAGTTTTTTAGTTTATTAGTAATTCTAACACTACTTCAACTTATTACTCTACTAGGGTTAGGGCCACTATAATTTTCCCTACCACTAATATATCTTAAGACACCTATTGGTTTATGTTTCATGTCATGTTGTAGTATATTAATTTTCCCTACCACTATTGATTGAACAAACTATACCATATATATTAAGTACTCTAGCTCAATGATCTTAAGATTAATGAAATCAAGACTAACTATATCATGTCATTATGCTTAGATACACCCAACATGCTAATCAAGAACTTAATTACCTTCACAACCCTATTAGCATTGTATCACTCCTATTAGGGAGTGGACTTGAATGGGGCCAAAAGATTCTTTACCTCTTACGATTGTGACTTTGGGTTTGGCATGGTCAACTTGGAGAGGTTGTGTGGCATATCCCTATAAGAGGATGAAGGGTGATAGGAGGTTGTAGGATGGCTAAAAGCATTCACATGACGATAATGTTCAAGTTTAAATTTCAAGATATGCATCATGGTCTACAAGGTTCTCTTGTTCAAAAGGTTCATCATATTCTAGACAAGGCACTCACAATCATTGGTACCAAATTCAAGACCTCCTATTACAAGTCTCCATATAGCTTTAAACATAACACCTATAAACACAAAATTTATAGGGCTTGAATACAAGCCTGCCTCCCAGTTAGGAGAAGTTTCCAAATAATTGGTGAACTCACATGCAATAAGGGAATAACACATGCATACAAAATATGTAGAAGAAATCCCTGTAGCATGACTCGTGATTAATTAAAGTTAGGGTTAGGGTTTCAATTAGGATCAGGCTTAGGGTTAGAATTGAGGTTAGGGTTAGAATTAGAATTCAAGGGTTGCTAAATTAGGGTAAGTATTAGAGCTACAATTATGGTTTGGGTTATGGCTAGAGTTAGGGTTACAATTACAATTACAAGTAGCTCGTTAGGGTTAGGGTTAGGGCTAGAGTTAGAGTTACAATTACAATTACAAGTAGAGCTAGGGTTAGGGTTATGATTAGGGTTATATTAAGGGTTAGGGTTTGAATTGCATATAGAATTAGGGTTAGGATTAGGGTTAGAATTAGTGTTAGGGTTAGGGTTGGAATTGCATATAGAATTAGGGTTCAATCTAGCTAGAAATAGATAAATTAGTCAAGATGGTTAGATAGCTCAATTTTGTTTCCTATTTCCTACAAAATGCAAAACTAGTTATTGTTTTCTATTTAGTTGTTAGTCCCAACTCTTTCCTTTTAAGAAGTATATCAAATCTAATGCAGTAGTAGATACTTCTACATATACAAGTTTCTGTTAGGAGAAAATATATTTTGCCAAATTTGTATAGAGTTGTCTATATAGTGTGTTCCAGGGTAATGAAATGATGTAAGTCACAATTTAGAGGGTTGAGGGATAAGTTTGTGTTGAGTCTATAACAGGTGTTTTCTTACATAGACCGAGCTCCATAATCTAGGTGTCTCCATGTCTAACTCAAATGTTTCAACTTGGTCCATATTATATCCAGATTAATGATAAAATTTTATATATATATGGCTATGCACTTGAGATCCACGACCATATCAATGTTTGGTAGAGAAAAGTTATCTAAGTTGGGGTAGATCCTTTTTTGATGTCTCAAAAGTTAGTGCAAACATGAATTCCCTTAGTTTTCTTGTTAACTAAGACCACATTAGATCTACCCATTTAGGAAAAGTAATAGTCTGAATGAACCATGGACATCCAAGAGTTTATACAATTCTTCTATGACCACGAGGGCTACTTGGGGGTTCATTTTGCGTAGCTTTTATTGAATAGGTTTGGCATTGAGGTGAACCACAAGATGATGCATGACTTTAAAGATGGAGTCTCAAGGCATATCACCATAAGACCACATGAAGAAATCAACGTAATATTTAACATGGTGACATGGTTATATATATGCCTTCTTTGATGTCAAGGTCCAGTGGAGCTACTATCTTAGAGAGTTTAGGGTCCAAGCTTCTATTCACAGGTTGATGTTTATAGCATGTCCTCAATAAGGAGAGGGGAGTCATGTCTTGTATCTAAGTGGTATCTAATGGAAGGTGAAGTTTGTCAAATTGAGGAGCTCTTGGGAAGTGTCCATTTTTATTATATCATTTTAATCGATCACAAGTTTCTTCTTATATAGATTGTTGCTATTCTGCCTAGACTAACTATACCATATATATTAAGTACTCTAGCTCAATGATCTTAAGATTAATGAAATCAAGACTAACTATATCATGTCAAATTATGCTTAGATACACCCAACATGCTAATCAAGAACTTAATTACCTTCACAACCCTATTAGCATTGTATCACTCCTATTAGGGAGTGGACTTGAATGGGGCCAAAAGATTCTTTACCTCTTACGATTGTGACTTTGGGTTTGGCATGGTCAACTTGGAGAGGTTGTGTGGCATATCCCTATAAGAGGATGAAGGGTGATAGGAGGTTGTAGGATGGCTAAAAGCATTCACATGACGATAATGTTCAAGTTTAAATTTCAAGATATGCATCATGGTCTACAAGGTTCTCTTGTTCAAAAGGTTCATCATATTCTAGACAAGGCACTCACAATCATTGGTACCAAATTCAAGACCTCCTATTACAAGTCTCCATATAGCTTTAAACATAACACCTATAAACACAAAATTTATAGGGCTTGAATACAAGCCTGCCTCCCAGTTAGGAGAAGTTTCCAAATAATTGGTGAACTCACATGCAATAAGGGAATAACACATGCATACAAAATATGTAGAAGAAATCCCTGTAGCATGACTCGTGATTAATTAAAGTTAGGGTTAGGGTTTCAATTAGGATCAGGCTTAGGGTTAGAATTGAGGTTAGGGTTAGAATTAGAATTCAAGGGTTGCTAAATTAGGGTAAGTATTAGAGCTAAAATTATGGTTTGGGTTATTGCTAGAGTTAGGGTTACAATTACAATTACAAGTAGCTCGTTAGGGTTAGGGTTAGGGCTAGAGTTAGAGTTACGATTACAATTACAAGTAGAGCTAGGGTTAGGGTTATGATTAGGGTTATAATATGGGTTAGGGTTTGAATTGCATATAGAATTAGGGTTAGGATTAGGGTTAGAATTAGTGTTAGGGTTAGGGTTGGAATTGCATATAGAATTAGGGTTCAATCTAGCTAGAAATAGATAAATTAGTCAAGATGGTTAGATAGCTCAATTTTGTTTCCTATTTCCTACAAAATGCAAAACTAGTTATTGTTTTCTATTTAGTTGTTAGTCCCAACTCTTTCCTTTTAAGAAGTATATCAAATCTAATGCAGTAGTAGATACTTCTACATATACAAGTTTCTGTTAGGAGAAAATATATTTTGCCAAATTTGTATAGAGTTGTCTATATAGTGTGTTCCAGGGTAATGAAATGATGTAAGTCACAATTTAGAGGGTTGAGGGATAAGTTTGTGTTGAGTCTATAACAGGTGTTTTCTTACATAGACCGAGCTCCATAATCTAGGTGTCTCCATGTCTAACTCAAATGTTTCAACTTGGTCCATATTATATCCAGATTAATGATAAAATTTTATATATATATGGCTATGCACAAGATCCACGACCATATCAATGTTTGGTAGAGAAAAGTTATCTAAGTTGGGGTAGAGAAAAGTTATCTAAGTTATCTAAATTGTCAAAAATACACTACTGATTCTATAAACCCTAAACCCTAAATAACAATTCAAAATTTAAATTTTCATTGTATTTTACATCAATTTACAAACAATGGAAGGCATATACAATTGATGGGTATTTTTTACAAGTGGAAAAATCCACTTACCTGGCTGGATGCTTTGAGAACTCGGGATCCCGTTTTCCTCTGGCGCCTGTCGCTGTTGAAAATGGGGTCTCTACTGTTTTTTAAAAAAAATTATACTTTTCAAAAACGGGATCCCGTTTATGGCCTCTAGGTTCGGGATCCCGGGAAAAAACGGGATCGCGTTTTTGGTCCTAGGCTCGGGATCCCGAGGCAAAACGGGATCGCGTTTTCTATAAACGGGATCCCGTTTTATATAAACGGGATCCCGTTTTTTGTTCCCCGATTTCGGAATTTTTTCTAACTCCGAAACTTCCACCTTAAGTGGACACAACTTCTTGCATCTACCCCCTGGTGACTGTTTTTGGTATGAGTGCGGGTGTCGATTGACCTTGCCTCCTCAGGTTGAATTGTTAGCATTGATACAAGAGCTCTAGTTGGAGCAATAAAATGCGTACATTGTTTGTACTAAATAGAAATGTAGATTTTGTAGGACTTAACTCAGGTATTTGATACTTTCGTTCACTTAACTTAACAATAACACTGCAAGGTCTAGACTCATAGATTCCATGACGCTTGTACATGTATGGCTATCCCAATAGTACATCACATGCATCCAAAGGTGCCACATCATAGATTACCTCGTCTTTGAATCATTTGATGGAATAGGATAAACAACATTGCTTGCTTAATTGAATATTTCTCCCTTGGCTCACCCAGTCCATAGAGTATGGTTGTGGATGAGGTGTTGTAGGTAAGTTCAACCTCTTGACAGTCTTAGTAGAGATCAAATTCTTTTGACTCCCACTATCAACAATGAAATGTAAGGATTTTCCATTCACCCACATTTGTGAATGGAACAAACGTTCTTCATCTTCATGAGACAATATTTTAGCAGTGGCAACCATGGCATAACGGTCTGCCTCAATGATCTATTCATCATCCTTCTATTCAAAAGAGTCTGTAGGTAACAAATTTGCTTATTTCTCTACTTCACGCATTTCCGCCATTAGTGTCTTAGCAACTCAACAATCTTTAGTGTTATGTGAAGGACTTCTATGAATTTCACACCACATGCTTGTGTCTTTTTGTATCCTTTTAGCACCTTGATCTGATGTTGATGATTGTGAGGAGAATCCCTTGTTGGATTGTTTTCCAGATAGACTTGTTATTGCCTTCCCCTTTTGATTTGAATTTCTCTTCAATCTTTGTTGCATATTTGAATGTTGTGCCTAGTGTCTCAACATTTAAGAAAGCCATCTTAGTTTGAATATATCGGTGCAGTCCACTACGATACTTCAAAACTTGATGTTTTTTTGTATCTTGGATGCCAACTTTGGCATATAATGCATGGACCTGTATTGGTGTAGTCTTGAACAGATTGATCCTTTTTCTGTCGAAGCAACTGCCACTACATATATGTTTCTTCATATGCATCTTTAGGAAAATATTCTTCCTTAATGTATTCCATAAAATCTCCTCATGTGGGGTTATCATCCAAATCAGGGAGTTCTCTGGATGCCCACTTAGTCTCCCATGATTTTTTTACATGGCGTTCAACTTTGAGGAGGGCAATGTTTATCTTCTCAGCATCAGAGAAGTTGTTCACAAAAAAGTATTTTTCTAATTTTGATAACCAATCATCTACAACATCTGCATCAATTTTTCCTTTGAAGTTTGGGATATCAAAATTCACTTGTACTTTGAAAGGAGTGTGACCATCGAATGGAATTTCTGTATTGTTTGGTTTCTGATTTCCTCTATTCTGTTGGAGCAACTGCGAAAATTTGCTCATCATCTCCTCACGTTGTTTTCTTAAAGCATATTTGACCATCACTTTTAAGGTATCGAATGAATCTCCATGTTCTTCTACCATTTTTGGTTGTGTGCATCTTGAAGGAAGCTAGTCTGAAGGATTTAGTGTATCTAATCCCAATCTTTGATAGCCTGACGTCGTATGATGTGACATACAAGAGTGAACAGACAGTCTTGTCCCAGTTCAAACGGTAAGCCACAAAATATATTGTTGTTATAACAGATCTGCTATTACTTATAGCTCAACATTTACCTATGTCAATTATAATATTTAGAATAGAACTAGCTTTCATTCGCCTGTTTCCTTAGCCCTAGATCGGGATTGTCTATGCAGAACAAAGAAAAACGAGGTATGACGGGTAGTTGAGAGACGGAACCTTAACCGCAGATAGAAGTAGATTTCTTTTAAATCGATCCTTGGACCTTGTGTTTATAAAATATGTGCTTCCGTGTTGTTTGTTATGGTAAAAACTCTTTTGCAAGAAATCAAGGGATTGCGCAGCTTCTATTGCAGACAAGAGAGCGATAACAATCAGAGATGGTGATAAAAATTATAAGGGTTCTTTGCCAAAGACGCCGAGGGATTTATTGCACATTCTGGTGGTGGTGTAGAAAACCTTCCAGACTTATCCTTGCAGTAGTCTAAAACATATAGTTTCTCTTTTCTCTGAATTTGATTTCCAAGAATTTATCGGCTAAATAGTGTGAAGTTAAAGTGAAACAACTTAGTGACAATAAATAAAAAAATTATCCTTCAATTTGACATTTATTTTTTAGTTGTATATATTAAATTTATTCTAAAGAACAAATCAATGAGTTCCTAATGAAAATCACTATTTATAAATGTGAAATATTAATAAGTAGCTATAAGTATATTTATTTTTACAATTCCACACATATTAGTTTTTTATCTTGTGTTTGTTTTTAATCATTTAAAGTTTAATTGGCTAAAAGAAGTAGGCGTCATGTGACCACTTATTTATTTAGTCATTTTCCTTTGTATCCTTCCACATGAAAATAAAGCACTCAACATCTCAAAGCATTTAGTCATAAACATTTATTTTTATGTGAGACCCATCTAATATGTGCATGCATAGATGTTATTATCCTATTTATATTATGTTGAAATTTTATTTCTAAGAATATTGTGTGACAAATGACATGAATATCTATGAATAAGCTAATGATAATCAAAGGAAATGAATTTGCAATGACACAAATATAATTGGATGAAAGAGACGTGTTGGACTTTCAGGCTAGCCTTAAGATAAGAATTGGGATACATGTGGGGATCTAGTCATCCCCATTTTATGGATATAACAAAGTGGGCCCTTAAATAGTTCATATATGTTCATTTCTTTTCATCTATAACCAATTTTTTCGTGATAAATAGATTGTTTTCTCTTATGTTTATAGTTTGCATTCAATTGCCTAAATAAAGTGGAATACATGTAAGGTCAGAAATTGCATACTGTGCATTTTTCACACTACATTTTGCACTCGCTTTGGTGTATGCTCCCCTAGCATGTTATAGTGTGCTCTAATCCACTGGCCCTCATCTTTTTCCTTCATCAGTTTGCCAATTTATATATCACATTCTAATATTTCTCGCTAACCTTAAACTCTATCCCAATTTTGAGTACTTTCTCAAGGACATTTAACACAATTTACACTAGTGTCCTGCAAGTTTTTAAAATTTGAGTTGTTGGTTTCTTACCCATTGCCTATTCTTGCCTACTGTAATGCCTATCCATTGAAAGAAATGCCTCTATGCTTGAATCTGACCCTTCACTTTCCTCTCTTCCCCTCTCAAAGAATATCTTTTTGAAAAACCACTTGATATATGTAATCTCTCCTCTCATGGTTGCACTATGTTGGTTTGTCCTCCATTAATGAAGCTTGCTAATACAATTTTTTTGGACTCCTCAAATGCCCACTCATTCCTCCTTTCTCTTGTTGGTAGCACTATTTCAATGAGTCTCGTGTATGTTTCATTATTATTTTGAGTAGCAATCTTATATTATAGTTTCTTGTTTTTTAGCATTATTTTCTTCTATTTCTATTTGCATACTTATTAATGACCATCACCACCTTTTTCCCAAATCTCATACACACTAGGATGTTGATCCCCGTAGACCAGGGATTTAGAATTTATAGTTCTATTATATTGTTGTTTTCAAATTCCTAGACACACATAGGGTTTAAGAGCACATACACATTCCAATATTTACTCAATTCATTGGCTGCCCATGGAGGTTGAAAGATCAAAAAATGGGCTTAAATTCAAGGCAAACTCTTAAGCAACCACCCCCTTTCTCCTCATCTTAGCTGCAGTTATTTGGAGCCTCTTGGGTGCATGGAGGCTTTGTATTCTTCTTTTCATTGTCATTTTAGAATTTTGTCTTTCTTTCCACTTCTAGCATATCTAGTATATTGTCTGTTGCTTTCTGGGCATTTTGTGTGCAGGTCAGAATTGAGTTTTTCCACTAAAATTTTGTTTTTAGATATTTCTAGACAATAACACATGGACTAGACAAAAGTGCACCAATTAGATGACACTACACACACACATGGGTGTCTTGGACAGTAAGCTCCTAGCTTGGTTTCTAGGTTCTTTTTCTTTTGTTATTTCTACCTCTAGACTCTGTTATTCATTTCAATAATTTGACATTCTATATTTCCTATTTTATTTTCTAGCTCATAGTTTTAGCTTTAAAACTGTCATTGAATAAGTTAAAACACTCTTAAATATGGCAAGTTAGCTCTTGTTTCTTTTTGTTATAGAACAAGAACAAATACTTTCCTTTGAAAACTAGTCCTATTCATTATAAAAGGTGTTAAGTAGTGTAAAACATTTAAACCACAAAATCCTTAAACACACCATTACATTTTGGTGAACCTAACACATTCAACATCTTTTGAAAATGTTAGATTGATTCATTCAAACATTTAATGCCTTCAATAAGGCATTCTCTAAGGATGACTTTGGTATGTTGAATGAGGCGTTAAAAGACTTCTCTCATGTTCCTTGTCAACTGCAAACTAATAGAAAAAACCATTTCTTCTAGTTCTACATCTTCTCATTCTTCTTTTCTAACTCTTGTTAACACTACATTCATTTTTAGTTCTGCAAATGAGTTACAAAAGCAAAAAAATCATTGTGTGTGGGGTGTGTATGCATAAATATAAAATGTAAAAGAAACAATACAAGCACCTATTCCATACTTAAGACACTCAAGATGCATAAGACTAAATAAATGGAATATGAACAAATAAACACTATTACCACAATAGCCTTGTTGTTGCACCTTGTTGCTCCAATGATATTTTGATAAAGATTTGTATATGTAGCATAACTTTATCATATGGAGAGACTTGATGATAATGGCTTGGTTGATGTTTGATTTATAGATTCTTGGATAATAGGATGAATGGCTAGGATTAAGAGGTACAATGGATGGTTCAGATTAAGAGGTGAAAAGAGATAGCTAAGATTAAAAGGTGCCATTTGAAATAGATGGCTAAGATTTGATGAGAGGATTATAAGATAAGGACAAAGCTTTTAAGGCATCCTTATGTGAATGGATAAGATTTGGAGATGTAGTATGAGATGAATGGTGGAGATGAAAAGCTAATTTATTGTTTATGGATGTTAAGGAGTAAAAAGTGGACACATGCCTTACCTCCTTGTTTATCTCCTAAGGCCCCGTGATTACATTATACATCCTAAATATTCATCCCGATGCGAAATCCCTGAATCCAATGCAAATTGGGAACAAGGGGCCCACACTTTCTACCTTACCCCAGACCAAAAAGGTGCCTTGGGACTCCCCGATTGGTTGGGGCACATTTAATTACATGTCAACATAAGACCTTTAAAAGGGTTTCTCCTTGTCAACTCTTTTGGTTAATTTAACGAATGTTAGCAAGAAAGCATATATAATGTGTTTTTGAATTCATTATGAACCTAGATAGAGATAGCCAACTTGAAACATTGGAATAAAGAGCATTTAAAGCATTCATTGTGATTCTAGAGTAGATTTGTATTATCATTGTGTGTTGTTGTAGGTTTTGAAGTTATCATTTATCACTCCTTATGAGTTGAAGAGCATTCATCCTCCTAAAGGTTTCATCACATAGGTTCTATCATTTGTGTTCATCATCATTTGATTTCATCATCATTGATTTGTGTTTAGCCTCTACCTTGCTAGGGTACACACTCTCTATCAAACAATGTTGTTGGGAAGCTTGAATGCTATCCCAAGATTTGACTGAGGCAAGTCCCTAAACACCATGTAACCCCCAAACCACATTTCTTCTTGTGTACAAGTTACAGGTGCGAGATCCAGAAAAGTGAAGACATGGGAAGACTGAATAAAGAAAACGGTTTAGGATCTAACATCATTTTGAGAATATTCCTCTACGGAAGACTTGGGCACCCACAAAATAGTCTTTCTACCTAAACATACATCAGATCTGGCATCAAGACATCCTCTATGACATTTCTCCAATTTTTAGTTTCTAAAGATTCCATCCTTCTGGACTTGGGTGCCCGCAAAATAGTCCTCTGGCATTCCATCTTCTAGGACACAAGTTCGGATATCTCTCTGATCAATCTTGTGAAATTGGTTTCTAATTATCTGTTGTACATCTCTTGTTATGATCAGATCTTTACAAATCTAGGGTTTAGTGTATTGATTGACCTAGGGTTTGACAAAAGACTTGATTAAATCAGATTTTTCCATAGCACTCTTGAGCACAAGATATGTAGTTGATTCCACCTCCATTTGGTAGTAATTTGGCTTGGTCTTGTCCTTGAATGTTATTGTGGAAGAGGTTTTGATCTAGTGGGCATACTAGTCTTCATCATTCATCTTTTCCATACATAACAGTGGCAAGTCATGTGACTCTCAATAATTAATTTAAATAATAAAATTATTTAAATAATTATTTGAGAAAGGTGATCATGGAGGAATAAATTAATTAAATAATTAAGATTTATTCAATTAACTTGGCTAAGAGGGATAAATGGAGTAATTAAATAAATATAATTTATTTATTTAATTTAGGGATGGAGGGAATGGATTAATTAAATAAATATAATTTATTTAATTAATTTGGCAAAGGGATGAGAAGGATAATTATAAAAAGGGATATGAAAGTTAATGTCTAGGTGATGTCTAAGGGTTATGAGGACATGGTCAATTTTAGGTGTCTACACATGGGGTACTTGACTTATACTTGTTTTCTCATTCTATAATCACACTAATTTTTGTATATGTATTTCTCATTCTATATCATGCAATATTCCTTTGACTACCAACTTCCATGTGGTAGCTCATACATATAACACTCGACAAAGAAAACAAGTTAATCATGTTCTTGTTTCTCTTCCTCCATCTCCCCATCTCTCTCTTAGGAACATGAAAGAATATGATATCATTGAACAATTACAAGCTACATAAACTAAAATATCCTTATGGGATTTAATGTAGATTTCTCCTTCTTATCATGACATCCTTTAAGAGACCTTGCAAAATATTCTAATTTCATCTTCTATGAAGCCAATGAGGTGGCCACTCTACTTGAGTGTATCTATGTCAATACTAGTAATATCACTTTTCTTCAATCTGAACTCCCTTATCTCAAAGTTCACTAGTAAAATCAACCCTCTCATTATCACTGTTGATAACAACTCTATTAAAATTAAGTGTACACTCGTTGATAATGGTTATGGTCTTAACATCTATAATTTGAACTTTCTTAATGATATTTGTGTTGATAAATCTTCTATTTCTCCTTCTAATGTTTCAATAAGAAGCTTCAATAACATTAGCTACTAGAATTTGGGCACTATTACTTTGCCCATTGAGTTAGGCCATGTCACTCTAGCCACTGTAGTCCATGTGATGTCAAAGAATCTTTTGTATAACCTTACCCTTGGTAGGCCATGGATTTATTCCATGGGGGCAATTCCTTCTACTCCATATCAATCCATAAAATTCATTTATGGTAGAAAGACATTTATGATTAAGGCTAATCCTAACCCCTTTTATTTTAAGACTACTTCTAGTCTTCATGAGCCTCAAATAAATGGTAGACAAGAAGTCATGGATTTCTTCCAAATTCATTTTCAACTTTAGAACACGTGTAAGTATTGGATTTGTGACCGTTCATTTTGAGAGAATCTGATCGGGGTCCGTCTCATTCGGGTCACGGTGTGGTATTTGACGGTGACTAAAGAGAGTGAGGGTCTTGGTCACTTCACGAGCCCGCACAAGGGACATGGGATAATGACTGCAAACTTTTTAAGTTGGTTGTCCTATCATCTTTATGATTAGGGGAAGTTCCCACAAGGTGGTAAAGTACAAAACTTATAATAATAATATTTGCTCAAGTTTCAAGGTGTAAAGTTGAAGAAACACATTTGGATTTGATTTGGTTTTGTATATTAGTTCACAATGAAAGTGTATACCTATTTATTATTATTATTTTAATTTTCTAATTTAACAGATATAATTTCGATTATTTTTATTGTTTGAAGTTTTAATTGTTTTCAAATTTATATTTACATTAAAGGTGTTCCCTTTGTAAGTAAAACAGATTGTATTTTAAGATCGGTGGTCTATGTTATCCCATAGGCATGCAAGACAATAGAAAGATTTTTGGTTGTCTGATTTTGTTGATGGTTTTTTTCGTCCGTCATTTTTTTCATTCATCATTTTTTTCTCTAGTGTAGTTCATCATGAATTTGCTCGATGATCAGTCAGCTAGTACCTATGTCACATTGACAAGTCACGGGTCGGTCATCATAATAATGATCATCATTATTGTGTTGACAACGAATGCCTATGCTCTAAATGATCTATGGCATTTCGGCTTTCTTTTTTTTTTTGTTAATGATGATGTAATGTAAGGCTTTGGACACGAAGAATTAATGTCCTCCATATAAAGTGGCATTGGTAGCTTATTCGGTAGCGTGTGTAGGATTTTTTAATTAATTTTTATCAATCTCCTTCAATAATTGGTTGTCATTACATATTAGCCATTTTAATTCATTAACCTTCCAAGTGGAATTTATTTTGTTAGAAGTGTTAGAGAAACAATCCAAGTCCTTCAACGAGCATGATAGTCATATCATGTTCCATAGCAGACCGTTTGATAAATCTGATCCATAGCCAGCATTCAAAGCAGTAGAAACTAGAATAGAGGGCATAATAGTTGGATGATGCGCACTAGACAGAAACCCTAGGGGAGCAGGAACTACAAGGAATATCACTTCATTTAATAGAAAATTGTTTATTCTTTATTTTTATATGATTTTTTAATATTAGTACAATGATCATAACTATAAATATAAATTAAGGCATAAGTTAGTATTAATATCTGGAGTTCAATTAATATTTGTAAGGGATAAAATAGCCTATTGATTAGAATTCACCCGTCTCTATGTTTTTTCTCTAAATTTGCAATAAGATGTTCATGCACACTATTAGGGACTTGCTAATCAAGGGTCATGTTATGTCATCTAACATTTTTGGAACTATTTCAAATGAATGAATGTTTTTAAATTCAACATAGCACACAAATGAACACAAACATGCACTAGACTCATAATGGTTAAGGTCAACAAGGTGTGAATTTGAATTTTGAATTTTATAAGTTTGAGGTTTAAATATGTGACTACATATATGACTTGGATCAATTTTGCACCCACATTTAATCTAGGGTGATGAATGGGAGATATATAGGAATTGAAACCAATCTTTGGGGATGAACGATGATGGGATCATGATAGGATGATGCCATGAGTTGAATTTCATGCAAGAATATGCCACTTGTAGACTTGTTATTGCATGAAAGACGCTCCAATTGAAGTAGGACCCAAGCATAAGGAAAAAGGGCGTGGATATGTAATTGTCAACATTACATTTTTTCTCCACTTTGATATGCATGAGAACTACTAGGTAGATTCATGTCAAAGAAAAATAAATAATCAACATGAAAATTAAATATTTTCCAAATAGTTAAATATATTGAGATGCTTATAGGATATAAATATGGTTAACCATTCTTGAATTAGTTAATATATTTTAAGAAATATATTAGATTATAAAATTGTATATTTATATTAAATATTTATTTATCATTTAACTATATATATATTTGATTCATAAATATAGAGATTTATATTGACTAGGAGCAAAAAATACAAGAAGGTGTCTATAAGTTGTTTTCCTACAAACCCTTCCAAGAACTGACTTCCTTAGTTATGACAAAGAGGCCTCTCAGGGCCACAGTTTACCAAAAATTGCCATTATGGCTATCTAAACCATCAAGGAATAAAGCCACAGAGAGCTAACCTACTGGAACTTATATCACCTAAGCTAATAGAAAAACTAACAAAGGAATCATAGGGAACTATGATTACAAGAGACTGAGCTCCCTTACCATGGTTTGGAGCTCACCAACCCACTCCAAATTCCTGTTAACCTCCTCTAAGCTCAGTAGTTTTTGAAGACAACCAATTGCCTTCACCACTCTCTCCCGATGCCTGATCAAAGCCAAACCCTTTGTATCCAGAATGAGGGGAAAGAATTTCACAACCTCCAGAGGATCCTTCGGAGTAGAGATGTCTTTTGGACGAGGGATTCCTACCCCTTGGATGACCGCTCCCAGCATGAGGTCGAGACCGCCAAGAATTTCTGATTTGAACAATTTAATCATCAGCCCCTTCGCCGCTCCTGTCTCCACCCCTACATCCAAGATGGAGGCTAGAAACTAAGACGAGACATGGGTGTCAATCTAGTAGAATTCCCCTGTGAGCAGGAAGTCTTTTCCCAGAATGATCTTCATAGATGGAAGTAGAAGACCTTCATGCTTCCGTAGGACTCGTTTAAGCCTTTGGTCCGTGATAGCTCCCTTGAAAGCCATCAGATGAACGAAGCTCTCCAATTGAATAGGAGTTGCCATTCCTAAGTTTATCAAGCCAACGATAGATATACAAGAAATGTAGCCAGAGCCCTTTGCCATTCTTACCAAAATACTACCTTTGCCAAAGACTACACAATCCATTCGAAGAGTCTGTCTGAAGCTGTTAAAGTCGGTGAAGATCATCTAGAGGCTTCCCTGTCAAAAACCCTGCATAGCCATCATTCATTTGACAGCTAAAAAAGGGTAAGAAAGAACATCGGGTAGATTTGGAGTGTGCGAAGGCTCATCAAACAAAGAGTTGGGAGAGGCTGCATATCAAAAAATTATTACCTGAGATCAAAGGAGAAGAAACATATTTGCCATATTTCTATCCTATGATTACGACCCATCCATGATCTCATGGATTGGGTGCCCACCCTACCACCCATATTATATGTTTTATTTTATATAATATAAATTTATTAAATATAAATAAAATATACTATATATAATATATTTTTTAATACACCACTATTTAAATTCATGATACTACATAATTACGTCTACGACTTCTCTTTCATTATCACTCCTTGCCCCATCGATTTTTTCTTCATATCTTCCATTGCCCACACACAGATTGATCTTAAACTCATACGATAATATTCATAATATTAAACAATCCATGTAATAGTTGATTTGAGTTTAAACTAAACCAAAAATAATACATACATACAAGAATGGTAGAACATGACATGTATTATTCACTTTGCTGTAGAGATTGTAGGCTTCCAAACATCAATAGAATAGAATAACTTTTAACATCCACGAGGTTAAAAATAGCCTATGAGACAACCAACCATGTCATGTAAAGGAGGGGCATGCAAATGTTCCAACTAATCATCTTTTCCACAAATTTCTTGTCAAAAATATTGTCTCTATGGATTGAATCTCCACCTTACACGTTTGTAAATTTGCATAACTATAGTGAATGACGCTACTTAGTGAACGCCGTTTCTATTTACATCTTGTACTAATTCATCATATAAGGTGGTATTGTATTTAAAATAAAAAGTCTATCATATATAAAAGAAACAATTCTTTTTTAATCTTTTACAATGCAAAGTTATGCTATGTGAAAAAAAATCAATAAATAAAAAAATTATCTTTCAATTTAATAGTTATTGTATATATTAAATTTATTCTTAAATTAATATGTTTTTGTAATAGGGAAGAATAAATAAATGAGTTCCTAATGAAATCACTACTTATAAATGTGAAATATTAATAAGTAGTTATCACATATATCTATTTTACAATTCTACATAGATTGGTTTTTTATCTCGTGTTTGTTTTTAACCATTTAAACTTTTAATTGGATAAAAGAAGAAGGTATCATGTGACCACTTATTCATTTAGTCATTCTCATTTGTATCCTTCCATGTGAAAATAAAGTAGTTAACATCTCAAAGTATTTATTCATAAGAATTTATTTTCATGTGAAATCCATCTAATATGTGCATGTGAGCATTTATTTTCATGTGAGATCCATCTAATATGTGCATGTGAGCATTTATTTTCAAGTTAGATTCAACCACCTAAATAAAATTGAATTTATGTGACCACTTAGCCCTTAGTCATCCTCCTTTGCTTCTTCAAGGTTGCCAAAGACACTTCATTGAAGTGACTTCCAATTGGAAATAAGTGACTTGATCACTTTGCTAAATAAAACCCTAAGTAAGCCAAATGAAAAATGATTTCACCCATGGATGTTCCATTTCATATTATTCATTATTTAGAACAAACACAAGATTGACTAGGCAACACTTATTAGCAATCATCTACACAAGCAATTCTCTGAAGTACAAGATACAAAAACACTTATATATGATTTCTTATTGTGCGTATTTATTGTCCAAAAAGACAATTTTCCTAAGATTGAATAAAGTTGGGGTCATCTCTCCAAAATAGAATAAGTATATGAACATTACCCTCAACTAAAGTTAAATGAAAGCAACAACAAATATGGCTAAAGGAGGATGACCAGTACAAAACCACCTTCACCACAAAATGGGGCACATTAGCCTATGCCAATATGCCTTTTGGCCTCTCAAATGTAGGAGCAACCTTCCAACGCTCCATAGACATCACTTTTAGGGAGTCGATCAACAAGACCATTATAGTATATCTAGGTGACGTCACTATCTTGTCCAAATTGGTAGCTGATGATTTTGACCATTTGGAGAAAGTTTTCCAAAGATGCTAGAAGTTTAGAATCTCTTTGAACCCAAACTTCAAAGAAACGCATCTTCAAAGTTTTGCACGACAAACTCCTAAGGCACATTATTTCCAAGGAAGGAATCTCCATTGATCCAAACTCGGTCAAGGAAATCATGGAGTTGCCTCTACCGGTGAATAAGAAAGCAGTTCAATCTTTCCTAGGGAAGATCAATTTTATGGGGAGATTCATTTCAAACCTCACAAGGTTAGTCCACCCCATTACCTTGATGCTCAAAAAGGACGTATACCTTAAATGGACCCTTGAAAGAAGGATGGCCTTTGAAAAGACCAAGCAGGTAATATCCTCTTCCTTAGTGCTTGTCAATCTAGATTTTTCAAAGGACTTTATAATCTACGTGTATGGAGGCAACCGCAACATAGCAATAGTGCTGACGTAGAAGGACAAATCAACCAAAGGAGAGCATCCCATTTCTTTTAGATCCATCACCATGAAAGGCTATGTGGAAAGGTATAATTTTGTTGAGAAATAAGATTATGTTGTAGTCAAGGGACTTAAGAAATTCAGACACCTAGTGTTGGGAAGCAAAATCATTGTCAATGTCTCTCACCTGAGTGTCCAAGAATACATAATGGAAGGAGTGATCACAGAGAAAAGGGCCAATCAGATTACCAAAATCCTAGAATATAATATTGAGGTAAAGCCAACTAAGCTTGTCCAAAGTAGGGCATTATGTGAACATCTGGCTCAAAGTCAAGATTCTATAGAAGAAGAAGAATGAGAAGCTGAAGTGGTCCTAGTTTATCAGTAGGGAGAGTCCAAGTTATGGATCCAAGATAGAATATGCTTGATGGAGATAGGATGATACCATAGTCAACTACCTCCATTTAAAAGGAGATACTATAGGATCCAAGGAGCTTACTTCTCCATAGTCAGTAGTGTCCTCTTTAGAAGAAATTTCAATGGCATGTATCTAAGATGCATAGAAAGAGAAGAAGCTAAAAAAATTATGTCTAAACTCCACTATGGGGCATCTAGTGGAAACTTCTCAGCAAGGGTCACAACAACAAAGGTAATTTGCACAAGATACTATTGGCAAAAAATTTTCCTCAATTGCCATCAATTGGTTAAATGAAGTCAATAATGCCAATTCTACACAACCAAAATAAGGAATGTGATGTTGCCTCTCAAACTAGTGCTAGTGGAGGAACCTTTCACTCAATGGGGATTAGACTTCATCAGAATGATCAATCCCATATCAAGCATAGGACATAAATGGATCGTAACAGTGACATACTACTTCACAAGATGGAGTGAGGTGATAGTGCTAAAGGAGGCAATAGAGAAAGTAGTGCCTAGTTTCCTAGAGGATATTGTCACTCGCTTTGGTTCTACACACATGGTCATATCTAATCATGCGAAAGCATTTCTCAAGTCTAGAACATCTGAATTCACTGTGAACAACAACATATTCTTGAAGACTTCCTTGAAATCCTATGTGTAAGGGAACGACTTAGCTGAATCAATGAACAAGAACTTGATCAGGTTAATTAAGAGAATGGGCTCAGAGAACCATAGGGAGTGGCATAAAATCTTAAAACAGCCTTATGGGTTGACATAATCACCCCAAAATAGATTATTGGAACTTCTCCCTATCGTTTGGTATATGGGAAGTATGTTGTCATGCCAATATCAATAGAGATCCTCGCACTGCAACTGATCAAATGAAGTGAGATCCAAGAGACCAGTGCTATGAAGATCAAAATTGTGGAACTAATCAAGCTACAAGAAAATAGATAATTGGTGTTGAACTCTATGGCAAGTCATCAATAGGTGGTCAAGCAATGGTTTGATATAAAATCATTAGATCTAGGATTAAAGGTCAGTGGATTCATTTATGGAATGGTTCATATAGGATTGTTTCCTATAAGCAGCACAACACCTTTGAGTTGGAGAATGACGCAAGAGAACTAATGGAGATTCTGGTTAATGGAATCTATCTGAAGCATCACAATTAAGGTGAAAACCACAATGTATAGTAGTAAATTAATTATTTCTATTTTGGCATTGGAGTGTTTTCTTTCCTTTATTTTCAAATAAGTGCATTGTGCACATGATTGTTTGATGCATATTTTGTATTTAAATGATGGAGCCCACTAAAGCAACAGGTGTCAAGCCTTTTGAATCACAGGATCTAGCAAAACTTAGGAGATCTTAGGAATAACCATGCAACCACCTAAATATTGGAAATTAATGCTACAAGATCAATGCCATGATCCAACCATAATTTTAAAATTTGTTGAATGAAGGAGACAAGACATTTTAGTTGTAAAAACTTATGTTTTCACATAATATGGGGGAGCACAAGGGAAATAGCATAAGTGAATCTGATAGGGAAATCAATTCCCTCCTCATGGGCCTCTTGCTTTATAAATTCAAAGCTAAGCTCATTGAAGAATTTTATTTGAGAACCTGCTAGAGCTCTATTGCCTCTATATTTCCAAGCCTTAGTCATTTATACACAAGAAATTACCCATTTGTTTTAGAAATATATCCAAGTAAAGAGATAGAAGCAATATATAATGGCATCAAGCATCGATTTGTCAAAATAGGTGGCCGATGGAGAAACTTCGAGGAGAAAGAGGAGTTCACCAAGGAGCCTAGACACTCCACAGAACGTGTTGGCAAGGAAGGCCTTTGCAGTTTCCCTGATACAACCAAGATAGAAAATTCCTTGGATAAAGCGACTGGAAGGAGGAACTCATAGGGACTCATACTCATTTTTGACCTAGTTGATAATGTTTTTGACATAGTGCTTTCTAAGCCAATCAAGAGTTTAAGGGAAGGCACCCATGCTCGAATGTGCCAAAAGGTAATGGAAGGGCAAGAGGAAACATTCAAAATTTGAGTCTGGAGCTTGACCTTAGCATAGAACATGGTTCTGATAGTTCACTCCTACTATGAAATCATAGAAGCTTGTCCCAGATGTTATGACTCCAAGATGGGGATGATTCAAGGGAAAAGGTTGCAAGTGCTCAGATTTTTGTCACCAACATAAGGGAAATGCTCAATATTGAATGTGATCCCACCACCCTATTCTGCAACAAGTCACCAAGTTACAAAATATCTAGGAGACTAGAGAGAACTAGCTCATCTTCTTGAACACAAAGCTCTGTAAATACCAAGACAATATGGTGTTGCTTCCCCTCCCCATAGCCTTGCCTCTATTCATGAAGGATGTACAAGATACATGTTCAATGATGGTCTTCCTTTTCAGCCTTGATAATGATCATAGAATTTATGAGTACCAGCTAGGCACTCTCTTTAGACTAAAGACTATCACCAAATGCCAAGATTTCAATCTTGATTTTTCAAAGTCCATCTCAAATGGGCTCAACTTCTAGTTGGACAACTTCCGCACTCAATAGATGTTTAGGTATTCATCCTTCCTGCTTCATTTGATCCTTTTTCAAAATCCCTATTTTTCCCAGTCATATATGTTCCAAGTAACACATGTGACAACTTGGTAGATGCCCAGAAGGTCATCCCCATGCTTGCATGGACTCACCTTTTGTTGGATACCTCTGACTTCTATGAGTTCATCTAATGCTTCCTCATGCTAGTTCTCACCAACCTCAACTAGGAGGATATCCACTACCGGTTGAGTGAAACACAATAGGGTATGATGACCAGCAATTAGATTCCATGTGATTGGTTCTTCGGTGCATACTACATAATTATTCAGGTACATGGCTTCATAGATGAAGTTTTTAGATTGTTCGAGATGCTCACAGACCGAATCTTGGTGCTTGATTCGACTCTGATTAATATCCTCAATGCGTCATATGGAGCCAGGAAGAAAAAGAAGGGACTCTATGATATTCCCTCCTCTAGAGGAGAGATGTGATGCAATAGAAGGTGGAAACAACTTGGTTTTACAAAGTTTCACAAACCTATGCTCTTAATTGGCTTCACAAACTCTCACAATGACCCTTCAAAACTAGGTAATTTCAGACAAGTTTTAGAAAAATGGGGATATCTCCCTCCAAACTCAATGAAATTGAACCCAAAAAAAATCCATTTGAGTTAAGAACATCCTCTAAAATGGATTTCAACCATTTATGTAGAAAGTGTTCTAGGAGGCCGTACCACGCTCTGCAATAGGACTATTACCCTAGATAAGGGTTTTTGGCAATTTAAAATAGTTTTTACAAAAATGGTTGTAACTTTTGAAAAACTCAATAAAAAATTATAAAATTAGAATCAAATGAAAGGTGATTCAAATATCTTTCCAACAAAACCAATTTTATGTAATTTGGAGGCTATATGAGGCCGCACCATCCTCGGGAACATCAACATTGCAGGAAAAATATACAAAAAATCTAAATTTTATTCATTGTTTTATCCCCCATTCTCCTTCGAATGTGTGAAGGCTTAATATACATGAATTGGTTTATTTACCAATGATTGTAACTGGTCTTTGAACCAAATGACCTTTGGGAACTAAGATTTGTTAAGATATCTCAATATTTACAAAGTATTATAAGTATATTTTAACTTGATTTAATCAAGACTATCCTAATATAACTCTAAACTCCCAATTAAATCTCCTTTTTTTTTGACCTTGTCACATGGATCTAAGACTAAATTACTTCCTAAAAACTCTTTGGACATTCATATTTGACTAAGTATTAATCCAAGATTGGCTTGGGTGCTCCTGCACCATACTCCCGACCGAATGAAGACTCCAAGTCCACTTGGAGTGAAAGTAGTAACAAGTCTTCAACATTAAATGCTCCTCTTTGTGGTCTTCTATGCTCTGCTTGTTGAAACAGATCCATTTGATCTTCATCTTCATCTTCACCTTTGACTTTATTTTGTCCATGCAAATCAGTTTTCTCCCTATCTTGCCACTTGATATCAGATTCTTCATGCTTTGATGCACTTCAATTTTCATCTCAGTAACTTGTCATTCTTCCTGCACTTGGTACCTTGGCCTATATCCCATAAAGACTGTACAATCATGAAAGGATAGATGCTCTCTTTAAATCTTTTATTTTTCCATGTAGCAATGGCTTCTTCCTTCTCAATGTCCTTCAAGTCCTCTTCTCCCTCAAGGAGTTTTTCCTTACTTATCTCTGTCTGATCAAGTTTACAAATGTCTGGAATAGTAGAGTGTAACTGTCATTTATCCTCTCTTAAAAACAATGAACAAAGTATTGCCTCAATCACCATACTATCATGCATCTTCAACTCATATTGAGTCTTCATAAGGAACTCTATCTTCCACTCTGCTATGATAACATCCTCTTGTTTGGGAATGGCTGCAATGTCCATATCTTCTTCTTCATCTTCCTGTGCTTGTTCACTACCTTCTTCCATCAAAGGTTATTGTGCCTTCACATTTGGTTCTAATGCCTTCATTTGTCTTTTCTTTCACATCAGCCTTTGAATAGGCCACACAACCTTCCTCTTTACATTCAAGTGCCAACTTGTCATTTGTTCAATCCTTTGCTCCATCTTCATCAGGAACTCTTGGAACTCCAAATCCTATTTCTTTGTCTTGTTTTAGGGCTACTAGCTCTTTCTCAAACTCTTCTTGCTCAATTTCTCCTCTTTCCTCTTTTTCTCTTTTTCTTCTTGTTTCATCTTCCTTTGTGAATTCTCTGCCTGCAAAAGTCTTCTCAGCAAATCCATCTTATTCTCTACTCAAGCAAACTTCTCCTTGCTTCTCAACTTCTCTCAACTTTCTCACCTTCAAAAGATCTAATCCCTGGAGCTCTGATACCACTTTGATGCAATAGAAAGTGGAAACAACTTGGTTTTACAAAGTTTTACAAACTTATGCTCTTGATTGGCTTCACAAACTCTCACAATGACCCTTCAAAACTAAGTTATTTCAAACAAGTTTTAGAAAAACAAGGATATATCTCCCTCCCAACTCAATGAAATGGAACCCAATAAAAAACCCATTCGAGTTAAGAATTCCCTCTAAAATAAATTTCAACCATTTATGTAAAAAGTATTCCATGAGGCCGTACCACTCTCTACAACAAGACTATTACCCTAGATGAGGGTTTTTGGTAGTTTAAAATAGTTTTTACAAAAATGGCTGTAACTTTTACAAAACTCAATAAAAATTTATAAAATTAGAATAAAATGAAAGGTGATTCAAATGTATTTCCAATAAATCCAATTTTATATCATTTGGAGTCTGTATGAGGCCAAACCATCCTTGGGAACATCAACATTGTAGGAAAAATATACAAAAAATCTAAATTTTATTCATTATTTTATCCCCCATTCTCCTTCGAATGTGTGAAGGCTTAATATACATGATTTGGTTTGTTTCCCAATAGTTGTAACTGGTCTTTGCACCAAATGACCTTTGGGAACTAATATTTGTTAAGAGATCTCAATATTTACAAAGTATTACAAGTATATTTTAACTTGATTTAATCAAGACTATCCTAATATAACTCTAAACTCCCAATTTTCTCCTTTTTTTGACCTTATCACATGGATCTAAGACTAAATTACTTCCTAAAAACTCTTTGGACATTCATATTTGACTAAGTATTAAGCCAAGTTTGGCTTGGGTGCTCCTACACCAAGATGACTACGAACAAAATAGGCATAAAATGTCTAGTGACAATGAAGTTGGTGGACCTTAGACTTGATGTCATAGATGATAAATGGTCCTATGATCCTACAAGACTCATGGTAGCTTGGCTTGTGAAGATGAAGACTAAAGAAATGTTTGTTCATCAATACCAGCTAGCGATCAAAGCCAAGAAGTCTCCTTGGGTAGATTCTCCAAATGCCTACGTCGAATCACATGACTTACCCACAAAGTCATACCCTTCCTATAAGACCTTCTACACTGCAATGCATGCCTATGGGGTCATCCCACAATAATGGGTTACACTTTTTGGCCAAACTTGACATTGAAATCAACATTTTGAACTAAATCTTCACTTTTTGACACCTATAGCCACTAAACCGTTAGGAATTTGAAGATGATGCAAACTAGTGATTTGTGATATATATATATATATATATATATATATAAGGTTATGTGCTACAGAATACACATCACATTAAAAAATGTTTACTATTAAAAACTAGTTATCAAAGGATAAAATTCTAATTCTTTTGAATTTAGATTGGTAACACCGATATATAGGACATGCATTTGGTTTTATAATGTTTTATTGAATATTTTTTTAATTAAGTTTTGAAGTCAAACCAATTATAATTTAGACATAGACATATTCTGTAAAACATAACTTTTTATGTATGTATCGAAATTCAATTTTTCTTTTTTATGTTGAAACAAGGACATCAATACCTAGGGCATAGATATTTTTCAAAAAAAAAAATCACTAATTTACTAATTTTTCATGTGTGTAGAACAAAGAACTTGATGTTCGCTGACAAACATACATTCACAAGAAATAAAAAAATAAATATAATAATCAAATTAAATATATTTAAAAATATACTTTTTGGGAAGCTTATAATAAGGACTACATACTTACAAAACATAAATTTTAAATGAATTTATTTGATCCCCCAAAAGGTAAATTAAAAGTGGTTTGTTATCAACATTTTGATAGGTGTAGAGGAGACTCCATTATAGGTATGGTTTAAAACTAGCGGGAGAGGGTTTGAATCTAAGGGGGTTTGATAAAATCCTCTTCAATTAAAATCATTTAAATGGAACCTTTCAAGGCTTAAATCATTATATTTTCTAAAAATATGTGATTTTAGCAAAAATTAGAGAAAGTGTAACCTATTATTGTGGTAGCACCCTATGACCCCTCCAAGGTAATGACACATGGTTTTAGGTAAGGCGTCAAGCATAAAGACTAGAGTGATGAGAATACCAGAGCTTATTGGAAATTCAGGTGAGAAATTACTAAGCATGTTAAGTCATTTGGGGCCTTGGAGATTGACGAAATCTAGGAGGATATGTGGGATGGAGTGCATGACTCACCTGCATCCTCATATGACACAAGTAATCTACCAAGAGGAGGAACAACCATGGCATCTACTGAGGAGGAAGCTAAAGTAATCTATGAGCCAGAGCAAGGGAGTCAGTGGAAATAATCTTCTGAGCATCCTTCAGAAAATAGCCCCTTCCAATAAAACAAGTAGAGGGATAGAGCTCCCAAATTCCTACCTATTCAGTCCATTCAACTATGGAAATTAGGGACCCTAGGGCAGACCTCATGCAAACCTATTAGGTAGTGCAACAAACATACCAACAACTAAGTTAGAAGGGGAAGGAACCTATGGAACAAATTCCCCAGAAGTCTACATCATAGGTATCCCCTCTCATCGCCATAGAAGCATTATTGGTGAGTATTGCACAAATTTAGGAAATGATAGAGGAGGATAGCCTATCCCTAGAGGAGAAAATAGAGAGGAACAGAAGGAAGGTACATCTATCAAAAGGATCAGACAAAGAGGAGGAAGCACAAACAGAGAAATTGACCCCTGTGGTCACATAGGTAAGTTCTTATTTCCCTCCCCCTTATACTACTCAGTTTACGCCTGTTGTAACTGTGGCCACACCTTTGGCATCCATCTAGCCAACTCTCGTACTTTCACTCCTTCAACTCCCCCTATAACATTACCTTTTAGTTAGCCTTTCATGATGCCACAAATCACCTTTTCCCCTTTATTTACCATGTCTTCATCCATGCCTCCTATTCTCAACCTTCCTTCATTCTCTCCATGAAAACTCACAGTCTCCACTCTGCTACCTTAGGGGGTGGTCATGATTCCATTCCAATAGCAGGTCAACATCCCCTACGAGCTACCATAAGGAGTCCCCTTTACTGGAGGAGTGATACAATCTTTGGGCACCTACCACCAACAAATGCAAAATGTGTAGTAGGCACGTAAGGCCAAGATTGAGGTGAGAAGGAAAAAGGAGGGAAAAGCTCCTGCTTAGCCCCACATGAGGTCTCTTTATGACCTCATACAACAACAATTGATTAATGCCCACATGACACTTATGGTTGACAAGCTATAGGAACAAATGCACACTGAAGATTATTCCATTTAGGTAGTTTCTATGAATCTCTCTTAAGCTTGCCTATAAGATTAGGCAGAATTGATGAAAGAGACTCAGAAATTTGTTACATTGAATTTCTTCAAATCTAGCCGACAACTAGAGAAGAGAGAGATAGAGCTTACCTGGGTGAAAAATACAATGAGCCAGCTCAGACAAGAGATAAAATCTTGGGAACATGAGGTTAATAGGTTGAATCAAGAGAAGTAGGAAATGATCACAAGGGAGGCCTATGCAGCCTTGCAAGCAAGAGATGTAACACTACAGATAGAGCTTGAAAAAGTGAAACTCACTTTGGAGGGTCACAAAAAATGGGCTGAGAAGTCCGAGGAGTAAGAAAAGAAAAGGGTTGACACAACTCCACAACACCTCGACTGAGTTAAGAGACTCAAATGAATCATTAGAAGCTCAATTCGTTGCCAAGGAGTCTCAACTAGAGTAACAGAAGACTGAGATTTAGACTACGGATCAAACATCTCAAGTGATCCAACTAGTTAATGACCTGTATATGTCTCATTGAAGGTTCTACATTAAATGCTATTACAGATGGATGAAGCTTCTAAATTTAATGCCCTTTGATTGCTACGGGAGAAATTACAGGCTGGGGAAATAAAAAACCATTCGAATCTATCAAAAATCTTCAGTAGGATCTGTTTTTAATGCTGTCATTAATATTGAGGTTGACTGCCCATCAGGAGGATACGGAGTTGACAGGTTCTGCTGGCAAACTTAATGAAGTAGTTGGGATTACAATCTCCAACAAAATTTCATGTCGGAAAATTTTCTAAACTTGTCCGTTGTTCCTATTGGCGTATTGCTTGAACCTCCTATGGGTGCGAGTGCTAGTTTATAAACAGTTCCATTTGTTAAGCAACGAATTTGGTGTAGAGTCAAAGTTGTACATACACTTCTAGCAAGAAACATATAAGAAGACAGGGGAAAAACAAAAGACAAAATAGTAATGGAATGGATGAGGTTTAAGATAATCCTAGTGCTTTATTTCTGTGAGCACTGAGCATTGCCTTCCACATGTTAGCATTGCTTTACCCATGTAAATGGGTAAATGAAGATCAAACAATGGCCATGAATGAAATATGGGTGAATGTAAGATCTAGGCATCTGAATTCCAAATCATCTCGCATACTTTATAATTTAAAATTTTATAGTTTGAAATAATTTGGTATGGTGATGTTTAATGAAATTCAAAAATCTAGCCTAACTGATTCGCAGTGCCTTAAAAAGACGATTCAATACTGGGGATTAACTTTAAATTCAACAAATTTTTGTGGGAAGGCCAGAGACAATATTCTGATGGTGGGAGAAAAGGATCTTAACATTCAATATATTCCCCATTTGCTTCCTGTCTCTGAGTTTTTAGTGGCTACTCAATATAAAACCCTGGTACTTTTCTTGGACATATTAATATATAGCATAAGTTATAATGTCCGGCGGGATTGTATCCTACTTATAAAAAGTCCCTTAGCTGATGTAATATTCCATGGAACCATCTTTTAGCTGCTGAATTTAATCAGTAGCAATAGGAGAGAATATTGAGGAAGTCCCGTACGCATTAAATTTGACTGTCTAATCCACCCAAGACTTTTGGCACTGCAATAATACTATATCTGATTATAGGTCTAAAATTTGAATGAATTTCGCAAGCAGCTCCATGATCCATCGTTTAATCTGTGCCAAAATTTTCAGAAAACTTAAAAAATTGATCATCCTTAAATTCTTATTTATAAATTCTTATTCATGCTATATCACCCTTGATATTGATCTCATGTTTTTGAGCTCGGAGATTAATGAATATCAAGGAAAGAGGGAAAAATTCAACTTCTGTATACTATGAGAGGAAGTGCTGTAAATGAGACACTGTGTTACACGTTTGCAGTATTTCAGTGAGTATATATATACTTTCTCAAACCATTATAATGCATACACATGAATTGTAACAGCTTAGGAAAGGAGGATTTTACATGAAAGAAGAATAGCATGCGATGGAAGACAACTTGAAACTAACAAACATAAAGGACTAAAATTTCTTTCTCCCATGAATGATGTCTTGAGGCTACATTTGTCATGGAAGGTCATTTTCTTCACTGGTACAAAGCAAACCAACATGAATGAAAGAAAGAAGACATCTATTGTCTTACATGTTTTTTTTTTCATTTACATCTCTCAATACACCGCTATCAACAATATCTGCCGGTTTGTTTGAAAAAGCTGACCTTATCCACTTTTGCAAGTTCATGTCTCCCACAAACATGTCATCACTTGGCCTCTTCCTTGTAGATCATCTCTAATATCAGAATTCCATAACTATAACATCTCCTTTTATAGAAACACTCCCCCAATCCATATCCTGCAATTAATTTTATTCATGAAATTCTTAAAAGGCCATTTAAGGAAAGATAATGCCAATATAAAATAAACTAAAAAAAAATTACCTAGAGCAATATAGCTAATAGATCCCTTCAGTGCAAGTGCTGTTGTACTCAGTGAATCTAACGAGGTATCGTTCCCCATAGATTATTGTAAGATAAGGAAAGATTCTGCAACATCCGACATCCCTCTAAGCTAACAGGGATCTCCCCTGTTAACTTGTTGTGATCAAGATAAAGATATCTTAGCTGTTGGAGGCTACCAAGAGAATCTGGTATTTTCCCACTGAGTTGATTTTGATATAAATAAAGGCCTTGTAAATTGGAGAGCTTGGTACCAAATTTCCATGGAATATGTCCACTAAATTGGTTTTGTCCTAAACTTAATTCATTCAATTTTGAGAGATTTGTTAAAGAGGAGGGAATGGTGCCTGATAAGTTATTTTTATGAAGGTAAAGAAGCTGCAGGTGAGTGAGCATGCCCAATTTAGGAGGAATGGGGCCTTGGAGATGGTTTGCTGACAATGCTAAATGAGTCAATTTTGAGAGATTTCCAAAAAAGGTGGGAATGGTGCCTGATAAGTTATTTCTATAAAGGGAAAGAAGCTGCAGGTGAGTGAGCATGCCCAATTCATGGGGAATGGGGCCTTGGAGATGGTTAGCCGCCAATTCTAAGTCTCTCAAATTTGAGAGATTTCCAAAAAAGGTGGGAATGGTGCCTGATAAGTTATTTGTATAAAGGTAAAGAACCTCCAGGTGAGTGAGCATGCCCAATTCAGGAGGAATGGGGCCTTGGAGATGGTTATCTGCCAATGCTAAACGAGTCAATTTTGAGAGATTTCCTAAAAAGGTGGGAATGGGGCCTTGGAGATGGTTATCCGACAGATCTAAGTCAGTCAAATTTGAGAGATTTCCTAAAAAGGTGGGAATGATGCCTGATAAGTTATTTCTATAAAGGGAAAGAAGCTGCAGGTGAGTGAGCATGCCCAATTCATGGGGAATGGGGCCTTGGAGATGGTTATCCGACAGATCTAAGTCAGTCAAATTTGAGAGATTTCCTAAAAAGGTGGGAATGGTGCCTGATAAGTTATTTGTATAAAGGTAAAGAACCTGCAGGTGAGTAAGCATGCCCAATTCACGGGGAATGGGGCCTGTGAGATTACCTCCATCCAAATACAATTCAACTAAGGCGGACAGTTTTCCTAAAGAATAGGGAATGGTACCTGTGAGATCATTGTCTCCCAAATACAATCCAACTAAGGCGGACAGATTTCCTAAAGAATGGGGAATGGTACCTGTCAGATTGTTTGCTCCTAAGCCAAGATACTTCAGACTTGTGAGGCGACTCAGCTCAGGCGGAATGTTGCCATGCAGTTGGTTATAAGAGAGTTCCAGGTCATACAAACTGCGGCAAGCGGAGAGAGAGGGGGGAATTGTTCCTTCTAATTCATTGACGGCAAGCCAGAGTATCTGCAGACGGGGAAGTTGGCCGAGTTGAGGTGGGATGTGAGCAGTGAGGGCATTTTGGGAGAGATCGAGGGATCGAAGAGAGGAGAGATTCCCGAGCAGAGGAGAGATGGTGCCGTCTAAATTCATTTGGGATAAATTGAGGGCGATGACAGAGTGCGAAGAGGGATCACAGGTAGATGGGGACTCCAGTCGGCCAGAGAAGTGTTGTTTTTGGAAATGCTAACTTTGACTCGCAAAAGCAATTGCTGTTGCTCTTCATAAGAGAGATTATTGAGAGAGTGGGGAAACACAGAGACTGAAAAGATGAAAAACATGAAAGGGAAGAACAAAAGAGGAGCCATGGTAGACCAAATTAAAGCAGCAGGAAATACACAAGGCGATAGAATAGAATGGGAGATGGAGGAATAAATAGATTGGTGCGAAATAGATTAGGGAAATCGGTACCTACAAATTAGCGTGAGGCACACGGTATTCCGCAATTTTGTTATAATCATTTGACATCGATGGGAAAGGAGTGGACGTCCTCAAAGCATTTACTTATGTCATTATTTAATGTCTAATCTGTATTGTTCTCTTAATATTATGGGAAAATATGTTTTAAGAAATAATAATTACAAATGGTATGAATAGTTATGAATTAGGTTTAAAGTTTATAACAAACGGGATGTTTAAAGAGTGTGGCCGTCTAATTTAGCTCCCTTAAATTATTGTTCCACAAAATGTATTATTAACATTATTATTAAAAAAATATTGTTTCTAATTTTTAATTTTTTTTGGGCTGTGTAGTAAACTACAAACCATAATAATGAATAGTTTTTAATTTATAATTTTTTTGGGGGCTTTGTAATAAACTACAAATCATAATAATTAATAGTTGTCTTATTATTTCCTTGCTTTGTTTAATATAAAAATGAATAATTGTCTTATGTTATTATTTCTTTGTTTTGTTCAATATAAAAAAAATAGTTGTCTTATGTTATTATTTGGAGGAAGAGTTACAAGAAATGTTAATAAATTGGATAACATTATTTTCTAAAAATAATATTTTTTTTTTTAGTGTTGCATTAATTAATTTTTTTTTAAATTTAAACGAATTGCTCTTTTAAGTGAAAAAATGTATTAATTATTAAGGTAGCACTATAACAAATAATAAAAGCTTACCATCTTCAATAAACAAATTTTATGTTTTCTTTTCATTTTTTTATAGTGTGAAGTTATATTAATTTAAAATAAATAAATAACTATGTTATGTTGGAGTTTCAACTATTTTTCTGATTTTTATTTATTTTTTAATACATAAAATTTTGTCACATAAACAAAAAAAGTTATTCTTCAAATTAACATTTATTTTTTCTATATTGTCATATATATTAAATTCGTTCTTAAATTAAAATATTTTTTGTAATAGGGATGAAGGAATGAATGAGCTCTTATAAAAATCACCACTTACAAATTTGAAATATTAATAGGTGGTTATCAAGTACATTGTATATTAAAGTCCACATAGATTGTTTCTTTTTCAAACATAATATAGTTAGGGTTTCTATTGTGCAAGTTATTTCATTACAAGTGGTATTAGAGCATGATCTTGGCATCCAAAAGGCAAAAATCAAGGCAATTCTTTTGTAAATTTTAGAGGTCATTTTATGAAGTGCATATCTCTCTTAATTTTGTAATTTTTTTTTTAACATCAAGGTCATATTGAAGAAGCTTTATTTATAGCTTGAAGTAATTTGGAGCTTTTTAAAAAGAGTTAGTGTGAAATTAGGGTTTTCACCAAATTCCTCTCATGCCTACAAAATAGCTATATTTTTACATTAATCTAGATTTTGGATCAGTTTAAGCATTTTTGAAGGATTTATTGTGAAATTAGGGTTTTCGTGAAATTCACTTCCAACGCTACATAATAACAAATTTATGGGAGATTTTTTTAGCAAAGTGAGATCTAGGCCCAAGTAAGTTATAGTAAAGATTTTAACTTGTATTATTTTGATGACATCATGGCTAGAGTTGCAATAAGAGGCAAGGGAAGGAATCCAACCACTCTACGAAAAACTCCTAACAAAGAGGAGATGGATTTAGAGTTAGGTTCAAGGGGAATTCAAGCTTGATGTCTCCATTAGATGACAAAATGCATGAGTTGGAAGAAGGTATGTAGAAGATGTACTATGCAATTATAGGAGTAATGACTAGCATCAATTTTAATTAAAAGTACAATGGAATTGTGTAATGATTTATCTCAAAGATAAGAGACCACAAGCAAAGGACAATGTTTTGATCAATCAAGGTGGATTGTTTGGTCATGTCGATCATCATACAAATGCTAGCACTCATTCTTGATTTCAAAACATGTTAATGAAGGTGGATATACAAAATTTTGATGGTAGGGATCCACTTGGATAAATCAAATGGATATGTACATCAAATCCCAAGTGGGCAAAAGGTGAAAATGAATTTCATTATATCTAGAACCCAAGGAATTGATTTGGTACTAGTGGCTTTCTTCTCAAAGAAAGAAAAAGGGTCCAGGAGCACTAGCATCCAAGTGACTCTAGCTCTTGGTCACATGAAACACCTTAGGACAAAGAGAACAACAAGATACCAAAATAGATTTTGACGAAAACAAGCACAAAGGTCAAACATAACATAAACACACATGTTTGTGTTAGGGAAAAGGCTAAGGTAGGGCTAAAATGATCCTAAAAACATACTAAGGGAGCCAACACCAAAATGAGTGCAAAATGTAGTGTGAAATTGCAAGGGTATGCGATTTTTGACATTACAGAATGAACATTTCCAAACTATTTAGAATGCTATTATTGAATCAAAGATTCCTCATTTTTCCTAGTGTTTTTTACCAAGGCCTCCATATTGGTGATTGCTTTATTCACTTAGGTTTGTCAAACACTAGTTGCCCATTTTGTGGACACTTTGAGATGATCAAGCATCTTTTTTTCTTCTATGCCCATGCATAGGTTGCTTGGTCTTGGATCTATGATTTCATCAATCCTTTTAGATGAGAGGCCTTTACTTGATATAATGTTCTTCTAAGGGATGGAGCTAGATTTTTTCTTAAGCTCACTCAACTTTGGCATGGTTTTATGATGGAACCCACCCTCTTGTAGGCACCTAAAAACCCACTAAAATGAGTAAACAAGTGGAAAAGGAGGGACTATGTTGTTGTAAGAAACCTCACACAACCTCTACAAAGGTCTACACATGTGTTGTAGGCCCAATAATCAACTTTGGAGGCATAAAACAACTACAGAGACACAAACTAAGTTGTTGCCAAAAACATACCATTGCTACGGGTAGCTGCAGCAATGGCTATAGTGACTATTTGCATAAAAGACTTGAAACTTGCAAAATGAAAACCCAGACTTTTAGAATAGCAAATTTATATGAGATTTCTTATAACCACACACACACACACAGAGGGATAATAGTTATGAAAAGAAAATATTATATTAACTTAAAAGTTCAACTTCTTACACACTTATATATGCATTTACATAAATATTTGTAGAATAAACACCCTCTGTCATTCCTCTCTCTTTCTTTTTGTCCTCTTTTTGTCTACTACAAGTCTCTCTGACTACTACAAAACATTCTTTTTCTATTGTCCTCTGATACTCCCTGTTATCCTCTTATATTCTCTTGTTTTTGTTGTTCTAGCCTCTTCTTCCTCTCCTCTCTCCTTTGTTTTTCCACTATTCTAATCTTCTTCTCAAAAACTGTCCCAAAATATGGAAGCTTCTTCCCCCAAAATTCTCCAAAAATCCCATCTAAAACTACTGTAACATTTAAAATGCTTCATAAATTCCTCCACCTACCTATTTTTGTGTTCAAAAACTCCCACCCAGTTTTGCCCTTTTTGTTTCTTTCTTTGTGCTGCTCATTAAATGAGCTCACAGCAGGTAGTTTCGTTGTCCCAAATAAAACAAATTTGAAATTTAAAATTTAAACTCCAACTACTTCCTTCACGTGGCAATAGGTGAGGAAATTTTTTAAAAAAATATTTAAAATAAAATGATGCCCCTGCATCAAACTACCGGACTAGAAAGTTTTGTGAGCTCTAACTCATTATGTATAACTCTATGTTGTTGTGCTAACTAGAGTGATTCTAGCTCTACTGGGCTTAACCATGTTGCATCCTCCACTAGTATACCTTTCCATTTCACTAAATATTCACTATACTCTTTGCCCTTTGTCTTCCTAATCACTCTTGAATCAAAAATATCTTCAATCTCCTCTTGTGCTTTCTTAGGTAGATGCTCCTTCCATTTTTTTAGTAATGCCTTCTCTTCTTCTTGCAATTGTGATGTCTCTCCCTCATGATATGTATATAAATTAGAAACATTAAAAATTGGAGAGATTTCCTGACCTTTAGGTAGCTCCAACTCATAGGCATTTGGTGAAAACTTCTTGATGACCTTGCATGGTCCAATCTTCTTCCACTTAAGTTTGTTGTAGGCATGGCTGGTGTTGGTAATTTTCCCAGAATGGATGCTTATTCCCAGTTATCCCTACAAGGTAGCCATCATTGATCAACAGGATTCCCAGGCCAGGGGCCAACAGTATAGGAGATAGACTCTATAAATATCTCCTCTTCTTCTTTAGGCTCTCCAGAACCAAGGGGGGTATTCCCTACTCAACATCTATGAAATAAAACTATGCAAAGACTGGGATGTTGACACAAAGCAGATAAATCCTCTATTAAGCAGACCAAAACTGTGAGATAAGTGCAAAGGGGCTAGCTTTGGGCCTATGTTCAGTTGTAGACAGAGGATTTTAGATCCTAAAACTACTTCTACTATCCTAAAGGTTTGAAGTTGAAGTTCGAGTTTGATTTATATATGGATGCAAAACTAGGACTTTGGGTTACAACAGAGATACCAGACCAGATTGATGCCTATCCAGGGCTCGGAGTCAGTAGACATACACATGTGAATGTACACATAAACCCATATCAATGACTGAGTTTCAAGGGGGTTGTTTAATATCTGCCTTATAGATACTTCCCAGAATTGAGTATTCAGTTACCTCTACTTAGAAGATCCTCACTGCAATATATTCTTCTTAGCACTTTAACCTAAAACATTTAATTTACTCCTCGAGTGGAAGTAAAAGACCAAGCATTCAACATAGCAAATCTATATTCAAGAATCTTAGACACCCCTTAGCTGCTTAGATTCAAGAGAAGAATACATTCAATTTGGAGACAAGTAACAGAACACATGCAATGAAGCATTACTCATTTAAATCAACATGAAACCAGTAAGTTTATGCATTAAACAGACAACATGAGATTCATAAACTCACAAAAATATCCAAACAGGGCCACCAATAAAGTTGTATCTTATCACAGCACCAAAAATTTGTCCAGTTTTCAACCCACCCAACACATAACACAGTTTGGCTTTTATACCAAGACTATGTACCCGGCAAAAATTAATTACATGGCACATCAAAATTTTGCCAGATACAACGCACGAGAAAATGGCGCTCAAAAATACTATAGGCAACAAGCAGAAGGAAAGGCGAGGAGAAACAAAACTCGAGCCCCATGCCGCCGTTTGGGGACATTCATCATAAAACTGGTAGCTGGTCCGTCACTTAATCCATCGCGCCTCTGCACAACTGTCATTAAAGCCTCAACTACCCGCGGGATGCAACAGCAGATGGATCTGGAGACTTTCCCACTCAAAAAATGGTCGCTCACGCTCAGGAAAAACCATCGCATCAGGTTCAAAACAAGACCGTCGATCATCCCTCCGTCACTGTGATCAACGGCACCCAAAAATGTTGAAAAGTCATCGACGAGTGAAATTGTGCCACGTTGGCACCTTATGTTTCTATCGCTGGCCCCTTTCCTTCTTCAATTTTGCCTTTTTCGCCCTTGTATATGCATGCTGAAATGCATATACAAACACTCCTTTTAAATCTTTGTATATGCGGGATGCATATACATGCAACAGTTCCCAGGCATGTGGCAGCTTGTGACTCATCCTTCGTCGCTATGCATTTGATCTCCATCGGCCATCGGAATAACCCAAGAAAGGCTAGCTGACACATATGGTCTTGGTGATAATCTCTTTGCATATCGGCTATTGCACAAGCATACAATCACATTATACAATCCCTGGACCTCAAATTACTGTTCGTTGTATTTGACTCTTCCTTCACGTCTAGGTTGTATATCTTTGTTTTGTATATCGGATTGCATGCTGCATATACAAACCCAATATACATGCTGCGGACCCCAAACTTGTATGAAGCATCTTGGAATTCTACTCAGGTCCAGAATGCATCTTTTCACTTGTATGTTTTGCATGTATGTCGGCATACATACAATTACCATTGTATATAACTGGTGGGCCCGACCACATGCATCTGTGCCTCTGCACTGTAGCAAATGTATATTTGCGCCCTTATATGTCAAACATGCAAACACAAATATACAAACCCCTAATATACAACTGCAGAATCTTCTATAGAATATTCCAGGAAGGTATCTTCCACTCGCCACTGTGGCAATTGCATATTAGCACATCCTTGTATACTTTACTTTGTATATAGACCGATATACAAAGCGGGAATATTCCTAGGAATCTACAAAAGATTCCCCCTTTGTACATGCACCTTTTAGAGCCCGATATACATATAAAATGCATATAATTTAGTTTTTATCATTTTTTTGGAGGCTGATGGTGTACATTTGCAATGGCACATACAAAAACTTAACATTTCTCATGAGTGTGATAGGAAAAGGCGGTAAATCATTACATGGGGGCCGGTCAACCAACGAAAACTAAATCATGAGGATGAGATTTAATAACCAAAAACCAATCGTAGAAGGCCACTAACAAAATAGACAGAACAATGCAAGATCCCATGACTCAGAAATTTTAGGGTTTGCAAAAGAAAACCTGCAAACATTCAAGCTCAAAACCCTAAACATAAATGATTACCAACACATGCTCCAATTGGGGATGTGCAGGCGTAAGACTACAGCGAGGACCAGACTACTCCGAGGCAAACCAGACAAAACTCAAAACTCAAAACACGACCGACTCTGTAAGGCATCTACAAAATATTTACATCTAATTTACAATGTGCATAGAAGGTACACATTTATGTGAAAAAGGCTTTAAGGAATTTACCATGCACTGGCAATTCCATTAGTTCACCATTTAGGGCTTGGAGAAAGTAAGAATCATCTTCATAGAGATTGCTAATTTAATATGGGTTGGTCCATAGGAGTTCAAATTTACCATGCTTGCCCTTATCCTAGCCCCTTGCATTCCACATAAGCACTAAGTCACCTATCTGAAACCTTCTTGCTGCAGCCCTTTTATCAAACAGATATTTCACTTTTTGTTGTTTCTTGATGTTTGTTCTCTGTGCTTCTCTTCTGATTTCATCAAGTGCAACCAGTTGATTTATTCTTTCAGTCATTGGGTCTCCAATCTCCTCATCGTTCCCTTGGATGAATTTATAAAGTGGCAAGAGGTTATTCACAGGCAACCTAGCTATTGCACCATATACCAATTCAAAAGGAGATCTTCCAGTTGCTCTTTTCACTGTCACCCTGTCAGCCCATAACGCTAACTTCAACTTTGAGTCCCAAGACTTCTTATTTCTATCCACCATCCTTTTGATGATTTTCATGAGACTCCTATTGCTTGACTCTGCTTGACCATTTCCTTGCGGATAGTATGGTGATGTATGAGATAAATTAATACCATAATTGTTGCAGAAATCAATAAATTCACCAGACTTGAAGCACATAGCATTGTCTGTGACCAATTTGGCTGGTACTCCAAATCTGATAATAATATTCTCTAAAATAAAGTCCACCACCACTTTGCTTGTATCTTTTTTAGTCGGAATGGCCTCAATCCATGTAGTGAAGTAATCAGTGGCAACAAGAATCCAACTATGTCTTCCACTAGATTTTTCTAAGATTTCCCCTATGAAATCAATCCCCCATTGCTGAAATGGAGCTTCTACAGTTACAGTCTTAAGGGGCAATGCACCTCCATATTTTAGCTTTCCTGAGAACCTTTGGCAAGGATCACATTTTCTTATCATTTTTTGTGCGTCTGAGAAAAGAGTTGGCCACCAATAGCCAGCTCTGAGAATTTTGTGGGCTATTGTATAGGCAACATAATGTCCACCACACACTCCATCGTGCATGTCACTTAGAATATCCTTAGCCTGATTTTCATCCACACATCTAAGTAATACACCATCAGGATTCTTCCAATACATCTCTCCTTGAACAATGATGTATTTAATAGCCTGTAGCTTCAAGGTTCTCTTCTGATCATCACTAAGATGAGAAGGACAATTTAGATTCTGCAAATAATGTATTATGTCCTTATACCATTCAGAATCTAACATGTTTACAACTTCATTATGCACCACATTCACTTGGCATGCCTCTAAATTTGACCGTGTCATCAGTTTTACCAAACCTTGTCCCCTTATCAATTTTGTGATCTGTATTTCAATATTGAATTCCTACAATTTGTTTATCCATCTGCATCTCCTTCCAGTTACCTCCTGTTGAGTAAAGATATATTTGAGTGCAGCATGAGTCACATATGTAATTAACTAAGAGCCTACCAAATGTGGCCTAAAACTTTTGACTGCTCTAACCAGTGCATATGCTTGCTTCTCCATGATGTCATACTTCAACTCAGCAGCCTGCAATGACCTGCTAAAGAAAGCTATAGGTTGTTCAAAACTTTCTTCATTTTTCTGCAATAAGCATGCAGCAATAGTATGGAAAGAAGCAAATGAGAATAGCTGAAAGGGCTTAGAAAAATTAGGAGACTTTAGCATAGGAGCCATCTTTATAGCTTCTTTTATGTTATGAAACGATTTGGTTGCTTCATCTTCCCACTTGACAGTTGCACCTTTCTTCAGCATCTTAGAGATATCTTTGGTGGTCTCTACAAAATTAGGCACAAATCTTCTAACAAAATTAATTTTCCTAAAGAAGGACTAAACACCTTTCACTATTTTAGGGATTTGAATTTTGTCAATTGCAGCCACCCTTTCGAGATTAATCTTGACTCCATCCTTGGAAACAATGTGTCCAAGCAGTTTTCCTTCCACAACCCCAAAAGCACATTTCTTTGGGTTAAGTGAGATGCCATATACCAATGCTCTAATAAAAATCTGCTCTAGGTGCATATAGTGCCGCTCTTCCTTTTTTGGATAAGCAATCAAGTCATCCTGATACACAACTAAGATTGAGTCAATCAATCCTGCAAAAGCAACATCCATTGCCCTTTGAAATGTGGCACCCGCATTTGTCAGTCCAAATGGCATCCTCACATATACATATGTTCCCCATGGAGTAGTGAAAGCAGTCTTGAATTTCTCTGATTCCTTTACTTTCACTTGATTGTACCCTAAAAATCCATCCATCATGGATAGAAGTTCATAGCTAGTCACCTTCTGCAACATGGCTTCCATGTTTGGCAATGGATAATTGTCCTTCAAAGAAGACATATTCAAATTTCTAAAGTCCACACAAAGTCTTATGTCACCATTCTTTTTTCTAACTAGGACAAAGTTAGACACCCAAGTTGAATGTCTGATAGGCATAATTATTCCAGCCTCCCTAAGTTTCATAAGTTCTTCCTGCATCTTGGGAGCTAAGGTGGGGTTGATAGGTCTGTGTTTTTGCCTAAATGGTTTAGCTCCAGGCTTCAAAGGGATTTCATGCTGAAATAAATCCTCTCTATAAGCTTTCAGGTCCTCATATGACCAAGCAAAAATATGTTTATATTTCTTAAGTAATGCAATCAGCATACTTCTGATATGTCGTTTGAGCTGTTTACCATTGTACACCCTTTTGGGGGCATGAAATGTCCCCAAGTTTATCTCCTCCAAATCATTCTTGTTTGTTGGAGATGCTTTTGTAACAAATTGGTCCCTATTGTCAAAAGCTCTCTCTAGAGCGACCCACCCTTTAGGGATTTTATTTGTCTTTAGCTGCATTACCTCCTTCCCTAAGAGAGTTTCTTTCCCATCTACAACTTCTACAAAGTTCTGAAAAATCCATTTCCTGGTTCTCATATTCATCAATACAATGTGGAAATCTCAGTAAATCCTTATCATCATTAAATACCTGCCAGCTGCATACATTATTTGGCACTGCGGGTCTCAGTTTGACTTCAACATTTGTGACATCTGATAGAGTGATGTCATCTGGCCTTATGGCTACATTAGCTAGAAAATCTGCCCTGACATTTCTTGATCTCTCTACCCAATTTATTGAAAATGCATCAAACAATTCTATTGTATCCCAAATAGCATGCTTATATTGTTTTAACCTCTTATTTTTTTATGCATACTTATCTCTAACTTGGGAAACAACTAACTTTGAATCACCAAATACTTTGAGCATCTTAATTTCATGCTTCAAAGCTCCATTCAATCCTAGCAGCAGAGCCTCATACTCTGCAATATTATTCGTACAAGAAAACTTCAGCAAGAAAGAGAATTTTAGAAGTTTACTAGTTGGAGACAGAAATACCACTCCAGCACCAGAGCCTTCCTTCGAACAAGCTCCATCAAAATACATGGTCCATAGACCCTGTTGATTCAATTCTTGAAAGCAAGTATTTTTTCCTTTAGCTCCTTTATCATCTGAGACAACCCTAAAATTATCACAGTCAGTGTTCACAAAACATATCTATTCCTCTGATTCCTGATCTTCCACTGTCTCTAATGACCTTTCTTCTCTGATTAGTTTGACATCATTGCCATTCATTGGGATCATAGCATATGACAAATCTAATTTCATACTCCCACCAATTAATGCTGCCCATCTTCTTGACAGCAACATGCCATATTGTGGCTTGATATCAACAACTGTTATGTTCATTTTGTAGGTCTTCTCAGGATATGCTGCTAGTCTGAAATCAACATCTTTCATAATTCCAATGACAGGTACTTCCCTAGCATCCATTGCATAGCACTTCCCACATGCCTTATCTATTTTTAACCCAGTTTGCTGCATGATAGCCAAAGGCATGATGTTTGTTGATGCTCCTGAGTAAAGCATACAGTTCTTAATTATTTTTCCATTTACGACAAGGGAGACATAAAATGGTTCCACTTGTGTAGGGCATTTTGTCATCGTCATCCCCAAATATACCTTAGGAACTTCATCTTCATCAATACACAGAGCCTGTTTCTTACCCTGAGGTTCATCATTTAGCTTGGCTTGACATGGTACCCCTGAAATTAAGGATACAGCCTTATTTCTGAACTCTTCAACTTTCATCAGTTCCATCAGTGGAACAGAGACTTTTATCTACGATAAGACTTGAGTGATATCAAATGGAACATAATTTTGAATAACAGTTGTAACTTGCTCCACCGTTTTACCTCTATCCTGAGATGATCTGGCCTTAGTTTTTATGGCTCCTTGACTGTCATTCTTGCTTTGAGAATTTCTATTTTGATCCTCAACCTGTGGAATTGTACTTTCTATTTTTTGAGAATCATAACCTATTTTTTGCTTAAAGTTCTATTTATTATTGCTCCACTGTTTCCTATATGTTTCAGTCCCCTTATAATTTTGTACTGGTCGACTCTCAAAAGTGTTCTCTGGTTGGTGCGAATTGCTTACCTGAGCTTTACCTCTTAGGTTGTAATTACTTTTGACTTGAGCCACCGCTGCAGCTGTGAGGGCTCTAATTTCTTCATCAGAAGGTCTCCTCAAATTATTCAAAAAATTATATGAATCTTGAGCATAAGCGTAGCTATCTTCCTCATCTTCATCATAGGGAAATTGTTGCCAGACCTGAATCTCATCATTTGCACTTACATCAACATCGTGAGACGGATACTCTCTATTTGTAGACAACATATTGACATTATCATCCTCCACGCAATGTGGTTCATTGCACTCATCACAGGCAATAGCATTATTGTATAAAGACTGAGCAATCAGGCATTGTGACTGTGAATGAGGCATTTGGCATATTATACACCATGGGGTGTCATTAACAATATTTATAGCCTTCTTCAAAGGATCAGGAGTTTCCTTAACATTTTGAGTCCTCTGATTTGTGTTGTTGTGTGGAAGGATGGGTTTACCATTATACCAATTGGTGTTAAATGGCATATCATGTAATGATGGTCTTCTTTCTTGCCTTTGGTGAACCGGTCTGTCAGAACCTATCCCTTTTTCGTTTTTAACCATTCTATAGCTCAGGTCCTTGACAATAGTTATCAATTTGTCTAATTTATCCTCAGAAGTAGATGCATTGCCCTAAACACTCTGAGATTTAGTATTTGGATTTTGCAAAATTTTTACATCATCTCTTCTATTTGTCTTACCAGATGCTTTTCTATTATTTTCAATGTTTGTTGCAATCTTGAAAGCATCTCTGAGGCTATGAGGACTCTTATCTCTCAATCCATAAGCTGTTTTGGCATCAAAAGCATTTATATACAACACTATGCACATAGGTTCATTAGGTCTCAAGTCCTATGGCAATTTGTTCAATACCTTCGTGAATCTAGCATTGAAATTAGCAACCTGTTCATTTGATCCTTTGGTGATGCAAGTGAATTCATTAATGAAAAAACTAGGATCAGTCTTGTCACCATACTGCTCTTTGAAAATTCTTCTGAAGTCATTCCATGATGAAATGCTTCTGTTAGGTGGAGCCTTGTACCATTCCTTGGCTTCATCAACTAAGGATTGCATAAATGATTTCATGAAAACATCCTCATGCTCAACCTCAAAGTTGTCCATGATATTCTGAAAAGCTTTTAAATGGTCTTCACCTGATACAGTGTTATTTCCTAAAAATTTAGGCACTTGCAGCCTCACATGTTTGTCAATAGGATTTGGATAACTAGGAATGCCATCAAACACTAGTTGTCTAAATCTGTCTAGCTGCATCAGCTGTTTACCAAATTGATTAGCATTGGCATTTTTGTTTGCATTCTGATTTCTTACATTATTTAATGGTATTCTGGCATCATTTGCATTCTGTCTTTGATCATTGTGCTGATTCTGAACTTCATTCTTGTGTTGATTTCTTTGCATATTTACATTGCCAAGGGTAGGAACTGAATCATTCTGAGCAACTCTCAGAGCTTGTACTTTCTGTCTCATGTCATCTCTGATCTTTACTGCCTATAGATATTCTAATTCTACCCTTAAGCTCTTAATTTCATCAGCTAGTTCTTCTTCTCTAGGCATAGAAGAGGATGGTTTTATTACATTCTGATCATCATTATCATCATCCCTTAGGGATTCAGCTTCTTCAAATCTATCAGGGGAATCATGAAAAGGGCACTCTTGAAACACCTCTGACCTCAATTTCAATCCACCACTCTGCTGTCTCTCATATACATTCTAGATTTCAGCCTCAGTGTTTGTAAAACAAGGCATTGTTTGCTCTGAGGATCCTGGATTGTCATGAATAAATTCATTTTTCCTGGGGCTAGGAGAACCATCTTGACTAGTTCAAACTGTCCCTTTTTTCTTGTACATCATTTTTATGGGTAACTCTTCAAACAAAGGGTTACGTTGGGATCTTTTCCCTTGCATACAAATTTTTACTTTACCGATTAGGAGATTGGTTCGGAGGCACCACCTATTACTAAGAATTGTTTTCTTTTAAAATATGGGTTTTCTTACAAAGCAATCTCCAGCAGAGTCACCAATTTCTGTTGGTAATTTTTCCAGAATGGATGCTTATTCCTAGTTATCCCTACAAGATAGCCATCATTGATCAACAAGATTCCTGGGCTAGGGGCCAACAGTATAGGAGATAGACTCTATAAATATCTCCTCTTCTTCTTTAGGCTCTCCAGAACCAAGGGGGGTGTTCCCTACTCAACATCTATGAAATAAAACTGTGCAAAGACTGGGATGTTGACACAAAGCAGATACATCCTCTATTAAGCAGACCAAAACTGTGAGATAAGTGCAAAGGGGCTAGCTTTGGGCCTATGTTCAGTTGTAGACAGAGGATTTTAGATCCTAAAACTACTTCTACTATCCTAAAGGTTTGAAGTTGAAGTTCGAGTTTGATTTATATATGGATGCAAAACTAGGACTTTGGGTTACAACAAAGATACCAGACTAGATCGGTGCCTATCCAGGGCTCAGAGTCAATAGACATACACATGTGAATGTACACATAAACCCATATCAATGACTGAGTTTCAAGGGGGTTGTTTAATATCTGCCTTACAAATACTTCCCAGAATTGAGTATTCAGTTACCTCTGCTTAGAAGATCCTCACTGCAATATATTCTTCTTAACACTTTAAACTAAAACATTTATTCTACTCCTTGAGTGGAAGTAAAAAACCAAGCATTCAACATAGAAAATCTATATTCAAGAATCTTAGACACCCCTTAGCTGTTTAGATTGAAGAGAAAAATACATTCAATTTGGAGACAAGTAATAGAACACATGTAATGAAGCATTACTCATTTAAATCAACATGAAACCAGGAAGTTTATGCATTAAATAGACAACATGAGATTCATAAACTCACAAAAACATCCAAACAGGACCACCAATGAAGTTGTATCTTATCACAGCACCAAAAATTTGTCCAATTTTCAACCCACCCAACACGTAACACAATTTGGCTTTTATACCAAGACTGTGTACCCAGCAAAAATTAATTACATGGCACATCAAAATTTTGCCAGATACAACGCACGAGAAAATGTTGCTCAAAAATACTGCAAGCAACAGGCAGAAGGAAAGGCGAGGAGAAACAAAACTTGAGCCCCGTGTCGCCGTTTGGGGACAATCATCATAAAACTAGTAGCTGGTCTGTCACTCAATCCACTGCACCTCTACATGACTGCCATTAAAGCCTCAACTACCTGTGGGATGCAACAGAAGATGGATCTGTAGACTTTCTCACTTAAAAAATGGTCACTCACGCTCAGGAAAAACCATCACAGCAGATTCAAAACAAGACCGTTGATCATCCCTCCGTCGCTGTGATCAACGACACCCAAAAACGTTGAAAAGTTGTCAACCAATGAAATCGTGCCACGTTGGCACCTTATGTTTCTATCACTAGCCCCTTTCCTTCTTCAATTTTGCCTTTTTTGCCCTTGTATATGCATGCTGAAATGCATATACAAACACTCCTTTTAAATCTTTGTATATGCAGGATGCATATACATGCAACAGTTCCCAAGCACGTGGCAGCTTGTGACTCATCCTCCATCGCTGTGCATTTGATCTCCATCAGCCATCGGAATAACCCAAGAAAGGCTGGCTGACACATATGGTCTTGGCGATAATCTCTTTGCATATCGGCTATTGTACAAGCATACAATTGCATTATACAACCCCCAGACCTCAAATTACTATTCGTTGTATTTGACTCTTCCTTCACGTCCAGGTTGTATATCTTTGTTTTGTATATCAGGTTGCATGCTGCATATACAAACCCAATATACATGCTACGGACCCCAAACTTGTATGAAGCATCTTAGAATTCTACTTGGGTCCGGAATGCATCTTTTCACTTGTATGTTTTGCATGTATGTCAGCATACATACAATTACCATTGTATATAACTGGTGGGCCCGACCACATGCATCTCTGCCTCTGCACTGTAGCAAATGTATATTTGCACCCTTGTATGTCAAACATGCAAACACAAATATACAAACCCCTAATATACAACTGCAAAATCTTCTACAAAATATTCCAAGAAGGTATCTTCCACTTGCCACTATGGCAATTGCATATTAGCACCTCCTTGTATACTTTGCTTTGTATATAGCCCGATATACAAAGCAGGAATATTCTTGGGAATCTACAAAAGATTCCCCCTTTGTACATGCACCTTTTAGAGCCCAATATACATATAAAATGCATATAATTCAGTTTTTATCAATTTTTTGGAGGCCGATGGTGTACATTTGCAATGGCACATACAAAAACTTAACATTTCTCATGAGTGTGATAGGAAAAGGTGGTAAATCATTACATGGGGGCCGGTCAACCAACAAAAACTAAATCATGAGGATGAGATTTAATAACCAGAAACTAATCGTAGAAGGCCACTAACAAAATAAACAGAACAATGCAAGACCCCATGACTCAAAAATTTTAGGGTTTGCAAAAGAAAACCTGCAAACATTCAAGCTCAAAACCCTAAACATAAATGATTACCAACAGCTGGGAAATCTTTCCTTTTGTAGGTGTGCCAATAGCATATCTCCCTCTTCAAAATTCTTTTCTCTCCTCTTCAAATCAGCCTTCTCCTTATACTGTTGGCTACTCCAATTAGGTTTTTCCCTCACTTGTTGGTGTAAATCTTGCATATATTTGGCAAAATCTTCTCCTTCAACACTTCTCTTATATCCTTTAGTATTTGCAAGATCCATTAATTCTAAAATACCTCTAGGACTATTCTCATAAATAATCTGAAATGGAGTCTTACCTGTGCATTTATTGACTAAGTCATTGCATGCAAACTCAGCTTGAGGCAATATCAAATCCCATTACTTAGGTTTGTCACCAACTAAACATCGTAACAAATTCCCTAAGCTCTGATTAACAACTTGAGTTTGTCCATCCGTTTGAGGATGATATGCAGAATTAAAATTTAAATCCGTCCCTAATTTCTTCCAAAGTGTCCTCCAAAAATGTCCTACAAACTTAATATCACAGTCTAAAACTATACTTCTTGGCAAACCATGTAATCTAATAACCTTCGTAAAGAACAAATTTTCTACATGTGTTGCATCATCCATCTTCTTACATGCTATAAAGTGAGCCATTTTGGAAAATCTATCAACAACCACAAAAATAGAATCCTTACCTTGATGTGTTCTTGGTAGTCCAAGCACCAAATTCATACTTACATCTTCCCATGTCTTCTTTGGTATAGGTAATGACTGATATAGGCTTATATTTTGACTCCCTCCTTTGGCATATTGACAAATTTGACATCCTTGCACAAATTTTTTGATTTTTGCCCTCATCTTTGGCTAAAAATATCTTTCACTAAGCTGTGCCAGCTCCAAAATGTCCAGCTAAACCACCACAATGTTTTTCTCTTATTAAATTCTGCCTCATTGATCCTTATGGTATGCAAAGTTGTCCTTTGAACAACAGTCCATCTTGTATAAAATAATCCATCCAAGGTGTCCTATCCATACTAGTAGGCTCCATACATGTTGTCCATGCATCCTTGAAGTCCAAATCATCCTTATACAACCCTTTCATAGCATCAAATCCAACTACTTCAGCTCTCATTTCAATCAACAATGTTGCTCTTCTACTCAATGCATCTACTACTTTATTTGAACTCCCACTTCTATGCTTGAGAACAAAAGTATATCCTTGTAGAAATTGAACCCACTTCATATGTCTTTGGTTCAACTTGGTTTGACTCTGAGTGAATTGCAAAGCATGATGATCCATGTAGAGAATAAACTCCTTTGGAAGTAAATAATGACATCACTTCTTTAAAGATTGCACAATGGCATAAAATTCTTGATCATAAATGGAATGCCTCTTCTTGGCATCATTAGGCTTCTCACTAAAGTATGCAATCGGTCTGCCCTCTTGACTTAGAACCGCTCCTATGGTTGTCCCACTTGCATCACAATCCACTTGAAACACTTTTGCAAAATTGGGCAATGCTAATACCGGTTCTTCGGTGACTTTCTTCTTCAAAATCTCAAAAAATTTATCTGTTGCTGCTGTCCACTTAAATTCTTTCTTATCTCCACTTATAGTTTCAGTTATGGGTGCACATATGCTACTAAAATTTTGAATAAATATGCGATAGAAACTTCCTAAACCATGGAAACTTCTAACATCATGTACACTCCTAGGTGTTGGCCATTCAATGATATTATGTACCTTTTTTGGATCCATTTGCAACCCTTGTTGAGAGATAACATACCCCAAGTAAACCAGTTTCTCCTTCATAAAACTGCACTTTTTCAAATTTACCAATAACCTTTCTTCCTTGAGCCTTTGTAAGACTTGCCAATATGTAATAAATGCTCTTATTTGTTGTTGCTAAAAATTAGAATATCAACAAGATAAACAATCACAAAGTTCCCCAAAAATGGTTTCAATACCTCATTCATTAACCTCATAAATGTGCTGGGTGCATTTATTAACCCAAAGGGAATTACTAACCACTCATATAGTCCCTCCTTGGTCTTAAAAGCAGTCTTCCACTCATCACCCTCTCTTATCCTAATTTGGTGATATCCACTCTTTAGATCAATTTTTGTAAAATATCTATCCTTTCCCGAACAGTCCATGAGATCATCCATTCTTGGTAAAGGAAAATGATACCTTATTGTTATTTTGTTGATGGCTCTTGAGTCCATGTACATTCTCCATTCACCATCCTTATTCGATGCTAACACAACTGGTACCACACATTGACTAAGGCTTTCTCTAATCAGCCCTCTTTCTAATAGCTGCTGCACTTGTTTGTTCACTTCTTCATTTTTTGCTGGTGTCAACCTATAGGAAGCCTTGTTGGGTAAACTTGCCCCTAGAATCAAATCAATATGATGGTTAAGCTCCTCATAGGTGGTAGTCCTTCCAATAAATCTTTAGACACAATTTCACCAAACTATTCAAGTAACTCCTTTACTTGATAAAGGCATGTCACTATTGTCCTTTGCTATATCTACTTGTACCTCCTTGGGAACTATTGCAAAACATATTTTTACCCTTTTAGTATCTTTTAAGAATTGTTTCCCTATTACTAGCAGTGTTCTTGGGCCACTTTCCACCTCTTCTTCTTTAGTTACCAATGGCATAAGAGTGTGTTTTCTTCAATTTTTCTCCAAGGTGTAAGTGTTTTCTCTTCCATTATGGACTGCCTTTCTATCAAACTACCATGGCCTCCCCAAGAGTAAGTGGCATACATCCATGGGCATGATATCATACCACACCTCATCTTCATATGTGCCTATTCAAAAATTCACAAGGCATTGCTGATCAACCAAGACTTAGTGCCCTTTTTGTAAAAATGACACCTTGTAAAAGGTAGGGTGAGATGTCCTTTTTAACCCCAACTTATTCACCATTTCAACTGAAACTAATTTATCAGTGCTGCCACTATCTATTATGACTTTGCAGCATTTTCCTCCTGATTTACATATTATTCTAAATATTTTTTTCTTTGGATAGGTTCATATTCTTTCTTGGTTGGCTTCAATAATGTCCTCTTCATCATAAGTACTTCTCCTTTCTCAAGTTTATCTAGCTGACTAACAAACTTTGTAGATTCATTATCCCCTTTGCTACATTTGCACTTGCTGCCCCTGTTCTCCTTGATCCTTCTGATTTGCGTTGTGGGTATTCATAAAATCTATAATGGGTGGAATTTGGATAGTGGATTGGTGGGTGTTTTATGTCTATCCTCCTTTCACCAATTACATTCAAGGACCTTGGGCGAGTGGCAATGCACTATCAAGCCCTTGATCACTGTGAGATGTAGGGAAGCTTGGATTTTTATGATTTGATTGTCGATTATCTTCTCTTATGCTCAATTATACCTCAAAACCCTAATTATGCAAATATGACAGTAAACAGACAAATTATTCAGAATGCTATTACAAAGAGATGTAAAATGACAAATAGAAGTGCACCTGCTTTCAAGGTTCAGAGGTGGAAAAGTCAGGGACTAATGAGTGGGCCCCCAAGTCTAAGGTCCTAGTTTCTGTCGGGATCTGCAAACAAGATCTATAACCTGTTCTTGCTGTACCAAAGATTTTCCATCATGGAACTTTGAGGACTAATGAGCGGGCACCCTAGTCTAGGGAGCTATTTTCTTCTCTGATTTGTAATTTCAATACTCTGAGATACTCTCTTATAACTTCACTTTTCTTGTATCTTTGACCTATAACCTACAATCATGAAAACTTTGGGAGGGGGTTGTGGTGTTTAGAGGCTTGCCTCAGTCAAGCCCCAGAGAGACATTCAAGTTTTCCAAACACCATTATCAAATAGAGAGTGCATGGCCTTGGGAGGCAGAGGCAAAAACTAAATGATGAATGTTGAAAAACACAATAGATGTCACCTTGTTGTGAAGATCTCATGGGAGAAGGAAGCTCTTCATGGCATGAGGAGATGATTACTCAAATCTACAAATACAAACACATAGAAAACACAAATATGCTTTTGCAACACAATGAAAGCTTTGAATCACCTTTAGGATGCCAAAAGATCACAATAATCATCTAGTTTACAAATGAATTCCTAAACATTCTTTATATGCAACTACAAATGCTCCCGCCAAGAATTTTGTAATTCAAACTTGTCATTTCAGCATAGGACCTAATTAATGGTCACAAGCCGACACTCAAAATTTGGGCCTGACCCAAAATAGAGTAGGACTAGGGCGCGGGCGCCCAAGTCCTCCCCCCTATTTTGGGTAGGGTTAGGTTCAAGGGGTCTCCCTAGGCCCCATTTGACATGAAACCTAGGGTTCATTCCATCGAGATGCTAAAATATGATGCAAGATGTCCTAGATGCACACTAAAGACCTGGGAGCTAAACCTTATGAGGGAAAAGCCCCCAAGGGGACATTTTCTGATGTTACATTTAGCCCCCACTTTAATGTATGTATAAACTCAAGGCCAATACATGCATTAAAGTATGGTAAAAAAACATAGCAAACACGCCAAGCACGGAGAAGACATGCCAGACACATTCAAGACAATGACAGACACACAAAACACAGACAAGAAACTACAATCATGCAACACACAGTGAATACACAAAATGCACATAGAAGACACATTAATGCATAGAAGATAGAGATGATTTCTTTTCTTTTCTTTTTCTCATATATATGAAATGCAGATGTAAGTACAGAAAAGTAAACACACCTCCCATAATGCAAGAAGTACTCATCGCACTAGTATTTAAACTACATATATGGGGCAACACACACACAAGACATGCAAAACCTCCCAAAATGTAGGAAGCACTCATCACGCTAGTCTTTAGACTGCATATGGGGCAACAGACATGCCAAACAAAGCAAGCATGCCAAACACACACTTTGAAGACACGGAGAAAACACAATAGACAAGCGATGGAGTGTTCCTATTCTAGGATCAACACCATCTCAGGCACATTACAGGCACACACCGATGATTGGGCTTTGCCACAACAATCGCCGAAGACACACTTAAGGGTTGAGTTAGTCACAGAACCACTCCCCGCCTCCCAATGAGGACTTTTTGAAAATGATAGGATGGGCACTCTCTACAAGAGATACACCACCCCCGCCTCTGTAGAGGGCTTAAGATGATTGATTGATTGATTGCAAACAAACTCAGAGTGTAGGAAGTACTCATCGCACTAGTCTTTAAATTACACCTGAGGACAAGCACATTGCTAACCTCTACAACAGATAGCTTACCTTATATATGCCCCCACCTTAAGGTGGTTGATATCATGCATCGATATCAAGCACGTTAAGGAAGGAAGAAAACACACAAGGGAACATAGACTCTCATAAATCCCATGCCCCCCAGAGGTGACATTTACTTTACGATCACCAAATGTTCCCACAAACACATCCCTGCAAGAAACATGTTAGTGTCTACATAATCATGGTAATGCATATGAAATCTAAGGCATGCAAGATTCAAGATACACAAAGTGAACGGAGTAATAATATTGTTATGGTTTGTAAATGAGATAGAAACATCATCAAAATTACTATGCAGAAAGCATGAGTGTTTCTACTAGCCAAGCATCAGATAATATATTACAACCCCATCGTCATATTAGGAACTAAGTCTAATTTTTGATTTCTCGCTAAGGAGACGCTAGGTCCACATCAGTATAAATGTTTTTCATCATCCGTTTGCTAGATAGAAAAACTAGAGGAAGGGAAATAATAAATAAGAGAGGAGAAACAAGTGTCTTAGGGACAGTCACATAGAGGGTCCCGCTAATTCACTAACTGTAACGCTATGTCCATAAGACACAACACACAACAATGAAATTGGAGAGAGGCAATATAGAAGAATGATGATACAAATAGAAGAAGGTCACAATAGAGGTGGTCTCCTGGTATCCCGGACCTTATGAGAAAATCAGGGTCATTTTAGGAGGCCTAAACAACACATAATGCATCACGGGAGAAGCGCATCACGAGAGAGATAAAGGGTTAGAGATACTTACCTGTAGGATCTTTGTGCTAGGTCTCATCATCAAGTAGATCATCATCCTCCCACTCCCTAATGTTAGAGGAAAGTGGGACATAAGGTACCATAGCTCAAGGTTGTTCATTGTTAGGATCATCTTTGTTTAATTTAACGTTTGAATCAATGTTTTCTTGTCGAGATGCAAGGTTTATGGCATAAGCTCGTCGCCTTCTCTTCCTTTCTTTTGCATGTCAATTTCTTTCTGCTTTATGACTTATCTTTTGTAAGATAGGGCTTTGGTCTTTCATGGATTTTTGTGTTGTAGAGGAGGAAGCACCAAGATCAATTTTCATTTGTCTAGGTGGGATTTTTTGTTGTCAACAATTACCTCCCGATCCTTGTAAGGATGACAGGGGGGAACCTCAACATCATGAGAGATTTGTTCTTTTATTGTAGGAGGTATGATGTCTTTCAAAAGGTGTGTTTCTTCTATTGTTGGAAGTGTATCAGTGATTTCAATGTTTTGTATTAGCATATCCTCATGGGAAGAATCATTTTTGAAAGAATGATCAAAGGATAGGATTATATCATCATCACATGTAGTAGATATGGGAGAGGTGTTATCACCATTATATTTTGTAGTACTACTCATGGAGATGAACTCTGTTAAGATCTCTAATATTGTAGGATGTTCACTCATGAGGGTTAAAAATTGGTCAAAATCAAGGTCTTTGATAAATGCATGCAAAGATACTATTGAAAAATGACATGAAGGTGTCATGTGTATATGCTTAAATGAATGCAAAATACAATTTTAAAAGTTTTCCAAAAGTATGTAAAAGACAAGTCCAAAGTTATATGCAAAAATAGCCTAAAATGCTTAATTTTTTGTACTTTTTTCAATGCAAATATATGAAAGAAAAGGTGTTGTAAAGATTTTAATTAGGGGAAGAAAATAATATGTTTGATATCAATCCAATACAGCCATAAGATCTTGTACAACACACTTTTGGCGCAAATCTATAATGATGACTAGTTGAAACCTAGTGAAAATGCCCTAAAATGTGTAATTTTTCACCATTTCTCAATTCCAAGACCTCATAAACGAGGTGTTGTAAGGAATTTTATGAGGTGAAAAAAATAATAGAAATGATATCAGTCACCTAGAAGCATAAAATCTTTTACAACATGCTTGGAGTGCAAACTAGGTCAAACCCTTTCATTACAAGAGCCCGATAACAAGGTGTTGTAAATAATTTTAGGAGGGGCAACATATAATACCCCTGATATCAGCCAATTAGTGAAAAAATATTCTTTACAACATGCCTATAGTGCAAATTTAGAGAGTCGAGAAGGCCAAATCTAGAAAATCAATGTCTTTCAAGCCCTAGGTTTGAGATCTTGATGTAAAAATGCTATATGAATGTTTTGCAAGCTGATGTATGATGAAAATTAAATGCTCTCAGATCTGAAAATGATTTCAAGCCCTAACATGCAAAATGCAAGTGCAAATCTAGTGAAAAATCAATGAAAATCTTAGTTTTTGTGAAATTTTCTAGATTTTGGAATTACTAGGTTATATACAAAATTCACAATTTTCAACAAAACCCTAGCAATTTTATGATAAACATGCAATGAAAGCTATTGAATTTTTGTAATTTTTTGCAATTTAACTCAGAGCTAATGCATAAATTAGAAATTTGATGAAATTCAAATTAACTGATGCAAAATAGAAGCCCTAGAATGCAATTGTTTTTCCAATTTTTCAGTTTTTTTGTAAGTTTTCTAATGGAATAAGATGAATGAATATATGAATGAATGAAATCAATACAAATCTGAAGAAAAACATGAGAAACAAGGTACAAACAAGTCCAACAACACGGGTTCACCAAAAATGTAATGGGTGGAATTTAGATAGTGAATTGGTGGGTGTTTTATGTTTCTCCTCCTTTCACCAATTACATTTAAGGACCTTGGGCGAGTGGCAATGCACTATCAAGCCCTTGATCACTGTGAGATGTGGGGAATCTTGGATTTTTATGATTTGATTTCCGATTATCTTTTCTTATGTTCAATTATACCTCAAAACCCTAATTATGCAAATATGACAGTAAACAAATAAATTATTCAGAATGTTGTTATAGAGAGATGTAAAATGACAAATAGAAGTGCACCTGCTTTCAGGGTTCAAAGGTAGAAAACTCAGGGACTAATGAGCAGGATCCCAAGTTCAAGGTCCTGGTTTCTGTCGGGATTTGCAAACAAGATCTGCAACCTATTCCTACTGTACCAAAGGTTTTTCTGTCATGGAACTTTGAGGACTAATGAGTGGGTGCCCTAATCCAGGGAGATATTTTCTTCTCTAATCTGCAATTTTGACACTTTGAGATACTCTCCTACAACTTCACTTTTCCTGTATCTTTGACTTGTAACCTGCAATCATAAAAACTTTGGGAGGGGGTTGTGGTGTTTAGAGGCTTGCCTCAGTCAAGTCCCGGAGAGACATTCAAGTCTTCCGAACACTGTTGTCAGATAGAGAGTGTGTGCCCTTGGGAGGTAGAGGCAAAAACTAAATGATAAATGCTCAAAAATACAACGGATGTCACCTTGTAGTGAAGATCTCAAGGGAGAAGGAAGCTCTTCATGCCATGAGGAGATGATTACTCAAATTTGCAAATACAAACACACAGACAACACAAATCTGCTCTTGCAACACAATGAAATCTTTGAATCACCTTTAGGATGCCAAAAGATCACAATAATCATCTAGTTTACAAATGAATGCCTAAACATGCTTTTATATCCAACTCCAAACACTCCCACCAAGAATTTTGTAATTCAAACTTGTCATGTCGGCATAGGACCTAATTAACAGTCACAAGACGACACTCAAAATTTGGGCCTGACCCAAAATAGGGCAGGACTAGGGCGCAAGCGCCCAAGTCCTCCCCCCTGTTTTGGGTAGGGTTAGGTCCAAGGGGTCCCCCCTAGGGCCCATTTGACATGAAACCCAAGGTTCATTCCATCGAGATGTTAAAATATGATGCAAGATGTCCTAGATGCACACTAAAGACCTGGGAGCTAAACCTTATGAGGGAAAAGCCCCCAAGGGGACATTTTCTGACGTTACAAAATCTATGGCCTAACTGTCCACAATTAAAACATGTGCCTTGGAAGCCTCTACTTTGGCCTCTTCCATATCCACCTCTACCTCTCATGGGGTATGGTCTTGAACTTGTTTCATCCTTCTCCTTTTGACTTTTTGATCGGATGGCCTCCTTACCATGGTTGTGGTTTTTCTGTTGCTACACTTTCCCTTTTTTGAATCCACTTTTTCTCTTGTTTGTTCCTTGCTTTCTTGCCAATTTCTCTTCCACCTTTAGAGCATATTGATATGCTTCTTCCACATTTCGCAACCATATCATGCTCAGTTCATCTTAAATGTTCAACCTCAATCCATTAATGTATCTTGCTACTTTTTCATGGTCTAACTAACTCATTATGACCAAATCTGATGGAAATCTTATAAAACTCCTCTATATAGGCCTTCACACTTAACTCCCTTTGTTTTAAATTCTACAATTTCTTGAGAAATTCAAACTGATAATCACCAGGTAGAAACTTAGCCTTCATCTTGCTTACCATTCGATCCCACCGAGTAATCTTATCTCTGCCATTTCTTCTTCTCTCAGTTTGCATCTCTTTCCACCAGAGTGTTGCATGACCTTTCAACCTTGCTTGAACAACCTTCACTCTTTTGGGGTCCTCTACTTCGTCATACTTAAAGTATTCCTCCATCTCTGTTATCTAGTCAATTAGTTCATCTAGTTCTAAACTTCCTAAGAAGCTTGGTAACTCTACCCTTGTTCTTTTCCCAATATTAGAAATAGCTCTTATAAGCCTTCTTTCACCTGCATCCATATCTCCATCTGCATTGTCACCTTCTTGTCTAGCCATCTCTATTCCTCCTTCATCATCTTCACTATCACTTTCTTCATGTGCTCTACCTCTTCTCATTCCACCTTCTATTGCATTCATTCTTTCCTGCATTCCCCTTAGGGTTTCCAACACCTCATCTATTCTTCTTGCTAGTTCTAGAGCTACAACCTTTGCCATCCTTCTCCTTGGTGGCATCCTACTGCTCTAACTCACCTTCTTTTCCTTTTCCTTCTTATTGCAGTCTTCTAACTACAATATCCCTTGTTGTAGGGATATACCCACAGTTCCACCTCACAAGAATTCTCCCAACACTAATCTCAACTCACTATCCTTCTTCCCAGAGCTGTAGCTATGCTCTAATACCACACTGATGGCACCCACCCCCTTGTAGGCACCTAAAAACTCACTACAATGATCAAAAATGTGGAAAAGGAGGGGTTGTGTTGTTGTAAGCAACCTCACACAACCTTTACAAAGGTCTACACACGTGTTGTAGGCCCAATAATCAGCTTTGGAGGCATAAAAACAACTGCAGAGACACAAACTAAGTTGTTGCCAAAAATAAACTATTGTTACGGGTAGCTACAACAATGGCTGTAGGTGACTATTTGCATAAAAGACTTGAAACTTGCAAAATGAAAACCCAGACTTTTAGAACAGTAAATTTATATGAAATTTCTTATAACCACACACACACAAGGATAAAAGTTATGAAAAGGAAAGATTATATTAAATTAAAAGTTCAACTTCCTACACACTTATATATGTATTTACATAAATATTTGCAGAATAAACACCATTTGTCATTCCTCTCTTTCTTTTTGTCCTCTTGTTGTCAACTACAAGTCTCTCTGACTACTACAAAACATTCTTTTTTCTGTTGTCTTCTGATATTCCCTATTATACTCTTCTATTCTCTTGTTTTTGCTATTCTGGCCTCTTCTTCCTCTCCTCTCTCCTCTATTTTTCCATTATTCTAATCTTCTTCTAAAATTGTCCCAAAATATGGAAGCTTCTTCCCCCAGAATTCTCCAAAAATCTTGCCTAAAGCTGCTGCAACATTTAAAACCCTTCATAAATTCCTCCACCTACCTATTTTTGTGTTCAAAAACTCCCACCCAGTTTTGCCCTTTTCATTTCTTTCTTTGCATTGCTCGTTAAATGGGCTCACGGGAGGTAGTTTCATTGTCCCAAATAAAACAAATTTAAAATTTAAAATTTAAACTCCAACAACTTTCTTCATGTGGCATTAGCTGAGGGAAAATTTTAAAAAATATTTAAAACAAAATGATGCCCCTACATCATTTTAGAATGGAGATTTTGTTTATCATATGGAAAAATAAAATTGTTGTTATTTTTTCTCTTAATGTTGTTGATACAAGTTTTTCTACACACACCAATTCTTTGTTGATCATAAATGTGTGTATGAAAATCCAAGTGCAAGCTAATAAAATGCCCTTCTTAATGTGCACCCAATTGAACAATCAAAGGCATTTTTTTTCATTTTAAAATAGGTTAACTATTTACCACTTTTTCACATGAATGAGATGATCGGTGGATTGATAAGTAGTCTCTCTTGGAAACATCAAGTCTTGGGTTCAAATCTAAAACATTTTACAACGTAGAAAATTTCAAAAAATTGTAGATTGAGTGCATTTTAAGAAGCCCTCGGGGGCAACAAGACAGGAACTCTATTTGTTTCCACCAACACATGCAGAGCCATTGTAGATGGTCCTCTTCTCTACCAACTAGTCAACATATCTATTGGTCATCACCACCATAGGTGGGCCAACACTCTTAAGCATCCTCTCAAAGATGAGAGTGAGCCCCTCCTTGTGGACAAGAGAAGTTTCCTTGTTTGGCTCTTGTTATTTTTCCACAACAAAATGATACTTTGCCCCCAGTATATGTGTGTGATTTATAGCCTCATGAGAAGGAGAATGAAGATAATGTTTTCACTAGAAGGGAGCCAATTGAAGATGGAAAAAATTACCTAATGGAAGTTGAAGTAACCTGATTTATCAAGATTTGTCTTCAAATACTATAGCGTTAGCTACTTAGTCTTATTTTATTATGTTTAATTTTATGACTTTATGATTGTCTAATTGACTATTAAATTGTTATTAATTATTGTGTAAAATTTACTGATGTCAAAACATAGTAACATTTTCATCCAATTTTAAAAAATAAAGTGTAATTTTTTCATTTAAATAATATAAAATTCTATTTCATAAAAAAACAGATTTTTCGTTTACATCTGTCTATATCATAGCTTCTCCTCTTCCCTCTTATTTTAGATTTTTTGGTGTGCAATCAAATCAAAGGAGGACTATTGTTTTTCAATTTTTCTTAGCATTCCTCATCCCCACTCTAATTTACTTTGAATGTGTGTGTTTGACAATTCAAAAGTTTTTCAATGCAATTTAATTAGATTGTGTGTGCTTGACACTCCAAAGATTTTGTGATTCTCAATCAATGTCTATAAATATATTTGACAATTCAAAAGTTTTTCAATGTAATTTAATTGCATTGTATGCGTGCTTGACACTCCCAAAGTCTTGAGATTCGCAGTCAATGTCAGAGTCAACACTCCATCATATTTTTATAATCATCTAATTTACTTTGATTATGTGCATATTTGACAATTCAAAAGTTTTTCAATGTAATTTAATTAGATTTTGTATGCTTGACACCCCAAAGATTTTTAGATTCTCAATCAATGTCAACATACGTACTTAACAATTCAAAAGTTTTTCAATATAATTTAATTAAATGTGTGCGTGCTTGACACTCCTAAAATCTTGAGAGTCTCAATCACAATCAAAATCAACACATCATATTTTTCTAATACATCTAATTTACTTTGTTCCAAGTTTCAAACCATCATTTTATGTCTCTTTCCTATTTTTCTTGGCAGTCCCAAATTAGACCGTGTAAAGGTCGGCGTGTTTCAATCCAAAAGTTTTGGAGTACGCATTAAAAGCAGACTATCAGAATGTCATTCAATCAAATCTTCTCTTCTTATTAACTGGAGAAAAAAGTTTTGAGAGTCTCATTCAATGTCGATGTCAACACCATCTTTCTAATTCAAAATTTACTTCGTTCCAAATGTGTAAACCATCAGTCTAATCCAAAAGGAGGTGAGCGTGTTTGACAATCCAAAAAGTTTTAAATGCGAGATTCCAGTCTTGTTGTTGGGATGTGGTCAAACAGACGGAGGAGATGTTGATGTAGATATACACAACCTCTGTTTCATTATCGCGGCCTGCCCCACTGACTGCTTCTTCATATCTTCTAATGCCCACACACACAGATTGCTCTTAAACTCATAACTAAACCAAAAACCATACCTACTTTTTTTTCACAAAACAGTAGAATTACAGTGAAAATACGGTAATATTCAAAATATTAAGAAATTCGCGTAGTACCTAGTTGATTTGAGTTTAAACTATTACATACAAACAACAATGGCAGGACATGACTGGACACGTAATATGCTGTAGAGATTATGGGCTTCCAAACATGCCAACTGTTTGGGTTTCAGCAAACTTCCTGTCAAAAATATTGTACATGCACTGTGAGCTCTATGGAATGCACTCCGAGCTCTATGGATTGAATCTACCCCTTACACGTTCGTAAATTTGCGTAACTATAGTGAGTGGTGCTACTTAGTGAAGGCTATTTCTGTTTCACTTTACTAAATATCATCCACTTCAATGGTCAAACAGTCAATAACTATTTTACACCTCATTCACAATAAAAAGTGGTATTTCTGTTCACATCTTGTTCTAATTAATTATATAAGGTGGTGTTTTATTTAAGATGAAAAGTCTATCCTATATGAGAAACATTTTTTTTTCATCTTTTATAGCGTGAAGTTATGCTATGTGAAAAAACTTAATCACAATAAATACATAAAACCATCTTTCAATTTAAGATTTATTGTATATATTAAATTTAGAGAAGAATAAATAAACAGTTCATTACTTATAAATATGGAATATTAATAAGTAGTTATCAAGTATATCTATGTTAAAATTCCATATAGATTTTTTTTTTTAATCTCATGTTTGTTTTTAAACATTTAAAGTTTAATTGGCTAAAAGAAATAGGTATCATGTGACCACTTATTCATTTAAAAAGTAGTAAACATCTCAAACCATTTAGTCATAAGCATTTTCATGTGAGATCTATCTACTATTTCTTTTATCCTTGAAACAAGGACATCTATGTGGAGTGCAGTGTATTTCTTTGAAATTTTTTTAACAATATTTGTTATTTTTCCTATTACCTTAAATAAAAGACATTGTTTTTTATAATGGACCTACATTCATTATAAAATTAAAAATATATATTACTAAAGAAAACATAATACCTATTATAATTTTTGGAAAGCTAATACTAAGACCTACATACTTACAAAATGCAATTTCCAAATGACTTCATTTGATTGCTCAAAAGATGAAGCAAAATTGTTTTTTAGTTAGCATTTTGATAAATGTAGAGAAGACTCTATTAGGGGTTTGATTTAAGCCTAGGCGGGTTCTATCCAAGGGGATTTGATCTAACCCCCATGCTTAAATCATTAATTTTCTAAAAAATATGTGATTTCATGCAAAAAATAGGATGTCCCACAAGTGTGATGAATGAGGCTACACAAGAGACTGACCTAGTCTAGGACCACATCCTGGTGTCCACCACATAGACTACTCAACTCTCTTTTGGGGAGTCTCTACTCAACCCAATCAGCAAACACATACACCTCCTAGGATAGTAATCAAACTACAAATACCTCTACCAACAGGATCTCAAACTCCAACCAACACACACTTGTTAAAGACATGACCCACACAAGGTCTCTGACCCAATAACTTCATTCTACACCTTCAAAGACAGTGAGCAGCAAATTACCATACGACTGTCCTATGACAGTGCCTAAAGGAGGCTATTTCCTTGTATCCCTTGAGAACGACTAACACAAGGATAACTCCTCAAACCTTCAAAGGGCAATCAAGACACATTACACATTCCAATACCCATTATGGACTTACACCTACCCTCCAAGTTGCAAGGCCGTACTCTGTCACAGGTTTCAATAACAGCAAACTATTCTTTTTTGGAAATAGGCCTAATTTGAGGGCTCAATGAAGGAAGTGTACCAAATCCACTTGCTCAGGAGCACACAAGTACCTACACAGGTCAGTTTTCATCTACAAACACTAAATCCACCATCCATTTGGTCGGCCTTTTGACTGTTTCTTGCAAACTCACTATTTTCCACCTTTTGCATTCTAACTAGTCACCATGCAGACTAGTTAGGCTCACGTCAAATGCCTTGGAGATAAGAGTGCAACCTAACAAGCAACCAAAAACATGAAATCTAACCTACCTTCCTCCATCCTACTGAAAATGGGTTGTGTCTTTCAGAGGACAGAGGAGAAATTCCTCATTTTTGCTGCAAAACCCTAGTTTTGAGGGTTCTTAACCAATTTGCACAAAACGATTCAATACAAACAGCACAAAATGTTTCAAAAGCTCTAATTACATGCAAATAAAAGGTATTTCAAATCTCTAACACATTTCAAAAATTTTAGGCCCCCCACCATCCGTACAGAGCCGTACAGGATGACTGTATTCAGAAAAACATAGAAAATTACTATTTTTTTCAAAACTTCTCCACTTCATTATTCTTGGCATGTGATACAATTTTTCTGCCTATAGAAGGCTTAAGCATTGTTTCTTCTCCTCCTCTAACCGTACAACTACCCTCCAAGGGCAATGAACTGTTGGAGGTTACATTCTTCACAAGAAACCACAAGTTTCTGAAGTGAAATTCATTTAAAATCGACCTTATCAAGGTTATATTGGACTAGTTGACCAAATCAACCAAGTCCTTATTACAAAACTCCTAAAAATGGCTTTCAAAGCCTTAGAGAGAATAAAATAACATGACAACAAAATAAGATATAGCCAAAAATGACTAGAACTGGGAGCTCCTGCACCATACTCCCCCTGTAGGAAGAACTCAAGTCCCTTGAGTTGCTAATTGTTGAAGTGTCATTCCCTGCTTCAAGATATCTACTTCAGTCATCCAAGTGGCCTCTGAGTTAGGAAGATCCTTCCATTTCACCAAGTAGTCTTTGTAGACACCTCTCCTAGTCTTCTTGACAACTTTGGAATCCAGAATACATTCCAACCGCAAAGGTTTGCTTGGAGGCAAATCCTTGATCCAATTAGCATCTACATCCACCACATCTGATCCACATTCACCATGTAATGGAGGTCTAAAAGGAAAAAGATCACAAACATTGAAAATTGGAGAGATACCAAGGCTGGATGGTAACTCAATCTCATATGCATTTGGACCGAATTTGTGCACTATTTTGCATGGCCCAATCTTCTTCATCAGGAGTTTAGTTGGCTGACCTTTTGGCAACATTTCTTTCCTCAGATATGCCATAACTAAATCTCCCACTTTAAATTGCACTTATCTTTTCTTCAAATCTGCCCTTTCCTTGTACTTTGTGACTATTTTTTCTAATTACAACTTGACTTGATCATGGACTGTTTTCATGGAGGCAGCAAAATCTTCACCAAGTGCACTCCTTCTATCCCATCCTTGGAGATCCTTCAGTTCAAGTGGCCCTCTTGGGTGAAATCTATAGACTAACTCAAAAGGACTTCTACCAATGCTCCTATTCTTTGAATCATTGTAGGCATATTCAGCCTGACTGATAACCAAGTCCCATGCCAAATCATGCTGTTTTGTAAGGCATCTTAAGAGGTTTCCAAGTGATCTATTAACCACTTCAGTCTAACCATCAGTTTGTGGATGGTAGGCTGATGAAAAGGATAACTGTGTGCCCAACTTTCTCCACAAGGTCCTCTAGAAGTGACCCACAAACTTAGAATCTCTGTCGGTTACAATTGACAATGGCAAACCATGGATTCTTACTACCTCTTTGAAAAATAGACTTGCAACATGAGATGCATCATTTGTGTATTTACATGGCACAAAATGAGCCATCTTGCTGAACCTATCAACAATAACAAACACACTATCCATGCCTCTGGCTGTCCTGGGTAACCCAAGTACAAAATCCATGCTTATTCTTTCCCAAGGTCTATTGGGAATGGGAAGGGGTTGGTATAGACCTGCATTTGAAGAGACACCCTTGGCCCTTTGACAAATTGTACAACTAGCAACATACTTCCTCACATCGGATTGCACCTTTTGCCAAAAATAGAACCTTGTAACTTGTTCTAGTGTATTGTCTAAGCCAAAATGTCCCCCCAAAGAGCCATTATGCTTCTCTTTAATGATATTGTCCCTCATGGAACACTTAGGAATACACAACAAATTGCCCTTAAACAAAAGGCCTTCCTGCAAAACAATATCTGCATACTCTCCATGGAATGTATTAGCCAAGTTCACACAAACATCATAAGCCTCTTTGAAATCTAAATCTTCTTTATACAATTCTTTCAAACAGTCAATACCCATGCTTTCTAAATAAATTTCATGAACAAGAAGCAACCTCCTACTTAAAGCATTAGCCACCTTGTTAGAGACACCTTTTTTGTGCTTAATTGTGAAGGTATAAACTTGTAATTGTTCCATCCATTTAACATGCCTATGGTTCAATTTTTCATGACTGTTTAGGAAGCTTAAAGCATGATTATCAGTAAACACAATAAATTCTTTGGGCAGTAAATAATGTCTCCATTTTTTAAGAGCTTGCACCATTGCATAGAGCTCTAGGTCATAAGTAGAGTACCTTTGCTTGGCTTCATTCAACTTCTTTGAGAAGAATGCTACAGGATGTCCTTCTTGGCTAAGAACAACACCAATAGCTTGCTAACTTGCATCACACTCAACAACAAACACCTTATCAAAATCAGGAAGTACTAAAGTAGGCAACTCAGCCACCTTTTTTTTCAACAACTCAAAACTATCATCGGCTTCCTTTGTCCATTGGAATCTACATTTGACTTCACCCTTGATGGTGTTCAGGATGGGAGCACTAATGTGACTAAAACCTCTGATAAACTTCCTATAAAAAGTCACCAATCCATGGAAACTTCTCACATCTCCCACTATCTTAGGAGTAGGCCAAATCAGAATAGCATCAACCTTAGAGGGATCCATCTTCAAACAACCATTGGAAATGACAAATCCAAGGTATACAACTTTAGTTTTCATGAACTCACACTTGTCTAAGTTGATCATCAACTTGTGCTCATGTAGCTTCTTCAACACCTGACCAACATGCTTCACATGCTCTTCTTTTGTCCTGCTGAAAATTAGTATGTCATCAAGATAAACAATAACAAATTTACCAATGAATTCAATAATACCTCATTCATCAAGCGTATAAATGTACTTGGAGCATTTCTAAGACAAAATGGCATAACAAGCCATTCATAAAGACCATCATTAGTCTTGAAAGTAGTCTTCCAGTCATCTCCCTGTCTGATCTAGATTTGATGATAACCTGATTTTAAATCTATCTTTGAGTAGTAGCATGATCCTCCAAGATAATCTAAAAGATCTTCAATTCTTGGCATTAGAAACCTGTACCTTATAGTGATCTTGTTTATGGCCCTTGAGTCTGTACATAGCCTCCACTTTCCATCCTTCTTAGGAGCAAGTACACTTGGGACTGCACAAGGACTTAAACTCTTCCTAATCAGCTCTTTCTCTAAGAGATCTTGAATTTGACTTGCCACCTCTTCATTTTACTGTGGTGTCATCTTATAGGCAGCCTTGTTAGGCAATGTAGCACTAGGTATTAAGTCAATTTGATGACTTATGTCCCTCATGGGTGGTAAGGAGTTGGGGACTTCCTCTACCACACGATCTTGATACTTGTCTAGAAGTTGCTGCACTTCCAATGGAATCTCCTTTTTTTGTTCTTGCTGATTTGATCCACTCTTGGGCTTCATGACCAAGGCATACCCTTGGGCATCCTTCTCCTTCAAGAGGTTCAAAAACTCTTTGCCATTCACTAACATGACACTGCTGTCATTGTTCTTCCCACCGGTCTGCTCTAACATAGGATCCATCTTGAATGGTCTTCCATTCTTGGTAATAACATAGGTATTCTTCCCACCATCATGCTGTGCTTTGACATCATATTGCCATGGGCATCGAAGAAGCAGATGACATGCATCCATAGGGATGATTTCACATAGCACTTTGTCCTTGTAGTCACCAATTTCAAATTCAACCCAAGCTTGCTCTTCCACCATGAAACTTTGGTTCTTGTTCAACCAAGAGATCTTGTGAGGACTGATATGAGGTAGCCTCTTCAACTTGCACTTCTCAACCATCTCAGTGGATACCACATTCTCAGTAGATCCTGAATCTACTATGATTTTGCAAAGTTTCCCATAGGCTATGCCTTGGGTTCTAAAAAGACTCTTTCTTTGAGGGGGCTCTTGTTTCAAAGGCATCTTCAACATAGACCTCTTAATCATCATACTCTCTCCTTCTAGGATAGGTGCAACACTTCCCATTTGTGAATTCACACTCTCACAGTCATTATCTTTCACTAACTGATTCCTCCTTCCACTATCATGAGAACTGCTGGCTTTCTTTGGGCACTTGTTCATTGTATGGCCAACTTGGTTGCAGCCATAACACCTTCCAGTGAAGACTCCTAGTCCTCTACCTCCTCCACCATTTCTTCCCCTACCATTAGGCCTTCTCCAACCTCTGAAGCCTCCTCTATGCTCTATTTCAGTTTGTGCTTTTTGATGACTGTTATTTTAAGTTTTGTTGGACTGTCCACGGCCAAAACTACCTCTTCCTCTTTGGTTTCTGCCACCTCTTCCTGTGGCACTTTGTTCACCCTTCCTTCTCAGCTTTTCCTCTGCTCTAGAGGCCAATAAGAAGCATTCATCCACTATTTTAGGGATCACTAAACTGATCTCATCTTGCAGATTGTATTTCAGACCATTTAGGTATCTAGCTACCATCCCCTTTTCATCTTCATTATGGTTAGCTCTCATACTTAGTCTATGAAATTCTTCTGTGTAGGCAGCCACATCCATGTTTTTTTGTCTCAAATTCTAGAATCTTCTAATGATTTGGATCTCATAGTCAGGTGGCATGAACTTACTTCTGAGAATAGCCACCATTCTACTCCATTTAGTGATGGGACTCTTCCCAATCTTCTCCCTTTCACTTTGCATGTAGTTCCACCACACAAGTGCAGAACCTCTTAGCCTTGTCTTGGCAAATTTAATCTTCTTACTGTCATTGAACTCCTTGTAATCAAAGAAGTTGCACATGGCTTCTATCCAATCGGTGAGAGCATCCCCATGCAACTTGCCATGAAAGGTAGGCACATCCATCTTGGGATCACCACTGTCTCCATGAGCACCCTTAAGTGCATTTAAGAAAGCTTTCTAATCTGCAGACATGTCTTGCCGTTGAAGACTCTCTTCTACCTCTACTTCATCATTTGTGTCAGAAGAACTTCCATCTTCTTTGGTCTTGCCCTTAGACCTTCTTTCTTCCTGCAATCTTGCTTCAACCATCTCTTCCACCAACTTCTTGATGGCTTCTTGACTTATTGTCTTGGGAGGCATTGTACTGGCCTCTGTTTCAATCTCCTCGTCTGACATACAGTACTTCCAATCAGATATTGGCTCTGATACCAATATGATGCAGAGGTATTGGTAGTGTTTGATGGTACTTGTACAATGAACCTAGCTTTCAAGGTTTCCTTCTCTAGATTTCAAAGGTTATGTGACACAAGCCTACATAAGGCTAGACAAGAGACTGACCTAGTCTAGGACCACACCCTGGTGTCCACCATATAGACTACTCAACTCTCTTTTGGGGAGTCTCTACTCAACCCAATCAGCAAACACATGCACCTCCTAGGACAGCAATCAAACTACAAATACCTCTACCAACAGGATCTCAAACTCCGACCAACACACACTTGTTAAAGACATGACCCACACAAGGTCTCTGACCCAATAACTTCATTCTACACCTTCAAAGACAGTGAGCAGCAAATTACCATACGACTATCCTATGACAGTGCCTAAAGGAGGCTATTTCCTTGTAGCCCTTGAGAACGACTAACACAAGGATAACTCCTCAAACCTTCAAAGGGAAATCAAGACACATTACACATTCCAATACCCATTATGGACCTACACCTACCCTCCAAGTTGCAAGGCCGTACTCTGTCACAGGTTTCAATAACAACAAACTATTTTTTTTGGAAATAGGCCTAATTTGAGGGCTCAATGAAGGAAGTGTACCAAATCCACTTGCTTAGGAGCACACAAGTACCTGCACAGGTCAGTTTTCATCTACAAACACTAAATCCACCATCCATTTGGTCGGCCTTTTGACTGTTTCATGCAAACTCATTGTTTTCCACCTTTTGCATTCTAACTAGTCACCATGCAGACTAGTTAGGCTCATGCCAAACGCCTTGGAGAGAAGAGTGCAACCGAACAAACAACCAAAAAATTGAAATCTAACCTACCTTCCTCCATCCTACTGAAATTGGGTCGTGTCTTTCAGAGGATAGAGGAGAAATTCCTCATTTTTGCTGCAAAACCCTAGTTTTGAGGGTTCTTAACCAATTTGTACAAAACGATTCAATACAAACAACACAAAATGTTTCAAAATCTCTAATTACATGCAAATAAAAGGTATTTCAAATCTCTAACACATTTCAAAAATTTCATGTCCCCCGCCATCCGTACAGAGCCGTACAGGATGACTGTCTTTAGAAAAACACAGAAAATTACTATTTTTGCACACCAAAACTTCTCCACTTCATTATTCTTGGCATGGGATATAGTTTTTATGCCTATAGAAGGCTTGAGAAACATTTCTTCTCCTCCTCTAACCGTACAACTACCGTCCAAGGGTAGTGAACCATTGGAGGTTACATTCTTCACAAGAAACCACAAGTTTCTGAAGTGAAATTCATTTAAAATGGACCTTATCAAGGTTATATTGGACTAGTCGACCAAATGGACCAAGTCCTTATTACAAAAATCTTGAAAATGGCTTTCAAAGCCTTAGAGAGAATAAAATAACATGACAACAAAATAGGACATAGCCAAAAATGACTAGAACTGGGAGCTCTTGCACCATACTCCCCCTATAGGAAGAACTCAAGTCCCTTGAGTTGCCAATTGTTGAAGTGTCATTCCATGCTTCAAGATATCTGCTTCAATCATCCAAGTGGCCTTTGAGTCAGGAAGATCCTTCCATTTCACCAAGTAGTCTTTGTAGACACCTCTCCTAGTCTTCTTGACAACTTTGGAATCCAGAATACATTCCAACTGCAAAGGTTTGCTTGGAGGCAAATCCTTGATCCAATCAGCATCTGCATCCACCACATCTGATCCACATTCACCATGTAATGGAGGTCTGAAAGGAAAAAGATCACAAACATTGAAAATTGGAGAGATACCAAGGTCGGATGGTAACTCAATCTCATATGCATTTGGACCAAATTTGTGCACTATTTTGCATGGCCCAATCTTCTTCATCAGTAGTTTAGTTGGCTGACCTTTTGGCAACCTTTCTTTCCTTAGATATGCCATAACTAAATCTCCCACTGGGTATGTGCAGGATCATGATGGGCCAAACTATACCTCTAAGTGGCAATGAAAATACAAAAAATCAGACTTTATCAAGTTCATGTGAAATTTTGAATGGATTATCTATACAATTTGAAAAAGATGTAAGAATGAATTTTGTAGAGAATTGAATCTAGTTTATAGGCTACTAATTTAAAAAAAAAAAAACTAAATTTACTTAGTGAAAATTGAATATTTCAATGAACAGCTATTAAATTTTTTAGAAAAAAATAAAAAGTAGGTGTCTGTCCAGCCAACCTAACTATGAGTAAATATATATATATATTTTTTGAAAATTTCAAAATAAGTAGAGGACTCATGTTCAGATGTGATGCATATTTATTTGAAATTTTTTTCTAATAAAATAATTAGTTATGATTTTTTTACTGTGACTTTTAAAAAAAAAAAAAAACTAATTTTCCAGCCAACCTAACTCGATAAAAAAAATCAAAATTCAAATTTTTTTTTTTAACCTATAGCCAAAAAAGCATAGAGTGTGACGCAGGTTTCAGATCTCAAAAAGGTGAAACGGTTTGAAAGTTATGGATGTTTTTCAATCAGTGTGTCCATCAAGATTTCAGAGACACGGTATATTGAAAATTATTAATAATTATTTAATAAAATGATAACCAAATAAATCTTATATTTTTAGAAAGCTAACAATTGTTTCTATAAACCCTTTTCGTTTTATCAATTTTGCATTAAAAAAAAGTCGTCAGCACGAAGGGTGAAGTTCGAAGAAGAGACTGAAACATTAAAACACATTACAATCCATAAAAAGTCAACAATCAAAATAGATATCCATCTTGCTTTGTACCAAAGCAAGATGGATATCAGTTTTGCTTCGGTAAAAGCAACTCAAAATGGATATCCATTCTAAAAACGGATATCTATTCTGAAAACAGATATCCGTTTCGTTGATCTATGAAAATTTTTGTACCATTGGTTTTGGATGAAGAGAAGCAACATATTTTGTACCATTGGTATTGTTTCACCGAAGATACAATCCATGGGTATATCGTTTATGTATGCGTGGAAATTTCATGTATATCCTGCTATTGTTTATCGTGGTTGTAAATGGTGAATGTACATGTCAAAGGATACAAAAGTTGACCGTCCATATCTAGAAAATTGGGAAAAGAAACGTTAGTCGATTGGTTATAACAAGTCATGTTATGTATAGGCTAAATCAAAGACATCGGACTGACAATAGTTATCGGAGAGACAAAGTTCCATTGAGCCAACAACATTGATCTCACCGATCAAGTCATATCGGGGTGACAATCATTAAGTGTCACCGATGGGTTATTTATCAGCACATCAGAAGAATGGTTGAGAACTACACCGATGAGAGGGAGTCACACTGACAGAAGGAACATCAGAAAGAGATGGACTCTCAGAGGCGAGAAGAAAAGTGTCACCGATAGAGGCAGTCTGGCCGATGGTGTAGTTCGATGTTTATTGTTTCAGTGTGAGATACGATATCAGAAATCGAAGAGAATGTATGACCGATGTAGAAGTCTTACCGATGACTAATGGACGGTAAACACATTGGGGAGAGTTATAACGTTGGAATGCAAGTAAAAAGTCTCACCGAGGGTATTGGTCTTACCGATAGACAAGGGTGGTGAATCTCACATCGGAGAAAGTGTGTATATATCCTGCAATCATCTTATTCCATGAGACCACATTTCTTTGAGGCATTTTTTCAAACAGTTCATGTGTCTTGTCTATGCTTCCACACTTTCCGTACATGTCTACCAGAGCATTTCCAACTAGAATATCTACAAAAATCACACTTCCATTATGCTTTGATGAATGTCCATACCTTATTCCAAAGCTCCCATTTTGGTAGAGGTAGAGAGGATGCTAACAAAGGTTGCAGAATCTAGCTTTACACTTGCCAATTCCATTTGCTTGAAATTTTCTAAAGCCTTTTCAACAAACCCATTTATGCATATCCTACAATAATAGTAGTCGAGGAGACCACATTTCTCCAACTAGACTTCTACCAATTCAGAAAATGTGTGCTTCTGGACCAGTGTTTGGTACAACATACCAATAGAGTGGTGGCCATAATTCTCCCTCAATTGGAATTAAAAGGTACCCTTTTTCCATCCGAAGGAGGTCTCTCCTTGTTATGCACTTTAAATCTCTCTTTTAGTTCTTTCAAGGGAAGGATTCCACCTTGGTTTGACTAGTTGAAAGCGTTGAAGATACTTGACTTAAGAAGAAATGGACTAGAGGGTTCTATTCCCAAATCTCTTGCCAATTACTCACAACTTCACTGGAAAAGAATTTCACACAACAACTTGAAGGGGAGCATACTTGCAGAATTTGGTGGTCTGGGGAAGTTAGAACATCTTTGTTTGTCCTACAATCGCCTGAGAAGAAGCATTCCAAATTCTCTAGGAAACTGCATGTCTCTACTTGATTTGTCCCTTTACAATAACCATCTCACAAGTGCTCTATTCTCATGTCTTTACTTTGAAGGGAGCATGCTAATTACTTTGATCCGTCCTCTTATACATATCGGAGAACAACGGAGGAGTCACACCGACAGCATAAGCCTGAGCGATGGATTCTACACATCGGCGAGAGGTCCCACATCGGGCTAACAAATTTGAAGGTTACCGATAGTGATAAGTCTGGCCGACAATAGAGAAAGGAAGAACATGTGAAGCATAGTTCGATGAGACATTAGAAATGTCTTGCCAATAGTAAAGAAAGAGTGTGTTTCAGTCTCGTTTGGACCTTGGGAAGGATATTTTAAAAGCTATTTGAGCAATTGGTGGGTTAATGGGTATTTTACACCCTGTTTGTAAGCTTTTGTTGTGTTGCTCTGCATCACTTGTCTATGACATACAAAGTTTACCTTTCTCACCCATACCTTCAGTATATAAAAGGCATTAATAGGGAATTTTTAATTTCCACTCAATCAGTGCAATCTAGGAGAGGATAGATTGTCTAAAGTTGTGATCTATTTCCATTTACACTTGCCATAACTACAAATGCTTAGTGTTTATTCTCAACCCCGGTATATGAATAAAATGTGACGTATTGTTCTAATAGGCCTATAGGGACAAAGAGGTGATGAAGCCTTTAATTTTAAACATGACATGGTTTTGATAACTCCCATATTGGTAAGGTCCTGGATGACAATCCTTTGATGCACCTAATTATAATAGGTGTTATGATAGTCCTTGGTATCTTTTCATTTCTTTCTTGAATGGCCTACAAATAAGACATAAGACATATTAGATCCTTCATAAATAAGAATTCTCATACATTGCATTTAAACTTAAACTCCCTAAACATCCATCAATCCATCCATTAATATCAAAATGCCATGAATATCCTATGATCAACCATTCTAATTCCTAGGATAGTCATATATTGCAATTTTGCTTCTCTATACTAAAATAGCCCAAGGAATATCTAACCTTGAATTTATATTTTAACAATCTAATGTCTTTACGAATAACATTGAGCCTTCTTTTGGGACAACATTTTTGCCTTTAGAAGCTCCTCATTTGATGATAGCCTAAAATCAAATAATGGCTTATATCCAGAGCTTTATTAAGTTGATACCTAGGTGGATTAGTGTGTAAACATTGAAATTAGATGGTAATTCACAAGTTTATTGAATAATACAATGAATCCCTAGTCTAGAATCCAAATGTACATAATAAAACAGATATCTATTTTGTAGTAGCCATATGGACGTTGCAAGTGTCCGTTGCAAAGAATTGGGGTTTTCCAAAATGGATATCCATTTTCAAAATAGATATCCATTTTGGAAAAGTAGAAAAAAGACAAAAGGAATATTGTTGGGCCTGACTTCCACAACCAGAGACCCTCTGCTGTCGAAATACTCGTGATTTCTGGCTATGACAGTGAAAGGAATATTTTTATGCACTTTTGGAGACACAATTTTCTTGTTACAATCATAAGGGTGATATTTTTGTTCCCCTAATGGGGAGCAACAGTCGTCGTAAAGCAAAAAGGAGGAGGAAAGTTACATTGGAGGAAATTGAAGCAATTAGGAAAAAAGATAGGGAAAGGAAGAGGATTGGAAGGGTGGGTTTGGCAGATGCTAATCAAGGTGAATCTTCTTCTTTACCATCTAATGACATGCAAATTGAAGATGTTAATTTTGATTATAATGAAATGTTAGATAAGAATGAAATTCACCATGATATTGCAAATGAAAATATTGAAAAATGTTATGAAACACCTATACATAATAGCAATACCATGGACAAAGAAGAAGAAGAAAAATGAAGACGTGCACTTAAAGAAAGTGGATATGAACATCATGATGTTGAAATTGCACTCCATAATCCATTTGTTGATAAAATTGATGAGGTTGATAACATGGATGAAACAAGAGCAATCAATGTATCTCCAAATTTCATAAGAAGAGAGGACATTTGTCAAGAAGAGAATAACCGTGATGAAATTGGAAAACACCCAAAAACCCCAAAATGGTTACTTGAAATTGATGAGAACATAATGGAAAAAATTGAAGGCAAGAGGTCATCACGAACGGTTCGGTTGTGGGCTACAAAACTCTTCAATGAATACTTTGAGAAGAAAACATTAACCGAACAATGCCAACTTTTTGTGCAATTATTAAAGATGTACAAAATGAGACCTTTACTAAAGAAATTAAAGATTCGATTAAACAAAGTGTCTGATCGGAATAAAATTATTGTAAGAAGCCTTTTCAATGCACTCAATTCTATTGGAAAGACTAGCAAGGAGAAAGATAAAAGAGCTACCCATAGAGTAATAACAACCTCAATAGTAAGCAAACAATTAAGAAATGCTCGATTAATGAGGCAAACTTGTGTTGACTTAAGATTGAATCATAAAACATTGTCAAAAGCACTAGCATTAAGATCAAGGCTAGATAGTCCTGTTGCCAATGATACTTGGGCTTTCAGTGGTAGGCTTCCACGAGAAGCTAATTGATAGCACAAAGGAAGAAATTGAACGATTTTGGCACACTAACTCTAGGGTATCACCGAATGTAAAATATGTTGTAAAGTTAAGAATTGGTGATAAAGACTGCACACCACATCCTAAACATTACTTGGAATGTAGCCAAACAACATTGTACAAACAATATTGTTAAACTCACCCAGGTATGACAATCTCACAAAGAGCATTTGAATCTCTTAAGCTATTTTATTGTGTTCCTCTTAAAGTTCATAATACATGTTGTTGCAAATACCATGTAGAATTTTCTATGTACCATGAATTATTATGCAATATTCGTTCTACTTTGCACACTAACGAAATGTTATAGGAGTGTGGTGCAATTCAACTACCAAAGTCATCTAGGGACTTATTGGATTTATTTCTATGTATTAGAGATGATAGTTGCATGTTCTACAAGAATGATTGTTTAAATGAAAAGTGTTTACAATGTGGTGGGTTATCAAAGTTTGTATCATGTTTTCATGAGGGCAACGAGCATGATTTTGGAAAGAGAATGGTTGAGAAAAAGAGATATGAGACAGTGAAATACAATTTGAAAAGTGGAGGTGAAGGTTCTAGATGTGAGTTGATTGTAAGAGAGGTAAGTATTGCTGATTTTAAGAAAAATCTTTTCTACAAGTATGTCAGATATAGCCACAGGTCTCGATGGTTAGATCAACAGTTCAGGATGTGTAAAGACTCTTTCCCGATTGGAACTATTGTCTCTGTAGTTGATTTTGCAGAAAACTATACATTGCAACCCCAAAATGAAGTTCAATCCCAGTACTACAATTCTATTCAGATTGCTATTTTTGTTCACATCACATACAGACATGCCCCCGAGAGTACAGAAGAGAACAGGAAGATTGTCAGAGAATACCATTTTTACATGAGTGATGATCGATCTCATTCAGCAGAGTTTGTGCAATATTATTTTCAACAATTTTATGGGTTCTTGCAAGAAAAAGATATTAGAATAGATCAACATCTCATTTGGTTAGATAATTGCACTGGTCAATTCAAGAATGCTCGTAATTTCTATTGGTTGAGCAAAATGCATGTAGAGAAGGGTATACCTCATATTTAGAATTTTTTTGAAGCCAGGCACGGAAAAGGTGAACATGATGGAGCAGGTGCATGCATGAAGAGAGCTCTTTTTAAAGAACAACTAAAGATTAGAGGTGCTGCTACATTCAGTGATGCAGATTCCATTGTTAAGTGGTGTAACTATGCATTGTCACGAGGAGTGGCTCTTGATTCTGAAGTGCGCAGGTTCTTTTGGTTGGTTGATGATGGGATAGCAATAGAGAAATTGGAATGTCAGAGAATCAGTGAATCATCAAAGATGCATTCATTTCAAAGCTCAAATGCAAGTACATGGACTATTTGGACACGAGAATTAGCTTGTTTTTGTCAGAGTTGTATTAAATGTGATTGGAACAATTGTGAGTCAAGTGAGTGGGTAGATGCATGGATTCCACAATATTTAATCCCTTTATATGAAGGTCAATCATCTTCTATCAATGACATGGAGAGCTCATTTGACTATAAACATCTTTCAGACCTTGTACAGCCAGGTCATGTTTATGCAGTTGTTGCACCGCATGGAAATGAAGAGAGGTCAGACTATTGGTTGGCACGATGTGTACAGGGAAAACAAAAGCTAACACAACCTATGACAGATGATGATGGGTTCACATATCCTACAGGATCAGTTGTTATTGCTGGGACTTGGTTACAAACATATATGGTTAAAAAGAATGGCATCCTAGTCTTTGAAGACTTTGAGAAGCATAAAACCATATTGATGTATTCTCACCTAGTTATAGCAACAAATGTCAAGTTACTAAAGCATCGTGGAAAACCAAAATCAATAGAACTATGGACAATTAGTAATGTTGATCATGAAGCAATATTGGATACTTTGAAGGTAAGAGATGACCCCTCAGGTACGCTTGACTAGCATTTAAACTTCTAGATGGACAGGCATGACATTTTTTATCTTAACTTGTTCTTGTTTTTTCTATTTTTTAGAATTTTTTTATTAAAAATCTTGTTACTTTAACTATAATGCATGCTTTTGACTATACAGGACTGCGAATAAAGTTATTTTACATGGCATCATAGATTATTTTGCATGGCATCGTAAATTATTTTGTATGGCATCGTAGGTTATTTTGACTATACTCGAGGTATGATTTTTAGTTCTCATTTGTATTTCTTAATATTGCACATTTGTACCTTTTTCTACATAAGGCATTCCATGAGATGACATGTATTTGATGTCTTTTGCCAAATAATTCATGTGCCTTGTCTATGCTTTCACATATTACATACATGTGTCACATGGCAATTGCAACTACAACATCTGACAAAATTCTCATTTCTTTGAGGTATTCCACCAAACAGTTCATGTGCCTTGCCTATGCTTCCTTACTTTGCATTCTTATAAAAGTCCTATAACAGTCATAATTAATCTTCATACTAATCTTGATAGTAATCTTTCCATCATTGTATTCCATGAGATGACAGTCCTATAACAGTCCTATACATGTCTACTAGGATAGTTTTAACTACAACAGTCCTAGAACAGTCCTATAATAAGCACGACATTTAATGTACATATTTATGATATTCATGTTTACTTTTAAATCTGCTTGTTCATGCTTCTCACAGGACGTCACCTCCCCTACCCATCCAGCTCTATAGAAGAAGAGAGACAACAAATGATCAAAAGGGATCACCAATTGGTGGTAAGTGATTGATTACTTATGTCATGTTATATATTTTGAATATTAAATTCTATATTAATGTGCACGTTGTTTGATTGTATTAATAGGTGGAAATTCAAAAATCTCTATTAAGGAGGTCTAGTCGATGAGCGATAGAAGATGAGTCATTGATTGGTTCACCATCTTCATGGCCTAGCAAGAGCCATAGATTATTTGATAGCAATCCATAGGAGATTTGATTTTGGGACATTTTGTTACATGTGTATTTGGCTTTGTAAACATACTTTTGTATGTTATCGATATATATCATTATATATACCCATATGGTTTTATTTGTACATGCCTATATGGCTTGATATATACACTATACATTATTTTCATGACATTATGTGCATATATACATATATAAGATCCTAATTTGGCACAAGTAGAGAGAATGCTTGCATAGGTTATGGAATTTGGTTTTAAACGTTCCAATTGTATTTGCTTCAAAGTTTCTAAAGCCTTTTCAAAAAATCCATTTTGTGCATATCTTGCAATCATTGCATTCCATGAGATAGCATCTCTTTGAGGTGTCATGCCAAACTGTTCACATGCCTTGTCTATGCTTCCACACTTTGGATTTACACCCGCCAATTACATTTTTTTAACATTTCCTTTCAATCCTTATCAAAAATTCCATTTTGTGCACATATTGCAATCATTGTATTCCTTCATTTACAACACATGATTAAATAAGAAGATGCATATTTACAACACTTAAGACCTTCATGAAATGATACATTGGTTTCTTGATATTCAATCATGCATTAGAGATCTTTAAAGTGTTAAATATGTTTGAAGTGATGAAGAAACTTGTTATTTTGATGTATTTCAACTCCAAACTTCCACCTAGAAATGAAGGCACTAATCCTTTATCAAACTAACCTAAAAGTGCGCCTTGGTACTTAGGGCACTAGATTATGATTGATCAACCTAAAATGTGTGCCTAAGACTAGATAGTGAATTGGAAGGATAAAATGCATCATCAAAGGGGTTTATAGTTATTGAAGGCATCAAATGATGACTTGGGCACACATCTACCTCTCTACACCATATGTGACTAGTGCCAATTATTGAATAAACAACCTAGAATGAGTGCCTTACTATTTGAGGTGCTAGTTTTGCTTCTAGAACACCAAAAGTGCTTCTAAAACATGACTGTGAATGAGGCACACTTTTCATCATCTCTAACCTCACAATTGCGCCTTCCATTGGAAGCTCATATTGTGCCTAAAGGAATGGTACTGAGATATCATCCATGTCAATGATTGAGAATGTGTCAACTGGAACAATATTTTTTGTTCTGCTCATCGTGGTGTCGAACAGACTACGCCAACGCATCGGGGTGGGCAGGTAAATGCTAGTGGAGGTCTCGTTTTGTGCACCAAGCATCCCAGTCATTCTGGGCAAGAGGCTACCGGCAAAGTCCCTTAAGATCCCTGAGACCAAAAAACTGCCAAACTTTGACCGGGCAGTTCTCAGAATTTGTGACAGCTGGGAATGCTCTGTTTGGACCTACAGGTGCACGTGACATCCTTCCACAATAACCTCTCTCATTTTTGGTGAACTCCATTCCATTTGACCGTGCCGAAATCAAACGCATTGTTGCAAAATGCTTCAATTTGATGCAGTGGAAAGGTGCTAGGTGCGACATTTTACATTCCATTGCTCGTGGAGTCAAACGGACTACGCAAATGCGTCGAGGTGGGTGGGTAAATGCTAGTGGAGGTCTCGTTTTGTGCACCAAGCATCCCAGTCATTCCAGGCAAGAGGCTACCGGTAAAGTCCCTTAAGATCCCTGAGACCAAAAAACTACCAAACTTTGACCGGGTAGTTCTCAGAATTTGTGAGAGTTAGGAATGCTCTGTTTGGACCTACAGGTGCACATGACATCCTTCCACAATAACCTCTCTAGTTTTGGTCAACTCCATTCTATTTGACCGTGCTGAAATCAAACGCATTGTTGCAAAATGCTTCAATTTGATGCAGTGGAAAGGTGCTAGGTGCGACATTTTTCATTCCATAGCTCATGGAGTTGAATGGACTGCACAAACGCGTCGGGGTGAGCGGGTAAATGCTAGTGGAGGTCTCATTTTGTGCGCCAAGCGTCCCAGTCATTCCAGGCAAGAGGCTACCGGCAAAGTCCCTTAAGATCCCTGAGACCAAAAAACTGCCAAACTTTGACGGGACAGTTCTCAAAATTTGTGATAGTTGGGAATGCTCTGTTTAGACCTACAAGTGTACGTGACATCCTTCCACAATAACCTCTCTTGTTTTTGGTCAACTCCATTCCATTTGACCGTGCTGAAATCAAACGCATTGTTGCAAAATGCTTCAATTTGATGCAGTGGAAAGGTGCTAGGTGCGACATTTTTCATTCCATAGCTCGTGGAGTCGAACGGACTATGCCAATGCATCGGGGTGGGCAGGTAAATGCTAGTGGAGGTCTAGTTTTGCTCCAAGCATCCCAGTCATTCCGGGCAAGAGGCTACCGGCAAAGTCCCTTAAGATCCCTGAGACCAAAAAACTGCCAAACTTTGATAGGGCAGTTCTTAGAATTCGTGACAGTTGGGAATGCTCTATTTGGACCTACAGGTGCACGTGACATCCTTCCACAATAACCTCTCTCATTTTTGGTCAACTCCATTCCGTTTGACCGTGCTGAAATCAAATGCATTGTTGCAAAATGCTTCAATTTGATGCAGTGGAAAGGTGCTAGGTGCGACATTTTTCATTCCATAGCTCGTGGAGTCGAACGGACTACACCAACGCATTGGGGTGGGTGGGTAAATGCTATTGGAGGTCTCGTTTTGTGCGCCAAGCATCCTAGTCATTCCGGGCAAGAGGCTACCGGCAAAGTCCCTTAAGATCCCTGAGACCAAAAAATTGCCAAACTTTGACGGGGCAGTTCTCAGAATTCGTGACAGTTGGGAATGTTCTGTTTGGACCTACAGGTGTACGTGACATCCTTCCACAATAACCTCTCTCATTTTTGGTCAACTCCATTCCGTTTGACCGTGCCGAAATCAAACGCATTGTTACAAAATGCTTCAATTTGATGTAGTGGAAAGGTGCTAGGTGTGACATTTTTCATTCCATAGCTCGTGGAGTCGAACGGACTGCGCCAACGTGTCAGAGTGGGCAGGTAAATGCTAGTGGAGGTCCCGTTTTGTTCGCCAAACGTCCCAGTCATTCTGGGCAAGAGGCTACCGACAAAGTCCCTTAAGATCCCTGAGACCAAAAAATTGCCAAACTTTGACGGGGCAGTTCTGTTTGGACCTATAGGTGCATGTGGTATCCTTCCACAATAACCTCTCTCATTTTTGGTCAACTCCATTCTGTTTGACTGTGCCGCAATCAAACGCATTGTTACAAAATGCTTCAATTTGATGTAGTGGAAAGGTGCTAGGTGCGACATTTTTCATTCCATAGCTCATGGAGTCGAACGGACTACGCCAACGCGTCGGGGTGGGCAGGTAAATGCTAGTGGAGGTCTCGTTTCGTGCACCAAGCGTCCCAGTCGTTCCGAGCTGTAAGCTACCAACAAAGTCAAAAGTTGCTAGGATTGAAATTTTGCATTCCACAGGTCCTGGGGCCGAACGGTTTGCTCCAACACATCGGGGTGGGTGAATAAATGCTAGGGGAGGTCTTGTTTTGTGTGCAAAGCATCCCAGTCCTTCCAAGCTGTAAGCTACCGGCAAAGTCATTAGTTGCTAGGATTGAAATTTTGCATTCCACAGGTCCTGGGCCGAACGGTTTGTGCCAACATGTTGGGGTGGGCGAGTAAATGCTAGGGGAGGTCTCGTTTTGTGTGCAAAGCATCGCAGTCCTTCTGAGCTGTAAGCTATCGGCAAAGTCACACTTTGCCGATAGCTTACAGCTCAGAAGGACTGCGATGCTTTGCACACAAAACGAGACCTCCCCTAGCATTTACTCACCCACCCCGACGTGTTGGCATGAACCGTTCAGCCCCAGGACCTGTGGAATGCAAAATTTCAATCCTAGCAACTTTTAACTTTGTCGGTAGCTTACAGCTCAGAATGACTGGGATGCTTGGCGCATGAAACAAGACCTCCACTAGCATTTACCTGCCCACCCCGACGCGTTGGCACAGTCCGTTTGACCCCATGAGCTATGGAATGAAAAATGTCGCACCTAGCACCTTTCCACTGCATCAAATTGAAGCATTTTGCAATAATGTGTTTGATTTCGGCACAGTCAAACGGAATGGAGTTGACCAAAAATGAGAGAGGTTATTGTGGAAGGATGTCACGTACACCTGTAGGTCCAAACAGAGCATTCCCAACTATCGCAAATTTTGAGAACTGCCCCGTCAAAGTTTGGTAGTTTTTTGGTCTCAGGGATCTTAAGGGACTTTGCCGGTAGCCTCTTGCCCGCAATGACTGGGACGCTTGGCGCACAAAACGAGACCTCCACTAGCATTTACCCACCCACCCCAACGCGTTGACATAGTCCGTTTGATTCCAGAGCTATGGAATGAAAAATGTCGCACCTAGCACCTTTCCACTGCATTAAATTGAAGCATTTTGCAACAATGCATTTGATTTCGGCACGGTCAAACGGAATGGAGTTGACCAAAAATGAGATAGGTTATTATGGAAGGATGTCATGTACACCTGTAGGTCCAAATAGAGCATTCCCAACTGTCACGAATTTTGAGAATTGCCCCGTCAAAGTTTGGCAGTTTTTTGGTCTCAGGGATCTTAAGGGACTTTGCCGATAGCGTCATGCTCGGAATGACTGGGACGCTTGGCGCACAAAACGAGACCTCCCCTAGCATTTACCCACCCACCCTGACATGTTGGCGTAGTCCGTTCGACTCCACGAGCTATGGAATGTAAAATGTCGCACCTAGCACCTTTCCACTGCATCAAATTGAAGCATTTTGCAACAATGTGTTTTATTTCGGCATGGTCAAACGGAATCAAGTTGACCGAAAATGAGAGAGGTTATTGTGGAAGGATGCCACGTGCACCTGTAGGTCCAAATAGAACATTCCCAACTATCACAAATTTTGAGAACTGTCCCGTCAAAGTTTGGCAATTTTTTGGTCTCAGGGATCTTAAGGGACTTTGCTGGTAGCCTCTTGCCCGGAATGACTGGGATGCTTGGTGCACAAAACGAGACCTCCACTAGCATTTACCTGCCCACCCCAATGCATTGGTGTAGTCCATTCAACCGCACAAGCTATGGAATGAAAAATGTCACTCCTAGCACCTTTCCACTGCATCAAATTGAAGCATTTTGCAACAATGCGTTTGATTTCAGCACGGTGAAACGGAATGGAGTTGACCAAAAATGAGAGAGGTTATTGTGGAAGGATGTCACGTGCACTTGTAGGTCCAAACAGAGCATTCCCAACTGTCATGAATTCTGAGAACTAGCCCGTCAAAGTTTGGTAGTTTTTTGGTCTCAGGGATCTTAAGGGACTTTGCTGGTAGCGTCTTGCCCAGAATGACTGGGACGCTTGGCGCACAAAATGAGACCTCCACTAGCATTTACCCGCCCACCCCAACGCGTTGGCATAGTCCGTTTGACCACACGAGCTATGGAATGAAAAATGTGGCACCTAGCACCTTTCCACTGCATCAAATTGAAGCATTTTGCAACAATGCGTTTGATTTCAGCACGGTCAAACAGAATGGAGTTGACCAAAAATGAGAGAGGTTATTGTGGAAGGATGTCACATGCACCTGTAGGTCCAAACAGAGCATTCCCAACTATCACAAATTTTGAGAACTGCCCAGTCAAAGTTTGGTAGTTTTTTGGTCTCAGGGATCTTAGGGACTTTGCCGGTAGCCTCTTGCCCAGAATGACTGGGATGCTTGGCGCACAAAATGAGACCTCCCCTAGCATTTACCCACCCACCCTGATGCGTTGGCATAGTCTATTCGACCCCACGATGAGCAAAACAAAAAATATGGCACCTGGCAAGGTTTTGCTCTTAGGATCTTAAGTGACTTTGCTCTTACAGAACAATGTATCGGCAAAGACCCTACTTTTCATAAGAGGAGACATGTGATTTTAAGAGGTTTTTGGGAATGTGACTTTAGCCTTCCACTCCTTATCTAATGACGAGTTTATTCTCAGAGTTTGATGGCTTTTATGAGCATATACATGATGTTGTTTTAGGATAGTCATAAACCCTAATGCAACTTATAAACCCTCTTTGTAGAGTAATTTCATGAATGAATGTCTTGTAGGATTTACATACATACATACATACATAAATATATGATCTTGTAGGCATCTAGGTTTCATACACAAATTGCAATAGTTGTAGAGCCAACCTCCTATCAACGAGAGTTGAATAATAGTAAATAGAGAGCTTCTCGGCCATAAATGGGATTTGCATACACACACACACCCAACTGAAATAGTATCCTTATTGGCCTTATTGGCACCTCCCCGCAAGATATAAGTTTTTTATGTTTATAATGTGCCCCCAGTGTCCTTGACATAGAGTTTCTTGACATTAATTTCATTCAAACATGTCTTCAATTCATCTTCAAAATGTTTTCAATACATCTCCAATGCCTTTTCCATGAAGGTTTATGCATATTTATATATGATTTGAGGGAAACCAATAGTCTCCATTTGACTCTTGAGTACTTGACTATTCATCTTCCATACTTTTGCATTTTTTTACATTTTTCATATGACAACTTGGACATATTTACAAAATTTGACAAGGTGAAGACTAAATACATGATGAAATGGTTTATCATGACCTTATTTGATTAGGGCATATATAAGGAATTTTTTCATATTGATTCTATTGATCTAAAACCATTCTCAATGCTAAACATATAATCAATGGACTAAAGAACTATCATCATAATGTATGGCATCATGGGAAGTATCATGACTTGCACATAAGTAATTTAAATTATATTGTATATCAAGGTGTATATACATTAAAATCTAGTCCATAATGGTAGACATATACAAAAATTTGGCAAATATGCCAACTCAAAATATTTTTTACAAAATGTGGCATATGCCATGTCTCAAAATCTATATACAATCTGCATGCCAAATAGCTACATCAAATACTACAAGTCCACTTGACCCTCAATCTATGATGGATCCTAAAAAAGTGTCCTCTTTGTACCAAAATGTCTAGTAATTGATGGAGATGAAGTTTCCTGCATTAACAAATCAAAACACAAATTTGATTAATCAACTATAAGACTGCTAGATAAACTATCAATTATTTAGAAAAATTCAATTCAATTACCTCGACTCTATGTTGTTGTTTGGACAATCATTCTGCAAATGATTTTCTCTTAAGACGATCAGGTGTCCTAGTGAAGCATGATGGCAAAGGTGGCACATCACTCACATTCTCAACAGACTACATAAAAGCAAAGTAACATTGAAATAAATTAATATATAATTATTAAACAAAATAGGAAATGCATACATTTAAAATAGGAAATGCACTACACAAAAACTTATCTACTAGAAAACAAGCACATACCACCATCAAGGCCTCTTGCATCAATTAAGAAGGACAAGAATGTAAGACTCTAAATGACTATAATCAAATATTTAGGTTTTCTAAATTATCAATTAAAGTACAATTCAATCAAATTACCTCCACCCTTTGTTGGCATTGAGAAAGCCGTTCTGCAAATGATAGTCCCTTGGGTTGATCAGGAGTTCGAGAAAAGACTATTGGAAAAGATGCCACATCATTCACATCTTCGATTGACTATAAAATAAAATTAATATCAAGATATAAATTAATATATAATTACTCACAAAGATAATTAATGCATAAAAAAAAGTTGATGTGTACAACAAATTATACCGGCAAGTCCAAGACAAATTGGATGGCAGACAAAGTTCCATGATGAACTTCTGTCAACTCCCCCTCTGTCATCAACTGTTATCCCACTTAGATACATTAGTACTAATAAAGTTGTTTATATATTCAAATGGAATAGACCATAAAATTTAACTTTAAATTTTACCTGCATAAAAGATTGCTCATGCATTTTTCCTTCTCTAATGTTTACTGATCCGGTAGCTTCTACTCTTGTCCTGACCCCTCAGCTTGAGTTCTAGACCCCATTGCCTCATCTCGTGAATGGAGATCATACTCTGATGTGTTCAACGGTGGCTCACTACTCTCCATAATAGGACCCAAGCATAAATGATTGCAAGAAATGCAATGATGGGGCACACATACATGTCTGGACGACGATGGTCTAGTAGTACTAGGTGATCCAATATCATCACCTTCATCGTGTGCTTGTGCAAACTGAGATGTCTGTATAATCAAATGCTCGGTCAAAGAGTGTATGGCACTAAGGCCCTATTGTGTTGCATTTACAACAACGTTTGGGTGCTGCATTGGAGGTGGAGAAGGGATAGCAAGAGGGGGAATATAGGGACCTTGTACTTGACTAATTGCCCTAGGTCTATCTTGAGGCATTCCTCTGCCCACTCCTTGAAACACTCTAAAATCAAAATAATTAACATGTTGACCCATGACAAACTCTGCATAGAGTTTATGGAGGAAATACAAAGGCACATCTAAATTGTTGTTGGATGGTTTATCAAAAACCATCCACCAACGATCCCAAAAGTTTTGACTAATGCCATCATGAATACACCATTTGATTGAAAATTTGGGCTTACGGACATCAACATGCAATCCAGTTTTAGGATTGACAAAGTGTTGGGCTAACATAGTTTTTGTAATCTCTAAATCTTTGACTTCCTCATATGACAAACTGTTAGCATATTCAGTCTTCTTGGCTTCTTGCCATTGCTGAAATGATTCATGTTGGGTTGACAAGGTTTGAATATGATTAATGATTCCCTTTAAATTTGATGTCATTATAGACAATCGAGGGTGGCGGTGATACATTTCTATGATCATACTTATATGATCAATATTTATTTGAATATTCTCTTCTATTGTTGGAGGGGGAGGGTTTGGTGGTGGAGGGTTTGGGTTTTCATTTTGTGCATCCATTTTACCTAATTAAATTATAAAACATACTCACTTAGCATAAAAACCAAAAAAATTGCTTGAAAATACAAAACAAACAAAAAAATTGCATGAAATCTTACCTCTTTGGATCGGATATCCATTCCTTTGCTCTGATATCCATTTTTTGAAGATGAGACTGCGTTTTTGCAAGCCGTGGGTTTTGCAAAAATGCAGTCTTTTTTTGCTTTTTATGCTCTCCAAAATGGATATCCGTTTTCTTTTTCCCTATTGTATTCATTGTTTTTTATTTTATTATTGTAGCATTTTTAACATTTTAAGTATTTAGGCATTTTAGCTATAAAATACAAGCAAATTTATAAAGGATTATGATGATATTTAAGCATTTTAGCTATAAAATACAAGCAAATTTATAAAGGATTATGATGATATTTAGGCATTTTAGATATAAAATACAAGCAAATTTATAAAGGATTATGATGATATTTAGGCATTTTAGCTATAAAATACTATCAAAATTTATATAGGATTATGATGATATATATATTTGATTTTTATATGATTTACTTATACTAAGGTATCTCATAGTATTTTAAAGGCACTTTTGAATAGATACAAGAGAGAGGTAGATGCGGGTTAGGGGTTAGGGATTAGGGCCATTATTTAGGGTTTACAGATTTAGAGAGAGAGAGAGAGAGTACTTTTGACATGCAACCGTAAACCCTAAATAATGCCCCTAAACCCTAAACCCAAGTAACCCTAAATAATTCTTCCAAATACTAAACCCTAACCCCTAAACCATAAACCCTAAATAATTCCCCTAAGCCCTAAACCCTAAACCTGACAAAGGGAGTCCTAGTTTTCTTGTTTCCATTTGCTTCGTCGATAAGGGAGAGGGAAAGTTGAGGGGAGAGATAGGATATATAGGAATGATAGGGGAATGACTGGGATGCATGATTAAACCTAACCCCTAACTCCTAAGCCCTATTTCCTAACCCCTAAACCCTAAACTTGAGAAACCATAAACCCCTAAATCCTAAACACTAAACCCAAGAAACCCTAAACCTCTATCGAGCTCTATCTCCCTATCTCACTATCTCCCCATCACTATCATTCCTCTACCTCTCAATCTCTCTCCCTATGCTTTAGCCATGTCCCTCACTCTATATCTCCCTATTGGTCCTCTCTCTCTAAACACTAAACCCTAAACCTCTAAACCTTAACCCCTAAACCCTAAACGTGAGCAACCCTAAACTCTATCTCCTATCTCTCCCTTATCTCCCTATCTCTATCATCCTTCTACCTCTCAATTCTTCTCCCTATTTCTCTAGACATATCGCTCACTCTCTATCTCCCTATCTCTCCCCTTTGTCACCTCTATCTCTCCCTATCTGTCTCCTCTCTCTTTCTATCTAGCTATCTCCAAAACTAAGAAACCCTAACCTAGGTACATCCTAAATCCAATCAACTCTAATCCTATATCTCCCTATCTCTCCCCTATTTCCCTATCTCTATCATCCCTCTACCTCTCTTGATCTCTCTCCCTATGTCCCTGGCCATGTGCCTCACTCTCTATCTCCTTATCTCTCTCCTCCATCTCCTCTCTCTATCTCCCTATAATTCCTCTCTCTATAAACCTTAAATCCAAAACCCTAAACCTCTAAACCTAACCCCTAACCCCTAAATAATTTAAATCCTAAAGCCTAAATAATGCCCCTAAACCCTAATCCCTGACCCCTAGACCTGAGAAACCCTAAACCCCTAAACCTTAAACCCCAAACCCCTAAACCCTAAACCCAAGTAACCCTAAACCACTATCTCCCTATCTCTCCCCTATCTCCCTACCACCTGTGTCCCTCTACCTCTCAATCTCTCTCCCTATGTCTCTAGCCATGTCCCTCACTCTCTATCTCCCTATCCCTCCCCTCAGACTCCTCTATATCTCCCTATCATTCCTCTCTCTCTATAAACCCTAAATCCAAAACCCTAAACCTCTAAACCTAACCCCTAACCCCTAAACAATAAATCCTAAACCCTAAATTATAATGCCCCTAAACCCTAACCCCTAACCCCTAAACCTAAGAAACCATAAACCCCAAACCCCTAAACCCAAGTAACCATAAACCACTATCTCCCTATCTCTCCCCTATCTCCCTACCACTTGTGTCCCTCTACCTCTCAATCTCTCTCCCTATGTCTCTAGCCATGTCCCTCACTCTCTATCTCCCTATCCCTCCCCTCAGACTCCTCTATATCTCCCTATCATTCCTCTCTGTAAACCCTAAATCCAAAACCCTAAACCTCTAAACCTAACCCCTAATCCCTAAACAATAAATCCTAAACCCTAAATTATAATGCCCCTAAACCTGAGAAACCCTAAACCCCAAACCCCTAAACCCTAAACCCAAGTAACCATAAACCATTTTCTCCCTATCTCTCCCCTATCTCCCTATCACCTTTGTCCCTCTACCTCTCAATCTCTCTCTCTCTATGTCTCTTGCCATGTCCCTCATTCTTTATATCCCTATCTCTCCCCTCAGACTCCTCTATATCTCCCTATTAGTCCTTTATCTCTCTCTAAACCCTAAACCCTAAACCTCTAAACCTTAACCCCTAACCCCAAAACCATAAACCCTAAACCCTAAATAATGCCCCTAAACCCAAGCAACCCTAAACCTCTATCTCCTGATCTCTATCATCCCTCTACCTCTCAATCTCTCTCTCTCTATGTCTTTGGACATGTCTCTCACTCTCTATCTCCTATCTCTCCCCTTTGTCTCCTTTATCTCTCCCAAACTCTATCAGTCCCCTCTCTCTATCTCTCTTTAAACTGTAAACCCTAAACCCCTAAACCCGAGCAACCCTAAACCTCTAAACCCTAAATAATTCCCCTAACCAACCTCTAAACCACTTCTCTATATAGGTGCTTGACTAATACCACTTTTTCATTGTTTTCCACATTTAATTATATTCTTTTCCATTTTCCAAGTCCTACATGTGTCCAAGTTGTATTGTTTGTCAAGTTTTTAGTCTAATTGTTAGTCCCAACTCTCATGGTTATTAAAATGTTAGTATATTATAGTTAGATTTATCCTTTAGTAACATTAATTTACACATTGTTGCACAAACAACCACACTAAAACATAACCTTACCTAATTAAGGTTAACTTTTTAAAAGGTTCTTTCATAAATGGCGAGCTTAACAGATCCAACTAGTTCAATGTTCTTATAGTCCATGCTTACCCTTCCAAGAGAGTTTATGCCATGTTAACTTTGCATTATGCCCTAACATATCCCATGAAGGACATCATCACAAGGAATAACAATGTCATGAAGGATTAACGAAGGTGTAGCTTCACCACATAAAGTATCATTCATAATTTTATCACTAGAGGGTAAGGGTATATCATGTGTATCCTTCTCAAACCATGTATCATGAATCAAATCATATGAAGGATTGCATAAAGCAATTTAGGGCATGAAATCCAAAATGCCCCAAAACACAACCCCTGTTGCCCCACCATTCCTATCCCCAAAATATTGGAACATAGTCTAGAAAAGTGATTATTTCACCTGATGAACAAAATTGAATATTTTATTATTGATTATTTGAGTAATTCATTAGTGATGATTCTTAGTGTTTAACAAATCCTTATGGATCAATGTGTAAAGAAGCTACCAATGTTAATTTGCCCTCCTCCTTCACTAGAAACGGTCTTTAAGGAGGTTCATATATTGATGGGAGATCCAAGATTTAAGAGGTGTATTTTCAAAAAGAGTAAAAAGCCTCCCCTCTTACCCCATCATGATTTCCTTCACTCCTAGTCGATTTCTCTTCCCCATCCTCCCCTCTCTTTCCTGACCCGATCTTGTTAGCTCCCCTCTCCCTTCTCCTATCTTTGTCCTTTTTTCCCCTCTTTACCGGTTCTTGCCCCCGCCCCCCCTCTGTCCCCTCCTTGTCCCCTTTTGTGGGATTGAGTCTTTGCCCCTCCTCTTTTTCCCTCATCTTATCCCCTTTTCCTCTCCCCCCTAGGCTCCTCTCCCCCCTTTCCTTTTGCTCCTTGTCCTCCCTCCTCTTTACCCTCCTTGGCCCGTTCTCACCTTTTTATTTCTCATACTCTTGTCCCCTAGCTTAACCTCTCGTCTCCAACCTCTGGATCTCGTTGCCCCCTTCTCCCTCCTCTTTAATTTCTAGGTTTTTAACCGTATCCTTCATTTCTTGTTGCCCCATGGTGCTCCGTTTGTGGCTTGGAGTTTGTTGTGAATATATATTTATATATATTATTTGGTCGTTGTAGCTTGTCTTCCCTTTTATGATTTACTCTTCTCTCTTATGCTTTCTCCCAGTTAGTTTCTTTCCTCCTTTGGATAGTTATTGGCTTACCTTTCTTTTTTGTTAGCCCCCCCTCCTTTGCCTTCGTAGTTCACCCCTCTCTCTTTTAACTCAGAGCCCTCTTTTGTTCTTTATATGTAGCTTTTCCCAATCTATCCCTCACATTTTAACCTCTTCGGTTGTCCCCCCATTTTTTATTATTTATGTAATTATTTAATTATCTTATCTCTTTCATCCTCAGTTTGTTCTTTATGGTTGATTGTATTACAATTATTCCTCTTTTTGCTCCCTTTTAATTTGTGGCCTTGCTCTTTGTTTGCTTTTTTAATTTTCTTTACTTGGGTCTTCCTCTCATCCTAGTTAGTCTTTCTTTGTTTGTTTTGTCTTAGTGTGCCTAGATGTCCCCCACTCCTCTTTGTCCCTCACTTCACTAGGTTTGATAGGCAGCTATCCTTCTCCCTTAATTGATCTTGGTTTCCGCCTCACATCTCTCTCACTCCTTTTAAGTGGTCTTAAGTCTGCATACTGTCATTCATGTTCTCTCTTCTCTTGCTTGCTACCAGTAAAAAGCCTTTTTCCCAAATTTTTTTCAAAAACAGATATCCGTTTTTCTCAAGTAAAAAGCCTTTTTCCCAATTTTTTTCAAAAATAGATATCTGTTTTGAAAACGGATACCCATTTTGGTTTGGTATCCAAACCAAAACAGATATTCGTTTCAAAGTCAAACTTTGCCAAGTCACGAATTTGGCTAAGTAAAAACACGATTTTTTTCCTATTGCCACTGTTTGGCCCGTGATGATCCTGCACATACCCCACTTTGAATTGCACTTCTCTTTTCTTCAAATGTTCCCTTTCCTTGTACTTTGTGACTGTTTTTTCTAATTGTAACTTGACTTTATCATGGACTGTTTTCATGGAGGCAGAAAAATCTTCACCAAGTGCATTCCTTCTATCCCATCCTTTGAGATCCTTCAGTTCAAGTGGCCCTCTTGGGTGAAATCCATAGACTACCCCAAAAGGACTTCTACCAGTGCTCCTAATCTTTGAATCATTGTAGGCATATTCAGCCTGACTGATAACCAAGTCCCATGCCAAACCATGCTATTTTGTAAGGCATCTTAGGAGGTTTCCAAGTGATCTATTAACCACTTCAGTCTGACCATTAGTTTGTGGATGGTAGGTTGATGAAAATGACAATTGTGTGCCCAACTTTCTCCACAAGATCCTCCAGAAGTGACCCACAAACTTAGAATCTCTGTCGGTTACAATTGAAAATGGCAAACCATGGATTCTTACTACCTCTCTAAAAAATAGACCTGCAACATGAGATGCATCATTTGTGCATTTACATGGCATAAAATGAGCCATCTTGCTGAACCTATCAACAATAACAAACACACTATCCACCCCTCTGGCTGTCCTGGGTAACCCAAGTACAAAATCCATGCTTATACTTTCCCAAGGTCTGTTGGGAATGGGAAGGGGCTGGTATAGCCCTGCATTTGAAGAGACACCCTTGGCCCTTTGACAAATTACATAACTAGCAACATACTTCCTCACATCAGATTGCACCTTTGGCCAAAAATAGAACCTTTTAACTTAGTCTATTGTCTTGTATAAGCCAAAATGTCCCCCCAAAGAGCCATTATGCTTCTCCTTAATGATATTGTCCCTCACGAAACACTTAGGAATACACAACAAATTGCCCTTAAACAAAAGGCCTTCCTGCAAAACAAAATCTGCATACTCTCCATGGAATGTGTTAGCCAAGTTCACACAAACATCATAAGCCTCTTTGAAATCTGAATCTTCTTTATACAATTCCTTCAAATAGTCAATACCCATGCTTTCTAAATGAATTTCATGAACAAGAAGCAACCTCCTACTTAAAGCATCAACCACCTTGTTAGAGACACCTTTTTCGTGCTTGATTGTGAAGGTATAAACTTGTAATTGTTCCATCCATTTAACATGTCTATGGTTCAATTTTTCATGACTGTTTAGGAAGCTTAAAGCACGATTATCAGTAAACACAATAAATTCTTTGGGAAGTAAATAATGTCTCCATTTTTTAAGAGCTTGCACCATTGCATAGAGCTCTAGGTCATAAGTAGAGTACCTTTGCTTGGCTTCATTCAACTTCTCTGAGAAGAATGCTACATGATGTCCTTCTTGGCTGAGAACAACACCAATAGCTTGCTGACTTGCATCACACTCAACAACAAACACGTTATCAAAATTAGGAAATACTAAAGTAGGCAACTCAGCCACCTTTGTTTTCAACAACTCAAAACTATCATCGGCTTCCTTTGTCCATTGGAATCTACATTTGACTCCACCCCTGATGGTGTTGAGGATGGGAGCACTAATGTGACTGAAACCTCTGATAAACTTCCTATAAAAAGTTGCCAATCCATGGAAACTTCTCACATCTCCCACTGTCTTAGGAGTAGGCCAACTCAGAATAGCATCAACCTTAGAGGGATCCATCTTCAAACAACCATTGGAAATGACAAATCCAAGGTATACAAGTTTAGTTTTCATGAACTCACACTTGTCTAAGTTGATCATCAACTTGTGCTCATGTAGCTTCTCCAACACTTGACCAACATGCTTCACATTTTCTTCTTTTGTCCTACTGAAGATTAGTATGTCATCAAGATAAACAATAACAAATTTACCAATGAATTCAACTAATACCTCATTCATCAAGCGCATAAATGTACTTGGAGCATTGCTAACACAAAATGGCATAATAAGCCATTCATAAAGACCCTCATTAGTCTTTAAAGTAGTCTTCCATTCATCTCCTTGTCTGATCCGGATTTGATGATAACCTGATTTTAAATCTATCTTTGAGTAGTAGCATGATCCTCCAAGATAATCTAAAAGATCTTCAATTCTTGGCATTGGGAACCTATACCTTATAGTGATCTTGTTTATGGCCCTTGATTCTGTACATAGCCTCCACTTGCCATCCTTCTTAGGAGCAAGTACACTTGTGACTGCACAATGACTTAAACTCTTCCTAATTAGCCCTTTCTCTAAGAGATCTTGAATTTGCCTTGCCACCTCTTCATTTTGTTGTGGTGTCATCTTATAGGCAGCCTTGTTAGGCAATGTAGCACCAGCTATTAAGTCAATTTGATGACTTATGTCCCTCATGGGTGGTAAGGAGTTGGGGACTTCCTCTACCACAAGATCTTGATACTTGTCAATAAGTTGCTGCACTTCCAATGGAATCTCCTTCTGTTTTTGTTCTTGCTGATCTGATCCACTCTTGGGCTTAATGAACAAGGCATACCCTTGGGCATCCTTCTCCTTCAAGAGGTTCAAAAACTCTTTGCCATTCAATAACATGACACTTCTATCATTGTTCTTCCCACCGGTCTGCTCTAACATAGGATCCATCTTGAATGGTCTTCCATTCTTAGTAATGACATAGGTATTCTTCTCACCGTCATGCTGTGCTTTGACATCATATTGCCATGGGTGGCCAAGAAGCAGATGACATGCATCCATAGGGATGATTTCACATAGCACTTTGTCCTTGTAGTCATCGATTTCAAATTCAACCCAAGCTTGCTCTTCCACCATGAAACTTTGGTTCTTGTTCAACCAAGAGATCTTGTGAGGACTGATATGAGGCAACCTCTTCAACTTGCACTTCTCAACCATCTCAATGGATACCACATTCTCAATAGATCCTGAATCTACTATGATTTTTCAAAGTTTCCCATAGGCTATGCCTTGGGTTCTAAAAAGACTCTTTCTTTGAGGGGGCTCTTGTTTCAAAGGCATCTTCAACATAGACCTCTTAATCATCATACTCTCTCCTTCTAGGACAGGTGCAGCACTTCCCATTGGTGAATTCACACTCTTACAGTCATCATCTTTGACTAACTGATTCCTCCTTCCACTGTCATGAGAACTGTTGGCTTTCTTTGGGCACTTGTTCATTGTATGGCCAACTTGGTTGCATCCATAACACCTTCCAGTGAATACTCCTGGTCCTCTACCTCCTTCACCATTTCTGCCCCTACCATTAGGCCTTCTCCAACATCTGAAGCCTCCTTTATGCTCTATTTTAGTTTATGTTTCTTGCTGACTGTTATTTTCAATTTTGTTGGACTATCCAAGGCCAAAACTGCCTCTTCCTGTTTGGTTTTTGCCACCTCTTCCTCTGGCACTTTGTTCACCCTTTCTTCTTAGCTTTTGCTCTACTCTAGAGGCCAATAAGAAGCATTCATCCACTGTTTTAGGGATCACTAAACTAATCTCATCTTGCAGATTGTATTTCAAACCATTTAGGTATCTAGCTACCATCCCCTTTTCATCTTCATTATGGTTGGCTCTCATACTTTGTGAAATTCTTCTGTGTAGGCAGCCACATCCATGTCTTTTTGTCTCAAATTCTAGAATGTCCTAATGATTTGGATCTCATAGTCAAGTGGCATGAACTTACTTCTGAGCATAGCCACCATTCTACTCCATTTAGTGATGGGACTCTACCCAATCTTCTCCCTTTCACTTTGCATGTAGTTCCACCACACAAGTGCAGAACCTCTTAGCCTTGTCTTGGCAAATTTAATCTTCTTGCTGTCATTGAACTCCTTGTAATCAAAGAAGTTGCACATGGCTTCTAGCCAATCGGTGAGAGCATCCCCATCCAACTTGCCATGAAAGGTAGGCACATCCATCTTGGGATCACCACTGTCTCCATGAGCACCCTTAAGTGCATTTAAGAAAGCTTTCTGATCTGCAGACATGTCCTACCCTTGAAGACTCTCTTCTACCTCTACTTCATCATTTGTGTCAGAAGAACTTCCATCTTCTTTGGTCTTGCCCTTAGACCTTCTTTCTTCTTGCAATCTTGCTTAAACCATCTCTTCCACCAACTTCTTGATGGCTTCTTGACTCATTGTCTTGGGAGGCATTGTACTGGCCTCTGTTTCAATCTCCTCGTCTGACATACACTTCTTCCAATTAGATATTGGCTCTGATACCAATATGATGCAGAGGTATTGGTAGTGTTTGATCGTACTTGCACAATGAACCTAGCTTTCAAGGTTTCCTTCTCTAGATTTCAAAGGTTATGTGACACAAGCCTACACAAGGCTACACAAGAGACTGACCTAGTCTAGGACCACACCCTGGTGTCCACCACATAGACTACTCAACTCTCTTTTGGGGAGTCTCTACTCAACCCAATTAGCAAACACATACACCTCCTAGGACAGCAATCAAACTACAAATACCTCTACCAACAGGATCTCAAACTCCAACCAACACACACTTGTTAAAGACATGACCCACACAAGGTCTCTGACCCAATAACTTCATTCTACACCTTCAAAGATAGTGAGCAGCAAATTACCATACGACTGTCCTATGACAGTGCCTAAAGGAGGCTATTTCCTTGTAGCCCTTGAGAATGACTAACACAAGGATAACTCCTCAAACCTTCAAAGGGAAATCAAGACACATTACACATTCCAATACCCATTATGGACTTACAGCTACACTCCAAGTTGCAAGGCTGTACTCTGTCATAGGTTTCAATAACAACAAATTGTTCTTTTTTGGAAATAGGCCTAATTTGAGGCCTCAATGAAGGAAGTGTACCAAATCCACCTGCTCAGGAGCACACAAGTACCTGCACAGGTCAGTTTTCATGTGTAAACACTAAATCCACCATCCATTTGGTCAGCATTTTGACTATTTCTTGCAAACTCACTGTTTTCCACCTTTTGCATTCTAACTAGTCACCATGCAGACTAGTTAGTCTCATGCCAAACGCCTTGGAGAGAAGAGTGCAACCTGACAAGCAACCAAAAACATGAAATCTAACCTACCTTCCTCCATCCTACTGAAAATGGGTGGTGTCTTTTAGAGGACAGAGGAGAAATTCCTCATTTTTGCTGCAAAACCCTAGTTTTGAGGGTTCTTAACCAATTTGCACAAAATGATTCAATACAAATAGCACAAAATATTTCAAAAGCTCTAATTACATGAAAATAAAAGGTATTTCAAATCTCTAACATATTTCAAAAAATTTAGGTCCCCCACCGTTCGTATAGAGCCATACAGGATGACTGTCTTCAGAAAAACATAGAAAATTACTGTTTTTGCACACCAAAACTTCTTCACTTCATTATTCTTGGCATGTGATACAGTTTTTCTGCCTATAGAAGGCTTGAGCAACATTTCTTCTCCTCCTCTAACCATACAACTACCCTCCAAGGGCAGTGAACCGTTGGAGGTTACATTCTTCACAAGAAACCACAAGTTTCTAAAGTGAAATTCATTTAAAATGGACCTTATCAAGGTTATATTGGACTAGTCGACCAAATTGACCAAGTCCTTATTACAAAACTCCTAAAAATGGCTTTCAAAGCCTTAGAGAGAATAAAATAACATGACAACAAAATAGGACATAGCCAAAAATGACTAGAACTGGGAGCTCCTACACCAATGAACTATTATAGAATCATCCAGGGGTTTGACCTAGGTAGACAATAACATTAAAAAGATTAAGTTAAATAAAGAAGGAACTTAAAAAGGTAAAACTCCATGTTGATGGGATTTATTTGCACCCATGATTCCTCCTATTTGCACTTGAGATTCCTCCTAGATATAGACAAACCACAACAAATAGGAAATCTTGCGAATGTGGGACTCTTGCGATTCATAGGATAACTTTTGAGATTTTAGAAGCTGGCTCTTAGTGAGAATCTCGTAATTTCTTTTTTGGGGCAAGTGCACCAAGTTGTTATACAAAAAAAGTAGCCAAATAAGTAATTTTTGCAATAACGTGCTCATGTTATGTTTAAATGGCTATAATACGCTTGTGTTATGGCTTGTTGAATACCAAGCCATAACACTGTCGCATTTTGTGGTCCACAAAATGCAAACATCTTTTGTGGTCCACAAAATGCAAATGTCTTTTGTGGTCCACAAAACACGAGCACGTTTTGTGCACCACAAAATGCAACCACATTTTGTTGTCAACAAAAATAAAACACGCTCACATTTTGTGGACCACAAAACATGAGCACACCTTCCCATTGCATTTGGTTGAAAGTTTCTAAAGATTTTACACATTTTGTTGAACACAAAACATGAGCATACCCCTGCCCATTGCATTTGGTTGAAAGTTTCTAAAGACTTTTCAAGAAATCCATTTTGTTAGTATCATGCAATTAGGGAATTCCATGAGAACACATTTCTTTGAGGCATTCTGTCAAATAGTTCATGTACCTTGTCTATGCTTCCACATATTGTATCTCTATCTCTATCTCTCCCTCTCACTATATCTATCTCTCATTGTCACTCTCCCACTCTTTATCTCTCCCTCTATCCCTCCTCTCTCTCTCTCCCTCTCTATCTATATCCCTAAATCCCCCCTCTCTCCCACTCTCTATCTATATCCCTCAATCTCCAACTATTTCCCCCCTCTCTCAATGTCTCTATCCTCCATCTCTTTTGCCTCTCTCTCTCTCTCCCCTCTCTATCCATATCCCTCAATCTCCCTCATCTCTCCCACTCTCTATCTATATCCCCCAATCTCTCCCTCTATATCCCCTCTCTCTCAATTATCTCTATCTTCTATCTCTATGTATTAGTCCCTCTCTCTCCATCCCTCTCTATCTCTCCCTCCATCCCTCTCTCTATCCCCCCCTCCCTCTCCTTCTCTTTATCTATATCTCCTAATCTCCCCCCCTATCTATCTCTATCTATGTTTCCCTCTCTATCTCCCCACCTTCTCTTCAAGGATCCTAGCTTCAAGGATCTTGATCTATTCTATCATGGTGGCTATGAGAGATCATAAGCTAGCATCTCCTATGTTTTGTATTTCTCCATCATGAGGTTGGTTTTGTTTAGTAAGTGAGGGTTGAGTAGTCATGCTGGTTCTTTCCACAAGGAAGCTTTCTAGTACCCCTTGGCATGCTTCATCTCATTCATGTTGATAAGCTATATGGGGAGCCTCTCATGCTATACAAGATTCTTCTAGGTCTTTCTCTAAGAGTCTCACCTCATTGTCAATTCAAGTGGTAGTGTCTTTGTAGTTTGTGATGGGATGACCCTAATGATGGATTTTTTATCAAATGAGCACTTGAGTGCTCTAATTTGATCTAGGTTTCAAACTAGGTTATCAAAAGTGATGAAGTTATGTAGTCATTTTTGTCCACCATTTGAGTTAACATCTTTATAATCATACCTATTTGAGATAGGTGCTAATGGATTGGGAAGGATGTACTAGTAGAATGAAGGAGGGCTAGATAGGTCTAAGGGACCTTGTCCCTATTGTGTTATTGGTCTAGACATATTCAAGGGTACTATAAGTACCACAAGAAAATGGGAAGACAAGGTGAGTGAAAGATGGAAGAAAGAAAATGAGAGGGCTTGTCTAGAAGAATTTCCCTTTCATGTTAGTTTCACCAAAATATGTGATATTCTAAATCTTCTCATCACAAAAAGTGAATGAGGTGGACTAAAAAAAAACATGCAATATGCTCTACACCCGTATTGATGGTATGAATTGAATTACTCCTGCTCTTCCAAAAAAATCTAGCTAAGAAAAGGAGAATTCGGCTAATCACTCTCATCTCATGGCAAGAGGATCTCATCGATGGTAGTGATATGGTTGTGTGGAATGGGAGTCATGTCACCAAGTCCACTCACTTCATGAGGAAGGAGTTGCTAGTGGTAGACTATGATGTTGATTTGAGGTGTGGAATGTGGAGTGGTTGTCACTTGAAATATTGGAGATAGAGTGAGATTGACAGAGAAAGATAAAGAGAGAGAAATAAAGGGAGATATGGAGAGAGATAAAGAAAGAAAGGAAGGGGGAGAGAGATGGAAAGAGAGGGAGGATGGAGAGATAGGGGGAGAGAGGGAGGATGGAGAGATAGAGGGATCAATAGATATAAATATAGAGGGGGAGATAGGAGTGAGATATAGAGATAGATAGATGGATAGAGAGAGAGAGAAAGAGATCTAAATGGAGATGGATATGGATATATATATATATATATATATATATATATATATATAGAGAGAGAGAGAGAGAGAGAGAGAGAGAGAGAGAGAGAGAGAGAGAGAGAGAGAGAGAGAGAGAGAGAGAGAGAGAGAGAGGGGGGGATATTGAGAGATTAGATATATAGATAGAGAGAGTAGATAAAGATATAGAGAGGGGGCAAGTGCACCAAGTTGGTATACAAAAAAGTGGCCAAATGAGTAATTTTAGCAATAAAGTGCTCGCGTTATGTTTAAATGGCCATAACACGATTATGTTTAGGCTCGATGAATACCTAATTAGTCTACAAATACAAGTAACTAAAATCTACATGCACATAGAAGCCTAATTAGTCTATAAAATCTGTGAGTTTCTATAAAAGGAACTAAAATAATCAAATACAAGTAACAAGAACGTAAGAAGAATCATTGTTCTAACAACTTAGATTGATTCTTATAGCCCCCATCTATACTCTTTTAGAGGAGTCCATCTCTTAAATCTCACCACCTCTCTCTTTTATCACCTCTCCATGTATTGCCTCTACATCTCTTACTATATGTTTTTTTTTGGTGGTGGTGGTGGTGGTGGTGTGATTGTTCTAGTCTACATATATTGTTTTGTTTGTCCCTATGCTCTACATGGCATTGCCCCTCTTAGGGATTTTGTAATGGAGACCTCAAGAGTTAATGGTATTGATTATATCCTTTTCATAATTGTGCCCCCCATATCCGTTAGATTTATGCATATTGGCTCTACATGAGGTAGTTTACAATATAAGATTTCTCAAACTATTAGGCACCCTATCAATTAATTGCACCTCCACCATCTTCATCATGTCCACAAATGAGGTGGTACTATTGCATGCCACTATTGATACGGAATCCTCATCCCATAGCACCACCATGTCCCCTAGGGATTAACAATCATGTTGTAAGTAGTCAAATTAACCCTCTCCTAAATTAAGTTGAAAAGTAGTCTTTGTTTCTTTCTTTGTCTCTTTGTCTCATTCTTTATATTTTATCTCTCTCTCTGTTCAATATTTTATTTGTTTCTCTTTTCTCTCTTTTTATATATCTTTGTTTCTTTCATGAATTCAATCATTATTATTTATTTATGACATTCTTTATATTTATGTATCCTGTTTTCATTCTATTCTTCTATTTCTCTAACTCTTTTTGTTTGTTTGTTTGGATATCATCTTATCTCTATCTCTCTCTCTCCATTTTGTTCTTTCTCACTTTTTTTTGCTAAACCTTTTTGTTTCTATCTTTTACCATTTTTTTGTCTCTTTCTTTATTTCTCTCATTGTTTCCAATTATGTTTATTTTTGCCTTTATTTCATTATATACTTATTTCCTATTGTATAATCTTTTTCTTTGTATCTTTCACCATTTCTTTTTGTTTATTTCTTTATTTCTCTCTGCTACACATATGGTTCCTAGGATTGTCATTGTTGTCAACACTACCACTAGGTTGTCATTAATGTCAAGACTATCATGGTGGTGTGATGGTGTTCATGGTTAGATGTCATATCCCTTCCAACAAGAGAAGAAGATATAGTTCATGGTTGGGTTTCATGTCCCATTCAACAAGAGAAGAAGATATAGTTCACGTCCCATGCAACAAGAGAAGGGAGAAGATATAATTCATATTAATATGGGATTTTGAAGTATGTAGATGTTTAGATGTATTTCTGATGTTATTGATGGCCTAAAGCATGTATGTTCCAAGTTTCATGATGATGGGAAATTACTGAAAGAGTGTTTTGTTGTTGACTGCTTGAAGATAGTGTTGTCTCTGTGAAGGTGTTATGTGTATGACAATGGAATGCTCTACATTCCTCTGCATTTGTAGATATGGCCATGTGGTTCTAGAATTGTGTTCAGGATGCTGTGAAGGTGATAATTCTAAATTTGTAGTTCATTTTTCCTTCTGTTGTGAAATTCATGCATGATAGAGTACTGGCATGTGTTTTGGCAGAGTAAACTAATGTTGAAGGCCTATTGGCATGCTCCACATTCCTCCAAAAATGAATGTTTTCCCTTGTGGTTTTGAGGACATGTTTATGGATGTGTATTACATGCTTTCTTGAAGTTTCAAGGTCCTTGGTGGTCCGCAACTCAATTTTTCAAATGACAGTATATTGTAGTGTGTTTTGGATGTAAATTGTTCTCAGAGTTCATGTTTGAAGTTGTGCGGCTTAATTCTTTGATGTGTGGTGGAAAGGGAGTAGTTACAAATGCTATATGAGTCATGTGGACTCATATGGAAGAGTTTTCATGAAGATCTTTCTTGTTTCCAATACCGCACCAGGTTTTCAAGTTGATGTGGCCATTATGCTTCAAGGTTCATGTGTTTTTGGTTAAAGCTATCCTAATGAGCAGAGTGTGTAGATGTAATTCCTTGATGTTTGAAGCTATGAAGGATGTTTTGGACCTAGTTAAGCAAGTGTTTTCTGCAAGGCATGGGTCTTCTGTTGGTGTAACATGTGGTTTCACTTAGGACCTATCTTCTACATGTTTCATGTTGTGTGTTGTCTGGCCAACTTGTAAATGTACTTTTCATGTTTTATTTCGCTAACAAGCAATGTAATGAATGTAGTATCTTGTATAAATTGTAAATCAAATTGACTAAGGTGAGGTGTGATTGCAAGTTGATTAAAAATCTCACAAGCAGATAAAGAGCAGAATGAATGCATTGTTGATGTGAGACTAAAGGAGAAAGAGTAGAAGTTGTTGATGTTGTCCTGATTCATCTTGAAGACTTATATGTGATAGTGATCAAGTTTAGAGTGTGCCTAACTAATTATATCATCATAAGAAAGTGTGAAGAGGTAGAAATGTAATCATCAAAGGTGTGAGTTTCAATATCAGTTTTTCAGACATTGGAAGAATTATCATACTGTAATCTTTTGCAAGTGTGTTCACATTTTAGGGAGCAGTAACTTCCTTGGGAGTGACCCTAAAACAAAGTCTTCAAGGAGTAGTAGCTTCCTTAGGAGTGACCCTAAATCAAAGTTTTCAGAGAGTAATAGCCTCCTTGGGTTGTAGTCCTAAAACAAAGTTGTTATTTGAGCTTCAAATATTGTGAGTTAATCCTCACTGTGGTTTTTCACTTTTTAGGGTTTTCCACATATATCTGGTCTTATGTGTTGATGTGCATTGTCTTAATCTTTCATCCTTATGATTATATTGTGATGCTTAAGTTTTAATCTACTCTAGATTAGTTAAAGTTGTTAAAATTAAAGATTGTTTAGATACTGATTCACCCCCCTCTTAGTATCTTGGTGTGTTTAATAATTGGTATCAGATCCAAGTTCTTCTGATGGAAGCTTAATTGATTGAGGAAGGTCCGAGATGGTACAAAATGGATCCAACAAGAAACCTAGGTTTGATGGAACAAATTATGCTTTTTGGAAGCTAATGATGGAAGCTTATATCAATTTAGTAGGGTGTGGTGTTTGGAATATGTCAAGTCTAGTTACACTATTCCTGCTACTATTCCTATAGATGTAGATGAAGTTAAGAAGTATGATAACAATGCCAAGGAAAATTTTTCTATTATGAGTGGGTTAGCTAATTTAGAACTTTCAAAGGTAATGAGTTGTAGTTCTGCTCAAGAAGTTTGGGATAAACTTAAAACCATTTATGAAGGAGATAAGAAAGTAAAGCAAGCCAAGATGCAGATCTTCAAGAGCAAATTTGAGAACCTAAAGATGTCAGAGGATGAAGACATTGTTGGATATATGTTCTGAGTGAATGAAGTTGTCAATGGCATTACAGGTCTTGGTGGAGAAGTAAAAGAAGATGAGATTGTGAAAAAGGTCTTGAGATCTCTTCCCAAATCTTACAATCATAAGGTATCTGTCATTGAGGAAAATGCAGACTTGGATACATACACTGTAGAAAAATTATTTGGTTCCCTTACTACCTTTGAAATGAGAGAGTTTGGCAGTGATGCTCCAAAGAAATAAGTTCCTTTCAAATCTAATATGAAGACAAAGGAAGAAGTTTTTGATGAAGATGAAAGCTCTAATGAAGTTGAAATTTTTTTTTTGTGAGAAGACTGAAGAAAGGCACTAACAAATAAAAAGTTAAGTTACCCTTCAAATGTTTCAATTGTGGAAAGGTTAGTCATTTTGCTTCTAAATGTCCTTTCAAAGAATCAAGGGGTAGTAACAAAAGAGACAAGTTTAAGAGAAGTTTGTATTAGATAGAAAGCAATTATTCTTCAGAAGATAAGGATCATGATGATTCAAATGATGAAACACTTTTCATGGCCTTTAGTGTTGGTGACAAAAAAGATGATGTTGGAAAATGTGAAAAAACTGATGCCTTGCAAATAGAATAGAACAATGAAAGATAAATGGTTGTATGGACTACCTTTCATGCAAGAGAAGAAGCCAAGGCTTGGGTAATTGATAGTGGATGCTCAAATCATATGACTGGTGACAAGGAGAAGTTTATCAGCCTTGAAAAGTGGGATGGTGGTGCTGTCAAGTTTGGTGGTGATGAGTCAGCACAGATTTGTGGAAAAGGTGCTATAACTATTGATAGGGAGAATGAGACTGAGAATTTCCTCTATGTCAACGGGAAAAACAAAATCTTCTCAGTGTTAGTCAGATGTGTAACAAGGGGTATCATCTTACTTTTCATGCCAAGGGTTGTGAACTTAGAAAGGCAGGATCTAGAAAAATAGTTGCATAAGATATCAAGACATATGGTGACATCTATCATTTGAAGGAGGTAAATGGAAGAACATGTTTGTTGGCTCAATCTAGTGAATTTTTGCTATGGCACAAGAGAATGGGACACAACAATTTGGATAATATGGTAAATATTAGTTCTACCCATGCAGTGAGAGATATGCCTAAGATAATCAAGCCTACAAATACAGTATGCATGGAATGTCAAATGTGAAAGTAGACAAAGACAAACTTCAAAAGAAATGAGTAATCTTATTCAAATCCATTGGAGCTAATTCAAATTGATCTATGTGGCCCTACAAGAGTAAAGAACCAATAAGGTGAGAGGTATTTCATGTTGCTTATTGATGATTATTCTAGAATGACTTGGGTTACTTTCTTAAGAGAAAAATTAGATGCCCTTGATAAATTCAAAGTGTTCAAAGCTATGGTTGAGAATGAAGTAGATGCCAAGATCAAATGTCTAAGGTATAATAGTGGAGGTGAGTTTACTTCAAATGAATTTGAAATTTTTTGTGAAGATAATGGTATTAGGAGACATATGTCAGCTCCTAGGGCCCCCTAGCAAAATGGGGTAGTGGAAAGAAAGAATAGGACTATGCAATAGATGTCCAGGGTAATGTTGAAAGATGCAGATCTACCTGATATGTACTAGAATGATGTAGTTCAAGCTACTATCTATCTAATTAAATGAGTGCAACTGAGGGTCAACAACACTAAGACCCCTTATGAGCTATGGTATGGAAGACCTCCCATAGTCAGATACTTTAAGATCTTTGGTAGCAAATGCTATATCAGAAGAGATGAAGAAGATAGGCTGCATCTTTTATCCTTCTTTTCCTTCTATGATATGTTGCTTCCTTTAGTTGGCTAGGGTTTTTATACAATTTTAGGCCACAGATAAAATCTACATCATCTTGAACCTTTTCATCGATAGTATGTGAGAAAGGAGGAGTGGAGGCTCTTGTCATTGTGTAGTCAAGGTTTGTAACAGTAAATAAATAATATAGCAAGTCCAAGGCTGATATATCTATCTTTCCTCTAGTTGATGGAGGCTCTATTAGAGATGTTGGTTGCAATATTCTTTTTCCTAATTCTTCTATGGAAGACATCATTTTCTTTTGTCTGTAAGATATTTTAATTTCACCCTTTTTATCTTTAGTTGTTCTATGTTTTCTTTTTCTTTCTCCCATTTTGTGAATACCTTCCACACTTCTCCTCTGGATAGTTGCCATTAATGATCTCACTTGCTTGATGATCTTTCCAAATTTCTTTACAACTACAATTGCTTTTATTATGAGATTACAGGGAATGATTTGTGGCAACTTCAAAGACTATGTTGTCCTTCATTGTTAGTATTTATTGAAGACATGTACTGCAGATTGAATGCATGCAATAAATAACTCCCTTTTTCAAGAACTCATGCGTGCAGCTGGAAGGTGGCAGAATGCCTTTCTTGTATCTTTATGCTTCCACGTTTGATTCTTCACTTCTATAGCTAGTCCTTTCATAAGGAAAATTTAAATTTCTTATCTTTTTCCATTGATTCAACCATTAAAAAATTCTTAAAATGCTCAAAACCATTTTTTATTTTTTTACTAACAAATATATACAAACATTTCAAAACTTACTAATTCATATACTTAATTTCAGATGGATTCCATTTAATGGAATTGATAGTACGCTTCCATATACTATCACAAACTCAAATGAATTTGCTTGCTTGCAAGTAGTGATGCAATATGGTTCACTCCACAAAGGGTCAAACTTCCCATGATGTCCTAGTTTTTCTCTGTTCTCCGTTCATTTGAGAATGTAATCACCTACTTCAAAAAATTTAATTGTAACACCTTTATCGAACCATTTTTAACCCTTTCCTATGTTTCTCCATTTGATCATATGTCATTCTCCTTTATTCTTCCAATTGTATCAACTCAACAAGTCTACTTGTCAAAGGTCCATTTTCATCAGCTTCCATTTGTTGCAAAATTTCAAGAGTTGGAAGCTCTATAGCAGAGGGCATTCTTACCTCTCATCCATATATAAGATCATATGGATATGTTCCAATAACTTGTTTTGGTTTAATTCTATCAGCCCACAAAGCTCTTTTCAAATGATTACACCATTGTCTTTTTTGTTCTGACCCAATTCTTCTAATAATCCTTAAAATATTCTTATTTGTTGATTCGGCAAGCCCATTCCTTTGTGGATAGTAATTTTATGATGCTTTCAAATATATTCCATATTTTAATGCAAATTGGGTCACACCCATTCTAGTAAATGCCTTTGCATTATTTTTTCAATAATAGTGTTTGAGATGTCAATAACTGTAGATTCAGATGCTTCTTTTTCTGGGATGGCTTCTAACCATTTGGTGAAGTAATCTGTAGTAGTCATTATGTACTTATGTCCCTCACTTGATAATGGATAGATGACTCCTATAAAACTCAATCCCCATTGTGCAAAGGGTTGCTCAATTAGAATGGGCTTTAAAGGCATTAGTGCTTTCCCTTTTCTTCCCACATAAAATTGACAATTCTGATAATTTCTTGACCATTTATATGTATCTGTGAACAATTGTGGCCAATAATATCATGCTCTCATTATTTTCATAGTTGATGTATGCGCTGAATAATGTCCTCCAAAAAAACCTTCATGAAATTCATTTAGTGTTGCAGGGATTTCACTTTCACTCACACATCTTAATAACCTAATTCCATTAAATTTTATTTTGAAAAGAACACCTTCAAATATTCAATATGAGCTTGCCTCTAGTCTGAATGCCTTTTTTTTTCCAAATTCAAATCTTTTGGAAATTTTCCAGTTTGTAGAAAACCAATCTTATCTTGTAACCAATTGGTATTTGAATCTTCCTCAATACTTAAACATGTTTTCTTTGACTGTTCTAAAAAAAGTTTAGATTGAATATTTAAGTTGTGTGGTATCTCTATATCTTCTGCAATATGTTGACACAACCCTCTACCTTTCACTAATTTTATTGGTTTTATCTCAACATCATATTCTAGAATTTTTGTTACCCATCTAGCTCTTTTTTCACTAATTTCTCCATCAAAGATGAATTATATCTCTTAGGTGTACCATCATGGTTGAAATCTTGTTGTATGAAATCATATCTCTATAATTTTCTAACCCTTTTAAAAATGCATATACTTGCTTTCCTATAAAAGTGTACCTAGTTTCTACCTCTTTTAATGTTTGTCTAAAAAAGAAACATGGTGCTCTTCTCTTTGGTCACCCTATTTGGTCACCCTCTTTTCGTGTTAGCACAACAATGATGCTTGTTTGACTTCCATATGCATAAATCACAAACTCTTTATAAAAATCTGGATTGACTAGTACTAGAACATTTGAAATTGTTGTCTTGATTTGATGGAATGCTTTCTTCCCTTCCTCTATCCATTTAAATTGTTGATCCTTTTTTAACATACCAATGATTGGCCTCATTATTCCTACAAAGTCAGATATAAATTTTCTTACAAAATTAATTTTTCCTAGGAAAGATTGAAGTGCCTTCTTATGCTATGGTAATGATAATTCCATGATTGCCTGAACTCTTTCAGGGTCAATTTCTATTCCTCCTTTTGAAACTACATGTCCCAATAATTTTCTTTGTGATACAACAAATATACATTGCATTGGATTAACAAATATCCCAAATTTCAAACATCTTTGAAATACCTTTTCCAGATGATCAAAATGATCATTTGCATTCTTTGGAAAGATGGTAAGGTCATCAAGATATACTAGTATGGTGTTATTTACAAGATCTTTGAAAGAAATATCCATAGCACTTTGAAAAGTGGCTCCTACATTTGATAGTCCAGAAGGCATTTTTTAAAAGAAAAGGTTCACCATTTTCTAGTGAATGTTGTTTTATATTGGTCTTCTCTTTTCATTAATATTTGATTGAAACTTGAGAAACCATCCAACATTGAAACCTATTAGCTCCTACCACTATTTGGAGGATTTGATCCATAGAAGGTAATGGATAATGATCTTTAAATGAGGCCTTATTAAGGTCTCTTAAATCTAAACATAGGCGAATCTCTCCATTTTTCTTTCTCACTGGGACTGGATTTCAAACCTATGTTGAATGTTTGATTGGGTATATCAAACCTATTTTTACTAGTTTTATGAGTTCATATTTCATCATCGGCTCTATTCTTGGGTTTATTCGCTTTTACTTCTGTCTGACTCACTTGATTTCTAGCCGAATTTCAATAGTATGTTGCATTAGTTTTTCATCGTAGCCTTTCAATTACTCATAATTCCATGCCATTATTTTATCATGTTTTGCAAAAAGTTGAATAAAACTTTCTTCTTCCTTTTGGTTTATATAGTTTCCAGCCTTAGTGTCTTTCATGGAACTATCTAAATTTCTTTGTAATCTTTGCTACCTGCTCTGTTGTAGCACCTTCTTGCAATGGTGTCATCACAAAAGTCTTTCCATCCTTCTTGATGGTGTATGTGTTAGCATATCCATCATATAATGCTTGCCTATCAAATTGCCATGGCCTATCTAAAAGTAGGTGACAACACTCCATGGGCAAAATGTCACATAAAATTCTCTCCTTATATTCTCCAATCTAAAAATCAACATATTCTTGTTCATCTACCAAAAGTGATTGACTATCACTTACCCAAGATGCTCTGTAAGGAGTTTGATGAGGAATCCTTTCTATGTTCAATTTATCCACCATTTCCCTAGACACCATATTATCTATTGAACCAGAATCTATGACTACCTTGCATATTTTACCTTTGCTTCTACAATTGATCTTGAAAAGAGCTCTCCTCTGTGATGGTTCAGTCTTCACTAGTTCTTTGAGCAACATCCTCTTGATCATCAGATTTTCTCCCACTTCTGATGTCAAATTCACTTTAGGAGATGTCACACTCCCTGCATCCTCTTGAGTCAATGTGGTTCTTCTCTCATTACCATGAGAAGTTGAGGCCTTCTCTGGACACTTATAAGCCAAGTGCCCTATCTTATTGCAGTTATAACATTTCATGTTGGAGAACTTGGATCCTCTACCTGATCCATTTGTCCCACCTCTTTCATTTGGCCTTCTTCGGTAGCCTCCTCTGCTACTTGAGTCTCCAACTTGTTCTTCTTGGCTAGACTCACCACTAGGCCTCTAGTTAGGACTTCTTCCTCCAAAACTGCCTCTAAAATTTCTGTCACCTCTTCCTCTACTTTGTTCCTCACCTTTCCTCTTCAGCTTCTCTTTAGCTCTTAATGCTACTTGAAGGCATTTTTCCACAGTTTCAGGGGTAAATAAACTTATCTCATCTTGAATATTGATCCTCAGACTATTTAAATACCTTGCTACCTTGGCTTTTTCATCCTCCATGTACCCACAATGAAGAGTGTACTTGTGAAACTCCTCAGTGTAAGTAGCCACATCCATATCTTTTTACTTAAGGTTCTACATTTTCCTGTAAATCTGCACCTCGAAGTCAGATGGAAGGAACTGGGACTTGATCTTCTCTAGCATTCTGCTCCACAAAGATATCATACTCTTCCCATTCTTTACCCTTTCTCCTTGGGTGTAATTCCACCATGTAAGGGCAGCACCTTCAAGTTTAGTTTTTGCAAACTTGACTCTCTTACTTTCAGGAACTTCTTTGTACTCAAAGTAGTTGTTTAGAGCCTCAATCCACTCCATGACTTCATCCACATTCATCTTTCCACTAAACATGGGGATATCTATCCTAGCCTCTGAAGAGTCCTTACCAATAGCCTTAATGGCTTCCAAGAATTGCTTTTGTTCAGTCGGTATCACTGCCTCTTCTTGTTCCTCTTCTTGTTCCTCTTTCTCTTCTTCTTCATCTGAACCTTCATCTATCTTTTTAACAATCTTCATTGCCTTCAATTCAGCTTGGAGTGCTTCCTTGATTCCAATCTTGATCATCTCCTCCATCTCCTTGAATTTCTTGACCACTTCGGTGGTCATCCCCTTTAGAGGCATATCGCTAGCCTCTCCTTCACTTTCTTTGTCTGACATAAACATTCACAGACAATGCCAACACTTCTGCAAATCCTCAATTCAACTACAACACAATGCTCAATCATCTATCCATCCTACACGCTACTTCACAGACCCATTCCTCTCATCCAACAACAGATCCTAGAGATGCACTACCACTCTCTCTCGCAGTGGCCTCACTCTACACCCTCTTGCAACCAAACCTCTATTGGTGAATGGTCATGATAGACCTCATTATCGTCTGCCCACATATTACAGGAATCCTATTCCTTCTCGCACTAGATGGCACTAGCAATTCTTCATTTGCCTTCTTAGGAATCAAATATATAACTACCTAGATCTTTCACTAGCTCCAATACCAATATGATGGGGAGCCTCAGTCGGTAAGACTTACTCCGTCGGCCACCTTGCAACTTATCACTCTGACCCCACAACTCTCCCCGATAGATGACTCTATGGTTCTCGCCTATTGCTAAGACAGTTTCCATTAGTCATGTTGAGGTGGGTTTCGCTGACACGCCAATGTCTTTGCCTTCGGTGAGGCTTGAATATCCGTTTGGCTGATGCACCGATGCAACCCGTCGTCGGTATGACTCACCCTATCGAAAAAATCTAGTTTCGCCAGGCCGATACACCGATATGCATCTCAGGCCGTGACTTCCATTCAACGCCTTGAACCTCTCTTCGGCCAGACTATCCTCGTCGCTCTAAGTGAAAAATATTTCGTCGATGGCCTCTGTCTCACCGATATCAGCTCCAACTCCTCTGATCAAACCCTAGCACATGGAGATGCTAGGCCACCTACTGTGCACAATCCAATTCAGTCCTCTGTGCTACCGAACAGGAAAATGAAATAGGAAACAAAAATAGATATATGTACAATGAAGCCATTCCACTTATTTTGACAGAAATCTTATTAGTGGAATGCTTCACATCGACATTTTGCAACAACGGAATTACAGAAAGGAAAATAAATCTATAGTTATGCAATTTGTAATTACAAAGAATGGAAAATAAATTCATGACACATAATAGTTCGATTTCTCCTTAACACAATGCACAATTACATACAATCTCCTCTTCGATCTGATTACAATATCTAATCTATATATATTTGATTCATTTCTTTGAGATTTATAAACTTGCCCCGAGGAACACCAACCCATTCCAAGCGGCTGGGAGAAAACTAACTGATTCCAAGCGGCTGGGAGACCAACCGTCTAACCATTAACAATTTGACAAATGCAAACTAAGTACTTGGGACTTACAAAGTTTGTTCTATGTCTAGATACAAACAGAAATGACACGCATTGGTCGAATAGACCTTATTACAACGCAAACATGATTTCCTAAACAAAACATGATTTTAAATGCCTCATGGAGGCCACCTTGTGTTAGGTGCTCCTGCACCACAAACATGGAAGAGAATGGATTTCTTCTTTCTTTCATTCATGTTGGTTTGACTTGCACCAACGAATTGCCTGGAGAGCGACCCTTTGTGAAAGATGTAGCCAGGGCCTTGGAAAACCTCAAGACATCTTTCAGGGGAAATGCAGCTTCTTCTAATTTAACATCAACCATATCAGACCACCTACGCTATACCAATCCCACTGCATTATTGGCATCTGATAGTCAAAGTTCTACATTTTAGATGTTTGAGTTCGATTAAGTACTTCTAGTGCTTTATGTTAGCTATTTCAAGTTTATCTTCTCTCACAAGCTTGTCTATATCCATGCGAAATCCTCAGGTTAAATTGTAGCTCTTTAAAAAAGTAAGATGTTCCAAATCATGTGCATGTATTCTAGTAGCTGAGAAAGTATATAGATTGCTGAAATGTTGCAAAATGTGTAATATGTTGTCTTATCTATGCCACTTCCTCTGATTATATGTGGAATTTTAAGATTCTGATTTTCTTTCCCTCATTATTCATTAGTCTCCAAGCTCAAAAAGATGAGATCAATCTGGATGCTATAACAACCATGAAATATTCATTTCCAGAGAGGATACATTATGAACAAGAATTTGAAGATAATCCATTTTCGAATTTGTTTGAATAATTTAGAACAGCTTTAAAGGATGGATCATGGGGCTGCTTGCAGAATTCATTCAAATTTTTAGACCTATATTCAGACACGGTATGGTTGCATATACCCTTGAATTGAGCATTCATGATCCAAAAAATTACATTTAACATTATTTAATTGCATCAGAGATCTATAGCTACTACAAGCTTGCAAACAGCACCTAGATATTAGGCTTTAAATTTTCTGTAGTAATATTAAAGAGCTGTCTTGATTGGTCATGTAATAGAAATATGCATGTCACTCTGCCACCAATTTGATGAAGACGATAATTTGGCATAGTCGATATCATCCAAGTTCAGTTTAGGGTAAGCCAGCTATGAAGATTTCCTAAGTTATGTTAGGGTAGGGAATTTAGTTTTCTCTGGTCTCTTATTGGCAAAGCCTCACTATCATTTAACATTTTGGAATTGAGATAAAGGTTGTAATTTTCTAAAGGAGATAATAAGTTCTGATGTATTGCATTCAATTTCAATGAGAACAGATTTGCTAAACAGGCTATTATGCCATGTGTAAAAATCTAGATTTTATATCAATCTCAACGTTCAACTTTTTAACCTACAAGTTAATAGTGCACTGACAGCCCAGGCCTAATGGATATTTATAGCAAAGGTGAATTTTCATGTCAATAATGTTATAAGATTCCTCTATATGTACAAATATCTCTTAAGACTTTATTAAGAGTTTATAGGCTCTGCATACGTGTGAATTTATTATTTAGCTTTATCCATTATCCAAGTAAAACACTGCAGCATGCCCATCATGTGTAGATATAGGTTGAGAGTACCAGGCAGTCCAAAATGTCTTGGCAGATCAGACATGGTCTAATTTAATGTGCAGTCACGGACTTCCTCAAATTCCTCTCCCATGGACATTTCATCATCTAAACGTTTTTTACATGTAGGATAAGGTCCTGCCAGACTTGATATCTTCTGTTACATATGAGTATGTCCAAGGAAAGTACCAGTATATTCTCTCTGTTGCAATGTGCCAAAAAACTAGATAAAGTATAATTGCATATCTAACAGCCACTAAATATTCAGTCCCTTAGTTATATTTTTAGTAATTCTAGGGACGGAAATTTTAATGGAGCCAATTGTGGAACCTAAGCATTGCAGTATTAGCTCCCTCTATGAACCCTTAAAATGCCTTCCTTTGTTGCACAGGAATCAAATTGTTTCTGCATGCACCCCTAAATTCAAGGGATTCCAGCTAGCCTGGTATAAGATTGAAGCACCTCTTGATGTGCCCCTGGTGTCATTCGCTTCCCATTTATTCACCTCCACTGTAACTTCCTTTTTGGGAAAAAAGAACAAAATGAAAAACAAATCAGAGTATTTTTCATTTGCTTTCTAAATGAACAACCACGAAGCCCTCTTGCAGCATTCCTGGCTAACCAGCAGATCTTAGCAGAAGATTACCCATAAACTTTCTGATGAAAATATATAAAATGCCACGAATTTCTTAACCCATGCATCCTGCGCAGGATGTGAGAGTAGAAAAATAACAAAAGCAAAGATGGTGGAGTCTACCAATTTACCCACAGCTGCACTTGAAGAACTTTTTAATCCTATCAAACAATGGTGTCCTTGAGCTAATTGTGGATCATGTGGCTCATTCACACTTGCTTCAATGAGCTCACATCTTGCACCTTGTTTGCAATTTTAATCCTCATTATTAAGTCTCTTTGCCTCTGCCATGAACTCTTCTTTCTACTGTTTGGATACCAACAAGAGATTGCCCTGACCTGCATTTAGGTATGGAAATTTCAGAGACAGGACTATCTAGGTACCTTAAGAATCTTTACTTTGGAAGCAAATGGGAATAGATTGAGTGATGCCAACCTTTTTCTCCACCACCAGAATACTGTCGCTGGCCTTGCCAGAATATTGTAATGAAGTTAAATGAAAATTTAGCATCCCCTGTATTATATCATCTTTTCAGAATCAGTTATGTTAGCTTTTAACTCCATTAAACAGTTTATTTTAAACTAAAACTTTTCAAATTATAGATTATGTGAAAGGATTTTGAGGATTTAACTGCTTAGTTTACATCCACTCATATTTTGTGTAGTGGCTCGCAAGAATAAAGTATGGGATTTTCCAGAGGGTAATCTATCTCAAGCACATAACTTAAGACGAGCTTAATATTGGAATAGGCCCAGTGAACAATGTCTGTATCCTATATTTGCTAAGTCAACTTTTCTTCAATCTCTCGATTTCTCCATTAATTTTCTCAATGCCCACATTCCACCTCAACTCCGTCAACTTTCACGTCTGCAGAAACTCTAGCTGCAGTGCAATCAATTACAAGGAACCATTCAGTCCGCTCTCTCCACTTGCTGCAATTTTCTTTACCTTCGCTTAGAAGTAAACAATCTCACTGGTTCCATTCCCAACTCTTTGGAAAATTTGTCTTGCTTAGTTGAATTGGATTTGTCAGCAAACGATCTCACAGCTACCATTCCACCTGAATTGGGCGTGCTCACCCACCTGCAGGTTCTTTACCTTTTTACAAATAAGTTATCAGACATCATTCTCAACTCTTTAGGAAATCTGTCTACCTTGACCGATTTAGAATCGTCAGAAAACCATCTCGAGGACCCAGGGCTTAAATTTCAAAGTCTGTCAAGAAATTTTTTTCCTATAGTTTAGTTATCATACAATTAATTTTTTTTAACAAAGTCAAATTTTATATAAGAAATAGAAGAAATAAGAAATATTGTCCGGCTTACAAAAAATTTTAAAAATTTAATTGTTTGTTGTGAAGACCATTGTTTATATAAAATATTCTATTAAAAAATTCAAAGAGTATTTACAATTTTTTTTTAAATCTTGAGATTTTTTTTTAAATAATAGAAGTTTCTATCGTAAAATTTAAAAATAAAAGAAAAAATATAAAAAAAAACACACAGGTGGCTTTTTATGTTTTTTCCTTTTGTTTTTAAATTCTTTAATAGAAACTATTTGTGTGTGTTTTTATGTTTTTTCTTTCATTTTTAAATTCTTTAATATAAAATTCATAACGGTTAGATTTTCATATTAATTGTTTTTTCTATAGTTTTTAAAATAAATTACATGTATATTAATAAACTCAAATATTTATTTTTATTGTATTTTACATTAAAATCTTTAAATACAGTTATACAACTGTCAAATTTAAGCCCTGCCAGGACTCATTCCTACTAAATTGGGCATGCTCACTCAACTACAGTTTCTTTACCTTTTTAACAAATAACTTATCAGGAACCAATCCCAACTTTTTAATAAATCTCTCAAAATTGAATGAATTGACTGTATATCAAAACCAGCTGAGTGGACATATTCCATGGGAAATTGGTACCATGGTCTCCAATTTGCAATACCTCTGTTTATGGGAAATTAACTTATTGGAAACATACCAATAATTCACTGAATAGGTGCCAATGGAGCTGGGTACGTGGAACCTCATTTACAGCCTAAGGTTATGTTGGGACCCAAATTTTCCAGCTCCCAAACCTGCGTTATGTTGTGTGCCTAAATCCATCAAAATGCCCTTTGAATGTTTGCCCTTGTGTTTTGCCTTGTTTCATGCTTTTGAAAATCTGGAAAAAAATTCAAAAAATGACCAAGTAAAGTGAAAATCGACGAGTTCTTGATCAGGTAGAAATTGCCGATGAAATGGAACTATTCCTATTCCTACACAAAACTCCAATGAGATGGAACAAAGCGGACAAAATGAGAAGAGACAACAAGGAAGAAATTGGGGTAGTTGCCGGTCAGGTAGAAATCCTCGACGAGATGGAACAAGAGAAAAAAAAGAGAAGACAATGAGAAATTGGGAAGTTCCTGGTGACCAGAAAAACTTCCCAGAAAACTGACTCCCAACAATTAACACAAAATTAACTAAACATTTTAATACCAACATTAAGTTACTATGATTAGAAGGCAATAACAAATTAGAGGCCTTCCAAATTATTTAGAGATAATGATGAGCTATGTGAAATATAAGGTCAAAAATCAATCTCTCAAGAGAAAAAAATCTAATAAATGATGTTGGGGCTGATGTTTTACTCGAGTTTTTTAGTTAGTTGGACCTTTTGTACCTCACATTGGCTTTCACAATCAACGAATCTTCACATAGTGTTATCAAAAAATCTTTTCTACGGAGAAATTCATATTATATGCAAATCTACATGAACTCCTTAATCATCTAAAGGACAAAAACACCATGCCTTTGTTGGCAAGGGCCTACCTAGAAACCACTGAGATGGAGAGAAAAAAACAAAACAAAAGAGAGGGAGACAAATTGTAGAAATTAAAAAGAAAACATAAATTTATCTATTTAAGTATTTGTACTCAAAATTTACATTCATAAATTACAAAAACTCAAAGTTGCTGCTCTGTTTCATCTTTCACAAAATACTTTTTTATTTCCAAAGCTTTTCATTGCTCTTGCTGTTGGAGTTCTTTGCATTCCATTTTTGGAGCTATTCTTCATTCTAGAGTTGCCTGCAATTTAGAGCTAGTTGCACATTCTCTATTGTTGTTGCAACGTTCTCTCTGTTCTCCACTATATTATTTTTGTTCTTTTTCTCTTTTTTGTCTCTTTCTTGTCTTACAAAACATCTAGCGTCAAACTCCTTTTCAAATTCACCAACCAACATTTAATTTCTACTAGGTCAAAAACATAAGCAACATTAAAGGAAAGGGGTCAGGAGGAAAAACCCCAAAAATCTCTAATGGTGGGTAGGTGCAGTTAATGCACTGACTTTGGATTAAATTCCAACACTCCTCCTTAATCTAGAGTCACATATCATGAAAAAATGATCATTTGTGTCTTTATATAATTTTCTTTTGCGAGCTATTCTTTGGAGCTAAATTTTGTAGTTAGCTTTCTAGAGCCAATCTCTAGAGCTAATCTATAACTTCTGAGTTTGTCTTTCTAGAGCACCTCCGAAGCACTTTTGTCTTTTTGGAGCTGAACCTTTGGACCTCTACTGTCTTTCTAGAGCATCTTCGAAGCTCTTCTGTCTTTCTGGAGATGAACCTCCAGAGCTTTTCTACCTTTCCAAAGATGAACTTCCGGAGTTGTTTTGTCTTTTTGGAGCACCTTTGGAGCTCTTTTAAGACTGTCTTTCTAGAGATAAACTTTTAGAGCTATTTCCTTTTTGGAGTTGCAATTCTCCAAAGCTATCTATGATGTCAAGCCTATCTCTTAGGCATTCAAAGAAATCATTTGACAATGCCTTGGTGAAAATATTAGCGAGTTGTTACTCATTTCCAGTATTGAAGCTTGATCTCTCCGTGTTCTACCAACTCCCTTATAAAATAGTAGTGGATCTCAATGTGCTTTCTTCATCCATGGAAGACAAGATTATTTGTCAAGGCTGTTGAAGAATCGTTATCACAATATATGGTTGTACCATCTTCTTGCTCGTCATTTAAATCTACAAGGATTCTTCTCAACCAAATAGCCTGACATGCTACTGCATTTGCTACTATGTACTCAACTTCTACTGTGGAGAGAGAAACAATTGGCTGCTTCTTGGATGCCCATGAAATAGCCCCTGAACCCATGTGGAATACATAGCCTTATGTGCTTTTTTTGTCATCTACACTTCCTACCCAATCACCATATGTGTAACCAACCAGCTCAAACTCATTAGCTATGGTATACAAAATGCCATAGCCTTTTGTGCCATTGACATATCTCAGGATTCTCTTTCGTACTTGTCAGTGTGTGTCCTTAGGTCTCTCCATGAACCTAGAAAACAAACTTACTGCGTACATTTAATTAGGCCTTGTAGTAGTCAAATATATTAGACTTCCAACCATGCTTTTGTATAGGTTTGGGTTTACTTCATTGCTTCTATCCTCCTTCCTTAATTTCAGACCTGTAGTTGTTGGTGTTGGGGTAGGTTTGTTCTTCAACATTCTAAAACTTTTCAAAATCCGTGGCATAGTTAGTTTATGAAATAAATATGCCATGATGTGTTTGTTGGACCTTAATGCCAAGGAAATATTTCATCAAACCTAGTTCTATCATCTCAAACTCTCTTCTCATTACCTCTTTGAAATTAGTAATAAAGAGGTCACAATTTCATGTCAAAATTAGATCATCTACATACAAAAAAATAATGAAAATCTCACCATGAGCTGATTTGATGTAGAGTGTGGTCTCACTACTACTTTTACTAAAGCCAGTGCTTCGTAGATATGACTCTATTTCGTTGTACCATGCTCGAGGTGCTTGCTTAAGCCCATAGAGAGCTTTCTAGAGCCTATGTACCTTGCCTTCTTGCCTTGAGACTTCATATCCAAGTGGTTATTCCACATACACGTCTTCTTTGAGTACTCCATTTAGGAAGGATAATTCACATTCATTTGATATACCTTCGACTTGTGATGGGCTGCTATTGCTAAGACTACTCACACTATTTCTAGCTTTACAACTAGTGCATATGTCTCATCATAATCTCTTCAAGTTCACTCAACTTTGGCATATTTTCAGAATGGAGATTTTGTTTATCATATAGAAAAATATAAATGTTGTTATTTTCACTCATAATGTTGTTGATACAAATTTTTGTACTCACACTAGTTCTTTGTTGATCATCTTAAATGTGTTTATGCAAATCTAGTTGCAAGCTAATAAAAGGCCCTTCTTAATATGCACCCAATTCAACAATCAAAGGCATAAGTTTTTAATTTTAAAATAGGTCAACTATTTACCACTTTTGCACATGAATGAGATGATAGGTGGACTAGAAAGTAGTCTCTCTTGGAAACCTCAAGTTTTGGGTTCAAATCTAAAACTTTTTACAATTTAGAAAATTTTCACTCTAACCTTGTTCACCAACACATGCAGAGCCATTGTAGATGGTCCTCTTCTCTACCAACTAGTCAACACATCTAATGCTAACCACCACCATAAGTGGGCCAACACTCTTACACATCCTCTCAACAATGTGAGTGAGCCCCTGCTTGTGGACAAGGGAAGTTTCCTTGTTTGACTCTTGTTATTTTGCCACAACAAAATAATACTTTGCCTCCACTATATGTGTGTGATTCATAGCTTCATGAGTAGGAGAATGAAGATAATTCTCTCACTAGAAGGGAGCCAATTTAAGATGGAAAAAGTTTGCCTAATGGAAGTCAAAGTAACCTAATTTATCAAGATCTACCTCCAAATACTATAGTGTTAGCTACTTAGTCTTTTTTTATTATGTTTATGTTATGACTTTATGATTGTCCAATTGCCTATTTTGTTATTAATTATTGTGTAAAATTTAATGACTCCAAAACATAATAACATTTTCATCCAATTTTTAAAAACAAAGTGTATTTTTTTCATTTAAATAATATAAAAATCTATTTCATAGAAAACATATTTTCCATTTACATCTATCTATATCATGGCTTCTCCTCTTCCCTCTTATTTTAAATTCTTTGGTGTGCCATCCAATCAAGGAGGACTGTCATTTTTAGATTTTTCTTAGCATTCCCCATCCTCACTCTAATTTACTTTGATTGTGTGTATTTAACAATTCAAAAAAAATCAATGTAATTTATTTAGATTGTGTGTGCTTAACACTCTAAAGATTTTGGGATTCTGAATCAATGTCTATGTGCGTATTTGAGAACTCAAAAGTTTTTCAATGTAATTTAATTGCATTGTGTGCATGCTTGACACTCCCAAAGTCTTGAGCTTCTCAGTCAATGTCAATGTCAACACTCCATTATATTTTGTAATCCATCTAATTTACTTTGATTATGTGCGTGTTTGACAATTCATAAGTTTTTCAATGTAATTTAATTGCATTGTGTGAGTGCTTGACACTCATAAAGTCTTGAGAGTCTCAATCAATGTCAAAATCAAAGCTCGATCATGGGTAAGTGCAAGAAGATGGGGGGCCAAAAAGGGGTCTTAAGTGGCCACTTTTTTTCTGAAATCAGGAAATACTGGTCTTGGATGAGAAATTGAGCATAGTTACACTCAAAATTTGTAGATGCAACCAAAACAATGTTTGTAGTGCTCCGAGTCTACTTTCTAAACTACTATTTTTTTTTAAAATGGCATAGATTAAGGGGTTCAAAAGAGGGAGCCACAGAAATTGGCATTGTTTCTATCAATAAAACATAACATAGCATGTTTTGTGGCTCCCTCAAAAGGTCAACTTTTTTTTGGTATTTTTAAAATTGCTTCAGTGAGAAATTAGCTAATAGCATGTAGTTTATGCGTAATTTTTCTAATAATTTTTTGATGAATATTTGATTTTTTACTAATTTTCAAAGTGGACACATCCTAAAAAATAGAATTTTGGCCGTGCTACCCCTATAAATTTTGAAAACTAATTGAAAATCATTTTTTTCTTTTTTTAATATTTGTAGAATGGAGTCTAGTTTCTAAATATGTAATTATTTTGAAATTTCAATAAATAGTTAATTTACAATGAAAAAAAGACCAAACAATGCTTTTTGCCCAAAAATGGACACACAAACAAAAGAAATTAAAGATGAAAGGCTTAACATTGTTAAAATGTGAAAAAAATCACATCGTCAACTAGCTAAGAGAAAGACTAACATTACCCAGGTGTTTGATTTGTTTGACCTTGAAACACGTGCAAATCTGAGGGTTAGCACGAATGAAATTATGTGAAATCTTGAAGAATATGGAAAAACACGTCTGTGGCTGTTCAAAAGGCACTCCAAGCCTTTGGGTTGGAAATCCAAAGTAAATCCCAAGCCCAAGGCTTGGGATTCCCAAAGAAAAACATAATGTGCCCGCGTTATAATGCACTCGCGTTATGTTTTGCTTTGCATTTTTCCTTTTCCATAAAATTTTGTGTTGTTTGTCATGTTTGAAATAATGCGAGCGTGTTAGAACACGCTTGCGATAAGTTCCCCTTAAATTTTTTATGTTCAAGGCTATTAATCATGTATGTATGCCTATATGTATGTATGTATCTATCTATGTATGCCTATATGTATGTATGTATAGTGTCAAGGGCAGAGGAGGGTAGAGATGGGAGTGAGCTAGATAGGGGAGGAGAGGGGTGGATAAGGATTGAGTGATTAAGGTTTAAGGTTGAGGGTTGAGCGTTTAGGGATAGGATTTAGAGTTTAGGGATAAGGGATTAGAGTTTAGGACCTTGAGGGATTAGGGTTTAGGGTTGAGACTTTAGGGATAGTATTTAGGGTTAAGGGTCGAGGGATTAGGGTTAAGGTAGAGTGTTGAGGGTAGAGGGATTAGGGATAGGGTTTAGGGTTGAAAGTTTAGGGTTGAGGGATTAGGGTTTAAGGTATAGTTTAGTAGTTCTAGTGGATAGAGCCAGTAAACAATGGGAGATTATTTGTCTGTTTCATAACAATATACCTCCCCTAAGTGCGGGGTGGACAACAAGAAACATAGATGTACCCCAATGCAAATATTTTCTCATAATGATCATCCTTTTGATTTCAACTGTTAATTACTTACTGTGGATGTACCATACGCAAAGATTTTCTCATAGTGTGTACACCTATTGGCATAATGAACCCTAGATGGGCCAGAAAAACATGCCATATAACATTACTAACATTAAAAAAGTTCATAGCCATTTTTCTAACATACTCTTACTATCTTGTTCTCTTTACTATTAGAGTATCTCTTATCTTGTAACCCATGTATACTCCTCTTTTTATAGATCTTGATCTGCAGTTCAATTCATTTCATTCTCTTTCTCATCTTGATGATGGATCATGGAGTGTGATCCAAAACGTCGATGTTAAAAAAAAAAAAGGTACACAATTTAAACTAGAAGTTTTACAATCATATCATGGACTGTGGAAATATCATGTCTTCTATATACTCTTGCAACTCAAATATCTTTAAGAGAAGAGTGTCAAAAATGATGGGTTTAACAACCTAACATAAGGCAAAGCAGTTTTGTTGGGTTTAGGGATAGGGTTAGGGTTTAGGGTTGAGGGATTAGGGTTTAGGGTTGATGGATTATGGTTTAAGGTATAGTGTTGAGGGTTGAGGGTTTAGGGATAGGGTTTAGGGTTGAGGGATTAGGGTTTAGGGTTGACGGATTAGGGTTTAATGTTGAGAGTTGAGGGTTGAGGGTTGAGGGTTTAGGGATAGGGTTGATGGTCAAGGGATTAGGGTTAAAGTAGAGTGTTGAGGGTAGAGGGATTAGGGATAGGGTTTAGGGTTGAAGGTTTAATGATTGAGGGTTTAGGGTTAAAGGTTTAATGATTGAGGGTTGAGGCTTTAGGGCTGAGGGTTAAGGGATTGGGGTTTAAAATATAGTGTTGAGCATCAAGGGTTTATGGATAGATTTTAGGTTTTAATTTTTAAGGGTTAAGGGTTGAGGGATAGGGTTTAGGGTTTAGGGATAAGGGATTAGGGTTTAAGGTATAGTGTCAAGGGTTGAGGGTTTAGGGATGAGGGATTAGGGTTGAGGGTTGAGGGATTAGGTCTCAAGGTTGATGGATTAGGGTTTAAGGTATAGTGTTGAGGGTTGAGGGTTTAGAGATAGGGTTTAGGGTTGACGTATTAGCGTTTAATGTTGAAGTTAGGCTTAGAGTGTCGAGGGTAGAGGGATTAGGGATAGGGTTTAGGGTTGAAGGTTTAAGGATTGAGGGTTGAGGCTTTAGGCATGAGGGTTTAAGGCTTAAGATATAGTGTCAAGTATTGAGGGTGTAGGGATAGGGTTTAAGTTTTAAGGGTTAAGGATTGAGGGATAGGGATTAGGGTTTAAGGTATAGTGTTAAGGGTTGATGGTTTAGGGCTAGGGTTTAGGTCTGAGGGATTAGGGTTTAGGGTTGATGAATTAGGGTTTAATGTTGAGAGTTGAGGGTTGAGGGTTGAGGGTTAAGGTTGAGGGATAGGGTTAATGGTCAAGGGATTAGGGTTAAATAAGAGTGTCGAGGGTAGAGGGATTAGCGATAGGGTTTAGGGTTGAAGGTTTAAGGATTTAGGGTTGAGGCTTTAAGGATGAGGGTTCAGGGATTAGGGTTTAAGATATAAGGGTTGAGGGATTAGGGTTGAGGGTCGAGGGATCAGAGTTAAGGGTTGAGGGATTAGGGTTTGACGTTGAGGCTTGAGGGTTGAGGTTCAAGGGTCAAGGGATTAGGGTTAAATTAGAGTGTGGAGGGTATAAGGATTAGGGATAGGGTTGGAGGGTTTAGGGATAAGGGATTAGGGTTTAAGGCATAGTATTGACTCTATTGAGGGTTTAGGAATAGGGATAGCATTTAGGGTTTAGGGATGAGGGATTAGAGTTGAGGGATAATGGATTAGGGTTGAGGGTTGAGGGATTAGGGTTTAGGGATAAGGTTTAGGGTTGAGGGTTGAGGGATTAGGGTTTAAGGTATAGTGTTGAGGGTTTAGGGATAGGGTTGAGGGTCGAGGGATTAGAGTTAAGGGTTGAGGGATTAGGGTTTGACGTTGAGGGTTGAGGGTTGAGGTTCAAGGGTCAAGGGTCTAGGGATAGAGTTGAGGGTCGAGGGATTAGGGATAGGGTTGGAGCATTTAGGGATAAGGGATTAGGGTTTAAGGTATAGTATCGAGTCTGTTGAGGGTTTAGGAATAGGGATAGCATTTAGGGTTTAGGGATGAGGGATTAGAGTTGAGGGATGACGGATTAGGGTTGAGGGTTGAGGGATTAGGGTTTAAGGTATAGTGTTGAGGGTTTAGGGTTGAGGGATTAGAGTGAAAGGTTGAGGGATTACAATTTGACGTCGAGGGTTGAGGCTTGAGGGTATAGGGTTTAGGGATAGGGTTGAGGGTCGAGGGATCAGAGTTAAGGGTTGAGGGATTAGGGTTTGATGTTGAGGGTTGAGGGTTGAGGGTCGAGGGTCAAGGGTTTAGGGATAGGGTTGAGGGTCGAGGGATTAGGGTTAAAGTAGAGTGTGGAGGGTATAAGGATTAGGGATAGGGTTGGAGGGTTTCAGGATAAGGGATTAGGGTTTAAGGTATAGTATCGAGTCTTTTGAGGGTTTAGGAATAGGGATAGCATTTAGGGTTTAGGGATGAGGGATTAGAGTTGAGGGATGACAGATTAGGGTTGAGGGTTGAGGGATTAGGGTTTAGGGATAAGGTTTAGGGTTGAGGGTTGAGGGATTAGGGTTTGAGGTATAGTGTTGAGGGTTTAGGAATAGGGTTTAGGGTTGAGGGATTAGAGTGAAGGGTTGAAGGATTAGGAGTTGACGTCGAGGGTTGAGGCTTTAGCGTTTAGGGTTTAGGGATAGGGTTGAGGGTCGAGGGATTAGAGTTAAGGGTTGAGGGATTAGGGTTTGACATTGAGGGTTGAGGGTTGAGGTTCGAGGGTCAAGGGTTTAGGGATAGGGTTGAGGGTCGAGGGATTAGGGTTAAAGTAGAGTGTGGAGGGTATAAGGATTAGGGATAGGGTTGGAGGGTTTAGAGATAAGGGATTAGGGTTTAAGGTATAGTATCGAGTCTGTTGAGGGTTTAGGAATAGGGATAGCATTTAGGGTTTAGGGATGAGGTATTATAGTTGAGGGATGACAGATTAGGGTTGAGGGTTGACGAATGAGGGTTTAGGGATAAGGTTTAGGGCTAGGGTTGAGGGTCGAGGGATTAGGGTTAAAGTAGAGATGTGGAGGGTATAAGGATTAGGGATAGGGTTGGAGGGTTTAGGGATAAGGGATTAGGGTTTAAGGTATAGTATCGAGTCTGTTGAGGGTTTCAGAATAGGGATAGCATTTAGGGTTTAGGGATGAGGGATTAGATTTGAGGGATGACAGATTAGGGTTGAGGGTTGAGGAATTAGGGTTTAAGGATAAGGTTTAGGGTTGAGGGTTGAGGGATTAGGGTTTAAGGTATAATGTTGAGGGTTTAGGGTTGAGGGATTAGAGTGAAGGGTTGAGGGATTAGGATTTGATGTCAAGGGTTGAGGCTTTAGGGTTTAGGGTTTAGGGATAGGGTTGAGGGTCGAGGGATCAGAGTTAAGGGTTGAGGGATTAGGGTTTGACGTTGAGGGTTGAGGTTCGAGGGTCAAGGGTTTAGGGATAGGGTTGAGGGTCGAGGGATTAGGGTTAAAGTAGAGTGTGGAGGGTATAAGGATTAGGGATAGGGTGGGAGGGTTTAGGGATAAGGGATTAGGGTTTAAGGTATAGTATTGAGTATGTTGAGGGTTTAGGAATAGGGATAGCATTTAGGGTTTAGGATGAGGGATTAGAGTTGAGGGATGATGGATTAGGGTTGAGGGTTGAGGAATTAGGGTTTAGGGATAAGGTTTAGGGTTGAGGGATTAGGGATTAGGGTTTAAGGTAGAGTGTTGAGGGTTTAGGGATAAGGTTTAGGGTAGAGGGATTAGAGTGAAGGGTTGAGGGATTAGGATTTGATGTCGAGGGTTGAGGCTTTAGGGTTTAGGGTTTAGGGATAGGGTTGAGGGTCGAGGGATGAAAGTTAAGGGTTGAGGGATTAGGGTTTGACGTTGAGGGTTGAGGGTTGAGGTTCGAGGGTCAAGGGTTTAGGGATAGGGTTGAGGGTCGAGGCATTAGGTTAAAGTAGAGTGTGGAGGGTAGAAGGATTACGGATAGGGTTGGAGGGTTTAGGGGTAAGGGGTTAGGGTTTAAGGTATAGTATCAAGTCTGTTGAGGGTCTAAGAATAGGGATAGCATTTAGGGTTGAGGGATGATGGATTATAGTTGAGGGATGACGGATTAGGGTTGAGGGTTGAGGTTTTAGGTATAAAGTTTAGGGTTGAGGGATTAGGGTTTAAGGTATAGTGTTGAGGGTTTAGGGATAGGGTTTAGGGTTGAGGGATTAGAGTGAAGGGTTGAGGGATTAGGATTTGACGTTGAGGGTTGAGGCTTGGAAGTGTCAGTTGATGAAGCATAGGATGTGGCCATCCCTACTTGTGTTAAGGAAGATAATGCTATAGAAATGATAAAAAAGTGTTGACCCCATGATCCAGGCCCACATGCTCTGTTTTCATATTGATTCTGCGCGTGCTCCGACAAAAAAGAAGTGCTTTCATGCTGTTGGGAAGTTCACATGCACATTTGACACATTCTACCACCTTTGCATGATCTTTCCACCACCTTTTCTTCTTTGCCAACTTGATGAGGAAATAACATAATTTTCACACCAAGTTTGATATATATCTACTCAAGTTTCAATTTTTGTAGTGTTGCAATGTTAATTGTGATTCAATTTTAGGAATTTACCATTATAGATTGGTTAATAGTATTGTTGTTAGTAATTATATTTGAGTGTTATTCAATTTAACATTGAAAATGAAGCAAGTGGTAAAAAACTCAAATTGTTAAGGAGTTTGATGCATGAAGAAAAAAACACTACATAATTGGGTACTCTCTCCATTCGAATCTTCATTTTTTAGGTATGTCAAGTCTTTACATGCATGTTCTTTAAATTTTTGTTAATTCTATTTGAATTACTTTATCATGCTTTATCATACATGTTTAAAATAGACACATTCCCAATCAAGAAAGCAGCCTACAATCTCACATGATGCCATGTATATTTTCTACACTTGGGCTCTTTAATAATTATGTGTAATAAACAGACCTTAACATACCATGATGTCAAACTATACAAGAATAAATCCTTACAACATAATAAAAATACAATCCCACTATTATCTTGTATTCATTTATTAGGAAGTAATATTGGTCTCTTTATCATGCTACAGACAAATTCTTCGTCATGCCGAGGAAACGATCAAGAATTAAACCAACACAGGAAGAGATAGAAGCTAAGAATGCAAAGAAAGTAGTGGCTATGAGGGAACTTCATGAGAAGAGGAAATTGGACATGACAAATGAAGACATCCCAATTGAAGAGGAACCACAACCATCACAAAGAGAATGAATGCAAAAACTTCGTGCTACGAGAGATTTGAATACCATAGTTGAAGACATGTCCTCTACCACAAGTCAACATGTAGGGACACCATCTACCACATCTCAAGTTGAGAGTACATCATCACTCACATGTGATGAAGGAGGTACACCATCATTCCTACCTCAACCTCAAGGTATGTCATCTTTCCATCTTCGATCGAAGGTATTCCATCTAGCCCATCTCATTTAAATATTGATGAAATTCCTAATGTTGAGATGAATTTACCTAACTTAACACCACCTAGAATTTTACATAGAAAGCCAAAGTATTTGATTGATATTGATGTGAATATTTTGTAGCCAATGGAAGGTAAGATTCCAAAACGCACTTGTAGAAGATATGCTCATAAGATTTGGAGATTGTTCTTTGAAAAGTTAAATGAGATTGCAAGATGTCAACTATTCATTGAAATGATGCAAAGTATAAAGTATAGGTCCATCATGAAGATTCTTGGGTTGAGAACATCAGAGGCTTCAAGGGAAAAATCTATTGTCAAGAATCTAATGAGTGCGTATGAGAGTGTGGGTAACACCTCATGCACAAAAGATAGTAATGCAACATGGTGTGTGATTACATCGACTATAGTAAGTAGTCAAATGAGGAAAGCTTGTCTCATTAGAAAGACAAGTCAAGAATTGAGAATTAATAGGAAAACTTTATCAAGAGATGTTGGAAGATGCCCAAGAATTGAGGACACTAATGCCAATGAATTATGGGCGTTCTCGGGAAGACTACCATGAAAAGATAAACCAATTGTTGAAGCATTGAGATCACTAATTGAAGACTTTTGGAAGAATTACACAAGGGTATCTCCGAATCAAAGGGATCTGGTAAGGAGAATCGGTAGTCAGAACCGTGAGCCACATCAAAAGCATTTTTTGGATGAGACTCAAACACAGTTTTATGGTAAATTTCTAGAGAAGTATCCTCAAATTAAAATTTCTCAAAGATATTTTGAAATGCTACAACCTTTCTATGTCAAGATAAATCACAAACACACACTACTTGTTGTAGATTACATATTGAATTTTCTAACCATTTTGATGCTTATAGGTCTATATGTTTAGATATGCATACTAATAATGATTTGCAGGGTTGTGCCATATGTGCCCCACCAACATCTTCAAGAGACTTTATTTCAAGAATTTTATGTGAAAGAGAGGAAGGTCAAATAGTCTACAAGAAATTATGCTTGGATGGCACATGTCATCTTTGCGGTGGCTTGCAACATTTGCCAATATGTGAACATATGGAAAGAACACATGTGGTTGGAAATGAACTAGTAGAGTTTGGCAAGTATAAAATAGTGGCATACAATACAAAAGATGGTAAAGAAGAAAAGATGTGTGAGTTGGTTATTTAAAAGATTCCACTATATCAGTTTATGCCTATATTTCGTGACAACATAGTGTATGAGTATGCAAGACATGCCCATAAAGCTCAATGGTTGGACTTGCAATTCAAGTTATGCAAGGACACATTTCTAGTTGGTAGCATTGTTTCAGTCGTCGACTTTGCAGAGAACTATAGTCTACAGCCACAGCGTGAGGTGCAATCACAATATTACAACTCCACACATGTTTCTATATTTGTGCACATCACATTCATTCATGTGAATGATAGTACAAAGGATGAGAGAAAGATCATAAGGGAGTATAATTTCTATATTAGTGATGATCACACGCATTCTACAGAGTTTGTACAAGGTTGCTTTCAGGTGTTCTACAATGATTTGGCTAGAAGAGGCATATCGTTCAGTCAGCATATCATATGGTCAGATAACTGTGCATCACAATTCAAGAACTTGTAGAATTTCTATTGGCTGAGTAGGAGGCATAATTTTACAGGTATTTAGCATATGTGGAACTTTTGTGAGACCAGGCATGGAAAGGGGGAGCATGATGGTGCAGGAGCATGTATCAAAAGAGCCATAGCACAAGAAGAGTTAAAGTATAAAGACAATGCAAAGTTGACAAATGCAAAATCGATTGTCGAGTGGTGTAATGCTTCCATGGGTCCAGGTAATGAAGGTAAGTCTTTAGTTCATAGATTTTTTTGGTTGATAGATGATACTAACATTGTACCATATGAGGACTATTGTACACTGACAAGATCAAATGAGATGCACTCTTTCAGAAGCTCAATTGCAGGTTCATAGAGTATCCATACGTGAAAGATGTCATGCTTTTGTTCTTCCTATACAATTCAAGTCTGGGATGAGTGCGCGTCAAAGGAGTGGGTTGGCGAATGGCAGTTAAGTTATCTCAGCCCACTTGACACGTATCGACCCTCGATGGCACTGGAACTAACACAAATGGAATCATTAGTTGACTTTGACCACATATCAGATTTAGTTCAACCAGGTAATATAGGGCACGTATATGCATCTAATTTCATCTAGTTCAACTAGGTAATGTCATCTTACTTTGTAGTGTTTTTGTAATGTTGACTAATTTCATCTAATTTGCTACACATCAATGTAGGGCACGTATATGCAGTTATTGTAGATGAAGATAATGAAGAGGGAATAGATTATTACTTATGTCGTTGTGTTGAGGCCAAAAAGAAATTGGAGGCCCCTGTTATTGATGGAGAAAATATCGAATACCCTACAGGCTCAGTGGTTATTACTGGAACATGGCTTAGAAGGTACCCACATAAGAGTGTTAATATTTGGTTGTTTCAGGACTTTGACACGCATCGAAATATTCTTCATTACTCGAATCTTGTCGTGGCATCCAATGTTCATTTGATAAAGTATCAGGGTAGACCTTTGAACAAAATCTTGTGGAAGGTGCGTAAGTCTGACCATGAAGCAATACTTGACACGATAAAGAGTAGAGCAGACCTGGATGGTTTGTTGGATTAATTTGTAAGTATTCACATTGATTTTGTAAAGTCATGTTATATTGAGTTGTAAGTATGCACATTAATTTGTAAGGTTTATTTTTTTTAATTTCCTCTTGCATTTTTACACATATACACATTTTTACATCATCATGTTATGCATTTTTGGTGTCCTGCTCCTGATGCGACCAAACTCATAACTCACCCTACTTCCTCTAGACACCATTTGATGATCTCTCCAACACTTTGGATCCAGGGCGCCCAATCATGATGATGACCTATATACCATTCTCCCAAGGTGTTCATAATGAATGAAAAGAAGACCAAGGGCTCCCAAGCTTAATAGACTTATTTATTTCAATTTTGATGATCCAAACTCTTGCAAAATGACATCCACTTTCATGCCTTTAGATCTTCCTTCACATACAGGGCGCCAAATCAAGTTGAAAAATCTACATAAGGGCACCAAAATGGATGAAAGGAGACATGAAATACGCCTTAGGACTCCATGCTAAGGTTTGAGCCATTAAAGTCTCTTGATATTAGGCACTCATGATGATGAAACTTAGAGTTTTTTCCTTTCCTAGGCACTCATCTAAGATGTTTGAATGATAAGGAGCACCTAGACCTCTATAATGTACATTGGGTACCCAAATCAAGGTGATTTTAAGTCACTTTGAGTCATTTGAGGTCATTTTGAGTCTTTGAGTCATGTTGCAAAAAAGTGTCAATGTTGTCAAGTTGCACAAAGCAACTTTTGCATTTTTGGTGTCCTGTTCCTAATGCGACCAAACTGACAGTTCCAACACATCCAAATGGGTACGTTTAGGCTAGGCATGGTTTTGTTTTCACCCAAACATGTCGAAATAGTCCAAGCTACATTGTGCCGATGATATCCCTGAAGAGTCCAAAGTGCAAAAAGGTAGCAATCTTTGACGAGATGTTACTCGAAAATTGTGTCACTTAGAAATATTTCATCTAAGGCAACGTGATCATGTAGAGTGCCTCTACAATAACCTCTCTCAGTTTTTTATATCTCTAAGGCATTTTCCCGTGGTGAAAGGTTTTCTACTGCCCCAAAAATTGTCAGGAGGCAGTGTAAAGTTGCAAAGGGGTGTAACTTTTGTCCTGCTCCTGATGCAACCAAACTGACTATTCCAACGCATCCAGATGGGTACATTTATGCTAGGCATGTTCCTTTTTTTCACCCAAACATGTCGAAATAGTCTGAGCTACATTGTGCCAACGATATCCCTGTAGAGTCCAAAGTGCAAAATAGGCATACAATGTTAACTATATACAATACAAAATATATGTCCATAAATGCCATATAGGTATACAACAAAGGAACACAATAAAAAGTCATTCCCCTCTAGCTGGTGAAGAGAATAGATCATGAGTAGCCTTTAGTCTTCTAGGGGATGGAGAAGCGCATGTGGGTGGTCTACTACAAACATGAGGGTTGCTCCTCCTATTTAGTTCTTCCTGCATCTTTAGCTCTTACAATAAAAAGTATAGACATTAATATATAGAAATTACATGTTATAAAAAATGAAACATTTAACAAAATAATCACTTACCGCTACCATATAATCTATCTCCTCACTTGCCTCAGTAGCATGAATAGGCCGTCGTGATGTCATGTCCTATAGAAACCATCCAGATAGAAATTAAACTTCAAATCAATAATCTTTTGATTTTTCAAAAATAGACAACTATAACAATGAATGTAAATTAAAATTTACTAATCTACCTCATACCCCTGTTAATGCCATGGAGCTATGAATCGCAGAGGCCACACCATGCTCCATTGCCCTATGAACATGGGGAGGTGTCCCCGCAGCCTGCATCATCTGGAAATAAAACAACATTATTCAATTACAAAAACTATAATAGTGATGCAAATCATGGCTCCTAACATACACACACGTTCATCTAAACAAGGAAGTACACACAATAAAGCACACAAGTCACATACAAAAATCTAGTAAGTACGATTCATTCATTAAACTATTTATTTTATTACCTCCGTAAAGCTTTAAAGTCCACCACCGCTAGCAGGTGTTGTCATGAAATCTACAATATTAACCTATTCAACATACAAAATTAGATATTAGAATACCATTCATATAACGATGCTATTCACATGTAATATTTATAATTGTTTATTAGTTACATACCCCGACAGTAGATGATCTAGTGTAAAATGCAGGTGGAGAACCACTGAAAATTGCATCGACGCTATGAGCCTAAAATTTCATTAAAATCATCAATTTAAATTAGTTAATCTTGCATTTCAAAAATGAAATTTAATAAATTAAATTCAATAAACTTTCTAATATTTACCTGAGTATTAAGGCCGAAAGTCTCACTCAGGAGGGTATCTGTCATCACCATCTACTCAGCTGTAGATGTAGCCTATGCACCTGTGTCCTGACTATCCATGGGGTCATAACCACAGGATGACCTGCAAGCCTGACAAGCATGGGGTGGGACCCTACTCCTTGCACTATCTCCCAACCCACTCTGAGCTATAGGATTGGCATGCTCTATGATGCTCCGGGTCAAGGCACTAATGGACTGAAGTGTATCGACCTCAACACTCTCCTTCACAATGGAAGGGATAGAAACATGCTCATGGGCTGGTCTGTTGATTACTCGTCTCACTACCCACTATGGGTTAAGACGTACCCCTGGTCTATCTTGTGCTGACCCACCACCTCTACCTTGGAAGTCCCATATATCAAAATAGTTTGGCACTTTATTGAGGACAAACTCACAGTAGAGTTTCTTCAAAAAGTATTGTAGGACCTCATTATTATTGCATGGAGGATGGTCAAAAACCATCCACCACCTCTGCCAAAAATTGTCCCTTATTGCTTAGTTTTTGCACCAATGGATAGGGAACCTCTTGCATGTAATGTGTGGAGGTTGATTTGTTTGTGGGTTTGTGAAAATCGAACACAAGTCTAATTTTGTGATTTGTAATTTTTTCACATCTTGGTATGATAGCTTGTCTGCATAATAATCTCTAAACTCTCTCCTCTTATCCATCCAACTAGTTATTTGTTTGCTAATTGAATCTACATTTGATAACATAGATTCAAGAGATTCAGCAAGCGTGGACCTATGCAAGGTTAAAGTGGAAGGATCTTTCAACCTTGCAATTATATCTTCAATTTCTTTTTTGTTGTTTTCAATTTGCCCCATTATATTTTCTTGTGTTCTAGGGGCATGTCGAGGAATGGATGGAGGAGGTTGTTGTTCTGTAGGATTTTGTGGAGGAGGAGGAGGAGGTACATTGACATTTCCTAACAATTAACAAAATTTACATCAAAAATCAACTCAAACCTACCTATTTAGAAACAAATTCAAACAAAAAAAAAAATAAAACTCACTCCTTTGGCGTGCTCGACATCGTGGAGGCATTTTGGCGATGAATTTCAAAGATTTTTGTGTTGAATTGAGATCTCCAAAATGCGGGCGCGCTTCCTAGGGTTTGCAGGCCACGGGTATATAGGAGGAAAAAGAAATGAAATGAAGTGAAGTGCTTTTTTTAATTATTTATAGGAAGTAATAACGTGCTCGCATTATAATGTGAGCGTGTTATAACGCGCTCGCGTTATGTATTATTTTTTTTTCAAAACAATGTGGCCACTTTTTGGCCCCCCATCTTTTTGCACTTACCCTCATATTTTTTTAATACATCTAATTTACCTACCTACTTTGTTCCAAATTTCTAACCATCATTTTATGTCGCTTTCCTATTTTTGTTGGCAGTCCCAAATTAGATTGTGTAAAGGCGGGATTGTTTAATCCAAAAGTTTTGGAGTACGTATTAAAAGCAGACTATCAGCATATGCCATTATGTCATTCAATTAAAAGAAAACTGTAAAAAAATGTTTTGAGAGTCTGAGTCAATGTCAATGTCAACACCATCATTCTAATGCAAAATTAACTTCGTTCGAAATGTGTACACCATCAGTCTAATTCAAAATGAGGTGAGCATGTTTGACAATCCAAAAGGTTTTAAATGCAAGCAGACTGAGGAGACATTGATGTAGATATACACATCCTCTCTTTCATCATCGCCTATCAACTATTTCTTCATATCTTCCAATGCCCACACACAGATTGCTCTTAAACTCAACCAAACCAAAAACTAGGTATACTTTTGTTTTCCACAAGACAGTGGAATTAGGGGAAAAAACCCAATAGGTGAGATAGTTCCAATGGTTGAGATAGTATATGTGCATTTAAGGCCCAATATTTAAAAAAGTTTAGTACTAGTAGTTGTGACATTAAGGTTGTTAGGGTTACTATAAGTACTAATAATTGAATGAAATGTGCATTTTAGATTTAAAAAGCAACCAATCATGTGATGCCACATCAACCCACCAACAAAACATGACTTAATGCACACCTATTGGTCCACCCTTTTTTGGGGGGAACTATTTGACACCTCAATAAAAAGCATGCTGATGTGGCATCATATTTGACGATGTGGCCCTGAAACCTTAGTTATAAGCAAGGGCGTTGCCAAGTAAGCTACTGTAAAATTTTTGGAGTTATTTGAAATTGCCACGTATGATTTTGAGAGGCATGAAGTTAGGATGCACCACTACTGGGTCCTCTCCCCTACAGTGAAAACATGACAATATTCAACTAAACTAAAAATAAACAAGATTAGCATAACCCAACTCATTGTCACCATTCCTGCACTGCAGAAGTTTTGGGGATGCTCATTGCTAGTAAGGTTTCTGATTGCATAAAAAATGAGATAGTGTCACACTGTTTCACCATATGCAACAAACAGATTTGCAAACTGATCAGTTTACATTTGTTAGCATACTTCGAGCCTGTGCCAAAATGGGAGCTTTGGAACAGGGTATGGACATCCATCAAATGCTTTGAAAGAGGGATTTTTGTCAAATATTGTAGTTGGAAATCCTCTGGTAGACATGTATGCAAAATGTGGAAGCATAGGCAAGGCATGTGAACTGTTTGACCAAATGCCTCGAAGAAATGTGGTCTAACGGAATGCTATGCTTGCAGGATATGCACAAAATGGGTTTATTGAAAATGGTTTAGAAACTTTCAAACAAATGCAATTGGGAGGTGTAAAGCCAGACTTGACAACCTTTGCCAGCATCCTCCCAGCCTTTGCCAAATAGGATCTTTGGAATAGGGTATGGACATCCATCAAACCATAAAGGATAGAGGACTTTTGTCAGATGTTGTAGTTGCAACTACTCTGGTAGACATGTATACAAAATATGGAAGCATAGACAAGGCACGTGAATTGTTTGACGAAATGCCTCAAATAAATGTGGTCTCATGGGTTTCCATGATTGCAAGATATGAACAAAATGGATTTGTTAACAAAGCTTTAGAGACTTTCAAGCAATTGAAATTGGTAATTGTAAAGCCATCATCTTCCCTACTTGTGCCAAAATGGGAGCTTTGGAGCAGGTATGGACATCCATCAAAGCATAATGGAAGGGGGGTTTTTATCAAATATTATAGTTGGAAATGCTTCAGTAGACATGTATGGAAAATGTGGAAGCATAGACAAAATGTCTCAAAGAACTGTGGTCTCATGAAATGAGATGATTCAGGATATGCACAAAATTGATTTTGCAAGATACTCTCAAAATGTTTAAATTAATGAAGCACTTTGAAACATATCCTAACATTATAAACTTTTCTTGTGTTCTATGTGCATGTAGTCATTTAGGTTTAGTGGATGAGGGTTGTGCATACTTCAATCACAACCCTTATTGCATTACATCTACAATCGATCATTATGTATGCATGCTTGACCTCCTTTCTTGTGTTGGGTATCTTGAGAACACCCTAAAATTTATAATTAAGATGCCAATTCAACCTGTGGTGGTTGTGTGGATGTGTTTTCTTGGTGCTTGCATATCACATATGGATATAGGCTTAGGAGTATTTACAACGATGTTGCTTTTTTATTTGGATCCTAAAAATGTTGTGACTTAACATCTATGCAGTAGTGGGAAGGTGGTGTGAGGTTCAAATGGTAAGGAGATTGATAAAAGATAAAATGAATTAAAAGGATCATTGGGTGTAGTTGGATTGAAGGCCATAAAATGGCATGTTCTTTTTGTATAGGAGATAGATTGCATCCATAGACACAAGAGATCTATGCAAAGTTGGAGAAATTGGCCTAGGAGATGAAGGCGACAGGGTATTCTCCAAATTCAAGACATTTATTTAGTGATTTGGAAAAGGAGGAAAAAGAATTATTTGTCTATCACCATAGTGAAAAGTTGGCAGTTGCTTTTAGTTTGTTAGATGTGCCCCCTAGAACAACTATTAGAGTTGTTAAGAGCCTTCGAGTATGTGTTGATGCTAGATTGCAATGAAATTTATCTCCAAGATTGTCAAGAGAAATTGTTGTGAGAGATGTGAACTGTTTCCATCATTTTGAATAGGCAAAATGTTCTTGTGAAGATTATTGGTGATGCTAAATGAAGTTATTTGAAAAATAGGCTTGCACTATAATAATGTGCACCATAGCTGACTTGCAATAATAATGAAGGAACAAGATTTTATTTTCAGTTTCTAGACAGAAAAAAAATGGTTTTGTTTCTGTTAAATGAATAGTTTACAATCTAGACTATGATGTTGGCTTTGTAGAATTAGATGCATATAGTGCAATGGAGACCACTGCTTATATACACTATTGGGGTATCATTCGAAGACTTATTTTATGATAACATGGATGTTTAATTGAATTGTTTTCATAAACCTACATATGTATGAAATGAAATGTTGTAGGAGGAGCTAGAGAAAGAGAGAAACAAAAGGTGAGGAACACTTCAAGTAAATTGAAAGATGCTTGACCAACAAGAAATGGGAGAGGAGGGCTCACAATTACCCTTGCCATTTTGTATAGTTCTTTTGTTTGGATTAATTGTATTATCTTTTGCCTATATGTTTGGTTAACCATTTAATTGCACATTCTAGATTCAATATGTAAATTTATATAAGTGTATGTTAATTTTGTGTCATTTATGGTCAGATATTTCTAATGTTGTTTCACATCCCTTTGCTTGGTGAAATAGCTAATAAATTTGTGAATTCGTAGGTATTTTTTAATTTAATCTGATTTCAATCTATTTGGTTTTAATAGAAATAAACCAATATAATTAGAAATAAACCAATATAATCTATTTGGTTTTAGTGATGGTGTATGAGTGACAATAGGGGGAAAATAGAGGAACCAAAATCAACTATAAAGATAAAATGAGTGATCTTTTTACTTGAAAAAATGGCTTGAGATGAATTTCTAAGATAACACACCTTTGGTAAATAAGGTGGGATGACAATGGATTTTGTGTTCCTAGGGAGAGATGAACTAACCATCCAATAATGTCACTAGGAAGATTACTAATTAAATAGTGACAATAGAATCTTCAACATAAAATGGAGATACCAATTCCTAATCAAATAGAAAATAATGGATTTGATGTCGTACTATATATGGGCATTTTCTAATCCCCTTTCAGTAATAAACCATGGACCAAAAGATCTAGTTAATTTCCCAGTAGACCAATAAGCCATGGACTACTCCCAATTCTTATTTAAGTGCATGATCCACCATAGATGATTGGTTATTTGGCATTGCAAGGCCGGGTTCTTTGCTAGAGGGAGATAGAAATAGGAGAAGGTAGGTTGATTATTATTTTCCCTCTCCAATTAGTTGAGATTGTTGTTATGTTGGCATCAAAATGATTGTTCATCAAGGCCAGCATGAATGATCCCAAATAGAGAATCCTACCCAACCTCACATATGAGGTCTTGGAAGAAAACACCTTAATTGGAAGAAGAAAATGAGCTATTATTTCCCTAGTATCATTTCCCATTGCTATTGAAGAGAGTACCAAAAGTAAACTATGGTCCTAGTGAGTGCAACCCCCTCTTCATAGTTTAGACTCCATTGGTGGAAGTTTTCTACCTTTCATCCCTAAGTTGAAACAAAAGTAGACCCTACTAGGCCATCCTTCCTAACAAAAGAAAATAAGGCCAACCTTACATTTTCTAGTTGTTTTATCTTTTTATTGGGAATTCTCCCTACCCCTCTATAGTTGTGTGGTTGGTATATGTTAGAGATTGACTAAAAAAATTCCTACCTATATCTTTCTTATGAAAGCATGTGCTACTAAAATGGATTTCACAAAGAAAGCCAATTATTGATGTTGGTGAGGGGCGTACTCTATAATGGGGGCTAAGATAAAGGAGAGATAGACCAAGGCCCTTCTTGAATCAATTCTTCTTTCAAGGTCATCCTTTTCCTAACTAGAATATGAGGGGAAAGAAAGAACATATTAGCCACCACCAATATATAGGTAGAGCCCCTCTTCTTCTGAGACTCCAAAGAATTGGTTTTCTAGATCTTTCTTATCAATTAATCTTTGAGAATCTATTTTTTGGTGCACTAGAGAAGAAGAGGACATGATCCCCCTACCTCTATATTGGTTGTCATGAAGGTCATTGAACACATAGAGAATGTGATGCAGTCACGGATGGAGGGTCCAGAGAAAGAACTGTCCAACTGTGCAGCCTTAGAGTCAACATAGTGGAATAAACACAATGATTAAAACAGTAAAATAGAATTTTCTTGATTCAATATCAAAAATGATTACAATTGGCTTACATGCCAGTTACATGCTCATTACAATTCAACATGTGAAAGATATGACAATTGGGCACATTTGCCTTCTATGTTGCTTTCTCCTATGGAAGCTTCAATCTATCCTTTCTAACTAACAAAAATGCTTTCCAATGGATCTAGGAGATGTTTATATAGCATTCTCCAGCTCAAGGAGTGATCCATATTGGCCTCAAGGGCTTCCACATCCCAATTCCTTATGAAACATGTAGGTCAGCCAAGATCATAGGGTGATGCTCCTATCATATATGAAACATGTTGCATTTCTGGATGAAGGTGTCTTGGGTCCCATAATGTCTTGTGTGATGTTCCATTAGGTACCGCAAACCCCATATGCCAAACTAAGTGATAGATGCTCTGAACTATGATTCCTAATGATGCTTCTGACAGTGATAACTTCCTCTAGACATTTACAAATCTCCTAAAATATTAATATGATGTGTAAGAGCTATTATATGGTGTTAATCCTGTGCCATGAGTTGTGAAGTGATCATGTGATGAAATGTAGTGGCTTATTCTGAAACTACAACTAATTGAAATACAAGAAAATAAATGTTTCTAGTTGATACAAGATTGCCTTTCAACCTAGGATGCTCCTACATCAGACAGCCAGGGTTGTTTGAAAAGTGAGTCCGTCACTTTCCTGGGGCTAGAGGAAAACCAATACGGTCTACCTCAGCCTGAGAAATCCATGATGAATCCTCCTCCAATCTTCCTTTCCACTTAACTAGGTACTCCTTATACTGCCTATTTCTGGTGTTGTGCCTAACTCTAATATCCAAAATCTTCTCTATCTACTCATGTTGTTGATGCAGTATCTGATCCTCCCAAAAAAATTCCATGGTGTCGTCACTAGGTTGGCTTTCATGATACTTATATAGATCTACAATGTTGAATATGGGTGATATGCTAGGTGCTTCTAGTAAATCCACTTCATATGCATTTCCTGAATCAAGGGTAAGTGCACAAAGATGTGGGACCAAAATGGGGTCTTAAGATGCCACTTTTTTCTGAAATAAGGAAATATTGATGTTGGATGAGAAATTGAAGATAGCTACACTCAAAATTTGAAGATGGAACAAAAACAAGTCATAGTGCTCCGAATCTAGTTTTTAAACTACTATTTTTTTCCAAAAATGATTGAGATTAAGGGGTTCAAAAAGGGAGAGCACACCAATTGGTCCTATTTTTCTCAAAAAAACATAACATAGCGTCTAGTGTGCCCCCCCTAAAATGTTAACTTTTTCTTAGTATTTCAATAATCACTCTGGTGAGAAATTAGCTAACACCATGTAGTTTATCCCTGATTTTTCTGATAATTTTTTCATGAATAATTGATTGTTTAGTAACTTTTGAAGTGGACACATCTTGAAAAATAGAAATTTGAGCATGCTCCCACCTAAAATATTTGAAAACTAATTGAAAATTGAATTTTTTTTTTGAATACATATAGAATGGAGTCTAGTATCTAAAAATGTAACTTATTTCAAATTTTGATGAATGGTTAAAAAAAAGTCAAAAATACAAGACACTAGTTTTTGACAAAAAATAGACCTATTAACAAAAGAAATTCAAGACGAAACCCTTAACATACTCAAAATGTGAAAAAAATTATATGGTTAGATAGATAACAGAGAGATTAAGATTATGGTGGTATTTTATTTAAGTATTTAAAAAGTTGTCATCTTGATGGGGAGCACGCTCTAGATTATCTCCAGATTTTGCTAAAAATTGATAAAAACACGTCAAAGAAAGCTAATCATTACTAGCTATACACATGCCAATTGCATTTGCTTAAAATTTTCAAAAGCATTTTTAACAAATCTATTTTTTCATATCTTGCAATCATTGCATTCCATTGTACAAAACATCTCTTTGAGGTGTTACATCATACAATTGACATGCCTTGTCTATACTTCCACACTTTACATACATGTCTATGAGGGCAGCTACACATCCTATCATCTCTCTCACTCTCTACTTCCCCCCCTCTATGTCCTACCCTCTCTCTGATTCTCTGCTTCCCTCCCCTCTCTATCTCCTACCTTCTCTCTTACTCTCTTCTTCCCTCCTCTCTCTACCTTCTACCCTCTCTCTCTCTCTCTCACTCTCTACTTCCCTCCCCTATCTACCTCCTACCCTCTTTCTGAGTCTCTGCTTCCCTCACCTCTCTACCTCCTACCTTCTGTCTCACTCTCTTCTCCCCCCTCTCTACCTCCTACCCTCTCTCTCACTTTCTACTTCCCTCCCCTGTCTACCTCCTACCCTCTCTCTCAGTCTCTGCCTTCCTTCTCTGTCTACCTCCTACCCTCTCTCTCTTTTTCCTTCACCTATCTACCTCTGACCCTCTCCCACTCTCTACTTCCCTCCTATCTCTACCTCATATCCTCTCTCTCACTCTCTACTTCCCTCCCCTCTCTACCTCTCCTCATCATTCTTCCCATCCAATGAAATTTCATAAATTATCTTGTTTCTATTTCATCATCCTAATTTATATCCTTGTCCCTCTTTGCATGTCCTAGTTTTCTTGTTTCTATATTCTTTGTCGACATGGGAGAGGAGAGGGAGGAAGAGGGAGAGAGGATGGAGATGGAGGGGAGAGAGAGAGGGGATAGATAGGGTGATAAGGAGAAAGAGAGAGTCCTAGTTTTCTTGTTTTGGAGAGAGAGAGAGAGGGTTGGTCAGGTTTATGAGTTTAGGGTTTAGTGGAATTATTTAGGGTTTATGGGTTAGATTTTAGGGGAATTATTTAGGGTTTAGGGGTTTTAGTAGAGAGAGAGAGGTTTAGGGGCATATTTAGGGTTTATGGGTTTAGGGTTGCTCAGACCTTTAGGGGTAAATTATTTAGGGTTTATGAGTTTCTAGGGTTGCTCAAGTTTAGGGTTTAGGGGTTAGGTTTAAAGGGGAATTATTTTATAATTTCCCTCCAATCGTCCTAATCCTAATGCATTAGTCCACCCATCTCCTAATCCATCAATCCCTATCATCCATCCACCATATAACTCACCATCTAATCCACCATCAAACATTCTAAGATTTAATACATCAACCCATGAACACTTGAAATTTTTTTTTGTGGATTCTTTGCAAAATCCAAAAATAAAAGAAAAGATATGGAGCCATCCAAATCCACAGATCCAATTTTATCCCCCTCTAAAACTACCAATCCTAATCCATTTGGGCCTCCTATATCCATTCACTCGATCCTAATCCTAACCCCACAACATCTTCCATCATTTTCCATCAACTATATGCATATCCTAGTCCATCAACCCATGAAGCCATGAAGGATGTGACCCAAGGACTATTAGCAAGGAATCTATGAACATCATGTACTCAAATTCCTATCCTTGAGCCTAACAAAGAACCTCCTAATAACATGTCTACCACTCCAACACCATCATCCACTCCTATGTCTATCCATTTCATTGAATAGTCTCCTACCATAATTCTAAGTCAAACCCCATCATATAGCCATGTTGCCAAACATCAAAAGATTAGTGATCCCATCCAAGATCCCATCACATCCATCTAAGAAACCCTATAGATATGTTAAGAGCCTAGTCCAAAGCATGTGGAAACACCAACCACCCATCCTAATCAAAATCCAAACATCCCATCTAATCCCATCTTGGTTCCCTTACCATCTCATGGTCAACCCCTTTGTACATCGATCCCATCATTGATCCTGCAACATCTCCTAGTGAACCCCTATCACCACCTCTTACTCCCCAATCCAATGAATATCAACACATCCCTACTTACCATATCCATATCTAATATCGCGTTATCCATGCTTATCCTCCATGTGATCAAGATATTATCTATGATCAAGATCTTATCCATGAGCAAGATACCCACATCACTCCTATCCATCATCCTATACTAGTCCTATTCATTATCCATCAATATCCCATGATGAGACACTTGGTCCCCAAGAAAACATAGATAATCAAAAAAATAACTTGGATCTTATCAAATCACATCCCAATAAGGATAATGATAATCAAGATCCAAGAATTATACATCCATTTCCCAATGATCCTCCATCATCCCCTATGGAACTATATGTTTAGGTGTTTAGCCTGGTTGCTCATGTTTAGGGTTTAGGGGTCAGGGGCATTATTTGAGGTTTACATGAGTTTAGGGTTATTCAAGTAAATAGGGTTTAGTGTTTGGGGTTAGGGTTTAGGCCCAAATTATTTAGGCTTTAGGGGTTTAGAGATGCTCAAGTTTAGGGTTTAGGGGTTAGGAGTTAAGGTTTAGGGGTTTAGGGTTTAGGGTTTGGGATTAGGGTTTAGGCCTAAATTATTTAGGCTTTAGGGGTTTAGGGATGCTCAAGTTTAGGGTTTAGGGGTTTAGGGTTTAAGGTTTAGGGTTTAGGGGTTAGGGGTTTAGGGTTGCTCGAGTTTATGGGTTACAGTTTAGGGTTTAGAGAGAGATAGAGAAAGGGGACCAATAGAGATTGGGAGAGATAGGGAGATAAAGGTTTAGGGGTTAGGGGTTTAGGGGTTAGGGGTTAGGGTTTAGGGGCATTATTTAAAGTTTAGTGTTTATGGTTTAGGGGTTAGGGGTTAAGGTTTAGAGGTTTAGGTTTATGGTTTAGGTAGAGAGGAGAATAGGGAGATATAGAGGAGACCAAGCCTGGGAGACATATCTCTGTCTCCTCTATCCCTCTCTCTAACTATACCTACCTCTCTATCTTGCTCTCTTTCAATCTCCTCTCTCTAACGCTACCTTTCTATCTCTCCCTCTCTCACTATCTCCCTCACCCTCTCTATCACTCTCCCAATCCCTTTACCTCAAATTTATCTCCCTATGTCTCTGGAAGTTGTATCTCTTGATCTCTTTCCCTATCTCTATCTCTCTGGACATATCCCCATCTCTTAATCTATCCCTCTCTGCCTCTCTCTCCTCCTCTCTCTCTCTCTCCCCATCCGTCTACCTCTTCAAATCTCTCTCCCTGTCTCTAGACATCTGTCAATCTCTTTCCCTATCTCTATCTATCTGCATAACCCTATATATTAATATATCCCTCTCTACCTCTCTCTCTGTATTTCCTTATCTATCTCTCTGATGTAGAGGCAAATTGCATACAAGAAGAAAGACAAATTTGGCAAATTTCAACTACACCAATGAGCCCAAAAATAAGGATCTTCATGGAAAAGTGGGAACAACAGTTAAAGTTCTTTAATTCTTCTTGGAAATGATGTTTGGGCATGTACTAGAACTCATCCCATCCATTGGTAAATGTGGATCAAACTTTGAACAATTAGTTCCTTCACAAACCTCAAGAAAGGCTAGTAGCCCTACAAACAGAGAACAATCCCAATAACTTTTTGCAAAGAAATCTAAATACAACTCTTAGATATGAAATAGATACCCATTATGCCTCCTCACAATATACTCTAGAATGGGTTTGGGTTGTTTTGGAAAGTATGCCTTAACCAATAACCCTCCTAGTGGTTTTAAGCCCTAATTAGGCCTAGTTTGTGAAGCAAGTACCCTCAAATGGCAACTTGAAACTCTCTTGACCACCCAAACATGTCAATGGCATCCCAAAACCATGGAATCCAACATCCATTTGCTGTTGGAACTGACTGTTCCCAAATCCCTTACTATGGTTGTCTCACAGGCTTCTTTGGTAGCTTAATACATGGTTTTATTAAGCCCACTCAACAAATCTTGGTCAAATGAACTCCTCCACCATTGTAATCAATCAAAACATCTAAAACAAAACTAAACACACCCATCCCATAGGTCTTATGGCTTGGAAGATTGTGGGATGGTCAATTTTCCATGATTGGAGGCAAAAACCCTTGTTTAAGGTTCTATGGACTGTTTTTTGAACAAATCCTTATAACTCCCTTGTATTTCAACTTCAAACCACTAAAATATATTAAAATGCAAGATATTTCAATGCTCTACCCAATCAAGACATAGAGAAGTGGCAACAATTCAGTACCTTTGTTGTGTACGGTCTAGGACAACAATTTGCACCAAGAAAACAGAGATGTGAAATAACAGTTTACCAAAGGTTGGTTATAACTTAATCCATTTCCACTTTCAATACTTCAAAAAATACTTATGATGAAGGTATTTCACCACACTATACTCCCAAGTAACATCTAAGACATGACAGTTCCGTACCACTGAGAAGTACGGCCAGCTTCTACAGAAAATTCAAGAAATAACAGAAAAACAACAAGTAAATGGTATTTTGTTTGTCTACAACTCCTTCTCCTCCTTACATTTGATATGTTCAAGTATATATAGGTGTGTCTACTCCTTGAAACTTCCATTGGAGTAGTTGTGATCGATGGGGAGGGACTACAACCAATCAAACTCCCAAAACTGTCTTTTGGACAGTTTACAAACTTCTACCAACTGTTTGTGTGTTTGCATAATCATTGGTGATTATGAACCTCCAAACACATTTACAATTTTATTAGGCTTTGAACATGCCTTAGAGTTCGTTGGAAATACCTTAGGTTCTTTGCATATGCCTTAACAAGGTTTAAAACATAAAGATTACATGACTGTCCTCTATAGGCTCTTTATGACAGCAATAGATTTATGGACATAGTCCTTTATATCATGACATCTTAACCTTATTACATCATTTGGATGGTCTCTAGGACCTTATTGAACAAACAAAACAAAATGGAGGTCAAAATAAGATAAAATCTCTTGGTGCTCTTGCACCATACTCCCTGGGTGGAAAGAGAACTCAAGTCTCTTGAGGAAGTAGATGAACAAGTGTGACACCATGCTTCAAGATGTCTTCTTCAGTCATCCAAGTGGCATCTTCAATAGGCAAGCCACTCCATTTGACAAGAAAATGCTTGTATGTCTTCTTCCTTGTCTTCTTCAAGACCTTGGTGTCAAGAATACTTTCCAACTTCAATGGTTGATTGGGTGGAAGACCCTTGATCCAATCTTCATCTACTGTTGCTGTCATATCTGCCTCTGGATCAGCATTAGAATCACCTTTGAAAGGGAACAAATCTGAAACATTGAAGATAGGAGATATGGCCAAGCCTTGAGGAAGTTCAATCTCATAGGCATTGGGCCCAAACTTGTGCACAATCTGGCATGGTCCTATCTTCTTCATGAGGAGTTTAGTTGGCTACCCCTTAGGAAGTCTTTCCTTCTTCAAATATGCCATGACCAAATCCCCAACCTTGTATTGCACATCTCTCCTTCTTTCATTGGCTTTCTCCATGTACTTGGCATTGTTCTTTTGAAGAGTTTCCTTGACATTATCATGAATGTCCTTCATGGCCAATGCAAAGTCTTCACCTTGAGCACTTTTTCTTTCCAATCCATCGAGATCTCTCAATTCAAGAACACCTCTTAGATGAAGACCATAAACAATCTCAAATGGACTCCTTCCTGTGCTTCTATTGGTGGAATCACTATAGGAAAACTTTGGTTGAGGGATGATCATATCCCATGCCTCTCCATGCTACTTGGTAAGACACCTGAGAAGGTTTCCCAAGGACCTATTCACCACCTCAGTTTGGCCATCAGTCTGAGGGTGATAGGATGAAGTAAAGGACAATTAAGTGCCCAACTTCTTCCACAAAGTGCACCAAAAATGGCCTACAAACTTTGGATCCCTGTTATTGAACAAATAAAACAAAATGGAGGTCAAAACAAGATAAAATCTCTTGGTGCTCCTGCACCACTCTCCCTCACTAGATCTATCTCCCTATATCTCCCCTCTCTCTATATATATTTATCTCTATCTTTCTCCCTCTACAGACCCCTTTGTCTATCTCAATCCCCCTCTCTCCCTCTCCCCGTCTCTATCTCCACCTATGCCTCTCTATCTCTCTATTTGCTCCTCTTTCTATATTTTTTCCTTTCTCTAACTCTATCTCTATCTCTCCATCTCTTTCTAGATGTCCTTGGGCTCTCTCCCTATCCATGTCCATGTCCCTCTCTATCTCTCCATGTCTCCTGGTCTCTCTATCTCTCTCTATTTATCCAGGTCTCCCCCTCCCCCTTTCTATGTCTCCCTCCCTCTCTCTATATACATCCCTTTCTATCTACCTATTTATCTCTTTATCTCTTTATTTATCAATCCTCCCTCTATCTAAATATATCTACCTCTCTATCTCTATATCTCTCTCCCTCACATTCCAAGGAGTCAACAGATAGAGGGAGAGAGATATAGAGAAAGAGAGGTAGATAGAGTTGTAGAGAGGGAGGATAGAGAAATAGAGAGAGAGAGAGAGAGACTCTCCCATGTAGATACAAGGTTACATTTGTACCTCCTAGTATAGACAAGCTCTATTTCATGAACCATATGGATATTTAAGTCTAGGGATACTCTTGGACCATCATTTGATTACCTATTAGATGAACTGCATGAATAGTTACAATATATTTTATGTGATCTAGCATGACATCCTAGACCATGATTTTGGCACCAACATTGAGAAGGTTATGAGTTTTTCATGCATGAAGCTTTATGTTTTCATGCTTCCTGGAACGCACTCGCATTAGAATGTGAGCGCGTTATAACATGCTAGCATTATGGGAAGCATGAAAAATGGGAAAAAAAGCATGTGGGATCCATGCTTTTCATGTAGTATATCAGACATGAAAACACTTTTCATGTTGTTTGACATATTGAATCATTTTTAGATCAATCCACCACCTTTTTTGTTTTTTCAATGTAGAAGAACTAATTTTGCATGTTTTTGGAGAAAATTTGATTATTTAAACTAAAAGTTTCATGTTTCATGTGTGATATTGTTTGAAAGATAATTAGCATTGATATATAGATTGAATTTGATGATATATGTTTGTTTTTCCATAAATTTCACTAATCCTATTCTAGAGTTATATAGAATTTATAATCAAAATTGTGAAAAAGAAGAATTTGAGGATTTTGAAGCCATATTTTGGAGAATTGGTCAACTGCAGTATTGAATTATGAGGTATGTTCAAGTTATGTCCATTTTAATTCACATAAATATGTTCTTATGTTCTTTATGTCTTTATGTCTTTATGTTCTAAGATATATATGTGTCTAGGTATATCAGTTATTTCAATCATAGAGACTCCAAATTCCTCATGTTTCCACCTTGTTTCAGCCCTTCATGTCTTCATTTCACCTACTTTCACCTATACAAGAGAAAAACAATATCAAATACTTCATAAAATAATTTTAGTGAACAATTGTTTCTCATACTCATATTCATGATCAATGGAGCCAAAATTGATTCTGGAAGACTCTTAATTTTTTCCCTAGGATGATATAGAAGGATTTATTCCTTAATATGCATAATGATTCATTCAATAGAACCATGCAATGGCTTGAATCTTAGACTATCCTATGCCCCCTAATATGACAATCCTACTTGTCTCTATTGATCATTTAGACATAATTGTTAGGTGTCCTTTTGATAACTTCTCCATGCATGTTTCATAGTATGAATTCTCTTGGAGAAGGTTGGAGGAATAGGAGACCTCTTTAGTGTCTTGGGATAGGACACTCCTTATGCACCTATTCATAATGATTTGTATGCACATGACACAACAATATTTTAAAATTTCTTAATTGTCCTTTGTTAGTACATGATGGTGGTTACCTTGATTGACTATATACCTTTCAATACCCTAAATTCCAGAGATTAGTTTAATGATTTTTATGACAGTCCTAGGTATGGATACCCTAAAGAAGTCAAGGACCGTACTCTTTGACCATCCTAGATTGTAATAATCCCTCTCACTACATATGTAATTTCCTTAAGGGTTTTAGGGCCTTTAGTAATGTTGTACCATTCTCATATAGTCCTCACTTAGGAATTTGACAACTTGGGAGACCTTTGTGTATGAGTGTCCTAATGGCTTGGGTAGTCTTTGATGATTTTGGATTGTGATAGTCCCTTCTTGACATGTTCATGACTATATAAGACAACAAAATACCTCTTCATCTACCCTTTCCATTACCATCAAAACATTTCCTTCTTCCTATGAAAGCTTCCTATTGTTATGGCACCATCTGGATGACCTTATCATGACATTATCTTCACTAATACTAGCCCTTGTTATGGTTGTCATGTGAATAATCCTCCATGAAACCCTCATGTAACTTGTTGAAATTGTGAAGACATATTGACCTAACTTGCAACCATAAAAAGAGTCATTATACTTATCATGAAACCATGTTAATCGAAGAAAATGCATATGAAATAAGGCTCTTAAATCCTTAGGAAGACAAGGATCTTGAGGGGTATACTTAGTAATATACCTATGGCACTTTGCAAGACAATCCTCATGGAAGAATAGTTAAATTGGTGATTGTCTTGATGTTATTAAAGTTACAAAGTGTGGTCATCAGTGCAAATGTGGTTATAAGCCTTTGAAATTGTCATTTCTCAATGTTGATCAGTTATTTATGACTGTTATAAATAGCGTAGTCATGTTTTGAAATTAAAAATCACTTGCTATAGATCTAGGGGATTGTCATCATGGGGGTTTTAGTATCTTCATGGGATTGATTATTGATCCAATGCTTGAGAATTTTCCAAATAAGACCTAATGTGCATGTTTCTTTCTATGACAATGGAAGAAGGTTTGCCACTCAACAAGAACATACATCATTCATTTTACAAAAGGACTATTATACAAAAGAGTTACCCAACCACCTTGTGAGAGTCATGTTACTAATTAGTTATAGCAGTCATAGCATAGAAAATGGTCCAAGGTATTATCATTAAGTTGAAGAAGCTATCCTTGTACAAATTTTAAAGGTGCTAGGTCATGCAAATGTTGCATAAGACTGTCATAGATAGGACTATCATAAAAATGGTTATACATTTGTTTGACCTCATGTTTTGCTAGATTATTATCATTTATTATTTGGGGATTGTTCATACACCTAACTCATGGTCCTCTCATCACAAGAACAGTCTTGATAGCTGAATTAGTATGAAAAATACCATGTAGACTGCCCTAGAAGACTGTCACAAATAAATCAAGAATATGACTAACATAAGTTTAGAGGCATCCATTACATCATTTCCATCTTGGAAGACTACCATGCCTAGCTAGTTATAAGGTATGTGAAGGTGGTTTGAAGCTTAAAAATAGTCATCACAACATCTACCATGGTCCAAGAAGGTAAACTCCATGCCCAATTTGAAACTACTCGTAAAGGGATTCATTCAAGTCATGATTTTTATCTTCACATGTCTTCCTCTAGACTTTGGGACAGCAGTTATAACTTTTTTCATGGGTCAAGAAGATAAACTACAGATTTATTTTTAAGAATTTATGAACCTTATGCATGTCTAGGACAACTTGGGCATCATAAAAATGACTTTTATCAAACCTACAATAGCCATGAACATGAACAAGTTGCTGATTTGGTTGAGAAAATGGGTATAAATCAAGCTAGTCTTTCACCACAAGGGGAGGTGCATGATATTTGTGCATTTGGATGAGTTCAAAAGTATTTTAGAGACCTCCATGATGATGCCCTAGCCTAGGAAATGCTCACACATGAACATAAGCAAGAATTAGGGGAGTTTTCTCATGATCTTGATGTTGTCAATTCAAGGAATTTGAGTGCTTTTTCGGATAATTTTTTGGTCTATCATATCTTTTAATGATTTTTGTCGTATTTATGATGACTTTGATCATGGTCTATCATATCTTAATAAACAAGGACATGGATGAATTTCATTCAATTGGAGCTCCTAAAGTGATGCAAATCACCAAACATGATAACTTATTTTGTAGTTTTTCATTGTGACCATTGTTCATTGTCATTATAAAGGTTCTAATTATCATTGTCTTATTCATCATGCTTGTAGAAATCATCATCATTCCAAGGAAACAAGAGAAGACTCTAACACTAGAAGAGCGTGAAGTTGAGAATGAGAGGAAAAGAGAAAGAATGAGGTGAATTTGGGAAAGTAGGAAATTGTCAACTATACAAGAAGACAGTCCACCATTGCCAATTGAAGAGGAACATGACACATATAATGAAGCTAAGAGAGAGATGGAATTGGTGGTACAAAGGGAGCAAATGTAAAATCTCCATGCAATGAGGAAAATGAATCTCCAAGTTGGAGGCACTCCATCGTCCACAGGTCAAGTTGAAGGAACACCATCATTATCTTCTCAAATTGGAGACACTCTATCTTTCACAGGTGAAGTAGAAGGTATATCTTCATTTTCTTCTCAAGTTGGTGGCACACCATCATTCACACAAGTTGAAGGTACGTCATTTTCATCTTTTTCACCTCTAATTGAAGGTACATCATCTATCCCATCTCAAGTAAATATTGAAGAAATTCCTAATGTTGAGTCAACATTACCAATTAAAACATCTCCTAGAATTTTGCATAGGAAACCTAGTTTCTAATTGATATTGATGAGAATGTATTGAAGCCCACGTAGGATAAGATTCCCATGCGCACTTACGAAAGATATGCGAATAAGATATGGAAACTATTCTTTGAGAATTTAAATGAAACTGGAAGATGTCAACTATTTGTTGAATTGATGAGAAATCTAAAATTTAGGCCCACTATGAAGATTCTTGCCCTAAGAACATTGAATGCCTCAAATGAAAAATCAATTGTCAAGAATCTAATGAGTGCATATGAGAGTGTAGGTTCCACCTCACGCACCAAGGATAGTAATGTCACATGATGTGTCATTACATTGACAATAGTAAGCCAACAAACAAAGAAAGCTCGCCTCATTAGAAAGACAAATGAACCATTGAAGATAAGTAGAAAAACTCTAATGAGAGCCGTTGGAAGACGTGAAAGAGTTGAGGACCCAAACACTAATGAATTGTGAGCATTCTTTGGGAGACTCCCATAGAAAGACGAAGTTGTTGTTGAAGCTTTGAGATCACTAATTGAAGACTTTTGGAAGAATTGCACAAGGGTATCTCCAAATCAAAGGGATGTGGTAAGAAGGATAATTAGTAGTCGAAACCATGAGCCACATCCAAAGAATTTTTTGGATATGACTCAAACATAGTTTTTTGGTAAATTTCTAGAGATGTATCCTCAAATTAAAATTTCTCAAAGATATTTTGAAATGCTAAAACCTTTCTATGTCAAAATAAATCACACACACACACACACACACACACACTACTTGTTGTTGTAGATTACATATTTATTTTTCTAACCATTTTGATGTTTATCAGTCTATATGTTTAGATTTGCATACTAACAATATTTTGTAGGATTGTGACATATGTGCCCCACCAACTACTTCAAGAGACTTCATATCAATAATTTTATGTGAAAGAGAGGAAGGTCAAATATTCTACAAGAAATTGTGCTTGGATGGCACATGTCAGCATTGTAGTGGCTTGCAGCGTATGCCAATATGTGAACATATGGAAAGTACACTTGCAGTTGGAAATAAACTAGTAGAGTTTGGCAAGTATAAAACTGTGGCCTACAATACAAAAGACGGTAAAGAAGCAAAGAGGTGTGAATTGGTTATTCAAAAGATTCGAGTGTATCAGTTTATGTCTACATTTCGTGACAGTATAGTGTATGATTATGCAAGGCATACCCATAAAACTCAATGGTTGGACTTGAAATTCAAGTTATGCAAGGACACACTTCCACTTGGTAGCATTGTTTTAGTCGTCAACTTTGTAGAGAACTACAGTCTACAGCCACAGTGTGAGGTGCAATCATAATATTACAACTCGACACATGTTTCTATATTTGTGCACATCGCATTCATTCATGTGAATGATAGTACATAGGATGACAGAAAGATCATAAGGGAGTATCATTTTTATATTAGTGATGATCGCATGCATTCTACGAAGTTTATGCAAGAGTTCTTTCAGGTGTTCTACAATGATTTGGCTAGAAGGGGCATATTGTTCAGTCAACATATCATATGGTCAGATAACTCTGCATCACAATTCAAGAACTCATGGAATTTCTATTGGCTGAGTAGGAGGCATAATATTATAGGTGTTCAACATATGTGGAACTTTTGTGAGGCTGGGCATGGAAAAGGGGAGCATGATGATTTAGGAGCATGTATCAAAAGAGCCATAGCACGAGAAGAGTTAAAGTATAAAGACAATGCAAAGTTGACAGGATCAAAATCAATCATCGAGTGGTGTAATGCTTCGATGGGTCTAGGTAATGAAGGTAAGTCTTCAGTTTGTAGATTTTTTTGGTTGATAGATGATACTAACATTGCACCATATGAGGACTGTTGTACAATGATAGGATCAAGTGAGCTACACTCTTTCAGAAGCTCAATTGCAGGTTCATGGGGAATCCATATACGGAAGATGGCATGCTTTTGTTCTTCGTGTACAATTCAATCCTGGAATGAGTGTGAGTCAAAGGAGTGAGTTGACGAATGGCGGTTAAGTTATCTTAGCCCACTTGACATGTATTGAACCCCGATGGCACTGGAATTGACAGAGATGGAATCATCAGTTGACTTTGACCACATATCAGATCTAGTTCAACCGGGTAATATATCTACTTGCATAGTTTTTAAAATTCCTAATGTTATCTTACTCTGTAGTGTTTTTGTAATGTTGACTAATTTCATCTAATTTGTTGCACATATCATGTTTATGCAGTTATTGCAGATGAAGATAACGAAGAGGGAACAAATTATTTGACAATAATCCCCCTTCCATTATGCTTTGATAGATGTCCATACCTATTCAAAGCTCTCATTTTAGCACAGGTGGGGAGGACATTGGATTTACGATTGCCAATTTCATTTGCTTGAAAGTCTCTAAAGCTTTGTCAACAAATCCATTTTGTTCATATCTTGCAATCATGGCATCCCATGAGATCTGATCTAGATTTGCTGGAGATCTAGAGGACAACACCTGGTGAGCAGGTCACCTACAGTGTTGTAGGAATGTTGGAGTCTTCTGACAATCTCGCTGAGAGATATGTGTCTAATTCTGCCTGTCTTCTCCATGTGAAATAAGGGAGTATTTATACATGTTCAAAAGGCACGGTGCGAATGGTCACCACCTCCTATGAAGAAATTAATTAATTAAAAAATAAATAATTTATTTATGATCATTCCTCCCCCTTGAGAGGAAATGGGCCCAATTGCATCGATGTTTGGTAACAAATGAGGAAAGTGTTGTGTAATGTGCTCCTTGGTAAACCACTTGAGTTGGTCGCTTGATCATGTCATTCTCTAAAATTGATTTTCTACATAGCAGCCCATTTGAGAATGGTGTGTCTGAGATTATATCAATTGAATGTTTGGTTTGACAGTGTAATGGAACCTCTATTGGTAAGGTGAATGCATTCTAATATATTGTCAATATATGATCCATCAGCTTCTGCTAAATGGTGGTGGTGACTGTTTTTGGTATGAGTGCGGGCATCGACTGACCTTGCCTCCTCAGGTTGAATTGTTAGCATTGATACAAGAGCTCTAGTTGGAGCAATAAAATGCGTACATTGTTTGTACTAAATAGAGATGTAGATTTTGTAGGACTTAACTCAGGTATTTGATACTTTCGTTCACTTAACTTAACAATAACACTACAAGGTCTAGACTCATAGATTCCATGACACTTGTACATGTATGGCTATCCCAATAGTACATCACATACATCTAAAGGTGCCACATCATAGATTACCTTGTCTTCGAATCGTTTGATGGAATAGGATAAACAACATTGCTTGCTTACTTGAATATTTCTCCCTTGGCTCACCCAGTCCATAGAGTGTGGTTGTGGATGAGGTGTTGTAGGTAAGTTCAACCTCTTGACAGTCTTAGTAGAGATCGAATTCTTTTGACTCCCACTATCAACAATGAAATGTAAGGATTTTCCATTCACCCACATTTGTGAATGGAACAAACATTCTTCATCTTCGTGAGACAATATTTTAGTAGTGGCAACCATGGCATAACGGTCTGCCTCAATGATCTATTCATCATCCTTCTATTCAGAAGAGTCTGTAGGTAACAAATTAGCTTCTTTCTCTACTTCACGCATTTCCGCCATTAGTGTCTTAGCAACTCGACAATCTTTAGTGTTATGTGAAGGACTTTTATGAATTTCACACCACATGCTTGTGTCTTTTTGTATCCTTTTAGCACCTTGATCTGATGTTGATGATTGTGAGGAGAATCCCTTGTTGGATTGTTTTCTAGATAGACTTGTTATTGCCTTCCCCTTTTGATTTGAATTTCTCTTCAATCTTTGTTGCATATTTGAATGTTGTGCCTAGTGTCTCAACATTTAAGAAAGCCATCTTAGTTTGAATATATCGATGCAGTCCACTACGATACTTCAAAACTTGATGTTTTTCTGTATCTTGGATGCCAAGTTTGGCAGATAATGCATGGACCTGTATTGGTGTAGTCTTGAATAGATTGATCCTTTTTCTGTCGAAGCAACTGCCACTGCATATATGTTTCTTCATATGCATCTTCAGGAAAATATTCTTCCTTAATGTATTCCATAAAATCTCCTCATGTGGGGTTATCATCCAAATCAGGGAGTTCTCTGGATGCCCACTTAGTCTCCCATGATTTTTTTACATGGCGTTCAACTTTGAGGAGGGCAATGTTTATCTTCTCAGCATCAGAGAAGTTGTTCACAAAAAAGTATTTTTCTAATTTTGATAACCAATCATCTACAACATCTGCATCAATTTTTCCTTCGAAGTTTGGGATATCAAAATTCACTTGTACTTTGAAAGGAGTGTGACCATCGAATGGAATTTCTGTATTGTTTGGTTTCTGATTTCCTCTATTCTGTTGGAGCAACTGCGAAAATTTGCTCATCATCTCCTCACGTTGTTTTCTTAAAGCATATTTGACCATCACTTTTAAGGTATCGGATGAATCTCCATGTTCTTCCACCATTTTTGGTTGTGTACATCTTGAAGGAAGCTAGTCTGAAGGATTTAGTGTATCTAATCCCAATCTTTGATAGCCTGACCTCATATGATGTGACATACAAGAGTGAACAGACAGTCTTGTCCCAGTTCAAACGGTAAGCCACAAAATATATTGTTGTTATAACAGATCTGCTATTACTTATAGCTCAACATTTACCTATGTCAATTATAATATTTAGAATAGAACCAGCTTTCATTCGCCTCTTTCCTTAGCCCTAAATCGGGATTGTCTATGCAGAACAAAGAAAAACGAGGTATGACGGGTAGTTGAGAGACGGAACCTTAACCGCAGATAGAAGTAGATTTCTTTTAAATCGATCCTTGGACCTTGTGTTTATAAAATATGTGCTTCCGTGTTGTTTGTTATGGTAAAAACTCTTTTGCAAGAAATCAAGGGATTGCGCAGCTTCTATTGCAGACAAGAGAGTGATAACAATCAGAGATGGTGATAAAAATTATAAGGGTTCTTTGCCAGAGACGCCGAGGGATTTATTGCACATTCTGGTGGTGGTGTAGAAAACCTTCCAGACTTATCCTTGCAGTAGTCTAAAACATATAGTTTCTCTTTTCTCTGAATTTGATTTCCAAGAATTTATCGGCTAAATAGTTGGTTCCAAAATCTTCAAATAAAGCAGAGTCAATTTGCACGTTTTAAGACACTTGTCTGATCATACCGTAAAATTCTAATAATCTTTAGTAACTTGTCTTCAATAGCATTTTATACGGGCATAGTGAAGATCTGTGATGATCAAGCTTGGCGTTCGACCGGGGAGACGATGGAGACACTAGAAAAATCCCTTCTAGGGTTCGTTGTCTTCTGCAGACGATGGAAACTTTTCCTCCTTTTACAATCTGAGTTCCATAATTAGTTTGGCAAGTAACGACAGCAGTGATAATTAGGAGAATTACAACTATTACAAGGTTAGCTTCAATCCTGCCGTAGCGATTATCATCCTGGGGTTGTTTACCTTTGTTTTCTTATTGGGCTTTTATTGTACCTACTTCTGGAGAACTTCTATAGCAGAGAGCACTGATAGATTTCTTTCAGAGGAAGCACGATTTATAAAAAAAATGATGCAGCCAAGTGGAAAATTGCAAAGATGGTTTCTTGGTGACAAGGCTTTGATGCCATTGATCTGGATTTGCTGGAGATCTAGAGGACAATACTCCGTGAGCAGGATTAAGAGGTTCAATGGATGGTTGAGATTAAGAGGTGGAAAGAGATAGCTAAGATTAAAAGGTATTATTTGAAATAGATGGCTAAGATTTGATGAGAGGATTATAAGATAAGGACAAAGCTTTTAGGGCATCCTTATGTGAATGGATAAGATTTGGAGATGTAGTATGAGATGAATGGTGGAGATGAAAAGCTCATTTATTGTTTATGGCTATTAAGGAGTAAAAAGTGGACACATGCCTTACCTCCTTGTTTATCTCCTAGGTCCCCGTGATTACATTATACATCCTAAATATTCATCCCAATGCAAAATCCCTAAAACCAATGCAAATTAGGAACAAAGGGCCAACACTTTCTACCTTACCCTAGACCAAAAAGGTGCCTTGGGACTCCTTGATTGGTCAAGGCAAATTTAATTGCATGTCAACATAAGGCCTTTAAAAGGGTTTCTCTTTGTCAACTCATTTGGTTAATTTAATGAATGTTAGCGAGAAAACATATATAGTGTGTTTTTGAATTCATTATGAACCTAGATAGAGATAGCCAACTTGAAGCATTGGAGTAAAGAGCATTTAAAGCATTCATTTTGATTATGGAGTAGATTTGTATTATCATTGTGTGTTGTTGCAGATTTTGAAGTTATCATCTATCATTCCTTATGAGTTGAAGAGCATTCATCCTCCTAAGGGTTTCATCACATAGGTTCTATCATTTGTGTTCATCGTCATTTGATTTCATCATCATTGATTTGTGTTTAGCCTCTGCCCTGCTAGGGCACACACTCTCTATCAAACAATGGTGTTGGGAAGCTTGAATGCTATCTCGAGATTTGACTGAGGCAAGTCCCTAAACACCATGTAACCCCCAAACCACATTTCTTCTTGTGTGCAGGTTACAGGTGCGAGATCCAGAAAAGTGAAGACACAAGAAGATTGAATAAAGAAAAGGGTTTTAGCATCTGACATCATTTTGAGAATATTCCTCTATGGAAGACTTGGGCACCCACGAAATAGTCTTTCTACCTAAACATACATCAGATTCGACATCAAGACATCCTCTATGACATTTCTCCAATTTTTAGTTTCTGAAGATTCCATCCTTATGGACTTGGGTGCCCGTAAAATAGTCCTCTGACATTCCATCTTCTGAGACACAGGTTCTGATATCTCTCTGATCAATCTTGTGAAATTGGCTTCTGATTATCTATTGTACATCTCTTGTTATGGTCAGATCTTTACAAATCTAGGGTTTAACTAAAGACTTGATTAAATCAGATCTTTCCATAGCACTCTTAAGCACAAGATATGTAGTTGATTCCACCTCCATTTGGTAGTAATTTGGCTTGGTCTTGTCCTTGAATGTTATTGTGGAAGATGTTTTGATCTAGTGGGCATACTAGTCTTCATCATTCATTTTTTCCATACATAACAGTGGCAATTCATGTGACTCTCAATAATTAATTTAAATAATAAAATTATTTAATTAATTATTTGAGAAAGGTGATCATGGAGGAATAAATTAATTAAATAATTAAGATTTATTCAATTAACTTGGCTAAGAGGGATAGATGGAGTAATTAAATAAATATAATTTATTTATTTAATTTAGGTGATGGAGGGAATGGATTAATTAAATAAATATAATTTATTTAATTAATTTGGCAAATGGATGAGAAGGATAATTATAAGAAGGGATATGAAAGTGAATGTCTAGGTGACGTCTAAGGGTTATGAGGACATTCAATTTTAGGTGTCTACACATGGGGTACTTGACTTTCACTTATCTTCTCATTCTATAATCACACTAATTTTTGTATATGTATTTCTCATTCTATATCATGCAATATTCCTTTGACTACCAACTTCCATGTGGTAGCTCATACATATAACACTCGACAAAGAAAACAAGTTAATCATGTTCTTGTTTCTCTTCCTCCATCTCCCCATCTCTCTCTTAGGAACATGAAAGAATATGATATCATTGAACAATTACAAGCTACATAAACTAAAATATCCTTATGGGATTTAATGCAGATTTCTCCTTCTTATCATGGCATCCTTTAAGAGACCTTGCAAAATATTCTAATTTCATCTTCTATGAAGCCAATGAGGTGGCCACTCTACTTGAGTGTATCTATGTCAATACTAGTAATATCACTTTTCTTCAATATGAACTCCCTTATCTTAAAGTTCACTAGTAAAATCAACCCTCTCATTATCACTGTTGATAACAACTCTATTAAAATTAATTGTACACTCGTTGATAATGGTTATGGTCTTAACATCTATAGTCTAGACTTTCTTAACGATATTTGTGTTGATAAATCTTCTATTTCTCCTTCTAATATTTCAATAAGAAGCTTCAATAACATTAGCTACTAGACTTTGGGCACTATTACTTTGCCCATTGAGTTAGGTCATGTCACTCTAGCCACTGTGGTCCATGTGATGTCAAAGAATCTTTCATATAACCTTACCCTTGGTAGGCCATGGATTTATTCCATGGGGGCAATTCCTTCTACTCCACATCAATCCATAAAATTCATTTATAGTAGAAAGACATTTATGATAAGGCTAATCCTAACCCCTTTTATTATAAGACTACTTCTAGTCTTCATGAGCCTCAAATAAATGGTAGATGAGAAGTCGTGGATTTCTTCCAAATTCATTTTCAACTTTAAAACACGTGAAGTATTGGATTTGTGACCGTTCATTTTGAGAAAATCTGATCAGGCTCCGTCTCATTCGGGTCACGGTGTGGTATTTGACGGTGACTAAAGAGAGTGAGGGTCTTGGTCACTTCATGAGCCCGTACAAGGGACATGGCATAATGACTGCAAACTTCTTAAGTTGGTTGTCTTATCATCTTTATGATTGGGGGAAGTTCCCACAAGGTGGTCAAGTATGAAACTTATAATAATAATACTTGCTCAAGTTTCAAGGTGTAAAGTTGAAGAAACACATTTGGATTTCATTTGATTTTGTATATTAGTTCTCAATGAAAGTGTATACCTATTTATTATTATTTTAATTTTCTAATTTAACAGATATAATTTTGATTATTTTTATTGTTTGAAGTTTTAATTGTTTTCAAATTTATATTTACGTTAAAGGTGTTCCCTTTGTGAGTAAAATGGGTTGTATTTTAAGATCGATGGTCTATGTTATCCCATAGGCATGCAAGACAATAGAAAGGTTTTTGGTTGTCTGATTTTGTTGACGGTTTTTTTCGTCCGTCATTTTTTTTCATTCATCATTTTTTTCTCTAGTGTAGTTCGTCATGAATTGCTCGACGATCAGTCAGCTAGTAGGCGTCACATTGACAAGTCACAGGTCGATCATCATAATAATGATCATCATTATTGTGTTGACAACGAATGCCTATGCTCTGAATGATCTATGGCGTTTCGGCTTTCTTTCTTTTTCTATTAATGATGATGTATTGTAAGGCTTTGGACATGAAGAATTAATGTCCTCCATATAAAGTGGCAGTGGTAGCTTATTCGGTAGCATGTGTAGGATTTTTTAATTAATTGTTATCAATCTCCTTCAATAATTTGTTGTCATTACATCTTAGCCATTTTAATTTATTAACCTTCCAAATGCAATTTATTTTGTTAGAAGTGTTAGAGAAAGAATCCAAGTCTTTCAATGAGCATGATAGTCATATCATGTTCCATAGCAGACCATTTGATAAATCTAATCCATAGCCAACATTCAAAGCAATAGAAACTAGAATAGAGGGCATAATATTTGGATAATGCGCACTAGACAGAAACCCTAGGGGAGCGGGAACTACAAGGAATATCACTTCATTTAATAGCAAATTGTTTATTCTTTATTTTTATTTGATTTTTTAATATTAGTACAATGATTATAAATATAAATATAAATTAAGGCATAAGTTAGTATTAATATTTGGAGTTCAATTAATATTTATAAGGGATAAAATAGCCTATTGATTAGAATTCACCCGTCTCTATGTTTGTTCTCTAAATCTGCAATGAGGTGTTCACACACACTATTAGGGACTTGCTAATCAAGGGTCATGTTATGTCATCTAACATTTTTGGAAGTATTTCAAATGAATGAATGTTTTTAAATTCAACATAGCACACAAATGAACACAAACATGCACTAGACTCATAATGGTTAAGGTCAACAAGGTGTGAATTTGAATTTTGAATTTTATAAGGCTGAGGTTTAAATATGTGACTACGTATATGACTTTAATCAATTTTGCACCCACACATCTAATCCAGGGTGACGAATGGGAGATCTAGGAATTGAAACCAATCTTTGGGGATGAATGATGATGGGATCATGATAGGATGATGCCATGAGTTGAATTTTATGCAAGAATATGCCACTTGTAGACTTGTTATTGCATGAAAGACGCTCTAATTGAAGTAGGACCCAAGCATAAGGAAAAAGGGCATGGATATGCAATTGTCAACATTACAATTTTTTCTCCACTTTGATGTGCATGAGAACTACTAGGTAGATTCGTGTCAAAGAAAAACAAACAATCAACATGAAAATTAAAATTTTTCCAAATAGTTAAAGAAATTGAGATGCTTATAGGATATAAATATGGTTGACTATTCTTGAATTAGTTAATATATTTTAAGAAATATATTAGAATATAAAATCGTATATTTATATTAAATATTTATTTATCATTTTAATTATATTTATTTTATATATAAAGTCTATATTATAGTTATATTTATTATTAAATATTTTATTTTATATAACATACATTTATTAAATATAAATAAAATATACTATATATAATATATTTTTTAATAAACCACTATTTAAATTCATGATACTACATAATTACATCTACGACTTCTCTTTCATTATCACTACTTGCCCCATCGATTTTTTCTTCATATCTTCCATTGCCCACACAGATTGATCTTAAACTCATACGCAATATTCATAATATTAAACAATCCATGTAATAGTTGATTTGAGTTTAAACTAAACCAAAAATAATACATACAGACAAGAATGGTAGAACAGGACATGTATTATTCACTTTGTTGTAGAGATTGTAGGCTTCCAAGCATCAATAGAATAGAATAACTTTTAACATCCACAAGGTTAAAAATAGCCTATGAGACAACTGACCATATCATGTAAAGGAGGGGCATGCAGATGTTCCAACTAATTGGCTTTTCCACAAATTTCTTGTCAAAAATATTGTCTCTATGGATTGAATCTTCACCTTACACATTTGCAAATTTGCATAACTATAGTGAATGACGCTACTTAGTGAATGCCATTTCTATTTACATCTTGTAATAATTCATCATATAAGGTGGTATTGTATTTAAAATAAAAAGTCTATCATATATAAAAGAAACAATTCTTTTTTTATCTTTTATAGTGCAAAGTTATGCTATGTGAAAAAAATCAATTAAAAAAAAATTATCTTTCAATTAAATAATTATTGCCTATATTAAATATATTCTTAAATTAATATGTTTTTGTAATAGGGAAGAATAAATAAATGAGTTCCTAATGAAATCACTACTTATAAATGTGAAATATTAACAAGTAGTTATCACATATATCTATTTTACAATTTTACATAGATTGGTTTTTTTATCTCGTGTTTGTTTTTAACCATTTATAGTTTAATTGGATAAAAGAAGTAGGTATCATGTGACCACTTATTCATTTAGTCATTCTCATTTGTATCCTTCCATGTGAAAATAAAGTAGTTAACATCTCAAAGCATTTATTCATAAGAATTTATTTTCATGTGAAATCCATCTAATATGTGCATGTGAGCATTTATTTTCATGTTAGATTCAACTACCTAAATAAAATGGAATTTATGTGACCACTTAGCCCTTAGTCATCCTCCTTTGCTTCTTCAAGGTTGCCAAAGACACTTCATTGAAGTGACTTCCAATTGGAAATAAGTGACTTGATCACTTTGCTAAATAAAACCATAAGTAACCTAAATGAAAAATGATTTCACCCATGGATGTTCCATTTCATATTATTCATTATTTAGAACAAACACAAGATTGACTAGGCAACACTTATTAGCAATAATCTACACAAGCAATTCTCTAAAGTCCAAGATACAAAAACACTTATATATGATTTCTTATTGTGTGTATTTATTGGCCAAAAAGACAATTTTCCTAAGATTGAATAAAGCTAGGGTCATGGCTCCAAAATAGAATAAGTATATGAACATTAACCTCAACTGAAGTTAAATGAAAGCAACAACAAATATGGCTAAAGGAGGATGACCAGTACAAAACCACCTTCGCCACAAAATGGTGCACATTAGCCTATGCCAAGATTCCTTTTTGCCTCTCAAATGTAGGAACAACCTTCCAATGCTCCATAGACATCACTTTTAGGGAGTTGATCAACAAGATCATTCTAGTATATCTAGGTGACCTCACTATCTTTTCCAAATTGGTAGCTGATCATTTTGACCATTTGGAGAAAGTTTTCCAGAGATACCAGGAGTTTAGAATCTCTTTGAACCCAAACTTCAAAGAAATGCATCTTCAAAGTTTTGCATGACAAACTCCTAAGGCACATTATTTCCAAGGAAGGAATCTCCATTGATCCAGACTTGGTCAAGGAAATCATGGAGTTGCCTCTATCGGTGAATAAGAAAGTAGTTCAATCTTTCCTAAGGAAGATCAATTTTATGGGGAGATTCATTTCAAACCTCACAAGGTTAGTCCACCCCATTACCTTGATGCTCAGAAAGGACGTATACCTTAAATGGACCCTTGAAAGAAGGATGGCCTTCGAAAAGACCAAGCAGGTAATATCCTCTTCCTTAGTGCTTGTCAATCTAGATTTTTCAAAGGACTTTATAATGCATGTGTATGGAGGCAACCGCAACATAGCAGTAGTGTTGATGTAGAAGGACAAATGAACCAAAGGAGAGCATCACATTTCTTTTAGATCCATCACCATGAAAGGCTATGTGGAAAGGTATAATTTTGTTGAGAAATAAGATTATGTTATAGTCAAGGGACTTAAGAAATTCAGACACCTAGTGTCGGGAAGCAAAATCATTGTCAATGTCTCTCACCCGAGTGTCCAAGAATACATAATGGAAGGAGTGATCACAGAGAAAAGGGCCAATCAAATTACCAAAATCCTAGAATATAATATTGAGGTAAAGCCAACTAAGCTTGTCCAAAGTAGGGCATTATATGAACATCTGGCTCAAAGTTAGGATTCTATAGAAGAAAAAGAATGAGAAGCTAAAGTGGTCCTAGTTTATCAGTAGGGAGAGTCCAAGTTATGGATCCAACATAGAATATGCTTGATGGAGATAGGATGATACCATAGTCAACTACATCCATTTAAAAGGAGATACTATAGGATCTAAGGAGCTTACTTCTCCATAGTCAGTAGTGTCCTCTTTAGAAGAAATTTCAATGGCATGTATCTAAGATGCTTAGAAAGAGAAGAAGCTGAAAAAATTACGTCTAAACGCCACTATGGGGCATCTAGTGGAAACTTCTCAGCAAGGGTCACAACAACAAAGGTAATTTGCACAAGATACTATTGGCAAAATTTTTTCCTCAATTGCCATCAATTGGTTAAATGAAGTCAATAATGCCAATTCTACACTACCAAAATAAGGAATGTGATGTTGCCTCTCAAACTAGTGCTAGTGGAGGAACCTTTCACTCAATGGGGATTAGACTTCATCAGAATGATCAATCCCATATCAAGCATAGGACATAAATGGATCGTAACAGTGACATACTACTTCACAAGATGGAGTGAGGTGATAGTGCTAAAGGAGGCAATAGAGAAAGTAGTGCTTAGTTTCCTAGAGGATATTGTCACTCGCTTTGGTTCTACACACATGGTCATATCTAATCATGCGAAAGCATTTCTCAAGTCTAGAACATCTGAATTCACTGTGAACAACAACATATTCTTGAAGACTTCCTTGAAATCCTATGTGTAAGGTAACGACTTAGCTGAATCAATGAACAAGAACTTGATCAGGTTAATTAAGAGAATGGGCTCGAAGAACCAGAGCGAGTGGCATAAAATATTAAAACAGCCTTATGGGTTGACATAATCACCCCCAAATAGATTATTGGAACTTCTCCCTATCATTTAGTATATGGGAAGGATGTTGTCATGCCAATATCAATAGAGATCCTCGCTCTGCAACTGATCAAATGAAGTGAGATCCAAGAGACCAGCACTATGAAGATCAAAATTGTGGAACTGATCAAGCTACAAGAAAATAGATAATTGGTGTTGAACTCTATGGCAAGTCATCAATAGGTGGTCAAGCAATGGTTTGATATAAAATCATTAGATCTAGGATTAAAGGTCAGTGGATTCATTATGGAATGGTTCATATAGGATTGCTTCCTATAAGCAGCACAACACGTTTGGGTTGGAGAATGACGCGAGAGAACTAATGGAGATTCTGGTTAATGGAATCTATCTGAAGCATCACAATTAAGGTGAAAACCACAATGTATAGTAGTAAATTAATTATTTCTATTTTAGCATTGGTGTGTTTTCTTTCCTTTATTTTCAAATAAGTGCATTGTGCACATGATCGTTTGATGCATATTTTGTATTTAAATGATGGAGCCCACTAAAGCAACAGGTGTCAAGCCTTTTGAATCACAAGATCCAGCAAAACTTAGGAGATCTTAGAAATAACCATGCAACCACCTAAATATTGGAAATTAATGCTACAAGATCAATGCCATGATCCAACCATAATTCTAAAATCTGTTGAATGAAGGAGACTGACATTTTAGTTGTAAAAACTAATGTTTTCACATAATATGGGGGAGCACAAGGGAAATAGCATAAGTGAATCTGATAGGGAAATCAATTCCCTCCTCATGTGGGCCACTTGCTTTATAAATTCAAAGCTAAGCTCATTGAAGAATTTTATTTGAGAACCTGCTAGAGCTCTATTGCCTCTATATTTCCAAGCCTTAGTCATTTATACACAAGAAATTGCCCATTTGTTTCATAAATATATCCAAGTAAAGAGATAGAAACAATATATAATGGCATCAAGCATCGATTTGTCAAAATAGGTGGCCAATGGAGAAACTTCGAGGAGAAAGAGGAGTTCACCAAGGAGCCTAGACACTCCACAGAACGTGTTGGCAAGGAAGGCCTTTGTAGTTGCCCTGATACAACCAAGATAGAAAATTCCTTGGATAAAGTGACTGGAAGGAGGAACTCATAGGGACTCATACACATTTTTGACCTAGTTGATAATGTTTTTGACATAGTGCTTTCTAAGCCAATCAATAGTTTAAGGGAAGGCACCCATGCTCGAATGTGCCAAAAGGTAATGGAAGAGCAAGAGAAAACATTCAAAATTTGAGTCTGGAGCTTGACCTTAGCATAGAACATGGTTCTGATAGTTCACTCCTACTATGAAATCATAGAAGCTTGTCCCAGATGTTACGACTCCAAGATGGGGATGATTCAAGGGAAAAGGCTGCAAGTGCTCAGATTTTTGTCACCAACATAAGGGAAATGCTCAATATTGAATGTGATCCCACCACCCTATTCTGCAACAAGTCACCAAGTTGCAAAATATCTAGGAGACTAGAGAGAACTAGCTCATCTTCTTGAACACAAAGCTCTATAAATACCAAGACAATATGGTGTTGCTTCCCCTCCTCATGGCCTTTCCTCTATTCATGAAGGATGTACAAGACGCATGTTCAATGATGGTCTTCCTTTTCAGTCTTGATAATGATCATAGAATTTATGAGTACCAGCTAGGCACTCTCTTTAGACTAAAGACTATCACCAAATGCCAAGCTTTCAATCTTGATTTTTCAGAGTCCATCTCCAATGGGCTCAACTTCTAGTTGGACAATTTCCACACTCAATAGATGTTTAGGTATTCATCCTTCCTACTTCATTTGATCCTTTTTCAAAATCCCTATTTTTCCTAGTCATATATGTGCCAAGTAACACATGTGACAACTTGGTAGATGCCCAGAAGGTCATCCCCATGCTTGCATGGACTCACCTTTTGTTGGATACCTCTGACTTCTATGAGTTCATCTAATGCTTCCTCATGCTAGTTCTCACCAACCTCAACTAGGAGGATATCCACTACCGGTTGAGTGAAACACAATAGGGTATGATGACCAGCAATTAGGTTCCATGTGATTGGTTCTTTGGTGCATGCTATATAATTATTTAGGTACATGGCTTCAGAGATGAAGTTTTTAGATTGTTCGAGATGCTCATAGACCGAATCTTGGTGCTCGATTTGACTTTGATCGATATCCTCAATGCGTCATATGGAGCCAAGAAGAAAAAGAAGGGACTCTATGATATTCCCTCCTCTAGAGGAGGGATGTGATGCAATAGAAGGTGGTAACAACTTGGTTTTACAAAGTTTCACAAACCTATGCTGTTAATTGGCTTCACAAACTCTCACAATGACCCTTCAAAACTAGGTAATTTCAGACAAGTTTTAGAAAAATGGGGATATCTCCCTCCAAACTCAATGAAATTGAACCCAAAAAAAATCCATTTGAGTTAAGAACTTCCTCTAAAATGGATTTCAACCATTTATGTAGAAAGTATTCTAGAAGGCCGTACCACACTCTGTAACAGGACTATTACCCTAAATAAGGGTTTTTGGCAATTTAAAATAGTTTTTAAAAAAATGGTTGTAACTTTTGAAAAACTCAATAAAAAATTATAAAATTAGAATCAAATGAAAGGTGATTCAAATATCTTTCCAACCAAACCAATTTTATGTAATTTGGAGGCTATATGAGGCCTCACCATCCTCAGGAACATCAACATTGTAGGAAAAATATACAAAAAATCTAAATTTTATTCATTGTTTTATCCCCCATTCTCCTTCGAATGTGTGAAGGCTTAATATACATGAATTGGTTTATTTACCAATGATTGTAACTGGTCTTTGAACCAAATGACCTTTGGGAACTAAGATTTGTTAAGATATCTCAATATTTACAAAGTATTATAAGTATATTTTAACTTGATTTAATCAAGACTATCATAATATAACTCTAAACTCCTAATTTTCTCCTTTTTTTTTACCTTGTCACATGGATCTAAGACTAAATTACTTCCGAAAAACTCTTTGGACATTCATATTTGACTAAGTATTAATCCAAGATTGGCTTGGGTGCTCCTGCACCATACTTCCAACCGAATGAAGACTCCAAGTCAACTTGGAGTGAAAGTAGTAATAAGTCTTCATCATTAAACACTCCTCTTTGTGGTCTTCTATGCTTTGCTTGTTGAAACAGATCCATTTGATCTTCATCTTCATCTTCACCTTTGACTTTATTTTGTCCATGCAAATCAGTTTTCTCCCTGTCTTGCCACTTGATATCAGACTCTTCATGCTTTGATGCACTTCAATTTTCATCTCAGTAACTTGTCCTTCTTCCTCCACTTGGTACCTTGGCCTATATCCCATAAAGACTGTACAATCATGAAAGGATAGATGCTCTCTTTAAATCTTTTATTTTTCCATGTAGCAATGGCTTCTTCCTTCTCAATGTCCTTCAAGTCCTCTTCTCCCTCAAGGAGTTCTTCCTTACTTATCTCTATCTGATCAGGTTTACAAACCTCTGGAATAGTAGAGTGTAACTGTCATTTATCCTCTCTTGAAAACAATGAACAAAGTATTGCCTCAATCACCATACTATCATGCATCTTCAACTCATCTTGAGTCTTCATAAGGAACTCTATCTTCCACTCTGTTGTGATAACATCCTCTTGTTTGGGAATGGCTGCAATGTCCATATCTTCTTCTTCATCTTCCTTTGCTTGTTCACTACCTTCTTCCATCAAAGGTTCTTGTGCCTTCACATTTGGTTCTAATGCCTTCATTTGTCTTTTCTTTCACATCAGCCTTTGAATAGGCCACACAACCTTCCTCTTTACATTCAAGTGCCAACTTGTCATTTGTTCAATCCTTTGCTCCATCTTCATCAGGAACTCTTGGAACTCCAAATCCTATTTCTTTGTCTTGTTTTAGGGCTTCTAGCTCTTTCTCAAACTCTTCTTGCTCAACTTCTCCTCTTTCCTCTTTTTCTCTTTTTCTTCTTGTTTCATCTTCCTTTGTGAATCCTCTACCTGCAAAAGTCTTCTCAGCAAATCCATCTTATTCTCTACTCAAGCAAACTTCTCTTTGCTTCTCAACTTCTCTCAACTTTCTCACCTTCAAAAGATCTAATCCCTGGAGCTCTGATACCACTTTGATGCAATAGAAGGTGGAAACAACTTGGTTTTAGTTTCACAAACTTATGCTCTTGATTGGCTTCACAAACTCTCACAATGACCCTTCAAAACTAGGTTATTTCAGACAAGTTTTAGAAAAACAGGGATATATCTCCCTCCCAACTCAATGAAATGGAACCCAATAAAAAACCCATTTGAGTTAAGAATTCTCTCTAAAATAAATTTCAACCATTTATGTAAAAAGTATTCCATGAGGCCGTACCACTCTCTGCAACAGGACTATTACCCTAGATGAGGGTTTTTGGCAGTTTAAAATAGTTTTTAAAAAAATAGCTGTAACTTTTGCAAAACTCAATAAAAATTTATAAAATTAGAATAAAATGAAAGGTGATTCAAATATATTTTCAATAAATCCAATTTTATGTCATTTGGAGTTTGTATGAGGCTGAACCATCCTTGGGAATATCAACATTGCAGGAAAAATATACAAAAAATCTAAATTTTATTCATTATTTTATCCCCATTCTCCTTTGAATGTGTGAAGGCTTAATATACATGATTTGGTTTGTTTCCCAATGGTTGTAACTGGTCTTTGCACCAAATGACCTTTGGGAACTAATATTTGTTAAGAGATCTCAATATTTACAAAGTATTACAAGTATATTTTAACTTGATTTAATCAAGACTATCCTAATATAACTCTAAAATCCCAATTTTCTTTTTTTTTTGACCTTATCACATGGATCTAAGACTAAATTACTTTCTAAAAACTCTTTGGACATTCATATTTGACTAAGTATTAAGCCAAGATTGGCTTGGGTGCTCCTACACTAAGATGACTATGAACAAAATAGGCATAAAATGTCTAGTGACAATGAAGTTGGTGGACCTCAGACTTGATGTCATAGATGATAAATGGTCCTATGATCCTACAAGACTCATGGTAGCTTGGCTTGTAAAGATGAAGACTAAATAAATGTTTGTTCATCAATATCAGCTAGCGATCAAAGCCAAGAAGTCTCCTTGGGTAGATTCTCCAAATGTCTACGTCGAATCACATGACTTACCCATAGAGTCATACCCTTCCTATAAGACCTTCTACACTGCAATGCATGCCTATGGGGTCATCCCACAATAATGGGTTACACTTTTTGGCAAAACTTGACATTGAAATCAACATTTTGAATTAAACCTTCACTTTTTGACACCTATAGCCACTAAACCGTTAGGAATTTGAAGATGATGCAAACTAGTGATTTGTGAGATTTTGTTTATATATATTTGGAGTTAAATTATAAATTTTTCGCATCTCCTTTGATAACTAGTTTTTAATAGTAAACATTTTTTAAAGTGATGTGTATTTTGTATCACATAACCTTTTTTCTACAAAGGATAAAATTCTGATTCTTTTGAATTTAGATTGGTAACACCGATATATAGGACATGCATTTGGTTTTATAATGGGGTAAGTGCAAGAAGATGGGGGGCCAAAAAGTGGCCAAAATAATTTCAAAAAAATTTAAGTCATAACGCGAGCGCGTTATAACGCGCTCCCGTTATGACCTATTATAAATAAATAAAAAATAGCAATCAAATTTCATTCCATTCTGATTTTCTCCTCTGCCTGCGGCTTCCAAACCCTCAAAAACGTGCTCGCGTTCTACAGAACACCAATCAACACAAAAAGCTCATCGATTCATCGCCAAAATACCGCCGCGACGTCGAGCATGCCAAAGGGGTGAGTTATCTTTTTTTTTTGTTTGAATTTCTTTCTAAATAGGTAGATTTTTGTTAATTTTTGATGTAAATTTCATTAATTGTCAGGAAATGTTAATGCACCTCCTCCTCCTCCTCCTTCTCCTCCTCAAAATCCATAAAATCCTGAGGAGGAAATACCTGCAGAACAACAACCTCCTCCATTCATTCCTCGACATGCCCCTGGAACACAAGATAATATAATGGGGCAAAGTGAAAACAATAAAAAAGAAATTGAAGATATAATTGCAAGGTTGAAAGATCCTTCCACTTCAACCTTGCATAGGTCCACGCTTGCCAAATCTCTTGAGTCTATGTTATCAAATGTAAATTCAATTAGCAAGCAAATAACTAGTTGGACTGATAAAAAAAGAGAGTTTAGAGATTACTATGCAGACAAGTTGTCATACCAAGATGTCAAAAAATTATAAATTACAAAATTAGACTTGTGTTCAATTTTTACAAACCCACAAACAAATCAACCTCCACCCATTACATACAAGAGGTTCCCTATCCATTGGTGCAACAACCAAGCGATAAGGGACAATTTTGGGTAGAGGTGGTGGATGGTTTTTGACCATCCTCTATGCAATAATAATGAGGTCCCGCAATACTTTTTGAGGAAACTCTACTGCGAGTTTGTCCTCAATAAAGTGCCAAACTATTTTGATATGCGGGACTTCCAGGGTAGAGGTGGGGGCTCAGCACAGGATAGACCAGGGGCACGTCTTGACCCACAGCGGGTAGTGAGATGAGTAATCAGCAGACCAGCCCACGAGCATGTTTCTATCCCTTCCATTGTGAAGGAGAGTGTTGAGGTCGATACACTTCAGTCGATTAGTGCCTTGACCTAGAGCATCATAGAGCATGTCGGTCTTGCAAAATAGAGTGGGTTGGGAGATAGTACGAGGAGTAGGGTCCCACCGCATACTTGCCAGGCTTGCGGGTCAGCCTGTGGTTATGACCCCATGGACAGTTAGGACGTAGGTGCACAGGGTACATCTACAGCTGAGCAGATGGTGATGACAGATACCCTCCTGAGTGAGACTTTCGGCCTTGATACTCAGGTAAATATTAGCAAGTTTATTGAATTTAATTTATTAAATTTCATTTTTGAAATACAAGATTAACTAATTTAAATTGATGATTTTAATGAAATTTCAGGGTCACTAGATCATCTACTGTCGAGGTATGTAACTAGTAAACAATTATAAATATTACATGTAAATAGCATCATTATATGAATGGTATTCTAATTTCTGATTTTGGATGTTGAATAGGTTAATACTGCAGATTTCATGGCAACACCTGCCAGCGGTGGTGGACTTCAAAGCTTTACAGAGGTAATAAAATAAATCGTTTAATAAATGAATTGTACTTACTAAATTTTTGTATGTGATTTGTGTGCTTTATTGTGTATACTTTCATGTTTAGATGAACGTGTGTGTATGTTAGGAGCCATGATTTGCATCACTATTATAGTTTTCATAATTGAATAATGTTGTTTTATTTCCAGATGATATAGGCTATGGAGACAGCTCCCCATGTTCATAGGGCAATGGAGCAGGGTGTGGCCTCTGCGATTCATAGCTCCATGGCATTGACAGGGGTATGAGGCAGATTAGTAAATTTCAATTTACATTCATTGTTATAGTTGTGTATTTTTGAAAAATCAAAAGATTATTGATTTGAAGTTTAATTTCTATCTGGATGGTTTCTATAGGACATGACATCACCAGGGCCTATTCCTGCTACTGAGGCAAGCGAGGAGACAGATTATATGTTAGCAGTAAGTGATTATTTTGTTAAATGTTTCATTTTTTTATAACATGTAATTTCTATATATTAATGTCTATACTTTTTATTGTAACAGGTAAAGATGTAGGAAGAACTAAATAGGAGGAGTAGCCCTCGGGTTCATAGTAGACCACCCACATGCATGTCTCCATCCCCTAGAAGATCAAAGGCTACTCGTGATTTATTCTCTTCACCAGCCAGAGGGGAATGACTTTTTATTGTGTTCCTTTGTTGTATGCCTATATGGCATTTGTGGACATATATTTTGTATTGTACATAGTTGACATTGTATGCCTATATGGCATTCTTGTAAGCCTATATGGCTATTTTGTATATATGTTATACTTATATCGATAGATATTGATGTATGCCTATATGGATATTTGGTTAATACAAATCTTTTTTATTGATGGCGTCCATACTTGCATTATAAATCCACTTTTGAATGGATATTTGTAGATGGCTACTTCAAATATTTAAAGTCTGATTGTATTACATAGGATGTTTGCATTTTCTTTGATAGGCTTGATAGGCCATGGATTACATGATGGTGTTTGATGGAAAAGTATGGTACTAGAAGACTCTAGTTCATTCTTAATAGGCTTGTGATTGATAATATCTTTGCATGATTACACTTGATCTTGGATCATGGGCATGTTGTTAGGATTTTGATTGCATTGTGGTGTTTGATGGATAGGCATGGTGTAAGATACCCAACTAGTTCTACGAAAATTTTTCCTTACTTAAACAATTTTACTTGCTATCAATTCATCAACTACTTCAACAACACAAAGATATACATCAAAGATAACTACTTGAATGAATCAACCGTAGAGTTGGGTACTTGTCTAGTTATTTGACTCAATCAACTTGCAATGTCTTATTACATGGATAATGCTTTCAATAGCATGAAGTTATAACTTATTCAATGGAGATACAAAAGAAAGGCCTTGAAGCCTTGATGTTTACAATGGTGTCTACACTTGATCAACTCAATCAAACTCAATGATGTCAACTGAATGTCAACACCTCACAATATCACAAGGGAGCATCACCCCAACACTTGAAACTCGCAGGCCTCAAGATCACAAGCTAAATAGCTTTGCAGAGAGAATTCTATCAAAATGATTAGATAACAAATGAATGAGAGGGCTCCTCCTTTTATAGGCCTTCTAAAGGCAATGAAGGCACATTTTTCAATGCATAAAGAGGAACCAAGGCATGTTTCCCAAGAAGCATATACAAGGGAATATTCCATCTGATGATTCATTTTGAGTTGGCAAACTTATCCAGGGGCCCTGACATAGATCCAAATGCTACCCTTCTGACCAATGAGCATTTAGGTAATTGTAACAACCTTAACTCCTTCTAGAGATCCTTAGGCACAGATTTCTGACTTGGGCACCAAGTTGAGGTGATCTCCTCCTGAAGTTGCACCTTGCCAACATTAGGTGCCTATTAGAGTTTATGGATGCTCTGGATTGTTTCCAAGAGTAGGCGCCCAAATGAGTTCTCTAGAACCCAGGTGTTGATTTCATGCATCATGAGTTCTAGGTGCCAATATAATGTCATAGTTGCAAGACTCTTAGGGTTAGGCACCAACTGAAGGTAGTAGAGGCCATACTAGGCGCCATCCTAAGCTGGGTGCTTCCTTAAGGTGGCAGAGACATGGATGAACGTCTGGTGGGGTTTGATGACTTTATATTGACACTCAAATTCACTTAGGCACAATATTAGTGTTCTTTTGACTAGGCGCTAGATAGGAGGATTCTCAGGGGTTTTGGCGCCTAGGTTACAACTTGTCAATTTCTCAAAGAATCTTTGAAACACTTGACTTCCAAGGATTATCATCTTACTCTCTGATGGAGCGCCTTGTTCCAAAATTGGTCTTGGGGACTTGCATCTCTCTTAGGCGCATGTTTGGAGTAGTGTCAACTGGTATCAGTGCCTATTATCTCAATTCACACTTGACATCAAACTTTTGAAGCTCTTTTACCCTAGTGCCTTTATCTTCTATCAAGCGCCTAACATTCTGGAGGTGAATTCCATCTTAATCCAAGTCTTCAAGGTACTTTCAAGTTTAGGCACCAAAACAGGGTTATGGAGGAGCAGAACCATGCCTTAGGAGGATGACTGAACCCTAGGCTCCAATTTGAGGTTGCAAGAGCATAGGTATGCGCCAAGTAGAGTTTGATGCTCAAAACATTAACATTATTCAGTGAAATCCTTTTTTGACTCTAGGCACCATTTGGAGGCTAGAAAGAGGGAAGTTGACACCAACTGCATTAGGTGCATTTCTGAGGTGATGGAGACCAATAAGTGTGCCTTGTCCTCTGGCTCTATTCCTTGTTAACTTTACAACTTAGATTATCTGAACAACACTGAGAATGCTTCACTTCTTCCTGATACAAGTTGAAAGATCCACTGGGCACCATTTCAGGTGTCTGGAGAGATCATCAACCAAGGGCGCTAATAGAGACTTTGGCAAATGGAAAGAGTGCCTTACTTAGATTTGATTTTTGGATGCTAGAATTGAGGAATTTTGTGCCTTGGCTAGGAGTTTCTCATTTCAATCTTGATTATTCATCTAAGTGACTTTACTTAGCTCCCAAGCCTTCAATCTATCCATTACCCCTTGCTAGGCGCTCAAAATAGAGTGTTAACGCCTTATGAAGGTTAGGTACATTCTGAGGGTGGGGTAGGCAAGTGAGGGCACCAAACTAGGCCTTAAGATTTCTCTCCTCATCAAAGGCTTTCAATCCTAGGTGCCAGATCCAAGGAGTTCCAACCAACACATGCGCCTAGTGCTGTGAGTTCACCCAAAGGACATCTTTAACTTGAAAACTTTTAATCTTCATCCATCTATGCTAGGCGCTCAATTGGAGGATCCATAGAAACATGTATAGGTGCCTTGAGGTTCTTAGGTGCTTAATTTGGATGATCCTTGTGCTAGGCACTTAATAAGGAAAACTGGAGTGAAATGGGCGCCTAGGCTCCCAAGCTTCCATAGTCAAATTTTAGGGTTCTGACCTTGTTCCTGCAAAACAAACAGATAGAGTTAGTCTGAAACTAATTCATTCCCTCATCATTTGGAATTAGCCTCTGGGAATGAGGAATAGGCTAATCCATTAAACACTTGATGATTAAGCCAGGAATGGGGACATGACACATGGTACTAGGCTAATCATTTTGGGTTTTACATGAGCCTCGGACAAGGTAATAGGCATAGGGTTTTTATCTTGCATAATAATTTTTTCAAACCAAGGGTCCATGATGGAAATGATTAAGGATGATAGAATGTTTGGATTTTGGACTTTAAGATGTTTATGGTTGTAAATGTTTATTGTTTGGACTCAAATTTTGTTAAATGGTTGTTTGAGAGAGGACACATCAAACACAACAATAAGATTGGTTTAAGTATGGATGCAAATGATGTTTACTAGTTTACTAATGTGATGGTGTTTACTAATGTGATGATGATTACTAATGTGATGATGATTTTGCATGTTTTCAATGGTTGGGATCTACAAGTTATGCATTTTTTTGGGATGCACACCTCATTGATTGTAGTGGGATGACTTGAATGCATATTGCCTATATCCACAGGATGACTTTGTTATTTTTCCTTGTCTATGCTCATTTGCGCATTGGTATGTGGCATTGGGATGAGAGGATGGATGTTTGCTTTGATAGTGATGTGTATTCGTCACCTAGTGATGGATGATCTTATATAGTGGTTGGGTGTAACGGACAAACTCTTGGATTATGATTATTATTTGTAGTGAGAGTGCTTTGACATCTTGGCCATCTTCATGTGGTTGTAGATGTTGATCCTTGGTTTAGAGGTGTTTGGTAGTGTGTCTTGGTGGACTCTTGATTCTAGATTAGAGTATTAGCATGATACAATTTCTTTTGAAACTAGGATGTCTATATTGGTGCATGTGATCTTCTAGGAGGAGATGTTAGATCATGATGTCATGTTTGGATACCTAATTTTGTAGTTGAAATTTTGACAGTGGTCTTGTTGGTTCTCTTGGTATTGAGTACATTGGTCATATGCTTGGGAGCTTCATGATAATGTGGTGTTGCATTTGGAGCTTAACATGGATTGATTGGTTGTAGGTTCTCATACATACTTCAAGACTTGGGTGAGGCTAGAGTTCTCTTGGGATTAGAGACACTTATTGAGATGGTTACCCTTTAGAGGTTTTAGCTGGAAGACCAAGGAGACTTTCACTTGGATATGGGCGTGAGTTAATTATGGACCTAGAGAAGATTCTTATTGGAGAGAGTCATTGTGGCTTGGTGTATCTTCGACAAGCATTCTCATTCCCCACTCTTGGTCTACTTGGCAAACTATCATCTAAGAGGTATTTCCCATCTTTTAGATGAATTTTTTTAATGCTTTATCTTCTCATGGTTATGGATCTTGAGCTATGGTTATTGGTTCTAGAGGGCTCATTCGAGGGGTGTCTCTAAACATGCTTTTTCTCAGGCGCTAAACTGGAGTTGTCTAGATGCACAAGTGTGCCTCCCTTAATGAAGTTCATTTTGTTAACTTAGTTCATCCTAGTGACTCAAGGGGTTGTTATATTCTTTAGGCACAATCTTTCATAGACTAAAACATTCACTCCATGTTAAGGCACTCAAAGGAGGCTCTGGAGATGGAAAATGGTGCCTTAACTCACTTATGTAAATTTTAGACTTTTAGGCAATTGCAAGATGTCTTGGAGGGCTCAATTCTTCAAGGCACCCATTTTTTTCACTATTTGTAGCATCACTTGTTCAAGGCGCATGTGTGATTTGGTGAAAAACAGGCACCTAGAGTGAATAGGCTTTCATCCTGACTTAATACACTGCCTCCTTCTGACAATTTTTTGGGCAGCAAAAAACCTTTCACCACGGGCAAATGTCTCAGAGCTATAAAAAACTGAAAGAGGTTATTGTAGAGGCACTCTACGTGATCACATTGCCTTAGACAGAATGTTTCTAAGTGACATAGTTTTTGAGTAACATCTCATCAAAGATTGCTACCTTTTTGCACTTTGGACTCTTCAGGGATATCGTCGGTACAATGTAGCGCAGACTATTTCGTCATGTTTGGGTGAAAAATAGGACCATGCCTAGTGTAAATGTACCCATTTAGACGCATTGGAATAGTTAGTTTGGTTACATCAAGAGCAGGATGAAAGTTACACCCCTTTGCAACTTTACACTGCCTCCTTCTGACAATTTTTGGGGCAACAAAAAACCTTTCACCACGGGCAAATGCCTCAGAGCTATAAAAAACTGAGAGAAGTTATTGTAGAGGCACTCTATGTGATCGCGTTGCCTCAGATGAAATGTTTCTAAGTGACACATTTTTTGAGTAACATCTCGTCAAAGATTGCTACCTTTTTGCACTTTGGACTCTTCAGGGATATCGTCGGTACAATGTAGCTCTGACTGTTTCGACATGTTTGGGTGAAAATAGGACCATGCTTAGTGTAAATGTACCCATTCAGACGCGTTGGAACAGTCAGTTTGGTCGCATCAGGAGCAGGACAAAAGTTACACCCTTTTGCAACTTTACACTGCCTCCTTCTGACGATTTTTGGGGCAGCAAAAAACCTTTCACCACGGGCAAATCCCTTAGAGCTATAAAAAAATGAGAGAGGTTATTGTAGAAGCACTCTACGTGATCACGTTGCCTCAGAAAGAATGTTTCTAAGTGACATGGTTTTCGAGTAACATCTTGTCAAAGATTGCTGCTTTTTTGCACTTTGGACTCTTCAGGGATATCATCGGTACAATGTAGCTCCGACTGTTTCGACATGTTTGGGTGAAAAATAGGACCATGCCTAGCGTAAATGTACCCATTCAGACATGTTGGAGTAGTCAATTTGGTCGCATCAGGAGCAGGACGAAAGTCAAACCCCTTTGCAACTTTACACTGTCTCATTCTGACAATTTTTAGGGCAGCAGAAAACCTTTCACCATAGGTAAATACCTCAGAGCTATAAAAAACTGAGAGAGGTTATTGTAGAGGCACTCTACATGATCACGTTGCCTTAGACAGAATGTTTCTAAGTGACACGGTTTTCAAGTAACATCTCGTCAAAGATTGCTGCCTTTTTGCACTTTGGACTCTTCAGGGATATCGTAGATACAATGTAGCTCGGACTGTTTCGACATGTTTGGGTAAAAAAAGGACCATGCCTAGTGTAAATGTACCCATTAAGACGTGTTGAAACAATCAATTTGGTCGCATCAAGAGCAGGACGAAAGTTACACCCCTTTGCAACTTTACACTGCCTCCTTCTGACTATTTTTGGGGCAGCAGAAAACCTTTCACCATGAGAAAATACATCAGAGATATAAAAAACTGAGAGAGGTTATTGTAGAGGCACTCTACGTGATCACGTTGCCTCAGATAGAATATTTCTAAGTGACACAGTTTTTGAGTAACATCTTGTCAAAAATTGCAGCTTTTTTGCACTTTAGACTCTTCAGGGATATAGTCGGTACAATGTAGCTCAGACTGTTTCGACATGTTTGGATAAAAATAGGACCATGCCTAGCGTAAATGTACCCATCCAGACACATTGGAATAGTCAGTTTGGTCACATCAGGAGCAGGACAAAAGTTACACCCCTTTGCAACTTTACACTACCTCCTTCTGACAATTTTTGGGGCAGCAGAAAACCTTTCACCACAAGAAAATACCTCAGAGATATAAAAAACTGAGAGAGGTTATTGTAGAGGCACTCTACATGATCGCGTTGCCTTAGACAGAATGTTTCTAAGTGACATAGTTTTCGAGTAACATCTCGTCAAAGATTGCAGCCTTTTTGCACTTTAGACTCTTCAGGATATCGTCGGTACAATGTAGCTCGGACTGTTTCGACATGTTTGGGTGAAAAACAAGACCATGCCTAGCATAAATGTACCCATTCAAACACATTGGAATAGTCAGTTTGGTCGCATCAGGAGCAGAACAAAAGTTACACCCCTTTGCAACTTTACACTGCCTCCTTCTGACGATTTTTGGGGCAGCAGAAAACCTTTCACCACGGGCAAATGCCTTAGAGATATAAAAAATTGAGAGAGGTTATTGTAGAGGCACTTTACATGATCACGTTGCCTTAGATGGAATGTTTCTAAGTGACATGATTTTTGAGTAACATCTCGTCAAAGATTGCAAACTTTTTGCAGTTTAGACTCTTCAGGGATATCGTCGATACAATGTAGCTCAGACTGTTTTGACATGTTTGGGTGAAAAATAGGACCATGCCTAGCGTAAATGTACCCATCTGGATGCATTGGAATAGTCAGTTTGGTCACATCATGAGTAGGACACCAAAAATGCAAAAGTTGCTTTGTGCAACTTGACAACATTGACACTTTTTTGCAACATGACTCAAAGACTCAAACTGACCCCAAATGACTCAAAGTGACTTAAAATCACCTTGATTTTGGTGCCCAATATACATTATAGAGGTCAAGGCGCTCCTTATGATTCAAACATCTTAGATGAGCACATAGGAAAGGAAAAAGCTCTAAGTTTCATCATCATGAGCGCCTAATTTCAAGAGACTTTAATGGCTCAAACCTTAGCATGGAGTCCTAAGGTGCATTTCATGTCTCCTTTCATCCAGTTTGGATCATCAACATTGAAAGAAATAAGTCTATTAAGCTTGGGCACCCTTGGTCTTCTTTTCATTCATTATGAGCGCCTTGGGAGAATGGTATATTGGTCATCATCATGATTGGGTGCTCTGGATCCAGAGTGTTGGAGAGATCATCAAATGGTCTCTAGAGGAAGTAGGATGAGTTATGAGTTTGGTCGCATCAGGAGCAGGACACCAAAAATGCATAACATGATGATGTAAAAATGTGTACATATGTGTAAAAATGCAGGAGGAAATAAAAAAAAGACAAACCTAACAAATTAATGTGCATACTTACAACTCAATGTAACATGACTTTACAAAATTAGTGTGAATACTACAAATTAATCCAATGAACCATCCGGGTTTGCTCTACTCTTTATTGTGTCAAGTATTGCTTTATGGTCAGATTCACGCACCTTCCACAATATTTTGTTCAAAGATCTACCCCCATACTTTATCAAATGAACATTGGATGCCATGACAAGGTTCGAGTAATGAAGAATCTTTTGATGCATATCAAAATCCTGAAATAGCCAAATATTAACACTCTTATGTGGGTACCTTCTAAGCCATGTTCCAGTAATAACCACTGAGCCTGTAGGGTATTCGATGTTTTCTCCATCTGTAACAAGGGCCTCCAACTTCTTTTTGGCCTCAACACAACGACATAAGTAATAATCTGTTCCCTCTTCATTATCTTCATCTGCAATAACTGCATATACGTACCCTACATTGATATGTGTAGCAAATTAGATGAAATTAGTCAACATTACAAAAACACTACAAAGTAAGATGACATTACCTGGTTGAACTAGATGAAATTAGATGCATATACGTGCCCTATATTACCTGGTTGAACTAAATCTGATATGTGGTCAAAGTCAACTGACGATTCCATCTGTGTTAGTTCTAGTGCCATCAGGGGTCGATACGTGTCAAGTGGGCTAAGATAACTTAACTGCCATTTGTCAACCCACTCCTTTGACTCGCACTCATCCCAGACTTGAATTGTACAAGAAGAATAAAAGCATGACATCTTTCGTGTATGGATACTCCATGAACCTGCAATTGAGCTTCTGAAAGAGTGCATCTCATTTGATCCTGTCAGTGTACAACAATCCTCATATGGTGCAATGTTAGTATCATCTATCAACCAAAAAAATCTACGAACTGAAGACTTACGTTCATTACCTAGACCCATGGAAGCATTACACCACTCGACAATCGATTTTGCATCTGTCAACTTTGCATTGTCTTTATACTTTAACTCTTCTCATGCTATGGCTCTTTTGATACATGCTCCCGCACCATCATGCTCCCCCTTTCCATGCCCGGCCTCACAATAGTTCCACATATGTTGAATACTTGTAAAATTATGCCTCCTACTCAGCCAATAGAAATTTTGCGAGTTCTTGAATTGTGACGCACAGTTATCCGACCATATGATATGCTGACTAAACGATATGCCCCTTCTAGCCAAATCATTGTAGAACACTTGAAAGCAACCTTGCACGAACTCCGTAGAATGCGTACGATCATCACTAATATAGAAATTATACTCCCTTATGATCTTTCTGTCATCCTCTGTACTATCATTCGCATTAATGAATGCGATGTCCACAAATATAGAAACCTGTGTGGAGTTGTAATATTGTGATTGCACCTCATGCTGTGGCTGTAGACTGTAGTTCTCTGCAAAGTCGACGACTGAAACAATGCTACCAACTGAAAATGTGTCCTTGCATAACTTGAATTGCAAGTCCAACCATCGAGCTCTATGGGCATGTCTTGCATACACATACATTATGCTGTCACAAAATATAGGCATAAACTGATACACTGGAATCTTTTCAATAACTAATTCACACCTCTTTGCTTCTTTACCATCTTTTGTATTGTATGCCACTATTTTATACTTGCCAAACTCTACTAGTTCGTTTCCAACCGCATGTGTTATTTCCATATGTTCACATATTGGCAAATGTTGCAAGCCACCGCAACGATGACCTTCCTATCTTTCACATAAAATTTTTGATATGAAGTCTCTTGAAGATGTTGGTGGGGCACATATGGCACAATCCTGCAAATCATTGTTAGTATGCATATCTAAACATATAGACCTATAACCATCAAAATGGTTAGAAAATTCAATATGTAATCTACAACAAGTAGTTCGTGTGTGATTTATCTTAACATAGAAAGGTTTTAGCAATTCAAAATATCTTTGACAAATTTTAATTTGAGGATACTTCTCTAGAAATTTACCATAAAACTGTGTTTGAGTCTCATCCAAAAAATGCTTTGGATGTGGCTCACGGTTCTGACTACCGGTTCTCCTTCTTACCACATCCCTTTGATTCAGAGATACCCTTGTGTAATTCTTCCAAAAATCTTCAATTAGTGATCTCAATGCTTCAACAATTGGTTTATCTTTTCGTGGTAGTCTCCCCGAGAACGCCCATAATTCATTGGCATTAGTGTCCTCAATTCTTTGGCATCTTCCAACAGATCTTGATAAAGTTTTCCTACTAATTCTCAATTCTTGACTTGTCTTTCTAATGAGATGAGCTTTCCTCATTTGACTACTTACTATAGTCGATGTAATCACACGCCGTGTTGCATTACTATCTTTTGTGCGTGAGGTGTTACCCACACTCTCATATGCACTCATTAGATTCTTGACAATAGATTTTTCACTTGATGCCTCTGATGTTCTCAACCCAAGAATCTTCATGATAGACCTATACTTTATACTTCGCATCATTTCAACGAATAGTTGACATCTTATAGTCTCATTTAACTTTTCAAAGAACAATCTCCAAATCTTATTAGCATATCTTCTACTAGTGCGTTTTGGAATCTTACCTTCCATTGGCTGCAAAATATTCTCATCAATATCAATCAAATACTTTGGCTTTCTATGCAAAATTCTAAGTGGTGTCAAGTCAGGTAAATTCATCTCAACATTAGGAATTTCATCAATATTTAAATGAGATGGGTTAGATGGCATACCTTCGATTGAAGATGGAATAGATGACATACCTTGAGGTTGAGGTGGGAATGATGGCGTACCTCCTTCATCACATGTGAGTGATGATGTACTCTCAACTTGAGATGTGGTAGATGGTGTCCCTACATGTTGACTTACGGTATAGGACATGTCTCCAACTATGTTATTCAAATCTCTCATACCACGAAGTTTTTGCATTCGTTCTCTTTGTGATGGTTGTGGTTCCTCTTCAATTGGTATGTCTTCATTTATCGTGTCCAATTTCCTCTTCTCATGAAGTTCCCTCATAGCCACTGCTTTCTTTGCATTCTTAGCTTCTATCTCTTCCTGTGTTGGTTTAATTCTTGATCATTTCCTCGGCATGACGGAGAATTTGTTTGTAGCATGATAAAGAGACCAATATTACTTCCTAAGAAATGAATACAAGATAATAGTGGGATTGTACTTATATTATGTTGTAAGGATGTATTCTTGTATAGTTTGACATCATGGTATGTTAAGGTCTATTTATTACACATAATTATTAAAGAGCCCAAGTGTAGAAAATATACATGGCATCATGTGAGATTGTAGGCTGCTTTCTTGATTGGGAATGTGTCTATTTTAAACATGTATGATAAAGCATGATAAAGTAATTCAATTCAAATTAAGGAAAATGTAAAGAACATGCATGTAAAGACTTGACATACCTAAAAAATAAAGATTCAAATGGAGAGAGTAGCCAATTATGTAGAGTTTTTTCTTCTTGCATCAAACTCCTCAACAATTTGAGTTTTTCACCACTTGCTTCCTTTTCAATGTTAAATTGAATAACACTCAAATATAATTACTAAAAACAATACTATTAACCTATCTATAATGTTAAATTCCTAAAATTGAATCACAATTAACATTGCAACACTACAAAAATTGAAACTTGAATAGATATATATCAAACTTGGTGTGAAAACTATGTTATTTCCTCCTTCTCAAGTTGGCAATGCAGAAAAGGTGATGGAAAGATCATACAAAGGTGGTACAATGTGTCAAATGTGCATGTGAACTTCCCAACAGCATGAAAGCACTTCTTTGTTGTCGAATCACGCACAGAATTAGTAAGAAAATAGAGCATGTGGGCTTGGATCACGGGGGTAACCACTTTTTTACCATTTCAATAGAAAGACAAAATGCGAGCGCATTATAACGCGCTCACATTTTGTCTTGCTATAGATTCATCACATCCTTTCCATTGATCACATCTCTTTCCTGCAAGAGCTTGCCAGATGCTCCGCCATATGATAGGCATAACAATGAAGGGGCAAGCCCTCATAATCAAGTTCTTGATAGAAAATTCCCTCAACCCTCAACGTCAAACCCTAATCCCTCAACCCTTAACTCTGATCCCTCAACCCTCAACTCTAATCCATCATCTCTCAACTCTAATAACTCATCCCTAAACCCTAATCCCTCAACCCTCAACCCTAAACCTTATCCCTAAACCCTAATCCCTCAACCCTCAACCCTAATCCCTCATCCCTCAACTCTAATCCCTCATCCCTAAACCTTAAATGCTATCCCTAATCCTACACCCTCAATAGACTCGATACTATATTTTAAACCCTAATCCCTTATCCCTAAACCCTCCAACCCTATCCCTAATCCTTACACCCTCCACACTCTACTTTAACCCTAAGCCCTTGAACCTCAACCCTATCCCTAAACCCTTGACCCTCGAACCTCAACCCTCAACCCTCGATGTCAAACCCTAATCCCTCAACCCTTAACTCTATACCCTCATCTCTCAACCCTAACCCTAAACCCTCAACCCTAAACCCTCAAACCTCAATGTCAAATCCTAATCCCTCAACCCTTCACTCTAATCCCTCAACACTAAACCCTATCCCTAAACCCTCAACACTATACCTTGAACCCTAATCCCTCAGCCCTCAACCCTAAACCTTATCCCTAAACCCTAATCCCTCAACCCTCAACCCTAATTCGTCATCCCTCAACTCTAATCCCTCATCCCTAAACCCTAAATGATATCCTTATTCCTACACCCTCAACAGACTCGATACTATACCTTAAACTCTAATCCCTTATCCCTAAACCCTCCAACCCTATCCCTAATCCTTATACCCTCCACACTCTACTTTAACCCTAATTCCTCAACCCTCAACCCTATCCCTAAACCCTTGACCCTCGAACCCCAACCCTCAATGTCAAACCCTAATCCCTTAACCCTAAACCCTAATCCCTCAAACCTAAACCCTATCCCTAAACCATCAACCCTCAACACTATACCTTAAACCCTAATCCCTATCCCTCAACCCTTAACCCTTAAAACTTAAACCCTATCCCTACACCCTCAACACTTGACACTATATCTTAAGCCTTAAACCCTCATCCCTAAAGCCTCAACCCTCAATCCTTAAACCTTCAACCCTAAACCCTATCCCTAATCCCTCTACCCTCGACACTCTAACCCTAACCTCAACATTAAATGCTAATCCGTCAACCCTAAACCCTAATTCTAAACCCTCAACCCTCAACACTATACCTCAAACCCTAATCCCTCAACCCTAAACCCTAATCCCTCAAACCTAAACCCTATCCCTAAACCATCAACCCTCAACACTATACCTTAAACCCTAATCCCTATCCCTCAACCCTTAACCCTTAAAACTTAAACCCTATCCCTACACCCTCAACACTTGACACTATATCTTAAGCGTTAAACCCTCATCCCTAAAGCCTCAACCCTCAATCCTTAAACCTTCAACCCTAAAGCCTATCCCTAATCCCTCTACCCTCGACACTCTAACCCTAACCTCAACAATAAATGCTAATCCATCAACCCTAAACCCTAATTCTAAACCCTCAACCCTCAACACTATACCTTAAACCCTAATCCCTCAACCCTCAACCCTAAACCTTATCCCTAAACCCTAATCCCTCAACCCTCAACCTAATCCATCATCCCTCAACTCTAATCCCTCATCCCTAAACCCTAATCCCTCAGCCCTCAACCCTAAACCTTATCCCTAAACCCTAATCCCTCAACCCTCAACCCTAATCCATCATCCCTCAACTATAATCCCTCATCCCTAAACCCTAAATGCTATCCCTATTCCTAAACCCTCAATAGACTCGATACTATACCTTAAACTCTAATCCCTTATCCCTAAACCCTCCAACCCTATCCCTATTCCTTATACCCTCCACACTCTACTTTAACCCTAATTCCTCGACCCTCAACCCTATCCCTAAACCCTTGACCCTCAAACCTTAACCCTCAACCCTCAACATCAAACCCTAATCCCTCGACCCTTAACTCTGATCCCTCGACCCTCAACCCTATCCCTAAACCCTCAACCCTCAACATCAAATTCTAATCCCTCAACCCTTCACTCTAATCCCTCAACCCTAAACCCTCAACACTATACCTTAAACCCTAATCCCCCAACCCTAACCCTAAACCTTGTCCCTAAACCCTAATCCCTCAACCCTCAACCCTAATCTATCATCTGTCATCCCTCAACTCTAATCCCTCATCCCTAAACCCTAAACGCTATCCCTATTCCTAGACCCTTAATAGGCTCGATACTATATCTTAAACCCTAATCCCTCTACCCTCGACACTCTTATTTAACCCTAATCCCTTGACCATTAACCCTATCCCTCAACCTCAACCCTCAACCCTCAACTCTCAACATTAAACCCTAATTCATCAACCCTAAACCCTAATCCCTCAAACCTAAACCCTATCCCTAAACCATCAACCCTCAACACTATATCTTAAACCCTAATCCCTATCCCTCAACCCTTAACCCTTAAAACTTAAAACCTATCCCTACACCCTCAACACTTGACACTATATCTTAAGCCTTAAACCCTCATCCCTAAAGCCTCAACCCTCAATCCTTAAACCTTCAACCCTAAACCCTATCCCTAATCCCTCTACCCTCGACACTCTAACCCTAACCTCGACATTAAATGCTAATCTGTCAACCCTAAACCCTAATCCTAAACCCTCAACCCTCAACACTATACCTTAAACCCTAATCCCTCAACCCTCAACCCTAATCCCTCATCCCTCAACTCCAATCCCTCATCCCTAAACCCTAAATGCTATCCCTATTCCTAAACCCTCAACAGACTCGATACTATACCTTAAACTCTAATCCCTTATCCATAAACCCTCCAACCCTATCCTTAATCCTTACACCCTCCACACTCTACTTTAACCCTAATCCCTTCAACCTCGAACCTCAACCCTCAACCCTTGACGTCAAACCCTAATCCCTCAACCCTTAACTCTGATCCCTCATCTCTCAACCCTAACCCTAAACCCTAAACCCTAAACCCTCAACCCTCAACATCAAATCCTAATCCCTCAACCCTTCACTCTAATCCCTCAACCCTAAACCCTATCCCTAAACACTCAACACTATACCTTAAACCCTAATCCCTCAGCCCTCAACCCTAAACCTTATCCCTAAACCCTAATCTGTCATCCCTCAACTCTAATCCCTCATCCCTAAACCCTAAATGCTATCCCTATTCCTACACCCTCAATAGAATCGATACTATACCTTAAACCCTCCAACCCTATCCCTAATCCTTATACCCTCCACACTCTACTTTAACCCTAATTCCTCGACCCTCAACCCTATCCCTAAACCCTTGACCCTCGAACCTCAACCCTCAACCCTCAACGTCGAACCCTAATCCCTCAACCCTTAACTCTGATCCCTTGACACTCAACACTATACCTTAAACCCTAATCCCTATCCCTTAACCCTTAACCCTTAAAACTTAAACCCTATCCCTACACCCTCAACACTTGACACTATATCTTAAGCCTTAAACCCTCATCCCTAAAGCTTCAACCCTCAATCCTTAAACCTTCAACCCTAAACCCTATCCCTAATCCCTCTACCCTCGACACTCTAACCCTAACCTTGACATTAAATGCTAATTCGTCAACCCTAAACCCTAATCCTAAACCCTCAACCCTCAACACTATACCTTAAACCCTAATCCCTCAACCCTAAACCTTATCCCTAAACCCTAATCCCTCAACCCTCAACCCTAATCCATCATCCCTCAACTCTAATCCCTCATCCCTAAACCCTAAATGATATCCCTATTCCTAAACCCTCAACAGACTTGATACTATACCTTAAACCCTAATCCCTTATCCCTAAACCCTCCAACCCTATCCCTATTCCTTACACCCTCCACACTCTACTTTAACCCTAATCCCTCGACCCTAAACCCTATGCCTAAACCCTTGACCCTTGAATCTCAACCCTCAATGTCAAACCCTAATCCCTCAACCCTTAACTCTGATCCCTCGACCCTCAACCCTATCCCTAAACCCTAAACCCTAAACCATCAACCCTAATCTGTCATCCCTCAACTCTAATCCCTCATCCCTAAACCCTAAACGCTATCTCTATTCCTAGACCCTCAACGGGCTCGATACTATACCTTAAACGCTAATCCCTTATCCCTAAACCCTCCAACCCTATCCCTTATCCCTTAACCCTCATGATTAATAGCCTTGAACGTAAAAAAATTTAAGGGGAGCATAACGCGAGTGCCTTATAACGCACTCGCATTATGTCAAACATGACAAACAACAGACTTGCGGGAAGGAAAAATGCAAAGCAAAACATAACACGAGCGCGTTATAACGTGCTCGCGTTATGTCTTGCTTTGGGAATCCCAACCCTTGGGCTTGGGATTTGCTTTGGCTTTCCAACCCAAAGGCTTGGAGTGCCTTATGAACAGTCACAGACATATTTTTCTATATTCTTCAAAATTTCACATAATTTCATTCCTGCTAACCCTCAGATTTGCACGTGTTTGATGATGTGATTTTTTTCACATTTTAACAATGTTAAGCCTTTCATCTTTAATTTCTTTTGTTTGTGTGTCCGTTTTTAGGCAAAAACCACTGTTTGCTCTTTTTTTCATTGTAAAATTACTATTCATTCAAATTTCAAAAAATTACATATTTAGAAACTAGACTCCATTCTACAAATATTAAAAAAATAAAAAAATGATTTTCAATTAGTTTTCAAAATTTATAGGGGTAGCACGGTCAAAATTCTATTTTTTAGGATGTGTCCACTTTAAAAATTAGTAAAAAATCAAATATTCATAAAATAATTATCAGAAAAATCAGGCATAAACTACATGCTATTAGCTAATTTCTCACTAAAGCGATTTTAAAAATACCAAAAAAAAGTTGACCTTTTGAGGGAGCCACAAAACATGCTATGTTATGTTTTTTTGACAGAAACAACACCAATTTCTATGGCTTCCTCTTTTGAACCCCTTAATCTATGCCATTTTCAAAACAAAATAGTAGTTTAGAAAGTAGACTCGGCGCACTACGAACATTGTTTTGGTTGCATCTCCAAATTTTGAGTGTAACTATGCTCAATTTCTCATCCAAGGCCAGTATTTCCTGACTTCAGAAAAAAAGTGGCCACTTAAGACCCCTTTTTGGCCCCCCATCTTCCTGCACTTTCCTAATGTTTTGTTGAATATTTTTTTAATTAAGTTTTGAAGTCAAACCAATTATAATTTAGACATAGACATATTCTGTAAAACATAACTTTTATGTATGTATCGAAATTGAATTTTTCTTTTTTATGTTGAAACAAGGACATCAATACCTAGGGCATGGATATTTTTCAAAAAAAAAAATCACTAATTTACTAATTTTTCATGTGTGTAGAACAAAGAACTTGATGTTCGGTGACAAACATACATTCACAAGAAATAAAAAAATAAATATAATAATCAAATTAAATATATTTAAAATTATACTTTTTGGGAAGCTTATAATAAGGACTACATACTTACAAAACATAAATTTTAAATGAATTCATTTGATCCCCCAAAAGGTAAATTAAAAGTGGTTTGTTATCAACATTTTGATAGGTGTAGAGGAGACTCCATTATAGGTATGGTTTAAAACTAGCGGGAGAGGGTTTGAATCTAAGGGGGTTTGATAAAATCCTCTTCAATTAAAATCTTTTAAATGGAACCTTTCAAGGCTTAAATCATTATATTTTCTAAAAATATGTGATTTCAGCAAAAATCAAAGAAAGTGTAACCCAATATTGTGGTAGCACCCTATGACCCCTCCAAGGTAATAACTCATGGTTTTAGGTAAGGCGTCAAGCATAAAGACTAGAGTGATGAGAATACCAGAGATTATTGGAAATTTAGGTGAGAAATTACTAAGCATGTTAAGTCATTTGGGGCCTTGGAGATTGACGAAATCTAGGAGGATATGTGGGATGGAGTGCATGACTCACCTGCATCCTCATATGACACAAGTAATCTACCAAGAGGAGGAACAACCATGGCATTTGCTGAGGAGGAAGCTAAAGTAATCTATGAGCCAGAGCAAGGGAGTCAGTGGAAATAATCTTCTAAGCATCCTTTAGAAAATGGCCCCTTCCAATAAAACAAGTAGAGGGATAGAGCTCCCAAACTCCTACCTATTCAGTCCATTCAACTATGGAAATTAGGGACCCTAGGGCAGACCTCATGCAAACCTATTAGGTAGTGCAACAAACATACCAACAACTAAGTTAGAAGGGGAAGGAACCTATGGAACAAATTCCCCAGAAGTCTACATCATAGATATCCCCTCTCATCACCATAGAAGCATTATTGGTGAGTATTGCACAAATTTAGGAAATGATAGAGGAGGATAGCCTATCCCTAGAGGAGAAAATAGAGAGGAACAGAAGGAAGGTACATCTATCAAAAGGATTAGACAAAGAGGAGGAAGCACAAACGGAGAAATTGACCCTGTGGTCACATAGGTAAGTTCTTATTTCCCTCCCCCTTATACTACTCAGTTTACACCTGTTGTAACTGTGGCCACACCTTTGGTATCCATCTGGCCAACTCTTATACGTTCACTCCTTCAACTCCCCCTATAACATTACCTTTTAGTTATCCTTTCATGATGCCACAAATCACCTTTTCCCCTTTATTTACCATGTCTTCATCCATGCCTCCTATTCTCAACCTTCCTTCATTCTCTCCATGAAAACTCACAGTCTCCACTCTGCTACCTTAGGGGGTGGTCATGATTCCATTCCAATAGCAAGTCAACATACGAGCTACCATAAGGAGTCCCCTTTATTGGAGGAGTGATACAATCTCTGGGCACCTACCACCAACAAATGCAAAATGTGTAGTAGGCACGTAAGGCCAAGATTGAGGTGAGAAGGAAAAAGGAGGGAAAAGCTCCTGCTTAGCCCCACATGAGGTCTCTTTATGTCCTCATACAACAACAATTGATTATTGCCCACATGACACTTATGGTTGACAAGCTACAGGAACAAATGCACACTGAAGATTATTCCATTTAGGTAGTTTGTATGAATCTCTCTTAAGCTTGCCTATAAGATTAGGCGAAATTGATGAAAGAGACTCAAAAATTTGTTACATTGAATTTCCTCAAAGCTAGCTGACAACTAGAGAAGAGAGATATAGAGCTTACATGGGTGAAAGATATAGTGAGCCAGCTCAGACAAGAGATAAAATCTTGGGAACATGAGGTTAATAGGTTGAATCAAGAGAAGTAGGAAATGATCACAAGGGAGGCCTATGTAGCCTTGCAAGCAAGAGAAGTAACACTACAAATAGAGCTTGAAAAAGTGAAACTCACTTTAGAGGGTCACAAAAAATGGGCTGAGAAGTCCGAGGAGTAAGAAAAGAAAAGGGTTCAAGAGTTGACACAACTCCACAACACCTCGACTGAGTTAAGAGACTCAAATGAATCATTAGAAGCTCAATTCGTTGCCAAGGAGTCTCATCTGGAGTAACAGAAGACTGAGATTTAGACTACGGATCAAACATCTCAAGTGATCCAACTGGTTAATGACCTGTATATGTCTCATTGAATTGGGATCACCGAAAACACAATGGAACTTAAGAGAGATCTTAAGTTCATATCAACAGTTTAATATACTAGTCAATTGGTGGGGCCATTGAAGTGCTTATTTGCATATTGGAAACCAATAGTTTAATGATATAAAATTATCAAACTAACAACTTCAATATCATGCACAAGTTGTTGATCTTGGAGAAGACCAAATAGTTCTTAAATACCTTAGAGTTCTATTTTTTCTTTAGAGTTTTGGAAAGAGAAGGAAATCGCCAATGCCATCATGTCTATTGCTATCTAATAACTCAATCGAAGAGAGTTGTGATATTGATAGCTTCTAAGAAGAGTGTCATGTTGCCATCCTTTTTAATTCCTTGTTTGTTTTTGTTTTAATCACATGTACAATGAGGCTCGCTTAGCTGATGTGGAGATTTCACCCAATGGTGCAACAATTTTAAGTTGTCAGACTAACAACATAAAAATAATGTGTCAATCCTTGATCTTGGAGAAGATTGAAGATTAAATTATGTTATATGTCTAACATAATAGTGTTCTAGGTCATTGTCTAGACATTTTCATTTATAGCCGATAGACTTTTATATATGAGCATTATAGTGCTCGGAATTGTCTCACGCTGTAAAAAAATTTGAAGGGTGAGTGCTTGAGGATCAAAGCAATTTCTTGAGGATCAAAGCAATTTCAAAGCAATTTCAATTGCTTGATGAGAAACACATTACAAGATGCCTCTATAAATAGAGGACTAAGAACAATCTAGAACTCTGCATATGGACTGGAAAAACATTTAGAAACACATGTTCAATGCACATGGTCGGCAGGTAGGTGAGAGATGGTGGAGAAGGTTCTACATTAAATGCTATTACAGATGGATGAAGCTTCTAAATTTAATGCCCTTTGACTGCTACGGGAGAAATTACAGGCTGGGGAAATAAAAAACCATTCGAATCTATCAAAAATCTTCAGTAGGATCTGTTTTTAATGCTGTCATTAATATTGAGGTTGACTGCCCATCAGGAGGATACGGAGTCGACAGGTTCTGCTGGCAAACTTAATCAAGTAGTTGGGATTACAATCTCCAACAAAATTTCATGTCGGAAAATTTTCTAAACTCGTCCGTTGTTCCTATTGGCGTATTGCTTGAACCTCCTATGGGTGCGAGTGCTAGTTTATAAACAGTTCCATTTGTTAAGCAACGAATTTGGTGCAGAGTCAAAGTTATACATACACTTCTAGCAAGAAACATATAAGAAGACAGGAGAAAAACAAAAGACAAAATAGTAATGCAATGGATGAGGTTTAAGATAATCCTAGTGCTTTATTTCTGTGAGCACTGAGCATTGCCTTCCACATGTTAGCATTGCTTTACCCATGTAAATGCTAAATGAAGATCAAACACTGGCGATGAATGAAATATGGGTGAATGTAAGATCTAAGCATCTGAATTCCAAATCATCTCACATACTTTATAATTTAAAATTTTATAGTTTGAAATAATTTGGTATGGTGATGTTTAATGAAATTGAAAAATCTAGCCTGACTGATTCGCAGTGCCTTAAAAAGACGATTCAATACTGGGGATTAACTTTAAATTCAACAAATTTTTGTGGGAAGGCCAGAGACAATATTGTGATGGTGGAAGAAAAGGATCTTAACATTCAATATATTCCCCATTTGCTTCCTGTCTCTGAGTTTTTAGTGGCTACTCAATATAAAACCCTGGTACTTTTCTTGGACATATTAATATATAGCATAAGTTATAATGTCTGGCGGGATTGTATCCTACTTATAAAATGTCCCTTAGCTGATGTAATATTCCACGGAACCATCTTTTAGAGAAACTGCTGAATTTAATCAGTAGCAATAGGAGAGAATTTTGAGTAAGTCCCGTACGCATTAAATTTGACTGTCTAATCCACCCAGGACTTTTGGCACTGCAATAATACTATATCTGATTATAGGTCTAAAATTTGAATGAATTTCGCAAGCAGCTCCATGATCCATCGTTTAGTCTGTGCCAAAATTTTCAGAAAACTTAAAAAATTGATCATCCTTAAATTCTTATTTATAAATTCTTATTCATGCTATATCACCCTTGATATTGATCTCATGTTTTTGAGCTCGGAGATTAATGAATATCAAGGAAACAGGGAACAATTCAACTTCTGTATACTATGAGAGGAAGTGCTGTAAATGAGACACTGTGTTACACGTTTGCAGTATTTCAGTGAGTATATATATACTTTCTCAAACCATTATAATGCATACACATGAATTGTAACAGCTTAAGAAAAGAGGATTTTACATGAAAGAAGAATAGCATGCGATGGAAGACAACTTGAAACTAACAAACATAAAGGACTAAAATTTCTTTCTCCCATGAATGATGTCTTGAGGCTACATTTGTCATGGAAGGTCATTTTCTTCACTGATACAAAGCAAACCAACATGAATGAAAGAAAGAAGACATCTAATGTCTTCCATGTTTTTTTTTTCATTTACATCTCTCAATACACCGCTATCAACAATATCTGCCGGTTTGTTTGAAAAAGCTGACCTTATCCACTTTTGCAAGTTCATGTCTCCCACAAAAATGTCATCACTTGGCCTCTTCCTTGTAGATCATCTCTAATATCAGAATTCCATAACTATAACATCTCCTTTTATAGAAACACTCCCCCAATCCATATCCTGCAATTAATTTTATTCATGAAATTCTTAAAAGGCTATTTAAGGAAAGATAATGCCAATATAAAATAAACTCAAAACAAAATTACCTAGAGCAATATAGCTAATAGATCCCTTCAGTGCAAGTGCTGTTGTACTCAGTGAATCTAACGAGGTATCGTTCCCCATAGATTATTGTAAGATAAGGAAAGATTCTGCAACATCCGACATCCCTCTAAGCTAACAGGGATCTCCCCTGTTAACTTGTTGTGATCAAGATAAAGATATCTTAGCTGTTGGAGGCTACCAAGAGAATCTGGTATTTTCCCAGTGAGTTGATTTTGATATAAATAAAGGCCTTGTAAATTGGAGAGCTTGGTACCAAATTTCCATGGAATATGTCCACTAAATTGGTTTTGTCCTAAACTTAATTCATTCAATTTTGAGAGATTTGTTAAAGAGGAGGGAATGGTGCCTGATAAGTTATTTTTATTAAGGTAAAGACGCTGCAGGTGAGTGAGCATGCCCAATTCAGGAGGAATGGGACCTTGGAGATGGTTTGCTGACAATGCTAAATGAGTCAATTTTGAGAGATTTCCAAAAAAGGTGGGAATTGTGCCTGATAAGTTATTTGTATAAAGGTAAAGAACCTCCAGGTGAGTGAGCATGCCCAATTCAGGAGGAATGGGGCCTTGGAGATGGTTTTCTGACAATGCTAAATGAGTCAATTTTGAGAGATTTCCAAAAAAGGTGGGAATGGTGCCTGATAAGTTATTTGTATAAAGGTAAAGAACCTCCAGGTGAGTGAGCATGCCCAATTCAGGAGGAATGGGGCCTTGGAGATGGTTTTCTGACAATGCTAAATGAGTCAATTTTGAGAGATTTCCAAAAAAGGTGGGAATGGTGCCTGATAAGTTATTTCTATAAAGGGAAAGAAGCTGCAGGTGAGTGAACATGCCCAATTCATGGGGAATGGGGCCTTGGAGATGGTTAGCCGCCAATTCTAAGTCTCTCAAATTTGAGAGATTTCCTAAAAAGGTGGGAATGGTGCCTGATAAGTTATTTGTATAAAGGTAAAGAACCTCCAGGTGAGTGAGCATGCCCACTTCACGGGGAATGGGGCCTGTGAGACTACCTCCATCCAAATACAATTCAACTAAGGCGGATAGTTTTCCTAAAGAATAGGGAATGGTACCTGTGAGATCATTGTCTCCCAAATACAATTCAACTAAGGCGGACAGATTTCCTAAAGAATGGGGAATGGTACCTGACAGATTTCCTAAGCTAAGATAAATTTTAGAGGTCATTTTATGAAGTGCATATCTCTCTTAACTTTGTAATTTTTTTTGAACATCAAGGTCACATTAAAGAAGCTTTATTTATAGCTTGAGGTAATTTGGAGCTTTTTTAAAAGAGTTAGTGTGAAATTAGGGTTTTCACCAAATTCCTCTCATGCCTACAAAATAGCTATATTTTTACATTAATCTAGGTTTTGGATCAGTTTAAGCATTTTTGAAGAATTTATTCTGAAATTAAGGTTTTCATGAAATTCACTTCCAACGCTACACAATAACAAATTTATGGGAGATTTTTTTTAGCAAAGTGAGATCTAGGCCCAAGTAAGTAATAGTAAAGATTTTAACTTGTATTATTTTGATGACGTCATGGCTAGAGTTGCAACAAGAGGCAAGGGAAGGAATCCAACCACTCTACGAAAAACTCCTAACAAAGAGGAGATGGATTTAGAGTTAGGTTCAAGGGGAATTCAAATTTGATGTCTCCATTAGATGACAAAATGCATGAGTTGGAAGAAGGTATGTAGAAGATGTAGTATGCAATTGTAGGAGTAATGACTAGCATCAATTTTAATTAAAAGTACAATGGAATAGTGTAATGTTTTATCTCAAAGATAAGAGACCACAAGCAAAGGACAATGTTTTGATCAATCAAGGTGGATTGTTTGGTCATGTCGATCGTCATCCAAATGCTAGCACTCATTCTTGATTTTAAAACATGTTAATGAAGGTGGATATACAAAATTTTGATGGTAGGGATCCACTTGAATAAATCAAATGGATATGTACATCAAATCCCAAGTGGGTAAAAGGTGAAAATGAATTTCATTATATCTAGAACCCAAGGAATTGATTTGGTACTAGTGGCTTTCTTCTCAAAGAAAGAAAAATGCTCCAAGAGCACTAGCATCCAAGTGACTCTAACTCTTCGTTACATGAAACCCCTTAGGACAAAGAGAACAACAAGATACCAAAATAGATTTTGACGAAAACAAGCACAAAGGTCAAACATAACATAAATAGACATGTTTGTGTTAGGGAAAAGGCTAAGGTAGGGCTAAAATGATCCTAAAAACATACTAAGGGAGCCAACACCAAAATGAGTGCAAAACGTAGTGTGAAATTGCAAGGATATGTGATTTTGACATTACAGAATGAACATTTCCAAACTATTTAGAATGCTATTATTGAGTCAAAGATTCCTCATTTTTACTAGTGTTTTTTACCAAGGCCTCCATATTGGTGACTGATTTATTCACTTAGGTTTGTCAAACACTAGTTGCCCATTTTGTGGACACTTTGAGATGATCAAGCATCTTTTTTTCTTCTATGCCCATGCATAGGTTGCTTGGTATTGGATCTATGATTTCATCAATCCTTTTAGATGAGAGGCCTTTACTTGACACAATGTTCTTCTAAGGGATGGAGCTAGATTTTGCTTAAGCTCACTCAACTTTGGTATGCTTTTATGATGGAACCCACCCCCTTGTAGGCACCTAAAAACCCACTAAAATGAGCAAACAGGTGGAAAAGGAGAGGTTGTGTTGTTGTAAGCAACCTCACACAACCTCTACAGAGGTCTACACATGTGTTGTAGGCCCAATAATCAGCTTTGGAGGCATAAAAACAACTGCAGAGACACAAACTAAGTTGCTGCCAAAAACATACCATTGCTACGGGTAGCCGCAACAATGGTTGTAGGTGACTATTTGCATAAAAGAATTGAAACTTGCAAAATGAAAACGCAAACTTTTAGAACAACAAATTTATATGAAATTTCTTATAACCACACACACACAGAGGGATAATAGTTATGAAAAGGAAAGATTATATTAACTTAAAAGTTCAACTTCTTATACACTTATATATGCATTTACATAAATATTTGTAGAATAAACACCCTCTGTCATTCCTCTCTCTTTCCTTTTGTCCTCTTGTTGTCTACTACAGGTCTCTCTGACTACTACAAAACATTCTTTTTTTGTTGTCCTCTGATACTCCTTGTTGTCATCTTATATTCTCTTGATTTTGTTGTTCTAGCCTCTTCTTCCTCTCCTCTCTCCTCTATTTTTCCACTGTTCTAATCTTCTTCTCAAAAAATGTCCCAAAATTTGGAAGTTTCTTCCCCCAAAATTCTCCAAAAGTCCCACCTAAAACTACTGCAACATTTAAAATGCTTTATGAATTCCTCCACCTACCTATTTTTGTGTTCAAAAACTCCCACCTAGTTTTTCCCTTTTCGTTTCTTTCTTTGCATTGCTCATTAAATGGGCTCACAGGAGGTAGTTTCGTTGTCCCAAATAAAACAAATTTACAATTTAAAATTTAAACTCCAACTACTTCCTTCACGTGGCATTAGCCGAGGAAAAAATTTAAAAAATATTTAAAACAAAATGATGCCCCTGCATCAAACTATCGGACTAGAAAGTTTTGTGAGCTCCAGCTCACTATGTATAACTCTATGTTGTTGTGCTAACTAGAGTGATTCCAACTCTACTGGGCTTAACCATGTTGCATCCTCCACTGGTATACCTTTCCATTTCACTAAATATTCACTATACTCTTTGCCCTTTGTCTTCCTAATCACTCTTGAATCCAAAATATCTTCAATCTCCTCTTGTACTTTCTTAGGTAGCTGCTCCTTCCATTTTTCTAGTAATGCCTTCTCTTCTTCTTGCAACTGTGATGTCTCTCCCTCATGATAGGTATATAAACCAGAAACATTAAAAATTGGAGAGATTTCCTAACCTTTAGGTAGCTCCAACTCATAGGCATTTGGTGAAAACTTCTTGATGACCTTGCATGGTCCAATCTTCTTCCACTTAAGTTTGTTGTAGGCATGGCTGGGAAATCTTTCCTTTCGTAGGTGTGCCAATAGCATATCTCCCTCTTCAAAATTCTTTTCTGTCCTCTTCAAATCAACCTTCTCCTTATACTATTGGCTACTCCAATTGGGTTTTTCCCTCACTTGTTGGTGTAAATCTTGCATATATTTGGCAAACTCTTCTCCTTCAACACTTCTCTTATATCCTTTAGTATTTGCAAAATCCCTTAATTCTGAAATACCTCTAGGACTATGCTCATAAATAATCTAAAATGGAGTCTTACCTGTGCATTTATTGACTAAGTCATTGTATGCAAACTCAACTTGGGGCAATATCAAATCCCATTGCTTAGGTTTGTCACCAACTGAAAATCTTAACAAATTCCCTAAGCTCCGATTAACAACTTCAGTTTGTCTATCCGTTTGAGGATGATATACAGAATTAAAATTTAAATCAGTCCCTAATTTCTTCCAAAGTGTCCTCCAAAAATGTCTTACAAACTTAATATCACTATCTAAAACTATACTTCTTGGCAAACCATGTAATCTAATAACCTTCATAAAGAACAAATTGCTACATGTGTTGCATCATCCGTCTTCTTACATGCTATAAATTGAGCCCTTTTCGAAAATCTATCAACAACCACAAAAATAGAATCCTTACCTCAATGTGTTCTTGGTAGTCCAAGCACCAAATCCATACTTACATCTTCCCATGTCTTCTCTAGTATGGGTAATGACTGATATAGGCTTGTATTTTGACTCCCTCCTTTGGCATATTGACAAAATTGACATCCTTGCACAAATTTTCTAATTTTTTCCCTCATCTTTGGCTAAAAATATCTTTCACTAAGCTGTGCCAGCTCCAAAATGTCCAGCTAAACCACCACAATGTTTTTCTCTTATTAAATTCTACCTCATTGATCCTTATTGTATGCAAAGTTGTCCTTTGAACAACAGTCCATCTTGTATTAAATAATCCATCCAAGGTGTCCTATCCATGCTAGTAGGCTCCATACATGTTGTCCATGCATCCTTGAAGTCCAAATCATCCTTATACAACCCTTTCATAGCATCAAATCCAACTACTTCAGCTCTCATTTCAGTCAACAATGTTGCTCTTCTACTCAATGCATCCACTACTTTATTTGAACTCCCACTTCTATGCTTTGAGAACAAAAGTATATCCTTGTATGAATTCAACTCACTTCATATGTCTTTGGTTCAACTTGGTTTGACTATGAGTGAGTTGCAAAGCATGATGATCCATGTAGAGAATAAACTCCTTTGGAAGCAAATAATGATGCCACTTCTTTAAAGATTGCATAATGGCATAAAATTCTTGATCATAAATGGAATGCCTCTTCTTGGTATCATTAGGCTTCTCACTAAAGTATGCAATAGGTCTGCCCTCTTGACTTAGAACCGCTCATATGGTTGTCCCACTTGAAACACTTTTGCAAAATTGGGCAATGCTAATACCAGTTCTTCAGTGACTTCTTCTTCAAAATCTCAAAACTTACTTTTATCTGTTGCTGCTGTCCACTTAAATTTCTTTCTTATCTCCACTTATAGTTTTAGTTATGGGTGCACATATGCTACTAAAATTTTGAATAAATATGCGATAGAAACTTGCTAAACCATGGAAACTTCTAACATCATGTACACTCCTAGGTGTTGGCCATTCAATGATAGCATGCACCTTTTTTGGATCCATTTGCAACCCTTGTTGAGAGATAACATACCCCAAGTAAACCAGTTTCTCCTTCATAAAACTGCACTTTTTCAAATTTACCAATAACCTTTCTTCCTTGAGCCTTTGTAAGACTTGCCTAATATGTAATAAATGTTCTTCTTTGTTTCTACTAAAAAATAGAATATCAACAAGATAAACAATCACAAAGTTCCCCAAAAAATGGTTTCAATACCTCATTCATTAACCTCATAAATGTGTTGGGTGCATTTGTTAACCCAAAGGGCATTACTAACCACTCATATAGTCCCTCCTTGGTCTTAAAAGTAGTCTTCCACTCATCACCCTCTCTTATCCTAATTTGGTGATATCCACTCTTTAGATCATTTTTTGTAAAATATCTAGCCTTTCCCAAATAGTCCCTGAGATCATCCATTCTTGGTAAAGGAAAATGATATCTTATTGTTATTTTGTTGATGGCTCTTGAGTCCATGCACATTCTCCATTCACCACCCTTCTTCGGTGCTAACACAACTGGTACCGCGCATGGACTAAGGCTTTTTCTAATCAACCCTCTTTCTAATAGCTATTGCATTTGTTTGTTCACTTCTTCATTTTATGCTGGTGTCAACCTATAGGCAGCCTTATTGGGTAATGCTCCTCATAGGTGGTAGTCCTTCTAGTAAATCTTTGGACACAATTTCACCAAACTCTTCAAGTAACTCCTTTACTTGATAAAGGCATGTCATTGTCGTCCTTTGCTACATCTACTTGTATCTCCTTGGGAACTATTGTAAAACATATTTTTACCCTTTTAGTCTCTTTCAAGAATTGTTTCCCTATTACTAACAGTGTGCTTGGGCCACTTTCCACCTCTTCTTCTTGAGTTTACCAATGGTGTAAGAGTGTGTTTTCTTCCATTTTTCTCCAAGGTGTAAGTGTTTGCTTATCCATTATGGACTGCCTTTCTATCAAACTACCATGGCCTCCCCAAGAGTAAGTGGCATACATCCATGGGCATGATATCATACCACACCTCATCTTCATATGTGCCTATTCAAAAATTCACAAGGCATTGCTGGTCAACCAAGACTTAGTGCCCTTTTTGTAAAAATGACACCTTGTAAGAGGTAGGGTGAGATGTCCTTTTTAACCCCAACTTATTCACCATTTCAACTGAAACTAAGTTATCAGTGTTGCGACTATCTATTATGACTTTACAACATTTTCCTCCTGATTTACATATTGTTCTAAATAATTTTTTTCTTTGGATAGGTTCATCTTCTTTCTTGGTTGGCTTCAATAATGTCCTCTTCATCATAAGTAGTTCTCCTTTCTCAATTTCATCTAGTTGACTTAAAAACTCTAAAGATTCATTATCCCCCTTTGCTACATTTGCACTTGTTACCCTTGTTCTCCTTGATCCTTCTGATCAACGCTATGGGCATTCATAAAATCTTTAATGGGTGGAATTTGGATAGTGGATTGGTGGGTGTTTTATGTCTATCCTCCTTTCACCAATTACATTCAAGGACCTTGGGCAAGTGGCAATGCACTATCAGGCCCTTGATCACTGTGAGATGTAGGGAAGCTTGGATTTTTATGATTTGATTGTCAATTATCTTCTCTTATGCTCAATTATACCTCAAAACCCTAATTATGCAAATACGATAGTAAACGAACAAATTATTCAGAATGTTATTACAAAGAGATGTAAAGTGACAAATAGAAGTGCACCTACTTTTGGGGTTCGGAGGTAGAAAAGTCAAGGTCTAATGAGCGGGTCCCCAAGTCCAAGGTCCTAGTTTTTGTCGAGATCTGCAAACAACATCTGCAACCTATTCCTATTGTACCAAAGGTTTTTCCATCATGGAACTTCGAGGACTAATGAGTGAGTGCCCTAGTCTAGGGAGCTATTTTCTTCTCTGATCTGTAATTTTGACACTCTAAGATACTCTCTTGCAACTTCAATTTTCTTGTATCTTCAACCTGTAACCTACAATCATGAAAACTTTGGGAGGGGGTTGTGGTGTTTAGAGGCTTGCCTCAGTCAAGCCCAGAGAGACATTCAAGTCTTCTGAACACCATTGTCAGATAGAGAGTGCATGGCCTTGGGAGACAGAGGCAAAAACCAAATGATAAATGCTCAAAAACACAATAGATGTCACCTTGTAGTGAAGATCTCATGGGAGAAGGAAGCTCCTTCATTCCATGAGGAGATGATTTCTCAAATCTACAAATACAAACATATAGACAACACAAATATGCTCTTGCAACACAATGAAAGCTTTGAATCACCTTTAGGATGCCAAAAGATCACAACAATCATCTAGTTTACAAATGAATTCCTAAACATTCTTTTATATGAAACTACAAATGCTCTCGCCAAGAATTTCATAATTCAAACTTGTCATTTCAACATAGGACCTAATTAATGGTCACAAGCCGACACTCAAAATTTGGGCCTGACCCCAAATAGGGTAGGACTACGGCACGGGCGCCCAAGTCCTCCCCCCTATTTTAGGCAGGGTTAGGTTCAAGGGGTCCCCCTAGGGCCATTTGACATGAAACCCAGGGTTAATTCCATCAAGATGTCAAAATATGATGCAAGATGTCGTAGATGCACACTAAAGACCTGGGAGCTAAACCTTATGAGGGAAAATCCCCCAAGGGGACATTTTCTGATGTTACATTTAGCCCCCACTTTAATGTATGTATAAACACAAGGCCAATACATGCATTAAAGTACGGTGAAAAAACATAGCAAACACGCCAAACACATTAAAGACAATGACATACACACAAAACACAGAGAAGACAACTATAATCATGCAAAAAATGGTGAATACATTGAATGCACATAGAAGACACATTAATGCATAGAAGACAGAGATGATTTCTTTTCTTTTCTTTTTCTCATATATATGAAATGTAGATGGAAGTACATAATGCAGGAAGTACTCATCGCACTAGTATTTAAACTGCATATATGGGGCAACACACATGCAAGACATGCAAAACCTCCCAAAATGCAGGAAGCACTCATCGTGCTAGTCTTTAGATTGCATATGGGGCAACAAACATGACAAACACACACTTTGAAGACACAGAGAAAACACAACAGACAAACGATGGAGTGTTCCTATTTCTAGGCTCAACACCATCTTAGGCACATTACAGGCACACACCGATGATTGGGCTTTGCCACAACAATCACCGAAGACATGCATAAGGGTTGAGTTAGTCACATAAATCTCCCCACCTCCCGATGAGGACTTTTTGAAAATGATGGGATGGGCACTCTCTGCAAGAGATACAGCACCCCCGCCTTCGTAGAGGGCTTAAGATGATTGATTGATTGATTGATTGCAAACAAACTTAGAGTGCAGGAAGTACTCATCGTACTAGTCTTTAAATTGCACCTAGAGGACAAGAACATTGCTAACCTCTACAATAGATAGCTTACCTTATATATGCCCCCACCTTAAGGTGGTTGATATCATGCATTGATATCAAGCACGTTAAGGTAGGAAGAAAACACACAAGGGAATACAGACTCTCGTAAAGCCCATGCCCTCCAAAGGTGACATTTACTTTACAATCACCAAATGTTCCCACAAACACATCCCTGCAAGAAACATGTTAGTGTCTACATAATCATGGTAATGCATATGAGATCTGAGGCATGCAAGATTCAAGATACACAAAGTGCACGGAGCAACAATATTGTTATGGTTTGTAAATGAGATAGAAACATCATCAAAATCACTACGCAGAAAGCATGAGTGTTTCTACTAGCCAAGCGTCGGATAATATATTACAACCCCATCATCATATTAGGAACTAAAGCCAATTTTTTATTTCTCTCTAAGGAGATGCTAGGTTTGCATCAGTATAAATATTTTTCATCATCCGCCTGCTAGATAGAAAAACTAGAGGAAGGGAAACAATAAATAAGAGAGGAGAAACAAGTGTCTTAGGGACAGTCACATAGGAGGGTGCCCCCAATTCACCAACTACAACGCTATATCCATAAGACACAACACACAATAATGAAATCAGAGAGAGGCAATATAGAAGAATGATGATACAAATAGGTCACAACAGAGGTAGTCTCCTGGTATCCCAAACCTTAAGAGAGAATCGGGGATCATCTCAGGAGGCCTAAACAACACATAATGCATCACGGGAGAAGCACATCATGAGAGAGATAAAGGGTTAGAGATACTTACCTGTAGGATCTTCGTGCTAGGTCTCGTCATCAAGTAGATCATCATCCTCCCACTCCCTAATGTTAGAGGAAAGTGGGACATAAGGTACTATAGCCCAAGGTTGTTCATTGTTAGGATCATCTTTGTTTAATTTAATGTTTGAATCAATGTTTTCTTGTTGAGATGCAAGGTTTATGGCATAAGCTCGTCGCCTTCTCTTTGTTTCTTTTGCATGTCAATTTCTTTTTGCTTTACAACTTATCTTTTGTAAGATAGGGATTTGCTCTTTCATGGATTTTTGTGTTGTAGAGGAGGAAGCACCAAGATCAATTTTCATTTGTCTAGGTGGGATGTTTTGTTGTCGACAATTACCTCCCGATCCTTGTAAGGATGACGGGGGAGGAACCTCAGCATCATGAGAGATTTTTTCTTTTATTGTAGGAGGTATGATGTCTTTCAAAAGGTGTGTTTCTTCTATTGTCGGAAGTGTATCAGTGATTTCAGTGTTTTGTATTAGCATATCCTCATGGGAAGAATCATTTTTGAAAGAATGATCAGAGGATAGGATTATATCATCATCACATGTAGTAGATATGGGAGAGGTGTTATCACCATTATCTTTTGTAGTACTACTCATGGAGATGAACTCTGTTAAGCTCTATAATATTGTAGGCTATTCACTCATGAGGGTTAAAAATTGGTCAAAATCAAGGTCTTTGATAAATGCATGCAAAGATACCATTGAAAAATGACATGGTGTCATGTGTATATGCTCAAATGAATGCAAAATCAGATTTTAAAAGTTTTCCCAAAGTATGTAAAAGACAAGTCCAAAGTTATATGCAAAAATAGCCCTAAAATGCTTAATTTTTGTACTTTTTTCAATGCAAATATATGAAAGAAAAGGTGTTGTAAAGATTTTAATTAGGGGCAGAAAATAATATGTCTGATATCAATCCAATACAACCATAAGATCCTATACAACACACTTTTGGCACAAATCTATAATGATGACTAGTTTAAACCTAGTGAAAATGCCCTAAAATATGTAATTTTTCACCATTTTTTAATCCCAAGACCTCATAAAAGAGGTGTTGTAAGGAATTTCATGAGGTGAAAAAAAATAATAGCAATGATATCAGTCACCTAGAAGCATAAAATCTTTTACAACATGCTTGGAGTACAAACTAGGTCAAACCCTTTCATTACAAGAGCCCGATAACAAGGTGTTGTAAAGAATTTTAGGAGGAGCAATAGATAACACCCCTATATCAGCCAATTAGTGCAAAAATATTCTTTACAACATGCCTATAGTGCAAATTTAGAGAGTCGATAAGGCCAAATCTAGTGAAAATCAATGTCTTTCAAGCTCTAGGTTTAAGATCTTGATGTAAAAATGCTATATGAATGTTTTGCAAGCTGATGTATGATAAAAATTAAATGCTCTCAGGTTCGAAAATAATTTCAAGCCCTAAATGCAAAATGCAAGTGCAAATCTAGTGAAAAATCAATGAAAATGCTAGTTTTTGTTGAAATTTTCTATCCAAAAATGCAAATTTGTACTAAAATGCAACACTAAAGCCAAATGCAAATTTCAATGAGTCTCCAAAATTAGTAGAAAAATTTGAAACAAGATTTTACCTACAAACCCTAGATTTTGGAATTACTAGGTTATATGCAAAATTCACAATTTTTAACAAAACCCTAGCAATTTTATGATAAACATGCAATGAAAGCTATTGAATTTTTGTGATTTTTTGCAATTTAACTCAGATCTAATGTATAAATTAGAAATTTGATGAAATTCAAATTAACTGATGCAAAATAGAAGCCCTAGAATGCAATTTTTTTTCCAATTTTTTAATTTTTTTTGTAAGTTTTCTAATGCAATAAGATGAGTGACTATATGAATGAATGAAATCAATGGAAATCTGAAGTAAAATATGAGCAACAAGGTGAAAAGAAGACCAACAACATGGGTTCACCAAAAATGTAATGGCTGGAATTTGGATAGTGGATTGGTGGGTGTTTTATGTCTATCCTCCTTTCACCAATTACATTTAAGGACCTTGGGTGAGTGGCAATGCACTATCAGGCCCTTGATCACTGTGAGATGTAGGGAATCTTGGATTTTTATGATTTGATTGTTGATTATCTTTTCTTATGTTCAATTATACCTGAAAAACCCTAATTATGCAAATACGACAGTAAACAGACAAATTATTGAGAATGTTGTTACAGAGAGATGTAAAATGACAAATAGAAGTGCACTTGCTTTCAAGGTTTAGAGTGTGAACAATTCAAGGACTAATGAGTGGGCACCCAAGTCCAAGGTCCTGGTTTCTGTCAGGATCTACAAATAAGATCTGCAACCTGTTCCTACTGTACCAAAGGTTTTTTTGGTCACGGAACTTCGAGGACTAATGAGTAGGTACCCTAGTCTAGGGAGATATTTTCTTCTCTGATCTATAATTCTGACACTTTGAGATACTATCCTGCAACTTCACTTTTCCTGTATCTTCGACCTATAACCTGCAATCATAAAAACTTTGGGAGGGGGTTGTGGTGTTTAGAGGCTTGCCTCAGTCAAGTCCTGGAGAGACATTCAAGTCTTCTGAACACCATTATCAGATAGAGAGTGTGTGCCCTTGGGAGGCAAAGGCAAAAACCAAATGATATGCTCAAAAATATAATAGATGTCACCTTGTAGTGAAGATCTCATGGGAGAAGGAAGCTCTTCATGCCATGAGAAGATGATTACTCAAATCTACAAATACAAATACATAGACAACACAAATCTGCTCTTGCAACACAATGAAAGCTTTGAATCACTTTTAGGATGCCAAAATATCAAAATAATCATCTAGTTTACAAATGAATGCCTAAACATGCTTTTATATGCAACTACAAACACTCCCGCCAAGAATTTCATAATTCAAACTTGTCATGTCAGCATAGGACCTAATTAATAGTCACATGACGACACTCAAAATTTGGGCCTGACCCAAAATAGGGCAGGACTAGAGCACAAGCGCCCAAGTCCTCACCCCCTATTTTGGGTAGGGTTAGGTTCAAGGGGTCCCCCTAGGGCCCATTTGACATGAAACCCAGGGTTCATTCCATCGGGATGTCAAAATATGATGCAAGATGTCCAGATGCACACTAAAGACCTGGAAGATAAACCTTATGAGGGAAAAGCCCCCAAGGGGACATTTTCCAAAATTACAAAATCTATGGCCTAACTATCCACAATTAAAACATGTGCCTTGGAAGCCTCTACTTTGGCCTCTTCCATATCCACCTCTACCTCTCATGGGTTATGGTCTTGAACTTGTTTCATCCTTCTCCTTTGACTTTTTGATGTGATGGCCTCCTTACCATGGCTGTGGTTTTTCTGTTGCTGCACTTTCGCTTTGCTAAATCCACCTTTGCTCTTGTTTGTTCCTTGCTTTCTTGCCAATTTCTCTTCCACCTTTAGAGCATATTGATATGCTTCTTCCACATTTCGTAACTGTATCATGCTAAGTTCATCTTAAATGTTCAACCTCAATCCATTAATGTATCTTGCTACTTTTTCATGGTCTAACTCATTATGACCAAATCTGATGGAAATCTTATAAAACTCCTCTGTATAGGCCTTCACACTTAACTCCCTTTGTTTTAAATTCTACAATTTCTTGAGAAGTTCAAGCTGATAATCACCAGGTAGAAACTTAGCCTTCATCTTGCTTACCATTTGATCCCACCGAGTAATTTTATCTCTGCCATTTCTTCTTCTCTTAGTTTGCATCTCTTTCCACCAGAGTGTTGCATGACCTTTCAACCTTGCTTGATCAACCTTCACTCTTTTGGGGTCCTCTACTTCATCATACTCAAAGTATTCCTCCATCTCTGTTATCCAGTCAATTAGTTCATCTGGTTCTAAACTTCCTAAGAAGCTTGGTAACTCTACCCTTGTTCTTTTCCCAATATTAGAAATAGCTCTTATAAGTCTTCTTTCACCTTCATCCATATCTCCATCTGCATTGTCACCTTCTTATCCAACCATTTTTGTTCCTCCTTCATCATCTTCACTATCACTTTCTTTATGTGCTCTGCCTCTTCTCGTTCCACCTTCTATTGCATTCATTCTTTATTGCATTCCCCTTAGGGTTTACAACACCTCATCTATTATTCTTGCTAGTTCTAGAGCTACAATCTCTGCCATCCTTCTCCTTGGTGGCATCTTGCTACTCTAACTCACCTTCTTTTCCTTTTCCTTCTTACTGTAGTCTTCTAACTACAATATGCCTTGTTGTAGGGACACACCTATAGTTCCACCTCATAGGGATTCTTCTGACCCCAATCTCAACTCACTATCCTTCTTCCCAGAGTTGTAGCTATGCTCTGATACCACACTGATGGCATCCACCCCCTTGTAGGCAACTAAAAACCCACTACAATGAGCAAACATCTGGAAAAGGGGGGGTTGTGTTGTTTTAAGCAACCTCACACAACCTTTACAAAGGTCTACACACGTGTTGTAGGCCCAATAATCAGCTTTGGAGGCATAAAAACAACTGCAGAGACACAAACTAAGTTGCTGCCAAAAACAAATTGTTGTTGCGGGTAGCTACAACCATGGCTATAGGTGACTATTTGCATAAAAGACTTGAAACTTGCAAAATGAAAACCTGGACTTTTAGAACAACAAATTTATATGAAATTTCTTATAACCACACACAAACAAGGATAAAAGTTATGAAAAGGAAAGATTATATTAACTTAAAAGCTCAACTTCCTACACACTTATATATTCATTTATATAAATATTTGCAGAATAAACACTCTCTGTCATTCCTCTCTCTTTCTTTTTGTCCTCTTACTGTCGGCTATAGGTCTCTCTGACTACTGCAAAGCATTCTTTTTTCTATTGTCCTCTGATATTCCCTGTTATTCTCTTCTATTCTCTTATTTTTGCTATTCTGGCCCTCTTCTTCCTCTCCTCTCTTCTTTATTTTTCCACTATTCTAATCTTCTTCTCAAAAACTGTCCCAAAATATGGAAGCTCCTTCCCCCAAAATTATCCAAAAATCTTGCCTAAAACTGCTGCAACGTTTAAAACCCTTCATAAATTCCTCCACCTACCTGTTTTTGTGTTCAAAAACTCCCACCCAGTTTTTCCCTTTTCATTTCTTTCTTTGCATTGCTCATTAAATGGGCTCACGGGAGGTAGTTTCGTTGTCCCAAATAAAACAAATTTGATATTTAAAGTTTAAACTCTAGCTACTTTCTTCACGTGGCATTAGCTGAGGGAAAATTTTAAAAAATATTTAAAACAAAATGATGCGCCTACATCATTTTAGAATGGAGATTTTGTTTATCATATGGAAAAATAAAATTGTTGTTATTTTTTCTCGTAATGTTGTTGATACAAGTTTTTCTACACACACCAATTCTTTGTTGATCATAAATCTGTTTATGAAAATCCAAGTGCAAGCTAATAAAAGGCCCTTCTTAATGTGCACCCATTCAACAATCAAAGGCATTTTTTCATTTTAAAGTAGGTCAACTATTTACCACTTTTGCACATGAATGAGCTGATAGGTGGATTGACAAGTAGTCTCTCTTAGAAACATCAAGTCTTGGGTTCAAATCTAAAACATTTTACAACTTAGAAAAATTTCAAAAAATTGCAGATTGAGTGCATTTTAAGAAGCCCTCGGGGGGCAACAACATAGGAACTCTATTTGTTTCCACTATTTGTTTCCACCAACACATGCAGAGCCATCGTAGATAGTCCTCTTCTCTACCAACTAGTCAACACATCTATTGGTCATCACCACCATAGGTGGGCCAACACTCTTAAGCATCCTCTCAAAGATGAGAGTGAGCCCCTCCTTGTGGACAAGAGAAGTTTCCTTATTTGGCTCTTGTTATTTTGCCACAACAAAATGATACTTTGCCTCCAGTATATGTGTGTGATTTATAGCCTCATGAGAAGGAGAATGAAGATAATGTTTTCACTAGAAGGGAGCCAATTGAAGATGGAAAAAATTGCATAATGGAAGTTGAAGTAACCTGATTTATCAAGATTTGTCTTCAAATACTATAGCATTAGCTACTTAGTCTTATTTTATTATGTTTAATTTTATGACTTTATGATTGTCTAATTGACTATTAAATTGTTATTAATTATTGTATAAAATTTACTGATCTCAAAACATAATAACATTTTCATCCAATTTTAAAAAACAAAGTGTAATTTTTTCATTTAAATAATATAAAACTCTATTTCATAAAAAAATAGATTTTTTGTTTACATCTGTCTATATCATGGCTTCTCCTCTTCCCTCTTATTTTAGATTTTTGGTGTGCAATCAAATCAAAGGAGGACTGTTGCTTTTTTATTTCCCCACTCTAATTTACTTTGAATGTGTGTGTTTGGCAATTCAAAAGTTTTTCAATCCAATTTAATTAGATTGTGTGTGCTTGACACTCCAAAGATTTTGTGATTCTCAATCAATGTCTACAAATATATTTGACAATTCAAAAGTTTTTCAATGTAATTTAATTGCATTGTATGTGTGCTTGACACTCCCAAAGTCTTGAGATTCTAGTCAATGTCAGAGTCAACACTCCATCATATTTTTATAATCCATCTAATTTACTTTGATTATGTGCATATTTGACAATTCAAAAGTTTTTTCAATGTAATTTAATTAGATTTTGTATGCTTGACACCCCAAAGATTTTGAGATTCTCAATCAATGTCTACATAAGTACTTAACAATTCAAAAGTTTTTCAATATAATTTAAAGTTTACTAGCTAAAAGAAATAGGTATCATGTGACCACTTATTCATTTAAAAAGTAGTAAACATCTCAAACTATTTAGTCATAAGCATTTTCATGTCATGTAATATGTACACGTGAGATCTATCTACTATTTCTTTTATCCTTGAAACAAGGACATCTATGTGGAGTGCAGTGTATTTCTTTGAAATTTTTTTAACAATATTTGTTATTTTTCCTATTGTCTTAAATAAAAGACATTGTTTTTTATAATGGACCTACATTCATTATAAAATTTAAAATATATTACTAAAGAAAACATAATACCTATTATAATTTTTGGAAAGCTAATACTAAGACCTACATACTTACAAAATGCCATTTCAAATGACTTCATTTGATTTCTCAAAAGATGAAGCAAATTTGTTTATTAGTTAGCATTTTGATAAATGTAGAGAAGACTCTGTTAGGGGTTTGATTTAAGCCTAGGCGGGTTCTATCCAAGGGGATTTGATCTAACCCCCATGCTTAAATTATTAATTTTCTAAAAAATATGTGATTCATGCAAAAAATAGGATGTCCCACAAGTGGGATGCACTATTATTGAATCATCTAGGGGTTTGACCTAGGTAGACAATAACATTAAAAAGATTAAGTTAAACAAAGAAGGAACTTCAAAAGGTAAAACTCCATTGTTGATGGGATTTATTGTGCACCCACGATTCCTCCTATTTGCACTTGAGATTCCTCCTAGTTATAGACAAACCACAACAGATAGGAAATCTTGCGAATGTGGGACTCTTGCGATTCATAGGATAACTTCTAAGATTTTAGAAGCTGGCTCTTAGTAAGAATCTCGTAATTTCTTTTTTGGGGGCAAGTGCACCAAGTTGTTATACAAAAAAAGTACCCAGATAAGTAATTTTTTCAATAACGTGCTCATGTTATGTTTAAATGGATATAAAATGCTTGTGTTATTTCTTGGTGAATACCAAGCCATAACACGGTCACATTTTGTGGTTCACAAAATGCGAACGTCTTTTGTGGTCCACAAAACATGAGCACATTTCCTGCACCAGAAAATGCAACCACATTTTGTTGTCAACAAAAATAAAACATGCTCACATTTTGTGGACCACAAAACGTGAGCACACCTTCCATTGCATTTAGTTGAAGTTTGTAAAGATTTCACACATTTTGTTGAACACAAAACCTGAGCATACTCCTGCCCATTGCATTTGGTTGAAAGTTTCTAAAGACTTTTCAGCAAATCCATTTTGTTAGTATCATGCAATTAGGGAATTCCATGAGAACACATTTCTTTGAGGCATTTTGTCAAATAGTTCATGTACCTTGTCTATGCTTCCACATTTTGTATCTCTATCTCTATCTCTCCCTCTCACTATATCTATCTCTCTCCCTCTCACTATATCTCTCTCTCTCTCTCTCTCTCTCTCTCTCTCTCTCTCTCTCTCTCTCTCTCTCTCTCTCTCTCTCTCTCTCTCTCTCTCCTCTCTCTCTCTCTCTCTCTCTCTCTCTCTCTCTCTCTCTCTCTCTCTCTCTCTCTCTCTCTCTCTCTCTCTCTCTCTCTCTCTCTCTCTCTCTCTCTCTCTCTCTCTCTCTCTCTCTCTCCTCTCTCTATATATATATATATATATATATATATAATATATATATATATATATATATATATATATTAATATATATATATATCTATATATATAAATATATATATATATATATATATATATATATATATATATATATATCCCTAAATCCCCCCTCTTTCCCCACTCTCTATCTATATCCCTCAATCTCCCAACTATTTCCCCCCCTCTCTCAATGTCTCTATCCTCCATCTCTTTTGCCTCTCTCTCTCTCTCCCCTCTCTATCCATATCCCTCAATCTCCCTCATCTCTCCCACTCTCTATCCATATCCCCCAATCTTCCCCTCTATATCCCCTCTCTCTATCTCCCCCATCTCTCTCTCAATGTCTCTATCTTCTATCTCTATGTATTAGTCCCTCTCCCTCCATCCCTCTCTATCTCTCCCTCCATCCCTCTCTCTATCTCTCCCTCCCTCTCCTTCTCTTTATCTATATCTCCTAATCTCCCCCCCCTCTCTCCTCCTTCTCTCCCCCTCTCTATCTCTATCTATGTTTTCCTCTCTATCTCCCCCACCTTCTCTTCATGGATCCTAGCTTCAAGGATCTTGATCTATTCTATCATGGTGGCTATGAGAGCTCCTAAGCTAGCATCTCCTATGTTTTGTATTTCTCCATCATGAGGTGGTTTTATTGTAGTAAGTGAGGGTTGAGTAGTCATGTTGGTTCTTTCCACAAGGAAGCTTTCTAGTACCCCTTGGCATGCTTCATCTCATTCATGTTGATAAGCTATATGGGGAGCCTCTCATGCTATACAAGATTCTTCTAGGTCTTTCTCTAAGAGTCTCACCTCATTGTCAATTCAAGTGGTAGTGTCTTTGTAGTTTGTGATGGGATGACCCTAATGATGGATTTTTTATCAAATGAGCACTTGAGTGCTCTAATTTGATCTAGGTTCCAAACTAGGTTATCAAAAGTGATGAAGTTATGTAGTCATTTTTGTCCACCATTTGAGTTAACATCCTTATAATCATACCTATTTGAGATAGGTGCTAATGGATTGGGAAGGATGTACTAGTTGAATGAAGAAGGGCTAGCTAGGTCTATGGGACCTTGTCCCTATTGTGTTATTGGTCTAGACATATTCAAGGGTACTATAAGTACCACAAGAAAATGGGAAGACAAGATGAGTGAAAGGTGGAAGAAAGAAAATGAGAGCGCTTGTCTAGAAGAATTTTCCTTTCATGTTAGTTCATCACCAAAATATGTGATATTCTAAATCTTCTCATCACAAAAAGTGAATGAGGTGGACTCTAAACAAAACATGCAATATGTTCTACAACCCGTATTGATGGTGTGAATTGAATTACTCCTACTCTTCCAAAACAATCTAGCTAAGAAAAGGAGAATTTGGCTAATCACTCTCATCTCATGGCATGAGGATCTCATCGATGGTAGTGATATGGTTGTGTGGGAATGGGAGTCATGTCACCAAGTCCACTCACTTCATGAGGAAGGAGTTCCTAGTGGTAGACTATGATGTTGATTTGAGGTGTGGAATGTGGAGTGGTTGTCACTTGAAATATTGGAGATAGAGTGAGAGTGACAGAGAGAGATAAAGAGAGAGAAATAGAGGGAGATATGGAGAGAGATAAAGAGAGAAAGGGAGGGGGAGAGAGATGGAAAGAGAGGGAGGGAGAGAGGGAGGATGGAGAGATGGAGAGATAGAGGGATCAATAGATATAGATATAGAGGGGGAGATAGGGGTGATATATATATATATATATATATATATATATATATATATATATATATATATATATATATATATATATATATATATATATATATACAGAGAGAGAGAGAGAGAGAGAATTAGAGGGGCAATATTGAGAGATTAGATATATAGATAGAGAGAGTAGATAAAGATTGAGAGAGGGGGCAAGTGCACCAAGTTGGTATACAAAAAAGTGGCCAAATGAGTAATTTTAGCAATAAAGTGCTCGCATTATGTTTAAATGGCCATAACACGATTATGTTTAGGCTTGGTGAATACCTAATTAGTCTACAAATACAAGTAACTAAAATCTACATGCACATAGAAGCCTAATTAGTCTATAAAATCTATGTGAGTTTCTATAAAAGGAACTAAAATAATCAATACAAGTAACAAGAATCATTGTTCTAACAACTTAGATTGATTCTTATAGCCCCCATCTCTACTCTATTAGAGGAGTTCATCTCTTTAATCTCACCACCTCTCTCTTTTATCACCTCTCCCTTGTATTGCCTCTACATCTATTACTATATGTTTTTTTTTGGGTGGTGGTGGTGGTGGCGGGATTGTCCTAGTCTACATATATTGTTCTGTCTGTCCCTACACTCTACATGGCATTGCCCCTCTTAGGGATTTTGTAATGGAGACCTCAAGAGTTAATGGTATTGATTATATCCTTTTCATAATTGTGCCCCCCATATGCCTTAGATTTATGTATATTGGCTCTAAATGAGGTAGTTTACAATATAAGATTCTCAAACTATTAGGCACCCTATCAATTAATTGCACCTCCACCATCTTGATCGTGTCCACAAATGAGATGGTACTATTGCATGCCACTATTGATATGGGAATCCTCATCCCATAGCACCACCATGTCCCATAGGGATCAACAATCATGTTGTAAGTAGTCAAATTAACCCTCTCCTAAATTGAGTTGAAAGTAGTCTCTCCTCTCCTCTCTCTCTCTCTCCTCTCTCTCTCTCTCTCTCTCTAACTTTCATTTTTCAATATTTTATTTGTTTCTCTTTTCTCTCTTTTTATATATCTTTGTTTCTTTCATGAATTCAATCATTATTGTTTATTTATGACATTCTTTATATTTAATGTATCCTATTTTCATTCTATTCTTCTATTTCTCTAACTCTTTTTGTTTGTTTGTTTGGATATCATCTTATCTCTATCTCTCTCTCCATTTTGTTCTTTCTCACTTATTTTTTGCTAAACCTTTTTGTTTCTATCTTTTACCATTTTTTTGTCTCTTTCTTTATTTCTCTCATTCTTTCAATTGTGTTTATTTTTGCCTTTATTTCATTATATACTTATTTCCTATTGTATAATCTTTTTCTTTGTATCTTTCACCATTTCTTTTTGTTTATTTCTTTATTTCTCTCTGCTACACATATGGTTCCTAGGATTGTCCATTATTGTCAACACTGCCACTAGGTTGTCATTGATGTCAAGACTATCATGGTGGTGTGCTGGTGTTCATGGTTAAATGTCATATCCCATCTAAAAGAGAAGAAGATATAGTTCATGGTTGGATTTCATGTCCCATCGAACAAGAGAAGAAGATACAGTTCACGTCCCATCCAACAAGAGAAGGGAGAAGATATAATTCATATTAATATGGGAATTAGAAGCACGTAGATGTTTAGATGTATTTCTGATGTTATTGATGGCCTAAAGCATGTATGTTCCAAGTTCCATGATGATTGGAAATTACTAAAAGAGTGTTTTGTTGCTGACTTCTTGAAGATAGTGTTGTCTCTATGAAGGTGTTATGTGTATGACAATGGAATGCTCCACATTCCTCTGCATTTGTAGATATGGCCATGTGGTTCTAGAATTGTGTTCAGGATGCTATGAAGGTGATAATTCTAAATTTTTAGTTCATTTTTCCTTCTGTTGTGAAATTCATGCATGATAGAGTACTGGCATGTGTTTTGGCAAAGTAAACTAATGTTGAAGGCCTATGGCATGCTCCACATTCCTCCAAAAATGAATGTTTTCCCTTGTGGTTTTGAGAAAATGTTTATGGATGTGTATTACATGCTTTCTTGAAGTTTCAAGGTCCTTAGTGGTCCGCAACTCAATTTTCAAATGACAGTAAATTGTAGTGTGTTTTGGATGTAAATTGTTGTCAGAGTTCATGTTTGAAGTTGTGCGGCACAATTCTTTGATGTGTGGTGGCAAAGGAGTAGTTACAGATGCTATATGAGTCATGTGGACTCATATAGAAATGTTTTCATGAAGATCTTTCTTGTTTCCAGTACCACACCAGGTTTTCAAGTTGATGTGACCATTATGCTTCAAGGTTCATGTGTTTTTTGGTTAAAGCTATCCTATTTTCAAATGAGCAGATTGTGTGGATGTAATTCCTTGATGTTTGAAGCTATGAAGGATGTTTTGGACCTAGTTAAGCAAGTGTTGTCTGCAAGGCATGGGTCTTCTGCTAGTGTGACATGTGGTTTCATGTAGGACCTATCTTCTACATGTTTCATGTTGTGCGTTGTCTGGCTGACTTGTAAATGTACTTTTCATGTTTTATCTGGCTAACAAGCAATGTAATCATAAGTAGATAAAGAGCAGAATGAATGCATTGTTGATGTGAGACTAAAGGAGAAAGAGCAAAAGTTGTTGATGTTGTCCTGATTCATCTTGAAGAATTATATGTGATAGTGATCAAGTTTAGAGTGTGCCTAACTAATTATATCATCATAAGAAAGTGTGAAGAGGCAGAAATGTAATCATCAAAGGTGTGAGTTTCAATATCAGTTTTCAGACAGTGGAAGAACTATTATACTATAATCTTTTGTAAGTGTGTTCACATTTTAGGGAGCAGTAGCTTCCTTGGGAGTGACCCTAAAACAAAGTCTTCAAGGAGTAGTAGCTTCCTTGGGAGTGACCCTAAATCAAAGTTTTCAGAGAGTAGTAGCTTCCTTGGGTTGTAGTCCTAAAACAAAGTTGTTATTTGAGCTTCAAATATTGTGAGTTAATCCTCACTGTGGTTTTTCACTTTTTAGGGTTTTCCACATATATATGGTCTTATTTGTTGATATGCATTGTCTTAATCTTTCATCCTTATGATTATATTGTGATGCTTAAGTTTTAATCTACTCCAGATTAGTTGAAGTTGTTAAAATTGAAGATTGTCTAGATACTAATTCATCCCCCTCTTAGTATCTGGGTGTGTTCAATAATTGGTATCAGATCCAAGTTCTTCTAAGGGAAGCTTAATCGATTGAGGAAGGTCTGAGATGGTACAAAATGGATCCAACAAGAAACCTAGGATTGATGGAACAAATTATGCTTTTTGGAAGCTAATGATGGAAGCTTATATCAATTTAGTAGGGTGTGGTGTTTGGGAATATGCCAAGTCTGGTTACACTATTCTTGCTACTATTCCTACAGATGTAGATGAAGTTAAGAAGTATGATAACAATACCAAGGAAAATTTTTCTATTATGAGTGGGTTAGCTGATTTAGAACTTTTAAAGGTAATGAGTTGTAGTTCTGCTCAAGAAGTTTGGGATAAACTTAAAACCATTTATGAAGGAGATAAGAAAGTAAAGCAAGCCAAGATGCAGATCTTCAAGAGCAAATTTGAGAACCTAAAGACGTCAAAGGATGAAGACATTGTTGGATATATGCTTTGAGTGAATGAAGTGGTCAATGGCATTACAGGTCTTGGTGGAGAAGTAAAAGAAGATGAGATTGTGAAAAAGGTCTTGAGATCTCTTCCCAAATCTTACAATCATAAGGTATCTACCATTGAGGAAAATGTAGACTTAGATACATACACTATAGACAAATTATTTGGTTCCCTTACTACCTTTGAAATGAGAGAGTTTGGCAGTGATGCTTCAAAGAAATAAGTTCCTTTCAAATCCAATATGAAGACAAAGGAAGAAGTTTTTGATGAAGATGAAAGCTCTGATGAAGTTTAAAAAAAAATTTGTGAGAAGACTAAAGAAAGGCAGTAGTAAATACAAAGGTAAGTTATCCTTCAAATGTTTCAATTGTGGAAAGGTTAGTCATTTTGCTTCTAAATGTCCTTTCAAAGAATCAAGGGGTAGTAACAAAAGAGACAAGTTCAAGAGAAGTTTGTATTAGATAGAAAGCAATTATTCTTCAGAAGATAAGGATCATGATGATTCAAATGATGAAACACTTTTCATGGCCTTTAGTGTTGGTGACAAAAATGATGATGTTGGAAAATGTGAAAAGACTGATGCCTTGCAAATAGAATAGAACAATGAAAGATAAATGGTTGTATGGACTGCCTTTCATGCAAGAGAAGAAGCCAAGGCTTGGGTAATTGATAGTGGATGCTCAAATCATATGACTGGTGACAAGGAGAAGTTTATCAGCCTTGAAAAGTGGGATGGTGGTGCTGTCAAGTTTGGTGGTGATGAGTCAACACAGATTTGTGGAAAAGGTGCTATAACCATTGATAGGAAGAACGAGATTGAGGATGTCCTCTATGTCAACGGGAAAAACAAAATCTTCTCAGTGTCAGTCAGATGTGTAACAAGGGGTATCATCTTGCTTTTCATGCCAAGGGTTGTGAAATCAGAAAGGTAGGATCCAGAAAAATAGTTGCGTAAGATATCAAGACATATGGTGACATCTATCATTTGAAGGAGGTAAATGGAAAAACATGTTTGTTGGCTCAATCCAGTGAATGTTGGCTATGGCACAAGAGAATGGGACACATCAATTTGGATAATATGGTAAATATTAGTTCTACCCATGCAGTGAGAGATATGCCTAAGATAATCAAGCCTACAAATACAGTATGCATGGGATGTCAAATGTGAAAGTAGACAAAGCCAACCTTCAAAAGCAATGAGTATTCTTATTTAAAGACATTGGAACTGATTCACATTGATCTATGTGGCCCTACAAGAGTAACGAACCAATAAGGTGAGAGGTATTTCATGTTGCTTATTGATGATTATTCTAGAATGACTTGGGTTACTTTCTTAAGAGAAAAATTAGATGCCCTTGATAAATTCAAAGTGTTCAAAGCTATGGTTGAGAATGAAGTAGATGCCAAGATCAAATGTCTAAGGTCTAATAGAGGAGGTGAGTTTACTTCAAATGAATTTGAAAATTTTTGTGAAGATAATGGTATTAGGAGACATATGTCAGCTCCTAGGACCCCTTAGCAAAATGGGGTAGTGGAAAGAAAGAATAGGACTATGCAAGAGATGTCTAGGGCAATGTTGAAAGATGTAGGTCTACCTGATATGTACTAGAATGATGTAGTTCAAGCTAATGTCTATCTAATTAATTGAGTGCAACTGAGGGTCAACAGCACTAAGACCCCTTATGAGCTATGGTATGGGAGACCTCCCATAGTCAGATACTTCAGTATCTTTGGTAGCAAATGCTATATCAGAAGAGATGAAGAAGATAGGCTACATCTTTTATCCTTCTTTTCCTTCTATGATATGTTGCTTCCTTTAGTTGGCTAGGGTTTTTATACAATTTTAGGTCACAGATAAAATCTACATCATCTTGAACCTTTTCATCGATAGTATGTGAGAAAGGAGGAGTGGAGGCTCTTGTCACTGTGTAGTCAAGGTTTGTAACATTAAATGAATAATATAGCAAGTCGAAGGTTGATATATCTATCTTTCCTCTAGTTGATGGAGGCTCTATTAGAGATGCTTGGTTGCAATATTCTTTTTCCTAATTCTCCTGTGGAAGACATCATTTTCATTTGTCTGTAAGATATTTTATTTTCACCCTTTTTATCTTTAGTTGTTCTATGTTTTCTAATTCTTTCTCCCATTTTGTGAATACCTTCCAGACTTCTCCTTTGGATAGTTGCCATTAATGATCTCACTTGCTTGATGATCTTTCCAGATTTCTTTACAACTACAATTGCTTTTATTATGAGATTATAGGGAATGATTTGTGGCAACTTCAAATATTATGTTGTCCTTTCTTGTTAGTATTTATTGAAGACATGTACTGCAGAGTGAATGCATGCAATAAATAACCACCTTTTTCAAGAACTCATGCGTGCAGCTGGAAAGGTGGCAAAATGCATTTCTTGTATCTTTATGCTTCCACGTTTGATTCTTCACTTCTATAGCTAGTCCTTTCATAAGGAAAATTTAAATTTCTTATCCTTTTCCATTGATTCAGCCATTAAAAAATGCTTAAAATGCTCAAAACCATTTTTTTTTTACTAACAAATATATACAAACATTTCAAAACTTACCAATTCATATACTTAATTTCAGATGGATTCCATTTAATGGAATCCATAGTATGCTTCCATATACTATCGCAAACTCAAATGAATTTGCTTGCTTGCAAGTAGTGATGCAATATGGTCCACTCCACAAGTGGTCAAACTTCCCATGATGTCCTGGTTTTTCTCTGCTCTCCACTCATTTGAGAATGTAATCATCTACTTCAAAAAATTTAATTGTAACACCTTTATCGAACCATTTTTAACCCTTTCCTAATGTTTCTCCATTTGATCATATGTCATTCTCCTTTATTCTTCCAATTGTATCAACTCAACAACTCTACTTGTCAAAGGTCCATTTTCATCAACTTCCATTTGTTGCAAAATTTCAAGAGCTGGAAGCTCTATAGCAGAGGGCATTCTTACCTCTCATCCATATATAAGATCATATGGATATGTTCCAATAACTTGTTTTGGTTTAATTCTATCAGCCCACAAAGCTCTTTTCAAATGATTACACCATTGTCTTTTTTGTTCTAACCCAATTCTTCTGATACTCCTTAAAATATTCTTATTTGTTGATTCGGCAAGCCCATTCCTTCGTGGATAGTAATTTTATGATGCTTTCAAATATATTCCATATTTTAATGCAAATTGGGTCACACCCATTCTAGTAAATGCCTTTGCATTATTTGTTCAATAATAGTGCTTGGGATGTCGAATTTGGTTATGAGGCTTTCCAATAAATTGATAATTGTAGATTCAGATGCTTCTTTTTTTAGGATGGCTTCTAACCATTTGGTGAAGTAATCTATAGTAGTCATTATGTACTTATGTCCCTCACTTGATAATGGATAGATGACTCCTATAAAATTCAATCCCCATTGTGCAAAGGGTTGCTCAATTAGAATGGGCTTTAAAGGCATTAGTGCTTTCCCTTTTCTTCCCACATAAAATTGACAATTCTGATAATTTCTTGACCATTTATATGTATCTGTGAACAATTGTGGCCAATAATATCATGCTCTCATTAGTTTCATAGTTGATGTATGTGCTGAATAATGTCCTCCAAAAAAGCCTTCATGAAATTCATTTAGTGTTGCAGGGATTTCACTCTCATTCACACATCTTAATAATCTAATTCCATTAAATTTTATTTTGAAAAGAACACCTTCAAATATTCAATATGAGGTTGCCTCTAGTCTGAATGCCCTTTTTTTTCCAAATTCAAATCTTTTGGAAATTTTCCAGTTTGTAGAAAACCAATCTTATCTTGTAGCCAATTGGTATTTGAATCTTCCTCAATACTTAAACATGTTTTCTTTGACTGTTCTAAAAAAAGTTTAGATTGAATATTTAAGTTGTGTGGTATCTCTATATCTTCTCCAAGATGTTGACACAACCCTCTACCTTTCACTAATTTTATTGGTTTTATCTCAACATCATATTCTAGAATTTTTGTTACCCATCTAGCTCTTTTTTCACTAATTTCTCCATCAAAGATGAATTATCTCACTCTTAGGTGTACCATCATGGTTGTAATCTTGTTGTATGAAATCATAGCTCTATAATTTTCTAACCCTTTTAAAAATGCATATACTTGCTTTTCTATAAAAGTGTACCTAGTTTCTACCTCTTTTAATATTTGTCTAAAAAAGAAACAAGGTGCTCTTCTCTTTGGTCACCCTCTTTGGTCACCCTCTTTTTGTGTTAGCACTACAATGATGTTTGTTTGACTTCCATATGCATAAATCACAAACTCTTTATAAAAATCTGGGTTAACTAGTACTAGAGCATTTGAAATTGTTGTCTTGATTTGATAGAATGCTTTCTTCCCTTCCTCTATCCATTTAAATTGTTGATCCTTTTTTAACATACTAGTGATTGGCCTCATTATTCCTACAAAGTCAGATATAAATTTTTCCTAGGAAAGATTGAAGTGCCTTCTTATGCTATGGTAATGATAATTCCATGATTGCTTGAACTCTTTCAGGGTCAATTTCTATTCCTCCTTTTGAGAATACATGTCCCAATAATTTTCTTTGTGATACAACAAATATACATTTCATTGGATTAACAGATATCCCAAATTTCAAACATCTTTGAAATACCTTTTCCAGATGATCAAAATGATCCTTTGTATTCTTTAGAAAGATGGTAAGGTCATCAAGATATACTAGTATGGTGTTATTTACAAGATCTTTGAAAGAAATGTCCATAGCTCTTTGAAAAGTGGCTCCTACATTTGATAGTCCAAAAGGCATTTTTTATAAGAAAAGGTTCCCCATTTTGTAGTGAATATTGTTTTATATTGGTCTTCTCTTTTCATTAATATTTGATTGAAACCTGAGAAACCATCCAACATTGAAACCTATTAGCTCCTACCACTATTTGGAGGATTTGATCCATAGAAGGTAATGGATAATGATCTTTAAATGAGGCCTTATTAAGGTCTCTTAAATCTAAACACAAGCAAATCTCTCCATTTTTCTTTCTCACTGGGACTGGATTTGAAACCTATGTTGAATGTTTGATTGGGTATATCAAACCTACTTTTACTAGTTTTATGAGTTCATATTTCATCATCAGCTCTATTCTTGGGTTTATTCGCCTTTACTTCTGTTTGACTCACTTGATTTCTAGCCAAATTTCAATAGTATGTTGCATTACTTTTTCATCATAGCCTTTCAATTACTCATAATTCCATGTCATTATTTTATCATGTTTTGCAAAAAGTTGAATAAAACTTTCTTCTTCCTTTTGGTTTATATAGTTTCCAGCCTTAGTGTCTTTCATGGAACTATCTAAATTTCTTTGTAATCTTGGCTGCCTGCTCTGTTGTAGCACCTTCTTGCAATGGTGTCATCACAAAAGTCTTTCCATCCTTCTTAATGGTGTATGTGTTAGTGTTGGGTGAATATTTTGTCATTAACTCGCTAACGACAAAATGGGTATATCAGCCACAGCTATGATGAGACAAAGTCTCTCCTCTCAGCAAGGGGAGGTTCCCTCTAATTACTTAACTTTTTCAAATCAAACAACTTATCAAATTTATGTACACAAAAAACTATGTTGGTGGTGGTTCCATCTCATCTCATTCTCTTTTTTCAGAATAGATGTTTATATTTCAAACTCTTGATAAAAGACTTATGAATTATCACAATATCACAGAAACACAAAGTTTTTTGTTACCTCACTCACTACTTGTAACCGGAACTATTTGAAGTAGAATGCAGCACAAAGTCTTCACTTGTCTTCAAGATGGTAAAAGTAAATCAAATATAACAACTTGCAGCACAAAGTCTCCAAACTATTTTATTCTCACAAACATGAACATATAACCCACAACTGATTTGATAACACAAAGTTTATCAGAATCAAATTAAGAGCGCTCTTCAATCACTTGAAACAAACTCCACACTTAAATTATTATCAAATAAGATTATGATAGCAAGACGTAAGAACAAAACTATCACAACACAAATAATCCCAAGACAAAGATTGGAATTGAACTTGCTTTCTTGTATTGATAAATATTTGAATATTGATTTTCACAAAAAGCACAAAGTCTTGATTTGCTTCTCAATTCCCCAGAGTTTTCTTGCAATAGACAAAAGATAATATTTACAAAAGAGGTCCCCTTTATTTATAGGGAAAGACCTTGAGAAAATCTAGGAAATCTACAACTACTTTGACTTATTCAAAAATAGGAGTCCTTATTGACTTGGGACTTCCTATATTTTTACATGTAATTACATATTGAAAATGTACTTGTAAAAATGTCCAAAATTGTTTTGAAAGTACATATGAAAATTAGAAAATAAACAAAGGGAAAAAAACCAGCTGCTTCAATTTGTATCTCCACTTTTCCTCATGTGGTGATCATACATAGTGAAGGCCACTTGCATTTCAATGCTATCTGGGTTGAACGCGTTCTTGAAGATCATCCTGGCCCTCACTATGGCATCCCTCACTGTAGTGATTGATTTGGCATGATTAGTTAACCTGGTTTTCAGATTGTCCAAGGTTAACCGGTTGTCTAAGATGTTGTCCACAGAAGTTATTGAAAATCCCTTGTCTTCAAATTCCTTCTGAAACATGTCTTCAAATTCCTTAACCATTTCTTCTGCAGAAAGAAACTGGTTATCTTGTGATACCAACTTACAAGGCAACTCCTCCAGCTTATGCAAAATGTTAACATCATTTTCTTCATTGGTTTCCTTTGTAGCTTCAAGATCCTTGATCAAATTTCTTAGCATATTGCTCCTGTACATCAGAGCTTCCTTTGTTTCTGTGTATGAATACCTGTTGGAAATGGTGCCAATGGATATTAAAGTACTTATTTTTAGCTTCCTCATTTCCACCCACTTATCATGAGTATCTTCCGTGTGCTCAATATCTTGAGAGATGGCATCAATGAGATCATTGAGTTCTGCCCTTACTTTCTTCATCTTATCCATTTTCTCAAACACATCCGTGAGCAAAGAGATTCCTTGCGCTCGCATCCTGTCTAAGTACTCTTCAAGTACTTTTCCTCTGAGGTGAGTCTTTTCTGCTTTCAGAATGACAGGGTCTTCTACAGATACGGCCTCTGGAGTAACTGCTTCTGAGTTCAAAGTGATCTTTCTTACCACTGCAGTCAGCTGTTCTACCTTTGCCTTGTAATAATCTTTCATTTCTTTTTCCCTGTCGAACTTCTAGATCAGGATGTCCATGGCTGACTGCATATCATTTTTAGTGCTTTCATGGATGATTTTTCCCAATTCAACCCTAGAAATAGAATAGTCATTCATATCAAAATTTTCAACAGTTGCATCATGTGGAGGTTTTGCTATCTCCAGAAATTTATGTCCCTTATCTTCAAGTACCCTGGAAAGGATCTTTGGTTTCTTCGGGGCCTTAGGCTTTGCAGGTACCAACTTAGTGAAATCAAAATCATCTAGAGAGATGACTTGCTTTTTCCTCTTTGGCATGTAAGATGATAACCAAGGTGGAAGCAGAGAAGTATTCACATTGGGATCCATTCCTACTGCTGGTGTTCCCAGAACTGTGCTTGTACTGGTGGTAGAAACAATAGGCGGGGTGTTAGTAAAAACCGCACCTGTTACATTTGCACTTGAAACTTGCTTAGTATTCATCACAAAATGATCAAACATGGATGTATCCCCAATATCAAAAGATGAAGAAGACAAACTAGGAATTGACTCAGAAGAACGGAGAACATTTTCAAAAGTGCCTTGGGGATTATCAAAAATTATTTTAGGAGGAGAGGGGGATTCAAAGGAAGGAATGTTAATAGGGGAAACAGACACAGGGGCTGCGACAGGTGTATTCTGCTGTGGAGACAAAGCCTTCTCATCTTGTTGATCTGAATCCTTGTCTTCAACATCCATCTCTTCTGTAGCTGGCTCTTCAATTGCTGGATCCTCGGCCGCTGGCTCTTCAACTTCCATATCTTTCGTTTCAGGTTCTTCCTCAATAGCTTTTGCTTTCTTTGTTACAAATCTGATTTTAGGCTTATGTGTTTTAGAGGATGATGGAGCATCACTCTTGTTCTTCGTTCTATTTTCCGCCTTTTTACCAGTCTGCTCTTGAATTTCAATTTTTGAACCAGTGAGGAATTCCTTCAGCGTAGTTCCTTTATCCTCCAGCCAGTTATTGGTGTTAGCCAATATAGGCTCAAATCCCTTCCTTAGCAAAGTCAAATCCTTTTGGGACCATTGAATTGGAGGTAGAGGAGTACTAGCTATCTGTTCTGCATCATACTTGGCATCAACCAATTCCCCATCATCCACAAGATCTTCCGAAATATCAGCAAGTCCCAGGTATTCAATTTGTTCTAGAGACAGCCTGCTATAGTCCAGTTTCCTGATATCCTCCTCTGTTCTCAAGTCTATCCAGACATCTTCCACCATGGGTTCATGAAACTGAGTTTTCCTCTTGATTTTATCCTTTACGCCCCGGTAGTCAAATTTTGGTCTCCTCTTGAACTGCTTCATCGTGACCAACTGCATTTCTATCTCCATAGCCCTTGCCTTTGCGGCAGTCAACACTGAGTATCTGCTGATTTCCACTGGAAATCTGAAGCCAGGCTTCTTGAGTTCCATCTGTTTGTTATGCATGACAATCATTTGCCTGCACAACTCCATCAAGACCAGTCTATCTGAAGGAAACCTAGGAAGCATATAAGGGTAGCCTTGGAAAAAGCCAACCCTCAAGTATGAGAAAGATGGAAATTGCAAAAACATGCAACCAAAGTTATTAACCACTGTCCATGCCTCGTTTGAAATTCTTCTCTGTTCCAGTTGGGGATCAAAAAGACACAAAAATATAGCAAAGAACGCATCATTCACTCTCTTGAAATGGTGAATGGAACCTTTCAATGTCAGCTGAGAATAATACTGGTATACTGGGACTACTCTCCTATCCCCTTCTGACGATAATCCTGGAAAAATCGTCATGGAGGCTGCAATGTATACCAGATAGGAAGTCATGAAGAACTTGGAGGTAGTGGATACCTTCGTCAGCTGATCATGCAAAGCGTTACTGATTTGTTCTCCCTAGAAAATAACCTGCTTGCCTTGGAGTATGATCTTAATGAAAGGATACATCCATTCATGAAATTGTGAAGAGGAGGACAAACCTCTTATCCTGCTGAGGAGGGTAATCAAGTCACCAACTTCTTCCACAAAATCACTTTGAGGAAAACTGCGTGGCCACCTTGACAAACTTGACCTTGCAGTCTTCAACCATTTGTTGTTGATCACTTTCTTTGCTTTTTCTGGATTCTTGTCATATTCCTTTTGAGCTTCAACAAAGTCAAGCTTTAATACCTCTGTCGCAGGAGGACACATGAACACCTTGTCAATGAACTCAGGATCCAACCTGATTATCAGATTACCACTGGCATCCACCATAGCTCTAATATCTTTGTTATAGAAATGGGCACACTGAAGAACAAATTCTGTATTGTGAGCTGCCACCGGGAAGGAGGATACCAGATGAATATTACTTTCCACTATCTTTCTCATCATAGCACTGGGGTTGCTTGACTTGTTTCTCTCTACAAACTCAGCCATATCAACATGGCCAATCTCCGTATCTCTAATGACCTCAACATTAGAATGGACTGAGGTGATTGGGAAAACACCTTGATATTTGTATTTCATTGCTTTTGCCTTCTTCGGGGACAAGTCAGTCATTTGGATGAACTTTCACTGAGAAGAAGTCTGACGTTGAACGAAGCTCCACAGAAGAAACTGCAACAAAAATCATGATCATGCAATCAGGGAAAATATGGGCAATCTGGGAAAATTGCATGTTGATGATCATGACTATGGGAATGTGCTTGAAAAAGGGCTATAGTGCGAGCTGGCCAAAAATCAGAGGAGAAGCGGGCTCAGAAAATCAAAATTGGAAATTTTCCAGTGTTGGGAAAATTTGAGACATTTTTGCATGGGCGGCAAAATTCGCCGCCCTTGCATATGAGGGTTTTGCATTATTTGCATTGGCGACGAAATTTGCTGCCACTGCATGTTGAAAGAAGACTGAATTGGTATAAGCGGTAAAATTTGCCGTCGATGCAGGAAATAAGGAAAAGTAGGGGTTTATGTCAGAGCGGCAAAATTTGCCGACACTGCATATCAGGGTTTATCGCTTTCGATGTTTGGTGAGAACAAAGGTATATGTCGCAACGGCTGAATTAGCCGACACTGCATATCAGGTTTTGATGCTTAGTCCGCAAATTTCACCGACATCACATAAGGGTTACCAATACCTGTCTGAGCGGCAGATTTCGCCGACAATGCACATTTGATAGGCGAGGTTCTAGCGGCAAACTTTGTCGACGTTGCGTTTGAAGGAAACTCGCAGATTTAAGTGTGAGGACTGGGAGATTTGCCAACTAAAAACTCGACAGAGGTCACGAGGTTTCCAAATGGGATCGGCAAATTCCACCGAGGTTACATAATGGTGTGTAGAGCAGGGTTGATGATCTAGGGCAATAGAATTCTAGGGTGTTTCAGGGCAAAATCTAGGGCAGCCCTAGGTGAAAACAAAATACAAAAAATAATAGAACAAAGCAAAAGACAAAAACGAAACATAACGAAAATCTAAAACAAAAACCTAAATGACATACACCTTAATCCGTGAGGGAGGAAAATAGAAAACAAAAGGAGCACTTACCCGTTTAGAACTGGAAACCCTATGTTCAGTCTTCAACGCGAGATCCGTCACCAATCGGGAGCATATGATCAAGCGAGCATTGAGAACGTTGGTGAATCGATCAAAAGACTTTAGTATAAGGAATGACGAGTGACAATGGGAGTAATAACACTTTTAAAAGGTTGAGATCGGAGTTTAAATGCCTGGCATGAGTGGCCATTAATGGCACTCGACATCAAAATCCCAGAGATCTCGTTCGGGTGGCGATTTCGGCCGCTATGACACTTCAATTGACAAATGTGTAACGTCGGCGAAAAAGGTCATCATTGCATGTCGGTGAAACTTCGATGAAAGACATATGCGATGGCAGTGAATTTAACTGCTCCTGCACATTTGAACTTAGAACGATGTAATAGCGGCAAAATTTGCCGTCATTACATCAAACAAAAACAAGCTTAAATAATATGTAGGAGCGGCAAAATTTGCCGCTCTTGCATATCAAGAGTCAAAATTTACTAACTTAAAAATGACTAAAATTAACATCTTAACCAATTTACGACTTGAATGTTCTTCGTAAATATTGAGAAATCAATTCAAGGAAACGTCGCAAACGAGTTTTAAAATGTCAAATGACCTCGCACGAGAACAAGAAAATCTTTTCTCGATTTGCGAGCTTAGAGTGTAGATTCATGAAATGGACAAGTTTCGTGGGGTTGTCTACAAAAACGAGCGTAGCTGATTTTGAGAACAATAGCTGGCTCTAACTGGGGAACTTCCTTCAATAGAACTTTGAAATGATCAAGGGGAGTAGAATCCAGTCTCTAAGTGCCTTCATCCATGCCATTGGGCTATAGAGTCAAGCAGAAAAGAAAAAGACACAAAAGACTACATGAAAACACAAATAAAAACACAAGACTATACAAATGTACAATTTAACTTATCTGAAACTTCAAAGATTGAAGTGCTTCAGATGCTGTCCACTGTGAGGCAACAAGAATGGTGTCCCATCCTGATACTCTAGCAAGAAACTGTTTTCACCACAGAACTGATGAATGCTGAATGGACCTCTCCACAAGGAATCAAATTTTCCATGCATTCCTTTTGGTTCTCTCCTCTTGTCCCACAACAAGACTTGATCTCCAACCTAAAACTCACGAGCCTTTGTCTTCTTTTCGAAAAGTTTCTTTACTTGATTTTGGTGCTCAGCAATACGGTCCACCACAACAGTGCGTTGTTCCTCAAGTTCAGTCAAATACATGATCATTTTATCGATAGAACTATCAAAAGTTCTATCTTCCAATGCCTTTACCAACTTCAATGCTGGCAATTCCAAGGTAATCGGTATCTCTGCATTCAGACCATATAGAAGCTGAAATGGCGACATGCCTATCGCCCTTTTGGGTGTAATTCTATCTACCCATAAAGCATCAAACAATGCCTTATGCCAAGTTCTCTAATTCTCATCTACTAGCTTCCTGATGATAGTGACCAGATTCTTATTGCTTGATTCTGCTTGACCATTCCCTTGCAGATAATAGTCTGAAGAATGGGAAAGGGTGATCCCATGCTCGTAGCAAAAGTCAGTAATCTCATAAGAGGAAAAACAAGTAGCATTGTCTGCTACAATCTTGTTTGGAACTCCAAACCTGGAAATAATGTTCTCTTTAAGAAAACTGCATACCACCTCTGAAGTGGTGTGTTTGACTGGAATAGCTTCCACCCATTTGGTAAAATAGTCTGTAGCAGTGAGGACATAGTTATGTCTGGCACTTGATGATAGATTCACTGCACCAATGAAGTCAATACCCCATTGCTAAAAAGGCTCCTCAATCACCACTGGTTTTAGAGGTAAGGCTGCCAATTTTGGTTTCCCAACAAACTGCTGGCATAACTCACACCTGCGTACCCAATTATATGCATCTTGGAATAATGTGGGCCAATAGTATCGAGCTCGCAGAATCTTGTGAGCCATCACAGGTGTTGAAAAATGCCCTCCACAAGCCAAATTGTGGAAAGACTCCAAAAGTCTACCTTGTTGCACTTTATCCACGCAACAGAGAAATACACCGTCAAGACTTCTCTTGTACAAACCATTGTCCCAAAGGACGTAGTTAGCAACTTTTAACTTGACAGTTCTCTTTTCCTTATAAGACAAGTGAGAAGGGCACTCACCATAGGTAAGGAAATGAGCGATATTGGAATACCACTCGTCAGTTGTAGTAACAAAAAGAACAGTTGGCGTGTCCACAACTTCTTCTTCTTTGTCCCCTGTCTCTTTTGGAATGTTGTCTGCGATCAATTGACACAACCCTTTATTGCGCACAAGCTTGGTAGGCTTGATATCCAGATCGAATTCTTGGATCTTAGTGATCCAATTACCTCTCTTTGTTCTGAACTCTTGTTGAGTTAGGATGGATTTGACTATTGTATCAGGCACCATGACAACAGTGTGCGAGTTTAGAATATAGAACCTGAAATGCTTAACCGCTTTGACTATGGCATAGGCATGCTTCTCCATATTCGAATACTTCAATTCATGAGCTTTGAGAGGACAACTCATAAATGATATGGGGGATTCAACGCCTTCTTCATTCTGCTAAACCAGACTAGCTAAAAGTGTGTGTTCTGAAGCGTAGCTATAGACTAGGAAATCCTTAGTGTAGTCAGGACAAACAAGAACTGGAGCATGAGCAATAGCTCTCTTGATATCCTTGAATGCTCCTTACCTTCCACGGTCCAACGGAAAGTGGCCTTACCCTTCATCATATTAACAATGTGACGGGTTTTTTTTGCAAACTCAGGAATGAACCTTCGCAGAAAATTCACCTTTCCAAAGAAAGAGTGAACAGCAGTCTTACTTGCTGGCAGAGTGAGACTTTGAATAGATTTAACTCTCTCCAAGTCAATCTTAGTACCTTCCCAGGATACAATGTGTCCGAGAAGCTTGCCTTCCGTCACCCCAAAAACTAACTTCTTGGGATAGAGGGAAATACCATTTTGCCGACAGCGTTCTAGCACTTGTCGCAAATGATGCGCATGATCATGACAATTTTTGGAGAACACAGTCAAGTCATCGAGGTACACCACGATAAACTTACCCATTTCATCTCTAAAAGCAAGATCCATCGCTCTCTGAAATGTTGCGCCAGCGTTGATCAGACCAAAAGGCATTCTGTGATATGCAAATATGCCTCGTGGTGTGGTGAAGGCAGTCTTGAACTGATCAGCTTCATTTACCTCCACTTGGTTATACCCCAAAAAACCATCTAACATACATAGCATTTCTGAACCTGTCACTGTTTGCAATACTTGGTCCATGATGGGCAAAGGGTAGTTATCTTTCAAGGAAGACTGGTTGAGATTTCTGAAATCAACACAGATACGGATTTCTCCATTCTTCTTCCTTACAGGTACTATGTTTGAAACCCATGTGGAATGATGAATTGGAAAAATTATCCTTGCATTCAGCATCTTCTGAATTTTAGAAAGAATTGTACCTAATATCTTTGGATTGTATTGCCTCTGCTTCTATTTGTAAGGCAACGATCCAGCCTTGAGGGGAATTTCATGTTGAACCTCCTTAGGCCTGAAAGACTTCAGGTCATCATAGGAGTAAGCCAAAACATCAATGTAATGGCGGAGGAGGGTAATGAATTTGAATTTTTCATCAGCAATGCAACATTTTCCAATGTTGACCATCTTAGGATCCACTTCCGAACCCAAATTGACCTGCTCAAATTCCATGGAGGAACTTGAATCCTGTTGTTGTTGCCGCTGCTTGATATACCTGTCATGTTTATCAAAGAGTTTCTCAAGGGAAACCAAACCTTTTGGGATTTTATTTCCTTTCAATTGTAGAAATTCTTCGCCGGTTTGTGAATCTACCACAGAAACATATTCACGAGGTGGTGATTCACTTCCTTCAAAATAAAGTTCATCAAAACTATCCATCTTTTCTAGGAAAGCAATGATCTGATTGTCACCATTGAACACCTGCCAATGGTCAGCGTTATCAGGTACATTGGGTCGGAAGACCAGTTCAATAGTGTACTTATTTCCTTTGAAATCTTTGTGAGGCACCATGAGAGTGGCGGAAATAGCCAATGAATCTGCACGGTCATTGAACTCTCTTGGCACTGCTGAAATATTGAAAGCATCAAAATCTTCAATGCAATCCCATACGCGATTGCGATAGTGTCTCAATCTTTCATTTTTTGTTTGGTACAAATTTCTTACTTGACAAACCACCAATTTGGCGTCCCCTTGAGCATGAAGGATCTTAACACCTCTGGTACGCGCCGCTTCCAATCCAAGCAACAAGGACTCATATTCGGTGATGTTATTGGTGTTGTCAAATTGTAGCTTGTATGAAAAAGGTAAAATATCACCTTGTGGCGATATCAAGACCACTCTGGCTCCAGAACCGGTAGAAGAACAGTTGCCATCAAATTCTAAAATCCAGACTCCATCAGAATTTGATTTCTTGGGCTTCCTTTGATCAGAAGATTCCTCTCCATCGGTGAGGGAAGAATCTGGAATTGCTATACCCTTACCTGAACTTTCATCCGAAAACTCTTCTGAGTCTCCATCTGACATATCGAAGCTATCACCCGATGCAGCTTCATCTGATGAATCAGAACAATCTTCAGTAGATAGAAAATAGTTACCCATTCCCGAGGACTCAAACAAAATTTGAGCTTTCGGGTTTGAAGTTTGAGTAACAATGTATTTCGCCTCCTTCTCAGGAAGCAGCTTCTGCATGACACCTTTAACAGGTATCCTAGCTTCAGACAAATCCATGTTCAACTCTCCACCCACATCCTTGCAGAAATTACGTCCAAGGAGAATGCTGTATGAAGCTGGAACATTAGCTACCAAGACTGTCATCTTGATTCTCTTATTCGGAAAGGCTGCAAATGCAAATTGGGCATCTTTGATTTGACCCAAAAGTGGAACCTGCTTATTCTCCATAGAGAAACACCTCCCAAAAGTTTTGGTTAAGGTGAGGCCAAGGGCATCTGCTACCTTAGCAGGCATAACATTGTCTGAGGCTCCAGAATCTATCACGCAATTGCTCAATTTATGACCATTTATTAATAGGGAAACATAGAAGGGTTCAATTTTTCCAGAAACCTCAGGGGGAGTAGTAACAAGATTGTTTTGGGTAGGTTTACTTTTAGAGGAGTCATGAGTAGCTTTGGGAAACTCTTGTCCTATAGGGACAGCCTTATTTTTGACATATTTGGCTAATCTATCAAATTGTTCAGGATTAGCCTGTAAATATTCAACTTCAGACATTTGTATCTTAGTTCTCCTAGCATGATCTATTATATCGAACTGCTGAAAAGAATTAGATACGGAGGAAGAAAAACCATCATTTTGATTTTTGGTAGAGACAGCACTAGTCTGAGGAGTAGAAGTGGAAGGTACAAATTCATTAGAGGCACTTACTTGTTTATTGACCACTGAGTCTTTTGACTAGAAAGGTAGCGGAGTCCCCCGTTTAGCGATTGAAATCGCCGGTTGAGATTCTTCTCTCACCTTCCCTTTATCAGCTTGAAGAGCTGACTGATTTTGAGACCTAGTGAAAATAGCATATGGTCCTTCACTCACTTCTCCTTTTTCAGCTTCGTCCTGGTAGTTTAGAAAGCTGATGGTAGAGTCACCAGCTAACTCTTCTTCTCCTTCTGTGAAGAGATTAGCACCATTTTCATATTCCAACTCAGGTTGGAAAGAAAGTTCATTCTCAGCTTCATAGTAGCCAACAGCAGAGTTGACTGGTGCTGCTTCAATAGCAAGCTTCCCCTGAGTAGGCAGAAGACGGTTTTGCTGTCCTTGATTCCTAGCAGCATTGCCTTGATATGAATTATTCAGAAATGTCCTCCTTGGTATATCTTGGTAAGAAGGAGGCGCAGATATACCTTGGGGCATTTGTCTCTTGAGAGCTAGCAATTCATTTGCTAGCTTTTGCACCATGGGATCCGTGGTGCTTGTGGAAGCGTTTTCAGCAGAAGAGGAGCTTTTATTTCTATTAGTATCCCTTCTTATCTTACCTGCTAGGATAAGATCATCTTCTACTTCAGTTGCCAGAATCTGAGCCGTAGCAAGATCATTAGGAGCAGCTCGCCTCAATAGGAAACTCACCTCCGGAAGCTGTGTATTAATAAAGAAACATTTGAGGTTCTCCGCTGTGGGCTCAGCGGCGGTGGGAATCCTGTTTCTCAATTTGTTGAACTTAGCAATGAAATCTCTCATTGGTTCATGAGGTTCCTTTTTCATCTGTGTTAGCTATGCCAACAATGCATGAGCATCTTCTGCAGGTTTGAACCTGGCTTCGAACTTGGTTTTGAGAGTAGCCCAGTCCGTTATGGTCTGAGCTTGGAGGTGATAAAACCAGTTTGCGGCAGCGCCTTGTAGTGTTTCTACAAAGAGTCGCACGGCCACATCTTCATGTTCGACACCTATCACACCACAGGCTATATAGAAATCCGCAATGTGCTCATCAGGATGAACTTTTCTGTCACCATAGAATTTGGGGAAATTCTTTCTTGAACTACGAGGTAGTTCATGTAATGGTGGGGTCAAATTTAGAGGACCAAAGGTATTACCCCAAGGGCCTTAGGCTGCCATGACGCGCTGATTGAAAGGTGGTATAACAAACCTTGGTGGTGTATGAACAGCTAAAACTCTGTTAGCACTGGCAATAGAAACTTCACCTGGTATTGGAGACCTGGTGTTTGTAGGAGGAAAACTCCTGGTGCGCTGAAGATGAGGTCACGGAGTAAAGAATCCAAAATTATTCTGTTGCATTAATTCAAATGCAGGATCAATAATACCCTAAGCCCTCTTACTTCTGGTGTACCGGGAATCTACCAGACTATATTATGCTAAATAGAATATTGCAAGAAAACGGAAAAGAACTGAAAATACTTCAACTCGGAGCATGAGGCTTCAAGTTGCGCGTTCCCTCCCCAGTGGAGTCGCCAAAAAACTGTTGGGTGAATATTTTGTCATTAACTCGCTAACGACAAAATGGGTATATCAGCCACAGCTATGATGAGACAAAGTCTCTCCTCTCAGCAAGGGGAGGTTCCCTCTAATTACTTAACTTTTTCAAATCAAACAACTTATCAAATTTATGTACACTAAAAACTATGTTGGTGGTGGTTCCATCTCATCTCATTCTCTTTTTTCAGAATAGATGTTTATATTTCAAACTCTTGATAAAAGACTTATGAATTATCACAATATCACAGAAACACAAAGTTTTCTGTTACCTCACTACTTGTAACTGGAACTATTTGAAGTAGAATGTAGCACAAAGTCTTCACTTGTCTTCAAGATGGTAAAAGTAAATCAAATATAACAATTTGCAGCACAAAGTCTCCAAACTATTTTATTCTCACAAACATGAACATATAACCCACAACTGATTTGATAACACAAAGTTTATCAGAATCAAATTAAGAGCGCTCTTCAATCACTTGAAACAAACTCCACACTTCAATTATTATCAAATAAGATTATGATAGCAAGACGTAAGAACAAAACTATCACAACACAAATAATCCCAAGACAAAGATTGGAATTGAACTTGCTTTCTTGTATTGATAAATATTTGAATATTGATTTTCACAAAAAGCACAAAGTCTTGATTTGCTTCTCAATTTGCCAGAGTTTTCTTGCAATAGACAAAAGATAATATTTACAAAAGAGGTCCCCTTAATTTATAGGGAAAGACCTTGAGAAAATCTAAGAAATCTACAACTACTTTGACTTATTCAAAAATAGGAGTCCTTATTGACTTGGGACTTCCTATATTTTTACATGTAATTACATATTGAAAATGTACATGTAAAAATGTCCAAAATTGTTTTGAAAGTACATATGAAAATCAGAAAATAAACTAAGGGAAAAAAATGAGCTGCTTCAATTTGTATCTCCACTTTTCCTCATGTGGTGATCATACATAGTGAAGGCCGCTTGCATTTCAATGCTATCTGGGTTGAATGTGTTCTTGAAGATCATCCTGGCCCTCACTACGGCATCCCTCACTGTAGTGATTGATTTGGCATGATTAGTTAACCTGGTTTTCAGATTGTCCAAGGTTAACTGGTTGTCTAAGATGTTGTCCACAGAAGTTATTGAAAATGCCTTGTCTTCAAATTCCTTCTGAAACTTGTCTTCAAATTCCTTAACCATTTCTTCTGCAGAAAGAAACTGGTTATCTTGTGATACCAACTTACAAGGAAACTCCTCCAGCTTATGCAAAATGTTAACATCGTTTCCTTCACTGGTTTCCTTTGCAGCTTCAAGATCCTTGATCAAATTTCTTAGCATATTGCTCCTGTACATCAGAGCTTCCTTTGTTTCTGTGTTTGAATCCCTGTTGGAAATGGTGCCAATGGATATTAAAGTACTTATTTTTAGCTTCCTCATTTCCACCCACTTATCATGAGTATCTTCCATGCACTCAATATCTTGAGAGATGGCATCAATGAGATCATTGAGTTCTGCCCTTACTTTCTTCATCTTATCCATTTTCTCAAACACATCCGTGAGCAAAGAGATTCCTTGCGCTCGCATCCTGTCTAAGTACTCTTCAAGTACTTTTCCTCTGAGGTGAGTCTTTTCTACTTTCAGAATGATAGGGTCTTCTATAGATACGGCCTCTGGAGTAACTGCTTCTGAGTTCAAAGTGGTCTTTCTTACCACTGCAGTCAGCTGTTCTGCCTTTGCCTTGTAATAATCTTTCATTTCTTTTTCCCTGTCGAACTTCTAGATCAGGATGTCCATGGCTGACTGCATATCATTTTTAGCGCTTTCATGGGTGATTTTGCCCAATTCAACCCTAGAAATAGAATAGTCATTCATATCAAAATTTTCAACAGTTGCATCCTGTGGAGGTTTTGCTATCTCCAGAAATTTATGTCCCTTATCTTCAAGTACCCTGGAAAGGATCTTTGGTTTCTTCGGGGCCTTAGGCTTTGCAGGTACCAACTTAGTGAAATCAAAATCATCTGGAGAGATGACTTGCTTTTTCCTCTTTGGTGTGTAAGCTGATAACCAAGGTGGAAGCAGAGAAGTATTCACATTGGGATCCATTCCTACTGCTGGTGTTCCCGGAACTATGCTTGTACTGGTGGTAGAAACAATAGGCGAGGTGTTAGTAAAAACCGCACCTGTTACATTTGCACTTGAAACTTGCTCAGTATTCATCACAAAATGATCAAACATGGATGTTTCCCCAATATCAAAAGACGAAGAAGACAAACTAGGAATTGACTCAGAAGAACGGAGAACATTTTCAAAAGTGCCTTGGGGATTATCAAAAATTATTTTAGGAGGAGAGGGGGATTCAAAGGAAGGAATGTTAATAGGGGAAACAGACACAGGGGCTGCGATAGGTGTATTCTGCTGTGGAGACAAAGCCTCCTCATCTTGTTGATCTGAATCCTTGTCTTCAACATCCATCTCTTCTGTAGCTGGCTCTTCAGTTGCTGGATCCTCGGCCGCTGGCTCCTCAACTTCCATATCTTTCATTTCAGGTTCTTCCTCAACAGCTTTTGCTTTCTTTGTTACAAATCTAATTTTAGGCTTATGTGTTTTAGAGGATGATGGAGCATCACTCTTGTTCTTCATTCTATTTTCCACCTTTTTACCAGTCTGCTCTTGAATTTCAGTTTCTGAACTAGTGAGGAATTCCTTCAGCGTAATTCCTTTATCCTCCAGCTAGTTTTTGGTGTTAGCCAATATAGGCTCAAATCTCTTCCTTAGCGAAGTCAACTCCTTTTGGGACCATTGAATTGGAGGTAGAGGAGTACTAGCTATCTGTTCTGCATCATACTTGGCATCAACCAATTCCCCATCATCCACAAGATCTTCCGGAATATCAGCAAGTCCCAGGTATTCAATTTGTTCTAGAGACAGCCTACTATAGTCCAGTTTCCTGATATCCTCCTCTGTTCTCAAGTCTATCCAGACATCTTCCACCATGGGTTCATGAAACTGAGTTTTCCTCTTGATTTTATCCTTTACGCCCCGGTAGTCAAATTTTGGTCTCCTCTTGAACTGCTTCGTCGTGACCAACTGCATTTCTGTCTCCATAGCCCTTGCCTTTGTGGCAGTCAACACTGAGTATCTGCTGATTTCCACTGGAAATCTGAAGCCAAGCTTCTTGAGTTCCATCTGTTTGTTATGCACGACAATCATTTGCCTGCACAACTCCATCAAGACCAGTCTATCTGAAGGAAACCTAGGAAGCATATAAGGGTAGCCTTGGAAAAAGCCAGCCCTCAAGTATGAGAAAGATGGAAATTGCAAAAACATGCAACCAAAGTTATTAACCACTGTCCATGCCTCGTCTGAAATTCTTCTCTGCTCCAGTTGGGGATCAAAAAGACACAAAAACACAGCAAAGAACACATCATTCACTCTCGTGAAATGGTGAATGGAACCTTTCAATGTCAGCTGAGAATAATACTGGCATACTGGGACTACTCTCCTATCCCCTTCTGACGATAATCCTGGAAAAATCCTCATGGAGGCTGCAATGTACACCAGATAGGAAGTCATGAAGAACTTGGAGGTAGTGGATACCTTCGTCAGCTGATCATGCAAAGCGTTACTGATTTGTTCTCCCCAGAAAATAACCTGCTTGCCTTGGAGTATGACCTTAATGAAAGGATACATCCATTCATGAAATTGTGAAGAGGAGGACAAACCTCTTATCCTGCTAAGGAGGGTAATCAAGTCACCGACTTCTTCCACAAAATCACTTCAAGGAAAACTGCGTGGCCACCTTGACAAACTTGACCTTGCAGTCTTCAACCATTTGTTGTTGATCACTTTCTTTGCTTTTTCTAGATTCTTGTCATATTCCTTTTAAGCTTCAACAAAGTCAAGCTTTAATACCTCTGTCGCAGGAGGACACATGAACACCTTGTCAATGAACTCAGGATCCAACCTGATTAACACATTACCACTGGCGTCCACCACAGCTCTAATATCTTTGTTATAGAAATGGGCACACTGAAGAACAAATCTTGTATTGTGAGCCACCACCGGGAAGGAGGATACCAGATGAATATTACTTTCCACTATCTTTCTCATCATAGCACTGGGGTTGCTTGACTTGGTTCTCTCTACAAACTCAGCCATATCAACATGGCTAATCTCCGTATCTCTAATGTCCTCAACATTAGAATGGACTGAGGTGATTGGGAAAACACCTTGATATTTGTATTTCATTGCTTTTGCTTTCTTCGGGGACAAGTCAGTCATTTGGATGAACTTTCACTGAGAAGGAGTCTGACGTTGAACAAAGCTCCACAGAAGAAACTGCAACAAAAATCATGATCATGCAATCAGGGAAAATATGGGCAATCTGGGAAAATTGCATGTTGATGATCACGACTATGGGAATGTGCTTGAAAAAGGGCTATAGTGCGAGCCGGCCAAAAATCAGAGGAGAAGTGGGCTCGAAAAATCAAAATTGGAAATTTTCCAGTCTTGGAAAAATTTGAGACATTTTTGCACGGGCGGCAAAATTTGCCGCCCTTGCATATGAGGGTTTTGCATTATTTGCATTGGCGGTGAAATTTGCTGCAACTGCATGTTGAAAGCAGACTGAATTGGTATAAGCGGCAAAATTTGCCATCGATGCAGGAAATAAGGAAAAGCAGGGGTTTATGTCGGAGCGGCAAAATTTGTCGACACTGCATATCAGGGTTTATCGCTTTCGATGTTTGGTGAGAACAAAGGTATATGTCGCAGCGGCTGAATTAGCCAACACTGCATATCAGGTTTTGATGCTTAGTTGGAAAATTTCACCGACATCACATAAGGGTTACCAATACCTGTCTGAGCGGCAGATTTTGCCGACAATGCACATTTGATAGGCGAGGTTCTAGCGGCAAACTTTGCCGACGTTGCGTTTGAAGGAAACTCGCAGATTTAAGTGCGAGGACCGGGAGATTTGCCAACTAAAAACTCAACAGAGGTCACGAGGTTTCCAAATGGGATCGGTGAATTCCGCCGAGGTTACATAACGGTGTGTAGAGCAGGGTTGATGATCTAGAGCAATAGAATTCTAGGGTGTTTCAGGGCAAAACCTAAGGCAGCCCTAGGCGAAAACAAAATACAAAAAACAACAGAACAAAGCAAAAGACAAAAATGAAACATAACAAAAATCTAAAACAAAACCCTAAATGACATACACCTTAATCCGTGAGGGAGGAAAATGGAAAACAAAAGGAGCACTTACCCATTTAGAACTGGAAACCCTATGTTCAGTCTTCAACGCGAGATCCGTCGCCAATCGGGAGCATACGATCAAGCGAGTGTTGAGAACGTTGGTGAATCGATCAAAAGACTTTAGTATAAGGAATAACAAGTGACAATGGGAGTAATAACACTTTTAAAAGGTTGAGATCAGAGTTTAAATGCCTAGCACGAGTGGCCATTAATGGCACTCGACTTCAAAATCTCGAAGATCTCATTCGGGCGACGATTTCGGCCGCTACGACACTTCAATTGACAAATGTGTAACGTCGGCGAAAAAGGCCGTCATTGCATGTCGGTGAAACTTCGACGAAAGACATATGCGATGGCGGTGAATTTAACCGCTCCTGCACATTTGAACTTAGAACGATGTAATAGCGGCAAAATTTGCCGTCATTACATCAAACAAAAACAAGCTTAAATAATATGTAGGAGCGGCAAAATTTGCCGCTCTTGCATATCAAGAGTCAAAATTTACTAACTTAAAAATGACTAAAATTAACATCTTAACCAATTTACGACTTGAATGTTCTTCGCAAATATTGAGAAATCAATTCAAGGAAACGTCGCAAATGAGTTTTAAAATGTCAAATGACCTCGTACGAGAACAAGAAAATCTTTTCTCGATTTGCAAGCTTAGAGTGTAGATTCACGAAACGGACAAGTTTCGTGGGGTTGTCTACAAAAATGAGTGTAGCTGATTTTGAGAACAATAGTTAGCATATCCATCATATAATGCTTGCCTATCAAATTGCCATGGCCTACCTAAAAGTAGGTGACAACACTCCATGGGCAAAATGTCACATAAAATTCTCTCCTTATATTCTCCAATCTGAAAATCAACATATGCTTGTTCATCTACCAAAAATTGATTGACTATCACTTACCCAAGATGCTCTGTAAGGAGTTTGATGAGGAATCCTTTCTATGTTCAATTTATTCACCAATTCCCTGGACACCATATTATTTGTTGAACCAAAATCTATGACTACCTTGCATATTTTACCTTTGCTTCTACAATTGATCCTGAAAAGAGCTCTCCTCTGTGATGGTTTAGTCTTCACTGGTTCTTTGAGCAACGTCCTCTTGATCATCAAATTTTCTCCCACTTCTGATGTCAAATTCACTTCAGGAGATTCACACTCCCTGCATCCTCTTGAGTCAAAGTGGTTCTTCTCTCACTACCATGATAAGTTGAAGCCTTCTCTGGACACTTATAAGCCAGGTACCCTATCTGATTATAGTTATAACATCTCATGTTGGAGAACTTGGATCCTCTACCTAATCCATTTGTCCCACCTCTTTCATTTGGCCTTCTTCCTCGATAGCCTCCTCTACTACTTGTGTCTCCAACTTGTTCTTCTTGGCTAGACTCACCACTAGGCCTCTGGTTAGGACTTCTTCCTCCAAAACTGCCTCTAAAATTTCTGTCACCTCTTCCTCTGCTCTGCTGCTCACCTTTCCTCTTCAGCTTCTCTTCAGCTCTTAATGCTACTTGAAAGCATTTTTCCACAGTTTCAGGGGTAAATAAACTTATCTCATCTTGAATATTGATCCTCAGACCATTTAAATACCTTACTACCTTGGCTTTTCCATCCTCCATGTACCCACAACGAAGAGTGTACTTGTGAAACTCCTCAGTGTAAGTAACCACATCCATATCTTTTTGCTTAAGGTTCTACATTTTCCTGTAAATCTACACCTCATAGTCAGATGGAAGGAACTGGGACTTGATCTTCTCTAGCATTCTACTCCACGAAGATATCATACTCTTCCCATTCTTTACCCTTTCTCCTCGGGTGTAATTCCACCATGTAAGGGCAGCACCTTTGAGTTTAGTTTTTGCAAACTTGACTCTCTTACTTTCAGGAACTTCTTTGTACTCAAAGTAGTTGTTTAGAGCCTCAATCCACTCCATGACTTCATCAACATTCATCTTTCCACTAAACATGGGGATATCTATCCGAGCCTCTAAAGAGTCCTTGCCAATAGCCTTAATGGCTTCCAGGAATTGCTTTTGTTCAGCCAGTATCAGTGCCTCTTCTTGTTCCTCTTCGTCTTCCTCTTTCTCTTCTTCATCTGAACCTTCATCTATCCTTTTAACAATCTTCACTAACTTCAATTCAGCTTGGAGTGCTTCCTTGACTCCAATCTTGATCATCTCCTCCATCTCCTTGAATTTCTTGACCACTTCCATGGTCATCCCCTTTGGAGGCATATCGCTAGCCTCTCCTTCACTTTTTCTGTCTGACATAAACATTCACAGACAATGCCAACACTTCTACAAATCCTCAATTTGACTACAACACAATGCTCAATCATCTGTCCATCCTACACGCTGCTTCACAAACCCATTCCTCTCGTCCAACAACAGATCTTGGAGATGCACTACCACTCTCTCTTTTAGTGGCCTCACTCTGCACCCTCTTCCAGCCAAGCCTCTATTGGTGAATGGTCACGACAGACCTCATCATCATCTGCCCACATATTATAGGAATCCTATTCCTTCTCGCACTAGATGGCACTAGCAACTCTTCATCTGCCTTCTTAGGAATCAAATATACAACTACCTAGATCTTTCGCTAGCTCTAATAGCAATATGATGGGGAGCCTCAGTTGGTAAGACTTACTCCGTCGGCCACCTTGCAACTTATCACTCCGACCCTACAACTCTCCCCAATGGATGACTCTATGGTTCTTGCCTATTGCTAAGACAATTTCCATCAGTCATGTTGAGGTGGGTTTTGTTGACACGCCAATGTCTTTGCCTTCGGTGAGGCTTGAATATCTGTTTGGCTGATGCACCGATGCAACCCGTCATTGGTATGACTCACCCTATCGGTGAACTTCAATTTCGCTAGGCTGATACAGCGATATGCATCTCAGGCTGTGACTTCCATTCAATGCCTTGAACCTCTCTTCGGCCAGACTATCCTCATCGCTCTGAGTGAGAAATTTTTCGTCAATGGCCTCTATCTCACTTATATCAACTCCAACTCCTCCAATCAAACCCTAGCACATGGAGATGCTAGGCCGCCTACTGTGCACACTCCAATACAGTCCTCTGCGCTACCGAACAGGAAAATGAAACAGGAAATGAAAATAGATATCTGTACAATGAAGCCATTGCACTGATTTCGATAGAAATCTTATCAGTGGAATGCTTCACATCGACATTTTGCAACAACGGAATTACAGAAAGGAAAATAAATCTACAACTATGCAATTTGTAATTACAGAGAATGGAAAAGAAATTGACGAGACAGAATAGTTCGATTTCTCCTTAACACAATGTACAATTACGTACAATCTCCTCTTTGATCTGCTTACAATATCTAATCTATATATATTTGATTCATTTCTCTGAGGTTTATAAGCTTGCCCCGAGGAACACCAACCCATTTCAAGCGGCTGGGAGAAAACTAACTGATTCCAAGGGGCTGGGAGACCAACCATCTAACCACTAACAATTTGACAAATGCAAACTAAGTATTTGGGACTTACAAAGTTTGTTCTATGTCTAGATACAAATAGAAATGACACGCATTGGTCGAATAGACCTTATTACAATGCAAACATGATTTCCTAAACAAAACATGATTTTAAATGCCTCATAGAGGCCACCTTGTGTTAGGTGCTCCTGCACCACAAACATGGAAGAGAATGGATTTCTTCTTTCTTTCATTCATGTTGGTTTGACTTGCACCAACGAATTCCCTGGAGAGCGACCCTTCGTGAAAGATGTAGCCAGGGCCTTGGAAAACCTCAAGACATCTTTCACGGGAAATGCAGCTTCTTCTAATTTAACATTAAGTTCAACCATATCAGACCACCTACGCTATACCAATCCCACTGCATTATTGGCATCTGATAGTCAAAGTTCTACATTTTAGATGTTTGAGTTCGATTAAGTACTTCTAGTGCTTTATGTTAGCTATTTCAAGTTTATCTTCTCTCGCAAGCTTGTCTATATCCATGCGAAATCCTCAGGTTAAATTGTAGCTCTTTAAAAAAGTAAGATGTTCCAAATCATGTGCATGTATTCTAGTAGCTGAGAAAGTATATAGATTGCTGAAATGTTGCAAAATGTGTAATATATTGTCTTATCTATGCCACTTCCTCTGATTATATGTGGAATTTTAAGATTCTTATTTTCTTTCCCTCATTATTCATTATTCTCCAAGCTCAAAAAGATGAGATCAATCTGGATGCTATAACAACCATGAAATATTCATTTCCAGAGAGGATACATTATGAACAAGAATTTGAAGATAATCCATTTTCGAATTTGTTTGAATAATTTAGAACAGCTTTAAAGGATGGATCATGGGGCTGCTTGCAGAATTCATTCAAATTTTTAGACCTATATTCAGACACGGTATGGTTGCATATACCCTTGAATTGAGCATTCATGATCCAAAAAATTACATTTAACATTATTCAATTGCATCAGAGATCTATAGCTACTACAAGCTTGCAAACAGCACCTAGATATTAGGCTTTAAATTTTCTGTAGTAGTATTAAAGAGCTGTCTTGATTGGTCATGTAATAGAAATATGCATGTCACTCTGCCACCCGTTTGATGAAGACGATAATTTGGAATAGTCGATATCATCCAAGTTGAGTTTAGGGTAAGCCAGCTATGAAGATTTCTTAAGTTATGTTAGGGTAGGGAGTTTAGTTTTCTCTGGTCTCTTATTGGCAAAGCCTCACTATCATGTAACATTTTGGAATTGGGATAAAGGTTGTAATTTTCTAAAGGAGATAATAAGTTCTGATGTATTGCATTCAATTTCAATGAGAACAGATTTGCTAAACAGGCTATTATGCCATGTGTTAAAATCTAGATTTTATATCAATCTCAACGTTCCAACTTTTTAACCTACAAGTTAATAGTGCACTGACAGCCCAGGCCCAATGGATATTTATAGCAAGGTGAATTTTCATGTCAATAATGTTATAAGATTCCACTATATGTACAAATATCTCTAAAGACTTTATTAAGAGTTTATATGGTCTTTACTAGTTTGAGTTTATTATTTAGCTTTATCCATTATCCAAGTAGAACACTGCAGCATGCCCATCATGTGTAGATATAGGTGGAGGGTATCAGGCAGTCCAAAATGTCTTGGCAGATCAGACACGGTCTAATTTAATGTGCAGTGGACTTCCTCAAATTCCTCTCCCATGGACATTTCATCATCTAAACGTTTTTTACATGTAGGATAAGGTCCTGCCAGACTTGATATCTTTTGTTACATATGAGTATGTCCAAGGAAAGTACCAGTATATTCTCTCTGTTGCAATGTGCCAAAAAACTAGATAAAGTATAATTGCATATCTAACAGCCACTAAATATTCAGTCCCATAGTTATATTTTTAGTAATTCTAGGGACGGAAATTTTAATGGAGCCAATTGTGGAACCTAAGCATTGCAGTATTAGCTCCCTCTATGAACCCTTAAAATGCCTTCCTTTGTTGCACAGGAATCAAATTGTTTCTGACATGCACCCCTAAATTCAAGGGATTCCAGCTAGCCTGGTATAAGATTGAAGCACCTCTTGATGTGCCCCTGGTGTCATTCGCTTCCCATTTATTCACCTCCACTGTAACTTCATTTTTGGGAAAAAAGAACAAAATGAAAAACAAATCAGAGTATTTTTCATTTGCTTTCTAAATGAACAACCATGAAGCCCTCTTGCAGCATTCCTGGCTAACCAGCAGATCTTAGCAGAAGATTACCCATAAACTTTCTGATGAAAATATATAAAATGCCACGAATTTCTTAACCCATGCATCCTGCGCAGGATGTGAGAGTAGAAAAATAACAAAAGCAAAGATGGTGGAGTCTACCAATTTACCCACAGCTGCACTTGAAGAACTTTTTGATCCTATCAAACAATGGTGTCCTTGAGCTAATTGTGGATCATGTGGCTCATTCACACTTGCTTCAATGGGCTCACATCTTGCACCTTGTTTGCAATTTTAATCCTCATTATTAAGTCTCTTTGCCTCTGCCATGAACTCTTCTTTCTACTGTTTGGATACCAACAAGAGATTGCCCTGACCTGCATTTAGGTATGGAAATTTCAGAGACAGGACTATCTAGGTACCTTAAGAATCTTTACTTTGGAAGCAAATGGGAATAGATTGAGTGATGCCAACCTTTTTCTCCACCACCAGAATACTGTCGCTGGCCTTGCCAGAATATTGTAATGAAGTTAAATGAAAATTTAGCATCCCCTGTATTATATCATCTTTTCAGAATCAGTTATGTTAGCTTTTAACTCCATTAAACAGATTATTTTAAACTAAAACTTTTCAAATTATAGATTATGTGAAAGGATTTTGAGGATTTAACTGCTTAGTTTACATCCACTCATATTTTGTGTAGTGGCTCGCAAGAATAAAGTATGGGATTTTCCAGAGGGTAATCTATCTCAAGCACATAACCTAAGACGAGCTTAATATTGGAATAGGCCCAGTGAACAATGTCTGTATCCTATATTTGCTAAGTCAACTTTTCTTCAATCTCTCGATTTCTCCATTAATTTTATCAATGCCCACATTCCACCTCAACTCCGTCAACTTTCATGTCTGCAGAAACTCTAGCTGCAGTGCAATCAATTACAAGGAACCATTCAGTCCACTCTCTCCACTTGCTGCAATTTTCTTTACCTGACACTCTTCTATAATCAACTGCATGGCAGCATTCCTGGAGCCTCGCAAGTTTGAAATACCTTCGCTTAGAAGTAAACAATCTCACTGGTTCCATTCCCAACTCTTTGGAAAATTTGTGTTGCTTAGTTGAATTGGATTTGTCAGCAAACGATCTCACAGCTACCATTCCACCTGAATTGGGCGTGCTCACCCACCTGCAGGTTCTTTACCTTTTTACAAATAAGTTATCAGACATCATTCTCAACTCTTTAGGAAATCTGTCTACCTTGACCGATTTAGAATCGTCAGAAAACCATCTCGAGGACCCAGGGCTTAAATTTCAAAGTCTGTCAAGAAATTTTTTTCCTATAGTTTAGTTATCATACAATTAATTTTTTTTAACAAAGTCAAATTTTATATAAGAAATAGAAGAAATATGAAATATTGTCGGGCTTACAAAAAATTTAAAAATTTAATTGTTTGTTGTGAAACCATTGTTTATATAAAATATTCTATTACAAAATTCAAAGAGTATTTACAATTTTTTTTTAAATCTTGAGATTTTTTTTAAATAATAGAAGTTTCTATTAAAAAATAGAAGAAGTTTCTATCATAAAATTTAAAAATAAAAGAAAAAATATAAAAAAAACACACATATGTGTTTTTTTATGTTTTTTCCTTTTGTTTTTAAATTCTTTAATAGAAACTATTTGTGTGTGTTTTTATGTTTTTTCTTTCATTTTTAAATTCTTTAATATAAAATTCATAACAGTTAGATTTTCATATTAATTGTTTTTTCTATAATTTTAAAAATAAATTACATGTATATTAATAAACTCAAATATTTATTTTTACTTTATTTTACATTAAAATCTTTAAATACAGTTATACAACTGTCAAATTTAAGCCCTGCCAGGACCCATTCTTACTAAATTGGGCATGCTCACTCAACTACAGTTTCTTTACCTTTTTAACAAATAACTTATCAGGGACCAATCCCAACTTTTTAATAAATCTCTCAAAATTGAATGAATTGACTGTATATCAAAACCAGCTGAGTGGACATATTCCATGGGAAATTGGTACCATGGTCTCCAATTTGCAATACCTCTGTTTATGGGAAATTAGCTTATTGGAAACATACCAATAATTCACTGAATAGGTGCCAATGGAGCTGGGTACGTGGAACCTCAGCTTATTGGAAACATACCAATAATTCACTGAATAGGTGCCAATGGAGCTGGGTATGTGGAACCTCATTTACAGCCTAAGGTTATGTTGGGACCCAAATTTTCCAGCTCCCAAACCTGCATTATGTTGTGTGCCTAAATCCATCAAAATGCCCTTTGAATGTTGCCCCTTGTGTTTTACCTTGTTTCATGCTTTTGAAAATCTGGAAAAAATTCAAAAAATGACCAAGTAAAGTGAAAATCGACGAGTTCTTGATCAGGTAGAAATTGCCGATGAAATGGAACTATTCCTATTCCTACACAAAACTCCAATGAGATGGAACAAAGAGGACAAAATGAGAAGAGACAACAAGGAAGAAATTGCAGAAGTTCCCAGTCAGGTAGAAATCCTCGACGGGATGGAACAAGAGAAAAAAAAGAGAAGACAATGAGAAATTGGGAAGTTCCTGGTGACCAAAAAAACTTCCCAGAAAACTGACTCCCAACAATTAACACAAAATTAACTAAACATTTTAATACCAACATTAAGTTACTATGATTAGAAGGCAATAACAATTTAGAGGCCTTCCAAATTATTTAGAGATAATGATGAGCTATGTGAAATATAAGGTCAAAAATCAATCTCACAAGAGAAAAAAATCTAATAAATGATGTTGGGGCTGATGTTTTACTCAAGTTTTTTAGTTAGTTGGACCTTTTGTACCTCACATGGTCTTTCACAATCAACGAATCTTAGCATAGTGTTATCAAAACATCTTATCTACGGAGAAATTCATATTATATGCAAATCTACACGAACTCCTTAATCATCTGAAGGACAAAAACACCATGCCTTTGTTGGCAAGGGCCTACCTAGAAACCACTGAGATGGAGAGAAAAAAACAAAACAAAAGAGAGGGAGACAAATTGTAGAAATTAAAAAGAAAACATAAATTTATCTATTTAAGTATTTGTACTCAAAATTTACATTCATAAATTACAAAAACTCAAAGTTGCTGCTCTATTTCATCTTTCACAAAATACTTTTTTATTTCCAAAGCTTTTCACTGCTCTTGCTGTTGGAGTTGTTTGCATTCCATTTTTGGAGCTATTGTTCATTCTAGAGTTGCCTACAATTTAGAGCTAGTTGCACATTCTCTATTGTTCTTGCAACGTTCTCTCTGTTCTCCACTATACTATTTCTGTTCTTTTTCTCTTTTTTGTCTCTTTCTTGTCTTACAAAACATCTGGCACTCAAACTCCTTTTCAAATTCACCAACCAACATTTAATTTCTACTAGGTCAAAAACATAAGCAACATTAAAGGAAAGGGGTCAGGAGGAAAAACTCCAAAAATCTCTAATGGTGGGTAGGTACAGTTAATGCACTGACTCTGGATTAAATTCCAACACTCCTCCTTAATCTAGAGTCACATATCATGAAAAAATGATCATTTGTGTCTTTATATAATTTTCTTTTTGGAGCTATTCTTTGGAGCTAAATTTTGTAGTTAGCTTTCTAGAGCCAATCTCTAGAGCTAATCTATAATTTCTGAGTTTGTTTTTTTGGAGCACCTCCGAAGCACTTTTGTCTTTTTGGAACTGAACCTTTGGACCTCTACTGTCTTTCTAGAGCATCTTCGAAGCTCTTCTGTCTTTCTGGAGATGAACCTCCAGAGCTTTTCTACCTTTCCAAAGATGAACTTCTAGAGTTGTTTTGTCTTTTTGGAGCACCTTTGGAGCTCTTTTAAGACTGTCTTTCTAGAGATAAACTTTCAGAGCTATTTCCTTTTTGGAGTTGCAATTCTCCAGAGCTATCTATGATGTCAAGCCTATCTCTTAGGCATTCAAAGAAATCTTTTGACAATGCCTTGGTGAAAATATTAGCGAGTTGTTACTCATATTTCCAGTATTGAAGCTTGATCTCTCCATGTTCTACCAACTCCCTTATAAAATAGTAGTGGATCTCAATGTGCTTTCTTCATCCATGGAAGACAAGATTATTTGTCAAGGCTATTGAAGAATCGTTATCACAATATATGGTTGTACCATCTTCTTGCTCGTCATTTAAATCTGCAAGGATTCTTCTCAACCAAATAGCCTGACATGCTACTACATTTGCTACTATGTACTCAACTTCTACTGTGGAGAGAGAAACAATTGGTTGCTTCTTGGATGCCCATGAAATAGCTCCTGAACCCATGTGGAATACATAGTCTTATGTGCTTTTTTTGTCATCTACACTTCCTACCCAATCACCATATGTGTAACCAACCAGCTCAAACTCATTAGCTATGGTATACAAAATGCCATAGCCTTTTGTGCCATTGACATATCTCAGGATTCTCTTTCGTACTTGTCAGTGTGTGTCCTTAGGTCTCTCCATGAACCTAGAAAACAAACTTACTGCGTACATTTAATTAGGCCTTGTAGTAGTCAAATATATTAGACTTCCAACCATGTTTTTGTATAAGTTTTGGTTTACTTCATTGCTTCTATCCTCCTTCCTTAATTTCAGACCTGTAGTTGTTGGTGTTGGGGCAGGTTTGTTCTTCAACATTCTAAAACATTTCAAAATCCGTGGCATAGTTAGTTTATGAAATAAATATGCCATGATGTGTTTGTTAGACCTTAATGCCAAGGAAATATTTCATCAAACCTAGTTCTATCATCTCAAACTCTCTTTTCATTACCTCTTTGAAATTAGTAATAAAGAGGTCACAATTTCATGTCAAAATTAGATCATCTACATACAAAAAAATAATGAAAATCTCACCATGAGCTAATTTGATGTAGAGTGTGGTCTCACTACTACTTTTACTAAAGCCAGTGCTTAGTAGATATGACTCTATTTCGTTGTAACATGCTCGAGGTGCTTGCTTAAGCCCATAGAGAGCTTTCTAGAGCCTATGTACCTTGCCTTCTTGCCTTGAGACTTCATATCCAAGTGGTTATTCCACATACACGTCTTCTTTGAGTACTCCATTTAGGAAGGATAATTCACATTCATTTGATATACCTTCGACTTGTGATGGGCTGCTATTGCTAAGACTACTCACACTATTTCTAGCTTTGCAACTAGTGCATATGTCTCATCATAATCTCTTCAAGTTCACTCAACTTTGGCATATTTTCAGAATGGAGATTTTGTTTATCATATAGAAAAATATAAATGTTGTTATTTTCACTCATAATGTTGTTGATACAAATTTTTGTACTCACACTAGTTCTTTGTTGATCATCTTAAATGTGTTTATGCAAATCTAGTTGCAAGCTAATAAAAGGCCCTTTTTAATATGCACCCAATTCAACAATCAAAGGCATAAGTTTTTAATTTTAAAACAGGTCAACTATTTACCACTTTTGCACATGAATGAGATGATAGGTGGACTGGAAAGTAGTCTCTCTTGGAAACCTCAAGTTTTGGGTTCAAATCTAAAACTTTTTACAATTTAGAAAATTTTCACTCTAACCTTGTTCACCAACACATGCAGAGCCATTGTAGATGGTCCTCTTCTCTACCAACTAGTCAACACATCTAATGCTAACCACCACCATAAGTGGGACAACACTCTTACGCATCCTCTCAACAATGTGAGTGAGCCCCTACTTATGGACAAGGGAAGTTTCCTTGTTTGACTCTTGTTATTTTCTCACAACAAAATAATACTTTGCCTCCACTATATGTGTGTGATTCATAGCTTCATGAGTAGGAGAATGAAGATAATGCTCTCACTAGAAGGGAGCCAATTTAAGATGGAAAAAGTTTGCCTAATGGAAGTCAAAGTAACCTAATTTATCAAGATCTACCTCCAAATACTATAGTGTTAGCTACTTAGTCTTTTTTTATTATGTTTATGTTATGACTTTATGATTGTCCAATTGACTATTTTGTTATTAATTATTGTGTAAAATTTAATGACTCCAAAACATAATAGCATTTTCATCCAATTTTTAAAAACAAAGTGTATTTTTTTCATTTAAATAATATAAAAATCTATTTCATAGAAAACATATTTTCCATTTACATCTATCTATATCATGGCTTCTCCTCTTCCCTCTTATTTTAAATTCTTTGGTATGCCATCCAATCAAGGAGGACTACCATTTTTAGATTTTTCTTAGCATTCCCCATCCTCACTCTAATTTACTTTGATTGTGTGTATTTAACAATTCAAAAAAAATCAATGTAATTTAATTAGATTGTGTGTGCTTGACACTCCAAAGATTTTGGGATTCTCAATCAATGTCTATGTGCGTATTTGAGAACTCAAAAGTTTTTCAATGTAATTTAATTGCATTGTGTGCATGCTTGACACTCCCAAAGTCTTGAGCTTCTTAGTCAATGTCAATGTCAACACTCCATTATATTTTGTAATCCATCTAATTTACTTTGATTATGTGCGTGTTTGACAATTCAAAAGTTTTTCAATGTAATTTAATTGCATTGTGTGAGTGCTTGACACTCATAAAGTCTTGAGAGTCTCAATCAATGTCAAAATCAAAGCTCGATCATGGGTAAGTGCAAGAAGATGGGCCAAAAAGGGGTCTTAAGTGGCCACTTTTTTTCTGAAATCAGGAAATACTGGCCTTGGATGAGAAATTGAGCATAGTTACACTCAAAATTTGCAGATGCAACCAAAACAATATTTGTAGTGCTCCGAGTCTACTTTCTAAACTACTATATTTTTTTTTAAAATGGCATAGATTAAGGGGTTCAAAAGAGGGAACCACAGAAATTGGCATTGTTTCTATTAATAAAACATAACATAGCATGTTTTGTGGCTCCCTCAAAAGGTCAACTTTTTTTTGGTATTTTTAAAATTTCTTTAGTAAGAAATTAGCTAATAGCATGTAGTTTATGCCTGATTTTTCTAATAATTTTTTGATGAATATTTGATTTTTTACTAATTTTCAAAGTGGACACATCCTAAAAAATAGAATTTTGGCCGTGCTACCCCTATAAATTTTGAAAACTAATTGAAAATTATTTTTTTCTTTTTTTAATATTTGTAGAATGGAGTCTAGTTTCTAAATATGTAATTTTTTTGAAATTTCAATAAATAGTTAATTTACAATGAAAAAAAGACCAAACAGTGGTTTTTGCCCAAAAATGGACACACAAACAAAAGAAATTAAAGATGAAAGGCTTAACATTGTTAAAATGTGAAAAAAATCACAGCGTCAACTAGCTAAGAGAAAGACTAACATTACCCAGGTGTTCGATTTGTTCGACCTTGAAACACATGCAAATCTGAGGGTGAGCACGAACGACATTATGTGAAATCTTGAAGAATATGGAAAAACACGTCTGTGGCTATTCAAAAGGCACTCCAAGCCTTTGGGTTGGAAATCCAAAGTAAATCCCAAGCCCAAGGCTTGGGATTCCCAAAGAAAAATATAACGCGCCTGCGTTATAACGTGCTCACATTATGTTTTGCTTTGCATTTTTCCTTTTCTGTAAAATTTTGTGTTGTTTGTCATGTTTGAAATAATGCGAGCGTGTTAGAACGCACTTGCAATATGTTCCCCTTAAATTTTTTTATGTTCAAGGCTATTAATCATGTATGTATGCCTATATGTATGTATGTATGTATCTATGTATGCCTATATGTATGTATGTATAGTGTCAAGGGCAGAGGAGGGTAGAGATGGGAGTGAGCCAGATAGGGGAGGAGAGGGGTGGATAAGGATTGAGTGATTAAGGTTTAAGGTTGAGGGTTGAGCATTTAGGGATAGGATTTAGAGTTTAGGGATAAGGGATTAGAGTTTAGGACCTTGAGGGATTAGGGTTTAGGGTTGAGACTTTAGGGATAGCATTTAGGGTTAAGGGTCGAGGGATTAGGGTTAAGGTAGAGTGTTGAGGGTAGAGGGATTAGGGTTTAAGGTATAGTTTAGTATTTCTTGTGGATAGAGCCAGTAAACAATGCGAGATTATTTGCCTGTTTCATAACAATATACCTCCCCTAAGTGCGGGGTGGACAGCAAGAAACATAGATGTACCCCAATGCAAATATTTTCTCATAATGATCATCCATCTGATTTCAACTATTAATTACTTACTGTAGGTGTACCATACACAAAGCTTTTCTCATAGTGTGTACACCTATTGGCATAATGAACCCCAGATGGGCCAGAAAAACATGCCATATAACATTACTAACATTAAAAAAGTTCATAGCCATTTTTCTGACATACTCTTACTATCTTGTTCTCTTTACTATTAGAGTATCTCTTATCTTGTAACCCATGTATACTCCTCTTTTTATAGATCTTGATTTGAAGTTCAATTCATTTCATTCTCTTTCTCATCCTGATGATGGATCATGGAGTGTGATCCAAAACATCGATGTTAAAAAAAAAAAGCTACACAGTTTAAACTAGAAGTTTTACAATCATATCATGGATTGTGGAAATATCATGTCTTCTATATACTCTTGCAACTCAAATATCTTTAAGAGAAGAGTGTCAAAATGATGGGTTTAACAACCTAACATAAGGCAAAGCAGTTTTGTTGGGTTTAGGGATAGGTTTTAGGGTTTAGGGTTGAGGGATTAGGGTTTAGGGTTGATGGATTATGGTTTAAGGTATAGTGTTGAGGGTTGAGGGTTTAGGGATAGGGTTTAGGGTTGAGGGATTAGGGTTTAGGGTTGACGGATTAGGGTTTAATGTTGAGAGTTGAGGGTTGAGGGTTGAGGGTTTAGGGATAGGGTTGATGGTCAAGGGATTAGGGTTAAAGTAGAGTGTTGAGGGTAGAGGGATTAGGGATAGGGTTTAGGGTTGAAGGGTTAATGATTGAGGGTTTAGGGTTGAAGGTTTAATGATTGAGGGTTGAGGCTTTAGGGCTAAGGGTTAAGGGATTGGGGTTTAAAATATAGTGTTGAGCGTCGAGGGTTTATGGATAGATTTTAGGTTTTAATTTTTAAGGGTTAAGGGTTGAGGGATAGGGTTTAGGGTTTAGGGATAAGGGATTAGGGTTTAAGGTATAGTGTCAAGGGTTGAGGGTTTAGGGATGAGGGATTAGGGTTGAGGGTTGAAGGATTAGGGTTTAAGGTATAGTGTCGAGGGTTAAGGGTTTATTGATAGTGTTTAGGGTTGAGGGTTGAGGGATTGGGTTTTAGGGTTGATGGATTAGGGTTTAAGGTATAGTGTTGAGGGTTGAGGGTTTAGAGATAGGGTTTAGGGTTGACGGATTAGCATTTAATGTCGAGGTTAGGCTTAGAGTGTCGAGGGTAGAGGGATTAGGGATAGGGTTTAGGGTTGAAGGTTTAAGGATTGAGGGTTGAGGTTTTAGGGATGAGGGTTTAAGGCTTAAGATATAGTGTCAAGTGTTGAGGGTGTAGGGATAGGGTTTAAGTTTTAAGGGTTAAGGGTTGAGGGATAGGGATTAGGGTTTAAGGTATAGTGTTGAGGGTTGATGGTTTAGGGATAAGGGTTTAGGTATGAGGGATTAGGGTTTAGGGTTGATGAATTAGGGTTTAATGTTGAGAGTTGAGGGTTGAGTGTTGAGGGTTGAGGTTGAGGGATAGGGTTAATGGTCAAGGGATTAGGGTTAAATAAGAGTGTCGAGGGTAGAGGGATTATTGATAGGGTTTAGGGTTGAAGGTTTAAGGATTTAGGGTTGAGGCTTTAAGGATGAGGGTTCAGGGATTAAGGTTTAAGATATAAGGGTTGAGGGATTAGGGTTGAGGGTCGAGGGATCAGAGTTAAGGGTTGAGGGACTAGGGTTTGACGTTGAGGGTTGAGGGTTGAGGTTCAAGGGTCAAGGGTTTAGGGATAGGGTTGAGGGTCGAGGGATTAGGGTTAAATTAGAGTGTGGAGGGTATAAGGATTAGGGATAGGGTTGGAGGGTTTAGGGATAAGGGATTAGGGTTTAGGGATAGCATTTAGGGTTTAGGGATGAGGGATTAGGGTTTAGGGATAAGGTTTAGGGTTGAGGGTTGAGGGATTAGGGTTTAGGGATAAGGTTTAGGGTTGAGGGTTGAGGGATTAGGGTTTAAGGTATAGTGTTGAGGGTTTAGGGATAGGGTTTAGGGTTGAGGGATTAGGATTTGACATTGAGGGTTGAGGGTCGAGGGATCAGAGTTAAGGGTTGAGGGATTAGGGTTTGACGTTGAGGGTTGAGGGTTGAGGTTCAAGGGTCAAGGGTTTAGGGATAGGGTTGAGGGTCGAGGGATTAGGGATAGGGTTGGAGCGTTTAGGGATAAGGGATTAGGGTTTAAGGTATAGTATCGAGTCTATTGAGGGTTTAGGAATAGGGATAGCATTTAGGGTTTAGGGATGAGGGATTAGAGTTGAGGGATGACGGATTAGGGTTGAGGGTTGAGGGATTAGGGTTTAAGGTATAGTGTTGAGGGTTTAGGGTTGAGGGATTAGAGTGAAGGGTTGAGGAATTAGGATTTGACAGCGAGCGTTGAGGCTTTAGGGTATAGGGTTTAGGGATAGGGTTGAGGGTCGAGGGATAAGAGTTAAGGGTTGAGGGATTAGGGTTTAACGTTGAGGGTTGAGGGTTGAGGTTCGAGGGTCAAGGGTTTAGGGATAGGGTTGAGGGTCAAGGGATTAGGGTTAAAGTAGAGTGTGGAGGGTATAAGGATTAGGGATAGGGTTGGAGGGTTTAAGGATAAGGGATTAGTGTTTAAGGTATAGTATCGAGTCTTTTGAGGGTTTAGGAATAGAGATAGCATTTAGGGTTTAGGGATGAGGGATTAGAGTTGAGGGATGACAGATTAGGGTTGAGGGTTCAGGGATTAGGGTTTAGGGATAAGGTTTAGGGTTGAGGGTTGAGGAATTAGGGTTTGAGGTATAGTGTTGAGGGTTTAGGGATAGGGTTTAGGGTTGAGGGATTAGAGTGAAGGGTTGAGGGATTAGGATTTGACGTCGAGGGTTGAGGCTTTAGGGTTTAGGGTTTAGGGATAGGGTTGAGGGTCGAGGGATCAGAGTTAAGGGTTGAGGGATTAGGGTTTGACATTGAGGGTTGAGGGTTGAGGTTCGAGGGTCAAGGGTTTAGGGATAGGGTTGAGGGTCGAGGGATTAGGGTTAAAGTACAGTGTGGAGGGTATAAGGATTAGGGATAGGGTTGGAGGGATTAGGGATAAGGGATTAGGGTTTAAGGTATAGTATCGAGTCTATTGAGGGTTTAGGAATAGGGATAGCATTTAGGGTTTAGGGATGAGGTATTATAGTTGAGGGATGACGGATTAGGCTTGAGGCTTGACGAATGAGGGTTTAGGGTTGAGGGTTAAGGGATTAGGGTTTAAGGTATAGTGTTGACGGTTTAGGGTTGAGGGATTAGGATTTGATGTCGAGGGTTGAGGCTTTAGGGTTTAGGTTTTAGGGATAGGGTTGAGGGTCAAGGGCTCAGAGTTAAGGGCTGAGGGATTAGGGTTTGACGTTGAGGGTTGAGGGTTGAGGTTCAAGGGTCAAGGGTTTAGGGCTAGGGTTGAGGGTCGAGGGATTAGGGTTAAAGTAGAGATGTGTAGGGTATAAGGATTAGGGATAGGGTTGGAGGGTTTAGGGATAAGGGATTAGGGTTTAAGGTATAGTATCGAGTCTATTGAAGGTTTCGGAATAGGGATAGCATTTAGGGTTTAGGGATGAGGGATTAGATTTGAGGGATGACGGATTAGGGTTGAGGGTTGAGGAATTAGGGTTTAGGGATAAGGTTTAGGGTTGAGGGTTGAGGGATTAGGGTTTAAGGTATAATGTTGAGGGTTTGGGGATAGGGTTTAGGGTTGAGGGATTAGAGTGAAGGGTTGAGGGATTAGGATTTGATGTCAAGGGTTGAGGCTTTAGGGTTTAGGGTTTAGGGATAGGGTTGAGGGTCGAGGGATCAGAATTAAGGGTTGAGGGATTAGGGTTTAACGTTGAGGGTTAAGGTTTGAGGTTTGAGGGTCAAGGGTTTAGGGATAGGGTTGAGGGTCGAGGGATTAGGGTTAAAGTAGAGTGTGGAGGGTGTAAGTATTAGGGATAGGGTGGGAGGGTTTAGGGATAAGGGATTAGGGTTTAAGGTATAGTATTGAGTATGTTGAGGGTTTAGGGATGAGGGATTAGAGTTGAGGGATGATGGATTAGGGTTGAGGGTTGAGGAATTAGGGTTTATGGATAAGGTTTAGGGTTGAGGGTTGAGTGATTAGGGTTTAAGGTAGAGTGTTGAGGGTTTAGGGATAGGGTTTAGGGTTGAGGGATTAGAGTGAAGAGTTGAGGGATTAGGATTTGATGTCGAGGGTTGAGGCTTTAGGGTTTAGGGTTTAGGGATAGGGTTGAGGGTCGAGGGATGAAAGTTAAGGGTTGAGGGATTAGGGTTTGGCTTTGAGGGTTGAGGGTTGAGGTTCGAGGGTCAAGGGTTTAGGGATAGGGTTGAGGGTCGAGGCATTAGGGTTAAAGTAGAGTGTGGAGGGTATAAGGATTACGGATAGGGTTGGAGGGTTTAGGGATAAGGGGTTAGGGTGAAAGGTACAGTATCAAGTCTGTTGAGGGTCTAAGAATAGGGATAGCATTTAGGGTTGAGGGATGAGGGATTATAGTTGAGGGATGACAGATTAGGGTTGAGGGTTGAGGGTTTAGGTATAAAGTTTAGGGTTGAGGGATTAGGGTTTAAGGTATAGTGTTGAGGGTTTAGGGATAGGGTTTAGGGTTGAGGGATTAGAGTGAAGGGTTGAGGGATTAGGATTTGACATTGAGGGTTGAGGCTTGGAAGTGTCAGTTAATGAAGCACAGGATGTGGCCATCCCTACTTATGTTAAGGAAGATAATGCATAGGATGTGATCAATCTATAGCAAGACAAAACGTGAGTGCATTATAATGCGCTCGCATTTTGTCCTGCTATAGAAATGATAAAAAAGTGTTGACCCCCATGATCCAGGCCCACGTGCTCTATTTTCATATTGATTCTACACGTGCTGTGACAAAAAAGAAGTGCTTTCATGTTGTTGGGAAGTTCACATGGACATTTGACACATTCTACCACCTTTGCATGATCTTTCAACCACCTTTTCTTCTTTGCCAACTTGAAAAGGAAATAACATAATTTTCACACCAAGTTTGATATATATCTATTCAAGTTTCAATTTTTGTAGTATTGCAATGTTAATTGTGATTCAATTTTAGAAATTTAACATTATAGTTTGGTTAATAGTATTGTTGTTAGTAATTATATTTGAGTGTTATTCAATTTAACATTGAAAAGGAAGCAAGTGGTAAAAAACTCAAATTGTTAAGGAGTTTGATGCATGAAGAAAAAAACACTACATAATTGGGTACTCTCTCCATTTGAATCTTCATTTTTTAGGTATGTCAAGTCTTTACATGCATGTTCTTTACATTTTCATTAATTCTATTTGAATTACTTTATCATGCTTTATCATACATGTTTAAAATAGACACATTCCCAATCAAGAAAGCAGCCTACAATCTCACATGATGCCATGTATATTTTCTACACTTGGGCTCTTTAATAATTATGTGTAATAAACAGACCTTAACATACCATGATGTCAAACTATACAAGAATAAATCCTTACAACATAATAAAAATACAATCCCACTATTATGTTGTATTCATTTATTAGGAAGTAATATTGGTCTCTTTATCATGCTACAGACAAATTCTTCGTCATGCCGAGGAAACAATCAAGAATTAAACCAACACAGGAAGAGATAGAAGCTAAGAATGCAAAGAAAGTAGTGGCTATGAGGGAACTTCGTGAGAAGAGGAAATTAGACATGATAAATGAAGACATCCCAATTGAAGAGGAACCACAACCATCACAAAGAGATATGGTATTGGCTACACAAAGAGAACGAATGCAAAAACTTCGTGCTATGAGAGATTTGAATACCATAGTTGGAGACACGTCCTCTACCACAAGTCAACATGTAGGGACACCATCTACCACATCTCAAGTTGAGAGTACATCATCGCTCACATGTGATGAAGGAGGTACACCATCATTCCCACCTTAACCTCAAGGTATGTCATCTATTCCATCTTCGATCAAAGGTATTCCATCTAGCCCATCTCATTTAAATATTGATGAAATTCCTAATGTTGAGATGAATTTACCTAACTTAACACCACCTAGAATTTTGCATAGAAAGCCAAAGTATTTGATTGATATTGATGAGAATATGAGAATATGCAAGATTCATAAGATTTGGAGATTGTTCTTTGAAAAGTTAAATGAGATTGCAAGATGTCAACTATTCATTGAAATGATGCAAAGTATAAAGTATAGGTCCATCATGAAGATTCTTGGGTTGAGAACATCAGAGGCTACAAGGGAAAAATCTATTGTTAAGAATCTAATGAGTGCGTATGAGAGTGTGGGTAACACCTCATGCACAAAAGATAGTAATGCAACATGGCATGTGATTACATCGACTATAGTAAGTAGTCAAACGAGGAAAGCTTGTCTCATTAGACAGACAAGTCAAGAATTGAGAATTAATAGGAAAACTTTATCAAGAGCTGTTGGAAGACGCCAAAGAATTGAGGACACTAATGCCAATGAATTATGGGCGTTCTCGGGGAGACTACCATGAAAAGATAAACCAATTGTTGAAGCATTAAGATCACTAATTGAAGACTTTTGGAAGAATTACACAAGGGTATCTCCGAATCAAAGGGATGTGGTAAGAAGGAGAATCGGTAGTCAGAACCATGAGCCACATCAAAAGTATTTTTTGGATGAGACTCAAACACAGTTTTATGGTAAATTTCTAGAGAAGTATCCTCAAATTAAAATTTGTCAAAGATATTTTGAAATGCTACAACCTTTCTATGTCAAGATAAATCACACACACACTACTTGTTGTAGATTACATATTGAATTTTCTAACCATTTTGATGCTTATAGGTCTATATGTTTAGATATGCATACTAATAATGATTTGCAGGGTTGTGCCATATGTGCCCCACCACCATCTTCAAGAGACTTCATTTCAAGAATTTTATGTGAAAGAGAGGAAGGTCAAATAGTCTACAAGAAATTATGCTTGGATGAAACATGTCATCTTTGCAGTGGCTTGCAACATTTGCCAATATGTGAACATATGGAAAGAACACATGCGGTTGGAAATGAACTAGTAGAGTTTGGCAAGTATAAAATAGTGGCATACAATACAAAAGATGGTAAAGAAGCAAAGAGGTGTGAATTGGTTATTTAAAAGATTCCACTGTATTAGTTTATGCCTATATTTCATGACAGCATAGTGTATGAGTATGCAAGACATGCCCATAAAGCTAAATGGTTGGACTTACAATTCAAGTTATGCAAGGACACATTTCTAGTTGGTAGCATTGTTTCAGTCGTCGACTTTGCAGAGAACTACAGTCTACAGCCACAGCGTGAGGTGCAATCACAATATTACAACTCCACACAGGTTTCTATATTTGTGCACATCGCATTCATTCATGCGAATGATAGTACAAAGAATGACAGAAAGATTATAAGGGAGTATAATTTCTATATTAGTGATGATCACACGCATTCTATAGAGTTTGTACAAGGTTGCTTTCAAGTGTTTTACAATGATTTGGCTAGAAGGGGCATATCGTTTAGTCAGCATATCATATGGTCGAATAACTGTGCGTCACAATTCAAGAACTTGCAAAATTTCTATTGGCTGAGTAGGAGGCATAATTTTACAGGTATTCAGCATATGTGGAACTTTTGTGAGGCCAGGCATGGAAAGGGGGAGCATGATGGTGTAGGAGCATGTATCAAAAGAACCATAGCACATGAAGAGTTAAAGTATAAAGACAATGCAAAGTTGACAGATGCAAAATCGATTGTCGAGTGGTGTAATGCTTCCATGGGTCCAGGTAATGAAAGTAAGTCTTCAGTTCATAGATTTTTTTGGTTGATAGATGATACTAACATTGCACCATACGAGGACTGTTGTACACTAACAGGATCAAATGAGATGCACTCTTTCAGAAGCTTAATTGCAGGTTCATGGAGTATCCATACGCGAAAGATGTCATGCTTTTGTTCTTCCTATACAATTCAAGTCTGGGATGAGTGCGCATCAAAGGAGTGGGTTGACGAATGGCAGTTAAGTTATCTTAGCCCACTTGACACGTATCGACCCCCGATGGCACTGGAACTAACACAAATGGAATCATTAGTTGACTTTGACCACATATCAGATTTAGTTCTTCCAGGTAATATAGGGCACGTATATGCATCTAATTTCATCTAGTTCAACCAGGTAATGTCATCTTACTTTGTAGTGTTTTTGTAATGTTGACTAATTTCATCTAATTTGCTACACATCAATGTAGGGCACGTATATGCAGTTATTGTAGATGAAGATAATGAAGAGGGAATAGATTATTACTTATGTCATTGTGTTGAGGCCAAAAAGAAATTGGAGGCCCCTGTTATTGATGGAGAAAACATCGAATACCCTACAGGCTCAGTGGTTATTACTGGAACATGGCTTAGAAGGTACCCACATAAGAGTGTTAATATTTGGTTGTTTCAAGACTTTGACATGCATCGGCAGATTCTTCATTACTCGAACCTTGTCGTGGCATCCAATGTTCATTTGATAAAGTATCGGGGTAGACCTTTGAACAAAATCTTGTGGAAGGTGCGTAAGTCTGACCATGAAGCAATACTTGACACAATAAAGAGTAGAGCAGACCCGGATGGTTCGTTGGATTAATTTGTAAGTATTCACATTGATTTTGTAAAGTCATGTTATATTGAGTTGTAAGTATGCACATTAATTTGTAAGGTTTGTCTTTTTTTATTTCCTCCTGTATTTTTACACATATACACATTTTTACATCATCATGTTATGCATTTTTGGTGTCCTGCTCCTGATGCGACCAAACTCATAACTGACCCTACTTCCTCTAGACACCATTTGATGATCTCTCCAACACTTTGGATCCAGGGCACGCAATCATGATGATGACCTATATACCATTCTCCCAAGGCATTCATAATGAATGAAAAGAAGACCAAGGGCTCCCAAGCTTAATAGACTTATTTATTTCAATTTTGATGATCCAAACTCTTGCAAAATGACATCCACTTTCATGCCTTTAGATCTTCCTTCACATACAGGGTGCCAAATCAAGTTGAAAAATCTACATAAGGGCACCAAAATGGATGAAAGGAGACATGAAATGTGCCTTAGGACTCCATGCTAAGGTTTAAGCCATTAAAGTCTCTTGATATTAGGCACTCATGATGATGAAACTTAGAGTTTTTTCCTTTCCTAGGCGCTCATCTAAGATGTTTGAATGATAAAGAGCACCTAGACCTCTATAATGTACATTGGATGACAAAATCAAGGTGATTTTAAGTCACTTTGAGTCATTTGGGGTCAGTTTGAGTCTTTGAGTCATGTTGCAAAAAAGTGTTAATGTTGTCAAGTTGCACAAAGCAACTTTTGCATTTTTGGTGTCCTGTTCCTAATGCGACCAAAATGACAGTTCCAACGCATCCGGATGGGTATGTTTATGTTAGGCATGGTTTTGTTTTTCACCCAAACATGTCAAAATGGTCCAAGCTACATTGTGCCGATGATATCCCTAAAGAGTCCAAAGTGCAAAAAGGTAGCAATCTTTGACGAGATGTTACTCGAAAACTGTGTCACTTAGAAACACTTCATCTAAGGAAACGTGATCACGTAGAGTGCCTCTACAATAACCTCTCTCAGTTTTTTATATCTCTGAGGCATTTTCCCGTGGCGAAAGGTTTTCTACTGCCCCAAAAATTGTCAGAAGGAGGTAGTGTAAAGTTGCAAAGGGGTCTAACTTTTGTCCTACTCTTGATGCGACCAAACTGACTATTCCAACATGTCCAGATGGGTACATTTATGCTAGGCATGGTCCCTTTTTTTACCCAAACATGTCGAAACAGTCTGAGCTACATTGTGCCGACGATATCCCTGTAGAGTCCAAAGTGCAAAAAGGCAGCAATCTTTGACAAGATGATACTCAAAAACCATGTTATTTAGAAACATTCTGTCTAAGACAACGCGATCATGTAGAGTACCTCTACAATAACCTCTCTTGGTTTTTTATATCTCTAAGGTATTTGCCCGTGGTGAAAGTTTTTCTGCTGCCCCAAAAATTGACAGGAGGCAGTGTAAAGTTGCAAAGGGGTGTAACTTTCGCCCTACTCCTAATGCAACCAAAATGACTGTTCCAACACATTCGTATGGGTACATTTATGCTAGGCATGGTCCTTTTTTTTACCCAAACATGTCGAAACAGTCCGAGCTACATTGTGCCGATGATATCCCTGAAGAGTCCAAAGTGCAAAAAGGCAGAAATCTTTGACAAGATGTTACTCAAAAACTGTGTCACTTAGAAACATTCTATCTGAGGCAACACAATCATGTAGAGTGCCTCTACAATAACCTCTCTCAATTTTTTATATCTCTGAGGCATTTACCCGTGGTCAAAGGTTTTCTGCTACCCCAAAAATCGTCAGAAGGAGGCAGTGTAAAGTTGCAAGGGGGTGTAACTTTCATCCTACTCCTGATGCGACCAAATTAACTATTCCAACATGTTTAGATGGGTACATTTATGCTAGACATGGTCCTGTTTTTCACCCAAACATGTCGAAATAGCTCGAGCTACATTGTACCGACGATATCTCTGAAGAGTCCAAAGTGTAAAAAGGAAGCAATCTTTGACAAGATGTTACTCAAAAACTGTGTCACTTAGAAACATTCCGTCTAAGGCAATGCGATCATGTAGAGTGTCTCTACAATAACCTCTCTCAGTTTTTGATATCTCTGAGTTGTTTGCCCATGGTGAAAGGTTTTCTGCTACCCCAAAAATCATCAGAAGGAGGCAGTGTAAAGTTGCAAAGCATTGCTAAGAAATCCTCAATACTCAAACACTCCAATGAATTGAAGCAACTTCTTCTTAGGTGCAAATGTAAGGGTACACAAGGGGAAAATGGAGCCTAGATGACTTAGTGCATTTCTATGACTTCATTCACATGTTTAAATGTTTGAGAAACTCTCCTTTACTAAGCGCTTGTCCTCATGTCAATGTTAAGCTTTATACCTCCTAGGCGCTCAATTAGGTGATGTCATTAGATACAACTTACCCTTAGGTGCCAATGTAGTTTCTTCAATCCATCACACTTCTAGGCACTCAAATTTGAGGTCTTGGACATGTATCTTATTCCTAGGAACAATTGGATGATCTTCCTAAATCTAGGCACATATATAAGTAAAAAGAAGAGCAAAGGGCGCCTAACACAAGTTGGTCCATATTTATCACTTTAAATGATTTCAAACAATTGTAATGGCTTAAAGAGGTCAATCTCCCTTAAGAGATTCATTCAAAAGGTGTCTTTCAATGTAATTTCTCCCTTAGGCACCAGAATGGGTTTGTACTGATGGAGAGTGCACCTAGATTTAAATGTCTTTATACATGCAATTTTATAATTCTAAATGATGAGACATGTCTTAGAATGAATTCTATCTTTCAAGCGCTCACTCCCAAAGGTCATCTCATGCAATTTCACCCAAGGCACTCATTGAGGTGTCCTCAGAGGCTAAAGTGCACCTAACTCAATTGTCTTTATCTTTATCATTTTTGTACTTTCAACAATTGAAAATGACCTAGAGTGATCCTTTCTCTCAAGGCACTCACCTATTGATATGAAATCAAGTTATTTCCCTTAGGCGCAATTTTAGGCTTGTATGGGTGAAAAGTGTGCCTTACTTCCTTAGGTGGTTCTTTCTAATTCTCAATGATTTCAATCAAATGCCAAGTGTCTAAGGAAGCTTTTATCTTGAGATGATTAAATTTTGAGGTTCAAATCCCTTCCTCAATCAAGGCACAATCTGAGGGTTGTATAGATGAAAGTTGACTTCAACTTGGGCGCTCATTTGAGTTGGGAGGAGCTAGAATTTGCACCTAGATTAGAGATAGATATTTTGGCTTATTTGATGATGGTCTCAAGTCTCTCTACCAAGGCGCATTTTGATGATGTTATTATTTAAACTCTTATGAAGACTATCTCATCCCTCAACACTCATCCTCATGATTTTCATGCACTTAGACTTCAAGGCGCCAAAACTAGTAGGAAAATTCACAATGAGCTCCTTTGCTTTAGAAGAATTTCTTATTGATCATTAGGCACACTTTGGAGTTGATATGTACTTCCTTTACTTCCATGTACTCAATTCATCATAATTATTGTCAAAGACTTCTCCAAGTTGATTGATAACATCCTTCTTGATGTTAAGATCCTTCATTCACTCCTTCTTCTTAGATCTAGGCACTCATGATGGTGGGAAATTACATGAAGGGTGCCTAAGGTTCAAGATAGGTTCTTTCCACTCACCTTAACTTTCAATCATTGTAGTTAATCTCAAAAGACATCATCCAAAATGAGAAACCTCGAAGACTTGTCATTGTAAGTTGATTTCCTCCAAGACGCCAATACAAGGTTCTTTTGAAGGCAAAGGGAACCTAGGCTTATGGGGCTCAATTTGATGTATTTATTGAAAGCTCAAGGTGAATTGATGCTTATTGAAAATGCCACTTAGTCCTTCATTTGCATTATAGGCACCATTTCCTATTGACTTATATACTCCTCCTCATGCTAGGGCGCCATAACAAAGTGGTTTAGACAATAGGTGCGCTTCACTTACTAGAGGCTTGTTCTCCTTCCACCTTAGGTGCACTTTTATGGTGGAACAGGTGTCAATGGGTGCCTTGTCTTAAATGAATGCTCTCTCCAAGTTAGGCGCCCTTTTGAGGCTTTATGAGTTGTAAATTGCGCCTTAACCCTTCATGCTTGTTGCTCAATGTTTGAATGTTTAAGAAAGTCTCCTTTAGGCGCTCATCTTAATGACTTTTTCTCAAGGCGCAATCATCTTAATGACTTGGATATTCATCCTAGTGTTTTAGGATATCAGGCTACTAGACTTAGTCATTTTCAGGATCTCAAACATAAAGAATAACATGATGATTCATTTTTTTTTTAAATACAACTTTTATCTTTTAGTTCCAAAATGAGGTTTAGGTGATACTTGAATAACAATAGCTAGCTTATTGGATCAACAAACATCCTATGTAATACAATTGGACTTTAAATATTTGAAGTAGCCATCTACAAATATCCATTCAAACGTGGATTTATAATGCAAGTATGGACGCCATCAATAAAAAAGATTTGTATTAACCAAATATCCATATAGGCATACATCAATACCTGTCGATATAAGTATAACATATATACAAAATAGCCATATAGGCATACAAGAATGCCATATAGGCATACAATGTTAACTATATACAATACAAAATATATGTCCATAAATGCCATATAGGCATACAACAAAGGAACACAATAAAAAGTCATTCCCCTCTGGCTGGTGAAGAGAATAGATCATGAGCAGCCTTTGATCTTCTAGGGGATGGAGAAGCGCATGTGGGTGGTCTACTACGAACCTGAGGGCTGCTCCTCCTATTTAGTTCTTCCTGCATCTTTAGCTCTTACAATAAAAAGTATAGACATTAATATATAGAAATTACATGTTATAAAAAATGAAACATTTAACAAAATAATCACTTACCACTACCATATAATCTATCTCCTCACTTGCCTCAGTAGCATGAATAGGCCATGGTGATGTCGTGTCCTATAGAAACCATCCAGATAGAAATTAAACTTCAAATCAATAATTTTTTGATTTTTCAAAAATAGACAACTATAACAATGAATGTAAATTAAAATTTACTAATCTGCCTCATACCCCTGTCAATGCCATGGAGCTATGAATCGTAGAGGCCACACCATGCTCCATTGCCCTATGAACATGGGGAGGTGTCTCCGCAGCCTGCATCATCTGGAAATAAAATAACATTATTCAATTACAAAAACTATAATAGTGATGCAAATCATGGCTCCTAACATACACACACATTCATCTAAACATGGAAGTACACACAATAAAGCACACAAGTCAGATACAAAAATCTAGTAAGTATGATTCATTCATTAAACTATTTATTTTATTACATCCGTAAAGCTTTAAAGTCCACCACCACTAGCAGGTGTTGCCGTGAAATCTACAATATTAACCTATTCAACATCCAAAATCAGATATTAGAATACCATTCATATAACGATGCTATTCACATGTAATATTTATAATTGTTTACTAGTTACATACCCCGACAGTAGATGATCTAGTGTAAAATGCGGGTGGAGAACCACTGAAAACTGCATCGATGCTATGACCCTAAAATTTTATTAAAATCATCAATTTAAATTAGTTAATCTTGCATTTCAAAAATGAAATTTAATAAATTAAATTCAATAAACTTGTTAATATTTACTTGAGTATCAAGGCTGAAAGTCTCACTCAGGAGGGTATCTGTCATCACCATCTACTCATCTGTAGATGTAGCCTGTGCACCTGTGTCCTGACTATCCATGGGGTCATAACCACAGGATGACCTACAAGCCTGACAAGCATGGGGTGGGACCCTACTCCTCGCACTATCTCCCAACCCACTCTGAGCTACAGGATTGGCATGCTCTATGATGCTCTGGGTCAAGGCACTAATGGACTGAAGTGTATCAATCTCAACACTCTCCTTCACAATGGAAGGGATAGAAACATGCTCATGGGCTGGTCTGTTGATTACTCGTCTCACTACCCACTGTGGGTTAAGACATACCCCTAGTCTATCTTGTGCTGACCTACCACCTCTACCTTGGAAGTCCCATATATCAAAATAGTTTGGCACTTTATTGAGGACAAACTCGCGGTAGAGTTTCCTCAAAAAGTATTGCGAGACCTCATTATTATTGCATGGAGGATGGTCAAAAACCATCTACCACCTCTGCCCAAAATTGTCCCTTATTGCTTGGTGGTTGCACCAATGGATAGGGAACCTCTTGCATGTAATGGGTGGAGGTTGATTTGTTTGTGGGTTTGTGAAAATCAAACACAAGTCTAATTTTGTGATTTGTAATTTTTTCACATCTTGGTAGGACAGCTTGTCTACATAATAATCTCTAAACTCTCTCCTCTTATCCATCCAACTAGTTATTTGCTTGCTAATTGAATCTACATTTGATAACATAGAATCAAGAGATTCAGCAAGCGTGGACCTATGCAAGGTTGAAGTGGAAGGATCTTTCAACCTTGCAATTATATCTTCAATTTCTTTTTTGTTGTTTTCAATTTGCCCCATTATATTTTCTTGTGTTCTAGGGGCATGTCGAGGAATGGATGGAGGAGGTTGTTGTTCTGTAGGATTTTGTGGAGGAGGAGGAGGAGGTGCATTAACATTTCCTAATAATTAACAAAATTTACATCAAAAATCAACTCAAACCTACCTATTTAGAAAAAAATTCAAACCAAAAAACAAATAAAACTCACTCCTTTGGCGTGCTCAACATCATGGAGGCATTTTGGCAATGAATTGCAAAGATTTTTGTGTTGAATTGAGATCTCCAAAATGCAGGCGCGCTTCCTAGGGTTTGTAGGCCGCAGGTATATAGGAGGAAAAAGAAATGAAATGAAGTGAAGTGCTTTTTTTTATTATTTATAGGAAGTAATAACGTGCTCGCGTTATAACGTGAGCGCGTTATAACGCGCTCGCGTTATGTATTATTTTTTTTTCAAAACAATGTGGCCACTTTTTGGCCCCCCATCTTTTTGTACTTACCCTCATATTTTTTTAATACATCTAATTTACCTACCTACTTTCTTCCAAATTTCTAACCATCATTTTATGTCGCTTTCCTATTTTTGTTAGCAGTCCCAAATTGGATTGTGTAAAGGCGGGATTGTTTAATCCAAAAGTTTTGGAGTACGTATTAAAAGCAGACTATCAGCATATGCCATTATGTCATTCAATTAAAAGAAAACTGTAAAAAAATGTTTTGAGAGTCTGAGTCAATGTCAATGTCAACACCATAATTCTAATGCAAAATTTACTTCATTCGAAATGTGTACACCATCAGTCTAATCCAAAACGAGGTGAGCATGTTTGACAATCCAAAAGGTTTTAAATGCAAGCAGACTAAGGATACATTGATGTAGATATACGCATCCTCTCTTTCATCATCGCCTATCGACTGTTTCTTCATATCTTCCAATGCCCACACACAGATTGCTCTTAAACTCAACCAAACCAAAAACTGGGTATACTTTTGTTTTCCACAAGACAGTGGAATTAGGGGAAAAAACCCAACAGGTGAGATAGTTCCAATGGCTAAGATAGTATATGTGCATTTAAGGCCCAATATTTAAAAAAGTTTAGTACTAGTAGTTGTGACATTAAGGTTGTTAGGGTTACTATAAGTACTAATAATTGAATGAAATGTGCATTTTAGATTTAAAAAGAAACCAATCATGTGATGCCACATCAACCCACCAACAAAACACGACTTAATGCACACCTATTGGTCCACCCTTTTTTGGGGGGAACTATTTGACACCTCAACAAAAAGCATGCTGATGTGGCATCATATTTGACGATGTGGCCCTGAAACCTTAGTTATAAGCAAGGGCGTTGCCAAGTAAGCTACTATAAAAATTTTGGAGTTATTTGAGATCGCCACGTATGATTTTGAGAGGCATGAAGTTAGGGTGCACCACTACTAGGTCCTCTCCCCTACAGTGAAAACATGACAATATTCAACTAAACTAAAAATAAACAAGATTGGCATAACCCAACTCATTGTCACCATTCCTACACTACAGAAGTTTTGGGGATGCTCATTGCTAGTAAGGTTTTTGATTGCATAAAAAATGAGATAGTGTCACACTATTTCACCATATGCAACAAACAGATCTGCAACCTGATCAGTTTACATTTGTTAGCGTACTTCGAGCCTGTGCCAAAATGAGAGCTTTGGAATAGGGTATGGACATCCATCAAATGCTTTGAAAGAGGGATTTTTGTCAACTATTGTAGTTGGAAATCCTTTGGTAGACATGTATGCAAAATGTGGAAGCATAGGCAAGGCATGTGAACTGTTTGACCGAATGCCTCAAAGAAATGTGGTCTAATGGAATGCTATGCTTGTAGGATATGCACAAAATAGGTTTATTGAAAATGGTTTAGAAACTTTCAAACAAATGTAATTGGGAGGTGTAAAGCCAGACTTGACAACCTTTGCCAGCATCCTCCCAGCCTTTGCCAAATAGGATCTTTGGAACAGGGTATGGACATCCATCAAACCATAAAGGATAGAGCACTTTTGTCAAATGTTGTAGTTGCAACTGCTCTGGTAGACATGTATACAAAATATGGAAGCATAGACAAGGCACGTGAATTGTTTGACAAAATGCCTCAAATAAATGTGGTCTCATGGGTTGCCATGATTGCAAGATATGAACAAAATGGATTTGTTAACAAAGCTTTAGAGACTTTCAAGCAATTGAAATTGGCAATTGTAAAGCCATCATCTTCCCTGCTTGTGCCAAAATGGGAGCTTTGGAGCAGGTATGGACATCCATCAAAGCATAATGGAAGGGGGGTTTTTATCAAATATTATAGTTGGAAATGCTTCGGTAGACATGTATGGAAAATGTGGAAGCATAGACAAAATGTCTCAAAGAACTGTGGTCTCATGAAATGAGATGATTCAGGATATGTACAAAATGGATTTTGCAAGATACTCTCAAACTGTTTAAATTAATGAAGCACTTTGGAACATATCCTAACATTATAAACTTTGCTTGTGTTCTATGTGCATGTAGTCATTTAGGTTTAGTGGATTAGGGTTGTGCGTACTTCGATCACAACCCTTATTGCATTACATCTACAATCGATCATTATGTATGCATGCTTGACCTCCTTTCTTGTGTTGGGTATCTTGAGAACACCCTAAAATTTATCATTAAGATGCCAATTAAACCTGTGGTGGTTGTGTGGATATGTTTTCTTGGTGCTTGCATATCACATATGGATATAGGCTTAGGAGTATTTACAATGATGTTGCTTTTTTATTTGGATCCTAGAAATGTTGTGACTTAACATCTATGCAGTAGTGGGAAGGTGGTGTGAGGTTCAAATGGTAAGGAGATTGATAAAAGATAAAATGAATTAAAAGGATCATTGGGTGTAGTTGGATTGAAGGCCATAAAATGGCATGTTCTTTTTGTGTAGGAGATAGATTGCATCCATAGACACAAGAGATCTATGCAAAGTTGGAGAAATTGGCCTAGGAGATGAAGGCAACAGGGTATTCTCCAAATTCAAGACATTTATTTAGTGATTTGGAAAAGGAGGAAAAAGAATTATTTGTCTATCACCATAGTGAAAAGTTGGCAGTTGCTTTTAGTTTGTTAGATGTACCCCTTAGAACAACTATTAGAGTTGTTCAGAGCCTTCGAGTATGTGTTGATGCCAGATTGCAATGAAATTTATCTCCAAGATTGTCAAGAGAAATTGTTGTGAGAGATGTGAACTATTTCCATCATTTTGAATAGGCAAAATGTTCTTGTGGAGATTATTGGTGATGCTAAATGAAGTTATTTGAAAAATAGGCTTGCACTATAATAATGTGCACCATATCTGACTTGCAATAATAATGAAGGAACAAGATTTTATTTTCAGTTTCTAGATAGAAAAAAAATGGTTTTGTTTCTGTTAAATGAATAGTTTACAATCTAGACTATGATGTTGGCTTTGTAGAATTAGATGCATATAGTGCAATGGAGATCACTGCTTATATACACTATTGGGGTATCATTCGAAGACTTATTTTATGATAACATGGATGTTTAATTGAATTGTTTTCATAAACCTACATATGTATGAAATGAAATGTTGTAGGAGGAGCTAGAGAAAGAGAGAAACAAAAGGTGAGGAACACTTCAAGTAAATTGAAAGATGCTTGACCAACAAGAAATGGGAGAGGAGGGCTCACAATTACCCTTGCCATTTTGTATAGTTCTTTTGTTTGGATTAATTGTATTATCTTTTGCCTATATGTTTGGTTAACCATTTAATTGCACATTCTAGATTCAATATGTAATTTTATATAAGTGTATGTTAATTTTGTGTCATTTATGGTTAGATATTTCTAATGTTGTTTCACATCCCTTTGCTTGGTGAAATAGCTAATAAATTTGTGAATTCATGGGTATTTTTTAATTTAATCTGATTTCAATCTATTTGGTTTTAATAGAAATAAACCAATATAATCTATTTGGTTTTAGTGATGGTGTATGAGTGACAATAGGGGGAAAATGGAGGAACCAAAATCAACTATAAAGATAAAATGAGTGATCTTTTTACTTGAAAAATTGGCTTGAGATGAATTTCTAAGATAACACACCTTTGGTAAATAAGGTGGGATGACAATGGATTTTGTGTTCCTAGGGAGAGATGAACTAACCATCCAATAATGTCACTACAAAGATTACTAATTAAATGGTGACAATAGAATCTTCAACATAAAATGGAGATACCAATTCCTAATCAAACAGAAAATAATGGATTTGATGTCGTACTATATATGGGCATTTTCTAATCCCCTTTCAGTAATAAGCCATGGACCAAAAGATCTAGTTAATTTCCCAGTAGACCAATAAGCCATGGACTACTCCCAATTCTTATTTAAGTGCATGATCCACCATAGATGATTGGTTATTTGGCATTGCAAGGCCGGGTTCTTTGCTAGAGGGAGATAGAAACAGGAGAAGGTAGGTTGATTATTATTTTCCCTCTCCAATTAGTTGAGATTGTTGTTACGTTGGCATCAAAATGATTGTTCATCAAGGCCAGCATGAATGATCCCAAACAGAGAATCCTACCCAACCTCACATATGAGTTCTTGGAAGAAGAAAAGGAGCTATTATTTCCCTAGTATCATTTCCCATTACTATTGAAGAGAGTACCAAAAGTAAACTATGATCCTAGTGAGTGCAACCCCCTCTTCATAGTTTAGACTCCATTGGTGGAAGTTTTCTAACTTTCATCCCTAAGTTGAAACAAAAATAGACCCTAGTAGGCCATCCTTCCTAACAAAAGAAAATAAGGCCAACCTTCCTTACATTTTCTAGTTGTTTTATCTTTTTATTGGGAATTCTCCCTACCCCGCTATAGTTGTGTGGTTGGTATATGTCAGAGATTGACTAAAAAAATTCATACCTATATCTTTCTTATGAAAGCATGTGCTACTAAAATGGATTTCACAAAGAAAGCCAATTATTGATGTTGGTGAGGGGCATACTCTATAATGGGGGCTAAGAGAAAGGAGAGATAGACCAAGGCCCTTCTTGAATCAATTCTTCTTTCAAGGTCATCCTTTTCCTAACTAGAATATGAGGGGAAAGAAAGAACATATTAGCCACCACCAATATATAGGTAGAGCCCCTCTTCTTCTGAGACTCCAAAGAATTGGTTTTCTAGATCTTTCTTATCAATTAATCTTTGAGAATCTATTTTTTGGTGCACTAGAGAAGAAGAGGACATGATCCCCCTACCTCTATATTGGTTGTCATGAAGGTCATTGAACACATAGAGAATGTGATGCAGTCACGGATGGAGGGCCTAGAGAAAGAACTGTCCAACTGTGTAGCCTTAGAGTCAACATAGTGGAATAAACACAATGATTGAAACAATAAAATAGAATTTTCTTGATTCAACATCCAAAATGATTACAATTGGCTTACATGCTAGTTACATGCTCATTACAATTCAACATGCGAAAGATATGACAATTGGGCACATTTGCCTTCTATGTCACTTTCCCCTATGGAAGCTTCAATCTATCCTTTCTAACTAACAAAAATGCTTTCCAATGGATCTAGGAGATGTTTATATAGCATTCTCCAGCTCAAGGAGTGATCCAAATTGGCCTCAAGGGCTTCCACATCCCAATTCCTTATGAAACATGTAGGTCAGCCAAGATCATAGGGTGATGCTCCCATCATATATGAAACATGTTGCATTTCTGGATGAAGGTGTCTTGGGTCCCATAATGTCTTGTGCGATGTTCCATTAAGTAGCGCAAACCCCATATGCCAAACTGAGTGATAGATGCTCTGAACTATGATTCCTAATGATGCTTCTAACAGTGATAACTTCCTCTAGACATTTACAAATCTCCTAAAATATTAATATGATGTGTAAGAGCTATTATATGGTGTTAATCCTGTGCCATGAGTTGTGAAGTGATCATGTGATGAAATGTGGTGGCTTATTCTGAAACTACAACTAATTGAAATACAAGAAAATAAATGTTTCTAGTTGATGCAAGATTGCCTTTCAACCTAGGATGCTCCTACATCAGACAGCCAGGGTTGTTTGAAAAGTGAGTCCGTCACTTTCCTGGGGCTAGAGGAAAACCAATGCGGTCTACCTCAGCCTGAGAAATCCATGATGAATCCTCCTCCAATCTTCCTTTCCACTTAACTAGGTACTCCTTATACTGCCTATTTCTGGTGTTGTTCCTAACTCTAATATCCAAAATCTTCTCTATCTACTCATGTTGTTGATGCAGTATCTGATCCTCCCAAAAAAATTCCATGGTGTCATCACTAGGTTGGCTTTCATGATACTTATATAGATCTACAATGTTGAATATGGGTGATATGCTAGGTGCTTCTAGTAAATCCACTTCATATGCATTTTCTGAATCAAGGGTAAGTGCAAAAAGATGAGGGACCAAAATGGGGTCTTAAGATGCCACTTTTTTCTGAAATAAGGAAATATTGATGTTGGATGAGAAATTGAAGATAGCTACACTCAAAATTTGAAGATGGAACAAAAACAAGAGTCATAGTGCTCCGAATCTAGTTTTTAAACTACTATTTTTTTCCAAAAATGATTGAGATTAAGGGGTTCAAAAAGGGAGAGCACACCAATTGGTCCTGTTTTTCTTAAAAAAATATAACATAGCGTCTGGTGTGCCCCCCCTAAAATGTTAACTTTTTTTTAGTATTTCAATAATCACTCCGGTGAGAAATTAGCTAAGACCATGTAGTTTATCCCTAATTTTTCTGATAATTTTTTCATGAATAATTGATTGTTTAGTAATTTTTGAAGTGGACACATCTTGAAAAATAGAAATTTGAGCATGCTCCCACCTAAAATGTTTGAAAACTAATTGAAAATTGAACTTTTTTTTTAATACATGTAGAATGGAGTCTAGTATCTAAAAATGTAACTTATTTCAAATTTCGATGAATGGTTTAAAAAAATTCAAAAATACAAGACACTAGTTTTTGACAAAAAATAGACCTATTAACAAAATAAATTCAAGACGAAACCCTTAACATACTCAAAATGTGAAAAAAATTATATGGTTAGATGGATAACAGAGAGATTAAGATTATGGTGGTATTTTTTTTAAGTATTTATTGAAAAAGTTGTCATCTTGATGGGGAGCACGCTCTAGATTATCTCCAGATTTTGCTAAAAATTGATAAAAACATGTCAAAGAAAGCTAATCATTACTAGCTATACACATGCCAATTGCATTTGCTTAAAATTTTCTAAAGCATTTTCAACAAATCTATTTTTTCATATCTTGCAATCATTGCATTCCATTGTATAAAACATCTCTTTGAGGTGTTACGTCATACAATTGACATGCCTTGTCTATGCTTCCACACTTTACATACATGTCTATGAGGGCAACTACACTTCCTATCATCTCTCTCACTCTCTACTTCCCCCCCTCTCTACGTCCTACCCTCTCTCTAAGTCTTTGCTTCCCTCCCCTCTCTATCTCCTACCTTCTCTCTTACTCTCTTCTTCCCTCCTCTCTCTACCTTCTACCCTCTCTCTCACTCTCTACTTCCCCCCCCTATCTACCTCCTACCCTCTTTCTGAGTCTCTGCTTCCCTCACCTCTCTACCTCCTACCTTCTGTCTCACTCTCTTCTCCCCCCTCTCTACCTCCTACCCTCTCTCTCACTTTGTACTTCCCTCCCCTATCAACCTCCTACCCTCTCTCTCAGTCTCTGCCTTCCTTCTCTGTCTACCTCCTACCCTCTCTCTCTTCTTCCTTCGCCTGTCTACCTCTGACCCTCTCCCACTCTCTACTTCCCTCCTATCTCTACCTCATATCCTCTCTCTCACTCTTTACTTCCCTCCCCTCTCTACCTCTCCTCATCATTCTTCCCATCCAATGAAATTTCATAAATTATCTTGTTTCTATTTCATCATCCCAATTTATATCCTTGTCCCTCTTTGCATGTCCTAGTTTTCTTGTTTCTATATTCTTTGTCGACATGGGAGAGGAGAGGGAGGAAGAGGGAGAGAGGATGGAGATGGAGGGGAGAGAGAGAGGGGATAGATAGGGTGATAAGGAGAAAGAGAGAGTCCTAGTTTTCTTGTTTTGGAGAGAGAGAGAGAGGGTTGGTCAGGTTTATGAGTTTAGGGTTTAGTGGAATTATTTAGGGTTTAGGGGTTTAGGGTTACTCAGGTTTATGGTTTAGGGGTTAGATTTTAGGGGAATTATTTAGGGTTTAGGGGTTTTAGTATAGAGAGAGAGGTTTAGGGGCATATTTAGGGTTTATGGGTTTAGGGTTGCTCAGACCTTTAGGGGTAAATTATTTAGGGTTTATGAGTTTCTAGGGTTCCTCAAGTTTAGGGTTTAGAGGTTAGGGTTAAAGGGGAATTATTTTATAATTTCCCTCCAATCGTCCTAATCCTAATGCATTAGTCCACCCATCTCCTAATCCATCAATCCCTATCATCCATCCACCATATAACTCACCATCTAATCCACCATCAAACATTCTAAGATTTAATACATCAACCCATGAACACTTGAATTTTTTTTTCCAAATTCTTTTCAAAATTCAAAAATAAAAGAAAAGATATGGAGCCATCCAAATCCACCGATCCAATTTTATCCCCCTCTAAAACTCCCAATCCTAATCAATTTGGGCCTCCTATATCCATTCACTCAATCCTAATCCTAACCCCACAACATCTTCCATCATTGTCCATCAACTATATGCATATCCTAGTCCATCAACCCATGAAGCCATGAAGGATGTGACCCAAGGACTATTAGCAAGGAATCTATGAACATCATGTACTCAAATTCCTATCCTTGAGCCTAACAAAGAACCTCCTAATAACATGTCTACCATTCCAACACCATCATCCACTCCTATGTCTATCCATTTCATTGAAGAGTCTCCTACCATAATTCTAAGTCAAACCCCATCATGTAGCCATATTGTCAAACATCAAAAGATTAGTGATCCCATCCAAGATCCCATCACATCCATCTAAGAAACCCTATAGCTATGTTAAGAGCCTAGTCCAAAGCATGTGGAAACACCAACCACCCATCGTAATCAAAATCCAAACATCCCATCTAATCCCATCTCGGTTCCCTTACCATCTCATGGTCAACCCCTTTGTACATCGATCCCATCATTGATCCTACAACATCTCCTAGTGAATCCCTATCACCACCTCTTACTCCCCAATCCAATGAATATCAACACATCCCCACTTACCGTATCCATATCTAATATCGCGTTATCCATGCTTATCCTCCATGTGATCAAGATATTATCTATGATCAAGATCTTATCCATGAGCAAGATACCCACATCACTCCTATCAATCATCCTATACTAGTACTATTCATTATCCATCAATATCCCATGATGAGACACTTGGTCCCTAAGAAAACATAGATAATCAAACAAATAACTTGGATCTTATCAAATCACATCCTAATAAGGATAATGATAATCAAGATCCAAGAATTATACATCCATTTCCCAATGATCCTCCATCATCCCCTATGGAACTATATGTTTAGGTGTTTAGCCTGGTTGCTCAAGTTTAGGGTTTAGGGGTCAGGGGCATTATTTGAGGTTTACATGAGTTTAGGGTTGTTCAAGTAAATAGGGTTTAGTGTTTGGGGTTAGGGTTTAGGCCTGAATTATTTAGGCTTTAGGGGTTTAGGGATGCTCAAGTTTAGGGTTTAGGGGTTAGGAGTTAAGGTTTAGGGTTTGGGATTAGGGTTTAGGCCTGAATTCTTTAGGCTTTATGGGTTTAGGGATGCTTAAGTTTAGGGTTTAGGGGTTAGGAGTTAAGGTTTAGGGGTTTAGGGTTTAGGGTTTAGGGGTTAGGGGTTTAGGGTTGCTCAACTTTATGGGTTACAGTTTAGGGTTTAGAGAGAGATAGAGAAAGGGGACCAATAGAGATTGGGAGAGATAGGGAGATAAAGGTTTAGGGGTTAGGGGTTAGGGTTTAGGGGCATTATTTAGGGTTTATGGTTTAGGGGTTAGGGGTTAAGGTTTAGAGGTTTAGGTTTATGGTTTAGGTAAAGAGGAGAATAAGGAGATATAGAGGAGACCGAGCCTGGGAGACATATCTCTGTCTCCTCTATCCCTCTCTCTAACTATACCTACCTCTCTATTTCTCTCTCCTCATCTCTTTATCTTGCTCTCTTTCAATCCCCTCTCTTTAACGCTACCTTTCTATCTCTCCCTCTCTCACTATCTCCCTCACCCTCTCTATCACTCTCCCAATCCCTTTACCTCAAATTTATCTCCCTATGTCTCTGGAAGTTGTATCTCTTGATCTCTTTCCCTATCTCTATCTCTCTGGACATATCCCCATCTCTTAATCTATCCCTCGTTGCCTCTCTATCCTCCTCTCTATTTCTCTCCCCATCCCTCTACCTCTTGAAATCTCTCTCCCTGTCTCTAGACATATCTCCATCTCTTTCCCTATCTCTATCTATCTACATAACCCTATATCTTAATATATCCCTCTCTACCTCTCTCTCTGTATTTCCTTATCTATCTCTCTGATGTAGAGGCAAATTGCATACAAGAAGAAAGACAAATTTGGCAAGGTTCAACTACACCAATGAGCCCAAAAACAAGGATCTTCATGGAAAAGTGGGAACAACAGTTAAAGTTCTTGAATTCTTCTTGGAAATTATGTTTGGACATGTACTAGAACCCATCCCATCCATTGGCAAAGGTTGATCAAACTTTGAACTATTAGTTCCTTCACAAACCTCAAGAAAGGCTAGTAGCCCTACAAACAGAGAATAGTCCCAATAACTTTTTGCACAGACATCCAAATACAACTCTTAGATATGAAATAGATACCCATTATGCCTCCCCACAACATACTCTAGAATGGGTTTGGGTTGTTTTGGAAAGTATGCCTTAACCAATAACCCTCCTAGTGGTTTTAAGCCCTAATTAGGCCTAGTTTGTGAAGCAAGTACCCTCAAATAGAAACTTGAAACTCTCTTGACCACCCAGACATGTCAATGGCATCCCAAAACCATGGAATCCAACATCCATTTTCTGTTGGAACTGACTGTTCCCAAATCCCTTACTATGGTTGTCTCACAGGCTTCTTTGGTAGCTTAATACATGGTTTTATTAAGCCCACTCAACAAATCTTGGTCAAACCAACTCCACCACCCTTGTAATCAATCAAAACATCTAAAACAAAACTAAACACACCCATCCCATAGGTCTTATGGCTTGGAAGATTGTGGGATGGTCAATTTTCTATGATTGGAGGCAAAAACCCTTGTTTAAGGTTCTATGGACTGTTTTTTGAACAAATCCTTATAACTCCCTTGTATTTCAACTTCAAACCACTAAACTATATTAAAATGCAAGATATTTCAATGCTCTACCCAATCAAGACATAGAGAAGTGGCAATAATTCAGTACCTTTGTTATGTACGGTCTAGGACAACAATTTGCACCAAGAAAACAGAGATGTGAAATAACAGTTTACCAAAGGTTGGTTATAACTTAATCCATTTCCACTTTCAAGACTTCAAAAAATACTTATGATGAAGGTATTTCACTACACTATACTCCCAAGTAACATCTAAGACATGACAGTTCCGTACCACTAAGAAGTACGGCCAGCTTCTACAGAAAATTCAAGAAATAACAGAAAAACAACAAGTAAATGGTATTTTGTTTGTCTAAAACTCCTTCTCCTCCTTACATTTGATATGTTCAAGTATATATAGGTGTGTCTACTCCTTGAAACTTCCATTGGAGTAGTTGTGATTGATGGGGAGGGACTACAACCAATCGAACTCCCAAAATTGTCTTTTGGACAGTTTACAAACTTCTACCAACTGTTTGTGTGTTTGCATAATCATTGGTGATTATGAACCTCCAAACACATTTACAATTTTATTAGGCTTTGAACATGCCTTAGAGTTCATTGGACATACCTTAGGTTCTTTGCATTTGCCTTAACAAGGTTTAAAACATAAAGATTACATGACTGTCCTTTATAGGCTCTTTATGACAGCAATAGATTTATGGACATACTCCTTTATATCAGACATCTCAACCTTATTACATCATTTCGATGGTCTCTAGGACCTTATTGAACAAACAAAACAAAATGGAGGTCAAAACAAGATAAAATCTCTTGATGCTCCTACACCATACTCCCCGCGTGGAAAGAGAACTCAAGTCTCTTGAGGAAGTAGATCAGCAAGTGTGACACCATGCTTCAAGATGTCTTCTTCAGTCATCCAAGTGGCATCTTCAATAGGCAAGCCACTCCATTTGACAAGAAACTGCTTGTATGTCTTCTTCCTTGTCTTCTTCAAGACCTTGGTGTCAAGAATACTTTCCAACTTCAATGGTTGATTGGGTGGAAGACCCTTGATCCAATCTTCATCTACTATTGCTGTCATATCTACCTCTGGATCAGCATTAGAATCACCTTTGAAAGGGAACAGATCTGAAACATTGAAGATAGGAGATATGGCCAAGCCTTGAGGAAGTTCAATCTCATAGGCATTGGGCCCAAACTTGTGCACAATCTGGCATGGTCCTATCTTCTTCATGAGGAGTTTAGTTGGCTACCCCTTAGGAAGTCTTTCCTTCTTCAAATGTGCCATGACCAAATCCCCAACCTTGTATTGCACATCTCTCCTTCTTTCATTGGCATTGTTCTTTTGAAGAGTTTCCTTGACATTATCATGAATGTCCTTCATGGCCAATGCAAAGTCTTCACCTTGAGCACTTTTTCTTTCCAATCCATGGAGATCTCTTAATTCAAGAACACCTCTTGGATGAAGACCATAAACAATCTCAAATGGACTCCTTCCTGTGCTTCTATTGGTGGAATCATTATAGGCAAACTCTGGTTGAGGGATGATCATATCCCATGCCTCTCCATGCTACTTGGTAAGACACCTGAGAAGGTTTCCCAAGGACCTATTCACCACCTCAGTTTGGCCATCAGTCTGAGGGTGATAGGCTGAAGTAAAGGACAATTAAGTGCCCAACTTCTTCCACAAAGTGCGCCAAAAATGGCCTACAAACTTTGGATCCCTGTTATTGAACAAACAAAACAAAATGGAGGTCAAAACAAGATAAAATCTCTTGGTGCTCCTGCACCACTCTCCCTCACTAGATCTATCTCCCTATATCTCCCCTCTATATATATTTATCTCTATCTTTCTCCCTCTATAGACCCCTTTGTCTATCTCAATCCCCCTCTCCCCCTCTCCCCGTCTCTATCTCCACCTATGCCTTTCTATCTCTCTATTTGCTCCTCTTTCTATATTTTTTCCTTTCTCTAACTCTATCTCTATCTCTCCATCTCTTTCTGGATGTCCCTGGGCTCTCTCCCTATCCATGTCCATGTCCCTCTCTATCTCTCCATGTCTCCCAGTCTTTCTATCTCTCTCTATTTATCCAAGTCTCCCCCTCCCCCTTTCTATGTCTCCCTCCCTCTCTCTATATACATCCCTTTCTATCTACCTATTTATCTCTTTATCTCTTTGTTTATCTATCCTCCCTCTATCTAAATATATCTACCTCTCTATCTCTATATCTCTCTCCCTCACATTCCAAGGAGTCAACAGATAGAGGGAGAGAGATATAGAGAAAGAGAGGTAGATAGAGTTGTAGAGAGGGAGGATAGAGAGAGAGAGACTCTCCCATGTAGATACAAGGTTACATTTGTACCTCCTAGTATAGACAAGCTCTATTTCATGAACCATATGGATATTTAAGCCTAGGGATACTCTTGGACCATCACTTGATTACCTATTAGATGAACTGCATGAATAGTTACAATATATTTTATGTGATCTAGCATGACATCCTAGACCATGATTTTGGTACCAACATTGAGAAGGTTATGAGTTTTTCATGCTTCCTAGAATGCGCTCGCATTAGAATGTGAGCGCGTTATAACATGCTAGCATTATGGGAAGCATGAAAAATGGGAAAAAAAGCATGTGGGATCCGTGCTTTAAACCCCACATGACTATTATTCATGCTTTTCATGTAGTATATCGGACAAGAAAACACTTTTCATGTTGTTTGACATATTGAATCATTTTTAGATCAATCCACCACCTTTTTTGTTTTTTCAACGTAGAAGAACTAATTTTGCATGTTTTTGGAGAAAATTTGATTATTTAAACTAAAAGTTTCATGTTTCATGTGTGATACTGTTTGAAAGCTAATTAGCATTGATATATAGATTTAATTTGATGATATATGTTTGTTTTTCCATAAATTTCACTAATCCTATTCTAGAGTTATATAGAATTTATAATCAAAATTGCGAAAAAGAAGAATTTGAGGATTTTGAAGCCATATTTTGGAGAATTGGTCAACTGCAATATTGAATTATGAAGTATGTTCAAGTTATGTCCATTTTAATTCACATAAATATGTTCTGATGTTCTTTATGTCTTTATGTCTTTATGTTCTAAGATATATGTGTCTAGGTATATCAGTTATTTCAGTCAAAGAGACTCCAAATTCCTCATGTTTCCACCTTGTTTCGGCCCTTCATGTCTTCATTTCACCTACTTTCACCTATACAAGAGAAAAATAATATCAAATACTTCATAAAATAATTTTAGTGAACAATTGTTTCTCATACTCATATTCATGATCAATGGAGCCAAAATTGATTCTGGAAGACTCTTAATTTTTTCCCTAGGATGATATAGAAGGATTTATTCCTTAATATGCATAATGATTCATTCAATAGAACCATGCAATGGCTTGAATCTTAGACTATCCTATGCCCCCTAATATGACAATCCTACTTGTCTCTATTGATCATTTAGACATAATTGTTAGGTGTCCTTTTGATAACTTCTCCATGCATGTTTCATAGTATGAATTCTCTTGGAGAAGGTTGGAGGAATAGGAGACCTCTTTAGTGTCTTGGGATAGGACATTCCTTATGCACCTATTCATGATGATTTGTATGCACATGACACAACAATATTTCAAAATTTCTTAATTATCCTTTGTTAGTACATGATGGTGGTTACCTTGATTGACTATATACCTTTCAATACCCTAAATTACAGAGATTAGTTTAATGATTTTTATGACAGTCCTAGGTATGGATACCCTAAAGAAGTCAAGGACCGTACTCTTTGACCATCCTAGATTGTAATAATCCCTCTCACTACATATGTAGTTTCCTTAAGGGTTTTAGGGCCTTTAGTAATGTTGTACCTTTCTCATATAGTCCTCACTTAGGAATTTGACAACTTGGGAGACCTTTATGTATGAGTGTCCTAATGGCTTGGGTAGTCTTTGATGATTTTGGATTGTGATAGTCCCTTCTTGACATGTTCATGACTATATAAGACAACAAAATACCTCTTCATCTACCCTTTCCATTACCATCAAAACATTTCCTTCTTCCTATGAAAGCTTCCTATTGTTATGGCACCATTTGGATGACCTTATCATGACATTATCTTCACTAATAATAGCCCTTGTTATGGTTGTCATGTGAATAATCCTCCATGAAACCCTCATGTAACTTGTTGAAATTGTGAAGACATATTGACCTAACTTGCAACCATAAAAAGAGTCATTAGACTTATCATGAAACCATGTTAATCGAAGAAAATGCATATGAAATAAGGCTCTTAAATCCTTAGGAAGACAAGGATCTTGAGGGGTATACTTAGTAATATACCTATGGCACTTTGCAAGACAATCCTCATGGAAGAATAGTTAAATTGGTGATTGTCTTGATGTTATTAAAGTTACAAAGTGTGGTCATCAGTGCAAATGTGGTTATAAGCCTTTCAAATTGTCATTTCTCAATGTTGATCGGTTATTTATGACTGTTATAAATAGTGTAGTCATGTTTTGAAATTGAAAATCACTTGCTATAGATCTAGGGGATTGTCATCATGGGGGTTTTAGTATCTTCATGGGATTGATTATTGACCCAATGCTTGAGAATTTTCCAAATAAGACCTAATGTGCATGTTTCTTTCTATGACAATGGAAGAAGGTTTGCCACTCAACAAGAACATACATCATTCATTTTACAAAAGGACTATTATACAAAAGAGTTACCCAACCACCTTGTGAGAGTCATGTTACTAATTAGTTATAGCAGTCATAGCATAGAAAATGGTCCAAGGTATTATCATTGAGTTGAAGAAGCTATCCTTGTGCAAATTTTAAAGGTGCTAGGTCATGCAAATGTTGCATAAGACTGTCATAGATAGGACTATCATAAAAATGGTTATACATTTGTTTGACCTCATGTTTTGCTAGATTATTATCATTTATTATTTGGGGATTGTTCATACACCTAACTCATGGTCCTCTCATCACAAGAACAGTCTTGATAGCTGAATTAGTATGAAAAATACCATGTAGACTGCCCTAGAAGACTATCACAAATAAATCAAGAATATGACTAACATAAGTTTAGAGGCATCCATTACATCATTTCCATCTTGGAAGACTACCATGCCTAGCTAGTTATAAGGTATGTGAAGGTGGTTTGAAGCTTAAAAACAGTCATCACAACATCTACCATGGTCCAAGAAGGTAAACTCCATGCCCAATTTGAAACTACTCATAAAGGGATTCATTCAAGTCATGATTTTTATCTTCACATGTCTTCCTCTAGACTTTGGGACAGCAGTTATAACTTTTTTCATGGGTCAAGAAGATGAACTACAGATTTATTTTTAAGAATTTATGAACCTTATGCATGTCTAGGACAACTTGGGCATCATAAAATGACTTTTATCAAACCTACAATAGCCATGAACATGAACAAGTTGCTGATTTGGTTGAGAAAATAGGTATAAATCAAGCGTGAAGCTGAGAATGAGAGGAAAAGAGAAAGAATGAGGTGAATTTGGGAAAGTAGGAAATTGTCAACCATACAAGAAGACAGTCCACCATTGCCAATTGAAGAGGAACATGACACATATAATGAAGCTAAGAGAGAGATGGAATTGGTGGTACAAAGGGAACAAATGTAAAATCTCCATGCAATGAGGAAAATGAATCTCCAAGTTGGAGGCACTCCATCATCCACAGGTCAAGTTGAAGGAACACCATCATTATCTTCTCAAATTGGAGACACTCTATCTTTCACAGGTGAAGTAGAAGGTATATCTTTATTTTCTTCTCAAGTTGGTGGCACACCATCATTCACACAAGTTGAAGGTACGTCATTTTCATCTTTTTCACCTCCAATTGAAGGTACATCATCTATCCCATCTCAAGTAAATATTGAAGAAATTCCTAATGTTGAGTCAACATTACCAATTAAAACACCTCCTAGAATTTTGCATAGGAAGCCTAAGTTTCTAATCGATATTGATGATAATGTATTGAAACCCACGTGGGATAAGATTCCCATGCACACTTGCAAAAGATATGCGAATAAGATATGGAAACTATTCTTTGAGAATTTAAATGAAACTGGAAGATGTCAACTATTTGTTGAATTGATGAGAAATCTAAAATTTAGGCCCACTATGAAGATTCTTGGCCTAAGAACATTGAATGCCTCAAGTGAAAAATCAATTGTCAAGAATCTAATGAGTGCATATGAGAGTGTAGGTTCCACCTCACGCACCCAGGATAGTAATGTCACATGATGTGTCATTACATCGACAATAGTAAGCCAACAAACAAAGAAAGCTCGCCTCATTAGAAAGACAAATGAACCATTGAAGATAAGTAGAAAAACTCTAATGAGAGCCGTTGGAAGATGTGAAAGAGTTGAGGACCCAAACACTAATGAATTGTGGGCATTATTTGGGAGACTCCCATAGAAAGACAAAGTTGTTGTTGAAGCTTTGAGATCACTAATTGAAGACTTTTGGAAGAATTGCAGAAGGGTATCTCCAAATCAAAGGGATGTGGTAAGAAGAAAAATTAGTAGTTGAAACCATGAGCCACATCCAAAGCATTTTTTGGCTATGACTCAAACACAGTTTTTTGGTAAATTTCTAGAGATGTATCCTCAAATTAAAATTTCTCAAAGATATTTTGAAATGCTAAAACCTTTCTATGTCAAAATAAATCACACACACACACACTACTTGTTGTTGTAGATTACATATTTATTTTTCTAACCATTTTGATGTTTATTAGTCTATATGTTTAGATTTGCATACTAACAATATTTTGCAGGATTGTGACATATGTGCCCCACCAACTACTTCAAGAGACTTCATATCAATAATTTTATGTGAAAGAGAGGAAGGTCAAATATTCTACAAGAAATTGTGCTTAGATGGCACATGTCAATATTGTAGTGGCTTGCAGCGTATGCCAATATGTGAACATATGGAAAGTACACTTGCAGTTGGAAATAAACTAGTAGAGTTTGGCAAGTATAAAACTATGGCCTACAATACAAAAGATGGTAAAGAAGCAAAGAGGTGTGAATTGGTTATTCAAAAGATTCGAGTGTATCAGTTTATGTCTACATTTCGTGACAGTATAGTGTATGATTATGCAAGGCATACCCATAAAGCTCAATGGTTGGACTTGAAATTCAAGTTATGCAAGGACACACTTCCACTTGGTAGCATTGTTTCAGTCGTCAACTTTGTAGAGAACTACAGTCTATAGCCACAGTGTGAGGTGCAATCACAATATTACAACTCGACACATGTTTCTATATTTGTGCACATCGCATTCATTCATGTGAATGATAGTACATAGGATAACAGAAATATCATAAGGGAGTATCATTTTTATATTAGTGATGATCACATGCATTCTACGGAGTTCATGCAAGAGTTCTTTCAGGTGTTCTACAATAATTTGGCTAGAAGGGGCATATTGTTCAGTCAACATATCATATGGTCAGATAACTCTGCATCACAGTTCAAGAACTCATGGAATTTCTATTGGCTGAGTAGGAGGCATAATATTATAGGTGTTCAACATATGTGGAACTTTTGTGAGGCTGGGCATGGAAAAGGGGAGCATGATGATTTAGGAGCATGTATCAAAAGAGCCATAGCACGAGAAGAGTTAAAGTATAAAGACAATGCAAAGTTGACAGGATCAAAATCAATCATCGAGTGGTGTAATGCTTCAATGGGTCTAGGTAATGAAGGTAAATCTTCAGTTTGTAGATTTTTTTGGTTGATAGATGATACTAACATTGCACCATATGAGGACTGTTGTACACTAACAGAATCAAGTGAGCTACACTCTTTTAGAGACTCAATTGTAGGTTCATGGGGAATCCATATGCGGAAGATGGCATGCTTTTGTTCTTCATGTACAATTCAATCCTGGAATGAGTGTGAGTCAAAGGAGTGGGTTGACGAATGGCGGTTAAGTTATCTTAGCACACTTGACATGTATTGAACCCCGATGGCACTGGAACTGACAGAGATAGAATCATTAGTTGACTTTGACCACATATCAGATCTAGTTCAACCAGGTAATATATCTACTTGCATAGTTTTTAAAATTCCTAATGTTATCTTACTTTGTAGTGTTTTTGTAATGTTGACTAATTTCATCTAATTTGTTGCACATATCATGTTTATGCAGTTATTGCAGATGAAGATAACGAAGAGGGAAAAAATTATTTGACAATAATCCCCCTTCCATTATGCTTTGATAGATGTCCATACCTGTTCAAAGATCTCATTTTAGCACAGGTGGGGAGGACGTTGGATTTACAATTGCCAATTTCATTTGCTTGAAAGTCTCTAAAGCTTTGTCAACAAATCCATTTTGTTCATATCTTGCAATCATGGCATCCCATGAGATCTGATCTAGATTTGCTGGAGATCTAGAGGACAACACCTGGTGAGCAGGTCACCTACAGTGTTGTAGGAATGTTGGAGTCTTCTGACAATCTCGCTGAGAGATATGTGTCTGATTCTACATGTCTTCTCCACGTGAAATAAGGGAGTATTTATACATGTTCAAAAGGCACAGTGCGAATGGTCACCACCTCCTATGAAGAAATTAATTAATTAAAAAATAAATAATTTATTTATGATCATTCCTCCCCCTTGAGAGGCAATGGGCCCAATTGCATCGATGTTTGGTAACAAATGAGGAAAGTGTTGTGTAATGTGCTCCTTGGTAAACCACTTGAGTTGGTCACTTGATCGTGTCATTCTCTAAAATTGATTTTCTCCATAGTGGCCCATTTGAGAATGGTGTGTCTGAGATTATATCAATTGAATGTTTGGTTTGACAGTGTAATGGAACCTCTATTGGTGAGGTGAATGCATTCTAATATATTGTCAATATATGATCCATCAGCTTCTGCTGAATGGTGGTGGTGACTATTTTTGGTATGAGTGCGGGCGTCGACTGACCTTGCCTCCTCAGGTTGAATTGTTAGCATTGATACAAGAGCTCTAGTTGGAGCAATAAAATGCGTACATTGTTTGTACTAAATAGAAATGTAGATTTTGTAGGACTTAACTCAGGTATTTGATACTTTCGTTCACTTAACTTAACAATAACACTGCAAGGTCTAGACTCATAGATTCCATGACGCTTGTACATGTATGGCTATCCCAATAGTACATCACATGCATCCAAAGGTGCCACATCATAGATTACCTCGTCTTCGAATCGTTTGATGGAATAGGATAAACAACATTGCTTGCTTACTTGAATATTTCTCCCTTGGCTCACCCAGTCCATAGAGTATGGTTGTGGATGAGGTGTTGTAGGTAAGTTCAACCTCTTGACAGTCTTAGTAGAGATCAAATTCTTTTGACTCCCACCATCAACAATGAAATGTAAGGATTTTCCATTCACCCACATTTGTGAATGGAACAAACGTTCTTCATCTTCATGAGACAATATTTTAGCAGTGGCAACCATGGCATAATGGTCTGCCTCAATGATCTGTTCATCATCCTTCTATTCAAAAGAGTTTGTAGGTAACAAATTAGCTTCTTTCTCTACTTCACGTATTTCCGCCATTAGTGTCTTAGCAACTCAACAATCTTTAGTGTTATGTGAAGGACTTTTATGAATTTCACACCACATGCTTGTGTCTTTTTGTATCCTTTTAGCACCTTGATCTGATGTTGATGATTGTGAGGAGAATCCCTTGTTGGATTGTTTTCCAGATAGACTTGTTATTGCCTTCCCCTTTTGATTTGAATTTCTCTTCAATCTTTGTTGCATATTTGAATGTTGTGCCTAGTGTCTCAACATTTAAGAAAGCCATCTTAGTTTGAATATATCGGTGCAATCCACTACGATACTTCAAAACTTGATGTTTTTTTGTATCTTGGATGCCAACTTTGGCAGATAATGCATGGACCTGTATTGGTGTAGTCTTGAACAGATTGATCCTTTTTCTATCGAAGCAACTGCCACTACATATATGCTTCTTCATATGTATCTTCAGGAAAATATTCTTCCTTAATGTATTCCATAAAATCTCCTCATGTGGGGTTATCATCCAAATCAGGGAGTTCTCTGGATGCCCACTTAGTCTCCCATTATTTTTTTACATGGCGTTCAACTTTGAGGAGGGCAATGTTTATCTTCTTAGCATCAGAGAAGTTGTTCACAAAAAGTATTTTTCTAATTTTGATAACCAATCATCTACAACATCTGCATCAATTTTTCCTTTGAAGTTTGGGATATCAAAATTCACTTGTACTTTGAAAGGAGTGTGACCATCCAATGGAATTTCTGTATTGTTTGGTTTCTGATTTCCTCTATTCTGTTGGAGCAACTGCGAAAATTTGCTCATCATCTCCTCACGTTGTTTTCTTAAAGCATATTTGACCATCACTTTTAAGGTATCGGATGAATCTCCATGTTCTTCCACCATTTTTGGTTGTGTGCATCTTGAAGGAAGCTAGTCTGAAGGATTTAGTGTATCTAATCCCAATCTTTGATACCCTGACCTCGTATGATGTGACATACAAGAGTGAACAGACAGTCTTGTCCCAGTTCAAACGGTAAGCCACAAAATATATTGTTGTTATAACAGATCTGCTATTACTTATAGCTCAACATTTACCTATGTCAATTATAATATTTAGAATAGAACCAGCTTTCATTCGCCTCTTTCCTTAGCCCTAAATCGGGATTGTCTATGCAGAACAAAGAAAAACGAGGTATGACGGGTAGTTGAGAGACGGAACCTTAACCGCAGATAGAAGTAGATTTCTTTTAAATCGATCCTTGGACCTTGTGTTTATAAAATATGTGCTTCCGTGTTGTTTGTTATGGTAAAAACTCTTTTGCAAGAAATCAAGGGATTGCGCAGCTTCTATTGCAGACAAGAGAGCGATAACAATCAGAGATGGTGATAAAAATTATAAGGGTTCTTTGCCAGAGACGCCGAGGGATTTATTGCACATTCTGGTGGTGGTGTAGAAAACCTTCCAGACTTATCCTTGCAGTAGTCTAAAACATATAGTTTCTCTTTTCTCTGAATTTGATTTCCAAGAATTTATCGGCTAAATAGTGTGAAGTTAAAGTGAAACAACTTAGTGACAATAAATAAAAAAATTATCCTTCAATTTGACATTTATTTTTTAGTTGTATATATTAAATTTATTCTAAAGAACAAATCAATGAGTTCCTAATGAAAATCACTATTTATAAATGTGAAATATTAATAAGTAGCTATAAGTATATTTATTTTTACAATTCCACACATATTAGTTTTTTATCTTGTGTTTGTTTTTAATCATTTAAAGTTTAATTGGCTAAAAGAAGTAGGCGTCATGTGACCACTTATTTATTTAGTCATTTTCCTTTGTATCCTTCCACATGAAAATAAAGCACTCAACATCTCAAAGCATTTAGTCATAAACATTTATTTTTATGTGAGACCCATCTAATATGTGCATGCATAGATGTTATTATCCTATTTATATTATGTTGAAATTTTATTTCTAAGAATATTGTGTGACAAATGACATGAATATCTATGAATAAGCTAATGATAATCAAAGGAAATGAATTTGCAATGACACAAATACAATTGGATGAAAGAGACGTGTTGGACTTTCAGGCTAGCCTTAAGATAAGAATTGGGATACATGTGGGTATCTAGTCATCCCCATTTTATGGATATAACAAAGTGGGCCCTTAAATAGTTCATATATGTTCATTTCTTTTCATCTATAACCAATTTTTTCATGATAAATAGATTGTTTTCTCTTATGTTTATATTTTGCATTCAATTGCCTAAATAAAGTGGAATACATGTAAGGTCAGAAATTGCATACTGTGCAATTTTCACACTACATTTTGCACTCGCTTTGGTGTATGCTCCCCTAGCATGTTATAGTGTGCTCTAATCCACTGGCCCTCATCTTTTTCCTTCATCAGTTTGCCAATTTATATATCACATTCTAATATTTCTCGCTAACCTTAAACTCTATCCCAATTTTGAGTACTTTCTCAAGGACATTTAACACAATTTACACTAGTGTCCTGCAAGTTTTTAAAATTTGAGTTGTTGGTTTCCTACCCATTGCCTATTCTTGCCTACTGTAATGCCTATCCATTGAAAGAAATGCCTCTATGCTTGAATCTGACCCTTCACTTTCCTCTCTTCCCCTCTCAAAGAATATCTTTTTGAAAAAACACTTGATACATGTAATCTCTCCTCTCATGGTTGCACTATGTTGGTTTGTCCTCCATTAATGAAGCTTGCTAATACAATTTTTTTGGACTCCTCAAATGCCCACTCATTCCTCCTTTCTCTTGTTGGTAGCACTATTTCAATGAGTCTCGTGTATGTTTCATTATTATTTTGAGTAGCAATCTTATATTATAGTTTCTTGTTTTTTAGCATTATTTTCGTCTATTTCTATTTGCATACTTATTAATGACCATCACCACCTTTTTCCCAAATCTCATACACACTAGGATGTTGATCCTCGTAGACCAGGGATTTAGAATTTATAGTTCTATTATATTGTTGTTTTCAAATTCCTAGACACACATAGGGTTTAAGAGCACATACACATTCCAATATTTACTCAATTCATTGGCTGCCCATGGAGGTTGAAAGATCAAAAAATGGGCTTGAATTCAAGGCAAACTCTTAAGCAACCACCCCCTTTCTCCTCATCTTAGCTGCAGTTATTTGGAGCCTCTTGGGTGCATGGAGGCTTTGTATTCTTCTTTTCATTGTCATTTTAGAATTTTGTCTTTCTTTCCACTTCTAGCATATCTAGTATATTGTCCGTTGCTTTCTGGGCATTTTGTGTGCAGGTCAGAATTGAGTTTTTCCACTAAAATTTTGTTTTTAGATATTTCTAGACAATAACACATGGACTAGACAAAAGTGCACCAATTAGATGACACTACACACACACATGGGTGTCTTGGACAGTAAGCTCCTAGCTTGGTTTCTAGGTTCTTTTTCTTTTGTTATTTCTACCTCTAGACTGTGTTATTCATTTCAATAATTCGACATTCTATATTTCCTATTTTATTTTCTAGCTCATAGTTTTAGCTTTAAAACTGTCATTGAATAAGTTAAAACACTCTTAAATATGGCAAGTTAGCTCTTGTTTCTTTTTGTTATAGAACAAGAACAAATACTTTCCTTTGAAAACTAGTCCTATTCATTATAAAAGGTGTTAAGTAGTGTAAAACATTTAAACCACAAAATCCTTAAACACACCATTACATTTTGGTGAACCTAACACATTCAACATCTTTTGAAAATGTTAGATTGATTCATTCAAACATTTAATGCCTTCAATAAGGCATTCTCTAAGGATGACTTTGGTATGTTGAATGAGGCGTTAAAAGACTTCTCTCATGTTCCTTGTCAACCGCAAACTAATAGAAAAAACCATTTCTTCTAGTTCTACATCTTCTCATTCTTCTTTTCTAACTCTTGTTAACACTACATTCATTTTTAGTTCTGCAAATGAGTTACAAAAACAAAAAAATCATTGTGTGTGGGGTGTGTATGCATAAATATAAAATGTAAAAGAAACAATACAAGCACCTATTCCATACTTAAGACACTCAAGATGCATAAGACTAAATAAATGGAATATGAACAAATAAACACTATTACCACAATAGCCTTGTTGTTGCACCTTGTTGCTCCAATGATATTTTGATAAAGATTTGTATATGTAGCATAACTTTATCATATGGAGAGACTTGATGATAATGGCTTGGTTGATGTTTGATTTATAGATTCTTGGATAATAGGATGAATGGCTAGGATTAAGAGGTACAATGGATGGTTCAGATTAAGAGGTGAAAAGAGATAGCTAAGATTAAAAGGTGCCATTTGAAATAGATGGCTAAGATTTGATGAGAGGATTATAAGATAAGGACAAAGCTTTTAAGGCATCCTTATGTGAATGGATAAGATTTGGAGATGTAGTATGAGATGAATGGTGGAGATGAAAAGCTAATTTATTGTTTAAGGATGTTAAGGAGTAAAAAGTGGACACATGCCTTACCTCCTTGTTTATCTCCTAAGGCCTCGTGATTACATTATACATCCTAAATATTCATCCCGATGTGAAATCCTTGAAACCAATGCAAATTGGGAACAAGGGGCCCACACTTTCTACCTTACCCCAGACCAAAAAGGTGCCTTGGGACTCCCCGATTGGTCAGGGCACATTTAATTACATGTCAACATAAGACCTTTAAAAGGGTTTCTCCTTGTCAACTCTTTTGGTTAATTTAACGAATGTTAGCAGGAAAGCATATATAATGTGTTTTTGAATTCATTATGAACCTAGATAGAGATAGACAACTTGAAACATTGGAATAAAGAGCAGTTAAAGCATTCATTGTGATTCTAGAGTAGATTTGTATTATCATTGTGTGTTGTTGTAGGTTTTGAAGTTATCATTTATCACTCCTTATGAGTTGAAGAGCATTCATCCTCCTAAAGGTTTCATCACATAGGTTCTATCATTTGTGTTCATCATCATTTGATTTCATCATCATTGATTTGTGTTTAGCCTCTACCTTGCTAGGGTACACACTCTCTATCAAACAATGTTGTTGGGAAGCTTGAATGCTATCCCAAGATTTGACTGAGGCAAGTCCCTAAACACCATGTAACCCCCAAACCACATTTCTTCTTGTGTACAAGTTACAGGTGCGAGATCCAGAAAAGTGAAGACATGGGAAGACTGAATAAAGAAAAGGGTTTAGGATCTAACATGATTTTGAGAATATTCCTCTACGGAAGACTTGGGCACCCGCAAAATAGTCTTTCTACCTAAACATACATCAGATCTGGCATCAAGACATCCTCTATGACATTTCTCCAATTTTTAGTTTCTGAAGATTACATCCTTCTGGACATGGGTGCCCGCAAAATAGTCCTCTGACATTCCATCTTCTAGGACACAAGTTCAGATATCTCTCTGATCAATCTTGTGAAATTGGTTTCTGATTATCTGTTGTACATCTCTTGTTATGATCAGATCTTTACAAATCTAGGGTTTAGTGTATTGATTGACCTAGGGTTTGACAAAAGACTTGATTAAATCAGATTTTTCCATAGCACTCTTGAGCACAAGATATGTAGTTGATTCCACCTCCATTTGGTAGTAATTTGGCTTGGTCTTGTCCTTGAATGTTATTGTGGAAGAGGTTTTGATCTAGTGGGCATACTAGTCTTCATCATTCATCTTTTCCATACATAACAGTGGCAAGTCATGTGACTCTCAATAATTAATTTAAATAATAAAATTATTTAAATAATTATTTGAGAAAGGTGATCATGGAGGAATAAATTAATTAAATAAATATAATTTATTTATTTAATTTAGGTGATGGAGGGAATGGATTAATTAAATAAATATAATTTATTTAATTAATTTGGCAAAGGGATGAGAAGGATAATTATAAAAAGGGATATGAAAGTGAATGTCTAGGTGATGTCTAAGGGTTATGAGGACATGGTCAATTTTAGGTGTCTACACATGGGGTACTTGACTTATACTTGTTTTCTCATTCTATAATCACACTAATTTTTGTATATGTATTTCTCATTCTATATCATGCAATATTCCTTTGACTACCAACTTCCATGTGGTAGCTCATACATATAACACTCGACAAAGAAAACAAGTTAATCATGTTCTTGTTTCTCTTCCTCCATCTCCCCATCTCTCTCTTAGGAACATGAAAGAATATGATATCATTGAACAATTACAAGCTACATAAACTAAAATATCCTTATGGGATTTAATGTAGATTTCTCCTTCTTATCATGACATCCTTTAAGAGACCTTGCAAAATATTCTAATTTCATCTTCTATGAAGCCAATGAGGTGGCCACTCTACTTGAGTGTATCTATGTCAATACTAGTAATATCACTTTTCTTCAATCTGAACTCCCTTATCTCAAAGTTCACTAGTAAAATCAACCCTCTCATTATCACTGTTGATAACAACTCTATTAAAATTAAGTGTACACTCGTTGATAATGGTTATGGTCTTAACATCTATAATTTGAACTTTCTTAACGATATTTGTGTTGATAAATCTTCTATTTCTCCTTCTAATGTTTCAATAAGAAGCTTCAATAACATTAGCTACTAGAATTTGGGCACTATTACTTTGCCCATTGAGTTAGGCCATGTCACTCTAGCCATTGTAGTCCATGTGATGTCAAAGAATCTTTTGTATAACCTTACCCTTGGTAGGCCATGGATTTATTCCATGGGGGCAATTCCTTCTACTCCATATCAATCCATAAAATTCATTTATGGTAGAAAGACATTTATGATTAAGGCTAATCCTAACCCCTTTTATTTTAAGACTACTTCTAGTCTTCATGAGCCTCAAATAAATGGTAGACAAGAAGTCATGGATTTCTTCCAAATTCATTTTCAACTTTAGAACACGTGAAGTATTGGATTTGTGACCGTTCATTTTGAGAGAATCTGATCGGGGTCCGTCTCATTCGGGTCATGGTGTGGTATTTGACGGTGACTAAAGAGAGTGAGGGTCTTGGTCACTTCACGAGCCCGCACAAGGGACATGGGATAATGACTGCAAACTTTTTAAGTTTGTTGTCCTATCATCTTTATGATTAGGGGAAGTTCCCACATGGTGGTAAAGTACGAAACTTATAATAATAATATTTGCTCAAGTTTCAAGGTGTAAAGTTGAAGAAACACATTTGGATTTGATTTGGTTTTGTATATTAGTTCACCATGAAAGTGTATACCTATTTATTATTATTATTTTAATTTTCTAATTTAACAGATATAATTTTGATTATTTTTATTGTTTGAAGTTTTAATTGTTTTCAAATTTATATTTACGTTAAGGTGTTCCCTTTGTAAGTAAAACAGATTGTATTTTAAGATCGGTGGTCTATGTTATCCCATAGGCATGCAAGACAATGGAAAGATTTTTGGTTGTCTGATTTTGTTGATGGTTTTTTTCGTCCGTCATTTTTTTCATTCATCATTTTTTTCTCTAGTGTAGTTCATCATGAATTTGCTCGATGATCAGTCAGCTAGTACCTACGTCACATTGACGAGTCACGGGTCAGTCATCATAATAATGATAATCATTATTGTGTTGACAACGAATGCCTATGCTCTGAATGATCTATGGCATTTCAGCTTTCTTTCTTTTTTCGTTAATGATGATGTAATGTAAGGCTTTGGACACGAAGAATTAATGTCCTCCATATAAAGTGGCGTTGGTAGCTTATTCAGCAGCGTGTGTAGGATTTTTTAATTAATTTTTATCAATCTCCTTCAATAATTGGTTGTCATTACATATTAGCCATTTTAATTCATTAACCTTTCAAGTGGAATTTATTTTGTTAGAAGTATTAGAGAAAGAATCCAAGTCCTTCAACGAGCATGATAGTCATATCATGTTCCATAGCAGACCGTTTGATAAATCTGATCCATAGCCAGCATTCAAAGCAATAGAAACCAGAATAGAGGGCATAATAGTTGGATGATGCGCACTAGACAGAAACCCTAGGGGAGCAGGAACTACAAGGAATATCACTTCATTTAATAGAAAATTGTTTATTCTTTATTTTTATATGATTTTTTAATATTAGTACAATGATCATAACTATAAATATAAATTAAGGCATAAGTTAGTATTAATATCTGGAGTTCAATTAATATTTGTAAGGGATAAAATAGCCTATTGATTAGAATTCACCCGTCTCTATGTTTTTTCTCTAAATTTGCAATAAGGTGTTCATGCACACTATTTGGGACTTGCTAATCAAGGGTCATGTTATGTCATCTAACATTTTTGGAACTATTTCAAATGAATGAATGTTTTTAAATTCAACATAGCACACAAATGAACACAAACATGCACTAGACTCATAATGGTTAAGGTCAACAAGGTGTGAATTTGAATTTTGAATTTTATAAGTTTGAGGTTTAAATATGTGACTACATATATGACTTGGATCAATTTTGCACCCACATCTAATCTAGGGTGACGAATGGGAGATATAGGAATTGAAACCAATCTTTGGCGATGAACGATGATGGGATCATGATAGGATGATGCCATGAGTTGAATTTCATGCAAGAATATGCCGCTTGTAGACTTGTTATTGCATGAAAGACGCTCTAATTGAAGTAGGACCCAAGCATAAGGAAAAAGGGCATGGATATGTAATTGTCAACATTACATTCTTTCTCCACTTTGATGTGCATGAGAACTACTAGGTAGATTCATGTCAAAGAAAAATAAATAATCAACATGAAAATTAAATATTTTCCAAATAGTTAAATATATTGAGATGCTTAGAGGATATAAATATGGTTAACCATTCTTGAATTAGTTAATATATTTTAAGAAATATATTAGATTATAAAATTGTATATTTATATTAAATATTTTTTTATCATTTAACTATATATATATATATATATATGATTCATAAATATAGAGATTTATATTGACTAGGAGCAAAAAATACAAGAAGGTGTCTATAAGTTGTTTTCCTACAAACCCTTCCAAGAACTGACTTCCTTAGTTATGACAAAGAGGCCTCTCAGGGCCACAGTTTACCAAAAATTGCCATTATGGCTATCTAAATCATCAAGGAATAAAGCCACAGAGAGCTAACCTACTGGAACTTATATCACCTAAGCTAATAGACAAACTAACAGAGGAATCATAGCGAACTGTGATTACAAGAGACTGAGCTCCCTTGCCATGGTTTGGAGCTCACCAACCCACTCCAAATTCTTGTTAACCTCCTCCAAGCTCAGCAGTTTTTGAAGACAACCAATTGCCTTCACCACTCTCTCCTGATGCCTGATCAAAGCCAAACCCTTTGTATCCAGAATGAGGGGAAAGAATTTCACAACCTCTAGAGGATCCTTCAGAGTAGAGATGTCTTTTGGATGAGGGATTCCTACCCCTTGGATGACCACTCCCAGTATGAGGTCGAGACCGCCAAGAATTTTTGATTTGAACAATTTAATCATCAGCCCCTTCGCCACTCCTGTCGCCACCCGTACATCCAAGATGGAGGCTAGAAACTAAGACGAGACATGGGTGTCAATCTAGTAGAATTCCCCTATGAGCAGGAAGTCTTTTCCCAGATTGATCTTCATAGATGGAAGTAGAAGACCTTCATGCTTCCGTAGGACTCGTTTAAGCCTTTGGTCCGTGATAGCTCCCTTGAAAGCCATCTCACGAACGAAGCTCTCCAATTGAATAGGAGTTGCCATTCCTAAGTTTATCAAGACAACGATAGATATACAAGAAATGTAGCCAGAGCCCTTTGCCATTCTTACCAAAATACTACCTTTGCCAAAGACTACACAATCCATTTGAAGAGTCTGTCTGAAGCTGTTAAAGTCAGTGAAGATCATCTAGAGGCTTCCCTGTCAAAAACCTGCATAGCCATCATTCATTTGATAGCTAAAAAAGGGTAAGAAAGAACATCGGGCAGATTTGGAGTGTGCGAAGGCTCATCAAACAAAGAGTTGGGAGAGGCCGCATATCAAAAAATTATTACCTAAGATCAAAGGAGAAGAAACATATTTACCATATTTCTATCCTATGATTACGACCCATCCATGATCTCATGGATTGGGTGCCCACCCTACCACCCATATTATATGTTTTATTTTATATAATATACATTTATTAAATATAAATAAAATATACTATATATAATATATTTTTTAATAAACCACTATTTAAATTCATGATACTACATAATTACGTCTACGACTTCTCTTTCATTATCACTACCTGCCCAATTGATTTTTTCTTCATATCTTCCATTGCCCACACACAGATTGATCTTAAACTCATACGATAATATTCATAATATTAAACAATCCATGTAATAGTTGATTTGAGTTTAAACTAAACCAAAAATAATACATACATACAAGAATGGTAGAACATGACATGTATTATTCACTTTGCTGTAGAGATTGTAGGCTTCCAAACATCAATAGAATAGAATAACTTTTAACATCCACGAGGTTAAAAATAGCCTATGAGACAACCAACCATTTCATGTAAAGGAGGGGCATGCAAATGTTCCAACTAATCATCTTTTCCACAAATTTCTTGTCAAAAATATTGTCTCTATGGATTGAATCTCCACCTTACACGTTTGTAAATTTGCATAACTATAGTGAATGACGCTACTTAGTGAACACCATTTCTATTTACATCTTGTACTAATTCATCATATAAGGTGGTATTGTATTTAAAATAAAAAGTCTATCATATATAAAAGAAACAATTCTTTTTTTATCTTTTACAGTGCAAAGTTATGCTATGTGAAAAAAAATCAATAAATAAAAAAAATATCTTTCAATTTAATAGTTATTGTATATATTAAATTTATTCTTAAATTAATATGTTTTTGTAATAGGGAAGAATAAATAAATGAGTTCCTAATGAAATCACTACTTATAAATGTGAAATATTAATAAGTAGTTATCACATATATCTATTTTACAATTCTACATAGATTGGTTTTTTATCTCGTGTTTGTTTTTAACCATTTAAACTTTTAATTGGATAAAAGAAGAAGGTATCATGTGACCACTTATTCATTTAGTCATTCTCATTTGTATCCTTCCATGTGAAAATAAAGTAGTTAACATCTCAAAGTATTTATTCATAAGAATTTATTTTCATGTGAAATCCATCTAATATGTGCATGTGAGCATTTATTTTCATGTGAGATCCATCTAATATGTGCATGTGAGCATTTATTTTCAAGTTAGATTCAACCACCTAAACAAAATTGAATTTATGTGACCACTTAGCCCTTAGTCATCCTCCTTTGCTTCTTCAAGGTTGCCAAAGACACTTCATTGAAGTGACTTCCAATTGGAAATAAGTGACTTGATCACTTTGCTAAATAAAACCCTAAGTAAGCGAAATGAAAAATGATTTCACCCATGGATGTTCCATTTCACATTATTCATTATTTAGAACAAACACAAGATTGACTAGGCAACACTTATTAGCAATCATCTACACAAGCAATTCTCTGAAGTACAAGATACAAAAACACTTATATATGATTTCTTATTGTGTTTATTTATTGGCCAAAAAGACAATTTTCCTAAGATTGAATAAAGTTGGGGCATCTCTCCAAAATAGAATAAGTATATGAACATTACCCTCAACTGAAGTTAAATGAAAGCAACAACAAATATGGCTAAAGGAGGATGACTAGTACAAAACCACCTTCGCCACAAAATGGGGCACATTAGCCTATGCCAATATGCCTTTTGGCCTCTCAAATGTAGGAGCAACCTTCCAATGCTCCATAGACATCACTTTTAGGGAGTCAATCAACAAGAAGATTATAGTATATCTAGGTGACGTCACTATCTTTTCCAAATTGGTAGCTGATGATTTTGACCATTTGGAGAAAGCTTTCCAAAGATGCTAGGAGTTTAGAATCTCTTTGAACCCAAACTTCAAAGAAATGCATCTTCAAAGTTTTGCATGACAAACTCCTAAGGCACATTATTTCCAAGGAAGGAATCTCCATTGATCCAAACTCGGTCAAGGAAATCATGGAGTTGCCTCTACCAGTGAATAAGAAAGCAGTTCAACCTTTCCTAGGGAAGATCAATTTTATGGGGAGATTCATTTCAAACCTCACAAGGTTAGTCCACCCCATTACCTTGATGCTTAGAAAGGACATATACCTTAAATGGACCCTTGAAATAAGGATGGCCTTCGAAAAGACCAAGCAGGTAATATCCTCTTCCTTAGTGCTTGTCAATCCAGATTTTTCAAAGGACTTTATAATCTACGTGTATGGAGGCAACCGCAACATAGCAGTAGTGCTGATGTAGAAGGACAAATCAACCAAAGGAGAGCATCCCATTTCTTTAAGATCCATCACCATGAAAGGCTATGTGGAAAGGTATAATTTTGTTGAGAAATAAGATTATGTTGTAGTCAAGGGACTTAAGAAATTCAGACACCTAGTGTCGGGAAGCAAAATCATTGTCAATGTCTCTCACCCGAGTGTCCAAGAATACATAATGGAAGGAGTGATCACAGAGAAAAGGGCCAATCAGATTACCAAAATCCTAGAATATAATATTGAGGTAAAGCCAACTAAGCTTGTCCAAAGTAGGGCATTATCTGAACATCTGGCTCAAAGTCAAGATTCTATAGAAGAAGAAGAATGAGAAGCTGAAGTGGTCCTAGTTTATCAGTAGGGAGAGTCCAAGTTATGGATCCAAGATAGAATATGCTTGATGGAGATAGGATGATACCATAGTCAACTACCTCCATTTAAAAGGAGATACTATAGGATCCAAGGATCTTAGTTCTCCATAGTTAGTAGTGTCCTCTTTAGAAGAAATTTCAATGGCATGTATCTAAGATGCATAGAAAGAGAAGAAGCTAAAAAAATTATGTCTAAACTCCACTATGGGGCATCTAGTGGAAACTTCTCAGCAAGGGTCACAACAACAAAGGTAATTTGCACAAGATACTATTGGCAAAAAAATTTCCTCAATTGCCATCAATTGGTTAAATGAAGTCAATAATGCCAATTCTACACAACCAAAATAAGGAATGTGATGTTGCCTCTCAAACTAGTGCTAGTGGAGGAACCTTTCGCTCAATGGGGATTAGACTTCATCAGAATGATCAATCCCATATCAAGCATAGGACATAAATGGATCGTAACAGTGACATACTACTTCACAAGATGGAGTGAGGTGATAGTGCTAAAGGAGGCAATAGAGAAAGTAGTGCCTAGTTTCCTAGAGGATATTGTCACTCGCTCTGGTTCTACACACATGGTCATATCTAATCATGCGAAAGCATTTCTCAAGTCTAGAACATCTGAATTCACTGTGAACAACAACATATTCTTGAAGACTTCCTTGAAATCCTATGTGTAAGGGAACGACTTAGCTGAATCAATGAACAAGAACTTGATCAAGTTAATTAAGAGAATGGGCTCAGAGAACCAGAGGGAGTGGCATAAAATCTTAAAACAGCCTTATGGGTTGACATAATCACCCCCAAATAGATTATTGGAACTTCTCCCTATCGTTTGGTATATGGGAAGGATGTTGTCATGCCAATATCAATAGAGATCCTCACACTACAACTGATCAAATGAAGTGAGATCCAAGAGACCAGTGCTATGAAGATCAAAATTGTGGAACTGATCAAGCTACAAGAAAATAGATAATTGGTGTTGAACTCTATGGCAAGTCATCAATAGGTGGTCAAGCAATGGTTTGATATAAAATCATTAGATCTAGGATTAAAGGTCAGTGGATTCATTTATGGAATGGTTCATATAGGATTGTTTCCTATAAGCAGCACAACACCTTTGAGTTGGAGAATGACGCAAGAGAACTAATGGAGATTCTGGTTAATGGAATCTATCTGAAGCATCACAATTAAGGTGAAAACCACAATGTATAGTAGTAAATTAATTATTTCTATTTTGGCATTGGAGTGTTTTCTTTCCTTTATTTTCAAATAAGTGCATTGTGCACATGATCGTTTGATGCATATTTTGTATTTAATGATGGAGCCCACTAAAGCAACAGGTGTCAAGCCTTTTGAATCACAGGATCTAGCAAAACTTAGGAGATCTTAGGAATAACCATGCAACCACCTAAATATTGGAAATTAATGCTACAAGATCAATGCCATGATCCAACCATAATTTTAAAATTTGTTGAATGAAGGAGACAAGACATTTTAGTTGTAAAAACTTATGTTTTCACATAATATGGGGGAGCACAAGGGAAATAGCATAAGTGAATCTGATAGGGAAATCAATTCCCTCCTCATGGGCCTCTTGCTTTATAAATTCAAAGCTAAGCTCATTGAAGAATTTTATTTGAGAACCTGCAAGAGCTCTATTGCCTCTATATTTCCAAGCCTTAGTCATTTATACACAAGAAATTGCCCATTTGTTTTAGAAATATATCCAAGTAAAGAGATAGAAGCAATATATAATGGCATCAAGCATCGATTTGTCAAAATAGGTGGCCAATGGAGAAACTTCGAGGAGACAGAGGAGTTCACCAAGGAGCCTAGACACTCCATAGAATGTGTTGGCAAGGAAGGCCTTTGCAGTTGCCCTGATACAACCAAGATAGAAAATTCCTTGGATAAAGCGACTGGAAAGAGGAACTCATAGGGACTTATACTCATTTTTGACCTAGTTGATAATGTTTTTGACATAGTGCTTTCTAAGCCAATCAAGAGTTTAAGGGAAGGCACCCATGTTCGAATGTGGCAAAAGGTAATGGAAGGGCAAGAGGAAACATTCAAAATTTGAGTCTGGAGCTTGACCTTAGCATAGAACATGGTTCTGATAGTTCACTCCTACTATGAAATCATAGAAGCTTGTCCCAAATGTTACGACTCCAAGATGGGGATGATTCAAGGGAAAAGGTTGCAAGTGCTCAGATTTTTGTCACCAACATAAGGGAAATGCTCAATATTGAATGTGATCCCACCACCCTATTCTGCAACAAGTCACCAAGTTACAAAATATCTAGGAGACTAGAGAGAACTAGGTCATCTTCTTGAACACAAAGCTCTGTAAATACCAAAACAATATGGTGTTGTTTCCCCTCCCCATAGCCTTGCCTCTATTCATGAAGGATGTACAAGATGCATGTTCAATGATGGTCTTCCTTTTCAGCCTTGATAATGATCATAGAATTTATGAGTACCAGCTAGGCACTCTCTTTAGACTAAAGACTATCACCAAATGCCAAGGTTTCAATCTTGATTTTTCAAAGTCCATCTCCAATGGGCTCAACTTCTAGTTGGACAACTTCCACACTCAATAGATGTTTAGGTATTCATCCTTCCTGCTTCATTTGATCCTTTTTCAAAATCCCTATTTTTCCCAGTCATATATGTGCCAAGTAACACATGTGACAACTTGGTAGATTCCCAGAAGGTCATCCCCATGCTTGCATGGACTCACCTTTTGTTGGATACCTCTGACTTCTATGAGTTCATCTAATGCTTCCTCATGCTAGTTCTCACCAACCTCAACTAGGAGGATATCCACTACCGGTTGAGTGAAACACAATAGGGTATGATGACCAGAAATTAGATTCCATGTGATTGGTTCTTCGGTGCATACTACATAATTATTTAGGTACATGTCTTTAGAGATGAAGTTTTTAGATTGTTCGAGATGCTCACAGACCGAATCTTGGTGCTTGATTCGACTCTGATCGATATCCTCAATGCGTCATATGGAGCCAGGAAGAAAAAGAAGGGACTCTATGATATTCCCTCCTCTAGAGGAGAGATGTGATGCAATAGAAGGTGGCAACAACTTGGTTTTACAAAGTTTCACAAACCTATGCTCTTAATTGGCTTCACAAACTCTCACAATGACCCTTCAAAACTAGGTAATTTCAGACAAGTTTTAGAAAAATGGGGATATCTCCCTCCAAACTCAATGAAATTGAACCCAAAAAAAATCCATTTGAGTTAAGAACATCCTCTAAAATGGATTTCAACCATTTATGTAGAAAGTATTCTAGGAGGGCGTACCACGCTCTGCAATAGGACTATTACCCTAGATAAGGGTTTTTGGCAATTTAAAATAGTTTTTACAAAAATGGTTGTAACTTTTGAAAAACTCAATAAAAAATTATAAAATTAGAATCAAATGAAAGGTGATTCAAATATCTTTCCAACAAAACCAATTTTATGTAATTTGGAGGCTATATGAGGCTACACCATCCTCAGGAACATCAACATTGCAGGAAAAATATACAAAAAATCTAAATTTTATTCATTGTTTTATCCCCCATTCTCCTTCGAATGTGTGAAGGCTTAATATACATGAATTGGTTTACTTAGCAATGATTGTAACTGGTCTTTGAACCAAATGACCTTTGGGAACTAAGATTTGTTAAGATATCTCAATATTTACAAAGTATTATAAGTATATTTTAACTTGATTTAATCAAGACTATCCTAATATAAATCTAAACTCCCAATTTTCTCCTTTTTTTTTGACCTTGTCACATGGATCTAAGACTAAATTACTTCCTAAAAACTCTTTGGACATTCATATTTGACTAAGTATTAATCCAAGATTGGCTTGGGTGCTCCTGCACCATACTCTCGACCGAATGAAGACTCCAAGTCCACTTGGAGTGAAAGTAGTAACAAGTCTTCAACATTAAATGCTCCTCTTTGTGGTCTTCTATGCTCTACTTGTTGAAACAGATCCATTTGATCTTCATCTTCATCTTCACCTTTGACTTTATTTTGTCCATGCAAATTAGTTTTCTCCCTGTCTTGCCACTTGATATCAGATTCTTCATGCTTTGATGCACTTCAATTTTCATCTCAGTAACTTGTCATTCTTCCTGCACTTGGTACCTTGGCCTATATCCCATAAAGACTGTACAATCATGAAAGGATAGATGCTCTCTTTAAATCTTTTATTTTTCCATGTAGCAATGGCTTCTTCCTTCTTAATGTCCTTCAAGTCCTCTTCTCCCTCAAGGAGTTCTTCCTTACTTATCTCTGTCTGATCAGGTTTACAAATGTCTGGAATAGTAGAGTGTAACTGTCATTTATCCTCTCTTAAAAACAATGAACAAAGTATTGCCTCAATCACCATACTATCATGCATCTTCAACTCATCTTGAGTCTTCATAAGGAACTCTATCTTCCACTCTGCTGTGATAACATCCTCTTGTTTGGGAATGGCTGCAATGTCCACATCTTCTTCTTCATCTTCCTTTGCTTGTTCACTACCTTCTTCCATCAAAGGTTCTTGTGCCTTCACATTTGGTTCTAATGCCTTCATTTGTCTTTTCTTTCACATCAGCCTTTGAATAGGCCACACAACCTTCCTCTTTACATTCAAGTGCCAACTTGTCATTTGTTCAATCCTTTGCTCCATCTTCATCAGGAACTCTTAGAACTCCAAATCTCGTTTCTTTGTCTTGTTTTAGGGCTACTAGCTCTTTCTCAAACTCTTCTTGCTCAACTTCTCCTCTTTCCTCTTTTTCTCTTTTTCTTCTTGTTTCATCTTCCTTTGTGAATCCTCTGCCTGCAAAAGTCTTCTCAGCGAATCCATCTTATTCTCTACTCAAGCAAACTTCTCCTTGCTTCTCAACTTCTCTCAACTTTCTCACCTTCAAAAGATCTAATCCCTGGAGCTCTGATACCACTTTGATGCAATAGAAGGTGGAAACAACTTGGTTTTACAAAGTTTCACAAACTTATGCTCTTGATTGGCTTCACAAACTCTCACAATGACCCTTCAAAACTAGGTTATTTCAAACAAGTTTTAGAAAAGTAGGGATATATCTCCCTCCCAACTCGATGAAATGGAACCCAATAAAAAACCCATTTGAGTTAAGAATTCCCTCTAAAATAAATTTCAACCATTTATGTAAAAAGTATTCCATGAGGCCGTACCACTCTCTGCAAAAGGACTATTACCCTAGATGAGGGTTTTTGGCAGTTTAAAATAGTTTTTACAAAAATGGTTGTAACTTTTGCAAAACTGAATAAAAATTTATAAAATTAGAATAAAATGAAAGGTGATTCAAATGTATTTCCAATAAATCCAATTTTATGTCATTTGGAGTCTGTATGAGGCTGAACCATCCTTGGGAACATCAACATTGTAGGAAAAATATACAAAAAATCTAAATTTTATTCATTATTTTATCCCCCATTCTCCTTCGAATGTGTGAAGGCTTAATATACATGATTTGGTTTGTTTCCCAATAGTTGTAACTGGTCTTTGCACCAAATGACCTTTGGGAACTAATATTTGTTAAGAGATCTCAATATTTACGAAGTATTACAAGTATATTTTAACTTGATTTAATCAAGACTATCCTAATATAACTCTAAACTCCCAATTTTCTCCTTTTTTTGACCTTATCACATGGATCTAAGACTAAATTACTTCCTAAAAACTCTTTGGACATTCATATTTGACTAAGTATTAAGCTAAGATTGGCTTGGGTGCTCCTACACCGAGATGACTATGGACAAAATAGGCATAAAATGTCTAGTGACAATGAAGTTGGTGGACCTCAGACTTGATGTCATAGATGATAAATGGTCCTATGATCCTACAAGACTCATGGTAGCTTGGCTTGTAAAGATGAAGACTAAAGAAATGTTTGTTCATCAATACCAGCTAGCGATCAAAGCCAAGAAATCTCCTTGGGTAGATTCTCCAAATGTCTACATCGAATCACATGACTTACCCACAGAGTCATACCCTTCCTATAAGACCTTCTACACTACAATGCATGCCTATGGGGTCATCCCACAATAATGGGTTACACTTTTTGGCCAAACTTGACATTGAAATCAACATTTTGAACTAAATCTTCACTTTTTGACACCTATAGCCACTAAACCGTTAGGAATTTGAAGATGATGCAAACTAGTGATTTGTGATATATATATATATATATATAAGGTTATGTGCTACAGAATACACATCACATTAAAAAATGTTTACTATTAAAAACTAGTTATCAAAGGATAAAATTCTGATTCTTTTGAATTTAGATTGGTAACACCGATATATAGGACATGCATTTGGTTTTATAATATTTTATTGAATATTTTTTTAATTAAGTTTTGAAGTCAAACCAATTATAATTTAGACATAGACATATTCTGTAAAACATAACTTTTTATGTATGTATCGAAATTCAATTTTTCTTTTTTATGTTGAAACAAGGACATCAATACCTAGGGCATAGATATTTTTCAAAAAAAAAATCACTAATTTACTAATTTTTCATGCGTGTAGAACAAAGAACTTGATGTTCGGTGACAAACATACATTCACAAGAAATAAAAAAATAAATATAATAATCAAATTAAATATATTTAAAAATATACTTTTTGGGAAGCTTATAATAAGGACTACATACTTACAAAACATAAATTTTAAATGAATTCATTTGATCCCCCAAAAGGTAAATTAAAAGTGGTTTGTTATCAACATTTTGATAGGTGTAGAGGAGACTTCATTATAGGTATGGTTTAAAACTAGCGGGAGAGGGTTTGAATCTAAGGGGGTTTGATAAAATCCTCTTCAATTAAAAACCTTTAAATGGAACCTTTCAAGGCTTAAATCATTATATTTTCTAAAAGTATGTGATTTCAGCAAAAATTAGAGAAAGTGTAACCTATTATTGTGGTAGCACCCTATGATCCCTCCAAGGTAATGACTCATGGTTTTAGGTAAGGCATCAAGCATAAAGACTAGAGTGATGAGAATACTTGAGCTTATTGGAAATTTAGGTGAGAAATTACTAAGCATGTTAAGTCATTTGGGGCCTTGGAGATTGACGAAATCTAGGAGGATATGTGGGATGGAGTGCATGACTCACCTGCATCCTCATATGACACAAGTAATCTACCAAGAGGAGGAACAACCATGGCATCTACTGAGGAGGAAGCTAAAGTAATCTATGAGCCAGAGCAAGGGAGTCAGTGGAAATAATCTTCTGAGCATCCTTTAGAAAATGGCCCCTTCCAATAAAACAAGTAGAGGGATAGAGCTCCCAAACTCCTACCTATTCAGTCCATTCAACTATGGAAATTAGGGACCCTAGGGCAGACCTCATGCAAACCTATTAGGTAGGGCAACAAACATACCAACAACTAAGTTAGAAGGGGAAGGAACCTATGGAACAAATTCCCCAGAAGTCTACATCATAGGTATCCCCTCTCATCGCCATAGAAGCATTATTGGTGAGTATTGCACAAATTTAGGAAATGATAGAGGAGGATAGCCTATCCCTAGAGGAGAAAATAGAGAGGAACAGAAGGAAGGTACATCTATCAAAAGGATCAGACAAAGAGGAGGAAGCACAAACGGAGAAATTGACCCCTGTGGTCACATAGGTAAGTTCTTATTTCCCTCCCCCTTATACTACTCAGTTTATGCCTGTTGTAACTGTGGCCACACCTTTGGCATCCATCTAGCCAACTCTCGTACGTTCACTCCTTCAACTCCCCCTATAACATTACCTTTTAGTTAGCCTTTCATGATGCCACAAATCACCTTTTCCCCTTTATTTACCATGTCTTCATCCATGCCTCCTATTCTCAACCTTCCTTCATTCTCTCCATGAAAACTCACAGTCTCCACTCTGCTACCTTAGGGGGTGGTCATGATTCCATTCCACTAGCAGGTCAACATCCCCTACGAGCTACCATAAGGAGTCCCCTTTATTGGAGGAGTGATACAATCTTTGGGCACCTACCACCAACAAATGCAAAATGTGTAGTAGGCACGTAAGGCCAAGATTGAGGTGAGAAGGAAAAAGGAGGGAAAAGCTCCTGCTTAGCCCCACATGAGGTCTCTTTATGAGCTCATACAACAACAATTGATTATTGCCCACATGACACTTATGGTTGACAAGCTACAGGAACAAATGCACACTGAAGATTATTCCATTTAGGTAGTTTCTATGAATCTCTCTTAAGCTTGCCTATAAGATTAGGCAAAATTGATGAAAGAGACTCAGAAATTTGTTACATTGAATTTCCTCAAATCTAGCCGACAACTAGAGAAGAGAGAGATAGAGCTTACCTGGGTGAAAGATATAGTGAGCCAGCTCAGACAAGAGATAAAATCTTGGGAACATGAGGTTAATAGGTTGAATCAAGAGAAGTAGGAAATGATCACAAGGGAGGCCTATGCAGCCTTGCAAGCAAGAGACGTAACACTACAGATAGAGCTTGAAAAAGTGAAACTCACTTTGGAGGGTCACAAAAAATGGGCTGAGAAGTCCGAGGAGTAAGAAAAGAAAAGGGTTGACACAACTCCACAACACCTCGACTGAGTTAAGAGACTCAAATGAATCATTAGAAGCTCAATTCGTTGCCAAGGAGTCTCAACTAGAGTAACAGAAGACTAAGATTTAGACTACAGATCAAACATCTCAAGTGATCCAACTGGTTAATGACCTGTATATGTCTCATTGAAGGTTCTACATTAAATGCTATTACAGATGGATGAAGCTTCTAAATTTAATGCCCTTTGATTGCTATGGGAGAAATTACAGGCTGGGGAAATAAAAAACCATTCGAATCTATCAAAAATCTTCAGTAGGATCTGTTTTTAATGCTGTCATTAATATTGAGGTTGACTGCCCATCAGGAGGATACGGAGTTGACAGGTTCTGCTTGGCAAACTTAATGAAGTAGTTGGGATTACAATCTCCAACAAAATTTCATGTCGGAAAATTTTCTAAACTCGTCCGTTGTTCCTATTGGCGTATTGCTTGAACCTCCTATGGGTGCGAGTGCTAGTTTATAAACAGTTCCATTTGTTAAGCAACGAATTTGGTGCAGAGTCAAAGTTGTACATACACTTCTAGCAAGAAACATATAAGAAGACGGGAGAAAAACAAAAGACAATATAGTAATCGAATGGATGAGGTTTAAGATAATCCTAGTGCTTTATTTCTGTGAGCACTGAGCATTGCCTTCCACATGTTAGCATTGCTTTACCCATGTAAATGGGTAAATGAAGATCAAACACTGGCCATGAATGAAATATGGGTGAATGTAAGATCTAGGCATCTGAATTCCAAATCATCTCACATACTTTATAATTTAAAATTTTATAGTTTGAAATAATTTGGTATGGTGATGTTTAATGAAATTCAAAAATCTAGCCTGACTGATTCGCAGTGCCTTAAAAAGACGATTCAATACTGGGGATTAACTTTAAATTCAACAAATTTTTGTGGGAAGGCCAGAGACAATATTCTGATGGTGAGAGAAAAGGATCTTAACATTCAATATATTCCCCATTTGCTTCCTGTCTCTGAGTTTTTAGTGGCTACTCAATATAAAACCCTGGTACTTTTCTTGGACATATTAATATATAGCATAAGTTATAATGTCTGGCGGGATTGTATCCTACTTATAAAAAGTCCCTTAGCTGATGTAATATTCCATGGAACCATCTTTTAGCTGCTGAATTTAATCAGTAGCAATAGGAGAGATTTGAGGAAGTCCCGTACGCATTAAATTTGACTGTCTAATCCACCCAAGACTTTTGGCACTGCAATAATACTATATCTGATTATAGGTCTAAAATTTGAATGAATTTCGCAAGCAGCTCCATGATCCATCGTTTAATCTGTGCCAAAATTTTCAGAAAACTTAAAAAATTGATCATCCTTAAATTCTTATTTATAAATTCTTATTCATGCTATATCACCCTTGATATTGATCTCATGTTTTTGAGCTCGGAGATTAATGAATATCAAGGAAAGAGGGAAAAATTCAACTTCTGTATACTATGAGAGGAAGTGCTGTAAATGAGACACTGTGTTACACGTTTGCAGTATTTCAGTGAGTATATATATACTTTCTCAAACCATTATAATGCATACACATGAATTGTAACAGCTTAGGAAAGGAGGATTTTACATGAAAGAAGAATAGCATGCGATGGAAGACAACTTGAAACTAACAAACATAAAGGACTAAAATTTCTTTCTCCCATGAATGATGTCTTGAGGCTACATTTGTCATGGAAGGTCATTTTCTTCACTGGTACAAAGCAAACCAACATGAATGAAAGAAAGAAGACATCTATTGTCTTACATGTTTTTTTTTTCATTTACATCTCTCAATACACCGCTATCAACAATATCTGCCGGTTTGTTTGAAAAAGCTGACCTTATCCACTTTTGCAAGTTCATGTCTCCCACAAACATGTCATCACTTGGCCTCTTCCTTGTAGATCATCTCTAATATCAGAATTCGATAACTATAACATCTCCTTTTATAGAAACACTCCCCCAATCCATATCCTGCAATTAATTTTATTCATGAAATTCTTAAAAGGCTATTTAAGGAAAGATAATGCCAATATAAAATTAACTCAAAAAAAATTACCTAGAGCAATATAGCTAATAGATCCCTTCAGTGCAAGTGCTGTTGTACTCAGTGAATCTAACGAGGTATCGTTCCCCATAGATTATTGTAAGATAAGGAAAGATTCTGCAACATCCGACATCCCTCTAAGCTAACAGGGATCTCCCCTGTTAACTTGTTGTGATCAAGATAAAGATATCTTAGCTGTTGGAGGCTACCAAGAGAATCTGGTATTTTCCCAGTGAGTTTATTTTGATATAAATAAAGGCCTTGTAAATTGGAGAGCTTGGTACCAAATTTCCATGGAATATGTCCACTAAATTGGTTTTGTCCTAAACTTAATTTATTCAATTTTGAGAGATTTGTTAAAGAGGAAGGAATGGTGCCTGATAAGTTATTTCTGGCAAGGTAAAGAACCCGCAACTGAGTGAGCATGCCCAATTCAGGAGGAATGGGCCCTTGGAGATGGTTATCTGCCAATACTAAATGAGTCAATTTTGAGAGATTTTCTAAAAAGGTGGGAATGGGGCCTTGGAGATGGTTATCCGCCAGTTCTAAGTCAGTCAAATTTGAGAGATTTCCTAAGAAGGTGGGAATGGTGCCTGATAAGTTATTTGTATAAAGGTAAAGAACCTGCAGGTGAGTAAGCATGCCCAATTCATGGGGAATGGGCCCTTGGAGATGGTTTTTTGACAAGTCTAAATGAGTCAATTGTGAGAGATTTCCTAAAAAGGTGGGAATGGGGCCTTGGAGATGGTTATCTGCCAATACTAAATGAGTCAATTTTGAGAGATTTTCTAAAAAGGTGGGAATGGGGCCTTGGAGATGGTTATCCGCCAGTTCTAAATCAGTCAATTTTGAGAGATTTCCTAAAAAGGTGGGAATGGTGCCTGATAAGTTATTTGTATAAAGGTGAAGAACCTGCAGGTGAGTAAGCATGCCCAATTCATGGGGAATGGTACCTGTCAGATTACTTGCTCCCAATTCCAATAAAACTAAGGCGGACAGTTTTCCTAAAGAATAGGGAATGGTACCTGTGAGATGATTGTCTCCCAAATACAATCCAACTAAGGCGGACAGATTTCCTAAAGAATGGGGAATGGTACCTGTGAGATTGTTTGCTCCTAAGTAAAGACACTTCAGACTTGTGAGGCGACTCAGCTCAGGCGGAATGCTGCCATGCAGTTGGTTATAAGAGAGTTCCAGGTCATACAAACTGCGGCAAGCGGAAAGAGAGGGGGGAATTGTTCCTTCTAATTCATTGACGGCAAGCCAGAGTATCTGCAGACGGGGAAGTTGGCCGAGTTGAGGTGGGATGTGAGCAGTGAGGGCATTTTGGGAGAGATCGAGGGATCGAAGAGAGGAGAGATTCCCGAGCAGAGGAGAGATGGTGCCGTCTAAATTCATTTGGGATAAATTGAGGGCGATGACAGAGTGCGAAGAGGGATCACAGGTTACACCAGACCAATTACAGAGGGGTAGATGGGGACTCCAGTCGGCCAGAGAAGTGTTGTTTTTGGAAATGCTAACTTTGACTCGCAAAAGCAATTGCTGTTGCTCTTCATAAGAGAGATTATTGAGAGAGTGGGGAAACACAGAGACTGAAAAGATGAAAAACATGAAAGGGAAGAACAAAAGAGGAGCCATGGTAGACCAAATTAAAGCAGCAGGAAATACACAAGGCGATAGAATAGAATGGGAGATGGAGGAATAAATAGATTGGTGCGAAATAGATTAGGGAAATTGGTACCTACAAATTAGCGTGAGGCACACGGTATTCCGCAATTTTGTTATAATCATTTCACATCGATGGGAAACGAGTGGACGTCCTCAAAGCATTTACTTATGTCATTATTTAATGTCTAATCTGTATTGTTCTCTTAATATTATGGGAAAATATGTTTTAAGAAATAATATTACAAATGGTATGAATAGTTATGAATAAGGTTTAAAGTTCATAACAAACGGGATGTTTAAAGAGTGTGGCCGTCTAATTTAGCTCCCTTAAATTATTGTTCCACAAAATGTATTATTAACATTATTATTAAAAAAACTATTGTTTTTAACTTTTAATTTTTTCTGGGATGTGTAGTAAACTACAAAACATAACACTGAATAGTTTTTAACTTTTAATTTTTTGGGGCTGTGTAATAAACTACAAATCATAATAATGAATAGTTGTCTTATGTTATTATTTCCTTGCTTTGTTTAATATAAAAAATGAATAATTGTCTTATGTTATTATTTCTTTATTTTGTTCAATATAAAAAAAAAATAGTTGTCTTATGTTATTATTTGGAGGAAGAGTTACAAGAAAAGTTAATAAATTGGATAACATTATTTTCTAAAAATAATATTTATTATTTTTTTAGTGTTGCATTAATTTTTTTTTTTTTTAATTTAAAAAAATTGTTCTTTTAAGTGAAAAAATGTATTAATTATTAAGGTAGCACTATAACAAATAATAAAAGCTTACCATCTTCAATAAACAAAATTTATGTTTTCTTTTCATTTTTTTATAGTGTGAAGTTATATTAATTTAAAATAAATAAATAACTATGTTATGTTGGAGTTTCAACTATTTTTTTGATTTTTATTTTTTTTTAAATATATAAAATTTTGTCACATTAAACAAAAAAAGTTATTTTTCAAATTAACATTTATTTTTTCTATATTGTCATATATATTAAATTCATTCTTAAATTAAAATATTTTTTGTAATAGGGATGAAGGAATGAATGAGCTCTTATAAAAATGACCACTTACAAATTTGAAATATTAATAGGTGGTTATCAAGTACATTGTATATTAAAGTCCACATAGATTGTTTCTTTTTCAAACATAATATAGCTAGGGTTTCTATTGTGTAAGTTATTTCATTACAAGTGGTATTAGAGCATGATCTTGGCATCCAAAAGGCAAAAATCAAGGCAATTCTTTTGTAAATTTTAGAGGTCATTTTATGAAGTGCATATCTCTCTTAATTTTGTAAATTTTTTTTGAACATCAAGGTCACATTAAAGAAGCTTTATTTATAGCTTGAGGTAATTTGGAGCTTTTTTAAAAGAGTTAGTGTGAAATTAGGGTTTTCACCAAATTCCTCTCATGCCTACAAAATAGCTATATTTTTACATTAATCTAGGTTTTGGGTCAGTTTAAGCATTTTTGAAGAATTTATTCTGAAATTAGGGTTTTCATCAAAATCACTTCCAATGCTACACAATAACAAATTTATGGGAGATTTTTTTTAGCAAAGTGAGATCTAGGCCCAAGTAAGTTATAGTAAAGATTTTAACTTGTATTATTTTGATGACATCATGGCTAGAGTTGCAACAAGAGGCAAGGGAAGGAATCCAACCACTCTACGAAAAACTCCTAACAAAGAGGAGATGGATTTAGAGTTAGGTTCAAGGGGAATTCAAATTTGATGTCTCCATTAGATGACAAAATGCATGAGTTGGAAGAAGGTATGTAGAAGATGTAGTATGCAATTGTAGGAGTAATGACTAGCATCAATTTTAATTAAAAGTACAATGGAATAGTGTAATGTTTTATCTCAAAGATAAGAGACCACAAGCAAAGGACAATGTTTTCATCAATCAAGGTGGATTGTTTGGTCATGTCGATCGTCATCCAAATGCTAGAACTCATTCTTGATTTCAAAACATGTTAATGAAGGTGGATATACAAAATTTTGATGGTAGGGATCCACTTGAATAAATCAAATGGATATGTACATCAAATCCCAAGTGGGTAAAAGGTGAAAATGAATTTTATTATATCTAGAACCCAAGGAATTGATTTGGTACTAGTGGCTTTCTTCTTAAAGAAAGAAAAATGCTCCAGGAGCACTAGCATCCAAGTGACTCTAACTCTTGGTTATATGAAACACCTTAGGACAAAGAGAACAACAAGATACCAAAATAGATTTTGACGAAAACAAGCACAAAGGTCAAACATAACATAAACATACATGTTTGTGTTAGGGAAAAGGCTAAGGTAGGGCTAAAATGATCCTAAAAACATACTAAGGGAGCCAACACCAAAATAAGTTCAAAACATAGTGTGAAATTGCAAGGGTATGCAATTTTTGACATTACAGAATGAACATTTCCAAACTATTTAGAATGTTATTATTGAGTCAAAGATTCCTCATTTTTCCTAGTGTTTTTTACCAAGGCCTCCATATTGATGACTGATTTATTCACTTAGGTTTGTCAAACACTAGTTGCCCATTTTGTGGACACTTTGAGATGATCAAGCATCTTTTTTTCTTCTATGCCCATGCATAGGTTGCTTGGTATTAGATCTATGATTTCATCAATCCTTTTAGATGAGAGGCCTTTACTTGACACAATGTTCTTCTAAGGGATGGAGCTAGATTTTTGCTTAAGCTCACTCAACTTTGGTATGCTTTTATGATGGAACCCACCCCCTTGTAGGCACCTAAAAACCCACTAAAATGAGCAAACAGGTGGAAAAGGAGAGGTTGTGTTGTTGTAAGCAACCTCACAGAACCTCTACAGAGGTCTACACACGTGTTGTAGGCCCAATAATCAGCTTTGGAGGCATAAAAACAACTGCAGAGACACAAACTAAGTTGCAGCCAAAAACATACTGTTGCTATGGGTAGCCGCAACAATGGCTGTAGGTGACTATTTGCACAAAAGACTTGAAACTTGCAAAATGAAAACACAGACTTTTAGAACAACAAATTTATATGAAATTTCTTATAACCACACACACACACATAGGGATAATAGTTATGAAAAGGAAAGATTATATTAACTTAAAAGTTCAACTTCTTACACACTTATATATGCATTTACATAAATATTTGTAGAATAAACACCCTCTGTCATTCCTCTCTCTTTCCTTTTGTCCTCTTGTTGTCTACTACAGGTCTCTCTGACTACTACAAAACATTCTTTTTTTGTTGTCCTCTGATACTCCTTGTTATCATCTTATATTCTCTTGATTTTGTTGTTCTAGCCTCTTCTTCCTCTCCTCTCTCCTCTATTTTTCCACTGTTCTAATCTTCTTCTCAAAAACTGTCCCAAAATTTGGAAGCTTCTTCCCCCAAAATTCTCCAAAAGGCCCACCTAAAACTATTGCAACATTTAAAATGCTTTATAAATTCCTCCACCTACCTGTTTTTGTGTTCAAAAACTCCCACCTAGTTTTTCCCTTTTCGTTTCTTTCTTTGTGCTGCTCATTAAATGGGCTCATAGGAGGTAGTTTCGTTGTCCCAAATAAAACAAATTTACAATTTAAAATTTAAACTCCAACTACTTCCTTCACGTGGCATTAGTTGAGGAAAAAATTAAAAAAAATATTTAAAACAAAATGATGCCCCTGCATCAAACTATCGGACTAGAAAGTTTTGTGAGCTCTAGCTCACTGTGTATAACTCTATGTTGTTGTGCTAACTAGAGTGATTCCAGCTCTACTGGGCTTAACCATGTTGCATCCTCCACTGGTATACCTTTCCATTTCACTAAATATTCACTATACTCTTTGCCCTTTGTCTTCCTAATCACTCTTGAATCCAAAATATCTTCAATCTCCTCTTGTGCTTTCTTAGGTAGCTGCTCCTTCCATTTTTCTGGTAATGCCTTCTCTTCTTCTTGCAACTATGATGTCTCTCCCTCATGATAGGTATATAAATCAGAAACATTAAAAATTGGAGAGATTTCATAACCTTTAGGTAGCTCCAACTCATAGGCATTTGGTGAAAACTTCTTGATGACCTTGCATGGTCCAATCTTCTTCCACTTAAGTTTGTTGTAGGCATGGCTGGGAAATCTTTCCTTTCGTAGGTGTGCCAATAGCATATCTCCCTCTTCAAAATTCTTTTCTCTCCTCTTCAAATCAGCCTTCTCCTTATACTGTTGACTACTCCAATTGGGTTTTTCCCTCACTTGTTGGTGTAAATCTTGCATATATTTGGCAAACTCTTCTCCTTCAACACTTCTCTTATATCCTTTAGTATTTGCAAAATCCCTTAATTCTGAAATACCTCTAGGACTATGCTCATAAATAATCTAAAATGGAGTCTTACTTGTGCATTTATTGACTGAGTCATTGTATGCAAACTTAGCTTGGGGCAATATCAAATCCCATTGCTTAGGTTTGTCACCAACTAAAAATCTTAACAAATTCCCTAAGCTCTAATTAACAACTTCAGTTTGTCCATCCGTTTGAGGATGATATGCAGAATTAAAATTTAAATCAGTCCCTAATTTCTTCCAAAGTGTCCTCCAAAAATGTCCTACAAACTTAATATCACTATCTAAAACTATACTTCTTGGCAAACCATGTAATCTAATAACCTTCATAAAGAACAAATTTGCTACATGTGTTGCATCATCCGTCTTCTTACATGCTATAAAGTGAGCCATTTTCAAAAATCTATCAACAACCACAAAAATAGAATCGTTACCTCAATGTGTTCTTGGTAGTCCAAGCACCAAATCCATACTTACATCTTCCCATGTCTTCTCTAGTATGGGTAATGACTGATATAGGCTTGTATTTTGACTCCCTCCTTTGGCATATTGACAAATTTGACATCCTTGCACAAATTTTCTGATTTTTGCCCTCATCTTTGGCTAAAAATATCTTTCACTAAGTTGTGCCAGCTCCAAAATGTCCAGCTAAACCACCACAATGTTTTTCTCTTATTAAATTCTACCTCATTGATCCTTATGGTATGCAAAGTTGTCCTTTGAACAATAGTCCATCTTGTATTAAATAATCCATCCAAGGTGTCCTATCCATGCTAGTAGGCTCCATACATGTTGTCCATGCATCCTTGAAGTCTAAATCATCCTTATACAACCCTTTCATAGCATCAAATCCAACTACTTCAGCTCTCATTTCAATCAACAATGTTGCTCTTCTACTCAATGCATCAACTACTTTATTTGAACTCCCACTTCTATGCTTGAGAACAAAAGTATATCCTTGTAGGAATTCAACTCACTTCATATGTCTTTGGTTCAACTTGGTTTGACTATGAGTGAGTTGCAAAGCATGATGATCCATGTAGAGAATAAACTCCTTTGGAAGCAAATAATGATGCCACTTCTTTAAAGATTGCACAATGGCATAAAATTTGTGATCATAAATGGAATGCCTCTTCTTGGCATCATTAGGCTTCTCACTAAAGTATGCAATAGGTCTGCCCTCTTGACTTAGAATAGCTCATATGGTTGTCCCACTTGCATCACAATCCACTTGAAACACTTTTGAAAAATTGGGCAATGCTAATACCAGTTCTTCAGTGACTTTCTTCTTCAAAATCTCAAAACTTACTTTTATCTGTTGCTGCTATCCACTTAAATTCTTTCTTATCTCCACTTATAGTTTTAGTTATGGGTACACATATGCTACTAAAATTTTGAATAAATATGCGATAGAAACTTGCTAAACCATGGAAACTTCTAACATCATGTACACTCCTAGGTGTTGGCCATTCAATGATAGCATGCACCTTTTTTGGATCCATTTGCAACCCTTGTTGAGAGATAACATACCCCAAGTAAACCAGTTTCTCCTTCATAAAACTGCACTTTTTCAAATTTACTAATAACCTTTCTTCCTTGAGCCTTTGTAAGACTTGCCTAATATGTAATAAATGTTCTTCTTTGTTGCTACTAAAAATTAGAATATCAACAAGATAAACAATCACAAAGTTCCCCAAAAATGGTTTTAATACCTCATTCATTAACCTCATAAATGTGTTGGGTGCATTTGTTAACCCAAAGGGCATTACTAACCACTCATATAGTCCCTCCTTGGTCTTAAAAGCAGTCTTCCACTCATCACCCTCTCTTATCCTAATTTGGTGATATCCACTCTTTAGATCATTTTTTGTAAAATATCTAGCCTTTCCCAAATAGTCCCTAAGATCATCCATTCTTGGTAAAGGAAAATGATATCTTATTGTTATTTTATTGATGGCTCTTGAGTCCATGCACATTCTCCATTCACCACCCTTCTTCGGTGCTAACACAACTAGTACCGCGCATGGACTAAGGCTTTTTCTAATCAACCCTCTTTCTAATAGCTGTTGCATTTGTTTGTTCACTTCTTCATTTTCTGCTGGTGTCAACCTATAGGCAGCCTTATTGGGTAAACTTTCCCCTAGAATCAAATCAATATGATGGCTAATGCTCCTCATAGGTGGTAGTCCTTCTAGTAAATCTTTGGACACAATTTCACCAAACTCTTCAAGTAACTCCTTTACTTGATAAAGGTATGTCATTGTTGTCCTTTGCTACATCTACTTGTATCTCCTTGGGAACTATTGTAAAACATATTTTTACCCTTTTAGTCTCTTTCAAGAATTTTTCCCCTATTACTAGTAGTGTTCTTGGGCCACTTTCCACCTCTTCTTCTTTAGTTACCAATGGCGTAAGAGTGTGTTTTCTTCCATTTTTCTCCAAGGTGTAAGTGTTTGCTCTTCCATTATGGACTACCTTTCTATAAAACTACCATGGCCTCCCCAAGAGTAAGTGGCATACATCCATGGGCATGATATCATACCACACCTCATCTTCATATGTGCCTATTCAAAAATTCACAAGGCATTGCTGGTCAACCAAGAGTTAGTGCCCTTTTTGTAAAAATGACACCTTGTAAGAGGTAGGGTGAGATGTCCTTTTTAACCCCAACTTATTCACCATTTCAACTGAAACTAAGTTATCAGTGTTGTGACTATCTATTATGACTTTACAACATTTTCCTCTTGATTTACATATTGTTCTAAATAATTTTTTTCTTTGGATAGGTTCATCTTCTTTCTTGGTTGGCTTCAATAATGTCCTCTTCATCATAAGTAGTTCTCCTTTCTCAAGTTCATCTAGTTGACTAAAAAACTTTGTAGATTCATTATCCCCTTTTGCTACATTTGCACTTGTTACCCTTATTCTCCTTGATCCTTCTGATCTACGCTGTGGGCATTCATAAAATCTGTAATGGGTTGAATTTGGATAGTGGATTGGTGGGTGTTTTATGTCTATCCTCCTTTCACCAATTACATTCAAGGACCTTGGGTGAGTGGCAATGCACTATCAGGCCCTTGATAACTGTGAGATGTAGGGAAGCTTGGATTTTTATGATTTGGTTGTCGATTATCTTCTCTTATGCTCAATTATACCTCAAAACCCTAATTATGCAAATACGATAGTAAACAAACAAATTATTCAGAATGTTATTACAAAGAGATGTAAAGTGACAAATAGAAGTGCACCTACTTTTGGGGTTCGGAGGTAGAAAAGTCAGGGTCTAATGAGCGGGCCCCCAAGTCCAAGGTCCTAGTTTCTGTCGAGATCTGCAAACAACATCTGCAACCTGTTCCTATTGTACCAAAGGTTTTTCCATCATGGAACTTCAAGGACTAATGAGCGGGCGCCCTAGTCTAGGGAGCTATTTTCTTCTCTGATCTGCAATTTCGACACTCTAAGATACTCTCTTGCAACTTCAATTTTCTTGTATCTTCGACCTGTAACCTACAATCATGAAAACTTTGGGAGGGGGTTGTGGTGTTTAGAGGCTTGCCTCAATCAAGCCTCAGAGAGACATTCAAGTCTTCCGAACACCATTGTCAAATAGAGAGTGCATGGCCTTGGGAGACAGAGGCAAAAACCAAATGATAAATGCTCAAAAACACAATAGATGTCACCTTGTAGTGAAGATCTCATGGGAGAAGGAAGCTCTTCATTCCATGAGGAGATAATTTCTCAAATCTGCAAATACAAACACATAGACAACACAAATCTGCTCTTGCAACACAATGAAAGCTTTGAATCACCTTTAGGATGCCAAAAGATCACAATAATCATCTAGTTTACAAATGAATTCCTAAACATTCTTTTATATGAAACTACAAATGCTCCCGCCAAGAATTTCATAATTCAAACTTGTCATTTCAACATAGGACCTAATTAATGGTCACAAGCCGACACTCAAAATTTGGGCCTAACCCTAAATAGGGCAGGACTAGGGCACGGGTGCCCATGTCCTCCCCCCTATTTTGAGCAGGGTTAGATTCAAGGGGTCCCCCTAGGGCCCATTTGACATGAAACCCAGGGTTCATTCCATCAGCATGTCAAAATATGATGCAAGATGTCGTAGATGCACACTAAAGACCTGGGAGCTAAAACTTATGAGGGAAAATCCCCCAAGGGGACATTTTTGGATGTTACATTTAGCCCCCACTTTAATGTATGTATAAACACAAGGCCAATACATGCATTAAAGTACGGTGAAAAAACATAGCAAACATGCCAAGCACTGAGAAGACACACCAAACACATTGAAGACAATGACATACACACAAAACATAGAGAAGACAACTATAATCATGCAAAAAACGGTGAATACATTGAATGCGCATAGAAGACACATTAATGCATAGAAGACAGAGATGATTTCTTTTATTTTCTTTTTCTAATATATATGAAATGTAGATGTAAGTACATAATGCAGGAAGTACTCATCGCACTAGTATTTAAACTGCATATATGGGGCAACACACATGCAAGACACGCAAAACCTCCCAAAATGCAGGAAGCACTCATTGCGCTAGTCTTTAGATTGCATATGGGGCAACAAACACGACAAACACACTTTGAAGACACAGAGAAAACACAACAGACAAACGATGGAGTGTTCCTATTTTTAGGCTCAACACCATCTTAGGCAAATTACAGGCACACACTGATGATTGGGCTTTGCCACAACAATCACCGAAGACACGCTTAAGGGTTGAGTTAGCCACATAACTGCTCCCCACCTCCCAATGAGGACTTTTTGAAAATGATGGGATGGGCACTCTCTGCAAGAGATACACCACCCCTGCCTTCATAGAGGGCTTAAGATGATTGATTGATTGATTGATTGCAAACAAACTCATAGTGCAGGAAGTACTCATCGTACTAGTCTTTAAATTGCACTTGAGGACAAGCACATTGCTAACCTCTACAATAGATAGCTTACCTTATATATGCCCCCACCTTAAGGTGGTTTATATCATGCATTGATATCAAGCACATTAAGGTAGGAAGAAAACACACAAGGGAACACAGACTCTCGTAAAGCCCATGCCCTCCAGAGGTGACATTTACTTTACAATCACCAAATGTTCCCACAAACACATCCATGCAAGAAACATGTTAGTGTCTACATAATCATGGTAATGCATACGAGATCTGAGGCATGCAAGATTCAAGATACACAAAGTGCACGGAGCAACAATATTGTTATGGTTTGTAAATGAGATAGAAACATCATCAAAATCACTACGCAGAAAGCATGAGTGTTTCTACTAGCCAAGCGTCAGATAATATATTACAACCCCATCATCATATTAGGAACTAAAGCCAATTTTTTATTTCTCTCTAAGGAGATGCTAGGTTTGCATCAGTATAAATATTTTTCATCATCTGCTCGCTAGATAGAAAAACTAGAGGAAGGGAAACAATAAATAAGAGAGGAGAAACAAGTGTCTTAGGGACAGTCACATAGGAGGGTGCCCCCAATTCACCAACTACAACGCTATATCCATAAGACACAACACACAACAATGAAATCAGAGAGAGGCAATATAGAAGAATGATGATACAAATAGGTCACAACAGAGGTAGTCTCCTAGTATCCCAAACCTTACGAGAGAATCAGGGGTCATCTCAGGAGGCCTAAACAACACATAATGCATCATAGGAGAAGCACATCATGAGAGAGATAAAGGGTTAGAGATACTTACCCATAGGATCTTCGTGCTAGGTCTCGTCATCAAGTAGATCATCATCCTCCCACTCCCTAATGTTAGAGGAAAGTGGGACATAAGGTACTATAGCCCAAGGTTGTTCATTGTTAGGATCATCTTTGTTTAATTTAATGTTTGAATCAATGTTTTCTTGTTGAGATGCAAGGTTTATGGCATAAGCTCGTCGCCTTCTCTTCGTTTCTTTTGCATGTCAATTTATTTTTGCTTTACGACTTATCTTTTGTAAGATAGGGATTTGCTCTTTCATGGATTTTTCTGTTGTAGAGGAGGAAGCACCAAGATCAATTTTCATTTGTCTAGGTGGGATGTTTTGTTGTTGACAATTACCTCCCGATCCTTGTAAGGATGATGGGGGAGGAACCTCTGCATCATGAGAGATTTGTTCTTTTATTGTAGGAGGTATGATGTCTTTCAAAAGGTGTGTTTCTTCTATTGTTGGAAGTGTATCAGTGATTTCAGTGTTTTGTATTAGCATATCCTCATGGGAAGAATCATTTTTGAAAGAATGATCAGAGGATAGGATTATATCATCATCACATGTAGTAGATATGGGAGAGGTGTTATCACCATTATCTTTTGTAGTACTACTCATGGAGATGAACTCTGTTAAGCTCTCTAATATTGTAGGATATTCACTCATGAGGGTTAAAAATTGGTCAAAATCAAGGTCTTTGATAAATGCATGCAAATATACCATTGAAAAATGACATGAAGGTGTCATGTGTATATGCTCAAATGAATGCAAAATCAGATTTTAAAAGTTTTCCAAAAGTATGTAAAAGACAAGTCCAAAGTTATATGCAAAAATGGCCTAAAATGCTTAATTTTTTGTACTTTTTTCAATGCAAATATATGAAAGAAAAGGTGTTGTAAAGATTTTAATTAGGGGCAGAAAATAATATGTCTGATATCAATCCAATACAACCATAAGATCCTATACAACACACTTTTGGCACAAATCTATAATGATGACTAGTTTAAACCTAGTGAAAATGCCCTAAAATATGTAATTTTTCACCATTTTTTAATCCCAAGACCTCATAAAAGAGGTGTTGTAAGGAATTTTATGAGGTGAAAAAAATAATAGCAATGATATCAGTCACCTAGAAGCATAAAATCTTTTACAACATGCTTGGAGTGCAAACTAGGTCAAACCCTTTCATTACAAGAGCCCGATAACAAGGTGTTGTAAAGAATTTTAGGAGGAGCAATAGATAACACCCTTGATATCAGCCAATTAGTGCAAAAATATTCTTTACAACACCCCTATGGTGCAAATTTAGAGAGTCGATAAGGCCAAATCTAGTGAAAATCAATGTCTTTCAAGCTCTAGGTTTAAGATCTTGATGTAAAAATGCTATATGAATGTTTTTCAAGCTGATGTATGATGAAAATTAAATGCTCTTGGATTTGAAAATGATTTCAAGCAGTAACATGCAAAATGCAAGTGCAAATCTAGTGAAAAATCAATGAAAATGCTAGTTTTTGTTGAAATTTTCTATCCAAAAATGCAAATTTTTGAAATCTAAATGCAAATTTGTACTGAAATGCAACACTAAAGCCAAATGCAAATTTAAATGAGTCTCCAAAATTAGTAGAAAAATTTGAAACAAGATTTTACCTACAAACCCTAGATTTTGGAATTACTAGGTTATATGCAAAATTCACAATTTTCAACAAAACCCTAGCAATTTTATGATAAACATGCAATGAAAGCTATTGAATTTTTGTGATTTTATGCAATTTAACTCAGATCTAATGTATAAATTAGAAATTTGATGAAATTCAAATTAACTGATGCAAAATAGAAACCCTAGAATGCAATTTTTTTCCAATTTTTCAATTTTTTTGTAAGTTTTCTAATGCAATAAGATGAGTGACTATATGAATGAATGAAATCAATGGAAATCTGAAGAAAAACATGAGCAACAAGGTGAAAAGAAGACCAACAACATGGGTTCACCAAAAATGTAATGGGTGGAATTTGGATAGTGGATTGGTGGGTGTTTTATGTCTATCCTCCTTTCACCAATTACATTTAAGGACCTTGGGTGAGTGGTAATGTACTATCAGGCCCTTGATCACTGTGAGATGTAGGGAATCTTAGATTTTTATGATTTGATTGTTGATTATCTTTTCTTATTTTCAATTATACCTGAAAACCCTAATTATGCAAATACGACAGTAAACAGACAAATTATTGAGAATGTTGTTACAGAGAGATGTAAAATGACAAATAGAAGTGCACTTGCTTTCAAGGTTTAGAGGTGAACAATTCAAGGACTAATGAGCGGGCACCCAAGTCCAAGGTCCTGGTTTCTGTTAGGATCTGCAAATAAGATCTGCAACTTGTTCCTATTGTACTAAAGGTTTTTCTGTCACAGAACTTTGAGGACTAATGAGTAGGTGCCCTAGTCTAGGGAGATATTTTCTTCTCTGATCTATAATTCTGACACTTTGAGATACTATCCTACAACTTCACTTTTCCTGTATCTTCGACCTATAACCTACAATCATAAAAATTTTGGGAGGGGGTTGTGGTGTTTAGAGGCTTGCCTCAGTCAAGTCGCGGAGAGACATTCAAGTCTTCTGAACACTGTTATCAGATAGAGAGTGTGTGCCCTTGGGAGGCAAAGGCAAAAACCAAATGATATGCTCAAAAATATAATAGATGTCACCTTGTAGTGAAGATCTCATGGGAGAAGGAAGCTCTTCATGCCATGAGAAGATGATTACTCAAATCTGCAAATACAAATACATAGACAACACAAATCTTCTCTTGCAACACAATGAAAGCTTTGAATCACTTTTAGGATGCCAAAATATCAAAATAATCATCTAGTTTATAAATGAATGCCTAAACATGCTTTTATATGCAACTATGTTGTTCTCAAAATCAGCTATGCTCGTTTTGGTAGACAACCCCATGAAACTTGTCCGTTTCGTGAATCTACACTCTAAGATCACAAATCGAGAAAAGATTTTCTTGTTCTCGTATGAGGTCATTTGACATTTTAAAACTCGTTTGCGACGTTTCCTTGAATTGATTTCTCAATAATTGCGAAGAACATTCAAGTCGTAAATTGGTTAAGATGTTAATTTAGGTCATTTTTAAGTGTTAGTAATTTTTGACTCTTGATATGCAAGAGCGGCAAAAAATGCCGCTCTTACATATTATTTTTAAGCTTGTTTTTGTTCGATGTAATGACGGCATTTTTTGCCGCTATTACATCTTTTTAGGTTCAATGTGCAGGAGCGGTTAAATCCACTGCCATCGCATATGTCTTCCGTCAAAATTTCATCGACATGCAGTGACAGCTTTTTTCGACGATGTTACACATTGGTCGATTGAAGTGTTGTAGCGGCCGAAATCGCCGCTCGAGCGAGATCTTCGGGATTTTGATGTCGAGTGCCATTAATGGCCACTCGTGCCAGGCTTTTAAAACTCAATCTCAACCTTTTAAATGCATTTTCACTCCCATTGTTGTCATTTCTTATGCTAAAGCCGTTTAGTTGATTCACCGACGTTCTCCTCAACCGCTTGATCGTATACTTCCGAGTTGTGACGGATCTCACGCTACAGGTTGGACCTAGGGTTTCAAGGGTTAACGGGTAAGTTTCTTTCATTTTTCTTCCACCGTTGTTACTCATTAACTACTTGTTAGTTTATAAGGTTTTTGTTAGGTTTTTTTCTGTAGTTTAAGTTTCGTGTTCGTATTAGGGTTTTTGTTTTCGTTTTGGAGACTTTGTGTCTCTCGTCAGTCAAACCTTCACCATTGTACCAAACCACCCGTCATGTGCAGCAATGGCCACATTCGCCGCTAAACCCTCACCAAATCTACCAAACTCCCTTTGTGTGCAAAGATGGCGGGTTTTTCCACCCCGACACCAAATGTGTTATCACTCCCATATTGCATAAGCGGCAATTCATGCCATTCAAACAAGCCAAAACTTTCTCCTTTAAACTGCAATGGCATTTGTTTCCTCTGCCCTAGAATCAAAAACCCTTGAAGTTACTTATTTGCATGAGCGGTGTTTCCACCCGCCCTTACACCAAAACTTGAAATCGCCCCCAACTTGCGAGAGCGGCCAAATTCCTCGCCCGAGCATATTTTCGCCAAAGTTGCATGTAGAAGCGGTGATTTTGACCGCCTGACCATGATAACTCAAATCTTCCAAAGTGCCTATAGAAGCGGCCAAATTCCCCGCCCGCACACTCGAAGTTTTTACACATCGCATGTAGAAGCGGCCATTTTGACCGCTCTAACATGTTAAACATAAATCCTCCAAAGTGCATGTAGAAGCGGTTGTTTTCACCGCTTTTACACCTAGAAGTCCTTCTAACTTGCAAGAGCAGTCAACACACCTCCCCAAGCACATTTCCCTGATTTTTTCCTAACACTGGAAAATTCACTTTTCAAAGCCGAAAGCCTGCTTTCACCCTCACCTCGATTTGCGCGCTCAAGCCCTTTTAACGCATGCTTTCCCATCCATGATCGTCAAAATGCAGTTGACCCAATTTATCCAATTTTCCCCTAACTGCGAGATCATGGCCTTTTGCAATTCTCAGTCAGCATTCATGGTGGTGTTTGAATTCACAGTTTTCTCTAGGACTCATGTCAGAATCATCTCCTTCAAAGTCCAGAGCCATGAAGTACAAGTACCAGGGTGTCTTTCCAGTAACAACAGTTTAGTCGAATGTTGATGAAATCAGAGACACTGAGATTGGACATGTAGATATGGCTGAAATCATAGATAGAACTAAACAAGCAAACCCCTCCCGGCATATGCAGAAAATCATTGACAGCAATATCCATTTGGTAGCATCCTTTCCTGTCAGTGCTCATAATCCAAAATTTGTTCTACAAGTGGCCAACCACTACAATAGGGACACTAGAGCCGTGACAGACTCACAGGGGAATGTTATCATGAGATTGGATGCAGAGTTCATGGACAAAATCTTCATGTGTCCACCACTTGAAAATGTCGGGCAAATTGATTTTGCTCAAGGTCAGCAAGATTATGACAATGATTTGGAATCTTCTAGGAGGCACATAAATAGCAAATGGTTAAAGATTCCTAGGGCAACTTTGAACAGATGGCCAAAAGAACTTCATAGGAGTGATTTTGTGGAAGAAGTGTGTGATCTGATTAGTTTGTTGAGTTGCATCGGAGGACTCCCTTCTGCCTCCAAATTCCAGGATTGGATGTATACTTACATCAAGGTGATCCTACGGGGTAATCAGAAGATATTTTGGGGTGAACAGATCAGTAATGCTTTGCACGAGCAACTGGTAAGGGTCAATACTACCTTCAAATTTTACATGACCTCTTACCTTGTATATGCCGCTGCAAGTATGAGGAACTTTCCAGGTTTGACCCAAGTAGGGGACAGGAGATTGGTCCCAGTATATGAATACTACTCCCAAATCACTCTGAAGGGGTCGATTCACCATTTTAGAAGAGTCAATGATGCGTTCTTCTTAGTTTTCATGTGCTTGTGGAATGGTACACTGGTTCAGAGAAGAGTTTCTGATGAAGCATGGCAGGTTGTATATTCTTTTGGCTGTTTGTTCCTACAATTCCCCACCTTCACTTATCTTCGGGTGGGATACTATCCTGGTTACCCTTACATGTTGCCATGGTATCCCAATGACCGCATTGTTCTTATGGAACTTTGCAGACAACTGATTGTGGTTCATAACAAATAGATGGAGCTTAAGAAGTCAGGAATAAAGTTTCCTATTGAAATTGGGAGGTATTCAGTTCAGTCTGCAAACAAAGCTAAGATAATTGACTCCGAGTTGCAGTTAGTCACCATGAAGACCTACAAGAAGAGAAATCATTTCGACTTCAGAAGGGTCCAAGACAAGATCAAGAGGAAGTCAAATTTTCATGAGCCGATGGTGGAAGAGATATGGGCAGATCTTAGGACCCAAAATGAGATCAGAAAACTAGATTTTTGTAGGCTTCATCTAAGCCAAATTGAAGAACTAGGACTAGCTGATATTCCAGATGGAATGGAAGATGATGGAGATGTCCTAGATCATGAATATGAGGCAAAGAATGTTGAAGCTTCACCTCTCCCGGAGGTGAAATGGTCAGTCAAGGAAGAGACATCCATCAGGAAAGGATTCCAACCTATATTAGCAAACACCAACTTGTGGTTGGAAAGTAAAGGGATCAAGTTGAAAGAGTTCCTTACAGGATCTGAAGAGGGAACACAGGAGCAAATAGGTAAGAAGGTTGAGAACCGAACCAAGAACAAGAGTAATACCCCTTCTTCCTCCAAGGTACACAAACCAAAGATCAAATTTGTATCCAAGGGAGGAAAGAAGAAGGAAACCACAGAGGCTTCTGATGCCACTAAGTCAGATGTTGAAGACATCAATGATGATCATATGGAAGTTGAGGATGTTGAGACCGAAGAATAAGGTGTTCAAAGGTCTAAATCAAAGGTATCTACAGAAGCTGAATAAGGTGAAGATGAAGATACAGAGGTAGAGCGACTTGATGGTTCCCCACAAACTCTTGTGAAAGACCTTCCATCTAATACACAAGTTCTTACACCTCCTCCTCATGTTTCATTTTCTGATGGTTTGCCAGTGATTTCTAATGTTCCTCTTTCTCCCATTTTTGTTGTTTCTTCTAACAATACTCCTCAATCCATGAGGGCTAGTCTTGGGACTGTTTTTGATTCTTCTGGTTCCATTCCAAGCTTATCTTCCCCTTCTTTTGATATCAGGGAACAGACTGTTCTGGAGAACCTTCTTGATGCTTCACAAAAGGTGGTTGATATAGGTGCTGTGTTTACCAACACAAGTCCAATTGTCACCATCATGGGTATAAGCATGGAGCCAACCAAGCAAGTAGTGGATCCCCCTCCAGCTGTCGATGCATCTATACTTCCTCCATGGCTATCTGCCTACACTCCAAAGAGGAAGAAACAAGCTATCTCACCTGATGAGATTGACATTGAAAAGCTATTGCCCGTGAAAGCTAAGAATCAAAAGAAGAAGCCTAAGACTGTTTCTAGGCTGGTCACTGAAAAAAGAATCAGATATGCCAAAATTGCCAAACCTCCTGAAGATGCCACAATTGATACTTTTGACGTGAGCAGTTATGTCATTTCAAGGGTTGAACTTGGTAAAGTGACTCATGAAGGGATCAAAGCAGATTTCCAAACCACTGCCACTACTCTATTGGAAAAGTATGATGAAGCCAAGAGGGAAAAAGAGCAATACAAAGCAAAAGTAGAACAACTGGCTGCTGTCCTTTAGAAAATAGTAAAGTCATCAGAGATAGTGGAACCAATGGTAGTGACACTGGAAGATCCCCTGATACAGAAGGTTGAAAAAGCCCAAGCTAGAGGCAAAATAGTGGGGGATGTAGTGGAACCGTTGTTGGCCCAAGGACGAGTTCTATTGAAAACCGTTGTGGAAAGAAAGAAGAAAATGGACAAGGCCAAAGCTAAGCTGGATAATCTGGTGGATCTACTTTCACAAGAGCTACAAGATCAAGAGGAGAGTCTAGAAGAGTGGACAGATATGAAGAAGATCAAGATAAAGAATTTGATCACCATAGGGGTCGTCACCAACAGGGAATCATATCTCAAGACTAAGGAGACTCTAGCTCATCGTATTTTCATAATAAAGAGTCTACTTGAAGATCTGTGCCAAGCTTGAGAAGCCAGTGAAGATAGTGATGTCACACTCCTACATCAGCTAGAAGAACTTCCTTGCACCTTGACAAGGGAAGATCATAGCTTCCTCACGGCACAGGAAATGATAAGTTCTTTTGAAGAAATGGTACAAAAGAAATTTGAAGAGGAAGCTCCCTCTGTGCTCTCAATGGACAACCTGTATGATCAACATTCGACTTTGGAGAACCTGAAGGATAATTTAGAAAAGCATGAAAAGGCAATAAAGGTAGTGAAAGATTCAATCCTCCGAGCTCGCACCATCTCTGAAAACACAGCAAAACCAGATGCATGCGAGATGTCAGTTGTTCAAACCATGTATCAGAACTTCCTAAGGAACAAGGATGGAGTAAGCTAATGCCTTAGCTTATTTTTCTTAGTTTTTATGTAAATAGAATTTTGTTTTGGACATCTTCACATGTAATTTTTCAAAATGTAATTACATGTGAAACAAGAGAAGTCATAAGTCAAATTAGTTGTAGATTTCCTAGATTTTCTCAAGGTCTTTCCCTATAAATAAAGGGGACCTCTTTTGTAAATACTATCTTTTGTCTATTGCAAGGAAACTCTGGCGAATTGAGAAGCAAATCAAGACTTTGTGCTTTTTGTGAAAATCAATATTCAAATATTTATCAATACAAGAAAGCAAGTTCAATTCCAATCTTTGTCTTGGAATTATTTGTGTTGTGATAGTTTTGTTCTTACATCTTGCTATCATAATCTTATTTGATAATAATTGAAGTGTGGAGTTTGTTTCAAGTGATTGGAGAGCGCTCTTAATTTGATTCTGATAAACTTTGTGTTATCAAATCAGTTGTGGGTTATATGTTCATATTTGTGAGAATACAATAGTTTGGAGACTTTGTGTTGCAAGTTGTTCTATTTGATTTACTTTTATCATCTTGAAGAGGAGTGAAGACTTTGGGCTGCATTCTACTTCAAACAGTTTTGTTTACAAGTAATCAGTGAGGTAACAGAAAACTTTGTGTTTCTATGATTTTGTGATAATTTATAAGTTTTATATCAAGAGTTTGAAATATATACATCTATTCTGAAAAAAGAGAATGAGATGAGATGGAACCACCGCGAACATAGTCTTTAGTGTACATAAATTTGATAAGTTGTTTGATTTGCAAAAGTTAAATAATTAGAGGGAACCTCCCCTTGCTGAGAGGAGAGACTTTGTCTCATCATAGCTGTGGCTGATATATCCATTTTGCCATTAGCGAGTTAATGACAAAATATTCACCCAATAGTTTTTTGGTGACTCTGCTGGGGAAGAACGCGCAACTTGAAGCCTCATGCTTCGAGTTGAAGCATTTTCAGTTCTTTTCCATTTTCTTGCAATATTGTGTTTAGTATAATACAGTCTGGCAGATTCCCAGTACACCAGAAGTAAGAGGGCTCAGGGTATTATTGATCCTGCATTTGAGTTGATGCAGCAGAATAATTTTGGATTCTTAACTCCATGACCTCGTCTTCAGCGCACCAGGAGTTTTCCCCCGACAAGCACCAGGTCCCCAATACCAGGTGAAGTTTCTATTGCCAATGCTAACAGAGTTTTGGTTGTTCATACGCCACCAAGGTTTGTTATACCACCTTTCAATCAGCACGTCATGGCAGCCCAAGGCCCTTGGGGTAATACTTTTGGTCCTCTAAATTTGACCCCACCATTACATGAACTACCTCGTAGTTTAAGAAAGAATTTTCCCAAATTCTATGGTGACGGAAAAGTTCATCCTGATGAGCACATTGCAGCTTTTTGTATAGCCTATGGTGTGATAGGTGTCGAGCATGAAGACGTAGCTGTGCGACTCTTTGTAGAAACACTACAAGGCGTTGCCACAGACTGGTTATACCACCTCCAAGCTCAGACCATAACAAACTGGGCTACTCTCAAAACCAAGTTTGAAGCCAGATTTAAACCTGCGGAAGATGCTCATGCATTGTTGGCACAACTGACACAGATGAAAAAGGAATCTCACGAACCAATGCGAGATTTCATCGCTAAGTTCAACAAATTGAGAAACAGGATTCCCGCCACCGCTGAGCCCACAGCGGAGAACCTCAAATGTTTCTTTATCAATACACAGCTTCCGGAGGTGAGTTTCTTATTGAGGCAAGCTACTCCTACTGATCTTGCTGCGGCTCAGATTCTGGCAACTGAAGTAGAAGATGATCTTACCCTTGCGGGTAAGATAAGAAGGGACACTAATAGAAATAAAAGTTCCTCTTCTACTGAGAACGATTCCACAAGCACCACAGATCCCATGGTGCAAAAGCTAGCAAATGAATTGCTAGCTCTCAAGAGACAAATGTCCCAAGGTATATCTGCGCCTCCTTCTTACTGAGATATACCAAGGAGGACATTTCCAAATAATTCATATCAAGGCAATGCTGCTAGGAATCAAGGACAGCAAAACCGTCTTCCTCCTAAATAGGGGAAGCTTGCTATTGAAGCAGCGCCGGTCAACTCTGCTGTTGGCTACTATGAAGCTGAGAATGAACTTTCTTTCCAACCTGAGTTGGAATATGAAAATGGTGCTAATCTCTTCACAGAAGGAGAAGAAGAGTTAGCTGGCGACTCTACCATCAGCTTTCTGAACTACCAGGACGAAGTTGAGAAAGTAGAAGTGAGTGAAGGAGCATATGCTGTTTTCACTAGGTCTCAAAATCAGTCAGCTCTTCAAGTTGATAAAGGGAAGGCGAGAGAAGAATCTCAACCAGTGACTTCAATCGCTAAACGGGGGACTCCGCTACCTTTCCAGGCAAAAGACCCGGTGGTCAATAAACAAGTAAGTGCCTCTAATGAATTTGTACCTTCCACTTCTACTCCTCAGACTAGTGCTGTCTCTACCAAAAATCAAAATGATGGTTTTTCTTCCTCCGTATCTAATTCTTTTCAGTAGTTTGATATAATAGACCATGCTAGGAGAACTAAGATACAGATGTCTGAAGTTGAATATTTACAGGCTAATCCTAAACAATTTGATAGATTAGCCAAATATGTCAAAAAAAAAGTCGTCCCTGTAGGACAAGAGTTTCCCAAAGCTACTCATGACTCCTCCAAAAGTAAACCTACCCAAAACAATCTTGTTACCACTCCCCTTGAAGCCTCTGGGAAAATTGAACCTTTCTATGTTTCTCTATTAGTAAATGGTCATAAATTGAGCAATTGTGTAATAGATTCTGGAGCCTCAGACAATGTTATGCCTACTAAGGTAGCAGATGCCCTTGGCCTCACCTTAACCAAAACTTTTGGGAGGTGTTTCTCTATGGATAATAAGCAAGTTCCACGTTTGGGTCAAATCAAGGACGCCCAATTTGCATTTGCAGCTTTTCCAGATAAGAGAATCAAGATGACAGTCTTGGTAGCTGATGTTCCAGCTTCATACGGCATTCTTCTTGGACGTAATTTCTGCAAGGATGTGGGTGGAGAGTTGAACATGGATTTGTCTGAAGCTAGGATACCTGTTAAAGGTGTCATGCAGAAGCTGCTTCCTGAGAAGGAGGCGAAATACATTGTTACTCAAACATCAAACCCCAAAGCTCAAATTTTGTTTGAGTCCTCGGGAATGGGTAACTATTTTCTATCTACTGAAGATTGTTCTGATTCATCAGATGAAGCTACATCGGGTGATAGCTCTGATATGTCAGATGGAAACTCAGAAGAGTTTTCAGATGAAAGTTCAGGTAAGGGTATAGCAATTCCAGATTCTTCCCTCATCGATGGAGAGGAATCTTCTGACCAAAGGAAGTCCAAGAAGTCAAATTCTGATGGAGTCTAGATTTTAGAATTTGATGGCAGCTGTTCTTCTACCGGTTCTGGAGCCGGAGTGGTCTTGATATCGCCACAAGGTGATATTTTACCTTTTTCATACAAGCTACAATTCAATAATACCAATAACACCACCGAATACGAGTCCTTGTTGCTCGGATTGGAAGCAGCGCATGCTAGAGGTGTTAAGATCCTTCATGCTCAAGGGGACGCCGAATTGGTGGTTTGTCAAATAAGGAATTTGTACCAAACAAAAAATGAAATATTGAGACACTATCGCAATCGCGTATGGGATTGCATTGAAGATTTCGATGCTTTCAATATTTCAGCGGTGCCAAGAGAGTTCAATGACCGTGCAGATTCATTGGTTGTTTCCGCCATTCTCATGGTGCCTCACAAGGATTTCAAAGGAAGCAAGTACACTATTGAGCTGGTATTCCGACCAAGTGTACCTGATAATGCTGACCATTGGCAGGTGTTCAATGGCGATAATCAAATCATTGCTTTCCTAGAAAAGATGGATAGTTTTGATGAGCTTTACTTTGAAGGAAGTGAATCACCACCTCGTGAATATGTTTCTGAGGTAGATTCGCAAACTAGCGAAGAATTTCTACAATTGAAAGGAAATAAAATCCCAAAAGGTTTGGTTTCCCTTGAGAAACTCTTTGATAAACATGACAGGTATATCAAGCAGTGGCAACAACAATAGGATTTGAGTTCCTCCATGGAATTTGAGCAAGTCAATTTGGGTACGGAAATAGATCCTAAGATGGTCAACATCAGAAAATGTTGCACTGCTGATGAAAGATTCAAATTCATCACCCTCCTCCGCCATTACATTGATGTTTTGGCTTACTCCTATGATGACCTGAAGTCTTTCAGGCCTAAGGAGGTTCGACACGAAATTCCCCTCAAGGCTGGATCGTTGCCTTACAAACAGAAGCAGAGGCAATACAATCCAAAGATATCAGGTACGATTCTTTCTGAAATTTAGAAGATGCTGAATGCAAGGATTATTTTTCCAATTCATCATTCCACATGGGTTTCAAACATAGTACCTGTAAGGAAGAAGAACGGAGAAATCCGTATCTGTGTTGATTTCAGAAATCTCAACCAGTCTTCCTTGAAAGATAACTACCCTTTACCCATCATGGACCAAGTATTGCAAATAGTGATAGGTTTAGAAATGCTATCTATGTTAGATGGTTTTTCAGGGTATAACCAAGTGGAGGTAAATGAAGCTGATCAGTTCAAAACTGCCTTCACCACACCACGGGGCACATTCGCATATCGCAGAATGCGTTTTGGTCTAATCAATGCTGGCGCAACATTTCAGAGAGCAATGGATCTTGCTTTCAGAGATGAAATGGGTAAGTTTATCATGGTGTATCTCGATGATTTGACTGTTTTCTCCAAAAACTGTCATGATCATGCGCATCATTTGCGACAAGTGCTGGAACGCTGTTGGCAAAATGGTATTTCCCTCAATCCCAAGAAGTCAGTTTTTGGGGTGACTGAAGGCAAGCTTCTCAGGCACATTGTATCCCGGGAAGGTACTAAGATTGACTTGGAGAGGGTTAAATCTATTCAAAGTCTCACTCTACCAGCAAGTAAGACTGTTGTTCACTCTTTCTTTGGAAAGGTGAATTTTTTGCAAAGGTTCATTCCTGAGTTTGCAGAAAAAACCCGTCACATTGTTAATATGATGAAGGGTAAGGCCACTTTCTGTTGGACCGCGGAAGGCAAGGAAGCATTCAAGGATATCAAGAGAGCTATTGCTCATGCTCCAGTTCTTGTTTGTCCCGACTACACTAAGGATTTCCTAGTCTATAGCTACGCTTCAGAACACACACTTTCAGCTATTCTGGTTCAGCAGAATGAAGAAGGCGTCAAATGCCCCATATCATTTATGAGTTGTCCTCTCAAAGCTCATGAATTGAAGTATTTGAATATGGAGAAGCATGCCTATGCCATAGTCAAAGTGGTTAAGCATTTCAGGTTCTATATTCTAAACTCACACACTGTTGTCATGGTGCCTGATACAATAGTCAAATCTATCCTAACTCAATAGGAGTTCAGAACAAAGAGAGGTAATTGGATCGCTAAGATCCAAGAATTTGATCTGGATATCAAGCCTACCAAGCTTGTGCGCGGTAAAGGTTTGTGTCAATTGATCGCAGATAATGTTCCAAAAGAGATAGGGGACGAAGAAGAAGAAGTTGTGGACATGCCAACCGTCCTTTTTGTTACTACAACTGATGAGTGGTATTCCAATATCGCTCATTTCCTTACCTATGGTGAGTGCCCTTCTCAATTGTCTTATAAGGAAAAGAGAACTGTCAAGTTAAAAGCTACTAACTACGTCCTTTGGGACAATGGTTTGTACAAGAGAAGTCTTGACGGTGTATTTCTCCATTGCGTGGATAAAGTGCAACAAGGTAGACTTTTGGAGTCTTTCCACAGTTTGGCTTGTGGAGGGCATTTTTCAGCACCTGTAACGGCTCACAAGATTCTGCGAGCTCGATACTATTAGCCCACACTATTCCAAGATGCGTACAATTGGGTACGCAGGTGTGAGTTATGCCAACAGTTTGTTGGGAAACCAAAATTGGCAGCCTTACCTCTAAAACTAGTGGTGATTGAGGAGCCTTTTCAGCAATGGGGTATTGACTTCATTGGTGCAGTGAATCCATCATCAAGTGCAGGACATACCTATGTTCTCACTACTACAGACTATTTTACCAAATGGGTGGAAGCTATTCCAGTCAAACACGCCACTTCAGAGGTGGTATGCAGTTTTCTTAAAGAGAACATTATTTTCAAGGTTGGAGTTCCAAACAAGATTGTAGCAGACAATGCTACGTGTTTTTCCTCTTATGAGATTACTGAGTTTTGCTACGAACATGGGATCACTCTTTCCCATTCTTTGAACTATTATCCGCAAGGGAATGGTCAAGCAGAATCAAGCAATAAGAATCTGGTCACTATCATCAGGAAACTGGTAGATGAGAATCAGAGAACTTGGCATAAGGCATTGTTTGATGCTTTATGGGTAGATAGAATTACACCCAAAAGGGCGATAGGCATGTCGCCTTTTCAGCTTCTATATGGTCTGAATGCAGAGATACCGATTACCTTGGAATTGCTAGCATTAAAGTTGGTGAAGGCATTGGAAGATAGAACTTTTGATAGATCTATTGATAAAAGAATCATGTATTTGACTGAACTTGAGGAGCAGCACACTATAGTGGTGGACCGTATTGCTGAGCACCAGAATCAAGTAAAGAAACTCTTCGACAAGAAGACAAAGGCTTGTGAGTTTCAGGTTGGAGATCAAGTCTTGTTGTGGGACAAGAGGAGACAGCCAAAAGGAATGCATGAAAAATTTGATTCCTTGTGGAGAGGTCCATTCACCATTCATCAGTTCTGTGGTGAAAATAGTTTCTTGCTGGAGTATCAGGATGGTACAACATTCTTGTTGCCTCACAGTGGACAACATCTGAAGCACTTCAATCCTTGAAGTTTCAGATAAGTTAAATTGTACATTTGTATAGTTTTGTGTTTTATTTGTGTTTTCATTTAGTCTTTTGTGTCTTTTTCTTTTAGCTTGACTCTATAGCCCAGTGACATGGATGAAGGCACTTAGAGGCTGGATTCTACTCCCCTCAATCGTTTCAAAGTTCGGTTGAAGGAAGTTCCCTAGTTAGAGCCAGCTGTTGTTCTCAAAATCAGCTACGCTCATTTTGGTAGACAACACCACGAAACTTGTCCGTTTCGTGAATCTACACTCTAAGATCGCAAATCAAGAAAAGATTTTCTTGTTCTCGTATCAGGTCATTTGACATTTTAAAACTCGTTTGCGACGTTTCCTTGAATTGATTTCTCAATAATTGCGAAGAACATTCAAGTCGTAAATTGGTTAAGATGTTAATTTAGGTCATTTTTAAGTGTTAGTAATTTTTGACTCTTGATATGCAAGAGCGGCAAAAAATGCCGCTCTTACATATTATTTTTAAGCTTGTTTTTGTTCGATGTAATGACGGCATTTTTTGCTGCTATTACATCTTTTTAGGTTCAAGTGCAGGAGCAGTTAAATGAACCACCATCGCATATGTCTTCCGTCAAAATTTCACCGACATGCAGTGACGACTTTTTTTGCTGACATTACACATTGGTCGATTAAAGTGTCGTAGCAGCTGAAATCGCCGCTCGAGCGAGATCTTTGGGATTTTGATGTCGAGTGCCATTAATAGCCACTCGTGCCAGGCTTTTAAAACTCAATCTCAACCTTTTAAATGCGTTTTCACTCCCATTGTTGTCATTTCTTATGCTAAAGCCGTTTAGTTGCTTCACCGACGTTCTCCTCAACCGCTTGATCGTATACTTCCGAGTTGTGATGGATCTCGCGCTGCAGGTTGGACCTAGGGTTTCAAGGGTTAACGGGTAAGTTTCTTTCATTTTTCTTCCACCGTTGTTACTCATTAACTGCTTGTTAGTTTATAAGGTTTTTGTTAGGTTTTTTCTATGGTTTAAGTTTCGTGTTCGTATTAGAGTTTTTGTTTTCGTTTTGGAGACTTTGTGTCTCTCATCAGTCGAACCTTCACCATTGTACCAAACCACCCGTCATGTGCAACAATGGCCACATTCGCCACTAAACCCTCACCAAATCTACCAAACTCCCTTTGTGTGCAAAGACAGCAGGTTTTTCCGCCCCGACACCAAATGTGTTATCACTCCCATATTGCATAAGCGGCAATTCATGCCGTTCAAACAAGCCAAAACTTTCTCCTTTAAACTGCAATGGCATTTGTTTCCTCCGCCCTAGCATCAAAAACCCTTGAAGTTACTTATTTGCATGAGCGGTGTTTCCACCCGCCCTTACACCAAAACCTGAAATCGCCCCCAACTTGCGAGAGCGGCCAAATTCCCCGCCCGAGCATATTTTCACCAAAGTTGCATGTAGAAGCGGTGATTTTGACCACCTGACCATGATAACTCAAATCTTCCAAAGTGCCTGTAGAAGCGGCCAAATCCCCTGCCCGCACACTCGAAGTTTTTACACATCGCATGTAGAAGTGGCCGTTTTGACCGCTCTAACATGTTAAACATAAATCTTCCAAAGTGCATGTAGAAGCGGCTGTTTTCACCGCTTTTACACCTAGAAGTCCTTCCAACTTGCAAGAGCGGTCAATACACCCGCCCAAGCACATTTCCCTAATTTTTCCCTAACACTGGAAATTCACATTTCAAAGCTGAAAGCCCGCTTTCACCCTTGCCTCGATTTGCGCACTCAAGCCCTTTTAACGCATGCTTTCCCATCCATGATCGTCAAAACGCAGCTGACCCAGTTTATCCAATTTTCTCCTAACTGCGAGATCATGGCCTTTTGCAGTTCTCAGTTAGCATTCGTGGTGGTGTTCGAATTCATAGTTTTCTCCAGGGCTCATGTCAGAATCATCTCCTTCAAAGTCCAGAGCCATGAAGTACAAGTACCAGGGTGTCTTTCCAGTAACAGCAGTTCAGTCAAATGTTGATGAAATCAGAGACATTGAGATTGGACATGTAGATATGGCTGAATTCATAGATAGAACTAAACAAGCAAACCCCTCTCGGCATTTGCAGAAAATCATTGACAGCAATATCCATTTGGTAGCATCCTTTCCTGTCAGTGCTCATAATCCAGAATTTGTTCTACAAGTGGCCAACCACTACAATAGGGACACTAGAGCCGTGACAGACTCACAGGGGAATGTTATCATGAGATTGGATGCAGAGTTCATGGACAAAATCTTCATGTGTCCACCACTTGAAAATGTCAGGCAAATTGATTTTGCTCAAGGTTAGCAAGATTATGACAATGATTTGGAATCTGCTAGGAGGCACATAAATAGCAAATGGTTAAAGATTCCTAGGGCAACTTTGACCAAATGGCCAAAAGACCTTCACAAGAGTGATTTTGTGGAAGAAGTGTGTGATATGATTACTTTGTTGAGTCGCATCAGAGGACTCCCTTCTGCCTCCAAATTCCAGGATTGGATGTATACTTACATCAAGGTGATCCTACGGGGTAATCAGAAGATATTTTGGGCTGAACAGATCAGTAATGCTTTGCACGAGCAACTGATAAGGGTCAATACTACCTTCAAATTTTACATGACCTCTTACCTTGTATATGCTGCTGCAAGTATGAGGAACTTTCCAGGTTTGACCCAGGTAGGGGATAGGAGATTGGTCCCAGTATATGAATACTACCCCCAAATCACTCTGAAGGGGTCGATTCACCATTTCAGAAGAGTCAATGATGCGTTCTTCTCAGTTTTCATGTGCTTGTGGAATGGTACACTGGTTCAAAGAAGAGTTTCTGATGAAGCATGGCAGGTTGTAAATTCTTTTGGCTGTTTGTTCCTACAATTCCCCACCTTCACTTATCTTCAGGTGGGATACTATCCTGGTTACCCTTACATGCTACCACGGTATCCCAGTGATCGCATTGTTCTTATGGAGCTTTGCAGACAACTGATTGTGGTTCATAACAAACAGATGGAGCTTAAGAAGTCAGGAATAAAGTTTCCTATTAAAATTGGGAGGTATTCAGTTTAGTCTGCAAACAAAGCTAAGATAATTGACTCCGAGTTGCAGTTAGTCACCATGAAGACCTACAAGAAGAGAAATCATTTTGACTTCAGAAGGGTCCAAGACAAGATCAAGAGGAAGTCAAATTTTCATGAGCCGATGGTGGAAGACATATGGGCAAATCTCAGGACCCAAAATGAGATCAGAAAACTAGATTTTTGTAGGCTTCATCTGAGCCAGATTGAAGAACTGGGACTAGCTAATATTCCAGATGGAATGGAAGATGATGGAGATGTCCTAGATCATGAATATGAGGCAAAGAATGTTGAAGCTTCACCTCTCCCAGAGGTGAAATGGTCAGTCAAGGAAGAGACATCCATCAGGAAAAGATTCCAACCTATATTAGCAAACACCAACTTGTGGTTGGAAAGTAAAGGGATCAAGTTGAAAGAGTTCCTTATAGGATCTGAAGAGGGAACACAGGAGCAAATAGGTAAGAAGGTTGAGAACCGAACCAAGAACAAGAGTAATACCCCTTCTTCCTCCAAGGTACACAAACCAAAGATCAAATTTGTATCCAAGGGAGGAAAGAAGAAGGAAACCACAGAGGCTTCTGATGCCACTAAGTCAGATGTTGAAGACATCAGTGATGATCATATGGAAGTTGAGGATGTTGAGACTGAAGAACAAGGTGTTCAAAGGTCTAAAACAAAGGTATCTACAGAAGCTGAACAAGGTGAAGATGAAGATACAGAGGTAGAGCGACTTGATGGTTCCCCACAGACTCCTGTGAAAGACCTTCCATCTAATACACAAGTTCTTACACCTTCTCCTCATGTTTCATTTTCTGATGGTTTGCCAGTGATTTCTAATGTTCCTTTTTCTCCCATTTTTGTTGTTTCTTCTGACAATACTCCTCAATCCATGAGGGCTAGTCTTGGGACCATTTTTGATTCTTCTGGTTCCATTCCAAGCTTATCTTCCCCTTCTTTTGATATCGGGGAACAGACTGTTCTGGAGAACCTTCTTGATGCTTCACAAAAGGTGGTTGATACAGGTGTTGTGTTTACCAACACAAGTCCAATTGTCACCATCATGGGTATAAGCATAGAGCCAACCAAGCAAGTAGTGGATCCCCCTCCAGCTGTCGATGCATCTATACTTCCTCCATGGCTATCTGCCTACACTCCAAAGAGGAAGAAACAAGCTATCTCACCTGATGAGATTGACATTGAAAAGCTGTTGCCCGTGAAAGCTAAGAATCAAAAGAAGAAGCCTAAGACTGTTTCTAGGCTGGTCACTGAAAAAGGAATCAGATATGCCGAAATTGCCAAACCTCCTGAAGATGCCACAGTTGATACTTTTGACGTGAGCAGTTATGTCATTTCAAGGGTTGAACTTGCTAAAGTGACTCATGAAGGGGTCAAAGCAGATTTCCAAACCACTGCCACTACTCTACTAGAAAAGTATGATGAAGCCAAGATGGAAAAAGAGCAATACAAAGCAAAAGCAGAACAACTGGCTGCTATCCTTTAGAAAATAGTAAAGTCATCAGAGATAGTGGAACCAATGGCAGTGACAGTGGAAGATCCCCTGATACAGAAGGTTGAAAAAGCCCAAGCTAGAGGCAAAATAGTGGGGGATGTAGTGGAACCGTTGTTGGCCTAAGGACGAGTTCTGTTGAAAACCGTTGTGGAAAGAAAGGAGAAAATGGACAAGGGCAAAGCTGAGATGGATAATCTGGTGGATCTACTTTCACAAGAGCTGCAAGATCAAGAGGAGAGTCTAGAAGAGTGGATAGATATGAAGAAGATCAAGATAAAGAATTTGATCACCATAGGGGTCGTCACCAATAGGGAATCATATCTCAAGACTAAGGAGACTCTAGCTCATCGTATTTTCATAATAAAGAGTCTACTTGAAGATCTGTGCCAAGCTTGAGAAGCCAGCGAAGATAGTGATGTCACACTCCTACATCGGCTGGAAGAACTTCCTTGCACCTTGACAAGGGAAGATCATAGCTTCCTCACGGCATAGGAAATGATAAGTTCTTTTGAAGAAATGGTACAAAAGAAATTTGAAGAGGAAGCTCCCTCTGTGCTCTCAATGGACAACCTGTATGATCAACATTCGACTCTGGAGAACCTGAAGGATAATTTAGAAAAGCATGAAAAGGCAATAAAGGCAGTGAAAGATTCAATCCTTCGAGCTCGCACCATCTCTGAAAACACAACAAAACCAGATGCATGTGAGATGTCAGTTGTTCAAACCATGTATCAGAACTTCCTAAGGAACAAGGATGGAGGAAGCTAATGCCTTAGCTTATTTTTCTTAGTTTTTATGTAAATAGAATTTTGTTTTGGACATCTTCACATGTAATTTTCCAAAATGTAATTACATGTGAAACAAGAGAAGTCATAAGTCAAATAGGACTCTCTTATTGAATAAGTCAAATTAGTTGTAGATTTCCTAGATTTTCTCAATGTCTTTCCCTATAAATAAAGGGGACCTCTTTTGTAAATACTATCTTTTGTCTATTGCAAGAAAACTCTGGCGAATTGAGAAGCAAATCAAGACTTTGTGCTTTTTGTGAAAATCAATATTCAAATATTTATCAATACAAGAAAGCAAGTTCAATTCCAATCTTTGTCTTGGAATTATTTGTGTTGTGATAGTTTTGTTCTTACGTCTTGCTGTCATAATCTTATTTGATAATAATTGAAGTGTGGAGTTTGTTTCAAGTGATTGGAGAGCGCTCTTAATTTGATTCTGATAAACTTTGTGTTATCAAATCAGTTGTGGGTTATATGTTCATGTTTGTGAGAATACAATAGTTTGGAGACTTTGTGTTGCAAGTTGTTCTATTTGATTTACTTTTATCATCTTGAAGAGGAGTGAAGACTTTGGGCTGCATTCTACTTCAAATAGTTCTGTTTACAAGTAATCAGTGAGGTAACAGAAAACTTTGTGTTTCTGTGATTTTGTGATAATTTATAAGTTTTATATCAAGAGTTTGAAATATATACATCTATCCTGAAAAAAGAGAATGAGATGAGATGGAACCACCACCAACATAGTTTTTAGTGTAAATAAATTTGATAAGTTGTTTGATTTGCAAAAGTTAAATAATTAGAGGGAACCTCCCCTTGCTGAGAGGAGAGACTTTGTCTCATCATAGCTGTGGCTGATATATCCATTTTGCCATTAGCGAGTTAACGACAAAATATTCACCCAACAAACTACAAACACTCCCACCAAGAATTTCATAATTCAAACTTGTCATGTCAGCATAGGACCTAATTAATAGTCACAAGACGACACTCAAAATTTGGGCCTGACCCAAAATAGGGCAGGACTAGAGCGCGAGTGTCCAAATCCTCACCCCCTATTTTGGGTAGGGTTAGGTTCAAGGAGTCCCCCTAGGGCCCATTTGACATGAAACCTAGGGTTCATTCCATCGGGATGTCAAAATATGATGCAAGATGTCCTAGATGCACACTAAAGACCTGGGAGATAAACCTTATGAGGGAAAAGCGCCCAAGGGGACATTTTCCAACGTTACAAAATCTATGGCCTAACTATCCACAATTAAAACATGTGCCTTGGAAGCCTCTACTTTGGCCTCTTCCATATCTAACTCTACCTCTCATGGGGTATGGTCTTGAACTTGTTTCATCCTTCTCCTTTGACTTTTTGATGGGATGGCCTCCTTACCATGGCTGTGGTTTTTCTATTGCTGCACTTTTGCTTTGCTGAATCCACCTTTGCTCTTGTTTGTTCCTTGGTTTCTTGCCAATTTCTCTTCCACCTTTAGAGCATATTGATATGCTTCTTCCACATTTCGCAACCGTATCATGCTAAGTTCATCTTAAATGTTCAACCTCAATCCATTAACATATCTTGCTACTTTTTCATGGTCTAACTCATTATGACCAAATCTGATGGAAATCTTATAAAACTCCTTTGTATAGGCCTTCACACTTAACTCCCTTTGTTTTAAATTTTACAATTTCTTGAGAAGTTCAAGCTGATAATCACTAGGTAGAAACTTAGCCTTCATCTTGCTTACCATTTGATCCCACCAAGTAATCTTATCTCTACCATTTCTTCTTCTCTTAGTTTGCATCTCTTTCCACCAGAGTGTTGCATGACCTTGCTTGATCAACCTTCACTCTTTTGGGGTCCTCTACTTCATCATACTCGAAGTATTCCTCCATCTCTGTTATCCAGTCAATTAGTTCATCTGGTTCTAAACTTCCTAAGAAGCTTGATAACTCTACCCTTGTTCTTTTCCCAATATTAGAAATAGCTCTTATAAGCCTTCTTTCACCTGCATCCATATCTCCATCTGCATTGTCACCTTCTTGTCCAACCATTTTTGTTCCTTTTTCATCATCTTCACTATCACTTTCTTCATGTGCTCTGCCTCTTCTCGTTCCACCTTCTATTGCATTCATTCTTTCTTTGCATTCCCCTTAGGGTTTCCAACACCTCATCTATTCTTCTTGCTAGTTGTAGAGCTACAATCTCTGCCATCCTTCTCCTTGGTGGCATCTTGCTACTCTAACTCACCTTCTTTTCCTTTTCCTTCTTACTACAGTCTTCTAACTACAATATGCCTTGTTGTAGGGACACACCTACAGTTCCACCTCATAGGGATTCTTCCAACCCCAATCTCAACTCACTATCCTTCTTCCCAGAGCTGTAGCTATGCTCTGATACCACACTGATGGCACCCACCCCCTTGTAGGCACCTAAAAACCCACTACAATGAGCAAACATGTGGAAAAGGGGGGGTTGTGTTGTTTTAAGCAACCTCACACAACCTTTACAAAGGTCTACACATGTGTTGTAGGCCCAATAATCAGCTTTGGAGGCATAAAAACAACTGCAGAGACACAAACTAAGTTGCTGCCAAAAACAAATTGTTGTTGTGGGTAGCTACAACCATGGCTATAGGTGACTATTTGCATAAAAGACTTGAAACTTGCAAAATGAAAACCTGGACTTTTAGAACAACAAATTTATATGAAATTTCTTATAACCACACACACACATGGATAAAAGTTATGAAAAGGAAAGATTATATTAACTTAAAAGCTCAACTTCCTACACACTTATATATGCATTTATATAAATATTTGCAGAATAAACACTCTCTGTCATTCCTCTCTCTTTCTTTTTGTCCTCTTACTGTCGGCTACAGGTCTCTCTGACTACTACAAAACATTCTTTTTTCTATTGTCCTCTGATATTCCCTGTTATTCTCTTCTATTCTCTTGTTTTTGCTATTCTGGCCTCTTCTTCCTCTCCTCTCTACTCTATTTTTCCACTATTCTAATCTTCTTCTCAAAAACTATCCCAAAATATGGAAGCTCCTTCCCCCAAAATTCTCCAAAAATCTTGCCTAAAACTGCTGCAACGTTTAAAACCCTTCAAAAATTCCTCCACCTACCTGTTTTTGTGTTCAAAAACTCCCACCCACTTTTGCCCTTTTCGTTTCTTTCTTTGTGTTTCTCATTAAATGGGCTCACGAGAGGTAGTTTCGCTGTCCCAAATAAAACAAATTTGAAATTTAAAATTTAAACTCCAGCTACTTTCTTCACGTGGCAATAGCTGAGGGAAAATTTAAAAAAATATTTAAAACAAAATGATGCCCCTACATCATTTTAGAATGGAGATTTTGTTTATCATATGGAAAAATAAAATTGTTGTTATTTTTTCTCGTAATGTTGTTGATACAAGTTTTTCTACACACACCAATTCTTTGTTGATCATAAATGTGTTTATGAAAATCCAAGTGCAAGCTAATAAAAGGCCCTTCTTAATGTGCACCCAATTCAACAATCAAAGGCATTTTTTTTCATTTTAAAGTAGGTCAACTATTTACCACTTTTGTACATGAATGAGCTGATAGGTGGATTGACAAGTAGTCTCTCTTGGAAACATCAAGTCTTGGGTTCAAATCTAAAACATTTTACAACTTAGAAAATTTCAAAAAATTGCAGATTGAGTGCATTTTAAGAAGCCCTCGGGGGCAACAACACAGGAACTCTATTTGTTTCCACCAACACATGCAGAGCCATCGTAGATAGTCCTCTTCTCTACCAACTAGTCAACACATCTATTGGTCATCACCACCATAGGTGGGCCAACACTCTTAAGCATCCTCTCAAAGATGAAAGTGAGCCCCTCCTTGTGGACAAGAGAAGTTTCCTTATTTGGCTCTTGTTATTTTGCCACAACAAAATGATACTTTGCCTCCAGTATATGTGTGTGATTTATAGCCTCATGAGAAGGAGAATGAAGATAATGTTTTCACTAGAAGGGAGCCAATTGAAGATGGAAAAAATTGCCTAATGGAAGTTGAAGTAACCTGATTTATCAAGATTTGTCTTCAAATACTATAGCGTTAGCTACTTAGTCTTATTTTATTATGTTTAATTTTATGACTTTATGATTGTCTAATTGACTATTAAATTGTTATTAATTATTGTGTAAAATTTACTGATGTCAAAACATAATAACATTTTCATCCAATTTTAAAAAACAAAGTGTAATTTTTTCATTTAAATAATATAAAATTCTATTTCATAAAAAAATAGATTTTTTGTTTACATCTGTCTATATCATGGCTTCTCCTCTTCCCTCTTATTTTAGATTTTTTGGTGTGTAATCAAATCAAAGGAGGACTGTTGCTTTTTTATTTCCCCACTCTAATTTACTTTGAATGTGTGTGTTTGGCAATTCAAAAGTTTTTCAATGCAATTTAATTAGATTGTGTGTGCTTGACACTCCAAAGATTTTGTGATTCTCAATCAATGTCTGTAAATATATTGGACAATTCAAAAGTTTTTCAATGTAATTTAATAGCATTGTATGTGTGCTTGACACTCCCAAAGTCTTGAGATTCTAGTCAATGTCAGAGTCAACACTCCACCATATTTTTATAATCATCTAATTTACTTTGATTATGTGCATATTTGACAATTCAAAAGTTTTTCAATGTAATTTAATTAGATTTTGTATGCTTGACACCCCAAAGATTTTGAGATTCTCAATCAATGTCTACATAAGTACTTAACAATTCAAAAGTTTTTCAATATAATTTAAAGTTTAACTGGCTAAAAGAAATAGGTATCATGTGACCACTTATTCATTTAAAAAGTAGTAAACATCTCAAACTATTTAGTCATAAGCATTTTCATGTGAGATCCATGTAATATGTACACGTGAGATCTATCTACTATTTCTTTTATCCTTGAAACAAGGACATCTATGTGGAGTGCAGTGTATTTCTTTGAAATTTTTTTAACAATATTTGTTATTTTTCCTATTGTCTTAAATAAAATACATTGTTTTTTATAATGGACCTACATTCATTATAAAATTTAAAATATATATTACTAAAGAAAACATAATACCTATTATAATTTTTGGAAAGCTAATACTAAGACCTACATACTTACAAAATGCAATTTCCAAATGACTTCATTTGATTGCTCAAAAGATGAAGCAAAATTGTTTTTTAGTTAGCATTTTGATAAATGTAGAGAAGACTCTGTTAGGGGTTTGATTTAAGCCTAGGCAGGTTCTATCCAAGGGGATTTGATCTAACCCCCATGCTTAAATCATTGATTTTCTAAAAAATATGTGATTTCATGCAAAAAATAGGATGTCCCACAAGTGGGATGCACTATTATAGAATCATCCAGGGGTTTGACCTAGGCAGACAATAACATTAAAAAGATTAAGTTAAACAAAGAAGGAACTTCAAAAGGTAAAACTCCATGTTGATGGGATTTATTTGCACCCACGATTCCTCCTATTTGCACTTGAGATTCCTCCTAGTTATAGACAAACCACAACAGATAGGAAATCTTGCAAATGTGGGACTCTTGCGATTCATAGGATAACTTCTAAGATTTTAGAAGCTGGCTCTTAGTAAGAATCTCGTAATTTCTTTTTTGCGGCAAGTGCACCAAGTTGTTATACAAAAAAGTACCCAGATAAGTAATTTTTTCAATAACGTGCTCATGTTATGTTTAAATGGCTATAAAACGCTTGTGTTATGGCTTGGTGAATACCAAGCCATAACACGGTCGCATTTTGTGGTCCACAAAATGCGAACGTCTTTTGTGGTCCACAAAACACGAGCACATTTCCTGCACTAGAAAATGCAACCACATTTTGTTGTCAACAAAAATAAAACATGCTCACATTTTTTGGACCACAAAATGTGAGCACACCTTCCCATTGCATTTGGTTGAAATTTTGTAAAGATTTTACACATTTTGTTGAACACAAAACATGAGCATACTCCTGCCCATTGCATTTGGTTGAAAGTTTCTAAAGACTTTTCAGCAAATCCATTTTGTTAGTATCATGCAATTAGGGAATTCCATGAGAACACATTTCTTTGAGGCATTTTGTCAAATAGTTCATGTACCTTGTATATGCTTCCACATTTTGTATCTCTATCTCTATCTCTTCCTCTCACTATATCTATCTCTCATTGTCACTCTTCCACTCTTTATCTCTCCCTCTCTATCTATATCCCTAAATCCCCCCTCTTTCCCACTCTCTATCTATATCCCTTAATCTCCCAACTATTTCCCCCCCTCTCTCAATGTCTCTATCCTCCATCTCTTTTGCCTCTCTCTCTCTCTCCCCTCTCTATCCATATCCCTCAATCTCCCTCATCTCTTCCACTCTCTATCCATATCCCCCAATCTTCCCCTCTATATCCCCTCTCTCTATCTCCCCCATCTCTCTCTCAATGTCTCTATCTTCTATCTCTACGTATTAGTCCCTCTCCCTCCATCCCTCTCTATCTCTCCCTCCATCCCTCTCTCTATCTCTCCCTCCCTCTCCTTCTCTTTATCTATATCTCCTAATCTCCCCCCCTCTCTCCCCTTCTCTCCCCCTCTCTATCTCTATCTATGTTTCCCTCTCTATCTCACCACCTTCTCTTCAAGGATCCTAGCTTCAAGGATCTTGATCTATTCTATCATGGTGGCTATGAGAGCTCCTAAGATAGCATCTCCTATGTTTTGTATTTCTCCATCATGAGGTTGGTTTTATTTAGTAAGTGAGGGTTGAGTAGTCATGTTGGTTATTTCCACAAGGAAGCTTTCTAGTACCCCTTGGCATACTTCATCTCATTCATGTTGATAAGCTATATAGGGAGCCTCTCATGCTATACAAGATTCTTCTAGGTCTTTCTCTAAGAGTCTCACCTCATTGTCAATTCAAGTGGTAGTGTCTTTGTAGTTTGTGATGGCATGACCCTAATGATGGATTTTTTTATCAAATGAGCACTTGAGTGCTCTAATTTGATCTAGGTTCCAAACTAGGTTATCAAAAGTGATGAAGTTATGTAGTCATTTTTGTCCACCATTTGAGTTAACATTCTTATAATCATACCTATTTGAGATAGGTGCTAATGGATTGGGAAGGATGTACTAGTTGAATGAAGGAGGGATAGCTAGCTCTATGGGACCTTGTCCCTATTGTGTTATTGGTCTAGACATATTCAAGGGTACTATAAGTACCACAAGAAAATGGGAAGACAAGGTGAGTGAAAGGTGGAAGAAAGAAAATGAGAGCGCTTGTCTAGAAGAATTTTCCTTTCATGTTAGTTTCACCAAAATATGTGATATTCTAAATCTTCTCATTACAAAAAGTGAATGAGGTGGACTCAAAACAAAACATGCAATATGTTCTACACCCGTATTGATGGTGTGAATTGAATTACTCCTGCTCTTCCAAAACAATCTAGCTAAGAAAAGGAGAATTTGGCTAATCACTCTCATCTCATGGCAAGAGGATCTCATCGATGGTAGTGATATGGTTGTGTGGAATGGGAGTCATGTCACCAAGTCCACTCACTTCATGAGGAAGGAGTTCCTAGTGGTAGACTATGATGTTGATTTGAGGTGTGGAATGTGGAGTGGTTGTCACTTGAAATATTGGAGATAGAGTGAGAATGACAAAGAGAGATAAAGAGAGAGAAATAGAGGGAGATATGGAGAGAGATAAAGAGAGAAAGGGAGGGGGAGAGAGATGGAAAGAGAGGGAGGATGGAGAGATAGGGCGAGAGAGGAAGGGAGAGAGGGAGGATGGAGAGATGGAGAGATAGAGGGATCAATAGATATAGATATAGAGGGGGAGATAGGGGTGATATATATATATATATAGAGAGAGAGAGAGAGAGATCTAAATGGAGATGGAGAGATATATAAAGAGATAGAGATAGAGAGAGTGAGAGAGATCTATATGGAGATAGAGAGAGGTGGGGAGATAGAGAGGGAGAGATATATAGATAGAGATAAAGAGAGGGAGAGAGGGAGTGATCAAGAGACATAGATAGAGAGAGACAGCAATGGAGAGGGATGGAGAGAGAATTAGAGGGGCAATATTGAGAGATTAGATATATAGATAGAGAGAGTAGATAAAGATATAGAGAGGGGGCAAGTGCACCAAGTTGGTATACAAAAAAGTGGCCAAATGAGTAATTTTAGCAATAAAGTGCTCGCATTATGTTTAAATGGCCATAACACAATTATGTTTAGGCTTGGTGAATACCTAATTAGTCTACAAATACAAGTAACTAAAATCTACATGCATATAGAAGCCTAATTAGTCTATAAAATCTATGTGAGTTTCTATAAAAGGAACTAAAATAATCAAATACAAGTAACAAGAATCATTGTTCTAACAACTTAGATTCATTCTTATAGCCCCCATCTCTACTCTATTAGAGGAATCCATCTCTTTAATCTCACCACCTCTCTCTTTTATCACCTCTCCCTATATTGCCTCTACATCTATTACTATATGTTTTTTTTTGGGTGGTGGTGGTGGTGGTGGTGGGATTGTCCTAGTCTACATATATTGTTCTGTCTGTCCCTATGCTCTACATGGCATTGCCCCTCTTAGGGATTTTGTAATGGAGACCTCAAGAGTTAATGGTATTGATTATATCCTTTTCATAATTGTGCCCCCCATATGCCTTAGATTTATGTATATTGGTTCTAAATGAGGTGGTTTACAATATAAGATTTCTCAAACTATTAGGCACCCTATCAATTAATTGCACCTCCACCATCTTGATCGTGTCCACAAATGAGGTGGTACTATTGCATGCCACTATTGATATGGAATCCTCATCCCATAGCACCACCATGTCCCATAGGGATCAACAATCATGTTGTAAGCAGTCAAATTAACCCTATCCTAAATTGAGTTGAAAAGTAGCCTTTGTTTCTCTCTCTCTCTCTCTAACTTTTCATTTATCAATATTTTATTTGTTTCTCTTTTCTCTCTTTTTATATATCTTTGTTTCTTTCATGAATTCAATCATTATTGTTTATTTATGACATTCTTTATATTTATGTATCCTATTTTCATTCTATTCTTCTATTTCTCTAACTCTTTTTGTTTGTTTGTTTGGATATCATCTTATCTCTATCTCTCTCTCCATTTTGTTCTCTCACTTATTTTTTTCTAAACCTTTTTGTTTCTATCTTTTACCATTTTTTTGTCTCTTTCTTTATTTCTCTCATTCTTTCCAATTGTGTTTATTTTTACCTTTATTTCATTATATACTTATTTCCTATTGTATAATCTTTTTCTTTGTATCTTTCACCATTTCTTTTTGTTTATTTCTTTATTTCTCTCTGCTACACATATGGTTGCTAGGATTGTCATTATTGTCAACACTGCCACTAGGTTGTCATTGATGTCAAGACTATCATGGTGGTGTGCTGGTGTTCATGGTTAAATGTCATATCCCATCCAACAAGAGAAGAAGATATAGTTCATGGTTGGATTTCATGTCCCATCAAACAAGAGAAGAAGATACAGTTCACATCCCATCCAACAAGAGAAGGGAGAAGATATAATTCATATTAATATGGGAATTAGAAGCACGTAGATGTTTAGATGTATTTCTGATGTTATTGATGGCCTAAAGCATGTATGTTCCAAGTTCCATGATGATTGGAAATTACTGAAAGAGTGTTTTGTTGCTGACTTCTTGAAGATAGTGTTGTCTCTATGAAGGTGTTATGTGTATGACAATGGAATGCTCCACATTCCTTTGCATTTGTAGATATGGCCATGTGGTTCTAGAATTGTGTTCAGGATGCTATGAAGGTGATAATTCTAAATTTTTAGTTCATTTTTCCTTCCATTGTGAAATTCATGCATGATAGAGTACTGGCATGTGTTTTGGTAGAGTAAACTAATGTTGAAGGCCTATTGGCATGCTCCACATTCCTCCAAAAATGAATGTTTTCCCTTGTGGTTTTGAGAAAATGTTTATGGATGTGTATTACATGCTTTCTTGAAGTTTCAAGGTCCTTAGTGGTCCGCAACTCAATTTTTCAAATGACAGTAAATTGTAGTGTGTTTTGGATGTAAATTGTTCTCAGAGTTCATGTTTGAAGTTGTGCGGTACAATTCTTTGATGTGTGGTGGCAAAGGAGTAGTTACAGATGCTATATGAGTCATGTGGACTCATATAGAAAAATTTTCATGAAGATCTTTCTTGTTTCCAGTACCGCACCAAGTTTTCAAGTTGATGTGACCATTATGGTTCAAGGTTCATGTGTTTTTGGTTAAAGCTATCCTATTTTCAAATGAGCAGAGTGTGTGGATGTAATTCCTTGATGTTTGAAGCTATGAAGGATGTTTTGGACCTAGTTAAGCAAGTGTTGTCTGCAAGGCATGGGTCTTCTACTGGTGTGACATGTGGTTTCACTTAGGACCTATCTTCTACATGTTTCATGTTGTGCATTGTCTAGCCAACTTGTAAATGTACTTTTCATGTTTTATCTGGCTAACAAGCAATGTAATCATAAGTAGATAAAGAGCAGAATGAATGCATTGTTGATGTGAGACTAAAGGAGAAAGAGCAGAAGTTGTTGATGTTGTCCTAATTCATCTTGAAGAATTATATGTGATAGTGATCAAGTTTAGAGTGTGCCTAACTAATTATATCATCATAAGAAAGTGTGAAGAGGCAGAAATGTAATCATCAAAGGTGTGAGTTTCAATATCAGTTTTCAGATAGTGGAAGAACTATCATACTGTAATCTTTTGTAAGTGTGTTCACATTGTAGGGAGCAGTAGCTTCCTTGGGAGTGACCCTAAAACAAAGTCTTCAAGGAGTAGTAGCTTCCTTGGGAGTGACCCTAAATCAAAGTTTTCAGAGAGTAGTAGCTTCCTTGGGTTGTAGTCCTAAAACAAAGTTGTTATTTGAGCTTCAAATATTGTGAGTTAATCCTCACTGTGGTTTTTCACTTTTTAGGGTTTTCCATGTATATATGGTCTTATTTGTTGATATGCATTGTCTTAATCTTTCATCCTTATGATTATATTGTGATGCTTAAGTTTTAATTTGCTCCAGATTAGTTGAAGTTGTTAAAATTGAAGATTGTCTAGATACTGATTCATCCCCCTCTTAGTATCTTGGTGTGTTCAATAATTGGTATCAGATCCAAGTTCTTCTAAGGGAAGCTTAATCGATTGAGGAAGGTCCGAGATGGTACAAAATGGATCCAACAAGAAACCTAGGTTTGATGGAACAAATTATGCTTTTTGGAAGCTAATGATGGAAGCTTATATCAATTTAGTAGGGTGTGGTGTTTGGGAATATGTCAAGTCTGGTTACACTATTCCTGCTACTATTCCTACAGATGTAGATGAAGTTAAGAAGTATGATAACAATACCAAGGAAATTTTTTCTAATATGAGTGGGTTAGATGATTTAGAACTTTCAAAGGTAATGAGTTGTAGTTCTGCTCAAGAAGTTTGGGATAAACTTAAAACCATTTATGAAGGAGATAAGAAAGTAAAGCAAGCCAAGATGCAGATCTTCAAGAGAAAATTTGAGAACCTAAAGACGTCAGAGGATGAAGACATTGTTGGATATATGCTCTGAGTGAATGAAGTGGTCAATGGCATTACAGGTCTTGGTGGAGAAGTAAAAGAAGATGAGATTGTGAAAAAGGTCTTGAGATCTCTTCCCAAATCTTACAATCATAAGGTATCTGCCATTGAGGAAAATGTAGACTTGGATACATACACTGTAGACAAATTATTTGGTTCCCTTACTACCTTTGAAATGAGAGAGTTTGGCAGTGATGCTTCAAAGAAATAAGTTCCTTTCAAATCCAATATGAAGACAAAGGAAGAAGTTTTTGATGAAGATGAAAGCTCTGATGAAGTTTAAAAAAAATTTTGTGAGAAGACTAAAGAAAGGCAGTAGCAAATACAAAGGTAAGTTATCCTTCAAATGTTTCAATTGTGGAAAGGTTAGTCATTTTGCTTCTAAATGTCCTTTCAAAGAATCAAGCGGTAGTAACAAAAGAGACAAGTTCAAGAGAAGTTTGTATTAGATAGAAAGCAATTATTCTTTAGAAGATAAGGATCATGATGATTCAAATGATGAAACACTTTTCATGGCCTTGAGTGTTGGTGACAAAAATGATGATATTGGAAAATGTGAAAAGACTGATGCCTTGCAAATAGAATAGAACAATGAAAGATAAATGGTTGTATGGACTACCTTTCATGCAAGAGAAGAAGCCAAGGCTTGGGTAATTGATAGTGGATGCTCAAATCATATGACTGGTGACAAGGAGAAGTTTATCAGCCTTGAAAAGTGGGATGGTGGTGCTGTCAAGTTTGGTGGTGATGAGTCAACATAGATTTGTGGAAAAGGTGCTATAACTATTGATAGGAAGAATGAGATTGAGGATGTCCTCTGTGTCAACGGGAAAAAAAAATCTTCTCAGTGTCAGTCAGATGTGTAACAAGGGGTATCATCTTGCTTTTCATGCCAAGGGTTGTGAAATCAGAAAGGCAAGATCCAGAAAAATAGTTGCATAAGATATCAAGACATATGGTGACATCTATCATTTGAAGGAGGTAAATGGAAGAACATGTTTGTTGGCTCAATCCAGTGAATGTTGGCTATGGCACAAGAGAATGGGACACATCAATTTGGATAATATGGTAAATATTAGTTCTACCCATGTAGTGAGAGATATGCCTAAGATAATCAAGCCTACAAATACAGTATGCATGGGATGTCAAATGTGAAAGTAGACAAAGACAAACTTCAAAAGCAATGAGTATTATTATTCAAAGACATTGGAGCTGATTCAAATTGATCTACGTGGCCCTACAAGAGTAACGAACGAATAAGGTGAGAGGTATTTCATGTTGCTTATTGATGATTATTCTAGAATGAGTTGGGTTACTTTCTTAAGAGAAAAATCAGATGCCCTTGATAAATTCAAAGTGTTCAAAGCTATGGTTGAGAATGAAGTAGATGCCAAGATCAAATGTCTAAGGTCTAATAGAGGAGGTGAGTTTACTTCAAATGAATTTGAAATTTTTTTTGAAGATAATGGTATTAGGAGACATATGTCAGCTCCTAGGACCCCTTAGCAAAATGGGGTGATGGAAAGAAAGAATAGGACTATGCAAGAGATGTCTAGGGCAATGTTGAAAGATGTAGATCTACCTGATATGTACTAGAATGATGTAGTTCAAGCTAATGTCTATCTAATTAATTGAGTGCAACTGAGGGTCAACAGCACAAAGACCCCTTATAAGCTATGGTATGGGAGACCTCCCATAGTCAGATACTTCAGTATCTTTGGTAGCGAATGCTATATCAGAAGAGATGAAGAAGATAGGCTACATCTTTTATCCTTCTTTTCCTTCTATGATATGTTGCTTCCTTTAGTTGGCTAGGGTTTTTATACAATTTTAGGTCACAGATAAAATCTACATCATCTTGAACCTTTTCATCGATAGTATGTGAGAAAGGAGGAGTGGAGGCTCTTGTCACTGTGTAGTCAAGGTTTGTAACATTAAATGAATAATATAGCAAGTCCAAGGTTGATATATCTATCTTTCCTCTAGTTGATGGAGGCTCTATTAGAGATGTTGGTTGCAATATTCTTTTTCCTAATTCTCCTGTGGAAGACATCATTTTCTTTTGTCTGTAAGATATTTTATTTTCACCCTTTTTATCTTTAGTTGTTCTATGTTTTCTTTTTCTTTCTCCCATTTTGTGAATACCTTCCAGACTTCTCCTTTGGATAGTTGCCATTAATGATCTCACTTGCTTGATGATCCTTCCAAATTTCTTTACAACTACAATTGCTTTTATTATGAGATTACAGGGAATGATTTGTGGCAACTTCAAATATTATGTTGTCCTTTCTTGTTAGTATTTATTGAAGACATGTACTGCAGAGTGAATGCATGCAATAAATAACTACCTTTTTCAAGAACTCATGCGTGCAGCTGGAAAGGTGGCAAAATGCCTTTCTTGTATCTTTATGCTTCCACGTTTGATTCTTCACTTCTATAGCTAGTCCTTTCATAAGGAAAATTTAAATTTCTTATCCTTTTCCGTTGATTCAGCCATTAAAAAATGCTTAAAATGCTCAAAACCATTATTTATTTTTTTACTAACAAATATATACAAACATTTCAAAACATACCAATTCATATACTTAATTTCAGATGGATTCCATTTAATGGAATCCATAGTATGCTTCCATATACTATCGCAAACTCAAATGAATTTGCTTGCTTGCAAGTAGTGATGCAATATGGTCCACTCCACAAAGGGTCAAACTTCCCATGATGTCCTGGTTTTTCTTTGTTCTCCACTCATTTGAGAATGTAATCATCTACTTCAAAAAATTTAATTGTAACACCTTTATCGAACCATTTTTAACCCTTTCCTAATGTTTCTCCATTTGATCATATGTCATTCTCCTTTATTCTTCCAATTGTATCAACTCAACAACTCTACTTGTCAAAGGTCCATTTTCATCAACTTCCATTTGTTGCAAAATTTCAAGAGCTAGAAGCTCTATAGCAGAGGGCATTCTTACCTCTCATCCATATATAAGATCATATGGATATGTTCCAATAACTTGTTTTGGTTTAATTCTATCAGCCCACAAAGCTCTTTTCAAATGATTACACCATTGTCTTTTTTGTTCTAACCCAATTCTTCTGATAATCCTTAAAATATTCTTATTTGTTGATTCGGCAAGCCCATTCCTTCGTGGATAGTAATTTTATGATGCTTTCAAATATATTCCATATTTTAATGCAAATTGGGTCACACCCATTCTAGTAAATGCCTTTGCATTATTTGTTCAATAATAGTGTTTGGGATGTCGAATTTGGTTATGAGGCTTTCCAATAAATTGATAACTGTAGATTCAGATGCTTCTTTTTTTAGGATGGCTTCTAACCATTTGGTGAAGTAATCTGTAGTAGTCATTATGTACTTATGTCCCTCACTTGATAATGGATAGATGACTCCTATAAAATTCAATCCCCATTGTGCAAAGGCTTGCTCAATTAGAATGGGCTTTAAAGGCATTAGTGCTTTCCCTTTTCTTCCCACATAAAATTGACAATTCTGATAATTTCTTGACCATTTATATGTATCTATGAACAATTGTGGCCAATAATATCATGCTCTCATTAGTTTCATAGTTGATGTATGTGCTGAATAATGTCCTCCAAAAAAGCCTTCATGAAATTCATTTAGTGTTGCAGGGATTTCACTCTCATTCACACATCTTAATAATCTAATTCCATTAAATTTTATTTTGAAAAGAACACCTTCAAATATTCAATATGAGGTTGCCTCTAGTCTGAATGCCCTTTTTTTTCCAAATTCAAATCTTTTGGAAATTTTCCAGTTTGTAGAAAACCAATCTTATCTTGTAGCCAATTGGTATTTAGATTGAATATTTAAGTTGTGTGGTATCTCTATATCTTCTCCAAGATGTTGACACAACCCTCTACCTTTCACTAATTTTATTGGTTTTATCTCAACATCATATTCTAGAATTTTTGTTACCCATCTAGCTCTTTTTTCACTAATTTCTCCATCAAAGATGAATTATCTCACTCTTAGGTGTACCATCATGGTTGTAATCTTGTTGTATGAAATCATAGCTCTATAATTTTCTAACCCTTTTAAAAATGCATATACTTGCTTTTCTATAAAAGTGTACCTAGTTTCTACCTCTTTTAATATTTGTCTAAAAAAGAAACAAGGTGCTCTTCTCTTTGGTCACCCTCTTTGGTCACCCTCTTTTTGTGTTAGCACTACAATGATGCTTGTTTGACTTCCATATGCATAAATCACAAACTCTTTATAAAAATCTGGATTAACTAGTACTAGAGCATTTGAAATTGTTGTCTTGATTTGATGTAATGCTTTCTTCCCTTGCTCTATCCATTTAAATTGTTGATCCTTTTTTAACATACTAGTGATTGGCCTCATTATTCCTACAAAGTCAGATATAAATTTTTCCTAGGAAAGATTGAAGTGCCTTCTTATGCTATGGTAATGATAATTCCATGATTGCTTGAACTCTTTCAAGGTCAATTTCTATTCCTCCTTTTGAGAATACATGTCCCAATAATTTTCTTTGTGATAAAACAAATATACATTTCATTGGATTAACAGATATCCCAAATTTCAAACATCTTTGAAATACCTTTTCCAGATGATCAAAATGATCCTTTGCATTTTTTGGAAAGATGGTAAGGTCATCAAGATATACTAGTATGGTGTTATTTACAAGATCTTTGAAAGAAATGTCCATATCTCTTTGAAAAGTGGCTCCTACATTTGATAGTCCAAAAGGCATTTTTTATAAGAAAAGGTTCCCCATTTTGTAGTGAATATTGTTTTATATTGGTCTTCTCTTTTCATTAATATTTGATTGAAACCTAAGAAACCATCCAACATTGAAACCTATTAGCTACTACCACTATTTGGAGGATTTGATCCATAGAAGGTAATGGATAATGATCTTTAAATGAGGCCTTATTAAGGTCTCTTAAATCTAAACGCAAGCGAATCTCTCCATTTTTCTTTCTCACTGGGACTGGATTTGAAACCTATGTTGAATGTTTGATTGGGTATATCAAACCTACTTTTACTAGTTTTATGAGTTCATATTTCATCATCGGCTCTATTCTTGGTTTTATTCGCCTTTACTTCTATTTGACTCACTTGATTTCTAGCCAAATTTTAATAGTATGTTGCATTACTTTTTCATCATAGCCTTTCAATTACTCATAATTCCATGCCATTATTTTATCATGTTTTGCAAAAAGTTGAATAAAACTTTCTTCTTCCTTTTGGTTTATATAGTTTCCAACCTTAGTGTCTTTCATGGAACTATCTAAATTTCTTTGTAATCTTGGCTGCCTGCTCTGTTGTAGCACCTTCTTGCAATGGTGTCATCACAAAAGTCTTTCCATCCTTCTTGATGGTGTATGTGTTAGCATATCCGTCATATAATGCTTGCCTATCAAACTACCATGGCCTACCTAAAAGTAGGTGACAACACTCCATGGGCAAAATGTCACATAAAATTCTCTCCTTATATTCTCCAATCTGAAAATCAACATATGCTTGTTCATCTACCAAAAATGATTAACTATCACTTACCCAAGATGCTCTATAAGGAGTTTGATGAGGAATCCTTTCTATGTTCAATTTATTTACCAATTCCTTGGACACCATATTATTTGTTGAACCAGAATCTATGACTACCTTGCATATTTTACCTTTGCTTCTGCAATTGATCCTGAAAAGAGCTCTCCTCTGTGATGGTTTAGTCTTCACTGGTTCTTTGAGCAACGTCCTCTTGATCATCAGATTTTCTCCCACTTCTGATGTCAAATTCACTTCAAGAGATGTCACACTCCCTGCATCCTCTTGAGTCAAAGTGGTTCTTCTCTCACTACCATGAGAAGTTGAAGCCTTCTCTGGACACTTATAAGCCAGGTGCCCTATCTGATTATAGTTATAACATCTCATGTTGGAGAACTTGGATCCTCTACCTGATCCATTTGTCCCACCTCTTTCATTTGGCCTTCTTCCTCGGTAGCCTCCTCTGCTACTTGAGTCTCCAACTTGTTCTTCTTGGCTAGACTCACCACTAGGCCTCTAGTTAGGACTTCTTCCTCCAAAACTGCCTCTAAAATTTCTGTCACCTCTTCCTCTGCTCTGCTGCTCACCTTTCCTCTTTAGCTTCTCTTCAGCTCTTAATGCTACTTGAAAGCATTTTTCCACAGTTTCAGGGGTAAATAAACTTATCTCATCTTGAATATTGATCCTCATACCATTTAAATACCTTACTACCTTGGCTTTTCCATCCTCCATGTACCCACAACGAAGAGTGTACTTGTGAAACTCCTCGGTGTAAGTAACCACATCCATATCTTTTTGCTTAAGGTTTTGCATTTTCCTGTAAATCTACACCTCATAGTTAGATGGAAGGAACTGGGACTTGATCTTCTCTAGTATTCTGCTCCACGAAGATATCATACTCTTCCCATTCTTTACCCTTTCTCCTCGAGTGTAATTCCACCATGTAAGGGTAGCACCTTTGAGTTTAGTTTTTGCAAACTTGACTCTCTTACTTTCAGGAACTTCTTTGTACTCAAAGTAGTTGTTTAGAGCCTCAATCCACTCCATGACTTCATCAACATTCATCTTTCCACTGAACATGGGGATATCTATCCGAGCCTCTAAAGAGTCCTTGCCAATAGCCTTAATGGCTTCTAGGAATTGCTTTTGTTCAGCCGATATCACTGCCTCTTCTTGTTCCTCTTCTTGTTCCTCTTTCTCTTCTTCTTCATCTGAACCTTCATCTATCCTTTTAACAATCTTCACTGCCTTCAATTCAGCTTGGAGTGCTTCCTTGACTCCAATCTTGATCATCTCCTCCATCTCCTTGAATTTCTTGACCACTTCGGTGGTCATCCCATTTGGAGGCATATCGCTAGCCTCTCCTTCACTTTTTCTGTTTGACATAAACATTCACAGACAATGCCAACACTTCTACAAATCCTCAATTTGACTACAACACAATGCTCAATCATCTGTTCATCCTACACGCTGCTTCACAAACCCATTCCTCTCGTCCAACAACAGATCCTGGAGATGCACTACCACTCTCTCTCGCAGTGGCCTCACTCTGCACCCTCTTCCAGCCAAACCTCTATTGGTGAATGCACGACAGACCTCATCATCATCTACCCACATATTATAGGAATCCTATTCCTTCTCGCACTAGATGGCACTAGCAACTCTTCATCTGCCTTCTTAGGAATCAAATATACAACTACCTAGATCTTTCGCTAGCTCTGATAGCAATATGATAGGGAGCCTCAGTTGGTAAGACTTACTCCGTTGGCCACCTTGCAACTTATCACTCCGACCCTACAACTCTCCCCAATGGATGACTCTATGGTTCTTGCCTATTGCTAAGACAATTTCCATCGGTCATGTTGAGGTGGGTTTCGCCGACACGCCAATGTCTTTGCCTTCGGTGAGGCTTGAATATCTATTTGGCTGATGCACCGATGCAACCTATCGTTGGTATGACTCACCCTATCGGTGAACTCCAATTTCACTAGGCCAATACACCGATATGCATCTCAGGCTATGACTTCCGTTCAATGCCTTGAACCTCTCTTCGGCCAGACTATTCTCATCGCTCTGAGTGAGAAATTTTTCGTCGATGGCCTCTATCTCACTGATATCAGCTCCAACTCCTCCGATCAAACCCTAGCACATGGAGATGCTAGGCCGCCTACTGTGCACACTCCAATATGGTTCTCTGCACTGCCGAACAGGAAAATGAAACAGGAAATAAAAATAGATATCTGTACAACGAAGCCATTCCATTGATTTCGACAGAAATCTTATCAGTGGAATGCTTCACATCGACATTTTGCAACAACAGAATTACAGAAAAGAAAATAAATCTACAACTATGCAATTTGTAATTATAGAGAATTGAAAAGAAATTGATGACATAGAATAGTTCAATTTCTCCTTAACACAATGTACAATTACATACAATCTCCTCTTTGATCTGCTTACAATATCTAACCTATATATATTTGATTCATTTCTCTGAGGTTTATAGGCTTGCCCCGAGGAACACCAACCCATTCCAAGCGGCTGGGAGAAAACTAACTGATTCTAAGGGGCTGGGAGACCAACCGTCTAACCACTAACAATTTGACAAATGCAAACTAAGTATTTGGGACTTACAAAGTTTGTTCTATGTCTAGATACAAACAGAAATGACACGCATTGGTCGAATAGACCTTATTACAACGTAAACATGATTTCCTAAACAAAACATGATTTTAAATGCCTCATAGAGGCCACCTTGTGTTAGGTGCTCCTGCACCACAAACATGGAAGAGAGTGGATTTCTTCTTTCTTTCATTCATGTTGGTTTGATTTGCACCAACTAATTGCCTGGAGAGCGACCCTTCATGAAAGATGTAGCCAGGGCCTTGGAAAACCTCAAGACATCTTTCATGGGAAATGCAGCTTCTTCTAATTTAACATCAAGTTCAACCATATCAGACCACCTACGCTATACCAATCCCACTGCATTATTGGCATCTGATAGTCAAAGTTCTACATTTTAGATGTTTGAGTTCGATTAAGTACTTCTAGTGCTTTATGTTAGCTATTTCAAGTTTATCTTCTCTCGCAAGCTTGTCTATATCCATGCGAAATCCTCAGGTTAAATTGTAGCTCTTTAAAAAAGTAAGATGTTCCAAATCATGTGCATGTATTCTAGTAGCTGAGAAAGTATATAGATTGCTGAAATGTTGCAAAATGTGTAATATATTGTCTTATCTATGCCACTTCCTCTGATTATATGTGGAATTTTAAGATTCTTATTTTCTTTCCCTCATTATTCATTATTCTCCAAGCTCAAAAAGATGAGATCAATCTGGATGCTATAACAACCATGAAATATTCATTTCCAGAGAGGATACAATATGAACAAGAATTTGAAGATAATCCATTTTCGAATTTGTTTGAATAATTTAGAACAGCTTTAAAGGATGGATCATGGGGCTGCTTGCAGAATTCATTCAAATTTTTAGACCTATATTCAGACACGGTATGGTTGCATATACCCTTGAATTGAGCATTCATGATCCAAAAAATTACATTTAACATTATTCAATTGCATCAGAGATCTATAGCTACTACAAGCTTGCAAACAGCACCTAGATATTAGGCTTTAAATTTTCTGTAGTAGTATTAAAGAGCTGTCTTGATTGGTCATGTAATAGAAATATGCATGTCACTCTGCCACCAATTTGATGAAGACGATAATTTGGAATAGTCGATATCATCCAAGTTGAGTTTAGGGTAAGCCAGCTATGAAGATTTCTTAAGTTATGTTAGGGTAGGGAGTTTAGTTTTCTCTGGTCTCTTATTGGCAAAGCCTCACTATCATGTAACATTTTGGAATTGGGATAAAGGTTGTAATTTTCTAAAGGAGATAATAAGTTCTGATGTATTGCATTCAATTTCAATGAGAACAGATTTGCTAAACAGGCTATTATGCCATGTGTAAAAATCTAGATTTTATATCAATCTCAACGTTCCAACTTTTTAACCTACAAGTTAATAGTGCACTGACAGCCCAGGCCCAATGGATATTTATAGCAAAGGTGAATTTTCATGTCAATAATGTTATAAGATTCCACTATATGTACAAATATCTCTTAAGACTTTATTAAGAGTTTATATGGTCTTTACTAGTTTGAGTTTATTATTTAGCTTTACCCATTATCCAAGTAAAACACTGCAGCATGCCCATCATGTGTAGATATAGGTGGAGGGTATCAGGCAGTCCAAAATGTCTTGGCAGATCAGACACGGTCTAATTTAATGTGCAGTGGACTTCCTCAAATTCCTCTCCCATGGACATTTCATCATCTAAACGTTTTTTACATGTAGGATAAGGTCCTGCCAGACTTGATATCTTCTGTTACATATGAGTATGTCCAAGGAAAGTACCAGTATATTCTCTCTGTTGCAATGTGCCAAAAAACTAGATAAAGTATAATTGCATATCTAACAGCCACTAAATATTCAGTCCCATAGTTATATTTTTAGTAATTCTAGGGACAGAAATTTTAATGGAGCCAATTGTGGAACCTAAGCATTGCAGTATTAGCTCCCTCTATGAACCCTTAAAATGCCTTCATTTGTTGCACAGGAATCAAATTGTTTCTGACATGCACCCCTAAATTCAAGGGATTCCAGCTAGCCTGGTATAAGATTGAAGCACCTCTTGATGTGCCCCTGGTGTCATTCGCTTCCCATTTATTCACCTCCACTGTAACTTCATTTTTGGGAAAAAAGAACAAAATGAAAAACAAATCAGAGTATTTTTCATTTGCTTTCTAAATGAACAACCATGAAGCCCTCTTGCAGCATTCCTGGCTAACCAGCAGATCTTAGCAGAAGATTACCCATAAACTTTCTGATGAAAATATATAAAATGCCACGAATTTCTTAACCCATGCATCCTGCGCAGGATGTGAGAGTAGAAAAATAACAAAAGCAAAGATGGTGGAGTCTACCAATTTACCCACAGCTGCACTTGAAGAACTTTTTAATCCTATCAAACAATGGTGTCCTTGAGCTAATTGTGGATCATGTGGCTCATTCACACTTGCTTCGATGGGCTCACATCTTGCACCTTGTTTGCAATTTTAATCCTCATTGTTAAGTCTCTTTGCCTCTGCCATGAACTCTTCTTTCTACTGTTTGGATACCAACAAGAGATTGCCCTGACCTGCATTTAGGTATGGAAATTTCAGAGACAGGACTATCTAGGTACCTTAAGAATCTTTACTTTGGAAGCAAATGGGAATAGATTGAGTGATGCCAACCTTTTTCTCCACCACCAGAATACTGTCGCTGGCCTTGCCAGAATATTGTAATGAAGTTAAATGAAAATTTAGCATCCCCTGTATTATATCATCTTTTCAGAATCAGTTATGTTAGCTTTTAACTCCATTAAACAGATTATTTTAAACTAAAACTTTTCAAATTATAGATTATGTGAAAGGATTTTGAGGATTTAACTGCTTAGTTTACATCCACTCATATTTTGTGTAGTGGCTCGCAAGAATAAAGTATGGGATTTTCCAGAGGGTAATCTATCTCAAGCACATAACCTAAGACGAGCTTAATATTGGAATAGGCCCAGTGAACAATGTCTGTATCCTATATTTGCTAAGTCAACTTTTCTTCAATATCTCGATTTCTCCATTAATTTTCTCAATGCCCACATTCCACCTCAACTCCGTCAACTTTCACGTCTGCAGAAACTCTAGCTGCAGTGCAATCAATTACAAGGAACCATTCAGTCCGCTCTCTCCACTTGCTGCAATTTTCTTTACCTGAGCCTCGCAAGTTTGAAGTACCTTCGCTTAGAAGTAAACAATCTCACTGGTTCCATTCCCAACTCTTTGGAAAATTTGTCTTGCTTAGTTGAATTGGATTTGGCAGCATTCCTGGAGCCTCGCAAGTTTGAAGACCTTCGCTTAGAAGTAAACAATCTCACTGGTTCCATTCCCAACTCTTTAGGAAATCTGTCTACCTTGACCGATTTAGAATTGTCAGAAAACCATCTCGAGGACCCAGGGCTTAAATTTCAAAGTCAAGAAATTTTTTTCCTATAGTTTAGTTATCATACAATTAATTTTTTTTAACAAAGTCAAATTTTATATAAGAAATAGAAGAAATATGAAATATTGTCCGGCTTACAAAAAATTTAAAAATTTAATTGTTTGTTGTGAAGACCATTGTTTATATAAAATATTCTATTAAAAAATTCAAAGAGTATTTACAATTTTTTTTAAAATCTTGAGATTTTTTTTTAAATAATAGAAGTTTCTATTGAAAAATAGAAGAAGTTTCTATCATAAAATTTAAAAATAAAAGAAAAAATATAAAAAAAACACACAGATGTGTTTTTTTTATGTTTTTTCCTTTTGTTTTTAAATTCTTTAATAGAAACTATTTGTGTGTGTTTTTATGTTTTTTCTTTCATTTTTAAATTCTTTAATATAAAATTCATAACAGTTAGATTTTCATATTAATTGTTTTTCCTATAATTTTTAAAATAAATTACATGTATATTAATAAACTCAAATATTTATTTTTACTGTATTTTACATTAAAATCTTTAAATACAGTTATACAACTGTCAAATTTAAGCCCTGCCAGGACCCATTCTTACTAAATTGGGCATGCTCACTCAACTACAGTTTCTTTACCTTTTTAACAAATAACTTATCAGGGACCAATCCCAACTTTTTAATAAATCTCTCAAAATTGAATGAATTGACTGTATATCAAAACCAGCTGAGTGGACATATTCCATGGGAAATTGGTACCATGGTCTCCAATTTGCAATACCTCTGTTTATGGGAAATTAGCTTATTGGAAACATACCAATAATTCATTGAATAGGTGCCAATGGAGCTGGGTACGTGGAACCTCATTTACAGCCTAAGGTTATGTTGGGACCCAAATTTTCTAGCTCCCAAACCTGCGTTATGTTGTGTGCCTAAATCCATCAAAATGCCCTTTGAATGTTGCCCCTTGTGTTTTGCCTTGTTTCATGCTTTTGAAAATCTGGAAAAAAATTCAAAAAATGACCAAGTAAAGTGAAAATCGACGAGTTCTTGATCAGGTAGAAATTGCCGATGAAATGGAACTATTCCTATTCCTACACAAAACTCCAATGAGATGGAACAAAGCGGACAAAATGAGAAGAGACAACAAGGAAGAAATTGGGGTAGTTCCTGGTCAGGTAGAAATCCTCGACGGGATGGAACAAGAGAAAAAAAAGAGAAGACAATGAGAAATTGGGAAGTTCCTGGTGACCAGAAAAACTTCCCAGAAAACTGACTCCCAACAATTAACACAAAATTAACTAAACATTTTAATACCAACATTAAGTTACTATGATTAGAAGGCAATAACAATTTAGAGGCCTTCCAAATTATTTAGAGATAATGATGAGCTATGTGAAATATAAGGTCAAAAATCAATCTCTCAAGAGAAAAAAATCTAATAAATGATGTTGGGGCTGATGTTTTACTCGAGTTTTTTAGTTAGTTGGACCTTTTGTACCTCACATGGGCTTTCACAATCAACGAATCTTAGCATAGTGTTATCAAAACATCTTATCTACGGAGAAATTCATATTATATGCAAATCTACACGAACTCCTTAATCATCTGAAGGACAAAAACACCATGCCTTTGTTGGCAAGGGCCTACCTAGAAACCACTGAGATGGAGAGAGAAAAACAAAACAAAAGAGAGGGAGACAAATTGTAGAAATTAAAAAGAAAACATAAATTTATCTATTTAAGTATTTGTACTCAAAATTTACATTCATAAATTACAAAAACTCAAAGTTGCTGCTCTGTTTCATCTTTCACAAAATACTTTTTTATTTCCAAAGCTTTTCACTGCTCTTGCTGTTGGAGTTGTTTGCATTCCATTTTTGGAGCTATTGTTCATTCTAGAGTTGCCTGCAATTTAGAGCTAGTTGCACATTCTCTATTGTTGTTGCAACATTCTCTCTGTTCTCCACTATATTATTTCTGTTCTTTTTCTCTTTTTTGTCTCTTTCTTGTCTTACAAAACATCTGGCGCTCAAACTCCTTTTCAAATTCACCAACCAACATTTAATTTCTACTAGGTCAAAAACATAAGCAACATTAAAGGAAAGGGGTCAGGAGGAAAAACTCCAAAAATCTCTAATGGTGGGTAGGTACAATTAATGCACTGACTCTGGATTAAATTCCAACACTCCTTAATCTAGAGTCACATATCATGAAAAAATGATCATTTGTGTCTTTATATAATTTTCTTTTTGGAGCTATTCTTTGGAGCTAAATTTTGTAGTTAGCTTTCTAGAGCCAATCTCTAGAGCTAATCTATAATTTCTGAGTTTGTCTTTCTGGAGCACCTGCGAAGCACTTTTGTCTTTTTCAAACTGAACCTTTGGACCTCTTCTGTATTTCTAGAGCATCTTCGAAGCTCTTCTGTCTTTCTGGAGATGAACCTCCAGAGATTTTCTACCTTTCCAAAGATGAACTTCTGGAGTTGTTTTGTCTTTTTGGAGCACCTTTGGAGCTCTTTTAAGACTGTCTTTCTAGAGATAAACTTTCAGAGCTATTTCCTTTTTGGAGTTGCAATTCTCCAGAGCTATCTATGATGTCAAGCCTATCTCTTAGGCATTCAAAGAAATCTTTTGACAATGCCTTGGTGAAAATATTAGCGAGTTGTTACTCATATTTCCAGTATTGAAGCTTGATCTCTCCATGTTCTACCAACTCCCTTATAAAATAGTAGTGGATCTCAATGTGCTTTCTTCATCCATGGAAGACAAGATTATTTGTCAAGGCTATTGAAGAATCGTTATCACAATATATGGTTGTACCATCTTCTTGCTCGTCATTTAAATCTGCAAGGATTCTTCTCAACCAAATAGCCTGACATGCTACTGCATTTGCTACTATGTACTCAACTTCTACTGTGGAGAGAGAAACAATTGGCTGCTTCTTGGATGCCCATGAAATAGCTCCTGAACCCATGTGGAATACATAGTCTTATGTGCTTTTTTTGTCATCTACACTTCCTACCCAATCACCATATGTGTAACCAATCAGCTCAAACTCATTAGCTATGGTATACAAAATGCCATAGCCTTTTGTGCCATTGACATATCTCAGGATTCTCTTTCGTACTTGTCAGTGTGTGTCCTTAGGTCTCTCCATGAACCTAGAAAACAAATTTACTGCGTACATTTAATTAGGCCTTGTAGTAGTCAAATATATTAGACTTCCAACCATGTTTTTGTATAAGTTTTGGTTTACTTCGTTGCTTCTATCCTCCTTCCTTAATTTCAAACCTGTAGTTGTTGGTGTTGGGGCAGGTTTGTTCTTCAACATTCTAAAACTTTTCAAAATCCGTGGCATAGTTAGTTTATGAAATAAATATGCCATGATGTGTTTGTTAGACCTTAATGCCAAGGAAATATTTCATCAAACCTAGTTCTATCATCTCAAACTCTCTTTTCATTACCTCTTTGAAATTAGTAATAAAGAGGTCACAATTTCATGTCAAAATTAGATCATCTACATACAAAAAAATAAGGAAAATCTCACCATGAGCTGATTTGATGTAGAGTGTGGTCTCACTACTACTTTTACTAAATCCAGTGCTTAGTAGATATGACTCTATTTCGTTGTACCATGCTCGAGGTGCTTGCTTAAGCCCATAGAGAGCTTTCTAGAGCCTATGTACCTTGCCTTCTTGCCTTGAGACTTCATATCCAGTGGTTATTCCACATACACGTCTTCTTTGAGTACTCTATTTAGGAAGGATAATTCACATTCATTTGATATATCTTCGACTTGTGATGGGCTGCTATTGCTAAGACTACTCACACTATTTCTAGCTTTGCAACTAGTGCATATGTCTCATCATAATCTCTTCAAGTTCACTCAACTTTGGCATATTTTCAGAATGGAGATTTTGTTTATCATATAGAAAAATATAAATGTTGTTATTTTCACTCATAATGTTGTTGATACAAATTTTTGTACTCACACTAGTTCTTTGTTGATCATCTTAAATGTGTTTATGCAAATCTAGTTGCAAGCTAATAAAAGGCCCTTCTTAATATGCACCCAATTCAACAATCAAAGGCATAAGTTTTTAATTTTAAAACAGGTCAACTATTTACCACTTTTGCACATGAATGAGATGATAGGTGGACTGGAAAGTAGTCTCTCTTGGAAACCTCAAGTTTTGGGTTCAAATCTAAAACTTTTTACAATTTAGAAAATTTTCACTCTAACCTTGTTCACCAACACATGCAAAGCCATTGTAGATGGTCCTCTTCTCTACCAACTAGTCAACACATCTAATGCTAACCACCACCATAAGTGGGCCAACACTCTTACGCATCCTCTCAACAATGTGAGTGAGCCCCTGCTTGTGGACAAGGGAAGTTTCCTTGTTTGACTCTTGTTATTTTGCCACAACAAAATAATACTTTGCCTCCACTATATGTGTGTGATTCATAGCTTCATGAGTAGGAGAATGAAGATAATGCTCTCACTAGAAGGGAGCCAATTTAAGATGGAAAAAGTTTGCCTAATGGAAGTCAAAGTAACCTAATTTATCAAGATCTACCTCCAAATACTATAGTGTTAGCTACTTAGTCTTTTTTTATTATGTTTATGTTATGACTTTATGATTGTCCAATTGACTATTTTGTTATTAATTATTGTGCAAAATTTAATGACTCCAAAACATAATAACATTTTTATCCAATTTTTAAAAACAAAGTGTATTTTTTTCATTTAAATAATATAAAAATCTATTTCATAGAAAACATATTTTCCATTTACATCTATCTATATCATGGCTTCTCCTCTTCCCTCTTATTTTAAATTCTTTGGTGTGCCATCCAATCAAGGAGGACTGTCATTTTTAGATTTTTCTTAGCATTCCCCATCCTCGCTCTAATTTACTTTGATTGTGTGTATTTAACAATTCAAAAAAAATCAATGTAATTTAATTAGATTGTGTGTGCTTGACACTCCAAAGATTTTGGGATTCTCAATCAATGTCTATGTGCGTATTTGAGAACTCAAAAGTTTTTCAATCTAATTTAATTGCATTGTGTGCATGCTTGACACTCCCAAAGTCTTGAGCTTCTTAGTCAATGTCAATGTCAACACTCCATTATATTTTGTAATCCATCTAATTTACTTTGATTATGTGCGTGTTTGACAATTCAAAAGTTTTTCAATGTAATTTAATTGCATTGTGTGAGTGCTTGACACTCATAAAGTCTTGAGAGTCTCAATCAATGTCAAAATCAAAGCTCAATCATGGGTAAGTGCAAGAAGATGGGCCAAAAAGGGGTCTTAAGTGGCCACTTTTTTTCTGAAATCAAGAAATACTGGCCTCGGATGAGAAATTGAGCATAGTTACACTCAAAATTTGCAGATGCAACCAAAACAATATTTGTAGTGCTCCGAGTCTACTTTTTAAACTACTATTTTTTTTTTAAAATGGCATAGATTAAGGGGTTCAAAAGAGGGAGCCACAGAAATTGGCATTGTTTCTATCAATAAAACATAACATAGCATGTTTTGTGGCTCCCTCAAAAGGTCAACTTTTTTTTGGTATTTTTAAAATTTCTTTAGTGAGAAATTAGCTAATAGCATGTAGTTTATGCCTGATTTTTCTAATAATTTTTTGATGAATATTTGATTTTTTACTAATTTTCAAAGTGGACACATCCTAAAAAATAGAATTTTGGCCGTGCTACCCCTATAAATTTTGAAAACTAATTGAAAATCATTTTTTTCTTTTTTTAATATTTGTACAATGGAGTCTAGTTTCTAAATATGTAATTTTTTTGAAATTTCAATAAATAGTTAATTTACAATGAAAAAAAGACCAAACAGTGATTTTTGCCCAAAAATGGACACACAAACAAAAGAAATTAAAGATGAAAGGCTTAACATTGTTAAAATGTGAAAAAAATCACATCGTCAACTAGCTAAGAGAAAGACTAACATTACCCAGGTGTTTGATTTGTTCGACCTTGAAACACATGCAAATCTGAAGGTTAGCACGAACGACATTATGTGAAATCTTGAAGAATATGGAAAAACACATCTGTGGCTGTTCAAAAGGCACTCCAAGCCTTTGGGTTGGAAATCCAAAGTAAATCCCAAGCCCAAGGCTTGGGATTCCCAAAGAAAAACATAACGCGCCTGCATTATAACGTGCTCGCATTATGTTTTGCTTTGCATTTTTCCTTTTCCGTAAAATTTTGTGTTGTTTGTCATGTTTGAAATAATGCGATTGTGTTAGAACGCACTTGCATTATGTTCCCCTTAAATTTTTTTATGTTCAAGGCTATTAATCATGTATGTATACCTATATGTATGTATGTATGTATCTATGTATGCCTATATGTATGTATGTAAAGTGTCAAGGGCAGAGGAGGGTAGAGATGGGAGTGAGCCAGATAGGGGAGGAGAGGGGTGGATAAGGATTGAGTGATTAAGGTTTAAGGTTGAGGGTTGAGCATTTAGGGATAGGATTTAGAGTTTAGGGATAAGGGATTAGAGTTTAGGACCTTGAGGGATTAGGGTTTATGGTTGAGACTTTAGGGATAGCATTTAGGGTTAAGGGTCGAGGGATTAGGGTTAAGGTAGAGTGTTGAGGGTAGAGGGATTAGGGTTTAAGGTATAGTTTAGTAGTTCTTGTGGATAGAGCCAGTAAACAATGGGAGATTATTTGCCTGTTTCATAACAATATACCTCCCCTAAGTGCAGGGTGGATAGCAAGAAACATAGATGTACCCCAATGCAAATATTTTCTCATAATGATCATCCTTCTGATTTCAACTGTTAATTACTTACTGTGGATGTACCATACACAAAGCTTTTCTCATAGTGTGTACACCTATTGGCATAATGAACCCCAGATGGGCCAGAAAAACATGCCATATAACATTACTAACATTAAAAAAGTTCATAGCCATTTTTCTGACATACTCTTACTATCTTGTTCTCTTTACTATTAGAGTATCTCTTATCTTGTAACCCATGTATACTCCTCTTTTTATAGATCTTGATCTGCAGTTCAATTCATTTCATTCTCTTTCTCATCCTGATGATGGATCATGGAGTGTGATCCAAAACATCGATGTTAAAAAAAAAAAAGCTACACAATTTAAACTAGAAGTTTTACAATCATATCATGGATTGTGGAAATATCATGTCTTCTATATACTCTTGCAACTCAAATATCTTTAAGAGAAGAGTGTCAAAAATGATGGGTTTAACAACCTAACATAAGGCAAAGCAGTTTTGTTGGGTTTAGGGATAGGGTTTAGGGTTTAGGGTTGAGGGATTAGGGTTTAGGGTTGATAGATTATGGTTTAAGGTATAGTGTTGAGGGTTGAGGGTTTAGGGATAGGGTTTAGGGTTGAGGGATTAGGGTTTAGGGTTGACGGATTAGGGTTTAATGTTGAGAGTTGAGGGTTGAGGGTTGAGGGTTTAGGGATAGGGTTGATGGTCAAGGGATTAGGGTTAAAGTAGAGTGTTGAGGGTAGAGGGATTAGGGATAGGGTTTAGGGTTGAAGGTTTAATGATTGAGGGTTTAGGGTTGAAGGTTTAACGATTGAGGGTTGAGGGTTAAGGGATTGGGGTTTAAAATATAGTGTTGAGCATCAAGGGTTTATGGATAGATTTTAGGTTTTAATTTTTAAGGGTTAAGGGTTGAGGGATAGGGTTTAGGGTTTAGGGATAAGGGATTAGGGTTTAAGGTATAGTGTCAAGGGTTGAGGGTTTAGAGATGAGGGATTAGGGTTGAGGGTTGAGGGATTAGGGTTTAAGGTATAGTGTCAAGGGTTGAGGGTATATTGATAGTGTTTAGGGTTGAGGGTTGAGGGATTAGGTTTTAGGGTTGATGGATTAGGGTTTAAGGTATAGTGTTGAGGGTTGAGGGTTTAGAGATAGGGTTTAGGGTTGACGGATTAGCGTTTAATGTCGAGGTTAGGCTTAGAGTGTCGAGGGTAGAGGGATTAGGGATAGGGTTTAGGGTTGAAGGTTTAAGGATTGAGGGTTGAGGATTTAGGGATGAGGGTTTAAGGCTTAAGATATAGTGTCAAGTGTTGAGGGTGTAGGGATAGGGTTTAAGTTTTAAGGGTTAAGGGTTGAGGGATAGGGATTAGGGTTTAAGGTATAGTGTTGAGGGTTGATGGTTTAGGGATAGGGTTTAGGTATGAGGGATTAGGCTTTAGGGTTGATGAATTAGGGTTTAATGTTGAGAGTTGAGGGTTGAGGGTTGAGGGTTGAGGTTGAGGGATAGGGTTAATGGTCAAGGGATTAGGGTTAAATAAGAGTGTCGAGGGTAGAGGGATTAGCGATAGGGTTTAGGGTTGAAGGTTTAAGGATTTAGGGTTGAGGTTTTAAGGATGAGGGTTCAGAGATTAGGGTTTAAGATATAAGGGTTGAGGGTCAAGGGATCAGAGTTAAGTGTTAAGGGATTAGGGTTTGGCATTGAGGGTTGAGGGTTGAGGTTCAAGGGTCAAGGGTTTAGGGATAGGGTTGAGGGTCGAGGGATTAGGGTTAAATTAGAGTGTGGAGGGTATAAGGATTAGGGATACGGTTGGAGGGTTTAGGGATAAGGGATTAGGGTTTAAGGTATAGTATCGACTCTGTTGAGGGTTTAGGAATAGGGATAGCATTTAGGGTTTAGGGATGAGGGATTAGGGTTTAGGGATAAGGTTTAGGGTTGAGGGTTGAGGGATTAGGGTTTAGCGATAAGGTTTAGGGTTGAGGGTTGAGGGATTAGGGTTTAAGGTATAGTGTTGAGGATTTAGGGATAGGGTTTAGGGTTGAGGGATTAGGATTTGACGTTGAGGGTTGAGGCTTTAGGGTTTAGGGATAGGGTTGAGGGTCGAGGGATCAGAGTTAAGGGTTGAGGGATTAGGGTTTGACGTTGAGGGTTGAGGGTTGAGGTTCAAGGGTCAAGGGTTTAGGGATAGGGTTGAGGGTCGAGGGATTAGGGATAGGGTTAGAGCGTTTAGGGATAAGGGATTAGGGTTTAAGGTATAGTATCGAGTCTATTGAGGGTTTAGGAATAGGGATAGCATTTAGGGTTTAGGGACAAGGGATTAGAGTTGAGGGATGATGGATTAGGGTTGAGGGTTGAGGGATTAGGGTTTAAGGTATAGTGTTGAGGGTTTAGGGTTGAGGGATTAGAGTGAAGGGTTGAGGAATTAAGATTTGACATCGAGCATTGAGGCTTTAGGGTATAGGTTTTAGGGATAGGGTTGAGGGTCGAGGGATCAGAGTTAAGGGTTGAGGGATTAGGGTTTGACATTGAGGGTTGAGGGTTGAGGTTCGAGGGTCAAGGGTTTAGGGATAGGGTTGAGGGTCGAGGGATTAGGGTTAAAGTAGAGTGTGGAGGGTATAAGGATTAGGGATAGGGTTGGAGGGTTTAAGGATAAGGGATTAGGGTTTAAGGTATAGTATCGAGTCTTTTGAGGGTTTAGGAATAGGGATAGCATTTAGGGTTTAGGGATGAGGGATTAGAGTTGAGGGATGACGGATTAGGGTTGAGGGTTCAGGGATTAGGGTTTAGGGATAAGGTTTAGGGTTGAGGGTTGAGGGATTAGGGTTTGAGGTATAGTGTTGAGGGTTTAGGGATAGGGTTTAGGGTTGAGGGATTAGAGTGAAGGGTTGAGGGATTAGGATTTGACGTCGAGGGTTGAGGCTTTAGGGTTTAGGGTTTAGGGTCGAAGGATTAGAGTTAAGGGTTGAGGGATTAGGGTTTGACATTGAGGGTTGAGGGTTGAGGTTTGAGGGTCAAGGCTTTAGGGATAGGGTTGAGGGTCAAGGGATTAGGGTTAAAGTAGAGTGTGGAGGGTATAAGGATTAGGGATAGGGTTGGAGGGTTTAGGGATAAGGGATTAGGGTTTAAGGTATAGTATCGAGTCTGTTGAGGGTTTAGGAATAGGGATAGCATTTAGGGTTTAGGGATGAGGTATTATAGTTGAGGGATGACGGATTAGGGTTGAGGGTTGACGAATGAGGGTTTAGGGATAAGGTTTAGGGTTGAGGGTTAAGGGATTAGGGTTTAAGGTATAGTGTTGAGGGTTTAGGGTTGAGGGATTAGGATTTGATGTCGAGGGTTGAGGCTTTAGGGTTTAGGTTTTAGGGATAGGGTTGAGGGATTAGGGTTTGACTTTGAGGGTTGAGGGTTGAGGTTCGAGGGTCAAGGGTTTAGGGCTAGGGTTGAGGGTCGAGGGATTAGGGTTAAAGTAGAGATGTGTAGGGTATAAGGATTAGGGATAGGGTTGGAGGGTTTAGGGATAAGGGATTAGGGTTTAATGTATAGTATTGAGTTTGTTGAGGGTTTCGGAATAGGGATAGCATTTAGGGTTTAGGGATGAGGGATTAGATTTGAGGGATGATGGATTAGGGTTGAGGGTTGAGGAATTAGGGTTTAGGGATAAGGTTTAGGGTTGAGGGTTGAGGGATTAGGGTTTAAGGTATAATGTTGAGGGTTTGGGGATAGGGTTTAGGGTTGAGGGATTAGAGTGAAGGGTTGAGGGATTAGGATTTGATGTCAAGGGTTGAGGCTTTAGGGTTTAGGGTTTAGGGATAGGGTTGAGGGTCGAGGGATCAGAGTTAAGGGTTGAGGGATTAGGGTTTAACGTTGAGGGTTGAGGTTCAAGGGTCAAGGGTTTAGGGATAGGGTTGAGGGTCGAGGGATTAGGGTTAAAGTAGAGTGTGGAGGGTATAAGGATTAGGGATAGGGTGGGAGGGTTTAGGGATAAGGGATTAGGGTTTAAGGTATAGTATTGAGTATGTTGAGGGTTTAGGAATAGGGATAGCATTTAGGGTTTAGGGATGAGGGATTAGAGTTGAGGGATGATGGATTAGGGTTGAGGGTTGAGGAATTAGGGTTTATGGATAAGGTTTAGGGTTGAGGGTTGAGGGATTAGGGTTTAAGGTAGAGTGTTGAGGGTTTAGGGATAGGGTTTAGGGTTGAGGGATTAGAGTGAAGGGTTGAGGGATTAGGATTTGATGTCGAGGGTTGAGGCTTTAGGGTTTAGGGTTTAGGGATAGGGTTGAGGGTTGAGGGATGAAAGTTAAGGGTTGAGGGATTAGGGTTTGGCTTTGAGGGTTGAGGGTTGAGGTTCGAGGGTCAAGGGTTTAGGGATAGGGTTGAGGGTCGAGGCATTAGGGTTAAAGTAGAGTTTGGAGGGTATAAGGATTACGGATAGGGTTGGAGGGTTTAGGGATAAGGGGTTAGGGTGAAAGGTACAGTATCAAGTCTGTTGAGGGTCTAAGAATAGGGATAGCATTTAGGGTTGAGGGATGAGGGATTATAGTTGAGGGATGATGGATTAGGGTTGAGGGTTGAGGGTTTAGGTATAAAGTTTAGGGTTGAGGGATTAGGGTTTAAGGTATAGTGTTGAGGGTTTAGGGATAGGGTTTAGGGTTGAGGGATTAGGATTTGACTTTGAGGGTTGAGGCTTGGAAGTGTCAGTTGATGAAGCACAGGATGTGGCCATCCCTACTTATGTTAAGGAAGATAATGCATAGGATGTGATCAATCTATAGCAGGACAAAACGCGAGTGCATTATAATGCGCTCGCGTTTTATCCTGCTATAGAAATGATAAAAAAGTGTTGACCCCCATGATCCAGGCCCACATGCTCTATTTTCATATTGATTCTACGCGTGCTCTGACAAAAAAGAAGTGCTTTCATGTTGTTGGGAAGTTCACATGCACATTTGACACATTCTACAACCTTTGCATGATCTTTCCACCACCTTTTCTTCTTTGCCAACTTGAGGAGGAAATAACATAATTTTCACACCAAGTTTGATATATATCTATTCAAGTTTCAATTTTTGTAGTGTTGCAATGTTAATTGTGATTCAATTTTAGAAATTTAACATTATAGATTGGTTAATAGTATTGTTGTTAGTAATTATATTTGAGTGTTATTCAATTTAACATTGAAAAGGAAGCAAGTGGTAAAAAACTCAAATTGTTAAGGAGTTTGATGCATGAAGAAAAAAACACTACATAATTGGGTACTCTCTCCATTTGAATCTTCATTTTTTAGGTATGTCAAGTCTTTACATGCATGTTCTTTACATTTTCGTTAATTCTATTTGAATTACTTTATCATGCTTTATCATACATGTTTAAAATAGACACATTCCCAATCAAGAAAGCAGCCTACAATCTCACATGATGCCATGTATATTTTCTACACTTGGGCTCTTTAATAATTATGTGTAATAAACAGACCTTAACATACCATGATGTCAAACTATATAAGAATAAATCCTTACAACATAATAAAAATACAATCCCACTATTATCTTGTATTCATTTATTAGGAAGTAATATTGGTCTCTTTATCATGCTACAGACAAATTCTTCGTCATGCCGAGGAAACGATCAAGAATTAAACCAACACAGGAAGAGATAGAAGCTAAGAATGCAAAGAAAGTAGTGGCTATGAGGGAACTTTGTGAGAAGAGGAAATTAGACATGATAAATGAAGACATCCCAATTGAAGAGGAACCACAACCATCACAAAGAGATATGGTATTGGCGACAAAAAGAGAACGAATGCAAAAACTTCATGCTATGAGAGATTTGAATACCATAGTTGGAAACATGTCCTCTACCACAAGTCAACATGTAGGGACACCATCTACCACATCTCAAGTTGAGAGTACATCATCGCTCACATGTGATGAAGGAGGTACACCATCATTCCCACCTTAACCTCAAGGTATGTCATCTATTCCATCTTCGATCGAAGGTATTCCATCTAGCCCATCTCATTTAAATATTGATGAAATTCCTAATGTTGAGATGAATTTACCTAACTTAACACCACCTAGAATTTTGCATAGAAAGCCAAAGTATTTGATTGATATTGATGAGAATATTTTGCAGCCAATGGAAGGTAAGATTCCAAAATGCACTTGTAAAAGATATGCTCATAAGATTTGGAGATTGTTCTTTGAAAAGTTAAATGAGATTGCAAGATGTCAACTATTCATTGAAATGATGCAAAGTATAAAGTATAGGTCCATCATGAAGATTCTTGGGTTGAGAACATCAGAGGCTACAAGGGAAAAATCTATTGTCAAGAATCTAATGAGTGTGTATGAGAGTGTGGGTAACACCTCATGCACAAAAGATAGTAATGCAACATGGCGTGTGATTACATCGACTATAGTAAGTAGTCAAATGAGGAAAGCTTGTCTCATTAGAAAGACAAGTCAAGAATTGAGAATTAATAGGAAAACTTTATCAAGAGCTATTGGAAGACGCCAAAGAATTGAGGACACTAATGCCAATGAATTATGGGCGTTCTCAGGGAGACTACCACGAAAAGATAAACCAATTGTTGAAGCATTGAGATCACTAATTGAAGACTTTTGGAAGAATTACACAAGGGTATCTCCGAATCAAAGGGATGTGGTAAGAAGGAGAATCGGTAGTCAGAACCATGAGCCACATCAAAAGTATTTTTTGGATGAGACTCAAACACAGTTTTATGGTAAATTTCTAGAGAAGTATCCTCAAATTAAAATTTGTCAAAGATATTTTGAAATGCTACAACCTTTCTATGTCAAGATAAATCACACACACACTACTTGTTGTAGATTACATATTGAATTTTCTAACCATTTTGATGCTTATAGGTCTATATGTTTAGATATGCATACTAATAATGATTTGCAGGGTTGTGCCATATGTGCCCCACCAACATCTTCAAGAGACTTCATTTCAAGAATTTTATGTGAAAGACAGGAAGGTCAAATAGTCTACAAGAAATTATGCTTGGATGGCACATGTCATCTTTGCAGTGGCTTGCAACATTTGCCAATATGTGAACATATGGAAAGAACACATGTGGTTGGAAATGAACTAGTAGAGTTTGGCAAGTATAAAATAGTGGCATACAATACAAAAGATGGTAAAGAAGCAAAGAGGTGTGAATTGGTTATTTAAAAGATTCCACTGTATCAGTTTATGCCTATATTTCGTGACAGCATAGTGTATGAGTATGCAATACATGCCCATAAAGCTAAATGGTTGGATTTGCAATTCAAGTTATGCAAGGACACATTTCTAGTTGGTAGCATTGTTTCAGTCATCGACTTTGCAGAGAACTACAGTCTACAGCCACAGCGTGAGGTGCAATCACAATATTACAACTCCACACAGGTTTCTATATTTGTGCACATCGCATTCATTCATGCGAATGATAGTACAAAGGATGACAGAAAGATCATAAGGGAGTATAATTTCTATATTAGTGATGATCACACGCATTCTATAGAGTTTGTACAAGGTTGCTTTCAAGTGTTTTACAATGATTTGGCTAGAAGGGGCATATCGTTCAGTCAGCATATCATATGGTCAGATAACTGTGTGTCACAATTCAAGAACTTGAAAAATTTCTATTGGCTGAGTAGGAGGCATAATTTTACAGGTATTCAGCATATGTGGAACTTTTGTGAGGCCAGGCATGGAAAGGGGGAGCATGATGGTGTAGGAGCATGTATCAAAAGAGCCATAGCACAAGAAGAGTTAAAGTATAAAGACAATGCAAAGTTGACAGATGCAAAATCGATTGTCGAGTGGTGTAATGCTTCCATGGGTCCAGGTAATGAAGGTAAGTCTTCAGTTCATAGATTTTTTTGGTTGATAGATGATACTAACATTGCACCATATGAGGACTGTTGTACACTAACAGGATCAAATGAGATGCACTCTTTCAGAAGCTTAATTGCAGGTTCATGGAGTATCTATACGCGAAATATGTCATGCTTTTGTTCTTCCTATACAATTCAAATCTGGGATGAGTGCGCGTCAAAGGAGTGGGTTGACGAATGGCAGTTAAGTTATCTTAGCCCACTTGACACGTATCGACCCCCGATGGCACTGGAACTAACACAAATGGAATCATTAGTTGACTTTGACCACATATCAGATTTAGTTCAACCAGGTAATATAGGGAACGTATATGCATTTAATTTCATCTAGTTCAACCAGGTAATGTCATCTTACTTTGTAGTGTTTTTGTAATGTTGACTAATTTCATCTAATTTGCTACACATCAATGTAGGGCACGTATATGCAGTTATTGTAGATGAAGATAATGAAGAGGGAATAGATTATTACTTATGTCGTTGTGTTGACGCCAAAAAGAATTTGGAGGCCCCTGTTATTGATGGAGAAAACATCGAATACCCTACAGGCTCAGTGGTTATTACTGGAACATGGCTTAGAAGGTACCCACATAAGAGTGTTAATATTTGGTTGTTTCAGGACTTTGACATGCATCGGCAGATTCTTCACTACTCGAACCTTGTCGTGGCATCCAATGTTCATTTGATAAAGTATCGAGGTAGACCTTTGAACAAAATCTTGTGGAAGGTGCGTAAGTCTGACCATGAAGCAATACTTGACACAATAAAGAGTAGAGCAGACCCACATGGTTCGTTGGATTAATTTGTAAGTATTCACATTGATTTTGTAAAGTCATGTTATATTGAGTTGTAAGTATGCACATTAACTTGTAAGGTTTGTCTTTTTTTATTTCCTCCTGCATTTTTACACATATACACATTTTTACATCATCATGTTATGCATTTTGGTGTCTTGCTCCTGATGCGACCAAACTCATAACTCACCCTACTTCCTCTAGACACCATTTGATGATCTCTCCAACACGTTGGATCCAGGGCGCCCAATCATGATGATGAACTATATACCATTCTCCCAAGGCATTCATAATGAATGAAAAGAAGACCAAGGGCTCCCAAGCTTAATAGACTTATTTATTTCAATTTTGATGATCCAAACTCTTGCAAAATGACATCCACTTTCATGCCTTTAGATCTTCCTTCACATACAGGGTGCCAAATCAAGTTGAAAAATCTACATAAGGGCACCAAAATGGATGAAAGGAGACATGAAATGCGCCTTAGAACTCCATGCTAAGGTTTGAGCCATTAAAGTCTCTTGATATTAGGCAATCATGATGATGAAACTTAGAGTTTTTTCCTTTCCTAGGCGCTCATCTAAGATGTTTGAATGATAAGGAGCACCTAGACCTCTAAAATGTACATTGGGTGCCAAAATCAAGGTGATTTTAAGTCACTTTGAGTCTTTGAGTCATGTTGCAAAAAAGTTTCAATATTGTCAAGTTGCACAAAGCAACTTTTACATTTTTGGTGTCCTGTTCCTAATGTGACCAAACTGACAGTTCCAATGCATCTGGATGGGTATGTTTAGGCTAGGCATGGTTTTATTTTTCACCCAAACATGTCGAAATGGTCCAAGCTACATTGTGCCGATGATATCCCTGAAGAGTCCAAAGTGCAAAAGGTAGCAATCTTTGACGAGATGTTACTCAAAAACTGTGTCACTTAGAAATATTTCATCTAAGGCAACGTGATCATGTAGAGTGCCTCTACAATAACCTCTCTCAGTTTTTTATATCTCTGAGGCATTTTTCCGTGGCGAAAGGTTTTCTGCTGCCCCAAAAATTGTCAGGAGGCAGTGTAAAGTTGCAAAGGGGTCTAACTTTTATCCTGCTCTTGATGCGACCAAACTGACTACTCCAACGTGTCCAGATGGGTACATTTATGCTAGGCATGGTCCTTTTTTTCACCCAAACATGTCGAAATAGTCCGAGCTACATTGTGCCGATGATATCCCTGTAGAGTCCAAAGTGAAAAAAGGCAGCAATCTTTGACAAGATGATACTCAAAAACCATGTTACTTAGAAACATTCCGTCTAAGGCAATGCGATCATGTAGAGTACCTCTACAATAACCTCTCTTGGTTTTTTATATCTCTGAGGTATTTGCCCATGGTGAAAGGTTTTCTGCTGCCCCAAAAATTGACAGAAGGAGGCAGTGTAAAGTTGCAAAGGGGTGTAACTTTCGTCTTACTCCTAATGCAACCAAAATGACTATTCTAACACATTCGTATGGGTACATTTATGCTAGGCAAGGTCTTTTTTTTCACCCAAACATGTCGAAACAGTCCGAGCTACATTGTGCCGACGATATCCCTGAAGAGTCCAAAGTGCAAAAAGGCAGAAATCTTTGACAAGATGTTACTCAAAAATTGTGTCACTTAGAAACATTCTATCTAAGGTAACTCGATCATGTAGAGTGCCTCTACAATAACCTCTCTCAATTTTTTATATCTCTGAGGCATTTACCTGTGGTCAAAGGTTTTCTGCTACCCCAAAAATTATCAGGAGGCAGTGTAAAGTTGCAAGGGGGTGTAACTTTCATCCTGCTCCTGATGTGACCAAATTAACTATTCCAACGTGTTTAGATGGGTACATTTACGCTAGACATGGTCCTGTTTTTCACCCAAACATGTCGAAACAGCCCAAGCTACATTGTACCGATGATATCTCTGAAGAGTCCAAAGTGTAAAAAGGAAGCAATCTTTGACGAGATGTTACTCAAAAACTGTGTCACTTAGAAACATTCCATCTAAGGCAGCGCGATCATGTAGAGTGTCTCTACAATAACCTCTCTCAGTTTTTTATATCTCTGAGTTGTTTGCCCATGGTGAAAGGTTTTCTACTACCCCAAAAATCGTCAAAAGGAGGTAGTGTAAAGTTGCAAAGCATTGCTAAGAAATCCTCAATACTCAAACACTCCATTGAATTGAAGCAACTTCTTCTTAGGTGCAAATGTAAGGGTACACAAGGGGAAAATGGAGCCTAGATGAATTAGTGCATTTCTATGACTTCATTCACATGTTTAAATGTTGGAGAAACTCTCCTTTACTAAGCGCTTGTCCTCATGTCAATGTTAAGCTTTATTCCTCCTAGGCGCTCAATTAGGTGATGTCATTAGATACAACTTACCCTTAGGTGCCAATGTAGCTTCTTCAATCCATCACACTTCTAGGCACTCAAATTTGAGGTCTTGGACTTGTATCTTATTCCTAGGCACAATTGGATGATCTTCCTAAATCTAGGCACATATATAAGTAAAAAGAAGAGCAAAGGGCGCCTAACACAAGTTGGTCCATATTTATCACTTTAAATGATTTCAAACAATTGTAATGGCTTAAAGAGGTCAATCTCCCTTAAGAGATTCATTCAAAAGGTGTCTTTCAATGTAATTTCTCCCTTAGGCACCAGAATGGGTTTGTACTGATGGAGAGTGCACCTAGATTTAAATGTCTTTATACATGCAATTTTACAATTCTAAATGATGAGACATGTCTTAGAATGAATTCTATCTTTCAAGTGCTCATTCCAAAAGGTCATCTCATGCAATTTCACCCAAGGCACTCATTGAGGTGTCCTCAGAGGCTAAAGTGCACCTAACTCAATTGCCTTTATCTTTATCATTTTTGTACTTTCAACAATTGAAAATGACCTAGAGTGATCCTTTCTCTCAAGGCACTCACCTATTGATATGAAATCAAGTTATTTCCCTTAGGCACAATTTTAGGCTTGTATGGGTGAAAAGTGTGCCTTACATCCTTAGGTGGTTCTTTCTAATTCTCAATGGTTTCAATCAAATGCCAAGTGTCTAAGGAAGCTTTTATCTTGACATGATTAAATTTTGAGGTTCAAATCCCTTCCTCAATCAAGGCACAATCTGAGGGTTGTATAGATGAAAGTTGACTTCAACTTGGGTGCTCATTTGAGTTGGGAGGAGCTAGAATTTGCACCTAGATTAGAGATAGATATTTTGGCTTATTTGATGATGGTCTCAAGTCTCTCTACCAAGGTGCATTTTGATGATGTTCTTATTTAAACTCTTATGAAGACTATCTCATCCCTCAACACTCATCCTCATGATTTTCATGCACTTAGACTTCAAGGCGCCAAAACTAGTAGGAAAACTCACAATGAGCGCCTTTGCTTTGGAATAATTTCTTATTGATCATTAGGCACACTTTGGAGTTGATATGTACTTCCTTTACTTCCATGTACTCAATTCATCATAATTATTGTCAAAGACTTCTCCAAGTTGATTGATAACATCCTTCTTGATGTTAAGATCCTTCATTCACTCCTTCTTCTTAGATCTAGGCACTCATGATGGTGGGAAATTACATGAAGGGTGCCTAAGGTTCAAGATAGGTTCTTTCCACTCATCTTAAATTTCAATCATTGTAGTTAATCTAAAAAGACATCATCCAAAATGAGAAACCTCGAAGACTTGTCATTGTAAGTTGATTTCCTCCAAGACACCAATACAAGGTTCTTTTGAAGGCAAAGGGCACCTAGGCGTATGGGGCTCAATTTGATGTATTTATTGAAAGCTCAAGGTGAATTGATGCTTATTGAAAATGCCACTTAGTCCTTCATTTGCATTATAGGCACCATTCCCTATTGACTTATATACTCCTCCTCATGCTAGGGCGCCATAACAAAGTGTTTTAGACAATAGGTGCGCTTCACTTACTAGAGGCTTGTTCTCCTTCCACCTTAGGTGCACTTTTATGGTGGAATAGGTGTCAATGGGTGCCTTGTCTTAAATGAATGCTCTCTCCAAGTTAGGCGCCCTTTTGAGGCTTTATGAGTTGTAAACTGCGCCTTAACCCTTCATGCTTGTTGCTCAATGTTTGAATGTTTAAGAAAGTCTCCTTTAGGCGCTCATCTTAATGACTTTTTCTCAAGGCGCAATCATCCTAATGACTTGGATATTCATCCTAGTGTTTCAGGATATCAGGCTACCAGACTTAGTCATTTTTAGGATCTCAAACATAAAGAATAACATGATGATTCATTTTTTTTTTAAATACAACTTTTATCTTTTAGTTCCAAAATGAGGTTTAGGTGATACTTGAATAAAAATAGCTAGCTTATTGGATCAACAAACATCCTATGTAATACAATTGGACTTTAAATATTTGAAGTAGCCATCTACAAATATCCATTCAAACGTGGATTTATAATGCAAGTATGGATGCCATCAATAAAAAAGATTTGTATTAACCAAATATCCATATAGGCATACATCAATACCTGTCGATATAAGTATAACATATATACAAAATAGCCATATAGGCATACAAGAATGCCATATAGGCATACAATGTTAACTATATACAATACAAAATATATGTCCATAAATGCCATATAGGCATACAACAAAGGAACACAATAAAAAGTCATTCCCCTCTGGCTGGTGAAGAGAATAGATCATGAGCAGCCTTTGATCTTCTAGGGGATGGAGAAGCGCATGTGGGTGGTCTACTACGAACCTGAGGGCTGCTCCTCCTATTTAGTTCTTCCTGCATCTTTAGCTCTTACAATAAAAAGTATAGACATTAATATATAGAAATTACATGTTATAAAAAATGAAACATTTAACAAAATAATCACTTACCACTACCATATAATCTATCTCCTCACTTGCCTCAGTAGCATGAATAGGCCGTGGTGATGTCGTGTCCTATAGAAACCATCCAGATAGAAATTAAACTTCAAATCAATAATTTTTTGATTTTTCAAAAATAGACAACTATAACAATGAATGTAAATTAAAATTTACTAATCTGCCTCATACCCCTGTCAATGCCATGGAGCTATGAATCGTAGAGGCCACACCATGCTCCATTGCCCTATGAACATGGGGAGGTGTCTCCGCAGCCTGCATCATCTGGAAATAAAATAACATTATTCAATTACAAAAACTATAATAGTGATGCAAATCATGGCTCCTAACATACACACACATTCATCTAAACATGGAAGTACACACAATAAAGCACACAAGTCACATACAAAAATCTAGTAAGTACGATTCATTCATTAAACTATTTATTTTATTACATCCATAAAGCTTTAAAGTCCACCACCGCTAGCAGGTGTTGCCGTGAAATCTACAATATTAACCTATTCAACATCCAAAATTGGATATTAGAATACCATTCATATAACGATGCTATTCACATGTAATATTTATAATTGTTTACTAGTTACATACCCCGACAGTAGATGATCTAGTGTAAAATGCGGGTGGAGAACCACTGAAAACTACATCGATGCTATGACCCTAAAATTTCATTAAAATCATCAATTTAAATTAATTAATCTTGCATTTCAAAAATGAAATTTAATAAATTAAATTCAATAAACTTGCTAATATTTACCTGAGTATCAAGGCCGAAAGTCTCACTTAGGAGGGTATCTGTCATCACCATCCACTTAGCTGTAGATGTAGCCTGTGCACCTGTGTCCTGACTATCCATGGGGTCATAACCATAAGATGACCTGCAAGCCTGACACGTATTGGGTGGGACCCTACTCCTCGCACTATCTTCCAACCCACTCTGAGCTATAGGACTGGCATGCTCTATGATGCTCCAGGTCAAGGCACTAATGGACTGAAGTGTATCGATCTCAACACTCTCCTTCACAATGGAAGGGATAGAAACATGCTCATGGGCTGGTCTGTTGATTACTCGTCTCACTACCCACTATGGGTCAAGACGTGCCCCTGGTCTATCTTGTGCTGACCTGCCACCTCTACCTTGGAAGTCCCATATATCAAAATAGTTTGGCACTTTATTGAGGACAAACTCGCAGTAGAGTTTCCTCAAAAAGTATTGCGGGACCTCATTATTATTGCATGGAGGATGGTCAAAAAGCATCTACCACCTCTACCCAAAATTGTCCCTTATTGCTTGGTGGTTGCACCAATGGATAGGGAACCTCTTGCATGTAATGGGTGGAGGTTGATTTGTTTGTGGGTTTGTGAAAATCGAACACAAGTCTAATTTTGTGATTTGTAATTTTTCACATCTTGGTATGACAGCTTGTCTATATAATAATCTCTAAACTCTCTCCTCTTATCCATCCAACTAGTTATTTGCTTGCTAATTGAATCTACATTTGATAACATAGAATCAAGAGATTCAGCAAGCGTGGACCTATGCAAGGTTGAAGTGGAAGGATCTTTCAACCTTGCAATTATATCTTCAATTTCTTTTTTGTTGTTTTCAATTTGCCCCATTATATTTTCTTGCGTTCCAGGGGCATGTCAAGGAATGGATGGAGGAGGTTGTTGTTCTGTAGGATTTTGTGGAGGAGGAGGAGGAGGTGCATTAACATTTCCTAACAATTAACAAAATTTACATCAAAAATCAACTCAAACCTACCTATTTAGAAAAAAATTCAAACCAAAAAACAAATAAAACTCACTCCTTTGGCGTGCTCGACATCATGGAGGCATTTTGGCGACAAATTGCAAAGATTTTTGTGTTGAATTGAGATCTCCAAAATGCAGGTGCGCTTCCTAGGGTTTGTGGGCCGCGGGTATATAGGAGGAAAAAGAAATGAAATGAAGTGAAGTGCTTTTTTTATTATTTATAGGAAGTAATAACGTGCTCGCGTTATAATGTGAGTGCGTTATAACACGCTCGTGTTATGTATTATTTTTTTTTCAAAACAATGTGGCCACTTTTTGGCCCCCCATCTTTTTGTACTTACCCTCGTATTTTTTTAATACATCTAATTTACCTACCTACTTTGTTCCAAATTTCTAACCATCATTTTATGTCGCTTTCCTATTTTTGTTAGCAGTCCCAAATTAGATTGTGTAAAGGCGGGATTGTTTAATCCAAAAGTTTTGGAGTACATATTAAAAGCAGACTATCAGTATATGCCATTATGTCATTCAATTAAAAGAAAACTATAAAAAAATGTTTTGAGAGTCTGAGTCAATGTCAATGTCAACACCATCATTCTAATGCAAAATTTACTTCATTCGAAATGTGTACACCATCAGTCTAATCCAAAATGAGGTGAGCATGTTTGACAATCCAAAAGGTTTTAAATGCAAGTAGACTGAGGGGACATTGATGTAGATATACACATCCTCTCTTTCATCATCGCCTATCGACTGTTTCTTCATATCTTCCAATGCCCACACACAGATTGCTCTTAAACTCAACCAAACCAAAAACTAGGTGTACTTTTGTTTTCCACAAGACAGTGGAATTAGGGGAAAAAACCCAATAGGTGAGATAGTTCCAATGGCTAAGATAGTATATGTGCATTTAAGGCCCAATATTTAAAAAAGTTTAGTACTAGTAGTTGTGACATTAAGGTTGTTAGGGTTACTATAAGTACTAATAATTGAATGAAATGTGCATTTTAGATTTAAAAAGAAACCAATCATGTGATGCCACATCAACCCACCAACAAAACACGACTTAATGCACACCTATTGGTCCACCCTTTTTTGGGGGGAACTATTTGACACCTCAACAAAAAGCATGCTGATGTGGCATCATATTTGACGATGTGGCCCTAAAACCTTAGTTAGAAGCAAGGGCGTTGCCAAGTAAGCTACTGTAAAATTTTTTGAGTTATTTGAAATCGCCATGTATGATTTTGAGAGGCATGAAGTTAGGGTGCACCACTACTAGGTCCTCTCCCCTACAGTGAAAACATGACAATATTCAACTAAACTAAAAATAAACAAGATTGGCATAACCCAACTCATTGTCACCATTCCTACACTGCAGAAGTTTTGGGGATGCTCATTGCTAGTAAGGTTTTTGATTGCATAAAAAATGAGATAGTGTCACACTATTTCACCATATGCAACAAACAGATCTGCAACCTGATCAGTTTACATTTGTTAGCGTACTTCAAGCCTGTGCCAAAATGGGAGATTTGGAATAGGGTATGGACATCCATCAAATGCTTTGAAAGAGGGATTTTTGTCAACTATTGTAGTTGGAAATCCTCTGGTAGACATGTATGCAAAATGTGGAAGCATAGGCAAGGCATGTGAACTGTTTGACCGAATGCCTCAAAGAAATGTGGTCTAATGGAATGCTATGCTTGCAGGATATGCACAAAATGGGTTTATTGAAAATGGTTTAGAAACTTTCAAACAAATGCAATTGGGAGGTGTAAAGCTAGACTTGACAACCTTTGCCAGCATCCTCCCAGCCTTTGCCAAATAGGATCTTTGGAATAGGGTATGGACATCCATCAAACCATAAAGGATAGAGGACTTTTGTCAGATGTTGTAGTTGCAACTGCTCTGGTAGACATGTATACAAAATATGGAAGCATAGACAAGGCACGTGAATTGTTTGACAAAATGCCTCAAATAAATGTGGTCTCATGGGTTGCCATGATTGCAAGATATGAACAAAATGGATTTGTTAACAAAGCTTTAGAGACTTTCAAGCAATTGAAATTGGCAATTGTAAAGCCATCATCTTCCCTGCTTGTGCCAAAATGGGAGCTTTGGAGCAGGTATGGACATCCATCAAAGCATAATGGAAGGGGGGTTTTTATCAAATATTATAGTTGGAAATGCTTCGGTAGACATGTATGGAAAATGTGGAAGCATAGACAAAATGTCTCAAAGAACTGTGGTCTCATGAAATGAGATGATTCAGGATATGTACAAAATGGATTTTGCAAGATACTCTCAAAATGTTTAAATTAATGAAGCACTCTGGAACATATCCTAACATTATAAACTTTGCTTGTGTTCTATGTGCATGTAGTCATTTAGGTTTAGTGGATTAGGGTTGTGCGTACTTCAATCACAACCCTTATTGCATTACATCTACAATCGATCATTATGTATGCATGCTTGACCTCCTTTCTTATGTTGGGTATCTTGAGAACACCCTAAAATTTATCATTAAGATGCCAATTAAACTTGTGGTGGTTGTGTGGATGTGTTTTCTTGGTGCTTGCATATCACATATGGATATAGGCTTAGGAGTATTTACAACGATGTTGCTTTTTTATTTGGATCCTAAAAATGTTGTGACTTAACATCTATGCAGTAGTGGGAAGGTGGTGTGAGGTTCAAATGGTAAGGAGATTGATAAAAGATAAAATAAATTAAAAGGATCATTGGGTGTAGTTGGATTGAAGGCCATAAAATGACATGTTCTTTTTGTGTAGGAGATAGATTGTATCCATAGACACAAGAGATCTATGCAAAGTTGGAGAAATTGGCCTAGGAGATGAAGGCAACAGGGTATTCTCCAAATTCAAGACATTTATTTAGTGATTTGGAAAAGGAGGAAAAAGAATTATTTGTCTATCACCATAGTGAAAAGTTGGCAGTTGCTTTTAGTTTGTTATATGTGCCCCCTAGAACAACTATTAGAGTTGTTAAGAGCCTTCGAGTATGTGTTGATGCCAGATTGCAATGAAATTTATCTCCAAGATTGTCAAGAGAAATTGTTGTGAGAGATGTGAACTATTTCCATCATTTTGAATAGGCAAAATGTTCTTGTGGAGATTATTGGTGATGCTAAATGAAGTTATTTGAAAAATAGGCTTGCACTATAATAATGTGTACCATATCTGACTTGCAATAATAATGAAGGAACAAGATTTTATTTTCAGTTTCTAGACAGAAAAAAAATGGTTTTGTTTCTGTTAAATGAATAGTTTACAATCTAGACTATGATGTTGGCTTTGTAGAATTAGATGCATATAGTGCAATGGAGATCACTGCTTATATACACTATTGGGGTATCATTCGAAGACTTATTTTATGATAACATGGATGTTTAATTGAATTGTTTTCATTAACCTACATATGTATGAAATGAAATGTTGTAGGAGGAGCTAGAGAAAGAGAGAAACAAAAGGTGAGGAACACTTCAAGTAAATTGAAAGATGCTTGACCAACAAGAAATGGGAGAGGAGGGCTCACAATTACCCTTACCATTTTGTATAGTTCTTTTGTTTGGATTAATTGTATTATCTTTTGCCTATATGTTTGGTTAACCATTTAATTGCACATTCTAGATTCAATATGTAATTTTATATAAGTGTATGTTAATTTTGTGTCATTTATGGTTAGATATTTCTAATGTTGTTTCACATCCCTTTGCTTGGTGAAATAGCTAATAAATTTGTGAATTCGTGGGTATTTTTTAATTTAATCTGATTTCAATCTATTTGGTTTTAATAGAAATAAACCAATATAATTAGAAATAAACCAATATAATCTATTTGGTTTTAGTGATGGTGTATGAGTGACAATAGGGGGAAAATGGAGGAACCAAAATCAACTATAAAGATAAAATGAGTGATCTTTTTACTTGAAAAAATGGCTTGAGATGAATTTCTAAGATAACACACCTTTGGTAAATAAGGTGGGATGACAATGGATTTTGTGTTCCTAGGGAGAGATGAACTAACCATCCAATAATGTCACTAGAAAGATTACTAATTAAATGGTGACAATAGAATCTTCAACATAAAATGGAGATACCAATTCCTAATCAAATAGAAAATAATGGATTTGATGTCATACTATATATGGGCATTTTCTAATCCCCTTTCAGTAATAAGCCATGGACCAAAAGATCTAGTTAATTTCCCAGTAGACCAATAAGCCATGGACTACTCCCAATTCTTATTTAAGTGCATGATCCACCATAGATGATTGGTTATTTGGCATTGCAAGGCCGGGTTCTTTGCTAGAGGGAGATAGAAACAGGAGAAGGTAGGTTGATTATTATTTTACCTCTCCAATTAGTTGAGATTGTTGTTACGTTGGCATCAAAATGATTGTTCATCAAGGCCAGCATGAATGATCCCAAACAGAGAATCCTACCCAACCTCACATATGAGGTCTTGGAAGAAAACACCTTAATTGGAAGAAGAAAAGGAGCTATTATTTCCCTAGTATCATTTCCCATTACTATTGAAGAGAGTACCAAAAGTAAACTATGATCCTAGTGAGTGCAACCCCCTCTTCATAGTTTAGACTCCATTGGTGGAAGTTTTCTACCTTTCATCCCTAAGTTGAAACAAAAATAGACCCTAGTAGGCCATCCTTCCTAACAAAAGAAAATAAGGCCAACCTTCCTTACATTTTCTAGTTGTTTTATCTTTTTATTGGGAATTCTTCCTACCCCGCTATAGTTGTGTGGTTGGTATATGTCAAAGATTGACTAAAAAAATTCCTACCTCTATCTTTCTTATGAAAGCATGTGCTACTAAAATGGATTTCACAAAGAAAGCCAATTATTGATGTTGGTGAGGGGCATACTCTATAATGGGGGCTAAGAGAAAGGAGAGATAGACCAAGGCCCTTCTTGAATCAATTCTTCTTTCAAGGTCATCCTTTTCCTAACTAGAATATGAGGGGAAAGAAAGAACATATTAGCCACCACCAATATATAGGTAGAGCCCCTCTTCTTCTGAGACTCCAAAGAATTGGTTTTCTAGATCTTTCTTATCAATTAATCTTTGAGAATCTATTTTTTGGTGCACTAGAGAAGAAGAGGACATGATCCCCCTAACTCTATATTGGTTGTCATGAAGGTCATTGAACACATAGAGAATGTGATGCAGTCACGGATGGAGGGTCTAGAGAAAGAACTGTCCAACTGTGCAGCCTTAGAGTCAACATAGTGGAATAAACACAATGATTGAAACAATAAAATAGAATTTTCTTGATTCAACATAAAAAATGATTACAATTGGCTTACATGCCAGTTACATGCTCATTACAATTCAACATGCGAAAGATATGACAATTGGGCACATTTGCCTTCTATGTCACTTTCACCTATGGAAGCTTCAATCTATCCTTTCTAACTAACAAAAATGCTTTCCAATGGATCTAGGAGATGTTTATATAGCATTCTCTAGCTCAAGGAGTGATCCATATTGGCCTCAAGGGCTTCCACATCCCAATTCCTTATGAAACATGTAGGTCAGCCAAGATCATAGGGTGATGCTCCCATCATATATGAAACATGTTGCATTTCTGGATGAAGGTGTCTTGTGTCCCATAATGTCTTGTGCGATGTTCCATTAGGTACCGCAAACCCCATATGCCAAACTGAGTGATAGATGCTATGAACTATGATTCCTAATGATGCTTCTGACAGTGATAACTTCCTCTAGACATTTACAAATCTCCTAAAATATTAATATGATGTGTAAGAGCTATTATATGGTGTTAATCCTGTGCCATGAGTTGTGAAGTGATCATGTGATGAAATGTGGTGGCTTATTCTAAAACTACAACTAATTGAAATATAAGAAAATAAATGTTTCTAGTTGATGCAAGATTGCCTTTCAACCTAGGATGCTCCTACATCAGACAGCCAGGGTTGTTTGAAAAGTGAGTCCGTCACTTTCCTGGGGCTAGAGGAAAACCAATGCGGTCTACCTCAGCCTGAGAAATCCATGATGAATCCTCCTCTAATCTTCCTTTCCACTTAACTAGGTACTCCTTATACTGCCTATTTCTGGTGTTGTTCCTAACTCTAATATCCAAAATCTTCTCTATCTACTCATGTTGTTGATGTAGTATCTAATCCTCCCAAAACAATTCCATGGTGTCGTCACTAGGTTGGCTTTCATGATACTTATATAGATCTACAATGTTGAATATGGGTGATATGCTAGGTTCTTCTAGTAAATCCACTTCATATGCATTTCCTGAATCAAGGGTAAGTGCACAAAGATGAGGGACCAAAATGGGGTCTTAAGATGCCACTTTTTTCTGAAATAAGGAAATATTGATGTTGGATGAGAAATTGAAGATAGCTACACTCAAAATTTGAAGATGGAACAAAAACAAGAGTCATAGTGCTCCGAATCTAGTTTTTAAACTATTTTTTTCCAAAAATGATTGAGATTAAGGGGTTCAAAAAGGGAGAGCACACCAATTGGTCCTGTTTTTCTCAAAAAAAAATAACATAGCGTCTGGTGTGCCCCCCTAAAATGTTAACTTTTTTTTAGTATTTCAATAATCACTCCGGTGAGAAATTAGCTAACACCATGTAGTTTATCCCTAATTTTTCTGATAATTTTTTCATGAATAATCGATTGTTTAGTAATTTTTGAAGTGGACACATCTTGAAAAATAGAAATTTGAGCATGCTCCCACCTAAAATGTTTGAAAACTAATTGAAAATTGAATTTTTTTTTAATACATGTAGAATGGAGTCTAGTATCTAAAAATGTAACTTATTTCAAATTTTGATGAATGGTTAAAAAAAGTCAAAAATACAAGACACTAGTTTTTGACAAAAAATAGACCTATTAACAAAATAAATTCAAGACGAAATCCTTAACATACTCAAAATGTGAAAAAAATTATATGGTTAGATAGATAACAGAGAGATTAAGATTATGGTGGTATTTTTTTTAAGTATTTATTGAAAAAGTTGTCATCTTGATGGGGAGCATGCTCTAGATTATCTCCAGATTTTGCTAAAAATTGATAAAAACACGTCAAAGAAAGATAATCATTACTAGCTATACACATGCCAATTGCATTTGCTTAAAATTTTCTAAAGCATTTTCAACAAATCTATTTTTTCATATCTTGCAATCATTGCATTCCATTGTATAAAACATCTCTTTGAGGTGTTACGTCATACAATTGACATGCCTTGTCTATGCTTCCACACTTTACATACATGTCTACGAGGGCAGCTATACTTCCTATCATCTCTCTCACTCTCTACTTCCCCCTCTCTACGTCCTACCCTCTCTCTAAGTCTCTGCTTCCCTCCCCTCTCTATCTCCTACCTTCTCTCTTGCTCTCTTCTTCCCTCCTCTCTCTACCTCTACCCTCTCTCTCTCTCACTCTCTACTTCCCTCCCCTATCTACCTCCTACCCTCTTTCTGAGTCTCTGCTTCCCTCACCTCTCTACCTCCTACCTTTTGTCTCACTCTCTTCTCCCCCCTCTCTACCTCCTACCCTCTCTCTCACTTTCTACTTCCCTCCCCTATCAACCTCCTACCCTCTCTCTCAGTCTCTGCCTTCCTTCTCTATCTACCTCCTACCCTCTCTCTCTTCTTCCTTCGCCTGTCTACCTATGACCCTCTCCCACTCTCTACTTCCCTCCTATCTCTACCTCATATCCTCTCTCTCACTCTTTACTTCCCTCCCCTCTCTACCTCTCCTCATCATTCTTCCCATCCAATGAAATTTCATAAATTATCTTGTTTCTATTTCATCATCCCAATTTATATCCTTGTCCCTCTTTGCATGTCCTAGTTTTCTTGTTTCTATATTCTTTGTCAACATGGGAGAGGAGAGGGAGGAAGAGGGAGAGAGGATGGAGATGGAGGAGAGAGAGAGAGGGGACAGAGAGGGTGATAAGGAGAAAGAGAGAGTCCTAGTTTTCTTGTTTTGGAGAGAGAGAGAGAGAGAGGGTTGGTCAGGTTTATGAGTTTAGGGTTTAGTGGAATTATTTGGGGTTTAGGGGTTTAGGATTACTCAGGTTTATGGTTTAGGGGTTAGATTTTAGGGGAATTATTTAGGGTTTAGGGGCATATTTAGGGTTTATGGGTTTAGGGTTGCTCAGACCTTTAGGGGTAAATTATTTAGGGTTTATGAGTTTCTAGCGTTGCTCAAGTTTAGGGTTTAGGGGTTAGGGTTAAAGGGGAATTATTTTATAATTTCCCTCCAATCGTCCTAATCCTAATGCATTACTCCACCCATCTCCTAATCCATCAAGCCCTATCATCCATCCACCATATAACTCACCATCTAATCCACCATCAAACATTCTAAGATTTAATACATCAACCCATGAACACTTGAAATTTTTTTTCCAGACTCTTTCCAAAATTCAAAAATAAAAGAAAAGATATGGAGCCATCCAAATCCACCGATCCAATTTTATCCTCCTCTAAAACTCCCAATCCTAATCAATTTGGGCCTCCTATATCCATTCACTTGATCCTAATCCTAACCCCACAACATCTTCCATCATTGTCCATCAACCCATGAAGCCATGAAGGATGTGACCCAAGGACTATTAGCAAGGAATCTATGAACATCATGTACTCAAATTCCTATCCTTGAGCCTAACCAAGAACCTCCTAATAACATGTCTACCATTCCAACACCATCATCCACTCCTATGTCTATCCATTTCATTGAAGAGTCTCCTACCATAATTCTAAGTCTAACCCCATCATGTAGCCATGTTGTCAAACATCAAAAGATTAGTGATCCCATCCAAGATCCCATCACATCCATCTAAGAAACCCTATAGCTATGTTAAGAGCTTAGTCCAAAGCATGTGGAAACACCAACCACCCATCCTAATCAAAATCCAAACATCCCATCTAATCCCATCTCGGTTCCATTACCATCTCATGGTCAACCCCTTTGTACATCGATCCCATCATTGATCCTACAACATCTCCTAGTGAACCCCTATCACCACCTCTTACTCCCCAATTCAATGAATATCAACACATCCCCACTTACCGTATCCATATCTAATATCGCGTTATCCATGCTTATCCTCCATGTGATCAAGATATTATCTATGATCAAGATCTTATCCATGAGCAAGATACCCACATCACTCCTATCCATCATCCTATACTAGTACTATTCATTATCCATCAATATCCCATGATGAGACACTTGGTCCCTAAGAAAACATAGATAATCAAACAAATAACTTGGATCTTATCAAATCACATCCCAATAAGGATAATGATAATCAAGATCCAAGAATTATACATCCATTTCCCAATGATCCTCCATCATCCCCTATGGAAGTATATGTTTAGGTGTTTAGCCTGGTTGCTCAAGTTTAGGGTTTAGGGGTCAGGGGCATTATTTGAGGTTTACATGAGTTTAGGGTTGTTCAAGTAAATAGGGTTTAGTGTTTGGGGTTAGGGTTTAGGCCTGAATTATTTAGGCTTTAGGGGTTTAGGGATGCTCAAGTTTAGGGTTTAGGGGTTAGGAGTTAAGGTTTAGGGTTTGGGATTAGGGTTTAGGCCTGAATTATTTAGGCTTTATGGGTTTAGGGATGCTCAAGTTTAGGGTTTAGGGGTTAGGAGTTAAGGTTTAGGGGTTTAGGGTTGCTTGACTTTATGGGTTACAGTTTAGGGTTTAGAGAGAGATAGAGAAAGGGGACCAATAGAGATTGGGAGAGATAGGGAGATAAAGGTTTAGGGGTTAGGGGTTATGGTTTAGGGGCATTATTTAGGGTTTAGGGTTTATGGTTTAGGGGTTAGGGGTTAAGGTTTAGAGGTTTAGGTTTATGGTTTAGGTAGAGAGGAGAATAGGGAGATATAGAGGAGACCAAGCCTAGGAGACATATCTTTGTCTCCTCTATCCCTCTCTCTAACTATACCTACCTCTCTATTTCTCTCTCCTCGTCTCTTTATCTTGCTCTCTATCAATCCTCTCTCTCTAACGCTACCTTTCTATCTCTCCCTCTCTCACTATCTCCCTCACCCTCTCTATCACTCTCCCAATCCCTTTACCTCAAATTTATCTCCCTATGTCTCTGGAAGTTGTATCTCTTGATCTCTTTCCCTATCTCTATCTCTCTAGACATATCCCCATCTCTTAATCTATCCCTCGCTGCCTCTCTCTCCTCCTCTCTATTTCTCTCCCCATCCCTCTACCTCTTGAAATCTCTCTCCCTGTCTCTAGACATCTCTCCATCTCTTTCCCTATCTCTATCTATCTACATAACCCTATATCTTAATATATCCCTCTCTACCTCTCTCTCTATATTTCCTTATCTATCTCTCTGATGTAGAGGCAAATTGCATACAAGAAGAAAGACAAATTTGGCAAGGTTCAACTACACCAATGAGCCCAAAAACAAGGATCTTCATGGAAAAGTGGGAACAACAGTTAAAGTTCTTGAATTCTTCTTGGAAATGATGTTTGGGCATGTACTAGAACCCATCCCATCCATTGGCAAAGGTTGATCAAACTTTGAACTATTAGTTCCTTCACAAACCTCAAGAAAGGCTAGTAGCCCTACAAACAGAGAATAGTCCCAATAACTTTTTGCACAGACATCCAAATACAACTCTTAGATATGAAATAGATACGCATTATGCCTCCCCACAACATACTCTAGAATGGGTTTGGGTTGTTTTGGAAAGTATGCCTTAACCAATAACCCTCCTAGTGGTTTTAAGCCCTAATTAGGCCTAGTTTGTGAAGCAAGTACCCTCAAATGGCAACTTGAAACTCTCTTGACCACCCAAACATGTCAATGGCATCCCAAAACCATGGAATCCAACATCCATTTGCTGTTGGAACTGACTGTTCCCAAATCCCTTACTATGGTTGTCTCACGGGCTTCTTTGGTAGCTTAATACATGGTTTTATTAAGCCCACTCAACAAATCTTGGTCAAACCAACTCCACCACCCTTGTAATCAATCAAAACATCTAAAACAAAACTAAACACACCCATCCCATAGGTCTTATGGCTTGGAAGATTGTGGGATGGTCAATTTTCCATGATTGGAGGCAAAAACCCTTGTTTAAGGTTCTATGGACTATTTTTTGAACAAATCCTTATAACTCCCTTGTATTTCAACTTCAAACCACTAAACTATATTAAAATGCAAGATATTTCAATGCTCTACCCAATCAAGACATAGAGAAGTGGCAATAATTCAGTACCTTTGTTGTGTATGGTCTAGGACAACAATCTGCACCAAGAAAACAGAGATGTGAAATAACAGTTTACCAAAGGTTGGTTATAACTTAATCCATTTCCACTTTCAAGACTTCAAAAAATACTTATGATGAAGGTATTTCACCACACTATACTCCCAAGTAACATATAAGACATGACAGTTCCGTACCACTGAGAAGTACGGCCAGCTTCTACAGAAAATTCAAGAAATAATAGAAAAACAACAAGTAAATGGTATTTTGTTTGTCTAAAACTCCTTCTCCTCCTTACATTTGATATGTTCAATTATATATAGGTGTGTCTACTCCTTGAAACTTCCATTGGAGTAGTTGTGATTGATGGGGAGGGACTACAACCAATCGAACTCCCAAAACTATCTTTTGGACAGTTTACAAACTTCTACCAACTGTTTGTGTGTTTGCATAATCATTGGTGATTATGAACCTCCAAACACATTTACAATTTTATTAGGCTTTGAACATGCCTTAGAGTTCATTGGACATACCTTAGGCTCTTTGCATATGCCTTAACAAGGTTTAAAACATAGAGATTACATGACTATCCTCTATAGGCTCTTTATGACAGCAATAGATTTATGGACATAGTCCTTTATATCAGACATCTCAACCTTATTACATCATTTGGATAGTCTCTAGGACCTTATTGAACAAACAAAACAAAATGGAGGTCAAAACAAGATAAAATCTCTTGATTCTCCTACACCATACTCCCCAGGTGGAAAGAGAACTCAAGTCTCTTGAGGAAGTAGATCAGCAAGTGTGACACCATGCTTCAAGATGTCTTCTTTAGTCATCCAAGTGGCATCTTCAATAGGCAAGCCACTCCATTTGACAAGAAACTGCTTGTATGTCTTCTTCCTTGTCTTCTTCAAGACCTTGGTGTCAAGAATACTTTCCAACTTCAATGGTTGATTGGGTGGAAGACCCTTGATCCAATCTTCATCTACTGTTGTTATCATATCTACCTCTGGATCAGCATTAGAATCACCTTTGAAAGGGAACAAATCTGAAACATTGAAGATAAGAGATATGGCCAAGCCTTGAGGAAGTTCAATCTCATAGGCATTGGGCCCAAACTTGTGCACAATCTGGCATGGTCCTATCTTCTTCATGAGGAGTTTAGTTGGCTACCCCTTAGGAAGTCTTTCCTTCTTCAAATGTGCCATGACCAAATCCCCAACCTTGTATTGCACATCTCTCCTTCTTTCATTGGCTTTCTCCTTGTACTTGGCATTGTTCTTTTGAAGAGTTTCCTTGACATTATCATGAATGTCCTTCATGGCCAATGCAAAGTCTTCACCTTGAGCACTTTTTCTTTCCAATCCATGGAGATCTCTCAATTCAAGAACACCTCTTGGATGAAGACCATAAACAATCTCAAATGGACTCCTTCCTGTGCTTCTATTGGTGGAATCATTATAGGCAAACTCTAGTTGAGGGATGATCATATCCCATGCCTCTCCATGCTACTTGATAAGACACCTGAGAAGGTTTCCCAAGGACCCATTCACCACCTCAATTTGGCCATCAGTCTGAGGGTGATAGGCTGAAGTAAAGGACAATTAAGTGCCCAACTTCTTCCACAAAGTGCGCCAAAAATGGCCTACAAACTTTGGATCCCTATTATTGAACAAACAAAACAAAATGGAGGTCAAAACAAGATAAAATCTCTTGGTGCTTCTGCACCACTCTCCCTCACTAGATCTATCTCCCTATATCTCCCCTCTCTCTATATATATTTATCTCTATCTTTCTCCCTCTATAGACCCCTTTGTCTATCTCAATCCCCCTCTCCCCCTCTCCCCGTCTCTATCTCCACCTATGCCTCTCTATCTCTCTATTTGCTCCTCTTTCTATATTTTTTCCTTTCTCTAACTCTATCTCTATCTCTCCATCTCTTTCTGGATGTCCCTGGGCTCTCTCCCTATCCATGTCCATGTCCCTCTCTATCTCTCCATGTCTCCTGGTCTTTCTATCTCTCTCTATTTATCCAAGTCTCCCCCTCCCCCTTTCTATGTCTCCCTCCCTCTCTCTATATACATCCCTTTCTATCTACCTATTTATCTCTTTATCTCTTTATTTATCTATCCTCCCTCTATCTAAATATATCTACCTCTCTATCTCTATATCTCTCTCCCTCACATTCCAAGGAGTCAATAGATAGAGGGAGAGAGATATAGAGAAAGAGAGGTAGATAGAGTTGTAGAGAGGGAGGATAGAGAAATAGAGAGAGAGAGAGAGAGACTCTCCCATGTAGATACAAGGTTACATTTGTACCTCCTAGTATAGACAAGCTCTATTTCATGAACCATATGGATATTTAAGCCTAGGGATACTCTTGGAACATCACTTGATTACCTATTAGATGAACTGCATGAATAGTTATAATATATTTTATGTGATCTAGCATGACATCCTAGACCATGATTTTGGCACCAACATTGAGAAGGTTATGAGTTTTTCATGCATGAAGCTTTATGTTTTCATGCTTCCTAGAATGTGCTCGCATTAGAATGTGAGCGTGTTATAACATGCTAGCATTATGGGAAGCATGAAAAATGGGAAAAAAAGCATGTGGGATCCGTGCTTTAAACCCCACATGACTATTATTCATGCTTTTCATGTAGTATATCAGACAAGAAAACACTTTTCATGTTGTTTGACATATTGAATCATTTTTAGATCAATCCACCACCTTTTTTGTTTTTTCAACGTAGAAGAACTAATTTTGCATGTTTTTGGAGAAAATTTGATTATTTAAACTAAAAGTTTCATGTTTCATGTGTGATATTGTTTGAAAGCTAATTAGCATTGATATATAGATTGAATTTGATGATATATGTTTGTTTTTCCATAAATTTCACTAATCCTATTCTAGAGTTATATAGAATTTATAATCAAAATTGCGAAAAAGAAGAATTTGAGGATTTTGAAGCCATATTTTGGAGAATTGGTCAACTGCAATATTGAATTATGAGGTATGTTCAAGTTATGTCCATTTTAATTCACATAAATATGTTCTTATGTTCTTTATGTCTTTATGTCTTTATGTTCTAAGATATATGTGTCTAGGTATATCAGTTATTTCAGTCAAAGAGACTCCAAATTCCTCATGTTTCCACCTTGTTTCGGCCCTTCATGTCTTCATTTCACCTACTTTCACCTATACAAGAGAAAAACAATATCAAATACTTCATAAAATAATGTTAGTGAACAATTGTTTCTCATACTCATATTCATGATCAATGGAGCCAAAATTGATTCTGGAAGACTCTTAATTTTTTCCCTAGGATGATATAGAAGGATTTATTCCTTAATATGCATAATGATTCATTCAATAGAACCATGCAATGGCTTGAATCTTAGACTATCCTATGCCCCCTAATATGACAATCCTACTTGTCTCTATTGATCATTTAGACATAATTGTTAGGTGTCCTTTTGATAACTTCTCCATGCATGTTTCTGTTGATAATTGAGAGGGGGGGGTGAATCAGTTATCCTAATTATTTCCCTTATTGAACTTTCTTTTTAATTGATGTAGCATTGAATCAAACACAAAAACATTATCATGAAATAAGAAACACATGACACAGTATTTTTGACGTGGAAACCCTGTTAAGGGAGAAAACCACGGGGTGATTAACCCAAAATTATTCTCTGTTAGAAGAATAGGAAATTACAAAATGGCACTTGCCAATTAGGGCTCACTGCCCGAGCACACTGCTCACAAGAGGCCCACTGCCTACAATAAGACACACTGTCTACAAAGTGATAAAAATCACAGTCTTGAACTGATTGGAAGCATCTGCATATGCTGGAGTTTAGTTCCGGTTAGGCTTAGTACACTGATCTGCTGCACTTCATCTTTTCTCTGTTCTTTATTCTACTATCCTTTCACATTCCGGATCTATCTTGGTACTTCTGCTCTGTTCTGCACTTCTTCGCATATATCATAACATCATGCTTCACAACTAAATCCATCCTCTATATATATATCCGCACAAGTAATTTCATCATCTTTCTAGTCGGCATCCGGAACAGTCTAGTTTCTTACAAACTCTGTTCTGTCGGCTGAATCCTTCCTCACCAAGCAATGCGGATCAAGCATATACTTGTAGATATCATTAATCATGTCGGCCAAACATGATTCATGCCTTCACAACCTTTATCATCAACAGTAACACATCCGGAAAGTAGTCTGATACTCTGTCAGTCAGTTCTTCCTCTGTTTTCACTGTCTCTCAGGAATCCGAAACTCAACTATTCATATCTTTTTCCTTGTCCATCACCGGAGGCTAAATCCTTGGAATATACCACTCAAGGTAGTCCTCTTGACTTCCCCAAATCCGCACTGTACCAAGACACTTCCTCTGAGAGATCTGGACCAATCTGTCGGACCTTGCCACATGCTCTGTTCTTGTTCACCGGACCACAACAATCTTTATTCTGACTTCCGGTAGAGACACATCATGACTTGCGGATATGTGGGATGACCTTTGTTGCCATCAATGACAACAACCATGAATCCATATAGTGTCTCTTGCCAACAATCTCCCCCTTTGGCATTGATGGCAACACTTAGTGAAAAATGACTAAGTGTTTACACTATGCTCCCCCTTTGCTGATGCTCTGTCTTTATATACAATTTCTGGAACTCCCCCTTAATTGGATTCCTCATTTTTCACTGCTCCTCACTCCCCCTTTGACATCAATGGCAAAGGGTAGGGTCCGTACATCAAAATTTTCAAAAATTTTCTATACACAGCCGCATATTTACATACTCACATATACTGAAGAATGTCTGCAATTGGATCATTTCTGTAGCCCAACTTTGCTTCATTCTATCCAAAATTGAAATGTGACCACTCAACAAAAATGCAAAAGCTTCTGCCCGCTTGAGATCTATCGGATCATTTGTTTGGGCGGTGGTCTGAGCATCACTGATGGCCTCATGCATAGTTTCCAACTTAGGGATTATAATCTGTCTAAGTTCTCCCATCCGGTTAGTGATGTTCTTCCTTTCCTTCTCAAGATTCTTTATTTCATTCAAGACTGCAATAGTCTGACATTCTTGATTTATTATGGAGGAAGAGAGAGGATCAAAACTTTGAGATAAGCTTTGTAGCTTGTCCTGTTCCTCTTTTATTTTCTTATCAATTGCTGCTGTTACCTTTGACCAGGATATACAAAATTTGTAAATGTCACCGCCATCCTTAAGAGCATTCTCTAAGCTCTTTATTCCAATACTCACAATCTTCTTATCTTTAGAGATTAATTCTAATACTTCTGAAAATCTTTTATCCAAAAATTCCTTCCGGACCTTTTCTTCAGCAGATTTTTCTAGAGATTCAAAATGTGTACTAACACTGCTGACTAAGGTTTTGAGATTACCGGAAGAGGAGGCTGTGGGATCCTTTTGAAAGGATGGCATGATCTTTTCTAGCACTCCAGATGCTACCTCCATAAGCTCACAGTCTTCCATGTGAGATTTCAGCAGCTTCTCTTTGACTTTCTCATTTGCAAATGAGGCTATTTTCATTGTTTGCACCGGTGACAAAGAGTCAAAATCTAAGGGTCCTTTTAGCAGGTCCAGTTCATCAATTTCTATAGTGGCTTTGCTCAAAAATTGTTGAACAGTTTGTGCAGTGTCTCTTGCCGGAGACAGATGTTTCTTTTCTTCTGCAGTCTTGGAACTGTCAACCTCTTTGTCTTCCACCCCTGCTTCCTTCTCCTGTAATTTCTCTTCTTCTTTGGATCCGGAGACTGTAGGGGAAACCGGAGGAGAGATGCTTGTCTGTTCAGGGCCCACTTCTTCCAGAACAGATGATTCCAAATCCACAGCTGTTTCTGCACCTAAGTCCTCTACAACAGGAAGATTGAACCTTTTGAAGGCCTTCCGGAGGATCTCTTCTGTCTCTTGGGCCACTTTGTCAGTCTCACCAAGCATGAGTTGATTCATCCTGGCTTTACTTCTGAACTCATCTTTGCAGTCCTTGAAGATTATGTTCATTGTCTTGGGATCAATTTGAGGATATAGCTGAATAGCTATCTGCTCCCGGATCTCAAGATCTTTTGCATGAGCATTGTTCTTTCTTACTTCTAATTCCTTTTCTAGGCTTTTAGGAATAAGAGATATGATCTCAATGAAAGCCTTATTGTATATGTTCAGATATTTGACTGTGGCTTCCTGCAGAGTCTTTTGGTCAGCCTCACTGAAGTCATCATAAGATTCAGTCATTGGTTGAAGGTTTCCATCCACCGTGACCGACTTGATTACATTCTCTAGAGACAGAGTGGGCTTTTCAACAGATACCTCTGCCATTTCATCCTTGTCTTGTCCTGTGGAGGGTTTACCGGATCCTTTCTTCTTCTGCTTCTTTATTTCTTTTACTCCCTCATCTGACTCTGTTTCCTCTTCATCCTTTTGGCTTTCATAAGCCCTTGTGGCTTTTGTCTTGGATCTTTTACCGGATGCCTGGACTTCCGATTTTGAACTTTTGGTTGAGGGAGGTGCAGATCTTTTTGATGATCTGGTCCGGGTGGGAGTTTCAACCGGAACACTTTCTTTACTCTTCTCTTCTTCCTCAGCCTTCCTCCTCTTTTCCCGGCTGGCATCAAGTGCCTCTTTTGAGATGCCTAGGCCTTGAGCAATATGCTCAACTTCTTTTCTTACCTTCCTCTTTATCTCCGGTTCCCTGAGTTCTACATGTATCTTTACACTCAGTTCCTCAAAGGTTCCAAACCTTTCTGCCTTAGGATCTTTGGGCTGGCTTAGCATGTGTTGAACATGCAGCTCTACTATCTGTTCATCCACTTCATACCCCATGGGCATGATCCAAACAGTCCTTGGCTCCACTGCCTCCATTAGACACTGATCTGTTTCTACCATGAAGCATACTGTGTCTTTGTACTTTTCAACAAGGGATTGGGGTATTCTTTCTCTTGCATGCATCATGCTTTGAAAGTTCTTGAAGTATCCCCATAGAGCTGTATTTCTTGCTTTGGCATCCCCAAGTCCATGCAAATAGTCTCTGATTTGGATGGCAACCGGTCTGTCATTCTGCCATACCCATCCACTGGATCCGGGAAGCTCATTCATGTAGTAAAAGAAGAGACAAAGGATCAGATTGCCATACTTGAAGGAGTTTTTCTTGTCCTTCTTGATCTTCTACAGATTTTCAAAGAGTTGGTTCACAAGAAGCTCACACAAGTCATAGTCTGCATTCTCCTTTAACATTTGATAAGCTGTGTAGATTGCAGTTCCCGGTACTGAATTTTCCCTACTGGAATGATAGATTTTGTAACCAATTATCATAGCTGCAAATTTGACATCCGGTTCAGTGATGTCATCAACTGTCATAGCTCTCTTGTCAAACTTGGATCCGGTTGCATCACTAACTGTCTGATTTTTGACAGACTTGAGAACAGGTAATCCACCGGATGAGTGTAGACCGGTTACAGCCCTAATTACATCTTTGGTGATCTTGAAGGGCTGGTTCAACCATAGGAAATTGTCATGTACTCTACTTAGTACATACCGGACCCATTCATCTTCTTCAAAACAGGGGAAATGAATGCACTGTGCAAAGTGTTTGTCCCGGATGGCTTTGTACTGAGGTTTGATCTCAAAGGAGTCATCTATCAATTGTTTGTGATAGATATCCATCAGCTTTGATTCTCCAAAGTCTTCAAGATTCGCATGGATGTAAACCCTAATATCTTCCGTATGCAATACACCATGAGGAACACTAGAGAAGGCTCCTAGTGGATCTACCTCCAATGATTTGTAAGGATGTTTCTTGAATGTGGGGCGAGGTCTATCAGAGATCTTAACTATATTTGGAGTAGCCATTCTTCAAAGATTTGCAGTGAGATAATGAAAAACGGAGAATACCTTATGCGCCTTCGGTTTGCACGGAGTGGTGGGATTGATTTCTTTATGCAATGACTTCGGCAGGGGATCTTTGGTGTGCTTGATGAATCTTGTTGCAGAGCTCCACTTTTTGCTTCTTCTTGAGTGCAGAATGAGCAAATGATTTTTGAGAAATCCCTTATATTGCTCCGTAAACCCTAATATCTGTTTGCAATAAATGCTTCACCTATATTATTCCGGTTTGCCTTGTCCGGATAGCTTGGAGTATCCCGGATCAGTCCTGATCTGTGAACATCATCTGGATCTTTTAATCATGAATAAATTGAGGTGACACATTACAAGAACATTCCAAACACTCTATCCAATCCGCAGAATAAGATAGTGCACTTCCGGATCTCTCCGGACCTGTTTGTAATCCTCTGTCATACCGGAGCATCTCCCGGAACAGGTCTTACTTGATCAATTACAGCTTCTTCATAACTCCATGCGGACCTCTGAAAACTTATCTGGATCATCTCAGGACTTATATATTTAAACCCTTTACTCCGCATCTTGTGCCACATCTGGCACCACTTGATTGGCTGGGGGAACAGGATTTTCTTTAAGTCTCCCCCTGAGCCAGAGCTCACTTTTTAATTTCCAGAAGAAATATCAACACCAGAGTCTGGTGCGGATCCAACCTCTACATTCTCTGAACTTTTCTTCACCCAAATCTTGCTCATCTGATTCCTAACTTCATCCACATTCATCTTTTGTTTACCCTTGTCTTGATTCTGATTATACACCGGACCTCTTTTGTCCTGATTCTTGCTTCTGCAGACTTTAGCATTATGACCGGACCTATTACAGATTTGGCAAATAACATTTCTTTGCATATTTGACTGATATCCTCTTGATCTGCATTGATTAGCCATATGACCTACTCTATTGCATGTAAAGCATCTACCTTTGAATGATTTGTTTACTTGCATATTTCTGCATTCATGGGATTTGTGTCCATACCTTTTGCAGTTGAAGCACTGTCCGGAGAAGGATGAATTAATCTAATTAATTCTCTTTCTGCACTGATTAGCTTTGTGACCAAAATGGTTGCAGCTGTGGCAGTATCCATTGAAAGATGGATATCTTTGGGCATTGGGCTGTCTTACCGAAGGTCTTCTAGGCCTGCTCCTTGGATTTTCTGATCCAAAATTCTTTTGACCGGATCCGGAGCTTTCTCCTTTCTCATATCCCAAACCATACCTATCATCTGTCCTCTTTTGACTTCCAAGAAGAACTTCAAGTTGAGCAGAACTTATCTTGAATTTCTCTTTATATTCATTTGCTGTTTGAAGGTCTCTTTTGAGAGAGGCAATTTGATCCTCAAGTTTTTCTTCATTATCTTTGGCATCTTCAAGATCAAATTCAAGATGTCTGATAATCCTGTCCATCTGGTGGCATTCTTCTAATTTTTCTTTGAGAGATTGTCTTAGATTGTCTTCAGCCTTTCTTTTTTCTTCAATCTCTTGAGTAAACTTTATAGTTCCTGATTCCATTTCATGTCTTAACATAATGACTTCTTTTGATAACTTTTCACATAACTTGGTTTGCTCAGTTAATTCTTCATTTGTATTGCTTTCATCACTTTGTCTTGCCAATTGTTGGAGCAGCTCCTTTCTCTTTTTCATAGAGAGACTTAATTTGTCTTTTAATTCTCTCATGAATTCATCAGCCTGTTTGAGTCTTTCCTTTAATTCATTGACTTCAGAATTTGACTGTTCAAGATCCTCAAGGGCAGTCTTGAGTTGCTCTCTTAAACCATATGCATCCATTTGAACTCCCAGATCTTCCTCAAGCTGTTAGGCTCTATTAGGAGGAACTTAGCTCTGATACCAATTGTTGATAACTGAAAGGGGGGGGGTGAATCAGTTATCCTAATTATTTCCCTTATTGAACTTTCTTTTTAATTGATGTAGCATTGAATCAAACACAAAAACATTATCATGAAATAAGAAACACATGACACAGTATTTTTGACGTGGAAACCCTGTTAAGGGAGAAAACCACGGGGTGATTAACCCAAAATTATTCTCTGTTAGAAGAATAGGAAATTACAAAATGGCACTTGCCAATTAGGGCTCACTACCCGAGCACACTGCTCACAAGAGGCCCACTGCCTACAATAAGACACACTGTCTACAAAGTGATAAAAATCACAGTCTTGAACTGATTGGAAGCATCTGCATATGCTGGAGTTTAGTTCCGGTTAGGCTTAGTACACTGATCTGCTGCACTTCATCTTTTCTCTGTTCTTTATTCTGCTATCCTTTCACATTCCGGATCTGTCTTGGTACTTCTGCTCTATTCTGCACTTCTTCACATATATCATAACATCATGCTTCACAACTAAATCCATCCTCTATATATATATCCGCACAAGTAATTTCATCATCTTTCTAGTCGGCATCCGGAACAGTCTAGTTTCTTACAAACTCTGTTCTGTCGGCTGAATCCTTCCTCACCAAGCAATGCGGATCAAGCATATACTTGTAGATATCATTAATCATGTCGGCCAAACATGATTCATGCCTTCACAACCTTTATCATCAACAGTAACACATCCGGAAAGTAGTCTGATACTCTGTCAGTCAGTTCTTCCTCTGTTTTCACTGTCTCTCAGGAATCTGAAACTCAACTATTCATATCTTTTTCCTTGTCCATCACCGGAGGCTAAATCCTTGGAATATACCACTCAAGGTAGTCCTCTTGACTTCCCCAAATCCGCACTGTACCAAGACACTTCCTCTGAGAGATCTGGACCAATCTGTCGGACCTTGCCACATGCTCTGTTCTTGTTCACCGGACCACAACAATCTTTATTCTGACTTCCGGTAGAGACACATCATGACTTGCGGATATGTGGGATGACCTTTGTTGCCATCAATGACAACAACCATGAATCCATATAGTGTCTCTTGCCAACAGTTTCATAGTATGAATTCTCTTGGAGAAGGTTGGAGGAATAGGAGACCTCTTTAGTGTCTTAGGATAGGACATTCCTTATGCACCTATTCATGATGATTTGTATGCACATGACACAACAATATTTCAAAATTTCTTAATTGTCCTTTGTTAGTACATGATGGTGGTTACCTTGATTGACTATATACCTTTCAATACCCTAAATTACAGAGATTAGTTTAATGATTTTTATGACAGTCCTAGGTATGGATACCCTAAAGAAGTCAAGGACCGTACTCTTTGACCATCCTAGATTGTAATAATCCCTCTCACTACATATGTAGTTTCCTTAAGGGTTTTAGGGCCTTTAGTAATGTTGTACCATTCTCATATAGTCCTCACTTAGGAATTTGACAACTTGGGAGACCTTTGTGTATGAGTGTCCTAATGGCTTGGGTAGTCTTTGATGATTTTGGATTGTGATAGTCCCTTCTTGACATGTTCATGACTATATAAGACAATAAAATACCTCTTCATCTACCCTTTCCATTACCATCAAAACATTTCCTTCTTCCTATGAAAGCTTCCTATTGTTATGGCACCATTTGGATGACCTTATCATGACATTATCTTCACTAATAATAGCCCTTGTTATGGTTGTCATGTGAATAATCCTCCATGAAACCCTCATGTAACTTGTTGAAATTGTGAAGACATATTGACCTAACTTGCAACCATAAAAAGAGTCATTAGACTTATCATGAAACCATGTTAATCGAAGAAAATGCATATGAAATAAGGCTCTTAAATCCTTAGGAAGACAAGGATCTTGAGGGGTATACTTAGTAATATACCTATGGCACTTTGCAAGACAATCCTCATGGAAGAATAGTTAAATTGGTGATTGTCTTGATGTTATTAAAGTTACAAAGTGTGGTCATCAGTGCAAATGTGGTTATAAGCCTTTGAAATTGTCATTTCTCAATGTTGATCAGTTATTTATGACTGTTATAAATAGCGTAGTCATGTTTTGAAATTGAAAATCACTTGCTATAGATCTAGGAGATTGTCATCATGGGGGTTTTAGTATCTTCATGGGATTGATTATTGATCCAATGCTTGAGAATTTTCCAAATAAGACCTAATGTGCATGTTTCTTTCTATGACAATGGAAGAAGGTTTGCCACTCAACAAGAACATACATCATTCATTTTACAAAAGGACTATTATACAAAAGAGTTACCCAACCACCTTGTGAGAGTCATGTTACTAATTAGTTATAGCAGTCATAGCATAGAAAATGGTCCAAGGTATTATCATTGAGTTGAAGAAGCTATCCTTGTGCAAATTTTAAAGGTGCTAGGTCATGCAAATGTTGCATAAGACTATCATAGATAGGACTATCATAAAAATGGTTATACATTTGTTTGACCTCATGTTTTGCTAGATTATTATCATTTATTATTTGGGGATTGTTCATACACCTAACTCATGGTCCTCTCATCACAAGAACAGTCTTGATAGCTAAATTAGTATGAAAAATACCATGTAGACTGCCCTAGAAGACTGTCACAAATAAATCAAGAATATGACTAACATAAGTTTAGAGGCATCCATTACATCATTTCCATCTTGGAAGACTACCATGCCTATCTAGTTTTAAGTTATGTGAAGGTGGTTTGAAGCTTAAAAACAGTCATCACAACATCTACCATGGTCCAAGAAGGTAAACTCCATGCCCAATTTGAAACTACTCGTAAAGGGATTCATTCAAGTCATGATTTTTATCTTCACATGTCTTCCTCTAGACTTTGGGACAGCGGTTATAACTTTTTTCATGGGTCAAGAAGATAAACTACAGATTTACTTTTAAGAATTTATGAACCTTATGCATGTCTAGGACAACTTGGGCATCATAAAATGACTTTTATCAAACCTACAATAGCCATGAACATGAACAAGTTGCTGATTTGGTTGAGAAAATGGGTATAAATCAAGCATGAAGCTGAGGATGAGAGGAAAAGAGAAAGAATGAGGTGAATTTGGGAAAGTAGGAAATTGTCAACCATACAAGAAGACAGTCCACCATTGCCAATTGAAGAGGAACATGACACATATAATGAAGCTAAGAGAGAGATGGAATTGGTGGTACAAAGGGAGCAAATGTAAAATCTCCATGCAATGAGGAAAATGAATCTCCAAGTTGGAGGCACTCCATCGTCCACAGGTCAAGTTGAAGGAACACCATCATTATCTTCTCAAATTGGAGACACTCTATCTTTCACAAGTGAAGTAGAAGGTATATCTTTATTTTCTTCTCAAGTTGGTGGCACACCATCATTCACACAAGTTGAAGGTACATCATTTTCATCTTTTTCACCTCCAATTGAAGGTACATCATCTATCCCATCTCAAGTAAATATTGAAGAAATTCCTAATGTTGAGTCAACATTACCAATTAAAACACCTCCTAGAATTTTGCATAGGAAACCTAAGTTTCTAATCGATATTGATGATAATGTATTGAAGCCCACGTGGGATAAGATTCCCATGCGCACTTGTGAAAGATATTTGAATAAGATATGGAAACTATTCTTTGAGAATTTAAATGAAACTAGAAGATGTCAACTATTTGTTGAATTGATGAGAAATCTAAAATTTAGGCCCACTATGAAGATTCTTGGCCTAAGAACATTGAATGCCTCAAGTGAAAAATCAATTGTCAAGAATCTAATGAGTGCATATGAGAGTGTAGGTTCCACCTCACGCACCAAGGATAGTAATGTCACATGATGTGTCATTACATCGACAATAGTAAGCCAACAAACAAAGAAAGCTCGCCTCATTAGAAAGACAAATGAACCATTGAAGATAAGTAGAAAAACTCTAATGAGAGCCATTGGAAGATGTGAAAGAGTTGAGGACCCAAACACTAATGAATTGTGGGCATTCTTTGGGAGACTCCCACAGAAAGACGAAGTTGTTGTTGAAGCTTTGAGATCACTAATTGAAGACTTTTGGAAGAATTGCACAAGGGTATCTCCAAATCAAAGGGATTTGGTAAGAAGGAGAATTAGTAGTCGAAACCATGAGCCACATCCAAAGCATTTTTTGGATATGACTCAAACACAGTTTTTTGGTAAATTTCTAGAGATGTATCCTCAAATTAAAATTTCTCAAAGATATTTTGAAATGCTAAAACCTTTCTATGTCAAAATAAATCACACACACACACACACACACACACACACACACTACTTGTTGTTGTAGATTACATATTTATTTTTCTAACCATTTTGATGTTTATCAGTCTATATGTTTAGATTTGCATACTAACAATATTTTGCAGGATTGTGACATATGTGCCCCACCAACTACTTCAAGAGACTTCATATCAATAATTTTATGTGAAAGAGAGGAAGGTCAAATATTCTACAAGAAATTGTGCTTGGATGGCACATGTCAGCATTGTAGTGGCTTGCAGCGTATGCCAATATGTGAACATATGGAAAGTACACTTGCAGTTGGAAATGAACTAGTAGAGTTTGGCAAGTATAAAACTGTGGCCTACAATACAAAAGACGGTAAAGAAGCAAAGAGGTGTGAATTGGTTATTCAAAAGATTCGAGTGTATCAGTTTATGTCCACATTTCGTGACAGTATAGTGTATGATTATGCAAGGCATACCCATAAAGCTCAATGGTTGGACTTAAAATTCAAGTTATGCAAGGACACACTTCCACTTGGTAGCATTGTTTCAGTCGTCGACTTTGTAGAGAACTACAGTCTACAGCCACAGTGTGAGGTGCAATCACAATATTACAACTCGACACATGTTTCTATATTTGTGCACATCGCATTCATTCATGTGAATGATAGTACATAGGATAACAGAAAGATCATAAGGGAGTATCATTTTTATATTAGTGATGATCACATGCATTCTACGAAGTTCATGCAAGAGTTCTTTCAGGTGTTCTACAATGATTTGGCTAGAAGGGGCATATTGTTCAGTCAACATATCATATGGTCAGATAACTCTGCATCACAATTCAAGAACTCATGGAATTTCTATTGGCTGAGTAGGAGGCATAATATTATAGGTGTTCAACATATGTGGAACTTTTGTGAGGCTGGGCATGGAAAAGGGGAGCATGATGATTTAGGAGCATGTATCAAAAGAGCCATAGCACGAGAAGAGTTAAAGTATAAAGACAATGCAAAGTTGACAGGATCAAAATCAATCATCGAGTGGTGTAATGCTTCGATGGGTCTAGGTAATGAAGGTAAGTCTTTAGTTTGTAGATTTTTTTGGTTGATAGATGATACTAACATTGCACCATATGAGGACTATTGTACACTGACAGAATCAAGTGAGCTACACTCTTTCAGAAGCTCAATTGCAGGTTCATGGGGAATCCATATGCGGAAGATGGCATGCCTTTCTTCTTCATGTACAATTCAATCCTGGAATGAGTGTGAGTCAAAGGAGTGGGTTGACGAATGGTGGTTAAGTTATCTTAGCCCACTTGACATGTATTGAACCTCGATGGCACTGGAACTGACAGAGATAGAATCATCAGTTGACTTTGACCACATATCAGATCTAGTTCAACCAAGTAATATATCTACTTGCATAGTTTTTAAAATTCCTAATGTTATCTTACTTTGTAGTGTTTTTGTAATGTTGACTAATTTCATCTAATTTGTTGCACATATCATGTTTATGCAGTTATTGCAGATGAAGATAACGAAGAGGGAATAAATTATTTGACAATAATCCCCCTTCCATTATGCTTTGATAGATGTCCATACCTATTCAAAGATCTCATTTTAGCACAGGTGGGGAGGACGTTGGATTTACAATTGCCAATTTCATTTGCTTGAAAGTCTCTAAAGCTTTGTCAACAAATCTATTTTGTTCATATCTTGCAATCATGGCATCCCATGAGATCTGATCTAGATTTGCTGGAGATCTAGAGGACAACACCTGGTGAGCAGGTCACCTACAGTGTTGTAGGAATGTTGGAGTCTTCTGACAATCTCGCTGAGAGATATGTGTCTGATTCTGCCTGTCTTCTCCATGTGAAATAAGGGAGTATTTATACATGTTCAAAAGGCACGGTGCGAATGGTCACCACCTCCTATGAAGAAATTAATTAATTAAAAAATAAATAATTTATTTATGATCATTCCTCCCCCTTGAGAGGCAATGGGCCCAATTGCATCGATGTTTGGTAACAAATGAGGAAAGTGTTGTGTAATGTGCTCCTTGGTAAACCACTTGAGTTGGTCGCTTGATCGTGTCATTCTCTAAAATTGATTTTCTCCATAGCGGCCCATTTGAGAATGGTGTGTCTGAGATTATATCAATTGAATGTTTGGTTTGACAGTGTAATGGAACCTCTATTGGTGAGGTGAATGCATTCTAATATATTGTCAATATATGATCCATCAGCTTCTGCTGAATGGTGGTGGTGACTGTTTTTGGTATGAGTGCGGGCGTCGATTGACCTTGCCTCCTCAGGTTGAATTGTTAGCATTGATACAAGAGCTCTAGTTGGAGCAATAAAATGCGTACATTGTTTGTACTAAATAGAAATGTAGATTTTGTAGGACTTAACTCAGGTATTTGATACTTTCGTTCACTTAACTTAACAATAACACTGCAAGGTCTAGACTCATAGATTCCATGACGCTTGTACATGTATGGCTATCCCAATAGTACATCACATGCATCCAAAGGTGCCACATCATAGATTACCTCATCTTTGAATCATTTGATGGAATAGGATAAACAACATTGCTTGCTTAATTGAATATTTCTCCCTTGGCTCACCCAGTCCATAGAGTATGGTTGTGGATGAGGTGTTGTAGGTAAGTTCAACCTCTTGACAGTCTTAGTAGAGATCAAATTCTTTTGACTCCCACTATCAACAATGAAATGTAAGGATTTTCCATTCACCCACATTTGTGAATGGAACAAACGTTCTTCATCTTCATGAGACAATATTTTAGCAGTGGCAACCATGGCATAACGGTCTGCCTCAATGATCTATTCATCATCCTTCTATTCAAAAGAGTCTGTAGGTAACAAATTAGCTTATTTCTCTACTTCACGCATTTCCGCCATTAGTGTCTTAGCAACTGAACAATCTTTAGTGTTATGTGAAGGACTTCTATGAATTTCACACCACATGCTTGTGTCTTTTTGTATCCTTTTAGCACCTTGATCTGATGTTGATGATTGTGAGGAGAATCCCTTGTTGGATTGTTTTCCAGATAGACTTGTTATTGCCTTCCCCTTTTGATTTGAATTTCTCTTCAATCTTTGTTGCATATTTGAATGTTGTGCCTAGTGTCTCAACATTTAAGAAAGCCATCTTAGTTTGAATATATCGGTGCAGTCCACTACGATACTTCAAAACTTGATGTTTTTTTGTATCTTGGATGCCAACTTTGGCATATAATGCATGGACCTGTATTGGTGTAGTCTTGAACAGATTGATCCTTTTTCTGTCGAAGCAACTGCCACTACATATATGTTTCTTCATATGCATCTTTAGGAAAATATTCTTCCTTAATGTATTCCATAAAATCTCCTCATGTGGGGTTATCATCCAAATCAGGGAGTTCTCTGGATGCCCACTTAGTCTCCCATGATTTTTTTACATGGCGTTCAACTTTGAGGAGGGCAATGTTTATCTTCTCAGCATCAGAGAAGTTGTTCACAAAAAAGTATTTTTCTAATTTTGATAACCAATCATCTACAACATCTGCATCAATTTTTCCTTTGAAGTTTGGGATATCAAAATTCACTTGTACTTTGAAAGGAGTGTGACCATCGAATGGAATTTCTGTATTGTTTGGTTTCTGATTTCCTCTATTCTGTTGGAGCAACTGCGAAAATTTGCTCATCATCTCCTCACGTTGTTTTCTTAAAGCATATTTGACCATCACTTTTAAGGTATCGGATGAATCTCCATGTTCTTCTACCATTTTTGGTTGTGTGCATCTTGAAGGAAGCTAGTCTGAAGGATTTAGTGTATCTAATCCCAATCTTTGATAGCCTGACGTCGTATGATGTGACATACAAGAGTGAACAGACAGTCTTGTCCCAGTTCAAACGGTAAGCCACAAAATATATTGTTGTTATAACAGATCTGCTATTACTTATAGCTCAACATTTACCTATGTCAATTATAATATTTAGAATAGAACCAGCTTTCATTCGCCTGTTTCCTTAGCCCTAGATCGGGATTGTCTATGCAGAACAAAGAAAAACGAGGTATGACGGGTAGTTGAGAGACGGAACCTTAACCGCAGATAGAAGTAGATTTCTTTTAAATCGATCCTTGGACCTTGTGTTTATAAAATATGTGCTTCCGTGTTGTTTGTTATGGTAAAAACTCTTTTGCAAGAAATCAAGGGATTGCGCAGCTTCTATTGCAGACAAGAGAGCGATAACAATCAGAGATGGTGATAAAAATTATAAGGGTTCTTTGCCAGAGACGCCGAGGGATTTATTGCACATTCTGGTGGTGGTGTAGAAAACCTTCCAGACTTATCCTTGCAGTAGTCTAAAACATATAGTTTCTCTTTTCTCTGAATTTGATTTCCAAGAATTTATCGGCTAAATAGTGTGAAGTTAAAGTGAAACAACTTAGTGACAATAAATAAAAAAATTATCCTTCAATTTGACATTTATTTTTTAGTTGTATATATTAAATTTATTCTAAAGAACAAATCAATGAGTTCCTAATGAAAATCACTATTTATAAATGTGAAATATTAATAAGTAGCTATAAGTATATTTATTTTTACAATTCCACACATATTAGTTTTTTATCTTGTGTTTGTTTTTAATCATTTAAAGTTTAATTGGCTAAAAGAAGTAGGCGTCATGTGACCACTTATTTATTTAGTCATTTTCCTTTGTATCCTTCCACATGAAAATAAAGCACTCAACATCTCAAAGCATTTAGTCATAAACATTTATTTTTATGTGAGACCCATCTAATATGTGCATGCATAGATGTTATTATCCTATTTATATTATGTTGAAATTTTATTTCTAAGAATATTGTGTGACAAATGACATGAATATCTATGAATAAGCTAATGATAATCAAAGGAAATGAATTTGCAATGACACAAATATAATTGGATGAAAGAGACGTGTTGGACTTTCAGGCTAGCCTTAAGATAAGAATTGGGATACATGTGGGGATCTAGTCATCCCCATTTTATGGATATAACAAAGTGGGCCCTTAAATAGTTCATATATGTTCATTTCTTTTCATCTATAACCAATTTTTTCGTGATAAATAGATTGTTTTCTCTTATGTTTATATTTTGCATTCAATTGCCTAAATAAAGTGGAATACATGTAAGGTCAGAAATTGCATACTGTGCATTTTTCACACTACATTTTGCACTCGCTTTGGTGTATGCTCCCCTAGCATGTTATAGTGTGCTCTAATCCACTGGCCCTCATCTTTTTCCTTCATCAGTTTGCCAATTTATATATCACATTCTAATATTTCTCGCTAACCTTAAACTCTATCCCAATTTTGAGTACTTTCTCAAGGACATTTAACACAATTTACACTAGTGTCCTGCAAGTTTTTAAAATTTGAGTTGTTGGTTTCTTACCCATTGCCTATTCTTGCCTACTGTAATGCCTATCCATTGAAAGAAATGCCTCTATGCTTGAATCTGACCCTTCACTTTCCTCTCTTCCCCTCTCAAAGAATATCTTTTTGAAAAAACACTTGATACATGTAATCTCTCCTCTCATGGTTGCACTATGTTGGTTTGTCCTCCATTAATGAAGCTTGCTAATACAATTTTTTTGGACTCCTCAAATGCCCACTCATTCCTCCTTTCTCTTGTTGGTAGCACTATTTCAATGAGTCTCGTGTATGTTTCATTATTATTTTGAGTAGCAATCTTATATTATAGTTTCTTGTTTTTTAGCATTATTTTCTTCTATTTCTATTTGCATACTTATTAATGACCATCACCACCTTTTTCCCAAATCTCATACACACTAGGATGTTGATCCCCGTAGACCAGGGATTTAGAATTTATAGTTCTATTATATTGTTGTTTTCAAATTCCTAGACACACATAGGGTTTAAGAGCACATACACATTCCAATATTTACTCAATTCATTGGCTGCCCATGGAGGTTGAAAGATCAAAAAATGGGCTTGAATTCAAGGCAAACTCTTAAGCAACCACCCCCTTTCTCCTCATCTTAGCTGCAGTTATTTGGAGCCTCTTGGGTGCATGGAGGCTTTGTATTCTTCTTTTCATTGTCATTTTAGAATTTTGTCTTTCTTTCCACTTCTAGCATATCTAGTATATTGTCTGTTGCTTTCTGGGCATTTTGTGTGCAGGTCAGAATTGAGTTTTTCCACTAAAATTTTGTTTTTAGATATTTCTAGACAATAACACATGGACTAGACAAAAGTGCACCAATTAGATGACACTACACACACACATGGGTGTCTTGGACAGTAAGCTCCTAGCTTGGTTTCTAGGTTCTTTTTCTTTTGTTATTTCTACCTCTAGACTCTGTTATTCATTTCAATAATTTGACATTCTATATTTCCTATTTTATTTTCTAGCTCATAGTTTTAGCTTTAAAACTGTCATTGAATAAGTTAAAACACTCTTAAATATGGCAAGTTAGCTCTTGTTTCTTTTTGTTATAGAACAAGAACAAATACTTTCCTTTGAAAACTAGTCCTATTCATTATAAAAGGTGTTAAGTAGTGTAAAACATTTAAACCACAAAATCCTTAAACACACCATTACATTTTGGTGAACCTAACACATTCAACATCTTTTGAAAATGTTAGATTGATTCATTCAAACATTTAATGCCTTCAATAAGGCATTCTCTAAGGATGACTTTGGTATGTTGAATGAGGCGTTAAAAGACTTCTCTCATGTTCCTTGTCAACTGCAAACTAATAGAAAAAACCATTTCTTCTAGTTCTACATCTTCTCATTCTTCTTTTCTAACTCTTGTTAACACTACATTCATTTTTAGTTCTGCAAATGAGTTACAAAAGCAAAAAAATCATTGTGTGTGGGGTGTGTATGCATAAATATAAAATGTAAAAGAAACAATACAAGCACCTATTCCATACTTAAGACACTCAAGATGCATAAGACTAAATAAATGGAATATGAACAAATAAACACTATTACCACAATAGCCTTGTTGTTGCACCTTGTTGCTCCAATGATATTTTGATAAAGATTTGTATATGTAGCATAACTTTATCATATGGAGAGACTTGATGATAATGGCTTGGTTGATGTTTGATTTATAGATTCTTGGATAATAGGATGAATGGCTAGGATTAAGAGGTACAATGGATGGTTCAGATTAAGAGGTGAAAAGAGATAGCTAAGATTAAAAGGTGCCATTTGAAATAGATGGCTAAGATTTGATGAGAGGATTATAAGATAAGGACAAAGCTTTTAAGGCATCCTTATGTGAATGGATAAGATTTGGAGATGTAGTATGAGATGAATGGTGGAGATGAAAAGCTAATTTATTGTTTATGGATGTTAAGGAGTAAAAAGTGGACACATGCCTTACCTCCTTGTTTATCTCCTAAGGCCCCGTGATTACATTATACATCCTAAATATTCATCCCGATGCGAAATCCCTGAATCCAATGCAAATTGGGAACAAGGGGCCCACACTTTCTACCTTACCCCAGACCAAAAAGGTGCCTTGGGACTCCCCGATTGGTTGGGGCACATTTAATTACATGTCAACATAAGACCTTTAAAAGGGTTTCTCCTTGTCAACTCTTTTGGTTAATTTAACGAATGTTAGCAAGAAAGCATATATAATGTGTTTTTGAATTCATTATGAACCTAGATAGAGATAGCCAACTTGAAACATTGGAATAAAGAGCATTTAAAGCATTCATTGTGATTCTAGAGTAGATTTGTATTATCATTGTGTGTTGTTATAGGTTTTGAAGTTATCATTTATCACTCCTTATGAGTTGAAGAGCATTCATCCTCCTAAAGGTTTCATCACATAGGTTCTATCATTTGTGTTCATCATCATTTGATTTCATCATCATTGATTTGTGTTTAGCCTCTACCTTGCTAGGGTACACACTCTCTATCAAACAATGTTGTTGGGAAGCTTGAATGCTATCCCAAGATTTGACTGAGGCAAGTCCCTAAACACCATGTAACCCCCAAACCACATTTCTTCTTGTGTACAAGTTACAGGTGCGAGATCCAGAAAAGTGAAGACATGGGAAGACTGAATAAAGAAAACGGTTTAGGATCTAACATCATTTTGAGAATATTCCTCTACGGAAGACTTGGGCACCCACAAAATAGTCTTTCTACCTAAACATACATCAGATCTGGCATCAAGACATCCTCTATGACATTTCTCCAATTTTTAGTTTCTAAAGATTCCATCCTTCTGGACTTGGGTGCCCGCAAAATAGTCCTCTGGCATTCCATCTTCTAGGACACAAGTTCGGATATCTCTCTAATCAATCTTGTGAAATTGGTTTCTAATTATCTGTTGTACATCTCTTGTTATGATCAGATCTTTACAAATCTAGGGTTTAGTGTATTGATTGACCTAGGGTTTGACAAACGACTTGATTAAATCAGATTTTTCCATAGCACTCTTGAGCACAAGATATGTAGTTGATTCCACCTCCATTTGGTAGTAATTTGGCTTGGTCTTGTCCTTGAATGTTATTGTGGAAGAGGTTTTGATCTAGTGGGCATACTAGTCTTCATCATTCATCTTTTCCATACATAACAGTGGCAAGTCATGTGACTCTCAATAATTAATTTAAATAATAAAATTATTTAAATAATTATTTGAGAAAGGTGATCATGGAGGAATAAATTAATTAAATAATTAAGATTTATTCAATTAACTTGGCTAAGAGGGATAAATGGAGTAATTAAATAAATATAATTTATTTATTTAATTTAGGGATGGAGGGAATGGATTAATTAAATAAATATAATTTATTTAATTAATTTGGCAAAGGGATGAGAAGGATAATTATAAAAAGGGATATGAAAGTGAATGTCTAGGTGATGTCTAAGGGTTATGAGGACATGGTCAATTTTAGGTGTCTACACATGGGGTACTTGACTTATACTTGTTTTCTCATTCTATAATCACACTAATTTTTGTATATGTATTTCTCATTCTATATCATGCAATATTCCTTTGACTACCAACTTCCATGTGGTAGCTCATACATATAACACTCGACAAAGAAAACAAGTTAATCATGTTCTTGTTTCTCTTCCTCCATCTCCCCATCTCTCTCTTAGGAACATGAAAGAATATGATATCATTGAACAATTACAAGCTACATAAACTAAAATATCCTTATGGGATTTAATGTAGATTTCTCCTTCTTATCATGACATCCTTTAAGAGACCTTGCAAAATATTCTAATTTCATCTTCTATGAAGCCAATGAGGTGGCCACTCTACTTGAGTGTATCTATGTCAATACTAGTAATATCACTTTTCTTCAATCTGAACTCCCTTATCTCAAAGTTCACTAGTAAAATCAACCCTCTCATTATCACTGTTGATAACAACTCTATTAAAATTAAGTGTACACTCGTTGATAATGGTTATGGTCTTAACATCTATAATTTGAACTTTCTTAATGATATTTGTGTTGATAAATCTTCTATTTCTCCTTCTAATGTTTCAATAAGAAGCTTCAATAACATTAGCTACTAGAATTTGGGCACTATTACTTTGCCCATTGAGTTAGGCCATGTCACTCTAGCCACTGTAGTCCATGTGATGTCAAAGAATCTTTTGTATAACCTTACCCTTGGTAGGCCATGGATTTATTCCATGGGGGCAATTCCTTCTACTCCATATCAATCCATAAAATTCATTTATGGTAGAAAGAAATTTATGATTAAGGCTAATCCTAACCCCTTTTATTTTAAGACTACTTCTAGTCTTCATGAGCCTCAAATAAATGGTAGACAAGAAGTCATGGATTTCTTCCAAATTCATTTTCAACTTTAGAACACGTGAAGTATTGGATTTGTGACCGTTCATTTTGAGAGAATCTGATCGGGGTCCGTCTCATTCGGGTCACGGTGTGGTATTTGACGGTGACTAAAGAGAGTGAGGGTCTTGGTCACTTCACGAGCCCGCACAAGGGACATGGGATAATGACTGCAAACTTTTTAAGTTGGTTGTCCTATCATCTTTATGATTAGGGGAAGTTCCCACAAGGTGGTAAAGTACGAAACTTATAATAATAATATTTGCTCAAGTTTCAAGGTGTAAAGTTGAAGAAACACATTTGGATTTGATTTGGTTTTGTATATTAGTTCACAATGAAAGTGTATACCTATTTATTATTATTATTTTAATTTTCTAATTTAACAGATATAATTTCGATTATTTTTATTGTTTGAAGTTTTAATTGTTTTCAAATTTATATTTACATTAAAGGTGTTCCCTTTGTAAGTAAAACAGATTGTATTTTAAGATCGGTGGTCTATGTTATCCCATAGGCATGCAAGACAATAGAAAGATTTTTGGTTGTCTGATTTTGTTGATGGTTTTTTTCGTCCGTCATTTTTTTCATTCATCATTTTTTTCTCTAGTGTAGTTCATCATGAATTTGCTCGATGATCAGTCAGCTAGTACCTATGTCACATTGACAAGTCACAGGTCGGTCATCATAATAATGATCATCATTATTGTGTTGACAACGAATGCCTATGCTCTAAATGATCTATGGCATTTCGGCTTTCTTTTTTTTTTGTTAATGATGATGTAATGTAAGGCTTTGGACACGAAGAATTAATGTCCTCCATATAAAGTGGCATTGGTAGCTTATTCGGTAGCGTGTGTAGGATTTTTTAATTAATTTTTATCAATCTCCTTCAATAATTGGTTGTCATTACATATTAGCCATTTTAATTCATTAACCTTCCAAGTGGAATTTATTTTGTTAGAAGTGTTAGAGAAACAATCCAAGTCCTTCAACGAGCATGATAGTCATATCATGTTCCATAGCAGACCGTTTGATAAATCTGATCCATAGCCAGCATTCAAAGCAGTAGAAACTAGAATAGAGGGCATAATAGTTGGATGATGCGCACTAGATAGAAACCCTAGGGGAGCAGGAACTACAAGGAATATCACTTCATTTAATACAAAATTGTTTATTCTTTATTTTTATATGATTTTTTAATATTAGTACAATGATCATAACTATAAATATAAATTAAGGCATAAGTTAGTATTAATATCTGGAGGTCAATTAATATTTATAAGGGATAAAATAGCCTATTGATTAGAATTCACCCGTCTCTATGTTTTTTCTCTAAATTTGCAATAAGGTGTTCATGCACACTATTAGGGACTTGCTAATCAAGGGTCATGTTATGTCATCTAACATTTTTGGAACTATTTCAAATGAATGAATGTTTTTAAATTCAACATAGCACACAAATGAACACAAACATGCACTAGACTCATAATGGTTAAGGTCAACAAGGTGTGAATTTGAATTTTGAATTTTATAAGTTTGAGGTTTAAATATGTGACTACATATATGACTTGGATCAATTTTGCACCCACATTTAATCTAGGGTGATGAATGGGAGATATATAGGAATTGAAACCAATCTTTGGGGATGAACGATGATGGGATCATGATAGGATGATGCCATGAGTTGAATTTCATGCAAGAATATGCCACTTGTAGACTTGTTATTGCATGAAAGACGCTCCAATTGAAGTAGGACCCAAGCATAAGGAAAAAGGGCATGGATATGTAATTGTCAACATTACATTTTTTCTCCACTTTGATATGCATGAGAACTACTAGGTAGATTCATGTCAAAGAAAAATAAATAATCAACATGAAAATTAAATATTTTCCAAATAGTTAAATATATTGAGATGCTTATAGGATATAAATATGGTTAACCATTCTTGAATTAGTTAATATATTTTAAGAAATATATTAGATTATAAAATTGTATATTTATATTAAATATTTATTTATCATTTAACTATATATATATTTGATTCATAAATATAGAGATTTATATTGACTAGGAGCAAAAAATACAAGAAGGTGTCTATAAGTTGTTTTCCTACAAACCCTTCCAAGAACTGACTTCCTTAGTTATGACAAAGAGGCCTCTCAGGGCCACTGTTTACCAAAAATTGCCATTATGGCTATCTAAACCATCAAGGAATAAAGCCACAGAGAGCTAACTTACTGGAACTTATATCACCTAAGCTAATAGACAAACTAACAAAGGAATCATAGCGAACTATGATTACAAGAGACTGAGCTCCCTTACCATGGTTTGGAGCTCACCAACCCACTCCAAATTCCTGTTAACCTCCTCCAAGCTCAGTAGTTTTTGAAGACAACCAATTGCCTTCACCACTCTCTCCCGATGCCTGATCAAAGCCAAACCCTTTGTATCCAGAATGAGGGGAAAGAATTTCACAACCTCTAGAGGATCCTTCGGAGTAGAGATGTCTTTTGGACGAGGGATTCCTACCCCTTGGATGACCGCTCCCAGCATGAGGTCGAGACCGCCAAGAATTTCTGATTTGAACAATTTAATCATCAGCCCCTTCACCACTCCTGTCGCCACCCCTACATCCAAGATGGAGGCTAGAAACTAAGACGAGACATGGGTGTCAATCTAGTAGAATTCCCCTGTGAGCAGGAAGTCTTTTCCCAGAATGATCTTCATAGATGGAAGTAGAAGACCTTCATGCTTCCGTAGGACTCGTTTAAGCCTTTGGTCCGTGATAGCTCCCTTGAAAGCCATCTGATGAACGAAGCTCTCCAATTGAATAGGAGTTGCCATTCCTAAGTTTATCAAGCCAACGATAGATATACAAGAAATGTAGCCAGAGCCCTTTGCCATTCTTACCAAAATACTACCTTTGCCAAAGACTACACAATCCATTCGAAGAGTCTGTCTGAAGCTGTTAAAGTCGGTGAAGATCATCTAGAGGCTTCCCTGTCAAAAACCCTGCATAGCCATCATTCATTTGACAGCTAAAAAAGGGTAAGAAAGAACATCGGGTAGATTTGGAGTGTGCGAAGGCTCATCAAACAAAGAGTTGGGAGAGGCTGCATATCAAAAAATTATTACCTGAGATCAAAGGAGATGAAACATATTTGCCATATTTCTATCCTATGATTACGACCCATCCATGATCTCATGGATTGGGTGCCCACCCTACCACCCATATTATATGTTTTATTTTATATAATATAAATTTATTAAATATAAATAAAATATACTATATATAATATATTTTTTAATACACCACTATTTAAATTCATGATACTACATAATTACGTCTACGACTTCTCTTTCATTATCACTCCTTGCCCCATCGATTTTTTCTTCATATCTTCCATTGCCCACACACAGATTGATCTTAAACTCATACGATAATATTCATAATATTAAACAATCCATGTAATAGTTGATTTGAGTTTAAACTAAACCAAAAATAATACATACATACAAGAATGGTAGAACATGACATGTATTATTCACTTTGCTGTAGAGATTGTAGGCTTCCAAACATCAATAGAATAGAATAACTTTTAACATCCACGAGGTTAAAAATAGCCTATGAGACAACCAACCATGTCATGTAAAGGAGGGGCATGCAAATGTTCCAACTAATCATCTTTTCCACAAATTTCTTGTCAAAAATATTGTCTCTATGGATTGAATCTCCACCTTACACGTTTGTAAATTTGCATAACTATAGTGAATGACGCTACTTAGTGAACGCCGTTTCTATTTACATCTTGTACTAATTCATCATATAAGGTGGTATTGTATTTAAAATAAAAAGTCTATCATATATAAAAGAAACAATTCTTTTTTAATCTTTTACAATGCAAAGTTATGCTATGTGAAAAAAAATCAATAAATAAAAAAATTATCTTTCAATTTAATAGTTATTGTATATATTAAATTTATTCTTAAATTAATATGTTTTTGTAATAGGGAAGAATAAATAAATGAGTTCCTAATGAAATCACTACTTATAAATGTGAAATATTAATAAGTAGTTATCACATATATCTATTTTACAATTCTACATAGATTGGTTTTTTATCTCGTGTTTGTTTTTAACCATTTAAACTTTTAATTGGATAAAAGAAGAAGGTATCATGTGACCACTTATTCATTTAGTCATTCTCATTTGTATCCTTCCATGTGAAAATAAAGTAGTTAACATCTCAAAGTATTTATTCATAAGAATTTATTTTCATGTGAAATCCATCTAATATGTGCATGTGAGCATTTATTTTCATGTGAGATCCATCTAATATGTGCATGTGAGCATTTATTTTCAAGTTAGATTCAACCACCTAAATAAAATTGAATTTATGTGACCACTTAGCCCTTAGTCATCCTCCTTTGCTTCTTCAAGGTTGCCAAAGACACTTCATTGAAGTGACTTCCAATTGGAAATAAGTGACTTGATCACTTTGCTAAATAAAACCCTAAGTAAGCCAAATGAAAAATGATTTCACCCATGGATGTTCCATTTCATATTATTCATTATTTAGAACAAACACAAGATTGACTAGGCAACACTTATTAGCAATCATCTACACAAGCAATTCTCTGAAGTACAAGATACAAAAACACTTATATATGATTTCTTATTGTGCGTATTTATTGTCCAAAAAGACAATTTTCCTAAGATTGAATAAAGTTGGGGTCATCTCTCCAAAATAGAATAAGTATATGAACATTACCCTCAACTAAAGTTAAATGAAAGCAACAACAAATATGGCTAAAGGAGGATGACCAGTACAAAACCACCTTCACCACAAAATGGGGCACATTAGCCTATGCCAATATGCCTTTTGGCCTCTCAAATGTAGGAGCAACCTTCCAACGCTCCATAGACATCACTTTTAGGGAGTCGATCAACAAGACCATTATAGTATATCTAGGTGACGTCACTATCTTTTCCAAATTGGTAGCTGATGATTTTGACCATTTGGAGAAAGTTTTCCAAAGATGCTAGAAGTTTAGAATCTCTTTGAACCCAAACTTCAAAGAAACGCATCTTCAAAGTTTTGCACGACAAACTCCTAAGGCACATTATTTCCAAGGAAGGAATCTCCATTGATCCAAACTCAGTCAAGGAAATCATGGAGTTGCCTCTACCGGTGAATAAGAAAGTAGTTCAATCTTTCCTAGGGAAGATCAATTTTATGGGGAGATTCATTTCAAACCTCACAAGGTTAGTCCACCCCATTACCTTGATGCTCAAAAAGGACGTATACCTTAAATGGACCCTTGAAAGAAGGATGGCCTTTGAAAAGACCAAGCAGGTAATATCCTCTTCCTTAGTGCTTGTCAATCTAGATTTTTCAAAGGACTTTATAATCTACGTGTATGGAGGCAACCGCAACATAGCAATAGTGCTGACGTAGAAGGACAAATCAACCAAAGGAGAGCATCCCATTTCTTTTAGATCCATCACCATGAAAGGCTATGTGGAAAGGTATAATTTTGTTGAGAAATAAGATTATGTTGTAGTCAAGGGACTTAAGAAATTCAGACACCTAGTGTTGGGAAGCAAAATCATTGTCAATGTCTCTCACCTGAGTGTCCAAGAATACATAATGGAAGGAGTGATCACAGAGAAAAGGGCCAATCAGATTACCAAAATCCTAGAATATAATATTGAGGTAAAGCCAACTAAGCTTGTCCAAAGTAGGGCATTATGTGAACATCTGGCTCAAAGTCAAGATTCTATAGAAGAAGAAGAATGAGAAGCTGAAGTGGTCCTAGTTTATCAGTAGGGAGAGTCCAAGTTATGGATCCAAGATAGAATATGCTTGATGGAGATAGGATGATACCATAGTCAACTACCTCCATTTAAAAGGAGATACTATAGGATCCAAGGAGCTTACTTCTCCATAGTCAGTAGTGTCCTCTTTAGAAGAAATTTCAATGGCATGTATCTAAGATGCATAGAAAGAGAAGAAGCTAAAAAAATTATGTCTAAACTCCACTATGGGGCATCTAGTGGAAACTTCTCAGCAAGGGTCACAACAACAAAGGTAATTTGCACAAGATACTATTGGCAAAAAATTTTCCTCAATTGCCATCAATTGGTTAAATGAAGTCAATAATGCCAATTCTACACAACCAAAATAAGGAATGTGATGTTGCCTCTCAAACTAGTGCTAGTGGAGGAACCTTTCACTCAATGGGGATTAGACTTCATCAGAATGATCAATCCCATATCAAGCATAGGACATAAATGGATCGTAACAGTGACATACTACTTCACAAGATGGAGTGAGGTGATAGTGCTAAAGGAGGCAATAGAGAAAGTAGTGCCTAGTTTCCTAGAGGATATTGTCACTCGCTTTGGTTCTACACACATGGTCATATCTAATCATGCGAAAGCATTTCTCAAGTCTAGAACATCTGAATTCACTGTGAACAACAACATATTCTTGAAGACTTCCTTGAAATCCTATGTGTAAGGGAACGACTTAGCTGAATCAATGAACAAGAACTTGATCAGGTTAATTAAGAGAATGGGCTCAGAGAACCATAGGGAGTGGCATAAAATCTTAAAACAGCCTTATGGGTTGACATAATCACCCCAAAATAGATTATTGGAACTTCTCCCTATCGTTTGGTATATGGGAAGTATGTTGTCATGCCAATATCAATAGAGATCCTCGCACTGCAACTGATCAAATGAAGTGAGATCCAAGAGACCAGTGCTATGAAGATCAAAATTGTGGAACTAATCAAGCTACAAGAAAATAGATAATTGGTGTTGAACTCTATGGCAAGTCATCAATAGGTGGTCAAGCAATGGTTTGATATAAAATCATTAGATCTAGGATTAAAGGTCAGTGGATTCATTTATGGAATGGTTCATATAGGATTGTTTCCTATAAGCAGCACAACACCTTTGAGTTGGAGAATGACGCAAGAGAACTAATGGAGATTCTGGTTAATGGAATCTATTTGAAGCATCACAATTAAGGTGAAAACCACAATGTATAGTAGTAAATTAATTATTTCTATTTTGGCATTGGAGTGTTTTCTTTCCTTTATTTTCAAATAAGTGCATTGTGCACATGATTGTTTGATGCATATTTTGTATTTAAATGATGGAGCCCACTAAAGCAACAGGTGTCAAGCCTTTTGAATCACAGGATCTAGCAAAACTTAGGAGATCTTAGGAATAACCATGCAACCACCTAAATATTGGAAATTAATGCTACAAGATCAATGCCATGATCCAACCATAATTTTAAAATTTGTTGAATGAAGGAGACAAGACATTTTAGTTGTAAAAACTTATGTTTTCACATAATATGGGGGAGCACAAGGGAAATAGCATAAGTGAATCTGATAGGGAAATCAATTCCCTCCTCATTGGCCTCTTGCTTTATAAATTCAAAGCTAAGCTCATTGAAGAATTTTATTTGAGAACCTGCTAGAGCTCTATTGCCTCTATATTTCCAAGCCTTAGTCATTTATACACAAGAAATTACCCATTTGTTTTAGAAATATATCCAAGTAAAGAGATAGAAGCAATATATAATGGCATCAAGCATCGATTTGTCAAAATAGGTGGCCGATGGAGAAACTTCGAGGAGAAAGAGGAGTTCACCAAGGAGCCTAGACACTCCACAGAACATGTTGGCAAGGAAGGCCTTTGCAGTTTCCCTGATACAACCAAGATAGAAAATTCCTTGGATAAAGCGACTGGAAGGAGGAACTCATAGGGACTCATACTCATTTTTGACCTAGTTGATAATGTTTTTGACATAGTGCTTTCTAAGCCAATCAAGAGTTTAAGGGAAGGCACCCATGCTCGAATGTGCCAAAAGGTAATGGAAGGGCAAGAGGAAACATTCAAAATTTGAGTCTGGAGCTTGACCTTAGCATAGAACATGGTTCTGATAGTTCACTCCTACTATGAAATCATAGAAGCTTGTCCCAGATGTTATGACTCCAAGATGGGGATGATTCAAGGGAAAAGGTTGCAAGTGCTCAGATTTTTGTCACCAACATAAGGGAAATGCTCAATATTGAATGTGATCCCACCACCCTATTCTGCAACAAGTCACCAAGTTACAAAATATCTAGGAGACTAGAGAGAACTAGCTCATCTTCTTGAACACAAAGCTCTGTAAATACCAAGACAATATGGTGTTGCTTCCCCTCCCCATAGCCTTGCCTCTATTCATGAAGGATGTACAAGATACATGTTCAATGATGGTCTTCCTTTTCAGCCTTGATAATGATCATAGAATTTATGAGTACCAGCTAGGCACTCTCTTTAGACTAAAGACTATCACCAAATGCCAAGATTTCAATCTTGATTTTTCAAAGTCCATCTCCAATGGGCTCAACTTCTAGTTGGACAACTTCCGCACTCAATAGATGTTTAGGTATTCATCCTTCCTGCTTCATTTGATCCTTTTTCAAAATCCCTATTTTTCCCAGTCATATATGTTCCAAGTAACACATGTGACAACTTGGTAGATGCCCAGAAGGTCATCCCCATGCTTGCATGGACTCACCTTTTGTTGGATACCTCTGACTTCTATGAGTTCATCTAATGCTTCCTCATGCTAGTTCTCACCAACCTCAACTAGGAGGATATCCACTACCGGTTGAGTGAAACACAATAGGGTATGATGACCAGCAATTAGATTCCATGTGATTGGTTCTTCGGTGCATACTACATAATTATTCAGGTACATGGCTTCATAGATGAAGTTTTTAGATTGTTCGAGATGCTCACAGACCGAATCTTGGTGCTTGATTCGACTCTGATTAATATCCTCAATGCGTCATATGGAGCCAGGAAGAAAGAGAAGGGACTCTATGATATTCCCTCCTCTAGAGGAGAGATGTGATGCAATAGAAGGTGGAAACAACTTGGTTTTACAAAGTTTCACAAACCTATGCTCTTAATTGGCTTCACAAACTCTCACAATGACCCTTCAAAACTAGGTAATTTCAGACAAGTTTTAGAAAAATGGGGATATCTCCCTCCAAACTCAATGAAATTGAACCCAAAAAAAATCCATTTGAGTTAAGAACATCCTCTAAAATGGATTTCAACCATTTATGTAGAAAGTGTTCTAGGAGGCCATACCACGCTCTGCAATAGGACTATTACCCTAGATAAGGGTTTTTGGCAATTTAAAATAGTTTTTACAAAAATGGTTGTAACTTTTGAAAAACTCAATAAAAAATTATAAAATTAGAATCAAATGAAAGGTGATTCAAATATCTTTCCAACAAAACCAATTTTATGTAATTTGGAGGCTATATGAGGCCGCACCATCCTCGGGAACATCAACATTGCAGGAAAAATATACAAAAAATCTAAATTTTATTCATTGTTTTATCCCCCATTCTCCTTCGAATGTGTGAAGGCTTAATATACATGAATTGGTTTATTTACCAATGATTGTAACTGGTCTTTGAACCAAATGACCTTTGGGAACTAAGATTTGTTAAGATATCTCAATATTTACAAAGTATTATAAGTATATTTTAACTTGATTTAATCAAGACTATCCTAATATAACTCTAAACTCCCAATTAAATCTCCCTTTTTTTTGACCTTGTCACATGGATCTAAGACTAAATTACTTCCTAAAAACTCTTTGGACATTCATATTTGACTAAGTATTAATCCAAGATTGGCTTGGGTGCTCCTGCACCATACTCCCGACCGAATGAAGACTCCAAGTCCACTTGGAGTGAAAGTAGTAACAAGTCTTCAACATTAAATGCTCCTCTTTGTGGTCTTCTATGCTCTGCTTGTTGAAACAGATCCATTTGATCTTCATCTTCATCTTCACCTTTGACTTTATTTTGTCCATGCAAATCAGTTTTCTCCCTATCTTGCCACTTGATATCAGATTCTTCATGCTTTGATGCACTTCAATTTTCATCTCAGTAACTTGTCATTCTTCCTGCACTTGGTACCTTGGCCTATATCCCATAAAGACTGTACAATCATGAAAGGATAGATGCTCTCTTTAAATCTTTTATTTTTCCATGTAGCAATGGCTTCTTCCTTCTCAATGTCCTTCAAGTCCTCTTCTCCCTCAAGGAGTTTTTCCTTACTTATCTCTGTCTGATCAAGTTTACAAATGTCTGGAATAGTAGAGTGTAACTGTCATTTATCCTCTCTTAAAAACAATGAACAAAGTATTGCCTCAATCACCATACTATCATGCATCTTCAACTCATATTGAGTCTTCATAAGGAACTCTATCTTCCACTCTGCTGTGATAACATCCTCTTGTTTGGGAATGGCTGCAATGTCCATATCTTCTTCTTCATCTTCCTGTGCTTGTTCACTACCTTCTTCCATCAAAGGTTCTTGTGCCTTCACATTTGGTTCTAATGCCTTCATTTGTCTTTTCTTTCACATCAGCCTTTGAATAGGCCACACAACCTTCCTCTTTACATTCAAGTGCCAACTTGTCATTTGTTCAATCCTTTGCTCCATCTTCATCAGGAACTCTTGGAACTCCAAATCCTATTTCTTTGTCTTGTTTTAGGGCTACTAGCTCTTTCTCAAACTCTTCTTGCTCAACTTCTCCTCTTTCCTCTTTTTCTCTTTTTCTTCTTGTTTCATCTTCCTTTGTGAATTCTCTGCCTGCAAAAGTCTTCTCAGCAAATCCATCTTATTCTCTACTCAAGCAAACTTCTCCTTGCTTCTCAACTTCTCTCAACTTTCTCACCTTCAAAAGATCTAATCCCTGGAGCTCTGATACCACTTTGATGCAATAGAAAGTGGAAACAACTTGGTTTTACAAAGTTTTACAAACTTATGCTCTTGATTGGCTTCACAAACTCTCACAATGACCCTTCAAAACTAAGTTATTTCAAACAAGTTTTAGAAAAACAAGGATATATCTCCCTCCCAACTCAATGAAATGGAACCCAATAAAAAACCCATTCGAGTTAAGAATTCCCTCTAAAATAAATTTCAACCATTTATGTAAAAAGTATTCCATGAGGACGTACCACTCTCTACAACAAGACTATTACCCTAGATGAGGGTTTTTGGTAGTTTAAAATAGTTTTTACAAAAATGGCTGTAACTTTTACAAAACTCAATAAAAATTTATAAAATTAGAATAAAATGAAAGGTGATTCAAATGTATTTCCAATAAATCCAATTTTATGTCATTTGGAGTCTGTATGAGGCCGAACCATCCTTGGGAACATCAACATTGTAGGAAAAATATACAAAAAATCTAAATTTTATTCATTATTTTATCCCCCATTCTCCTTCGAATGTGTGAAGGCTTAATATACATGATTTGGTTTGTTTCCCAATAGTTGTAACTGGTCTTTGCACCAAATGACCTTTGGGAACTAATATTTGTTAAGAGATCTCAATATTTACGAAGTATTACAAGTATATTTTAACTTGATTTAATCAAGACTATCCTAATATAACTCTAAACTCCCAATTTTCTCCTTTTTTTGACCTTATCACATGGATCTAAGACTAAATTACTTCCTAAAAACTCTTTGGACATTCATATTTGACTAAGTATTAAGCTAAGATTGGCTTGGGTGCTCCTACACCGAGATGACTATGGACAAAATAGGCATAAAATGTCTAGTGACAATGAAGTTGGTGGACCTCAGACTTGATGTCATAGATGATAAATGGTCCTATGATCCTACAAGACTCATGGTAGCTTGGCTTGTAAAGATGAAGACTAAAGAAATGTTTGTTCATCAATACCAGCTAGCGATCAAAGCCAAGAAATCTCCTTGGGTAGATTCTCCAAATGTCTACATCGAATCACATGACTTACCCACAGAGTCATACCCTTCCTATAAGACCTTCTACACTACAATGCATGCCTATGGGGTCATCCCACAATAATGGGTTACACTTTTTGGCCAAACTTGACATTGAAATCAACATTTTGAACTAAATCTTCACTTTTTGACACCTATAGCCACTAAACCGTTAGGAATTTGAAGATGATGCAAACTAGTGATTTGTGATATATATATATATATATAAGGTTATGTGCTACAGAATACACATCACATTAAAAAATGTTTACTATTAAAAACTAGTTATCAAAGGATAAAATTCTGATTCTTTTGAATTTAGATTGGTAACACCGATATATAGGACATGCATTTGGTTTTATAATATTTTATTGAATATTTTTTTAATTAAGTTTTGAAGTCAAACCAATTATAATTTAGACATAGACATATTCTGTAAAATATAACTTTTTATGTATGTATCGAAATTCAATTTTTCTTTTTTATGTTGAAACAAGGACATCAATACCTAGGGCATAGATATTTTTCAAAAAAAAAATCACTAATTTACTAATTTTTCATGCGTGTAGAACAAAGAACTTGATGTTCGGTGACAAACATACATTCACAAGAAATAAAAAAATAAATATAATAATCAAATTAAATATATTTAAAAATATACTTTTTGGGAAGCTTATAATAAGGACTACATACTTACAAAACATAAATTTTAAATGAATTCATTTGATCCCCCAAAAGGTAAATTAAAAGTGGTTTGTTATCAACATTTTGATAGGTGTAGAGGAGACTTCATTATAGGTATGGTTTAAAACTAGCGGGAGAGGGTTTGAATCTAAGGGGGTTTGATAAAATCCTCTTCAATTAAAATCCTTTAAATGGAACCTTTCAAGGCTTAAATCATTATATTTTCTAAAAATATGTGATTTCAGCAAAAATTAGAGAAAGTGTAACCTATTATTGTGGTAGCACCCTATGATCCCTCCAAGGTAATGACTCATGGTTTTAGGTAAGGCATCAAGCATAAAGACTAGAGTGATGAGAATACTTGAGCTTATTGGAAATTTAGGTGAGAAATTACTAAGCATGTTAAGTCATTTGGGGCCTTGGAGATTGACGAAATCTAGGAGGATATGTGGGATGGAGTGCATGACTCACCTGCATCCTCATATGACACAAGTAATCTACCAAGAGGAGGAACAACCATGGCATCTACTGAGGAGGAAGCTAAAGTAATCTATGAGCCAGAGCAAGGGAGTCAGTGGAAATAATCTTCTGAGCATCCTTTAGAAAATGGCCCCTTCCAATAAAACAAGTAGAGGGATAGAGCTCCCAAACTCCTACCTATTCAGTCCATTCAACTATGGAAATTAGGGACCCTAGGGCAGACCTCATGCAAACCTATTAGGTAGGGCAACAAACATACCAACAACTAAGTTAGAAGGGGAAGGAACCTATGGAACAAATTCCCCAGAAGTCTACATCATAGGTATCCCCTCTCATCGCCATAGAAGCATTATTGGTGAGTATTGCACAAATTTAGGAAATGATAGAGGAGGATAGCCTATCCCTAGAGGAGAAAATAGAGAGGAACAGAAGGAAGGTACATCTATCAAAAGGATCAGACAAAGAGGAGGAAGCACAAACGGAGAAATTGACCCCTGTGGTCACATAGGTAAGTTCTTATTTCCCTCCCCCTTATACTACTCAGTTTATGCCTGTTGTAACTGTGGCCACACCTTTGGCATCCATCTAGCCAACTCTCGTACGTTCACTCCTTCAACTCCCCCTATAACATTACCTTTTAGTTAGCCTTTCATGATGCCACAAATCACCTTTTCCCCTTTATTTACCATGTCTTCATCCATGCCTCCTATTCTCAACCTTCCTTCATTCTCTCCATGAAAACTCACAGTCTCCACTCTGCTACCTTAGGGGGTGGTCATGATTCCATTCCACTAGCAGGTCAACATCCCCTACGAGCTACCATAAGGAGTCCCCTTTATTGGAGGAGTGATACAATCTTTGGGCACCTACCACCAACAAATGCAAAATGTGTAGTAGGCACGTAAGGCCAAGATTGAGGTGAGAAGGAAAAAGGAGGGAAAAGCTCCTGCTTAGCCCCACATGAGGTCTCTTTATGAGCTCATACAACAACAATTGATTATTGCCCACATGACACTTATGGTTGACAAGCTACAGGAACAAATGCACACTGAAGATTATTCCATTTAGGTAGTTTCTATGAATCTCTCTTAAGCTTGCCTATAAGATTAGGCAAAATTGATGAAAGAGACTCAGAAATTTGTTACATTGAATTTCCTCAAATCTAGCCGACAACTAGAGAAGAGAGAGATAGAGCTTACCTGGGTGAAAGATATAGTGAGCCAGCTCAGACAAGAGATAAAATCTTGGGAACATGAGGTTAATAGGTTGAATCAAGAGAAGTAGGAAATGATCACAAGGGAGGCCTATGCAGCCTTGCAAGCAAGAGACGTAACACTACAGATAGAGCTTGAAAAAGTGAAACTCACTTTGGAGGGTCACAAAAAATGGGCTGAGAAGTCCGAGGAGTAAGAAAAGAAAAGGGTTGACACAACTCCACAACACCTCGACTGAGTTAAGAGACTCAAATGAATCATTAGAAGCTCAATTCGTTGCCAAGGAGTCTCAACTAGAGTAACAGAAGACTAAGATTTAGACTACAGATCAAACATCTCAAGTGATCCAACTGGTTAATGACCTGTATATGTCTCATTGAAGGTTCTACATTAAATGCTATTACAGATGGATGAAGCTTCTAAATTTAATGCCCTTTGATTGCTATGGGAGAAATTACAGGCTGGGGAAATAAAAAACCATTCGAATCTATCAAAAATCTTCAGTAGGATCTGTTTTTAATGCTGTCATTAATATTGAGGTTGACTGCCCATCAGGAGGATACGGAGTTGACAGGTTCTGCTTGGCAAACTTAATGAAGTAGTTGGGATTACAATCTCCAACAAAATTTCATGTCGGAAAATTTTCTAAACTCGTCCGTTGTTCCTATTGGCGTATTGCTTGAACCTCCTATGGGTGCGAGTGCTAGTTTATAAACAGTTCCATTTGTTAAGCAACGAATTTGGTGCAGAGTCAAAGTTGTACATACACTTCTAGCAAGAAACATATAAGAAGACGGGAGAAAAACAAAAGACAATATAGTAATGGAATGGATGAGGTTTAAGATAATCCTAGTGCTTTATTTCTGTGAGCACTGAGCATTGCCTTCCACATGTTAGCATTGCTTTACCCATGTAAATGGGTAAATGAAGATCAAACACTGGCCATGAATGAAATATGGGTGAATGTAAGATCTAGGCATCTGAATTCCAAATCATCTCACATACTTTATAATTTAAAATTTTATAGTTTGAAATAATTTGGTATGGTGATGTTTAATGAAATTCAAAAATCTAGCCTGACTGATTCGCAGTGCCTTAAAAAGACGATTCAATACTGGGGATTAACTTTAAATTCAACAAATTTTTGTGGGAAGGCCAGAGACAATATTCTGATGGTGAGAGAAAAGGATCTTAACATTCAATATATTCCCCATTTGCTTCCTGTCTCTGAGTTTTTAGTGGCTACTCAATATAAAACCCTGGTACTTTTCTTGGACATATTAATATATAGCATAAGTTATAATGTCTGGCGGGATTGTATCCTACTTATAAAAAGTCCCTTAGCTGATGTAATATTCCATGGAACCATCTTTTAGCTGCTGAATTTAATCAGTAGCAATAGGAGAGATTTGAGGAAGTCCCGTACGCATTAAATTTGACTGTCTAATCCACCCAAGACTTTTGGCACTGCAATAATACTATATCTGATTATAGGTCTAAAATTTGAATGAATTTCGCAAGCAGCTCCATGATCCATCGTTTAATCTGTGCCAAAATTTTCAGAAAACTTAAAAAATTGATCATCCTTAAATTCTTATTTATAAATTCTTATTCATGCTATATCACCCTTGATATTGATCTCATGTTTTTGAGCTCGGAGATTAATGAATATCAAGGAAAGAGGGAAAAATTCAACTTCTGTATACTATGAGAGGAAGTGCTGTAAATGAGACACTGTGTTACACGTTTGCAGTATTTCAGTGAGTATATATATACTTTCTCAAACCATTATAATGCATACACATGAATTGTAACAGCTTAGGAAAGGAGGATTTTACATGAAAGAAGAATAGCATGCGATGGAAGACAACTTGAAACTAACAAACATAAAGGACTAAAATTTCTTTCTCCCATGAATGATGTCTTGAGGCTACATTTGTCATGGAAGGTCATTTTCTTCACTGGTACAAAGCAAACCAACATGAATGAAAGAAAGAAGACATCTATTGTCTTACATGTTTTTTTTTTCATTTACATCTCTCAATACACCGCTATCAACAATATCTGCCGGTTTGTTTGAAAAAGCTGACCTTATCCACTTTTGCAAGTTCATGTCTCCCACAAACATGTCATCACTTGGCCTCTTCCTTGTAGATCATCTCTAATATCAGAATTCGATAACTATAACATCTCCTTTTATAGAAACACTCCCCCAATCCATATCCTGCAATTAATTTTATTCATGAAATTCTTAAAAGGCTATTTAAGGAAAGATAATGCCAATATAAAATTAACTCAAAAAAAATTACCTAGAGCAATATAGCTAATAGATCCCTTCAGTGCAAGTGCTGTTGTACTCAGTGAATCTAACGAGGTATCGTTCCCCATAGATTATTGTAAGATAAGGAAAGATTCTGCAACATCCGACATCCCTCTAAGCTAACAGGGATCTCCCCTGTTAACTTGTTGTGATCAAGATAAAGATATCTTAGCTGTTGGAGGCTACCAAGAGAATCTGGTATTTTCCCAGTGAGTTTATTTTGATATAAATAAAGGCCTTGTAAATTGGAGAGCTTGGTACCAAATTTCCATGGAATATGTCCACTAAATTGGTTTTGTCCTAAACTTAATTTATTCAATTTTGAGAGATTTGTTAAAGAGGAAGGAATGGTGCCTGATAAGTTATTTCTGGCAAGGTAAAGAACCCGCAACTGAGTGAGCATGCCCAATTCAGGAGGAATGGGCCCTTGGAGATGGTTATCTGCCAATACTAAATGAGTCAATTTTGAGAGATTTTCTAAAAAGGTGGGAATGGGGCCTTGGAGATGGTTATCCGCCAGTTCTAAGTCAGTCAAATTTGAGAGATTTCCTAAGAAGGTGGGAATGGTGCCTGATAAGTTATTTGTATAAAGGTAAAGAACCTGCAGGTGAGTAAGCATGCCCAATTCATGGGGAATGGGCCCTTGGAGATGGTTTTTTGACAAGTCTAAATGAGTCAATTGTGAGAGATTTCCTAAAAAGGTGGGAATGGGGCCTTGGAGATGGTTATCTGCCAATACTAAATGAGTCAATTTTGAGAGATTTTCTAAAAAGGTGGGAATGGGGCCTTGGAGATGGTTATCCGCCAGTTCTAAATCAGTCAATTTTGAGAGATTTCCTAAAAAGGTGGGAATGGTGCCTGATAAGTTATTTGTATAAAGGTGAAGAACCTGCAGGTGAGTAAGCATGCCCAATTCATGGGGAATGGTACCTGTCAGATTACTTGCTCCCAATTCCAATAAAACTAAGGCGGACAGTTTTCCTAAAGAATAGGGAATGGTACCTGTGAGATGATTGTCTCCCAAATACAATCCAACTAAGGCGGACAGATTTCCTAAAGAATGGGGAATGGTACCTGTGAGATTGTTTGCTCCTAAGTAAAGACACTTCAGACTTGTGAGGCGACTCAGCTCAGGCGGAATGCTGCCATGCAGTTGGTTATAAGAGAGTTCCAGGTCATACAAACTGCGGCAAGCGGAAAGAGAGGGGGGAATTGTTCCTTCTAATTCATTGACGGCAAGCCAGAGTATCTGCAGACGGGGAAGTTGGCCGAGTTGAGGTGGGATGTGAGCAGTGAGGGCATTTTGGGAGAGATCGAGGGATCGAAGAGAGGAGAGATTCCCGAGCAGAGGAGAGATGGTGCCGTCTAAATTCATTTGGGATAAATTGAGGGCGATGACAGAGTGCGAAGAGGGATCACAGGTTACACCAGACCAATTACAGAGGGGTAGATGGGGACTCCAGTCGGCCAGAGAAGTGTTGTTTTTGGAAATGCTAACTTTGACTCGCAAAAGCAATTGCTGTTGCTCTTCATAAGAGAGATTATTGAGAGAGTGGGGAAACACAGAGACTGAAAAGATGAAAAACATGAAAGGGAAGAACAAAAGAGGAGCCATGGTAGACCAAATTAAAGCAGCAGGAAATACACAAGGCGATAGAATAGAATGGGAGATGGAGGAATAAATAGATTGGTGCGAAATAGATTGGGATGTGTAGTAAACTACACAACATAATACTGAATAGTTTTTAACTTTTAATTTTTTGGGGCTGTGTAATAAACTACAAATCATAATAATGAATAGTTGTCTTATGTTATTATTTCCTTGCTTTGTTTAATATAAAAAATGAATAATTGTCTTATGTTATTATTTCTTTATTTTGTTCAATATAAAAAAAAAATAGTTGTCTTATGTTATTATTTGGAGGAAGAGTTACAAGAAAAGTTAATAAATTGGATAACATTATTTTCTAAAAATAATATTTATTATTTTTTTAGTGTTGCATTAATTTTTTTTTTTTTAATTTAAAAAAATTGTTCTTTTAAGTGAAAAAATGTATTAATTATTAAGGTAGCACTATAACAAATAATAAAAGCTTACCATCTTCAATAAACAAAATTTATGTTTTCTTTTCATTTTTTTATAGTGTGAAGTTATATTAATTTAAAATAAATAAATAACTATGTTATGTTGGAGTTTCAACTATTTTTTTGATTTTTATTTTTTTTTAAATATATAAAATTTTGTCACATTAAACAAAAAAAGTTATTTTTCAAATTAACATTTATTTTTTCTATATTGTCATATATATTAAATTCATTCTTAAATTAAAATATTTTTTGTAATAGGGATGAAGGAATGAATGAGCTCTTATAAAAATGACCACTTACAAATTTGAAATATTAATAGGTGGTTATCAAGTACATTGTATATTAAAGTCCACATAGATTGTTTCTTTTTCAAACATAATATAGCAAGGGTTTCTATTGTGTAAGTTATTTCATTACAAGTGGTATTAGAGCATGATCTTGGCATCCAAAAGGCAAAAATCAAGGCAATTCTTTTGTAAATTTTAGAGGTCATTTTATGAAGTGCATATCTCTCTTAATTTTGTAAATTTTTTTTGAACATCAAGGTCACATTAAAGAAGCTTTATTTATAGCTTGAGGTAATTTGGAGCTTTTTTAAAAGAGTTAGTGTGAAATTAGGGTTTTCACCAAATTCCTCTCATGCCTACAAAATAGCTATATTTTTACATTAATCTAGGTTTTGGGTCAGTTTAAGCATTTTTGAAGAATTTATTCTGAAATTAGGGTTTTCATCAAAATCACTTCCAATGCTACACAATAACAAATTTATGGGAGATTTTTTTTAGCAAAGTGAGATCTAGGCCCAAGTAAGTTATAGTAAAGATTTTAACTTGTATTATTTTGATGACATCATGGCTAGAGTTGCAACAAGAGGCAAGGGAAGGAATCCAACCACTCTACGAAAAACTCCTAACAAAGAGGAGATGGATTTAGAGTTAGGTTCAAGGGGAATTCAAATTTGATGTCTCCATTAGATGACAAAATGCATGAGTTGGAAGAAGGTATGTAGAAGATGTAGTATGCAATTGTAGGAGTAATGACTAGCATCAATTTTAATTAAAAGTACAATGGAATAGTGTAATGTTTTATCTCAAAGATAAGAGACCACAAGCAAAGGACAATGTTTTCATCAATCAAGGTGGATTGTTTGGTCATGTCGATCGTCATCCAAATGCTAGAACTCATTCTTGATTTCAAAACACGTTAATGAAGGTGGATATACAAAATTTTGATGGTAGGGATCCACTTGAATAAATCAAATGGATATGTACATCAAATCCCAAGTGGGTAAAAGGTGAAAATGAATTTTATTATATCTAGAACCCAAGGAATTGATTTGGTACTAGTGGCTTTCTTCTTAAAGAAAGAAAAATGCTCCAGGAGCACTAGCATCCAAGTGACTCTAACTCTTGGTTATATGAAACACCTTAGGACAAAGAGAACAACAAGATACCAAAATAGATTTTGACGAAAACAAGCACAAAGGTCAAACATAACATAAACATACATGTTTGTGTTAGGGAAAAGGCTAAGGTAGGGCTAAAATGATCCTAAAAACATACTAAGGGAGCCAACACCAAAATAAGTTCAAAACATAGTGTGAAATTGCAAGGGTATGCAATTTTTGACATTACAGAATGAACATTTCCAAACTATTTAGAATGCTATTATTGAATCAAAGATTCCTCATTTTTCCTAGTGTTTTTTACCAAGGCCTCCATATTGGTGACTGATTTATTCACTTAGGTTTGTCAAACACTAGTTGCCCATTTTGTGGGCACTTTGAGATGATCAAGCATCTTTTTTTCTTCTATGCCCATGCATAGGTTGCTTGGTCTTGGATCTATGATTTTATCAATCCTTTTAGATGAGAGGCCTTTACTTGATACAATGTTCTTCTAAGGGATGGAGCTAGATTTTTGCTTAAGCTCACTCAACTTTGGCATGGTTTTATGATGGAACCCACCCTCTTGTAGGCACCTAAAAACCCACTAAAATGAGCAAACAGGTGGAAAAGGAGGGACTATGTTGTTGTAAGAAACCTCACACAACCTCTACAAAGGTCTACACACATGTTGTAGGCCCAGTAATCAACTTTGGAGGCATAAAACAACTGCAGAGACACAAACTAAGTTGTTGCCAAAAACATACCATTGCTACGGGTAGCTGCAGCAATGGCTATAGGTGACTATTTGCATAAAAGACTTGAAACTTGCAAAATGAAAACCCAGACTTTTAGAATAGCAAATTTATATGAGATTTCTTATAACCACACACACACACACACACACACACAGGGATAATAGTTATGAAAAGAAAATATTATATTAACTTAAAAGTTCAACTTCTTACACACTTATATATGCATTTACGTAAATATTTGTAGAATAAACACCATCTGTCATTCCTCTCTCTTTCTTTTTGTCCTCTTGTTGTCTACTACAGGTCTCTCTGACTACTACAAAACATTCTTTTTCTGTTGTCCTCTGATACTCCCTGTTATCCTCTTATATTCTCTTGTTTGTGTTGTTCTACCCTCTTCTTCCTCTCTCCTCTCCTCTATTTTTCCACTATTCTAATCTTCTTCTCAAAAATTATCCCAAAATCTGGAAGCTTCTTCCCCCAAAATTCTCCAAAAATCCCATCTAAAACTACTGTAACATTTAAAATGCTTCATAAATTCCTCCACCTACCTATTTTTGTGTTCAAAAACTCCCACCCAGTTTTACCCTTTTTGTTTCTTTCTTTGTGCTGCTCATTAAATGGGCTCATAGCAGGTAGTTTCGTTGTCCCAAATAAAACAAATTTGAAATTTAAAATTTAAACTCCAACTACTTCCTTCACGTGGCAATAGCTGAGGAAATTTTTTTTAAAAATATTTAAAACAAAATGATACCCCTACATCAAACTACTGGACTAGAAAGTTTTGTGAGCTCTAACTCATTGTGTATAACTCTATGTTGTTGTGCTAACTAGAGTGATTCCAGCTCTACTGGGCTTAAGCATGTTGCATCCTCCACTAGTATACCTTTCCATTTCACTAAATATTCACTATACTCTTTGCCCTTTGTCTTCCTAATCACTCTTGAATCAAAAATATCTTCAATCTCCTCTTGTGCTTTCTTAGGTAACTGCTCCTTCCATTTTTTTGGTAATGCCTTCTCTTCTTCTTGCAATTGTGATGTCTCTCCCTCATGATAGGTATATAAATTAGAAACATTAAAAATTGGAGAGATTTCCTAACCTTTAGGTAGCTCCAACTCATAGGCATTTGGTGAAAACTTCTTGATGACCTTGCATGGTCCAATCTTCTTCCACTTAAGTTTGTTGTAGGCATGGCTGGTGTTGGTAATTTTCCCAAACTGGATGCTTATTCCCAATTATCCCTACAAGGTAGCCATCATTGATCAACAGGATTCCCAGGCCAGGGGCCAACATTATAGGAGATAGACTCTATAAATATCTCCTCTTCTTCTTTAGGCTCTCCAAAAATAAGGGGGGTATTCCCTATTCAACATCTATGAAATAAAACTATGCAAAGACTGGGATGTTGACACAAAGCAGACCAAAACTGTGAGATAATTGCAAAGGGGCTAGCTTTGGGCCTATGTTCAGTTGTAGACAGAGGATTTTAGATCCTAAAACTACTTCTACTATCCTAAAGGTTTGAAGTTGAAGTTTGAGTTTGATTTATATATGGATGCAAAACTAGGACTTTGGGTTACAACAGAGATACTAGACCAGATTAGTGCCTATCCAGGGCTCGGAGTCAGTAGACATACACATGTGAATGTACACATAAACCCATATCAATGACTGAGTTTCAAGGGGGTTGTTTAATATCTGCCTTACAGATACTTCCTAGAATTGAGTATTTAGTTACCTCTGCTTAGAAGATCCTCACTGCAATATATTCTTCTTAACACTTTAACCTAAAACATTTAATCTACTCCTTGAGTGGAAGTAAAAGACCAAGCATTCAACATAGCAAATCTATATTCAAGAATCTTAGACACCCCTTAGCTGTTTAGATTCAAGAGAAGAATACATTCAATTTGGAGACAAGTAAGAAAACACATGCAATGAAGCATTACTCATTTAAATCAACATGAAACCAATAAGTTTATGCATTAAACAGACAACATGAGATTCATAAACTCACAAAAACATCCAAACAGGGCCACCAATGAAGTTGTATCTTATCACAGCACCAAAAATTTGTCCAATTTTCAACCTACCCAACACATAACACAGTTTGGCTCTTATACCAAGACTATGTACCCGGCAAAAATTAATAACATGGCACATCAAAATTTTGCCAGATACAATGCATGAGAAAATGGCGCTTAAAAATACTGTAGGCAACAGGCAGAAGGAAAGGTGAGGAGAAACAAAAGTCGAGCCCCATGCCGCCGTTTGGGGACATTCATCATAAAACTGGTAGCTGGTCCGTCACTTAATCAATCGCGCCTCTGCATGACCGCCATTAAAGCCTCAACTATCTGCAAGATGCAACAGCAGATGGATCTGGAGACTTTCCCACTCAAAAAATGGTCACTCACGCTCAGGAAAAACCATCGCAACAGGTTCAAAACAAGACCGTCGATCATCCCTCCGTCGCTGTGATCAACAGCACCCAAAAATGTTGAAAAGTCATCGACTAGTGAAATCGTGCCACGTTGGCACCTTATGTTTCTATCATTGGCCCCTTTCCTTCTTCAATTTTGCCTTTTTCGCCCTTGTATATGCATGCTGAAATGCATATACAAACACTCCTTTTAAATCTTTGTATATGCAGGATACATATACATGCAACAGTTCCCAGGCACGTGGCAGCTTGTGACTCATCCTCCGTCGCTATGCATTTGATTTCCATCGGCCATCAGAATAACCCAAGAAAGGCTAGCCGACACATATGGTCTTGGCGATAATCTCTTTGCATATCGGCTATTGCACAAGCATACAATCACATTATACAACCCCCGGACCTCAAATTACTATTCGTTGTATTTGACTCTTCCTTCACATCTAGGTTGTATATCTTTGTTTTGTATATCGAGTTGCATGCTGCATATACAAACCCAATATACATGCTACGAACCCCAAACTTATATGAAGCATCTTGGAATTCTACTCGAGTCCAAAATGCATCTTTTCACTTGTATGTTTTGCATGTATGTCAGCATACATACAATTACCATTGTATATAACTAGTGGGCCTGACCACATGCATCTCTGCCTCTGCACTATAGCAAATGTATATTTGCGCCCTTATATGTCAAACATACAAACACAAATATACAAACCCCTAATATACAACTGCAGAATCTTCTATAGAATATTCCAGGAAGGTATCTTCCACTCGCCACTATGGCAATTGCATATTAGCACCTCCTTGTATACTTTATTTTGTATATAGACTGATATACAAAGCAGGAATATTCCTAGGAATCCACAAAAGATTCCCCCTTTGTACATGCACCTTTTAGAGCCCGATATACATATAAAATGCATATAATTTAGTTTTTATCATTTTTTTGGAGGCTGATGGTGTACATTTGCAATGGCACATACAAAAACTTAACATTTCTCATGAGTGTGATAGGAAAAGGTGGTAAATCATTACATGGGGGCCAGTCAACCAACGAAAACTAAATCATGAGGATGAGATTTAATAACCAGAAACCAATCACAGAAGGCCACTAACAAAATAGACAGAACAATGCAAGATCCCATGACTCAGAAATTTTAGGGTTTGCAAAAGAAAACCTGCAAACATTCAATCTCAAAACCCTAAACATAAATGATTACCAACACATGCTCCGATCGGGGATGTGCAGGCATAAGACTACAGCGAGGACCAGACTACTCCAAGGCAGACCAGACAAAACTCAAAACTCAAAACACGACCAACTCTGTAAGGCATCTACAAAATATTTACATCTAATTTACAGTGTGTACAGTAGGTACTCATTTATGTGAAAAAGGCTTTAAGGAATTTACCGTGCACTGGCAATTCCATTAGTTCACCATTTAGGGCTTGGAGAAAGTAAGAATCATCTTCATAGAGATTGCTAATTTGATATGGACCGGTCCATAGGGGTTCAAATTTACCATGCTTGCCCTTATCCTGGCCCCTTGCATTCCACATAAGCACTAAGTCACCTATCTAAAACCTTCTTGCTGCAGCCCTTTTATCAAACAAATATTTCACTTTTTGTTGTTTCTTGATGTTTGTTCTTTGTGCTTCTCTTCTGATTTCATCAAGTGTGACTAGCTGATTTATTCTTTTAGTTGGATGAATTTATAAAGTGGCAGGAGGTTATTCACAGGCAACCTAGTTGTTGCACCATATACCAATTCAAAAGGAGATCTTCCAGTTGCTCTCTTCACTGTCACCCTGTCAGCCCATAATGCTAACTTCAACTTTGAGTCCCAAGACTTCTTATTTCTATCCACCATCCTTTTGATGATTTTCATGAGACTCCTGTTGCTTGACTCTGCTTGACCATTTCCTTGCGGATGGTATGGTGATGTATGGGATAAATCAATACCATAATTGTTGCAGAAATTGATAAATTCACCAGACCTGAAGCACATAGCATTGTCTGTGACCAATTTGGCTGGTACTCCAAATTTGATAATAATATTCTCTAAAATAAAGTCCACCACCACTTTGCTTGTATCTTTTTTAGTCGGAATGGCCTCAATCCATTTAGTGAAGTAATCAGTGGCAACAAGAATCCAACTATGTCTTCCACTAGATTTTTCTAAGATTTCCCCTATGAAATCAATCTCCCATTGCTGAAATGGAGCTTCTACAATTACAGTCTTAAGGGGCAATGCATCTCCATATTTTAGCTTTCCTGAGAACCTTTCGCAAGGATCACATTTTCTTATCATTTTTTATGCATCTGAGAAAAGACTTGGCCACCAGTAGCCAGCTCTGAGAATTTTGTGGGCTATTGTATAGGCAGCATAATGTCCACCACACACTCCATCATGCATGTCACTTAGAATATCCTTAGCCTGATTTTCATCCACACATCTGAGTAATACACCATCGGGATTCTTCCAATACATCTCTCCTTGATCAATGGTGTATTTAATAGCTTGTAGCTTCAAGGTTCTCTTCTGACCATCACTGAGATGAGAAGGACAATTTAGATTCTACAAATAATGTATTATGTCCTTATACCATTCAGTATCTGACATGTTTACAACTTCATTATGCACCACATTCACTTGGCATGCCTCTAAATTTGACCGTGTCATCAGTTTTGCCAAACCTTGTCCCCTTATCAATTTTGTGATCTGTATTTCAATATTGAATTCCTACAATTTGTTTATCCATCTGCATCTCCTTCCAGTTACCTCCTGTTGAGTAAAGATATCTTTGACTACAGCATGAGTCACATATGCAATTACCTAAGAGCCTACCAAATATGGCCTGAAACTTTTGACTGCTCTAACCAGTGCATATGCTTGCTTCTCCATGATGTCATACTTCAACTTAGCAGCCTGCAATGACCTACTAAAGAAAGCTATAGGTTGTTCAAAACCTTCTTCATTTTTCTACAATAAGCATGCAGCAATAGTATGGAAAGAAGCAAATGAGAATAGCTAAAAGGGCTTAGAAAAATTAGGAGACTTTAGCACAAGAGCCATCTTTATAGCTTCTTTTATGTTTTGAAACGATTTGGTTGCTTCATCTTCCCACTTGACAGTTACACCTTTCTTCAGCATCTTAGAGATATCTTTGGTGGTCTCTACAAAATTAGGCACAAATCTTCTAATAAAATTAATTTTCCCAAAGAAGGACTAAACACCTTTCACTATTTTAGGGATTTGAATTTTGTCAATTGCAGCCACCCTTTCGAGATCAATCCTGACTCCATCCTTGGAAACAATGTGTCCAAGTAGTTTTCCTTCCACAACCCCAAAAGCACATTTCTTTGGGTTAAGTGAGATGCCATATTCCAATGCTCTAATAAAAATCTGCTCTACGTGCATATAGTGCCACTCTTCCTTTTTTGAATAAGCAGTCAAGTCATCTTGATACACAACCAAGATTGAGTCAATCAATCCTACAAAAGCAACATCCATTGCCCTTTGAAATGTGGCACCCACATTTGTCAGTCCAAATGGCATCCTCACATATACATATGTTCCCCATGGAGTAGTGAAAGCAATCTTGAATTTCTTTGATTCCTTTACTTTCACATGATTGTACCCTAAAAATCCATCCATCATGGATAGAAGTTCACAGCCAGTCACCTTCTGCAACATGGCTTCCATGTTTGGCAATGGATAATTGTCCTTCAAAGAAGACATATTCAAATTTCTAAAGTCCACACAAAGTCTTATGTCACCATTCTTTTTTCTAACTGGGACAAGGTTAGACACCTAAGTTGAATGTCTGATAGACATAATTATTCCAGCCTCCCTAAGTTTCATAAGTTCTTCCTGCATCTTGTGAGCTAAGGTGGGGTTGATAGGTCTATGTTTTTGCCTAAATGGTTTAGCTCTAGGCTTCAAAGGGATTTCATGCTGAAATAAATCCTCTCTATAAGCTTTCAGGTCCTCATATGACCAAGTAAAAACATGTTTATATTTCTTAAGTAATGCAATCAGCATACTTCTAATATGTGGTTTGAGCTGTTTACCATTGTACACCCTTTTGGGGGCATGAAATGTCCCCAAGTTTATCTCCTCGAAATCATTCTTCTTTGTTGGAGATGCTTTTGTAACAAATTGGTCCCTATTGTCAAAAGCTCTCTCTAGAGCGACCCACCCTTTAGGGATTTTATTTGTCTTTAGCTGCATTACCTCCTTCCCTAAGAGAGTTTCTTTCCCATCTACAACTTCTACAAAGTTCTAAAAAATCCATTTCCTGATTCTCATATTCATCAATACAATATAGAAATCTCAGTAAATCCTTATCATCATTAAATATCTGTCAGCTACATACATTATTTAGCACTGTGAGTCTCAGTTTGACTTCAACATTTGTGACATCTGATAGAGTGATGTCATCTGGCCTTATGGCTACATTAGCTAGAAAATCTGCCCTGACATTTTTTGATCTCTCTACCCAATTTATTGAAAATGCATCAAACAATTCTATTGTATCCCAAACAACATGCTTATATTGTTTTAACCTCTTATTTTTTTATGCATACTTATCTCTAACTTGGGAAACAACTAACTCTGAATCACCAAATACTTTGAGCATCTTAATTTCATGCTTCAAAGCTACATTCAATCCTAGCAGCAGAGCCTCATACTCTACAATATTATTCGTACAAGAAAACTTCAACAAGAAAGAGAATTTTAGAAGTTTACTAGTTGGAGACAGAAATATCACTCCAGTACCAGAGCCTTCCTTCGAACAAGCTCCATCAAAATACATGGTCCATAGACCCTGTTGATCCAATTCTTGAAAGCAAGTATTTTTTCCTTTATCTCCTTTATCATCTGACACAACCTTGAAATTATCACAGTCAATGTTCACAAAACATATCTGTTCCTCTGATTCCTGATCTTCCACTGTCTCTAATGACCTTTCTTCTCTGATCAGTTTGACATCCTTGCCGTTCATTGGGATCATAGCATATGACAAATCTAATTTCATACTCCCACCAATTAATGTTGCCCATCTTCTTGACAGCAACATGCCATATTGTGGCTTGATATCAACAACTGTTATGTTTATTTTGTAGGTCTTCTCAGGATATGTTGCTAGTCTGAAATCAACATCTTTCATAATTCCAATGACAGGAACTTCCCTAGCATCCATTGCATAGCACTTCCCACATGCCTTATCTATTTTTAACCCAGTTTGCTGCATGATAGCCAAAGGCATGATGTTTGTTGATGCTCCTGAGTAAAGCATACAGTTCTTAATTATTTTTCTGTTTACGACAAGGGAGACATAAAATGGTTCCACTTGTGAAGGGCATTTTGTCATGGTCATCCCTAAATATACCTCAGGAACTTCATCTTCATCAATACACAGAGCCTGTTTCTTACCCTGAGGTTCATCATTTAGCTTGGCTTGACATGGTACCCCTGAAATTAAGGATACAGCCTTATTTCTGAACTCTTCAACTTTCATCAGTTCCATCAGTGGAACAGAGACTTTTATCTATGATAAGACTTGAGTGATATCAAATGGAACATAATTTTGAATAACAGTTGTAACTTGCTCCACCGTTTTACCTCTATCCTGAGATGATCTGGCCTTAGTTTTTATGGCTCTTTGACTGTCATTCTTGCTTTGAGAATTTCTATTTTGATCCTCAACCTATGGAACTGTACTTTCTATTTTTTGAGAATCATAACCTATTTTTTGCTTAAAGTTCTATTTATTATTGCTCCACTGTTTCCTATATGTTTCAGTCCCCTTATAATTTTGTACTGGTTGGCTCTCAAAAGTGTTCTCTGGTTGGTGCGAATTGCTTACCTGAGATTTACCTCTTAGGTTGTAATTGCTTTTGACTTGAGCCACCGCTGCAGCTGTGAGGGCTCTAATTTCTTCATCAGAAGGTCTCCTCAAATTATTTAAAAAATTATATGAATCTTGAGCATAAGCGTAGCTATCTTCCTCATCTTCATCATAGGGAAATTGTTGCCAGACCTGAATCTCATTTGCACTTACATCAGCATCGTGAGATGGATACTCTCTGTTTGTAGACAACATATTGACATTATCATCCTCCACGCAATGTGGCTCATTGCACTCATCACAGGCAATAGCATTATTGTATAGAGACTGAGCAATCAGGCATTGTGACTGTGAATGAGGCATTTGGCATATTATACACCATGGGGTGTCATTAACAATATTTATAGCCTTCTTCAAAGGATCAGGAGTTTCCTTAACGTTTTGAGTCCTCTGATTTGTGTTGTTGTGTGGAAGGATGGGTTTACCATTATGCCAATTGGTGTTAAATGGCATATCATGTAATGATGGTCTTCTTTCTTGCCTTTGGTGAACTAGTTTGTCAGAACCTATCCCTTTTTCATTTTTAACCATTCTATAGCTCAGGTCCTTGACAATAGTTGTCAATTTATCTAATTTATCCTCAAAAGTAGATGCATTGCCCTGAACACTCTGAGATTTAGTATTTGTATTTTGCAGAATTTTTACATCATCTCTTCTATTTGTCTTACTAGATGCTTTTCTGTTATTTTCAATATTTGTTGCAATCTTGAAAGCATCTCTGAGGCTGTGAGGACTCTTATCTCTCAATCCATAAGCTATTTTGGCATCAAAAGCATTTATATACAACACTATGCACATAGGTTCATTAGGTCTCAAGTCCTATGGCAATTTGTTCAATACCTTCGTGAATCTAGCATTGAAATCAGCAACCTGTTCATTTGATCCTTTGGTGATGCCAGTGAATTCATTAATGAAAAAACTAGGATCAGTCTTGTCACCATACTGTTCTTTGAAAATTCTTCTGAAGTCATTCCATGATGAAATGCTTCTGTCAGGTAGAGCCTTGTACCATTCCTTGGCTTCATCAACTAAGGATTGCATAAATGATTTCATGAAAACATCCTCATGCTCAACCTCAAAGTTGTCCATGAAATTCTGAAAAGCTTTTAAATGGTCTTCACCTGATACAGTGTTATTTCCTAAAAATTTAGGCACTTGCAACCTCACATGTTTGTCAATAGGATTTGGATAACCAGGAATGCCATCAAACACTAGCTATCTAAATCTGTCTAGCTGCATCAGTTGTCTACCAAATTGATTAGCATTGGCATTTTTGTTTGTATTATGATTTCTTACATTATTTAATGGTATTCTGGCATCATTTGCATTCTGTCTTTGATCGTTGTGCTAATTCTGAACTTCATTCCTGTGTTGATTTCTTTGCATATTTGCATTACCAAGGGTAGGAACTGAATCATTCTGAGCAACTCTCAGAGCTTGTACTTTCTATCTCATGTCATCTCTGATCTTTACTGCCTGCAGATATTCTAATTCTACTCTTAAGCTCTTAATTTCATCAGCTAGTTCTTCTCTAGGCATAGAAGAGGATGGTTTTATTACATTCTGATCATCATTATCATCATCCCTTAGGGATTCAACTTCTTCAAATCTGTCAGGGGAATCATGAAAAGGGCGCTCTTGAAACACCTTTGACCTCAATTTCAATCCACCACTCTGTTGTCTCTCATATACATTTTGGATTTCAGCCTTAGTGTTTGTAAAACAAGGCATTGTTTGCTCTGAGGATCCTGGATTGTCCTAAATAAATTCATTTTTCCTGGGGCTAGGAGAACCATCTTGACTGGTTCAAACTGTCCCTTTTTTCTTGTACATCATTTTTATGGGTAACTCTTCAAACAAAGGGTTACGTTGGGATCTTTTCCCTTGCATACAAATTTTTACTTTACTGGTTAGGAGATTGGTTCGAAGGCACCACCTATTACTAGGAATTGTTTTCTTTTAAAATATGGGTTCTCTTACAAAGCAATCCCCAGCAGAGTTGAGAGTTGCCAATTTCTGTTGGTAATTTTCCCAGAATGGATGCTTATTCCTAGTTATACATACAAGATAGCCATCATTGATCAACAAGATTCCCAGGCTAGGGGCCAATAGTATAGGAGATAGACTCTATAAATATCTCCTCTTCTTCTTTAGGCTCTCTAGAACCAAGGGGGGTGTTCCCTACTCAACATCTATGAAATAAAACTATGCAAAGACTGGGATGTTGACACAAAGCAGATACATCCTCTATTAAGCAGACCAAAACTGTGAGATAAGTGCAAAGGGGCTAGCTTTGGGCCTATGTTCAGTTGTAGATAGAGGATTTTAGATCCTAAAACTACTTCTTCTATCCTAAAGGTTTGAAGTTGAAGTTCGAGTTTGATTTATATATGGATGCAAAACTAGGACTTTGGGTTACAACAGAGATACCAGACTAGATCGGTGCCTATCTAGGGCTCGGAGTCAGTAGACATACACATGTGAATGTACACATAAACCCATATCAATGACTGAACTTCAAGGGGGTTGTTTAATATCTGCCTTACAGATACTTCCCAGAATTGACTATTCAGTTACCTCTGCTTAGAAGATCCTCACTGCAATATATTCTTCTTAACACTTTAAACTAAAACATTTAATCTACTCCTTGAGTGGAAGTAAAAGACCAAGCATTCAACATAGAAAATCTATATTCAAGAATCTTAGACACCCCTTAGCTGTTTAGATTCAAGAGAAAAATACATTCAATTTGGAGACAAGTAACATAACACATGTAATGAAGCATTACTCATTTAAATCAACATGAAACCAGTAAGTTTATGCATTAAACAGATAACATGAGATTCATAAACTCACAAAATCATCCAAACAGGGCCACCAATGAAGTTGTATCTTATCACAGCACCAAAAATTTGTCCAATTTTCAACCCACCCAACACGTAACACAGTTTGGCTTTTATATCAAGACTGTGTACCCAACAAAAATTAATTACATGGCACATCAAAATTTTGCCAGATACAATGCACGAGAAAATGACGCTCAAAAATACTGCAAGCAACAGGCAGAAGGAAAGGCGAGGAGAAACAAAACTTGAGCCCCGTGCCCCCGTTTGGGGACATTCATCATAAAACTAGTAGCTGGTCTATCACTCAATCCACCACGCCTCTGTACGACTGCCATTAAAGCCTCAACTACCCGTGGGATGCAACAGAAGATGGATCTGGAGACTTTCTCACTTAAAAAATGGTCACTCATGCTCAAGAAAAACCATCGTAGCAGATTCAAAACAAGACCGTCGATCATCCCTCCGTCGCTGTGATCAACGACACCCAAAAACATTGAAAAGTTGTCAACCAATGAAATCGTGCCACATTGGCACCTTATGTTTCTATCACTGGCCCCTTTCCTTCTTCAATTTTGCCTTTTTTGCCCTTGTATATGCATGCTGAAATGCATATACAAACACTCCTTTTAAATCTTTGTATATGTGGGATGCATATACATGCAACAGTTCCCAGGCACGTGGCAGCTTGTGACTCATCCTCTGTCATTGTGCATTTGATCTCCATCGGCCATCGCAATAACCCAAGAAAGGTTGGCTGACACATATGGTCTTGGCGATAATCTCTCTGCATATCGGCTATTGCACAAGCATACAATTGCATTATACAACCCCCAGACCTCAAATTATTGTTCATTGTATTTGACTCTTCCTTCACGTCCGGGTTATATATCTTTATTTTGTATATCGGGTTGCATGCTGCATATACAAACCCAATATACATGCTACGGACCCCAAACTTGTATGAAGCATCTTGGAATTCTACTTGGGTCCGGAATGCATCTTTTCACTTGTATGTTTTGCATGTATGTCAGCATACATACAATTACCATTGTATATAACTGGTGGGCCCGACCACATGCATCTCTACCTCTGCACTGTAGCAAATGTATATTTGTGCCCTTGTATGTCAAACATGCAAACACAAATATACAAACCCCTAATATACAACTGTGAAATCTTCTACAAAATATTCCAAGAAGGTATCTTCCACTCGCCACTATGGCAATTGCATATTAGCACCTCCTTGTATACTTTGCTTTGTATATAGCCCGATATACAAAGCAGGAATATTCCTAGGAATCTACAAAAGATTCCCCCTTTGTACATGCACCTTTTAGAGCTCGATATACATATAAAATGCATATAATTCAGTTTTTATCAATTTTTTGGAGGCCGATGGTGTACATTTGCAATGGCACATACAAAAACTTAACATTTCTCATGAGTGTGATAGGAAAAGGTGGTAAATCATTACATGGGGGCCGGTCAACCAACGAAAACTAAATCATGAGGATGAGATTTAATAACCAGAAACCAATCGTCGAAGGCCACTAACAAAATAGACAGAACAATGCAAGACCCCATGACTCAGAAATTTTAGGGTTTGCAAAAGAAAACCTACAAACATTCAAGCTCAAAACCCTAAACATAAATGATTATCAACAGCTGGGAAATCTTTCCTTTCGTAGGTGTGCCAATAGCATATCTCCCTCTTCAAAATTCTTTTCTCTCCTCTTCAAATCAGCCTTCTCCTTATACTGTTGGCTACTCCAATTAGGTTTTTCCCTCACTTGTTGGTGTAAATCTTGCATATATTTGGCAAAATCTTCTCCTTCAACACTTCTCTTATATCCTTTAGTATTTGCAAGATCCATTAATTCTAAAATACCTCTAGGACTATGCTCATAAATAATCTGAAATGGAGTCTTACCTCTGTATTTATTGACTGAGTCATTGTTTGCAAACTCAGCTTGAGGCAATATCAAATCCCATTACTTAGGTTTGTCACCAACTAAACATCATAACAAATTCCCTAAGCTCTGATTAACAACTTTAGTTTGTCCATCCGTTTGAGGATGATATGCAGAATTAAAATTTAAATCAGTCCCTAATTTCTTCCAAAGTGTCCTCCAAAAATGTCCTACAAACTTAATATCATAGTCTAAAACTCGTAAAGAACAAATTTGCTACATGTGTTGCATCATCTGTCTTCTTACATGCTATAAAGTGAGCCATTTTGGAAAATCTATCAACAACCACAAAAATAGAATCCTTACCTTGATGTGTTCTTGGTAGTCCAAGCACCAAATTCATACTTACATCTTCCCATGTCTTCTTTGGTATAGGTAATGACTGATATAGGCTTATATTTTGACTCCCTCTTTTGGCATATTGACAAATTTGACATCCTTGTACAAATTTTCTGATTTTTGCCCTCATCTTTGGCTAAAAATATCTTTCACTAAGCTGTGCCAGCTCCAAAATGTCCAGCTAAACCACCACAATGTTTTTCTCTTATTAAATTCTGCCTCATTGATCCTTATGGTATGCAAAGTTGTCCTTTGAACAACAGTCCATCTTGTATAAAATAATCCATCCAAGGTGTCCTATCCATACTAGTAGGCTCCATACATGTTGTCCATGCATCCTTCAAGTCCAAATCATCCTTATACAACCCTTTCATGGCATCAAATCCAACTACTTCAGCTCTCATTTCAATCAACAATGTTGTTCTTCTACTCAATGCATCCACTACTTTATTTGAACTCCCACTTCTATGCTTGAGAACAAAAGTATATCCTTGTAGAAATTGAACCCACTTCATATGTCTTTGGTTCAACTTGGTTTGATTCTGAGTGAATTGCAAAGCATGATGATCCATGTAGAGAATAAACTCCTTTGGAAGTAAATAATGACGTCACTTCTTTAAAAATTGCACAATGGCATAAAATTCTTGATCATAAATGGAATGCCTCTTCTTGGCATCATTAGGCTTCTCATTAAAGTATGCAATAGGTCTGCCCTCTTGACTTAGAACCGCTCATATGGTTGTCCTACTTGCATCACAATCCACTTGAAACACTTTTGCAAAATTGGGCAATGCTAATACCGGTTCTTCGGTGACTTTCTTCTTCAAAATCTCAAAAAATTTATCTATTGCTGCTGTCCACTTAAATTCTTTCTTATCTCCACTTATAGTTTCAGTTATGGGTGCACATATGCTACTAAAATTTTGAATAAATATGCGATAGAAACTTCCTAAACCATGGAAACTTCTAACATCATGTACACTCCTAGGTGTTGGCCATTCAATGATATTATGTACCTTTTTTGGATCCATTTGCAACCCTTGTTGAGAGATAACATACCCCAAGTAAACCAGTTTCTCCTTCATAAAACTGCACTTTTTCAAATTTACCAATAACCTTTCTTCCTTGAGCCTTTGTAAGACTTGCCTAATATGTAATAAATGCTCTTCTTTGTTGCTGCTAAAAATTAGAATATCAACAAGATAAACAATCACAAAGTTCCCCAAAAATGGTTTCAATACCTCATTCATTAACCTCATAAATGTGTTGGGTGCATTTATTAACCAAAGGGGAATTACTAACCACTCATATAGTCCCTCCTTGGTCTTAAAAGTAGTCTTCCACTCATCACCCTCTCTTATCCTAATTTGGTGATATCCACTCTTTAGATCAATTTTTGTAAAATATCTATCCTTTCCCAAATAGTCCATGAGATCATCCATTCTTGGTAAAGGAAAATGATACCTTATTGTTATTTTGTTGATGGCTCTTGAGTCCATGTACATTCTCCATTCACCATCCTTCTTTGATGCTAACACAACTGGTACCACACATTGACTAAGGCTTTCTCTAATCAGCCCTCTTTCTAATAGCTGCTGCACTTGTTTGTTCACTTCTTCATTTTTTGTTGGTGTCAACCTATAGGAAGCCTTGTTGGGTAAACTTTCCCCTAGAATCAAATCAATATGATGGTTAAGCTCCTCATAGGTGGTAGTCCTTCCAATAAATCTTTAGACACAATTTCACCAAACTCTTCAAGTAACTCCTTTACTTGATAAAGGCATGTCACTGTTGTCCTTTGCTATATCTACTTGAATCTCCTTGGGAACTATTGCAAAACATATTTTTACCCTTTTAGTAGCTTTTAAGAATTGTTTCCCTATTACTAGCAGTGTTCTTGGGCCACTTTCCACCTCTTCTTCTTTAGTTACCAATGGTGTAAGAGTGTGTTTTCTTCCATTTTTCTCCAAGGTGTAAGTGTTTTCTCTTCCATTATGGATTGCCTTTCTATCAAACTACCATGGCCTCCCCAAGAGTAAGTGGCATACATCCATGGGCATGATATCATACCACACCTCATCTTCATATGCGCCTATTCAAAAATTCACAAGGCATTGCTGATCAACCAAGACTTAGTGCGCTTTTTGTAAAAATGACACCTTGTAAAAGGTAGGGTGAGATGTCCTTTTTAACCCCAACCTATTCACCATTTCAACTGAAACTAATTTATCATTGCTACCACTATCTATTATGACTTTGCAACATTTTCCTCCTGATTTACATATTATTCTAAATATTTTTTCTTTGGATAGGTTCATATTCTTTATTGGTTGGCTTCAATAATGTCCTCTTCATCATAAGTACTTCTCCTTTCTCAAGTTTATCTAGTTGACTAACAAACTTTTTAGATTCATTATCCCCTTTGCTACATTTGCACTTGCTGCCCCTGTTCTCCTTGATCCTTCTGATTTGCGTTGTGGGTATTCATAAAATCTATAATGGGTGGAATTTGGATAGTGGATTGGTGGGTGTTTTATGTCTATCCTCCTTTCACCAATTACATTCAAGGACCTTGGGCAAGTGGCAATGCACTATCAAGCCCTTGATCACTGTGAGATGTAGGGAAGCTTGGATTTTTATGATTTGATTGTCGATTATCTTCTCTTATGCTCAATTATACCTCAAAACCCTAATTATTTAAATATGACAGTAAACAGACAAATTATTCAGAATGCTATTACAAAGAGATGAAAAATGACAAATAGAAGTGCACCTGCTTTCAAGGTTCAGAGGTGGAAAAGTCAGGGACTAATGAACGGGCCCCGAAGTCTAAGGTCCTAGTTTCTGTCAGGATCTGCAAACAAGATCTATAACCTGTTCCTACTATACCAAAGATTTTCCATCATGGAACTTTGAGGACTAATGAGTGGGCACCCTAGTCTAGGGAGCTATTTTCTTCTCTGATCTGCAATTTCAATACTCTGAGATACTCTCTTACAACTTTACTTTTCTTGTATCTTTGACTTGTAACCTACAATCATGTTAACTTTGGGAGGGGGTTGTGGTGTTTAGAGGCTTGCCTCAGTCAAGCCCCGAAGAGACATTCAAGTTTTCCAAACACCATTATCAGATAGAGAGTGCATGGCCTTGGGAGGCAGAGGCAAAAACTAAATGATGAATGTTCAAAAACACAATAGATGTCACCTTGTAGTGAAGATCTCATGGGAGAAGGAAGCTCTTCATGGCATGAGGAGATGATTACTCAAATCTGCAAATACAAACACATAGAAAACACAAATATGCTTTTGCAACACAATGAAAGCTTTGAATCACCTTTAGGATGCCAAAAGATCACAATAATCATCTAGTTTACAAATGAATTCCAAAACATTCTTTTATATGCAACTACAAATGCTCCCGCCAAGAATTTTGTAATTCAAACTTGTGATTTCAGCATAGGATCTAATTAATGGTCACAAGCCGACACTTAAAATTTGGGCCTAACCCAAAATAGAGTAGGACTAGGGCGCAGGTGCCCAGGTCCTCCCCATATTTTGGGTAGGGTTAGGTTCAAGGGGTCTCCCTAGGCCCCATTTGACATGAAACCTAGGGTTCATTCCATCGGGATGCCAAAATATGATGCAAGATGTCCTAGATGCACACTAAAGACCTGGGAGCTAAACCTTATGAGGGAAAAGCCCCCAAGGGGACATTTTCTGATGTTACATTTAGCCCCCACTTTAATGTATGTATAAACTCAAGGCCAATACATGCATTAAAGTATGGTAAAAAAACATAGTAAACACGCCAAGCACAAAGAAGACATGCCAAACACATTGAAGACAATGACAGACACACAAAACACAGAGAAGAAACTACAATCATGCAACACACAGTGAATACACAAAATGCGCATAGAAGACACATTAATGCATAGAAGATAGAGATGATTTCTTTTCTTTTCTTTTTCTCATATATATGAAATGCAGATGTAAGTACAGGAAAGTAAACACACCTCCCATAATGCAAGAAGTACTCATCGCACTAGTATTTAAACTACATATATGGGGCAACACACATGCAAGACACGCAAAACCTCCCAAAATGTAGGAAGCACTCATCACACTAGTCTTTAGACTACATATGGGACAACAGACATGCCAAACAAAGCAAGCACGCCAAACACACACTTTGAAGACACGGAGAAAACACAACAGACAAGCGATGGAGTGTTCCTATTTCTAGGCTCAACACCATCTCAGGCACATTATAGGCACACACCAATGATTGGGCTTTGCCACAACAATCGCTGAAGACACACTTAAGGGTTGAGTTAGTCACAGAACCGCTCCCTGCCTCCCAATGAGGACTTTTTGAAAATGACATGATGGGCACTCTCTATAAGAGATACACCACCCCCGCCTCCGTAGAGGGCTTAAGATGATTGATTGATTGATTGCAAACAAACTCAGAGTGTAGGAAGTACTCATCGCACTAGTCTTTAAATTGCACCTGAGGACAAGCACATTGCTAACCTCTACAATAGACAGCTTACCTTATATATGCCCCCACCTTAAGGTGGTTGATATCATGCATCGATATCAAGCACGTTAAGGAAGGAAGAAAACACACAAGGGAATATAGACACTCACAAAGCCCATGCCCCCTAGAGGTGACATTTACTTTACGATCACCAAATGTTCCCACAAACACATCCCTGCAAGAAACATGTTAGTGTCTACATAATCATGGTAATGCATATGAAATCTAAGGCATGCAAGATTCAAGATACACAAAGTGCACAGAGCAATAATATTGTTATGGTTTGTAAATGAGATAGAAACATCATCAAAATTACTACGCAAAAAGCATGAGTGTTTCTACTAGCCAAGCATCGGATAATATATTACAACCCCATCGTCATATTAGGAACTAAGTCTAATTTTTGATTTCTCGCTAAGGAGATGCTAGGTCCGCATCAGTATAAATGTTTTTTATCATCTGCGCGCTAGATAGAAAAACTAGAGGAAGGGAAATAATAAATAAGAGAGGAGAAACAAGTGTCTTAGGGATAGTCACATAGGAGGGTGCCGCCAATTCACCAACTGCAACGCTATGTCCATAAGACACAACACACAACAATGAAATCAGAGAGGCAATATAGAAGAATGATGATACAAATAGAAGAAGGTCACAACAGATGTGGTCTCCTGGTATCCCGGACCTTATGAGAGAATCAGGGTCATTTCAGGAGGCCTAAACAACACATAATGCATCACGGGAGAAGCACATCATGAGAAAGATAAAGGGTTAGAGATACTTACCTGTAGGATCTTTGTGCTAGGTCTCATCATCAAGTAGATCATCATCCTCCCACTCCCTAATGTTAGAGGAAAGTGGGACATAAGGTACCATAGCCCAAGGTTGTTCATTGTTAGGATCATCTTTGTTTAATTTAATGTTTGAATCAATGTTTTCTTGTTGAGATGCAAGGTTTATGGCATAAGCTCGTCGCCTTCTCTTCCTTTCTTTTGCATGTCAATTTCTTTCTGCTTTATGACTTATCTTTTGTAAGATAGGGCTTTGGTCTTTCATGGATTTTTGTGTTGTAGAGGAGGAAGCACCAAGATCAATTTTCATTTGTCTAGGTGGGATTTTTTGTTGTCGACAATTACCTCCCGATCCTTGTAAGGATGACAGGGGGAACCTCAACATCATGAGAGATTTGTTCTTTTATTGTAGGAGGTATGATGTCTTTCAAAAGGTGTGTTTCTTCTATTGTTGGAAGTGTCAGTGATTTCAATGTTTTGTATTAGCATATCCTCATGGGAAGAATCATTTTTGAAAGAATGATCAGAGGATAGGATTATATCATCATCACATGTAGTAGATATGGGAGAGGTGTTATCACCATTATATTTTGTAGTACTACTCATGGAGATGAACTCTGTTAAGATCTCTAATATTGTAGGATGTTCACTCATGAGGGTTAAAAATTGGTCAAAATCAAGGTCTTTGATAAATGCATGCAAAGATACTATTGAAAAATGACATGAAGGTGTCATGTATATGCTCAAATGAATGCAAAATACAATTTTAAAAGTTTTCCAAAAGTATGTAAGAGACAAGTCCAAAGTTATATGCAAAAATAGCCTAAAATGCTTAATTTTTTGTACTTTTTTCAATGCAAATATATGAAAGAAAAGGTGTTGTAAAGATTTTAATTAGGGGAAGAAAATAATATGTTTGATGTCAATCCAATACAGCCATAAGATCCTGTACAACACACTTTTGGCACAAATCTATAATGATGACTAGTTGAAACCTAGTGAAAATGCCCTAAAATATGTAATTTTTCACCATTTTTCAATCCCAAGACCTCATAAACGAGGTGTTGTAAGGAATTTTATGAGGTGAAAAAAATAATAGAAATGATATCAGTCACCTAGAAGCATAAAATTTTTTACAACATGCTTGGAGTGCAAACTAGGTCAAACCCTTTCATTACAAGAGCCCGATAACAAGGTGTTGTAAATAATTTTATGAGGGGCAACAAATAATACCCCTGATATCAGCCAATTAGTGAAAAAATATTCTTTACAACATGCCTATAGTGCAAATTTAGAGAGTCGATAAGGCCAAATCTAGTGAAAATCAATGTCTTTCAAGCCCTAGGTTTGAGATCTTGATGTAAAAATGCTATATGAATGTTTTGCAAGCTGATGTATGACGAAAATTAAATGCTCTCAGACCTGAAAATGATTTCAAGCCCTAACATGCAAAATGCAAGTGCAAATCTAGTGAAAAATCAATGAAAATCCTAGTTTTTGTGAAATTTTCTAGATTTTGGAATTACTAGGTTATATACAAAATTCACAATTTTCAACAAAACCCTAGCAATTTTATGATAAACATGCAATGAAAGCTATTGAATTTTTGTATTTTTTTTACAATTTAACTCAGAGCTAATGCATAAATTAGAAATTTGATGAAAATCAAATTAACTGATGCAAAATAGAAGCCCTAGGATGCAATTGTTTTTCTAATTTTTCAATTTTTTTGTAAGTTTTCTAATTGAATAAGATTAATGATTATATGAATGAATGAAATCAATACAAATCTGAAGAAAAACATGAGAAACAAGGTACAAACAAGTCCAACAACACAGGTTCACCAAAAATGTAATGGGTTGAATTTAGATAGTGGATTGGTGGGTGTTTTATGTTTCTCCTCCTTTCACCAATTACATTTAAGGACCTTGGGTGAGTGGCAATGCACTATCAAGCCCTTGATCACTGTGAGATGTAGGGAATCTTGGATTTTTATGAATTGATTGCCGATTATCTTCTCTTATGTTCAATTATACCTCAAAACCCTAATTATGCAAATATGACAGTAAACGGATAAATTATTCAGAATGTTGTTATAGAGAGATGTAAAATGACAAATAGAAGTGCACCTACTTTCAGGGTTTAGAGGCGGAAAAGTCAGGGACTAATGAGCGGGAGCCCAAGTCCAAGGTCCTAGTTTCTGTTGAGATTTGCAAACAAGATCTACAACCTATTCCTACTATACCAAAGGTTTTTCTATCATGGAACTTTGAGGACTAATGAGTGGGTGCCCTAATCCAGGGAGATATTTTCTTCTCTAATCTACAATTTTGACACTTTGAGATACTCTCCTACAACTTCACTTTTCCTGTATCTTTGACTTGTAACCTGCAATCATAAAAACTTTGGGAGCCTGGGGTTGTGGTGTTTAGAGGCTTGCCTCAGTCAAGTCCCAGAGACACATTCAAATCTTCTGAACACTGTTGTCAGATAGAGAGTGTGTGCCCTTGGGAGGCAGAGGCAAAAACTAAATGATAAATGCTCAAAAATACAATGGATGTCACCTTGTAGTGAAGATCTCAAGGGAGAAGGAAGCTCTTCATGCCATGAGGAGATGATTACTCAAATTTGCAAATACAAACACACAAAAACACAAATCTGCTCTTGCAACACAATGAAATCTTTGAATCACCTTTAGGATGCCAAAAGATCACAATAATCATCTAGTTTACAAATGAATGCCTAAACATGCTTTTATATGCAACTCCAAACACTCCCACCAAGAATTTTGTAATTCAAACTTGTCATGTCGGCATAGGACCTAATTAACAGTCACAAGACGACACTCAAAATTTGGGCCTAACCCAAAATAGGGTAGGACTAGGGCGCGAGCGCCCAAGTCCTCCCCCCTATTTTGGGCAGGGTTAGGTTCAAGGGGTCCCCCCTAGGGCCCATTTGACATGAAACCCAAGGTTCATTCCATCAAGATGTTAAAATATGATGCAAGATGTCCTAGATGCACACTAAAGACCTGGGAGCTAAACCTTATGAGGGAAAAGCCCCCAAGGGGACATTTTCTGACATTACAAAATCGATGGCCTAACTGTCCACAATTAAAACATGTGCCTTGGAAGCCTCTACTTTGGTCTCTTCCATATCCACCTCTACCTCTCATGGGGTATGGTCTTGAACTTGTTTCATCCTTCTCCTTTTGACTTTTTGATCGAATGGCCTCCTTACCATGGTTGTAGTTTTTCTGTTGCTACACTTTCCCTTTTTTGAATCCACTTTTTCTCTTGTTTGTTCCTTGCTTTCTTGCCAATTTCTCTTCCACCTTTAGAGCATATTGATATGCTTCTTCCACATTTCGCAACCTTATCATGCTCAGTTCATCTTAAATGCTCAACCTCAATCCATTAATGTATCTTGCTACTTTTTCATGGTCTAACTCATTATGACCAAATCTGATGGAAATCTTATTAAACTCCTATGTATAGGCCTTCACACTTAACTCCCTTTGTTTTAAATTCTACAATTTCTTGAGAAGTTCAAGCTGATAATCACCAGGTAGAAACTTAGCCTTCATCTTGCTTACCATTCAATCCCACCGAGTAATCTTATCTCTACCATTTCTTCTTCTCTCAGTTTGCATCTCTTTCCACCAGAGTGTTGCATGACCTTTCAACCTTGCTTGATCAACCTTCACTCTTTTGGGGTCCTCTACTTCATCATACTCGAAGTATTCCTCCATCTCTATTATCTAGTCAATTAGTTCATCTAGTTCTAAACTTCCTAAGAAGCTTGGTAACTCTACCCTTGTTCTTTTCCCAATATTAGAAATAGCTCTTATAAGTCTTCTTTCACCTGCATCCATATCTCCATCTGCATTATCACCTTCTTGTCTAGCCATCTCTGTTCCTCCTTCATCATCTTCACTATCACTTTCTTCATGTGCTCTACCTCTTCTCATTCCACCTTCTATTGCATTCATTCTTTCCTGCATTCCCCTTAGGGTTTCCAACACCTCATCTATTCTTCTTTCTAGTTCTAGAGCTACAACCTTTGCCATCCTTCTCCTTGGTGGCATCCTACTGCTCTAACTCACCTTCTTTTCCTTTTCCTTCTTATTGCAGTCTTCTAACTACAATATCCCTTGTTGTAGGGACATACCCATAGTTCCACCTCACAGGCATTCTTTCAACCCCAATCTCAACTCACTATCCTTCTTCCCAGAGCTGTAGCTATGCTCTGATACCACACTGATGGCACCCACCCCCTTGTAGGCACCTAAAAACTCACTACAATGAGCAAACATGTGGAAAAGGAGGGGTTGTGTTGTTGTAAGAAACCTCACACAACCTTTACAAAGGTCTACACACGTGTTGTAGGCCCAATAATCAGCTTTGGAGGCATAAAAACAACTGCAGAGACACAAACTAAGTTGCTGCCAAAAACAAACTGTTGTTACGGGTAGCTACAACAATGGCTGTAGGTGACTATTTGCATAAAAGACTTGAAACTTGCAAAATAAAAACCCAGACTTTTAGAACAGTAAATTATATGAAATTTCCACACACACACAAGGATAAAAGTTATGAAAAGGAAAGATTATATTAAATTAAAAGTTCAACTTCCTACACACTTATATATGTATTTACATAAATATTTGCAGAATAAACACCATCTGTCATTCCTCTCTTTCTTTTTGTCCTCTTGTTGTCAGCTACAAGTCTCTCTGACTACTACAAAACATTCTTTTTTCTGTTGTCCTCTGATATTCCCTATTATACTCTTCTATTCTCTTGTTTTTGCTATTCTGGCCTCTTCTTCCTCTCCTCTCTCCTCTATTTTTCCACTATTCTAATCTTCTTCTCAAAAATTGTCCCAAAATATGGAAGCTTCTTCCCCCAAAATTCTCTAAAAATCTTGCCTAAAACTGCTGCAACATTTAAAACCCTTCATAAATTCCTCCACCTACCTATTTTTGTGTTCAAAAACTCCCACCCAGTTTTGCACTTTTCATTTCTTTCTTTGCATTGCTCGTTAAATGGGCTCACAGGAGGTAGTTTCATTGTCCCAAATAAAACAAATTTGAAATTTAAAATTTAAACTCCAACAACTTTCTTCATGTGGCATTAGCTGAGGGAAAATTTAAAAAAATATTTAAAACAAAATGATGCCCCTACATCATTTTAGAATGGAGATTTTGTTTATCATATGGAAAAATAAAATTGTTGTTATTTTTTCTCTTAATGTTGTTGATACAAGTTTTTCTACACACACCAATTCTTTGTTGATCATAAATGTGTGTATGAAAATCCAAGTGCAAGCTAATAAAATGCCCTTCTTAATGTGCACCCAATTCAACAATCAATGGCATTTTTTTTCATTTTAAAATAGGTTAACTATTTACCACTTTTTCACATAAATGAGATGATAGGTGGATTGATAAGTAGTCTCTCTTGGAAACATCAAGTCTTGGGTTCAAATCTAAAACATTTTACAACTTGGAAAATTTCAAAAAATTGTAGATTGAGTGCATTTTAAGAAGCCCTCGGGGGCAACAACACAGGAACTCTATTTGTTTCCACCAACACATGCAGAGCCATTGTAGATGGTCCTCTTCTATACCAACTAGTCAACACATCTATTGGTCATCACCACCATAGGTGGGCCAACACTCTTAAGCATCCTCTCAAAGATGAGAGTGAGCCCCTCCTTGTGGAGAAGAGAAGTTTCCTTGTTTGGCTCTTGTTATTTTTCCACAACAAAATGATACTTTGCCCCTAGTATATGTGTGTGATTTATAGCCTCATGAGAAGGAGAATGAAGATAATGTTTTCACTAGAAGGGAGCCAATTGAAGATGGAAAAAATTACCTAATGGAAGTTGAAGTAACCTGATTTATCAAGATTTGTCTTCAAATACTATAGCGTTAGCTACTTAGTCTTATTTTATTATGTTTAATTTTATGACTTTATGATTGTCTAATTGACTATTAAATTGTTATTAATTATTGTGGAAAATTTACTGATGTCAAAACATAATAACATTTTCATCCAATTTTAAAAAATAAAGTGTAATTTTTTCATTTAAATAATATAAAATTCTATTTCATAAAAAAACAGATTTTCCGTTTACATCTGTCTATATCATGGCTTCTCCTCTTCCCTCTTATTTTAGATTTTTTGGTGTGCAATCAAATCAAAGGAGGACTATTGTTTTTCAATTTTTCTTAGCATTCCTCATCCCCACTCTAATTTACTTTGAATGTGTGTGTTTGAGAATTTAAAAGTTTTTCAATGCAATTTAATTAGATTGTGTGTGCTTGACACTCCAAAGATTTTGTGATTCTCAATCAATGTCTATAAATATATTTGACAATTCAAAAGTTTTTCAATGTAATTTAATTGCATTATATGCGTGCTTGACACTCCCAAAGTCTTGAGATTCTCAGTCAATGTCAGAGTCAACACTCCATCATATTTTTATAATCATCTAATTTACTTTGATTATGTGCATATTTGACAATTCAAAAGTTTTTCAATATAATTTAATTAGATTTTGTATGCTTGACAACCCAAAGATTTTTAGATTCTCAATCAATGTCAACATACGTACTTAACAATTCAAAAGTTTTTCAATATAATTTAATTAAATCTGTGCGTGCTTGACACTCCTAAAGTCTTGAGAGTCTCAATCACAATCAAAATCAACACATCATATTTTTCTAATACATCTAATTTACTTTGTTCCAAGTTTCAAACCATCATTTTATTGTCTCTTTCCTATTTTTCTTGGCAGTCCCAAATTAGACCGTGTAAAGGTCGGCGTGTTTGAAAATCCAAAAGTTTTGGAGTACGCATTAAGCAGACTATCAGAATGTCATTCAATCGAATCTTCTCTTCTTATTAACTGGAGAAAAAAGTTTTGAGAGTCTCATTCAATGTCGATGTCAACACCATCTTTCTAATTCAAAATTTACTTCGTTCCAAATGTGTAAACCATCAGTCTAATCCAAAAGGAGGTGAGCGTGTTTGACAATCCAAAAAGTTTTAAATGCGAGATTCCAGTCTTGTTGTTGGGATGTGGTCAAACAGACGGAGGAGATGTTGATGTAGATATACACAACCTCTGTTTCATTATCGCGGCCTGCCCCACTGACTGCTTCTTCATATCTTCTAATGCCCACACACACAGATTGCTCTTAAACTCATAACTAAACCAAAAACCATACCTACTTTTTTTTCACAAAACAGTAGAATTACAGTGAAAATACGGTAATATTCAAAATATTAAGAAATTCGCGTAGTACCTAGTTGATTTGAGTTTAAACTATTACATACAAACAACAATGGCAGGACATGACTGCACACGTAATATGCTGTAGAGATTATGGGCTTCCAAACATGCCAGCTGTTTGGGTTTCAGCAAACTTCCTGTCAAAAATATTGTACATGCACTGTGAGCTCTATGGAATGCACTCCGAGCTCTATGGATTGAATCTCCACCTTACACATCCGTAAATTTGCGTAACTATAGTGAGTGGTGCTACGTAGTGAAGGCCATTTCTGTTCCACTTTATGTAAATATCATCCACTTCAATGGTCAAACAGTCAATAACTATTTTACACCTCATTCACAATAAAAGGTGGTATTTCTGTTCACATCTTGTTCTAATTAATTATATAAGGTGGTGTTTTATTTAAGATGAAAAGTCTATCCTATATGAGAAACATTTTTTTTTTCATCTTTTATAGCGTGAAGTTATGCTGTGTGAAAAAACTTAATCACAATAAATAAATAAAACCATCTTTCAATTTAAGATTTATTGTATATATTAAATTTAGAGAAGAATAAATAAACAGTTCATTAATTATAAAATATGGAATATTAATAAGTAGTTATCAAGTATACCTATGTTAAAATTCCATATAGATTGTTTTTTTTTTTTATCTCATGTTTGTTTTTAAACATTTAAAGTTTAATTAGCTAAAAGAAATAGGTATCATGTGACCACTTATTCATTTAAAAAGTAGTAAACATCTCAAACCATTTAGTCATAAGCATTTTCATGTGAGATCCATCTAATATGTACATGTGATATCTATCTACTATTTCTTTTATCCTTGAAACAAGGACATCTATGTGGAGTGCAGTGTATTTCTTTGAGATTTTTTTAACAATATTTGTTATTTTTCCTATTGTCTTAAACAAAAGACATTGTTTTTTATAATGGACCTACATTCATTATAAAATTAAAAATATATATTACTAAAGAAAACATAATACCTATTATAATTTTTGGAAAGCTAATACTAAGACCTATATACTTACAAAATGCAATTTCCAAATGACTTCATTTGATTCCCCAAAAGATGAAGCAAAATTACTTTTTAGTCAGCATTTTGATAAATGTATAGAAGACTCTGTTAGGGGTTTGATTTAAGCCTAGGAGGGTTCTATCCAAGGGGATTTGATCTAACCCCCATGCTTAAATCATTAATTTTCTAAAAAATATGTGATTTCATGCAAAAAATAGGATGTCCCACAAGTGGGATGCACTATTATAGAATCATCCAGGGGTTTGACCTAGGTAGACAATAACATTAAAAAGCTTAAGTTAAACAAAGAAGGAACTTCAAAAGGTAAAACTCCATGTTGATGGGATTTATTTGGACCCACGATTCCACCTATTTGCACTTGAGATTCCTCCTAGATATAGACAAACCACAACAAATAGGAAATCTTGCGAATGTGGGACTCTTGTGATTCATAGGATAACTTCTAAGATTTTAGAAGCTGGCTCTTAGTAAGAATCTCGTAATTTCTTTTTTGGGGCAAATGCACCAAGTTGTTATACAAAAAAAGTAGCCAAATAAGTAATTTTTGCAATAACACGCTCATGTTATGTTTAAATGGCTATAATATGCTTGTGTTATGGCTTGGTGAATACAAAGCCATAACACGGTCACATTTTGTGGTCCACAAAATGCGAGCATCTTTTGTGGTCCATAAAACACGAGCATGTTTTGTGCACCACAAAATGCAACCACGTTTTATTGTCAACAAAAATAAAACATGCTCACATTTTGTGGACCACAAAATGTGAGCACACCTGTCCATTGCATTTGGTTGAAAGTTTCTAAAGATTTTACACATTTTGTTGAACAAAAAACGTGAGCATACTCCTGCCCATTGCATTTGGTTGAAAGTTTCTAAAGACTTTTCAACAAATCCATTTTGTTAGTATCATGCAATTAGGGAATTCCATGAGAACACATTTCTTTGAGGCATTCTGTCAAATAGTTCATGCACCTTGTCTATGCTCTCTCTCTCTCTCTCTCTCTCTCTCTCTCTCTCTATATATATATATATATATATATATATATATATATATATATATATATATATATATATATATATATATATATATATATATATATATATATCCCTAAATCCCCCTCTCTCCCACTCTCTATCTATATCCCTCAATCTCCCCTCTATTTCGCCCCTCTCTCAATGTCTCTATCCTCAATCTCTTTTGCCTCTCTCTCTCCATATCCCTCAATCTCCCTCATTTCTCCCACTCTTTATCTATATCCCCCAATCTCCCCCTCTATATCCCCTCTCTTTATCTATATCTCTCTATCTCCCCCATCTCTCTCTCTCAATGTCTCTATCTTCTATCTCTATGTATTAGTCCCTCTCCCTCCATCCCTCTCTATCTCTCCCTACATCCCTCCCTCTCTCTCCTTCTCTTTATCTATGTCTCCTAATCTCCCCCCCTCTCTCTCCCCGTCTTTGCCCCTCTCTATCTCCCCACATTCTCTTCAAGGATCCTATCTTCAAGGATCTTGATCTATTCAATCATGGTGGCTATGAGAGCTCCTAAGCTAGCATCTCCTTTGTTTTGTATTTCTCCATCATGAGGTTGGTTTTGTTTAGTAAGTGAGCGTTGAGTAGCCATGTTGGTTCTTTCTAAAAGGAATCTTTCTAGTACCCCTTGGCATGCTTCATCTCATTCATGTTGATAAGCTATATGGGGAGCCTCTCATGCTATACAAGATTCTTCTAGGTCTTTCTCTAAGAGTCTCACCTCATTGTCAATTCAAGTGGTAGTGTCTTTGTAGTTTGTGATGGGATAACCCTAATGATGGATTTTTTATCAAATGAGCACTTGAGTTCTCTAATTTGATCTAGGTTCCAAACTAGGTTATCAAAAGTGATGAAGTTATGTAGTCATTTTTGTCCATCATTTGAGTTAACATCTTTATAATCATACCTATTTGAGATAGGTGCTAATGGATTGGGAAGGATGTACTAGTTGAATGAAGGAGGGCTAGCTAGGTCTAGGGGACCTTGTCCCTATTGTGTTATTGGTCTAGACATATTCAAGGGTACTATAAGTACCACAAGAAAATAGGAAGACAAGGTGGGTGAAAGGTGGAAGAAAGAAAATGAGAGGGCTTGTATAGAAGGATTTTCCTTTCATGTTAGTTTCACCAAAATATGTGATATTCTAAATCTTCTCATCACAAAAAGTGAATGAGGTGGACTCAAAACAAAACATGCAATATGTTCTACACCCGTATTGATGGTATGGATTGAATTACTCCTGCTCTTCCAAAAAAATCTATCTAAGAAAAGGAGAATTTGGCTAATCACTCTCATCTCATGGAAAGAGGATCTCATAGATGGTAGTGATATGGTTGTGTGGAATGGGAGTCATGTCACCAAGTCCACTCACTTCACAAGGAATGAGTTCCTAGTGGTAGACCATGATGTTGATTTGAGGTGTGGAATGTGGAGTGGTTGTCACTTGAACTATTGGAGATAGAGTGAGAGTGACAGAGAGAGATAAAGAGAGAGAAATAGAGGGAGATATGGAGAGAGATAAAGAGAGAGAAAGCGAGGGGAAGAGAGATGGAAAGAGAGGGAGGATGGAGAGATAGGGGGAGAGAGGGAGGGAGAGAGGGATCAGTAGATATAGATATAGAGGGGGAGATAGGGATGAGATATAGAGATAGATAGATAGATAGAGAGAGAGAGAGAGAGAGATCTAAATGGAGATGGAGAGATATATAAAGAGATAGAGAGAGAGAGAGAGAGAGAGAGAGAGAGAGAGAGAGAGAGAGAGAGAGAGAGAGAGAGAGAGAGAGAGAGAGAGAGAGAGAGAGAGAGAGAGAGAGAGAGGTGGGGAGATAGAGAGGGAGAAATAGATAGATAGAGATAAAGAGAGGGAGAGAGGGAGTGATCAAGAGACATAGAGATAGAGAGATAGAGATGGAGAGGGATGGAGAGAGAATTAGAGGGTGGATATTGAGAGATTAGATATATAGATAGAGATATAGAGAGGGGGAAAGTACACCAAGTTGGTATACAAAAAAGTGGCCAAATGAGTAATTTTAGCAATAAAGTGCTCACGTTATGTTTGAATGGCCATAACACGATCATGTTTAGGCTCAGTGAATACCTAATTAGTCTACAAATACAAGTAACTAAAATCTACATACACATAGAAGCCTAATTAGTCTATAAAATCTATGTGAGTTTCTATAAAAGGAACTAAAATAATCAAATACAAGTAACAAGAATCATTGTTCTAACAACTTAGATTGATTCTTATTTAGATTGATTCTTATAGCCCCCATCTCTACTCTATTAGAGGAGTCCATCTCTTTAATCTCACCACCTCTCTCTTTTATCACCTCTCCTTGTATTGCCTCTACATCTATTACTATATTTTTTTTTTTTGTGGTGGTGGTGGTGGTGGTGGGATTGTTCTAGTCTACATATATTGTTCTATTTGTCCCTATGCTCTACATGGAATCGCCCATCTTAGGGATTTTGTAATGGAGACCTCAGGAGTTAATGGTATTGATTATATCCTTTTCATAATTGTGTCCCCCATATCCCTTAGATTTATGTATATTGGCTCTACATGAGGTAGTTTACAATATAAGATTTCTCAAATTATTAGGCACCCTATCAATTAATTGCACCTCCACCATCTTGATCGTGTCCACAAATGAGGTGGTACTATTGCATTCCACTATTGATATGGAATCCTCATCCCATAGCACCACCATGTCCCATAGGGACCAACAATCATGTTGTAAGTAGTCAAATTGACCCTCTCCTAAATTGAGTTGAAAAATAGTCTTTGTTTCTTTCTTTGTCTCTTTGTCTCATTCTTTATATTTTATCTTGTTCTCTCTCTCTCTCTCTCTCACTTTCATTCTAACTTTTCATTTTTCAATATTTTGTTTGTTTCTCTTTTCTCTCTTTTTATATATCTTTGTTTCTTTCATGAATTCAATCATTATTATTTATTTATGACGTTCTTTATATTTATGTATCCTGTTTTCATTCTATTCTTCTATTTCTCTAACTCTTTTTGTTTGTTTGTTTGGATATCATCTTATCTCTGTCTCTCTCTCCATTTTGTTCTTTCTCACTTAGTTTTTGCTAAATCTTTTTGTTTCTATCATTTACCATTTTTTGTCTCTTTCTTTATTTCTCTCATTCTTTCCAATTGTATTTAGCCTTTATTTCATTATATACTTATTTCCTATTGTATAATCTTTTTCTTTGTATCTTTCACCATTTCTTTTTGTTTATTTGTTTATTTCTCTCTACTACACATATGGTTCCTAGGATTGTCATTGTTGTCAAAACTGCCACTAGCTTGTCATTGATGTCAAGACTATCATGGTGGTGTGATGGTGTTCATGGTTAGATGTCATATCTCATCCAACAAGAGAAGAAGATATAGTTCATGGTTGGATTTCATATCCCATCCAACAAGAGAAGAAGATACAGTCCATGTCCCATCCAACAAGAGAAGGGAGAAGATATAATTCATATGAATATGGGAATTAGAAGCACGTAGATGTTTAGATGTATTTCTGATGTTACTGATGGCCTAAAGTATGTATGTTCCAAGTTCCATGATGATTGGAAATTACTGAAAGAGTGTTTTGTTGTTGACTGCTTGAAGATAGTGTTGTCTCTGTGAAGGTGTTATGTGTATGACAATGGAATGCTATACATTCCTCTGCATTTGTAGATATGACCATGTGGTTCTGGAATTGTGTTCAGGATATTGTGAAGGTGATAATTCCAATTTTTTAGTTTATTTTTCCTTCCGTTGTGAAATTCATGCATGATAAAGTACTGGCATGTGTTTTGGTAGAGTAAACTAATGTTGAAGGCCTATTGGAATGCTCCACATTCCCCTGAAAATGAATGTTTTCCCTTGTGGTTTTGAGGACATGTATATGGATGTGTATTACATGCTTTCTTGAAGTTTCAAGGTCCTTGGTGGTCCACAACTCAATTTTTCAAATGACAGTATATTGTAGTGTGTTTTGGATGTAAATTGTTCTCAGAGTTCATGTTTGAAGTTGTGCAGCACAATTCTTTGATGTGTGGTGGCAAAGGAGTAGTTACAGATGCTATATGATTCATGTGGACTCATATAGAAGAGTTTTCATGAAGCTTGTTTCCAGTACCACACCAGGTTTTCAAGTTGATGTGGCCATTATGCTTCAAGGTTGATGTGTTTTTGGTTAAAGCTATCCTATTTTCAAATGAGCAGAGTGTACGGATGTAATTCTTTGATGTTTGAAGATATGAAGGATGTTTTGGACCTAGTTAGGCAAGTGTTGTCCACAAGGCATAGGTCTTTTCTTGGTGTAACATGTGGTTTCACTTAGGACCTATCTACACGTTTCATGTAGTGTGTTGTCTAGCCAATTTGTAAATGTACTTTTCATGTTGTATCTGGCTAACAAGCAATGTAATCAATGTAGTATCTTGCATAAATTGTAAATTAAATTGACTGAGGTGAGATGTGATTGCAAGTTGATTGAAAATCTCACAAGTAGATAAAGAGTAGAATGAATGCATTGTTGATGTGCGACTAAAGGAGAAAGAGCAAAAGTTGTTGATGTTGTCCTGATTCATTTTGAAGACCTATATGTGATAGTGATCAAGTTTAGAGTGTGCCTAACTAATTAGATCATCATAAGAAAGTGTGAAGAGGCAGAAATGTAATCATCAAAGGTGTGAGTTTCAATATCATTTTTCAGATAGTGGAAGAATTATCATACTGTAATCTTTTGTAAGTGTGTTCACATTTTAGGGAGTAGTAGCTTCCTTGGGAGTGACCCTAAAACAAAGTCTTCAAGGAGTAGTAGCTTCCTTGGGAGTGACCCTAAATCAAAGTTTTCAGAGAGTAGTAGCTTCCTTGGGTTGTAGTCCTAAAACAAAGTTGTTATTTGAGCTTCAAATATTGAGTTAATCCTCACTATGGTTTTTCACTTTTTAGGGTTTTCCATGTATATCTGGTGTTATGTGTTGATGTGCATTGTCTTAATCTTTCATCCTTATGATTATACTGTGATGCTTAAGTTTTAATCTACTCCAGATTAGTTGAAGTTGTTAAAATTAAAGATTGTTTAGATACTGATTCACCCCCCTCTTCGTATCTTGGTGTGTTCAACAATTGGTATCAGATCCAAGTTCTTTTGAGGGAACCTTAATCGCTTGAGAAAGTCTAAGATGGCACAAAATGGATCCAACAAGAAACCTAGGTTTGATGGAACAAATTATGCTTTTTGGAAGCTAATGATGGAAGCTTATATCAATTTAGTAGGGTGTGGTGTTTGGGAATCTGTCAAGTTTGGTTACACTATTCCTTCTACTATTCCTACAGATGTAGATGAAGTTAAGAAGTATGATAGAAATACCAAGGAAAAATTTTCTATTATGAGTGGGTTAGCTGATTTAGAACTTTCAAAGGTAATGAGTTGTAGCTCTACTCAAGAAGTTTGGGAAAAACTTAAAACCATTTATGAAGGAGATAAGAAAGTAAAGCAAGCCAAGACGTAGATCTTCAAGAGAAAATTTGAGAACCTAAAGATGTCAGAGGATGAGACATTGTTGGATATATGCTCCAAGTGAATGAAGTGGTCAATGGCATTACAGGTCTTGGTGGAGAAGTAAAAGAAGATGAGATTGTGAAAAAGGTCTTGAGATCTCTTCCCAAATCTTACAGTCATAAGGTATCTGCCATTGAGGAAAATACAGACTTGGATACATACACTGTAGACAAATTATTTGGTTCCCTTAGTACCTTTGAAATGAGAGAGTTTGGCAGTGATGCTCCAAAGAAATAAGTTGCTTTCAAATCCAATGTGAAGACAAAGGAAGAAGTTTTTGATGAAGATGAAAGCTCTGATGAAGTTGAAAAAAAAATTTGTGAGAAGACTGAAGAAAGGCACTAGAAAATACAAAGGTAAGTTACCCTTCAAATGTTTCAATTGTGAAAAGGATGGTCATTTTGCTTCTAAATGTCCTTTCAAAGAATCAAGGGGTAGTAACAGAAGAGACAAATTCAAGAGAAGTCTGTATTAGATAGAAAGCAATTATTCATCAAAAGATAAGGATCATGATGATTCAAATGATGAAACACTTTTCATGGCCTTTAGTGTTGGTGACAAAAAGGATGATGTTGGAAAATGTGAAAAGACTGATGACTTGCAAATAGAATAGAACAATGAAAGATAAATGGTTGTATGTGTATACGTCTAAAAATGACACGACTCGGTCTAAATAAATATTCTTAATATTTATTCCATCTAATTCCTCTATCAATAAATAAATAAACAAATTTATATATTTGATTCATATTCCTCTAAGTTAATTAAATATCAAAATATTTAATTACCTCTTCTAAAGTCAAAATTAAATAAAATCCTTTATTTAATTAAATTCTTCCAAACAATTAAATAATTCTTAATTATTTAATTAAATCAAATAATTCTTCCAAATTTGAATATATCAAATCAAATTTATTTAAATCCTCTTAATCTCGAAGAATAAAATACAATCAAATATTTTATTTATTCTTCCAAAATCATGCACAACAATTAAATAAATTTATTTATTTAATTTGCTTTCTAATCCTCTAAATTAAATATTCCTAATATTTAATAAAGCAAAATATCTTCTTATTTTCATGCAAATCCCTTCTTATTGTTTTAAATCACTTAACTAATATTATATTATTTTAATTGCTTTAACTCATTCTTCTATTCTTAGCAAATCCTCTCATGTAAAAGAAAGAAAGACACATGTCTTCTTCTTATTCGCTGCACGTTCCTCAACTATTCTCAATCGTTGATCTTCTCATTCTCTCTATACCATTGATCTTCATTCTCTCAAGTCTATAAGTACAACCCCATTCTTCTATTTCATTCATCCAAGCTTTAAGTATCGTTACTCTGTAGGAATTACAGTGCACCTTTGGCACCAATTCCTTCATTGCTTGTGATCACACTCATTACTACGCACCACTACCATTGTTGTGAAGCTCATCTTCATGGTGATATTATCATAGTCGTTCCCAATTGTCATTCTTGAAGCATAGCAAGGAAGTGCACTCTCTGAGGGCCCTATTTCATACATGCATGATCAATTGTGATAGGCGATCAATGGAAGCTTCGAATTAAGGAGGTTTTCTTTGTTATTGTTCATTTTTTATTGAATCTTCTTTGTTCACCATTTCATTGAGTTTTGGGTATCTTGATATTTGATATTATTGATTATTCATCTGAATCTAATTTTCCCTTAACATTTTTGGCACCCACCGTGGGGACTAGCCCCAAATTTAACCCCAAAACTGAGTTTTTGTGTTTTAGAAAGCCGTACACAGGAGGAAATAGTGCATCTGATACATCCTAACACGCATCTGTTACCTATCACGGCACATGCATTTCTACAACGCATACAAACATGGTTCCAGCGCATTTACTACTTGTCATAGCGCATATATCAGATCAGCACATATACTCTATTTTGCAACGCTTTTGACCTCTGTCTTAGCGCATATGTATTGCGGCACTTTTGTTCACTATTTCTACAGATTCAGTCTCTGAAGTGGTGCATCTATTTTAGGCAGTGATCTTAGGGTTTTCTTGAAGATTTTTGGTAACACTGACGTCTTTTGCAGGAACTCTCTTGATCTGTTTTGCAGGCTAGGTACTGGTTTAGATTCATATAGTTGCACTTGTTAGCTCACACTTTAATTTCTAATGGGAAAGTAAAATGGATGCTCATACAAATCTCACATAGTTTAACTAGGAAAGTGGTAATTGAATCATTGCTATTGCTATCTTTTCAAAGTTAACAACTCATTGCTATTTGGATAAAATTGAACTCATCATTGCTATCTAGGTAAAACTGAACCATTGCTATCTCGATCGACCATCACTTCAAAGTTAACAACTCGTGCTACGTGGATAAAATTGAACTCATCATTGCTATCTGGGTAAAACTAAACCATTGCTATCTCGATCGACCATCACTTCAAAGTTAACAATTCATGCTACGTGGATAAAATTAAACTCATCATTGCTATCTTGGTTAAAGTTGAACCATTGCTATCTTGTTATCACTTCAAAGTTATGTGCTTGCCCAAGTAGATAGCTCATCTAGTTTTTCTCATTTTTAACTAGGGGAAAAGAACCACTGTATCCTGTGTTTTGGTAATGATACCAGGCCTATGCTCTCCCCTATCTTGGGTGACCAAAATGCAAGACATATCATTTTCACATGTATTTTCCTTTAGAGGGGCTTGCTCTTGGATACCATTCATCCAAGTAGGAATGACCCTAACTAGTAACAGGCTAGATGCCAAGCCCTTCCAAGCCACTATAAATAAATTATGTTTGAAGTGAAAGCTTCAAACAATGAGTGAAGTTGCGTTATACCGACAACCAACCTCCCCTAAAACCCTCCAAGGCGCAACCCTTGCAGGTTGGGAGACTCCATAATGGAGAGTAGTACTGCCACATGTATAACCACTCGAATGGTTGCCTTTATTATTCACCTTTGTCTAGTGGCCAAAAACCCTTGTAATCCATTTGAAGCCTAGGATTGTACTTGTTTTCCCTTTTAGTCCAAAAAGAGTAAAAAAATCACAAAAAATTAAAAAACCATAAAAATATTCTTTGTGTTTGCTATGTCTTCTTGCCATAATTTCAGAAAATCAGATCAAAAAGACCTTCTTGCAACCCAAGTACCAAAAACATCAGAAAAATTTCCAAAAATTGCAAAAATATTGAGAAAAGCTAGAGCAGCGCATCCGTCCTTTGTTGTAGTGCATTTGTGCTGACCCACAGTGCATCTATACTGACCTACAGTGCTCTTACTATCTGTTACAATGCATTTACCTTTTACCAGTGTGGCGCATATATCCTGACCTCTAGCACATTTACCAATTTTTGCAGCGCATCTATTCTAGTGCATGCGTGATAGTGAGCACTTGCCCAATCTTTGAGAGAAAAATTTTGTTATTTCTGGGTACCCATTTCAGTCTAGTTCCAAATTCTAAGATCAGGTCTTACCTTGCAGTCTTTTTTCCATCCATTTCACGTCAAAGTCTCTCTTTCATTGGTCATCCCATTCACCTTCTGTCAAGTCTTCCTAGTCCAAGGTCAAAGTATCCCATATCAGATTAGCATAGGCCCCTTTTTTGTACCACTTTGGATTCAAGTAACCCTAGTAGGTCATAGAACTTTGCTAGTGGTCTTGGTGCACGACTAGTCCCTACACAATAAGATAGGTATCGAGTACCCTTACTAGTGGCTACCGTCTTGTATCAATCATCTTACTTGGTATCATTGATCGAGAAAGTCCCTTGTCCAAGTCTTGTCATAAGTATCCTATTCTCAACAGTCTCCATCGGCATCTTGCCAAAATCTCTAGTTTCATTCCACCTCATCCCTCGTAACCTCACATGGTTCTTACTAGATCTCAATACCAAAAGCAACTTGAAATGGCCAAATCATCCAACCACATCATCACACCTCATGATAGTGATGAGGAAATCTCTAACAAAGATTATCAAGGAAGCCTCCAAGATCAGAAATTCCAATGCTTGTTAGAGAAAGTGCTCCATGATGATCCTCACAAGTATTTTTATTATCTTGTAAATCTTGGAATTAAACTCCCTGTAGATTTCAATATAAGCACAATGCAAGAAAATGTGGAGAATAATCATGAAGAAAGGGGAAAGAAAGCCATAGACCCAAACGTGAAGGATAAAAATGAAAAAGGAAAGAAGGCCATAGACCTAAGTGCTCCTATGGAAGAAATGAGGAAACAACTCGAGTGTCTAAAGAAACAAATGTTGGATCTCAAGACGGGTACAAACACTAAAACCTACTCCTTGGAAGATATTGCACCGTACCCCTTTGATAAAAGTTTGAACATGACACCATTTCCCTTTCGATTCGAAGTTCCTAAATTTGACAAATACAATGGGAAAGGGGACCCTAGAGATCACATTAGGGAATTCAATGCAGCATGCATGGAAGTAGCTCACAATAAGACTTACTTAATGAGACTATTCCCTAGATCACTAGGTAGACAAGCCATGGAGTGGTTGTCACGGCTCCCACTGGGCATCAAATCTTTTGATGAGTTAGTCAACAAATTCATCACCCAGTTGTCTTACAATATTGAACACGAAGTCTATGCTCGATTTATGCAACACCAAGCAAAAGAGTGGTGAATTATTCGCCACTTTCCTACAAAGGTGGAGACAACTAGCAAGCAAGTGCTCATATGATGTACCAGAGAAATAATTAATGGAGATGTTTTTCCATAACATCAACTCTGATCTTAGCTATAAAATACAAATCCAATGCCCTACTTCATTTTCAAAGGTCATTCAAATGGGATTGTTCATCGAAAAAGCTATGATCGCCAAGGGGCAAATCAAGTTATACAAGGACACACCTACCTCTAATTATACGACTGACAAATCAAAGTTTTGGACTAAAAACAAAAATGTCATCAACGATGGAGTAGTTGATGCCAAGGTTGCGGCTCCCAAGCAACAACCTATATTCACTCTCAAAGGAGAGGCAAGCAATGTCAAACCCAACAAAACATTCTCTCGAGGCTGAGACCATGGTTCAACGCAAATCCAAGGTGAAAGTTCACACCGTTGGGCGAGTCTCAAGAATCTGCATTAAGGAAGCTATTGGCTAACAATGAAATCTCTCTACCGCCAACAAGTGACTATGAGCCTCAAATTAAACCTCACTATTGGAAAGACATTGACTATTGTGAGTATCATAGAGGAAGGGGACATACAACCAACAATTGTATCCATCTCAAACATGTTATTCAAGATGTACTTGATCAAAATCAAGGAGGAAACCAACAACATACCTCCAATGAGACACACGTGGCTTACAAGGATCCACTTCCCAATCATGACAGGTCGTACAACAATAATAACAACAACGGCAACAACAACAATGGCAACAACAATGACAGTAACAACAACAACTACTACAACAGGTAAAATTAGAATAGTGGGAATAGTAATGCCAACTATGCAAGTGTGCCATTTTACTATACCATCAATTACATATCAGAGCATGTACCACAGATCAATGTGGTCATGCCCAACCAACAATCAGAACCTAAACGAAATGGTTGCAGTATCATTACCTACAGTGGTAAAGTCACGTTGAATACCATCCCTCCAAGGTCGCCACCTTCTCAGTCCAACCTCCATTAGTATAGTGTCATAGACCAAATTCAAAAGACTCTGGCCCACATTTCTATCTTAGAGTTGTTGCATCTATCTCCTTCTCACAAGGAGATTCTCAATAAAGCCTTAGTGGAAACCATAGTCCCCACTAACTTGGCCCAAGAGAAGTTTTAGGCCATGGTAGGTAATCTGACCTCCTCAAGTACCATATCATTTACCAAGCAAGTTGACCTCTCAGTGTCTCAACCTCATAACACCCCTCTACATATTGTTGCCTTCATCCAGAAGCACTGCATCAAGAGGGTTCTCATTGATGGGGGAGCCAGTTTAAATATTTGCATGTTAAAGCTAGTCCTTACATTAGGGTTCTCTGAAAATGCTATTGATCCAAGGAAAAAGATAACTATCAAAGCCTATGATGAAGAGGAGAGAACTACCAAAGGAACAGTGGTCTTACCCATACAAGTGGGACTGATGATAAAAGATGTTGTGTGCCAAGTCCTAGATAGGGAGCTCGCCTACAATATTCTTCTAGGTAGACAATGGATTCAAGCCATGGAAGTTGTGTACCTATCACCAATGCATAAAATTCCCTCACAATGGCAAGCAAGTCACCATCCAAGGCAACCCTGACCCCTTCCAGCATTGCAACTCTATCCTTTCAAAACCCGATTGCATCATACCAAACAATAGAGCATCTACATCCCCTACCCCATAGAATGATTCTACCTCTGATGCTCCCTCATCCAAGCCCAAAGAGTAGAAAATTACCATCAAAGAAACCAGAGTTGGGGAATACTCCATTGAGCAAAGCCTCAATCTAGCCAAAATTCCTTTAACTCCTAGATCTTTTGGTCGACCCAAGCATTTTCCAAAGCCATATGTTCCTCCTATACCTCCCACAACTCCCTTTGTAAAATGGGGGACCATATCAAATGAAACAGAGGAAAGAGATGTCCTACAATGGCTCTACATAGAAGAAGAAGAGAGCACACAATAGGAACCACCTAGGCTCCCAATAGAAATCTATGGGCGAGATGAATCTATCCTACATAGAATGGGTTACGAAGGACAAGGCCCCATCGGCCTAAGAAGGGAAGGAATCATAGAACCCATGCAACCTTCCTCATCCTCGTTGGCTAGAAATACAAAGGGTCTAGGATATAAAGATAAGGGCAAAGCTAAAGAAAATGCTTGTCTAGTGGAAACGATCCATACACTTCAAGAGGACAGTGACATAGATTCCAATGAATATGAGTGGGATGAGCTGATAGAGCATTCCTATGATGACAAAGAGGTCGATACCATTCAAACTTATAGCCCCTGCCATGAGGGACAAACGCTACCAAATAGGCCGTTAGAGTGTGATTTGCCTATCCCTGAGAATACAACTTTCGAGGAAGGTTTGAGTTCTATCGCAATAAACAATTTGGAAGAAAATGCTATCCCAAGAACTCCTCCTACCAATACTTCTAGCATATCCATCCAAACTATCAATGAATCAGATCTATCCTCCAACTCCCTCCCCCTTGTGCATCCTGAACTTATTGACTGGGATCTACGAGGAACCCCTCAACTAGATATGTTCCAAAATGACGATGCCTATATTGACTACATGGAACTTACGGACCACCTACCCAAAGGGGATCATAAAGCTAGTTTCATTATTGAACTTAATACCATGGCTTATTTTGGAAGGGTGCCAAGCCTTCCAGTCACAAAAATATCAAAATAAAAATTGGATCTAACGGTGAAAACCACTCTGCGGCAGTGTCAAATCCCAAAATAGTAAAAAGAAAGGATGCATCCAAAGGTGAAAACCCAACTGTGGCACCTAACGATGGAAGGCTTGACACTCTCCCTGATGACATGCACCAAGAGAAGTCTCAGATCGTTGTGGAACCCACAGAGCCTATCAACATTGGAACAGAGGAACAGCCTAGGATCATTCACTTTGCTAAGTCTCTAACCCCACCAGAGAAGACTAAGTTTGTACCATTCTTCAAGAGAAAGAAAGTCAATTTTGCTTGGTCATATGCAAATATGCTGGTGTTAGATCCAGATTTGATTCTACACCATCTTCCATTAGATCCGGGAGTGAAACCAATGAAATAAAAGCTTAGAAAGATGCATCCACACATAACACTACTTGTAAAAGAACTTAAGAAACTACTGGATGTAGGGTTCATCAGAGCTATAGACTCTTTGGAATGGGTCTCCAACATAGTACCAGTGTCCAAACCTGATGGTCGAGTCAGACTATGCAATGATTTTAGAGATCTAAACAAAGCTTGCCACAAGGATGATTTTCTGTTGCCAAATATAGATATCATAGTCGACTTAATAGTAGGGCATACCATGTTATCCCTCATGGATGGCTTCTCAGGATATAATCAGATCAGGATAGCACCGAAAGACTAGCATAAGACAACTTTTACTTGTCCATGGGGCACTTTCTGTTGGAATGTCATGCCATTTGGGGTAAAGAACACAGGAGCCATATATCAACATGCTATGACCACTATATTCCATGATATGATGCACGTAACAATGGAAGATTATGTAGATGATATCCTAGCAAAGTCAATCACAAGAGAATCACACCTGGATGTGTTAGAGAAGGTCTTTCAAAGACTTGAACAATTCAAAGTCAGGCTAAACCCAAAGAAATGTGTGTTTGGAGTCACCTCAGGCAAGCTCCTAGGCTTTATTGTATCAGCAAATGGAATAGAGGTTGAACCCGCCAAAGTCAAGGCTATTATGGACATGCCACCACCCAAGACTCTCACTCAACTAAGATCTCTACAAGGCAAGCTACAAGCAATCCGTAGATTCATATCACAACTGGCAGACAAGTGTCAGCCATTCAATCATCTCCTGCACAAGAACACTCCATTCAGATGGGATGAGAAATGTGAAGAGGCATTCAACAAATTGAAAGAGTATCTTATGAATCCGCCTATTCTCATGCCTCCTATCCAAGGGAAACCATTGATACTCTACATATCTGCTACACCTACAGCAGTTGGGGATTTTCTAGCACAATAATATTATGAGAATAAGGAAAGAGTCATCTACTATATCAGTCGCACATTGGTGGGCTATGAGTTGCAATACTCTCAGATAGAAAGATCATGTCTTGCAGTAGTTTTTCCTCCCAAAAACTTTGACATTATATACTTGCACATCCAGTCAAACTTATTGCAAAAATAGATCCACTGAAATACCTACTAAGCAAAGCAGCTCTTACAGGTCGCCTAGCCAAATGGGTAATGCTCCTAAGTGAATACGACATTGAGTATGTAGATAGAAAAGCTATCAAGGGACAAGTCATTGCTGACTAGCTAGTGGATGCACCATTACAAGACACCATGCCAATGTAATTTGAGTTTCTAGATGAATCCTTATTCAATATCTCAACACATTCCTGGAAGTTTACTTTGATGGGTCCTACACAAAGCATGTATTAGGGGCAGGAATCTTGTTTGTAACTCCTCATGGCGACACCATACTGAAGTCTTACCGTCTGTTATTCCCATGCACCAATAACATAGTAGAATACGAAGCCTTAGTCATTGGCCTCAAGATGGCAACAGATTGGAAAATCAAAGAGCTACATGTCTATGGTGATTCTCAACTAGTGATAAATTAGGTCAATGATGATTACCAAACCAAAGATGAGAAGCTTGTCCCATACAAGCAGATGATAGATGACTTTAATGAATACTTTGTGATTTTATCTTTTGAGCAGATACCTCACATTGAGAACAAAGTAGCAGATGCCATGGCAACCATTACCTCTCTTCTTGAGATACTAGAGAATGAGTCACGGTACGAGTTCTTAGTGGAAATTATTGAACAACAAGCTTATGATCTTCCTGAGACCCATTCCATATGCCTTTTAGTGGGATGTGATTCACCTTGGTACGGTAAGATTTACACTTACCTCAAGGACAACACCCTTCCACCTAACTTATTTTCAAACCAACGACGAACCTTAATACGCCAAACCTTTTGCTATACCATTATTGTCAATACCCTATACCAATGTGGTCTAGATGGTACTTTACTCTGTTGTTTAGAATAATAAGAATCCCTAACCACCTTACAAGACATACATGAAGGGATTTGTGGAACACACTCTAGCAGTCCTTCCTTAGCTAAGAAACTCATGTGTTTGGGTTATTACTAACCGAACGTGGAAATAGATTCATACCAGTTTGTGAAGAAGTGCAAGAAGTGCCAAATACATGGGAACCTGATACATGTACCAACTCAAGAGTTGAGACCTTTAACGACACCTTAGCCCTTTTGCCAATGGGGACTTGACCTTGTAGGAAAGATCCATCCACCCTCATCCAACGGCCATAAATTCATCTTAACCGCCATTGAATACTTTACGAAGTGGATTGAAGCCGTTCCCCTCACCACCATCACAAGTAAACAAATCTCCTCATTCATCCTGAATTACCTCATCTACAGATATGGAATTCCCTCATCCATTATCATAGATAATGGAACACCCTTCAAGAACCAGGATGTCCAAGAACTTTGTGACTGATTCAAAATCCAACACCATTTCTCCACACCTATTACCCCCAAGGCAACAGTCAAGCTGAAGCATCCAACAAGACCATCTTAAAACTCCTCAAGAAGACAATCAACGATGCTAGCCATGATTGGCACATCTAACTCAATCCTACTATGTGGGCCTACAGAACTAGTATACGCACTTCCACAGGTGCTACACCTTATGCCCTTGTCTATGGCTCAGAAGCTATCCTCCCCATTGAGGTCAAGTTACCATCTGTTAGGGTGTCGTTAAAAGGTCTCATATCAAATGAAGAGTACAGAGTCTCCAGATTGCAAGAACTAGAGTTGCTAGAGGAAAGGAGATAGAAAGCCTTTGACCATCTCAAAGCATACAAACAAATGATGTCACAAAGCTATAACCATAGAGTTCATCCAAGAGTCTTCAAGGTTGGAGATCTAGAACTTAAGGAGAATCCCCACAATCAACAAGATAGGGAAAAGAAAGGCAAGTTTGAACCCAACTGGCTTGGGCCTTATGTGATCATAGCTGCTTATGGATTAGGGCCATCAGTTAGCAGCATCAGAGGGTGAGCTGTTAGATGACCCAATCAACAACATGCATCTTCGCTGATTCTATACCTAGGAGAACCCCAATGTAAGGGGGGCATAAAATACAAAAAAATTAAAAAAATTAGAAAAATTCAAAAAAAATCAAAAAATTGGAAAAAGACAAAAAATTTGTCCTTTGGTGAAAACCTGGCAAATAGGCACCTTAGATAGGTATCATGATGAAAACCTGGCAAACAGGCATCATGTTTACTTTCTAGCTTTCGTGTAAAGAAAAGCAAGTGGTGAAAACCTGGTAAACAGGTGTTACTTGTGATAAACCACTTCCTCCATCTTTGGGAAACCAATCACCTTGTGTCCATTCTTCCTCTTGTCCCATTCGATCCATATCTATTGCATAATAAAAATCTAACGGTAACCTATCATGGCTTGATACTCTATCTATTTGTTGCCTTGTCTACCAAGGTTTTATCCTGTATCCTATCCATAGTGTTAGCCTAGTATAGTGTCTCTCATTAGTATCCATGGTCCAAATCCATGAACTACGTTGCCTCTGTGTTGTCACATAGGCAAGGCCATTTCTCAAATGCGCCCTTGATGCTCCCATGATCCCATCTATCCCATTTCTGGTTGTCTTTCTTCTAGTCTATCCATGGTCCATTAGGGTTTACCTTGAACTACGTTGCCTCTATGTCATCACGTAGGCAAGACCATTTAGTAATGAGCCCCCGAGGCACTAGGTCAGTCCCTTAGGGTTCGTCTCATCAATAAAGATTGTGGAATCTTCTCACCAGGCAAGCAAGTGCAAGCAAAGCCTGCTTTCAAGCAGAAATCCTGATGCAAGACATTAACCTATCTAAAGTAAAGCAAGCAAGTACCTTAAGCACTCTAAATGATTTTACCTAAATTATGGCAAGAAACAAACACATCTAAATGCAAGAATGTTTTGTGCTGGTTAGGTTAACTTACAGAGTCTTGATTTTTGCTATCATGCCTTTCTATGCTACTCAAGGATGCCAAAAGATGGAGATGCTATGATGGGGGCATGATTATTTTTTTTGTTTGATGTTTGTGGATTAAACTTTAGTAATGTGAAACCTTGTCTAAGGACATGATCGGCAAAAGATCATCGAGGACATCAAAGGTCTAAACATGAACAGGGGCAATCCTTGACTGTTGATACACAAGAAATACTTAGGTCATCTCGGTTCAATTATACCTTGATGTTTGTATTAACTTGCTAAATCAAAATCCATGTAAGCAATGCTCAGGTCATCTCAGTTCAATTATACCTAGATGTTTGCATTAACTTACAACATTTCAGAAAAAGTACCAAAAAAATTGCCCAATGATGAAATAAGCACTTCAAAATACTTGCACCATCAAGATGTCAAAAGCAAAGTATCCATCATACATCCATATCCCATGCAATAAAAGATCCAAACAATGTAGAGTAACAATACAAAGTCAAAGCTTGTGAATCTTTTTATCGAGTCATTCTTCTAATCAATCTTCTATCTATCATCCTGTCATTTCTGTGTCGATAGAGTACATTTGGACATCACAAAAACATAGCATATAGGTGCATATCATATCATATGAGATAGTCATTCACATGATTAAATCAGTTGCATACATAGAAATTGCATTAGGTCATCCATATGCAATCATCGCATAGTGTCAAAGCAAAAAAAATCAAAAACATAGATAAGTGCATCACATATATTACATAATCATATAGATACCATTTGCATTCACACACATTAGAAGCATATCAAGTAAAACATCTAAGTCTGCATTAGATAAACACATGCATCACATCATACAATAGAAATGCATCACAACTCATACATATAGAGAGCATCAAAATTGCTGCATCATCATATAAATATCACAAAACATGTCCAAATGTACAAATATCAAAATGGTCCATCTCTGAATCAGTGTCATATACAATAAATGCATCCCAAGGGATGGTGATACATGTCTCAAAATGCAAAAAAGTACATAGGATCCAAAGTCTGCAAATCTCTGCTATCCCTGCTATTATGGACCACTGCTACCAGCAGTGTCTCCTCCTCCTCCTCCACTAGCCTCAGACTGCTGTGGGCCCATCACAAAGGCTCCTGACCTCGAACCACCTGCCCTCTGAGGATCTATAGAATGGCTCCTGTAGCTCAAAGCCCTCTGACTAATTGGCATAGCACCATGGTATAAACCCTGATAATACTGTGCCTAAGGTTGCGCTCTGGCAAGTTCACCCTATACCTGTGCTAGCTATGTCTGTGCCTACACTAGTTGTGCCTGTGCCTGGTGCACCTGTCCAACCAAAAAGCTGCTCATCACATCTGTCCCTAGGGCTACCACTGCGGTATCCCACTCTACTCAGATTACTCATACCCACGCATCCACCATATCTCTCTCTCTAGTGAGCCCCGCAATGACCTCTGCATTTCTCTCTCACTGGGCATCAGCCCTCCTGAGCTGTGCCCGCAGCTGCCTAACCTATCCCCTCAAGGTAGCTATAGTCCTCTCCTGGACGTCTGACTGTGCTGGACCCTAGGCTACCTGTGCCTATCCCTGTCGCTATGGTTGGGGTCCCTGCTGTTGTGCCACCTACTGAGGTGGTGGCATCTGTGCCTGCGGTGCCTGCTATGGTGCCTGATGTGCAACCTATGGTGGCACTGCCTACTGAGTGTGGGAAGATCCCTCCCCAACTCTCTGCCTCTGTCTAGGCCTACCCTCGTTGTCTCCACCACCTCCCCCTCCTCCATCATCTCCCCCATCTCTGCCACCCCCTGTCCTCCTTCGGCCAACCTGGCCATCATCATATGAGTCTGCCTCGTCTATCTAAGGCACCAGCACCCCAGGCCCTGAGTATCTCAGAAATGGGTGGGCAGTGAGCCAATCCTCGTAATCCTAGGTCACCCCAGTGTTTGCTATCTCCCTCCTCATATCCCAGGTGACATATGGTGTCTACCGAAACTCTGCTAATGCCTCCTTGTAGGATGCCATCGGTCCCCATCTGAGCCTCTCAGCATGTGTCCTGGCAAATCGAGCCTACCCCTATGTCATGCCCTGCCTCCTCCCAAACTATCTCTGTACCCAACTGACAATCTGTCTCTCTAAGATAAATCATGTATGTCCTATCAACCACTGCGACTGATAGCAGTAAGGTAGCTCATCCACCTCATCCTCCCATGGCTCATAGTCTAGATATGGCCGCCACTCGACCACATCTACTCCATCCAAAGCATGTCGCTAGTACTCCAGCTTCCCCAGCCTATGCTGGGAAATCACTCCTGTGTAGCCATAGCTATATGGCTCTCCTCTCTATCTGTCAAACATGCATATCGGCCTTGTGATCACTATGTGCTCCCATAGCTAAAATTGTAGCAACAACACGCCTGTAGATAGGCTCGTACTCCTGTGATATACCACCTAATGCATGTCGTGGTATAAGAGCACTAGCACGTAGACACCCCAAGCATACCAGGTGCCCTTTATCACCATCCTCTCCATGATCCTACCCCATCCAATGGGGAACCTGTGTGATCTCCTATCGGGGCAAATAATGCCTCTAATCAGTCCTACTACAATCCTTAGGAAGTAGTCACAACAGTCATAGATATCCTGCCAAGGGATGGCCTGCCCGACCAGCTTGGGGTCGTCGAACACTCGCTTGCACTCAACAAGTCCTGCATCCCTCTGTGGATCGTACTCCACAAGCTCACCCTGAATAGGCAAATGGAGGATCTTATACACATCCTCCAAAGTAACAGTCATCTCACCAGTAGGGAAGTGGAAAGTCCTGTCCTCGCTGTGGAACCTCTCCACTACAGCAGTCAACAACCCACTGTTCACCCAAACCTCAGGCATGAAGCAAACGTAATCAAGTCCCATCACGTTGAGCGCCTCTCTATCCATCTCAGTCAGCATGTATCTCTTTTTTGCTTTTTTTTGCTTTTTTACTTTTTTTATGGAATTGGATGGATTTTTCTCTTTACTATTTTCTTGATTTTTTTGATTTTTTTGCTTTTTTACTTTTTTTCTTTTTTTATGGAATGGGGACTCTAGCGTCTATTTCCATAGCAAGGAGAAGATGGTCCCATGTTGGATAGCATTATGGATTATGATTGCATGGATTGTTGGAAGATAGGAGAAGAAGGAATGGATGGTGGATAATGGATTATGATGTGGATTATGCAAAAGCATGGACCATAGGAATGTGATGGGGAAGATATGTAGGATAGTGAACGAAAGATGGAGAGATGGGGGTATGTGGGAATGTTAAGTGATGGAGGGGAACCAAGACCAATGACTGCACACACCGTGATGTATTTGGAAGCTTGTATTTTGGATGTGGAGTTGGGAGTAATGGGGATCGGGATGGGGGATTGTTAGATGGTTGATTTGGGGTTTTAGGGACCCATATAGACTTAGGAATTATGGGATTTTTAGATGGGGAGTGGGATGTTTGGGATTTTGCGGTAGATTGGGAGGTGGATGCCTCATTAGATTTGAGTGATCTTTGTTTGGGGACCCACACCATTTTTGTTTTTGCTTTTTCTTGTGATGGTGTGGGCTTTGATAGCCTTTTGGATTTTTTAGGTTGATTGGAAGGGATAATATCCTTAGGCTTTTGTGCTTTATGAGTTGAGGTATTCAAATTATTACTTTTGAATCCCATGGATTTGGGGGAAGCTTCATGTTGGAAAGATGTGTGCTTTTGTTGGTCTTGATTGGGAATTTTAGGGGGTTTATGGGTGGAGGGGTAAAAAGTGGATGTTTGGATAAATGGATAATGCGATTTGAGGATAGGGATATGAGGAGTTGGGAGGATGGGAGGATAAGAGGATTTGTGGATAGGGATGTTTGGCATTGGTAGGATAGGAGGTAAAGTGGATTTAATAGGAATATTTGGAGTTAGAAGTAGTGGAGGTAAATGTGATGGAGGGAGATGGACGGTCACATGCTTTTGCAAATGATATGAAGATGGAGGAGGGATGGCGACATATGTTTTGGAAGTGCGATGAGATGCACCATGTTTGGGATTGGATGAATGGATTTTGGGAGGTGGGTGGATGGTATCGACATGTTTAGGTTGTTTTCCTTGAGATGTATAGCCAAGGCCATGTGATGATGGATGGAATGTGGTGTGAATGGGCTCCAAAATGCCTTGTTCATGAAGGCCTAAGCCTTTGCCTTGATAGTTCATAAGTTGGAGCATGCGACATGCAACGGGATGGTTGGTGCTTTGGAAACAAGATGCAAATCCATTATTTGTTGGAGATAGATAGGTGGTGGAAGGAAGTTGTTTGCCTCCTACAATGGAGTCGCCATGGATGAAAGTGCTTGTGCCAAGTGGATAAGGGGATGGATTTGGGATGGGATTGGTAGATGGAGGTAAAGGATTCATGGGGGATGGTAAAGGGGTGGTAGAAGTTGATGTGGGATTAATAAGGGGATCCATAGATGGGAGGGGATCAGGGATGGGATTAGATGGGATGGTTAGATCTTGATTAGGAGAAGGGGTTGATGTTTCAACATGCTTTGGATTTGATTCTTGGCATAGCTCATTTGGTTGGGTAGAAGTGGGATTGACTTGGATAGATGTGGTGGGTGCTTGGATGGATGTGATAGGTGTTTGGATGGATGTGATAGGTGTTTGACTTATGTGTTCTTGAACATGGCTACATGGTGGTTCTTGACTTATGATAGGGGGTTGTTCAAGAGGTTTGGTGGATGTTAGATTGCATGAGGGTGTTTGATTCCTTGCTAATAGCCAATGGATGGTATCCTTCATGAGTTTATTGGTTGAAGATCAATATAGTGGATGGATAATGATGGTGGTTGGTGTAGGATTAGGATGGGGATTGGATAGGTGGGTGACAGGATTAGGTAATGATGGTTCGTAGATGGGTTCAAGGATAGGTGTTGGAGGGTTTGGGAATTGGGAGGATTCCGTTACTTTGCTTTCATTTTTAGGTGATGTTCTTTGGAAGAAATCCCACAAGGATTCTTTGGATGTGATAGTGTTGGGACTTGGAAGGATTGATGGTGGATTAGATGGTGGATGGGTGATAGGGATTGGTGGATTGGAAGATACATAAGGTGATGGATTAAGGTTGATAAGGTTGGAGGGATATTGTGATGGGAGGATTGGAGGATGGGGATTAGGAGATGGGGGATTTGGTTGTTGATGTGAGGTTTGGATTTCGGATATAAGGTGTGCGAGATTGGTGTTCCCTTGATCAAAGTTAGCATGACAAAGGTTGGGGGATGAATAAGGTGGAGGTAGTGATTGGTTGGATAAGTATGATGGCATGGATGTGTAAGGGGATGGAGATTGATATGAGGGTAAAGGTTGATATGATGAAGGTTGATATGATGGAAGTTGGTATGAGGTTGAAGGTTGATATGAGGATGATGGAGGTTGATATGATGGAAGTTCATATGAGGTTGAAGATTGATATGTGGATGATGGAGGTTGATATGAGGATGGTGGATGTTGATATGATGGAAGTTGGTATGATGAAGGTTGATGGGAGGTTGATGGTGTGGATATGTAAGATGTAGATTGGTATGAAGGTTGAAAGAATGACGATTGATATGATGTGGATGGGGATGAGGTGTAGGGTGTTTGTTGATATGATGGAGGTTGGTATGATGTTCCTGGGGTGGATATGTAAGATGTTGAAGGTTGATATGATGAGGATTGATATGATGAAGATGGGGTAGGGGTTTGGGATTCTCCAATGATGAGGTGTGCTAAGGGGATATCTTTAATGTCATTTTTGAATTGTTCCTTAGCATTAGGATCCATGTTCGCATAGACTTTTCTAATTCTTTTTACTTGTTGTATGGATTCATAAAGATCCATTCTATGGGAGATAGTATGGGATGATAAGGGATGATGGACGATTGTGATGTTGGGAATCAAAAATTCATGACCTTAAGATGATTTGGTTTGTTTTGATGAATGGTTCTCTATGCTTCTGATAGACTAATGATCTTAAGCAAGAGGATTTGATGTGTTTTGATGCAAGAAGAAGTTATTATGAATGGCTTGGGTGAGGGTTTCATTTATAGATTTTTGAAAAAGGAATGGAGGGTGAGAATCAAGAGATGAGATCAATGGCTCTCATTTTTTGTGAATCTTTAATTCATAATGGATGAATTAAAAATTCTTTTTTTGAGAAGAGTGGGTTATGACAATTGAATTTTAAATTCAATTGGTGGAGGATAGTGGGGGATAATTGAATTAAGAATTCAATTAGTGGAGGATAGTGGGGGATAATTGAATTAAGAATTCAATTAGTGAAGGATAGTGGGGAACAAAATTCAATTGGTGGAGGATAGTGGGGAACAATTGAATTAAAAATTCAATTGGTGGAGGATAATTGAATTAAAGATTTATTTTGGATAATAGAGGATATTAGCTAATTAAATATTAAGAATATTTAATTATATGTGCAACATGGTGAGGTGGAAGAGATGAGGTGGAAAGATGAGGTGGATTGATGAGGTGGATTTTGTGAGGTGGATTTAGGACTTGGGATAGAGGGAAATTGAAATAATAAATATTGCATATTTATTAAATCAATTGGCTAAGGTTTTAGACTATTGAATTAATGAAATTAATTCAATTTTGAGGATAATATGATGGAAAATAGGGTAATGAAGGGATAATTGGTTAAGGTTTTAGATTATTGAATTAATGAAATTAATTCAATTTTAGGGATAATATGATGGAAAATAGGGTAATGAAGGGATAATTGGTACATCTCTTGACTAGATTCCTGCAATCTCAGAGATAGCTTATCGATTGACACATCAAACAGGATGCCAATCAAGTCAATTTTGCTAAGTAATCTACTTATTATATCATATGTGCGATCACAGGTGGTAAATGCGCCATTTCCTAACAAATGTGCCATTTCTTGACACATGTGCCACTTTTGGCAAAAGCACTGCAATAATCCATGCATGCGCCACCCTATACTATAAATACGTTGCCCTGTCACATGCGCCTCTATATACGATAAAAGCGTTGCAGAATCATGCATGCGCCGCCTAAACCTATACATGCCCTGCAGAACTATGCATGCACAATTCTACGTGGCATATGCACCACATTGTGTTTCAGCGCTTTTACCTATCCTAACTTTCTCCTAGCATTTATTGCTATCAAACTCGACCCTAGGAGAAGTTTTTTGAGATACATACCAGGGGTCCTGCCTCTGCTGGCCAGTCGAATCGATGGACGTGCTCGAATCGATACTCCTCACATGGAATGTCCATCCTCATGCTGACTGCTCTATGCTCTATGCTGCTCTAAGCTCTTAGAAGCAAATCAAACTAAGACAAGTGTGCAAATGAATTGTCTTGTGGACCCAGCTCCTATATATAGCATGCAAGTCCTAATCTGGCTAGGTGGTGACTACGACTACTTCCCGCACCTGTTTCTTCCATTTTTCTTCCCATTTCTCTGAAACACATCCTGTTTCCTTCAAACCTAACCAAGTTTTCCCTTCGTCTTCGTGAGATTGTCCATCTCTCATCCTTCTGCCTTCTTCTCATCAAATCTCCCGAGGGGGCATCCTATCATCATAACCTGTACCAGGGGCAAACTGGGGCATGTATCATCGTCAGACTATCTATTCTTTGAAGCAACACCGTAAACTACATTGCGTCAAAGAGGGGCAAAATGTATACATCTAAAAATGACACGACTTGGTCTAAATAAATATTCTTAATATGTATTCCATCTAATTCCTCAATCAATAAATAAATAAACAAATTTATTTATTTGATTCATATTCCTCTAAGTTAATTAAATATCAAAATATTTAATTACCTCTTCTAAAGTCAAAATTAAATAAAATCCTTTATTTAATTAAATTCTTCCAAACAATTAAATAATTCTTAGTTATTTAATTAAATCAAATCATTCTTCCAAATTTGAATATATCAAATCAAATTTTTTAAATCCTCTTAATCTCCAAGAATAAAATACAATCAAATATTTTATTTATTCTTCCAAAATCATGCACAACAATTAAATAAATTTATTTATTTAATTTGCTTTCTAATCCTCTAAATTAAATAATTCCAATTATTTAATTGTTTCTTCCAATAATATCTTCTCTAAATTTAAATAAATCAAATATTTATTTAAGTTGTCTATTTCTTCTAAATTTAGTTATCTTTAAATATAATTCAATCTTTGTGCACATGCAATTAAATATTCCTAATATTTAATAAAGCAAAATATCTTCTTATTTTCATGCAAATACCTTCTTCTTGTTTTAAATCACTTAACTAATTATTATATTCTTTTAATTGCTTTAACTCATTCTTCTATTCTTAGCAAATCCTCTCATGGAAAAGAAAGCAAGACACATGTCTTCTTCTTATTCGTTGCACATTCCTCAACTATTCTCAATCGTTGATCTTCTCATTCTCTCTATACCGTTGATCTTCATTCTCTCAAGTCTATAAGTACAACCCCATTCTTCTATTTCATTCATCCAAGCTTTAAGTATCGTTACTTTGCAGGAATTACAGTGCGCCTTTGGCACCAATTCCTTCATTGCTTGTGATCACACTCATTACTATGCACCACTACCATTGTTGTGAAGCTCATCTTCATGGAAATATTATCATAGTTGTTTCTAATTGACATTCTTGAAGCATAGCAAGGAAGTGCACTCTCTGAGGGCCCTATTTCATACATGCAAGATCAATTGTGATAAGCGATCAATGGAAGCTTCAAATTAGGGAGGTTTGCTTTGTTATTGTTCACTATTTATTGAATCTTCTTTGTTCACCATTTCATTGAGTTTTGGGTATCTTAATATTTGATATTATTGATTATTCATCTGAATCCAATTTTCCCTTAACAGTATGGACTGCCTTTCATGCAAGAGAAGAAGCCAAGGCTTGGGTAATTGATAGTGGATGCTCAAATCATATGACTGGTGACAAGGAGAAGTTTATCAGCCTTAAAAAGTGGGATGGTGATGCTGTCAAGTTTGGTGGTGACGAGTCAGCACAGATTTGTGGAAAAGGTGCTATAACTATTGATAGGAAGAACGAGACTAAGGATGTCCTCTATGTCAACGGGAAAACAAAATCTTCTCAATGTCAGTCAGATGTGTAGCAAGGGTATCATCTCACTTTTCATGCCAAGGGTTGTGAAATCAGAAAGGCAAGATCTGGAAAAATAGTTGCACAAGATATCAAGACATATGGTGACATCTATCATTTGAAGGAGGTAAATGGAAGAACATGTTTGTTGGCTCAATCTAGTGAATGTTGGCTATGGCACAAGAGAATGGGACACAACAATTTGGATAATATGGTAAATATTATTTCTACCCATGCAGTGAGAGATATGCCTAAGAGAATCAAGCCTACAAATGTAGTATGCATGGAATGTCAAATGTGAAAGTAGACAAAGACAAACTTCAAAAGCAATGAGTATTCTTATTCAAAGCCATTGGAGCTGATTCACATTGATCTATGTGGCCCTACAAGAGTAAAGAGCCAATAAGGTGAGAGGTATTTCATGTTGCTTATTGATGATTATTCTAGAATGACTTGGGTTACTTTCTTAAGAGAAAAATCAGATGCCCTTGATAAATTCAAAGTGTTCAAAGCTATAGTTGAGAATGAAGTAGATGCCAAGATCAAATGTCTAAGGTATAATAGAAGAGGTGAGTTTACTTCAAATGAATTTGAAATTTTTTGTGAAGATAATGGTATTAGGAGACATATGTTAGCTCCTAGGACCCCTTAGCAAAATGGGGTAGTGGAAAGAAAGAATAGGACTATGCAAGAGATGTCTAGGGCAATGTTGAAAGATGCAGATCTACATGATATGTACTAGAATGATGTAGTTCATACTACTATCTATCTAATTAATTGAGTGCAACTGAAGGTCAACACCACTAAGACCCCTTATGAGCTATGGTATGGAAGACCTCCCATAGTCAGATACTTCAAGATCTTTGGTAGCAAATACTATATCAGAAGAGATGAAGAAGACAGGCTGCATCTTTTATCCTTCTTTTCCTTCTATGATATGTTGCTTCCTTTAGTTGGCTAGGGTTTTTATACAATTTTAGGTCACAGATAAAATCTGCATCATCTTGAACCTTTTCATCGATAGTATGTGAGAAAGGACGAGTGGAGGCTCTTGTCACTGTGTATTCAAGGTTTGTAACAATAAATGAATAATACATCAAGTCCAAGGCTGATATATCTATCTTTCGTCTAGTTGATGGAGGCTCTGTTGGAACTAAAAATTTCCAATAAATTCTTTCAAAATTTTTTAAAGTTCCATGATGATTAACTTGAGTGAAGTACCTAAAAAATTCATGAATCTAGTGCATTTGTAAATAGGTCGTGGAGATTGACTTTTGTAGGCTAAAAGTTACATTCATTTTATTTATACATTTCATCTGTTGCAAGAACACCATTGACAAAAATCTATAAAGGCTTTCATTTTAGAATTGCGAGGTTTATCTATACATTTTTATTAAAATCAATTTGCTCTTAAGAAATCAACATTACAGGTTTGGATTTAGCATTTGTTATATGGGTGTTTTTAATGTTATCATCTAAGTGTATTGTTGGTGCTATTTCCATACAAAGATTTGATTTCCTGTGATATTTCTAGGATTTCTTCTCACTTCACCCACAAAAGCTAAATGCCATTCACCTGATATTTTTTCATCCAAACTATTATCATAACTATTAGTGTAACTGCTTATTGTTTTTGCTTCCTAAAGTGTGAGATGGCAGCGCAAGTTTCTTTTAGTGCAGTTTAAGAAACCTTTAATTGTTTTTGATACCTTATCGGATATCTCTCTCTACAATTATATTTATATCCCTTACTTCTACACATGTGTTTGTTCTATTCTTGATTCAATCAATGTATTTGGTGAACGTCCTATTAATACAAGTGCAAGTTATATATAGCTGATTTTAGGGTTTTTGTGACTATAAAACATTCTCACAGTGGAAACAACTGGATTTTATAGGACATTGGTGTTTGTTTTATTCTTGTATATGGCTGATTCATCTTAGAAAATAGAGGCGTAAGGAATATGTGGATGCCATTTGTGAAGAGGCGTACCATTTTAAGGAAATAACACGATAATTACAAAGTTGCTCAAGCATATCATTGAATGATTCAAGATCTTTGCTTAGTTTTTATTTTTCCTCCATGGATATTGGTGGTTTGTAAGTTCCACTTTAGGTTTATGTTCAAATAATTCACTCAACTAAACAACCATAATTGCAAACATCATTACTAGGTGGATTATACTTCCTTACATTTGTAAATGTTAGCCTAACATCATTGCAAAATCCTGTGGGTCTAGATACAAATTTGTATCTATCATCTTTTTAATAATTCCCAAATCCATAGGTTTCTTTATGACCTTAGCATAGTTGAGAATTTCAAGTTAAATAATATCAATAGGTGAGTTGAAAACCTTTGGATATGAGATGCCCTCACTAGAAGGTGACACATCAAGTCTCAACACATCTTTTATCACAACCCTAGGTGCCAATATTAATATCAAGATTTCTTAGGAGCCGCCTGGTAATGCATGAGACAAGAACTGCCACCACCTTATGTTTTGAGAAAATCGTGGATCTAAGAAATGTTACATGAGGATTGAGAGACTTATTTAAGGTGGTATGAGAAGCATAGAGAGTTTGCATTAGTTACACTAACTGGCATAGAGTTGATTGTTATATGCGTATAGTAACAATAGAATAGTGACAAGACATACTTCTATATTAGCTTATCCTGTTAGGATTTCAATTGAAATCAGCTACATACTATATTTACCAATGGGATTTGTCAATTGGTGGACCTTGGGTCCATTATTTTTGTATGTCAATTGGCTGTAGATTTAATGACATTGCCTTACCTTAGATATATCTCTACATCAACATAGTGACTAGTTCAGATTTGGGATCACTATTTAATTGAGGAAGTGAAATTTATCAATTCACAACAGATTTGGTGTCATAGCATCATTATTGGAGTTGTCAATGCTGATAAAAACTATGCTCAAAGCTTTAACTGCTAGCACATGAAATAGTGGGTGTTAACATTTATCCTAGCCATAACATCAAACTGCTAGTAGCTAATCACCAAAGTGCCCAATACATTGGAGGGTCTTGAGGAAATAATTGATTGGGAAAAAATCATGAGGTTCCAAAGTAAAGATGGATCTTTTCTTGGCTCACCTGTGTCTACTGCTTGTGTACTCATTCATACTGGAGACAAAAATTGCTTCAACTTTTTAAACAAGGTGGTGGAGAGTTACGAAGGCTATGGATGCCGAATCTCAGTAATAGCTACTGTTTAGATTTAGCAAAATTGGATTTCAACATCATACAAGCTGTCCATCAATGAGAAATATAAAACACTCTGGGGAAATATATTAAAGTCATCACGTTAAAAATTATCTTGAGAAGAAATAAATTTTGCAAAACAAGAAATATTTTTACCAAAAGTGCGATGAGATTAGTTATTATCCAGGAAAAGATTTTGCAAATAAGGATATGGTGTTTTTACAAAATTAACCAAAAGGTGAAGATTTTATGAAATCTAGTAAAATATTTTCATCTAACAAGTTGGGGAATTGACAATTGTTTTCACCCAAATGGAATTATTATCAAACAAAAAGTTAAAATACATGTAAAGATGTCAAATAAATAATTGCAAATCAATCTTGAGGAATATTTGGAGTAAATTATTTTCACTAAATTTGTAAAATGGGGGAAATAATTATTTTGTCAAATAATAGTAAAAACATAAGAAATATGATTGGGAAATGAGATGAGGATTAAACTATTGGAAATACTTTATTATGCTAAGACATGAGATTAAATATTTTATTATCAAAGATGACGAAGATTAATTTAATTATTCAATTTGGCAAAAGTAACCAATTAAATATTTTATTTTTCTCGGAGTGAATTGAATAGTCATTCCAAAGTTTTTTTTTGAAATTATTGGAGCCCTAAAAAAGGATATCAAATAGAATTATTATTAAATATTTTGGTTTACAAAGTGACAATTAATTAAGATAACATGGAATATTGTCACGGTGATAAAACCCTAAATACATGGCAGTAAGCAAATATACAACGGAAATAAAGAAATGATACCACACGCCACAAGTCCTAAGGTTCACCTCAATGTAAGTTATATGTTTATATATTGTTTATCTAATGAATAATTTGTTTTCTATGCAGGATTTTGATTACGTTGAAGCAGTTCTCAACTGACAGTTAAATGAAGCGGCTCAGGAAGATTAATTTTCAGCCTAAAATGATCATTAAATGTTTCAAGCCGGAGATGAAAGAATGTAGTTGTGAAGATTAAATACTTTCCTCGATGATTAATTATTTTCTTATCAAGTGAAACCATATATCTGTTATATCAGTTATTTAAACCATAAAATGAATGTAATGGGTCCGAGGCTTGTTGTATCTCTTTAAATAGATATCCCAAGACTCAGAATAAGGGGTTAGAATTAGATTAGAAATAGATATTATTGCAAAAAGACAATTGAAATATTTTAGGATTAGATTAGGTTAGATTTGATGCAATCTGATGCAAATTTGATCCTTCTATGCAATTTCATTATGAGAAAGGCTATGGTGCATGATACATTCTGAGGCAGTAGTTAAGGATTCAAATTTGAAATACATTGTGATGGTATCATCTGTTTGTTGTTTTTAATTCAATCAATTTAATTATCTCCATGTCATTCATTTTCTGATTATTCAATTTGAATGTGTTAAGGATATGTTCAAATTGTCTGGTTACATTTGCTAATTCAGTATAGTTGATTTGATTGGTTTCTCAAGGAGAATTAAATCCTTTCTCATCAATTATAGTAATCTTAGAATGTTGAATGGATTACTAAGTATGATTAATTGATTAGGGTTATTAATTTGTCTCCAGAGTTGATCTGATTTATTATTTTGTAAAGTTCAATTGGTTCTTTCCGAAAAGATTAAAATCCTTTTAATATTTTGCATTTAATGAAATTATGTCCTTTGGATTATTAAGAATGAATTAATAATTTCTTCCTTGCATGTTTGTACAAGTTGCAAATAGTTCTATGTGCCAATCAGATCAAGTTATTACCTGATACAAGTTATTTTTTTCTGACATCCTGACTCTGTTGCCCAAATGGACAAAGTACCAGTCTAAATATTGATTCATTTTATGTTTAAAATCTTTACTTTGTTTTATCGCCATAGTTTAGATTCATTTCATGTTAGTTGTTATTTATTTCTGTTAGAATTTAGATTAAATCATTTTCTTTCTTTAGAAATAGTTTACAATATCTCATTTGATTTACAAGTATGCCATTGTAATTGGATAAACTAGCAGCAAACCAACATTGATTTAATCATATAACCTACTTTGATAATTAAAGGTTCACCTGCCTAGGTTTTAGTAGGACCTAAAGTGCAGGGAGAAGTTGACCGTTAAAGTCAAACTCCAGTCATTGGCTCAAAACGTTGTGGATTTGACCATAGGGCTTGGCATCCCCTTAGAATCCACAACCTACATTTTTGAGACCCAACAAATTGGTGACTCTACTGGGGATTCAATCTTGGTCAAAGATCATTTTAGAGTTAGAGAATTAAAAGGCATAACTCTGTTGGTGGAAGGAAAAACCCAAAAGATTGATTAGTCCTCTAAATAGAGGTGGCGACTCTACACAAAATTCAAATATAGATTGGTAAACTCTGCTGGCAAGAACCCACAAAGATGAAATTTTCCTCTTCTCACAAGAGGTGGCGACTCTAAAAATAAAATTGATGAAACATGAAAAAATATAACATACCCCCTTTAGATGCATTCTTTTAACTAAGGAGATGTGAAGGAGAACCATTAAATGATGGGTATACAAATGAAAATAATGACTATAATAGCCCACATGATGAGGAGAAGTTTATTGATCAAACTGCTGTTGACCTTGATAGCATGACTAATCAGGAATTAGAAGTGTATTTAGAATGGAGAGAACAACAGCTCAGGAGATTACAGATGATACAAAAAAGCAAAGAACTAGATAGACAAATAGTAGGATTGGATAGACAAATAGTAGGATTGGATAGATAGCTGACACAATTGGGCCTCCAGGTACTGGAACCACCAAAACCTATCCCTCCATGTAAACAAAGTGGTGATGTCAATTCACATGCACCCTCTCAGAACACATACACTCCATATACTCCAAGAGTACCTCATGATCCATACCATAACCCTATCTAGCATAATAAGCCACCACAAGAGCCCTAGCTTATAAATACAAGTAACATTCCTCAATACTATCCACCACTAGGACAACACTATACCCCGCAATACCAACAATATGTGCCGCATCGCAATGTTTACTATCAGTCTTCATTAGAGACAAATTTTATCCCAGCCCACCCACTGCAATATATGAACCAACAGTGTGGGGAAGAAGAGGATGAAGCATTTTCAGATGGTCAAAATAATACATCATCTTGTGACCATGCTGATGAAATGGGTACATCTGATTTTGGGTGTTGTGGTAATGATGAAAAAGATGAAGCAAGTATCCCCAATGTGGTGGATGAAGAAATATGCTCACTTAACAGTGAGCAAATTTTAGAATTACTCACTATAGAATATCAGAAATATGCACACAAGGATGATACTCAAATACCATGTCCAACATACATATGCTTTAATAGTGAGGATACTTTGCGTGATAGTAGACCATATGATTGGTGTGGAAATATAGTATCAGGATCACATTAAGTTGAGATAGAAACAATTGATGATTGTGAATTCGATAGCAGTGATTGTCTAGAGCTAAATGCCTCTATTGAAACTTGTGATAATGGAGTCTCAAGATTACAATCATGTGGGAAAGTTACTTGTGATGATGAAAATAATAGTGATGCTTCTTCATTAGATGGTGCCGAGACTCAAGAAGATAAATATCATATGCAAATTGATTTCTTCTGCTTCTCAGTTCAGATAGAGAACCGTCATTTGGAAGATGACAGCAAATACGGTTACATAAAGTATCACACAGAGATTGTGTCTAGCCTATCATACAAGTGTAAGGTTATAGATGGTTTTCAAATGCGTAATGGTGAAGAATTTACCAGCATCACTAATCAGTTAAATATGGATATGACTAATCATGTGAACTTAAATAATATATTCAAATTGGTTTCATTATAGCGTGATCAAAACAAGGTTTTTGACAGGGGAAAGACATGGATTTTCTTTTCTGATATGGTCTTTTGACCGTATTAGTTTTGAGGCAAAAAATAGACTCTGTCACCCAATGAATAAGGTACTAGCCTGCTCCTCCAAAAATCTGGGATCTTGCTATGCCCACAAGGGCCATACATCCCTAAATGGAGCCTATGTTGGAACTAAAAATCTCCAGTAAATTCTTTCAAAAATTTTTAAAGTTCCATGATGATTAACTTGAGTGAAGTACCTAAAAATTTCATGAATCCGGTGCATTTGTAAACAGGTCGTGGAGATTGACTTTTGTAGGCTAAAAGTTACATTCATTTTATTTATACGTTTCATCTATTGCAAGAACACCATTAACAAAAATCTATAAAGGCTTTCATTTGATAATTGGAGGTTTATCTATACATTTTTATTAAAATCAATTTTCTCTTAAGAAATCAACATTACAGGTTTGGATTTAGCATTTGTTATATGGGTGTTTTTAATGTTATCATCTAACTGTATTGTTGGTGCTATTTCTATACAAAGATTTGATTTCCTGTGATCTTTCTAGGATTTCTTCTCACTTCACCCACAAAAGCTAAATGCCATTCACCTAATAGTTTTTCATCCAAACTATTATCATAACCATTAGTGTAACTGCTTATTGTTTTTGCTTCCTAAAGTGTGAGATGGCAGCGCAAGTTTCTTTTAGTGCAGTTTAAGAAACCTTTAATTATTTTTGATACTTTATCGGATATCTCTCTCTACAATTATATTTATATCCCTTACTTCTACACACGTGTTTGTTCTATTCTTGATCCAATCAATGTATTTGGTGAATGTCCTACTAATACAAGTGCAACTTATATATAGCTAATTTTAGGGTTTTTGTGACTATAAAACATTCTCACGGTGGAAACAACTGCATTTTATAGGACATTAGTGTTTGTTTTAATCTCGTATATGGCCAATTCATCTTAGAAAATAGAGGCGTAAGGAATATGTGGATGCCATTTGTGAAGAGGCGTATCATTTTAAGGAAATAAAATGAGAATTACAAAGTTGCTCAAGCATATCATTGAATGATTCAAGATTTCTTCTTAGTTTTTATTTTTCCTCCATGGATATTGGTGGTTTGTAAATTCCACTTTAGGTTTATGTTCAAATAATTCACTCAACTAAACAACCATAATTGCAAACATCATTACTAGATGGATTATACTTCCTTACATTTGTAAATGTTAGCATAACATCATCACAAAATCCTACAGGTCTAGATACAAATTTGCATCTATCATCTTTTTAATAATTCCCAAATCCATAGGTTTCTTTATGACCTTAGCATAGTTGAGAATTTCAAGTTAAATAATATCAATAGGCAAGTTGAAAACCTTTGGATATGAGATGCCCTCACTAGAAGGTGACACATCAAATCTCAACGCATCTTTTATCACAACCCTATGTGCCAATATTAATATCAAGATTTCTCAGGAGCCGCCTGGTAATGCATGAGACAAGAACTGCCGCCACCTTATGTTTTGAGAAAATCGTGGATCTAAGAAATGTTACGTGAGGATTGAGAGACTTAATTAAGGTGGTATGAGATGTATAGAGAGTTTGCATTAGTTACACTAACTGGCATAGAGTTGATTGTTATATGCGTATAGTAACAATAGAATAGTGACAAGACATACTTCTATATCAGCTTATCCTATTAGGATTTCAATTGAAATCAGCTACATACTATATTTACCAGTGGGATTTGTCAATTGGTGGACCTTGGTTCCATTATTTTAGTATGTCAATTAGCTATAGATTTAGTGACATTGCCTTACCTCAGATATATCTCTACATCAACATAGTGACCAGTTCAGATTCGGGATCACTATTTAATTGAGGAAGTGAAGGTTATCAATTCACAATGGATTTGGTGTCATAGCATCATTATTGGAGTTGTCAATGTTGATAAAAACTATGCTCAAAGCTTTAACTGCTAGCACATGAAATAGTGGGTGTTAACATTTATCCTAGCCATAACATCAAACTACTAGTAGCTAATCACCAAAGTGCCCAATATATTGGAGGGTCTTGAGGAAATAATTGATTGGGAAAAAATCATGAGGTTCCAAAGTAAAGATGGATCTTTTCTTGGTTCACCTGTGTCTACTGCTTGTGTACTCATTCATACTGGAGACAAAAATTGCTTCAACTTTTGAAACAAGGTGGTGGAGAATTATGAAGGCTATGGATGTTGAATCTCAGTAATAGCTACTGTTTAGATTTAGCAAAATTGGATTTCAACATCATACAAGTTGTCCATCAACGAGAAATATAAAACACTCTGGGGAAATATATTAAAGTCATCACGTTAAAAATTATCTTGAGAAGAAATAAATTTTGCAAAACAAGAAATATTTTTACCAAAAGTGCGATGAGATTAGTTATTATTCAGGAAAAGATTTTGTAAATAAGGATATGGTGTTTTTACAAAATTAACCAAAAGGTGAATATTTTATGAAATTTGGTAAAATATTTTCATCTAAGAAGTTGGGGAATTGACAATTATTTTCACCCAAATGGAATTATTATCAAACAAAGAGTTAAAATACATGTAAAGACGTCAAATAAATAATTGCAAATCAAGCTTGAAGAATATTTGGAGTAAATTATTTTCACTAAATTCATAAAATAGGGGAAATAATTATTTTGTCAAATAATAGTAAAAACATAAGAAATATGATTGGGAAATGAGATGAGGATTAAACTATTGGAAATACTTTATTATGCTAAGACATGAGATTAAATATTTTATTATCAAAGATGACGAAGATTAATTTAATTATTCAATTTGGCAAAAGTAACCAATTAAATATTTTATTTTTCCCGGAGTGAATTGAATAGTCATGCCAAAGTTTTTTTTTGAAATTATTGGAGCCCTAAAAAGGGATATCAAACAGAATTATTATTAAATATTTTGGTATACAAAGTGACAATTAATTAAGATAACATGGAATATTGTCACAGTGATAAAACCCTAAATACATGGTAGTAAGCAAATATACAACGGAAATAAAGAAACGATACCACACGCCACAGGTCCTAAGGTTCACCTCAATGTAAGTTATATGTTTATATATTGTTTATCTAATGAATAATTTGTTTTCTATGCAGGATTTTGATTACGTTGAAGCAATTCTCAACTGGCGGTTAAATGAAGCGGCTCAGGAAGATTAATTTTTAGCTTGAAATGATCATTAAATATTTCAAGCCGGAGATTAAAGAATGCAGTTGTGAAGATTAAATACTTTCCTCGATGATTAATTATTTTCTTATCAAGTGAAACCATATATCTATTATATTAGTTATTTAAACCGCAAAATGAATGTAACGGGTCTGAGGCTTGTTGCATCTCTTTAAATAGAGATCCCAAGACTCGAAATAAGGGGTTAGAATTAGATTAGAAATAGATATTTTTACAAAAAGACAATTGAAACATTTTAGGATTAGATTAGGTTAGATTTGATGCAATCTGATGCAAATTTGATCCTTCTATGCAATTTCATTCTGAGAAAGGCTATGGTGCATGATACATTCTGAGGAAGTAGTTGAGGATTCAAATTCGAAATACATTGTGATGGTATCATCTGTTTGTTATTTTTAATTCAATCAATTTAATTATCTCCATGTCATTCATTTTCTGATTATTCAATTTGAATGTGTTAAGGATATGTTCAAATTGTCTGGTTACATTTGCTAATTCAGTATAGTTGATTTGATTGGTTTCTCAAAAAGAATTAAATCCTTTCTCATCAATTATAGTAATCTTAGAATGTTGAATGGATTACTAAGTACGATTAATTGATTAGGGTTATTAATTTGTCTCCAGAGTTGATCTGATTTATTATTTTGCAAAGTTCAATTGGTTCTTTCTGGAAAGATTAAAATCCTTTTAATATTTTGCATTTAATGAAATTATGTCCTTTGGATTATTAAGAATGAATTAATAATTTCTTCCTTGCATGTTTGTACAAGTTGCAAATAGTTATATGTGCCAATCAGAGCGAGTTATTAGCTGATACAAGTTATTTTTTTTCTGACATCCCGACTCTGTTGCCCAAATGGACAAAGCACCAGTCTAACTATTAATTCATTTTATGTTTAAAATCTTTACTCTATTTTATCGCCATAGTTTAGATTCATTTCATGTTAGTTGTTATTTATTTCTATTAGAATTTAGATTAAATCATTTGCTTTCTTTAGAAATAGTTTACAATATCTCATCTGAATTACAAGTATGCCATTGTAATTGGATAAACTAGCAGTAAACCAACATTGATTTAATCATATAACCTGCTTTGATAATTAAAGGTTCACCTGCCTAGGTTTTAGCAGGACCTAAAGTGCATGGAGAAGTTGACCGTTAAAGTCAAACTCCAGTCGTTGGCTCAAAAATGATGTGGATTTGACCATAGGGCTTGGCATCCCCTTAGAATCCACAACCTGCATTTTTGAGACCCAACAGGCTCTATCAGAGATGTTGGTCGTAATATTCTTTTTCCTAATTCTCCTGTGGAAGACATCATTTTCTTTTGTTTGTAATATATTTTAATTTCACCCTTTTTATCTTTAGCTGTTCTATGTTTTCTTTTTCTTTCTCCCATTTTGTGAATACCTTCCACACTTCTCCTTTGGATGGTTGCCATTAATGATCTCACTTGCTTGATGATCTTTCCAGACTTCTTTACAACTACAATTGCTTTTATTATGAGATTACAGGGAATGATTTGTGGCAAATTCAAAGATTATGTTGTCCTTGTTAGTATTTGTTGAAGACATGTACTGTAGATTGAATGCATGCAATAAATAACTGCCTTTTTCAAGAACTCATGCGTGTGGCTAGAAAGGTGGTAGAATGCCTTTCTTGTATCTTTATGCTTCCACATTTGATTCTTCACTTCTATAGCTAGTCCTTTCATAAGGAAAATTTAAATTTCTTATCCTTTTCCATTGATTCAACCATTAAAAAATGTTTAAAATGCTCAAAACCATTTTTTACTTTTTACTAACAAATATATACAAACATTTCAAAACTTACCAATTCATATACTTAATTTCAGATGGATTCCATTTAATGGAATTGATAGTATGCTTCCATATACTATCACAAACTCAAATGAATTTTCTTTCTTGCAAGTAGTGATGCAATATGGTCCACTCCACAAAGGGTCAAACTTCCCATGATGTCCTGGTTTTTCTCTGTTCTCCTCTCATTTGAGAATGTAATCACATACTTCAAAAAGTTTAATTGTAACACCTTTATCAAACCATTTTTAACCCTTTCCTAATGTTTCTCCATTTGATCATATATCATTCTCTTTTATTCTTCCAATTGTATCAACTCAACAAGTCTACTTGTCAAAGGTCCATTTTCATCAACTTCCATTTGTTGCAAAATTTCAAGAGCTGGAAGCTCTATAGCAGAGGGCATCCTTACCTCTCATCCATATACAAGAGCATATGGATATGTTCCAATAACTTGTTTTGGTTTAATTCTATCAGCCCACAAAGCTCTTTTCAAATGATTATGCCATTGTCTTTTTTGTTCTAACCTAATTCTTCTGATAATCCTTAAAATATTCTTATTTGTTGATTCAGCAAGCCCATTCCCTCATAGATAGTAATTTTTTGATGCTTTTATATATATTCCATATTTTAATGCAAATTGGGTCACACCCATTCCAAAAAATGCCTTTGCATTATCTGTTCAATAATAGTGTTTGGGATGTCGAATCTGGTTATGAGGCTTTCCAATAAATTGATAACTGTAGATTCAAATGCTTCTTTTTCTGGGATGGCTTCTAACCATTTGGTGAAGTAATCTGTAGTGGTCATTATGTACTTATGTCCCTCACTTGATAATGGATAGATGACTCCTATAAAATTCAATCCCCATTGTGCAAAGGGTTGCTCAATTAGAATGGGCTTTAAAGGCATTAGTGCTTTCTCTTTTCTTCCCACATAAAATTGACAATTCTGATAATTTCTTGACCATTTATATGTATCTGTGAACAATTGTGACCAATAATATCATGCTCTCATTATTTTCATAGTTGATGTATGCACTGAATAATGTCCTCCAAAAAAGCCTTCATGAAATTCATTTAGTGTTGCAGGGATTCCACTCTCATTCACACATCTTAATAATCTAATTCCATTAAATTTTATTTTGAAAAGAACACCTTCAAATATTCAATATGAGGTTGCCTCTAGTCTAAATGCCCTTTTTTTTCCAAATTCAAATCTTTTGAAAATTTTCCAGTTTGTAGAAAACCAATCTTATCTTGTAGCCAATTGGTATTTGAATCTTCCTTAATACTTAAACATGTTTTCTTTGACTATTCTAAAAAAAGTTTAGATTGAAAATTTGAGTTCTTTGGTATCTCTATATCTTCTGCAAGATGTATCTTCTGCAAGATGTTGACATAATCCTCTACCTTTCACTAATTTTATTCGTTTTATCTCAACATCATATTCTATAATTTTTGTTACCCATCCAGCGCTTTTTTCACTAATTTCTTCATCAAAGATGAATTATCTCACTCTTAGGTGTAATATCATGGTTGTAATCTTGTTGTATGAAATCATAGATCTATAATTTTCTAACCCTTTTAAAAATGCATATACTTTCTTTTCTATAAAAGTGTACCTAGTTTCTACCTCTTTTAATGTTTGTCTAAAAAAGAAACAGAGCGCTCTTCTCTTTGGTCACCCTCTTTTTGTGTTAGCACTACAGTGATGCTTGTTTGACTTCCATATGCATAAATCACAAACTCTTTATAAAAATTTGGATTGACTAGTACTAGAGCATTTGAAATTGTTGTCTTGATTTGATGGAATACTTTCTTCCCTTTCTCTATCCATTTAAATTGTTGATCCTTTTTTAACATACCAATGATTGGCCTCACTATTCCTACAAAGTCAGATATAAATTTTCTTACAAAATTGATTTTTCCTAGGAAAGATTGAAGTGCCTTCTTATGCTATGGTAATGATAATTCCATGATTGCTTGAACTCTTTCAGGGTCAATTTTTATTCCTCCTTTTGAAACTACATGTCCCAATAATTTTCTTTGTGATACAACAAATATATATTTCATTGGATTAACAGATATCCCAAATTTTAAACATCTTTGAAATACCTTTTCTAGATGATCAAAATGATCCTCTGCATTCTTTGGAAAGATGGTAAGGTCATCAAGATTTACTAGTATGGTGTTATTTACAAGATTTTTGAAAGAAATATCCATAGCTCTTTGAAAAGTGGCTCCTACATTTGATAGTCCAAAAGGCATTTTTTATAAGAAAAGGTTCCCCATTTTGTAGTGAATGTTGTTTTATATTGGTCTTCTCTTTTCATTAATATTTGATTGAAACCTGAGAAAACATCCAACATTGAAACCTATTAGCTCCTACCACTATTTGGAGGGTTTGATCCATAGAAGGTAATGGATAATGATCTTTAAATGAGGCCTTATTAAGGTCTCTTAAATCTAAACATAGGTGAATCTCTCCATTTTTCTTTCTCACTAGGACTGGATTTGAAACCTATGTTGAATGTTTGATTGTGTATATCAAACCTATTTTTACTAGTTTTTTGAGTTCATATTTCATCATCGGCTCTATTCTTGGGTTTATTCACCTTTGCTTTTGTCTGACTCGCTTGATTTCTAGCTGAATTTCAATAGTATGTTGCATTACTTTTTCATCATAGCCTTTCAATTACTCATAATTCCATGCCATTATTTTATCATGTTTTGCAAAAAGTTGAATAAAACTTTCTTCTTTCTTTTGGTTTATATAGTTTCCATCCTTAGTGTCTTTCATGGAACTATCTAAATTTCTTTGTAATCTTTTTCATTTTCCTCAATGCCTCTTTTGTTTTTATTGGCATCATCTGGTATAAACAATCCATCTAATGAAATCATCTCTCTTGGAAACTTATTTCCTTTTACTTACAAAACTTGTTCATCATAGGCTTCTTGAATCTTTGGGGATAATTCCTCTAAGAATTCTCTAGATTTTTGAATGAATTGTACTATCTATTCATCACTTTCAAACACCATCAAATGTTCTTCATTATCAGGAACAATTGGCCTAATAATGATTTTAACTGCATCTTCATTTTGCAAAAGTTTTTTTTATTGAATCAAACTGGGAGCCTATCGACACCATTAAGTCTACTTTTGAATTTTCTTTCTTGAGGATTGTTGTTATATTTATGGCATCAAAATATTCCAACATGTCCCACACTTGGTGTTTATAGGCTTTCATCAATGATTTTTTTGTAACACATAAGGATCTTACATGTTTTATGATTAACTCTGAATCTCCATATACATGTAACATCTTGATTCCTTTATCCTAAACATATTGCAGGCCATGAATAAGGCCCTCATATTCTACTATGTTGCTAGTACAACTAAATTGCAACTTGTAGGCCTGAAGATATTCATCTTTTTTAGGGGATATCAAGTAGACTCCTGCACCAATTCCAATTCTATTGTTGGCACCATCAAAATATAACTTCCATACCCCACTTAAATCCTTAATCTATATAATTATATTTGGGATGAGTGGTGCTTCTTCATTGGTCATATATATTCCTAGATCAGTTTCCTCAAATAATTGATAGTCTTTCAGAAGTTGATCTTGGTCAACCCATAGACCATCATGATCTTCATCAATCATTCTTTCAGTAGAGTGAATCTCTTCCTCATTATTAGGAGAATTTGGTCCACTATCAATTACATAGGATTGGTTACTTGGATTTACGTTTGGTGACTTATTTTCTAGATGATAAATTCTTAGAGGTTCAAAAGCAATTTTCATTCTTATTCCATACCTAGTTTTTAAAAGCATATGGCTTTAATCTATTGACATATATCCTCCTATTTTGGCAGTGAAATCTCTAGATCTAGACAGATTGCAAATGTCATTGGGAGTTCTATGATATTTAATTCCTAAAAAATTCTACATTTGGGAAAGCATACAAAGATAATGGGATTTTGATTAGTCCTATTGCATTGATGGCAGAACCATCCAACTGGTCAGCCGTTTTGTCGACCAACACATCAACAATCCTTCTAGGCATCACATATGCACTAGAACCCAAATCAACCATATAATTATGAATAAGTTTATCCTTGAACATTAATGTTAGATAAAAGGGTTTTAGTTTTACAGTACTAACATGTTCTCCTATAATTTGTAATACAATGGGCTATTTTGGAAGAGCTTCATCTTGATCTTGATCTTGATGCTTGAATCTATTGGACTACTTTTTCCTTTTAATATTTTCTTCTAATGACTTCATCTACTCATGAATTGAGAGAATCTCCCATAGAGGCATACTGACTATAGATTTCTTGAGTTGTTCCACAATGTTAAAGGAATATGTTGAGTTTATAGGTAGTTTAACATTGGGTGGCCATCCAATCCTAGATTTCTCTATCAATGGTTGATATACATTATCCTTCTTAGGATTACCAATTTGTTTCATTTATACTTGTTCCTTTATCTTTTCTAGTCGCACATAGGTGACTACTAGGGATGAAGCTATCAGTATCCCCATAATAAGTATTGTTTGGTCCTTTGATTGGTTAGGCTCTAGTATCGTTGGTTGTTTCTATTTACTTGGCTCTTATACTATTTCTTCTTTGATCTGGTCAAATAATTTGACTGCACCTATTTCTTATTTGTGACTGGTGCTAGTTGATTGATCATACAAGTGTTGGGTTTCTCTTAGGAGACCAAGTTTTGTTCCTATAGCAATATGATCCAATCGAGTGGACTTTTTGGTTGCTTATGATTAACATTATGCTCTTCATAAGAAGAAACTCATGCCCTTGCATATTATTAGCAAAGATGGGGGTATAAACTTCTAGTTGTGGAGTGTACCATTGAACTAGTTTCTATGTATAATTATTTTGTGCTACCATCATGTCCCTAGTAGGATTTGGGGGAATCTATTGAATTGACATTTCAACTAGTACAATTTAATTTTACAAAGAAGGATGTGGATAGATTTTAGACTAATAAGGTATTCTTTGGCATAGCCTTGATTATTTTGAAAGAGTCTAGGGACTTGATTTGGTTGATAGTAGCCATTGTTATGATGAACCTGAGATTGTTGATTTTTTTTATTATATGTTTGCCTTTGATAACGTTTCCATCTTTTAAGATTTACTACATCATTAGACATATCCCTAAGTAGTCCCTAGATTTCATCAATTTTTGTGGTAGATGGTTGATCAAAAAAATTACATTTTGGAATAGTTCTTTGAGTTGGTATTGCAGCCATAATGGGTGGTGGATCTTGCATGTGACTTTCATAAGAAACGAGAATCACATTTTACATATTTGTAATTACAGGCATGGGAAATGTAGGTGCCAACTACCCTATTTGTATGAGATCATTTTATGCTATGATAGCAATTCCATAAGCTCTTGGGAGGGTATTCCCTCCTCTATTTTTTATCATTACTGCAATTTCTGAGTCTATAGACTTTAGATAAAAAATAATAGGCCATACCTAGGAGAGGGTGGATCTCAGCCAGAATTCCTTTCTAACTCTTTTCAAATTTGTTGTTGAAATCATCCAACATTTTGGTCAGGGCTCTTTTTATAATCCTTAGTTGTTCTAAAAGTGTTGTAGCATCACCCTTATCTTTAAATATGCTAACTAGTGCATGACCTAGCCAGTCCCAATCCACTATTGAATGTGTAGCTATGGAACAATACCAATCCAAATCTTTTCCTTTGGCTAGTAATCTTAAAGCAATATTTTCTTCAGTGACATTATGAATTGTACAATGATTTACTATATCATGAAGATGCTCAGTTCGATTAGCAGAATTTTCTCTAGTATATTGAGCTAGTGAACATAATGTAGCATCAGGAATAGCTCCCCATACATTAGGAATGATAGGTAGGACTAATGGTCTTCTTGTGTTCCATGTAGGGAATATTCTAGGTTGTAGGAGGATCATATGACAATTTTTGTAACTTAGTCAATGGAATCTCTTTCTTTGGAATAAATGGAGGAGGAATGTTGAACACTCATAATACTAAGAGGGGGGTTGAATCAATAGTCTTTAAAGCCATTCACATATTAAACATTCAATCCATTTCCCAAATTCAAAAATAGAAAATTAGATTAAGCATAGAACATACAACCACAAACCATAACACCTAAATACTGGGATTTTTATGTGGAAAACCCAAAAAGGGAAAAACAACGGTGAGGATTAGCTCACAATATATTATAACTAGTTATAAGATATTACAAAAGTGCTCACTGTAAGTGGACTTACTATCCAAGTGGACTCACTGCCCATTGAGAAAGAAAGAGAGAAAAGAAAGGTGGCTCACTGCCAGAATTTGAACCATTACAATTGCATCTACATATGCATGGAATATAGTTCCAATGAAGCTCAAGTTACAGAAACAAAACTTTTCTCACTGATCTAAAATATCACACTCTCCTTCTCTATATTTCCTCAATTCACATCTATAGACACTTGTCGCATCATTCAAATCATGCATACACATTCTTGTAACCCAAAGCATAAAAAAAAAATTCTTTATATATCCGCTTCCTTTACAACATCAACTAGGTTGGCCTAATTGGATGTAGCATACAAAACATGCCATATAAAACCTACCGGCCCCAAAAACTTACACACACACTTCGTGCCAAAAATTAAACTTTGAAACAACTTGAAATAGGTTGGGATGGACCTAAAATAGCTCCCACTTAACTTCATAAAACATGTTTACCTTCCACGCAACATCACTACCTTCAGGTTAACTCCAATGGCAAAGCAACACTAATATGAACCAACTATCAAATCACAAAGCGGTATCTACAACTCTAAATTGCCTCAAACCTGAAATATACACAATTCAGGTAACCATAAACTTATCTTCAAATCCGCAAAGCAAAATGTTCACTTGTGGTGGAATGCAAAGTAATTCAAATCACCTCTAGCACTGTTAATGCACTGTCTATTTAGGGTGTGATACTTAAACAACTCTATCTTTCATTCCAGAGAACATCAGAACTTGAAACTTTAGATTTACAATCTCTAACCATGTGTTTACAACACCTTACAATTTCATAGATGAATATTCTATATTGGAGGAATGTGGACCAAATTACTCACAAGAACTGTGCCAGATATGATTAAACTCTATCATGTGAACTTCTAATGACAACTTTCACTCCGGAGGACATTAGATGACAAAATTCTGGAAATAGATGTATTTAGTGATTAATAAAAACATATCAAAACCGTAAGACATGATCTTCAATGGAAGAACAATGCGGACCAAAAACTGTAACTCTATACACTCAATTTAGTATGCTAACACTTAGCCAGATTTCTCAACAAGTTCCTTATCGAATCAAATATCTTTGCACTATTGTCTTCTAAGAAATAGATGAACCTGAATGGAAGAGGATCAAACCCTCTTAAAAAATTCCCAACCAAACTGCTCTGTACCTTACAACTGTTGTTGTTGCCATCAATGACAACACTGCATAACATCATGATCTGCCTTACCTTTTGCATGCTAACAATCTCTCCAAGACTAATGTTGCCAACAATCCCCCCCTTTGGCATTGATGGCAACATATGATGTGAAAAACCATCAAGACCAAATTCTTCAAAAAATATACTCCCCCTAAAATGTATGTCTCTTCTTTTTCACATGTCTCTCTCCAAAATACTCTTCCCCTTTGACATCAATGGCAAAAGATGTACAAAGTAAACTTTGTACCAAATCCCCCCCTAAGTAAATTATTTATATATACACCAAAATATCAAAATTATCTTTTAACCTTCCGCATATGTACACAAGAAATCAAAACTTACTGATTTTTTGGGAAGATGTCTTTTTAGATGTTCTTAAGTTGTACCACATCTAAATCCCATTACACCTTGGCATAGCTCAGTATCTATATGTGTCCATTGATCTATGAGAGCAATTCCTCTGCCTTATCCATAGTTGTAGGGGCATCAGACATTTTTCCATCTTTCTCAACTTCTTTTATCAAACAAGTCATAGAAGCCATCTTGAAGTTAACAATCTCTCTTAGCTGGCTCATTTGGTCCTTTATGGACTCCTTATGATTTTGCAATTTCTTTATGTTTGCATGACCCTTTTCTATTGCAGCTCTTATATTTCCTTTCAGATCTTTCAAAGGATCATAAGTTCTGGAAAGCTTTACAATTTGATCCTCAAGATCCTCTATCTTATCCTTTATGTCTTTTGTGGTTATGGGCCAAGATAAGTAAAATTGATGCAGTGCATTCGCATCAATCATAGCCATATCAATATATTTATACCATTTTCTAGAAGAGTGTGTGTGCCTTTGAGCACTTATCAGTCAGTTCTAACAGTCTCTTCTTATCAAACTCTTCTCTTACCTTTTTCTTTGTTGCTAAATCAATAGATTCAAACTGATTGTTAACTTTACTCATCAAATCCTTCATTTGCAGTGCCGGAGTCAAAGTAACATCTCTATTTGCATTAGGTGCCAACTTCTCAAAATCTTCATGGCTTCTTCCATTAACTCTTTTCCTTCTTCATGAGATTGCGGAATCTCCTCTTGTGTAGATGCCTAAAAGATTGTTCCTAATTGAAGCTTTTACAAAGGAGAAATGATAGACAAATTAATCTGACCATTTGAAGCTTGTATTTGTAGAAGCTATGGGGCAGATAAAACTTGTGATTCCATTTGATTCACCAAAAACTCCCTGATAGAGTCCAATGGAGAGACTTTAGAGGACTCACCAACCTTGTCTTCTTTCTTTTCTTTAGAGTCTAGAGGAGGATTTGCATCATGCACTTCTCTTTCCTCAACATCTTCTAGAACATAGTTAGTATCTAAAATATTTGCATTCTGATCCAAAATTGCCTCATTCTATTCTTTTTTATCTTCCTCTGTCTTTTCTTCTGTAGGATCCCTTTGATCATCAACTATTTTTGTATTCACCAAAGAGCTAGCTGTATTGACTTCTCCTAAAGGTGAGGACAAATTCTGCTTAGTCACCAAGGGCAGCTCAACACTTTGTTCTACATTAGCCTCAGTCTAGTTATCATTCTTTTCCTCTTTATCAGAATGATATTCTTCAACAATAGTAAATTGAAGTTCTTTTAAAATATTTAAAGTTATATTCAAAGTTTTCTTTTCCAGTCTCCTTATGTCCTCTTCATTATTTGACATCAAAGTGTTTATTCTTCTTCAGTGGTAATATCAATTTTCTCTCTTTTTCCAAACCAACTTGGGTCCTTCTTCTTCCTCTTCTTCTTCCTCACTGATATCATGACTGGCATATTCTTGTCTAGAAGCCTTTTTCTTCACTCTTCTCTTCTTAGCAAGCATGGCGGTAGAGACTTCAGAAGAGGTAGCAGACCTTGTTCTTGGATTTATTGGAGGGGATTTCTCCTTCACCAGAGTAGCTTTTTCCATTGCCTTGGTAGGGGGAATAGTCTCAGAGGACTTTTGAGGAGCAAGAGGAGTAGTAGCAATTCTATCTGATCTCTGAGATGCACCAGATCTTTAAGCAACACTTATTTCTCCTTATCCTTGTGCTCTTTCTCTTTGAACTTGCTCTTTAGTTATTCCCATTCTCTCTGCAAAATCATCAATTATTTTGTTTACTTTTCTCTTTATTTTTGGCTTCTTGTGTTGCAAATGAACTTCAACTAATTTCTCCTCATAAGTCCCAAATCTTACTTATGTAGTATCTTTTGGACTCTTTAGCAAAATATCAGCTAATGCAACCATTTCTTTCTCACTTATCTCATATCCCATAGGTGGGATCCACACAGTTCTTAGTTCTACGGCTTCCATTATACATTAGTCAGTGGAGACTAAAAATGTGATGTCCTTTTGGTATTTCTCCACCATTTTCCTTGGAATTTTCTCTTTCTTGCATTCTCTTCTGAAATATGGAAAAATAGGAAGTAAATGCATCATCTTGAGCTTTTGAATCACCAATATTGTTTATGAAATCTACAATCTAATGGACTATAGGCTTACCCTGAATCCAAATAATTCTCTGAGTACCGGGAAGCTCTTTTAAAAAGTAAAACAACATGCAAATAGAAAGGGTTCCAAATTTGAAAGGGTATTTCTTCTCCTTTGTCTATTTCATATTTTCCAAAAACTGTTGTCTAAGCAACTCACACAAATCATAGTATGTGCCCTTTTCTACCATCTCATAAGCTATATTGATAGCTATAGCAGACACTAAATTCTCCATGTTAGAGAAATATATTTTATAACCAACCACCATAGCAACATACCTAACTGTCAGATTCTTGATAGGGTTTACTATTAAGGCTCTCTTGTCATAGGTGGCACCTGTTAACTCCATCACCACTTCATTCTTAATGGATTTCAAAATAGGAATAGGTTTGGAGGAACATAGAACAACAACCTCCCTCTTCGCATCCTTTGTGATCATGCCAGGCATATCCAACCATACAAACTAATCATGAAATCTGCTCAACACCAATGTAACCCATTTTTCATCAAAACAGAAACTTGGGAACCACTGGCAAACATCAAGTTTCTTATCAATTAGGTTTTGGTATTTTGGTTTAAGTGTAAAGTTATCTCCTATGAGCTCTTTCACCCAAATTTCTCCAAGCATTTTGTGATCAAATTCTTCTATTTTGTCATGGATATATATTCTTGTGTCTTCCATCAGCAAAACACCTTAGGTGACGAAAGAAAATGCCCCCATTGGATCATCTTCTAAACACTTAATTGAGAATTTCTTTAATCTAGGTTGTGGTTTCTCGGACACCTCAACAACTCTCAGAGTAGCCATTGAAAATACTATAAAACTTATCAAAAATAAGAATCTCTAAGAAGCCAGGGCAAACCAAGGACAAATTAATACCTTTCCTTTGCTTTTACTAAACTAGGGTTTTGATGTACCAGTCTTTGATTCACCATGAATTCTTCTTCTTCTCAAATCCGCTCTTAACTTCACTCTTCGAAAGCTTTGTGAATGATTTTGTAGAGTAAAATCTTCTTTTATAACCCTTCATTCTTAACCTAATTCACATTTAATTAATCAACCAATAAAGCTATCAAAATAATCTTTGCAACTACAGTCACCTTCAAGTGCTCTGCAAATATCTGCATCAAGAAATTTTCTACCAGAACTTTCTCCATTAGATCAAGAATAGTATCCTACAACACATATCCTCATACTTAAGCATCAACATCTTCTCTTTGTCAGGGGTGAAAGATTTCCATTAAATCTCCCCCGAGCCAAAGCTCTCATCTCAATTTTCAAAGGAAACATCTACACCAGAAGCTAGTACAGACACATCCTTAGCCTCTATGACATCCTTCTTAATCCAAATCTTGCTAATCTCCTTCTTAGTTTCTGCCAGATTAATGTTTTATACTAGTTTGTTCTTCTCTACTGGAAAATCCTTCTTCATGCTTCTACTTCTACCAAACTTTGAAATGTGTCTAGGCTTATTACAATTGTAGCACACAACATTCCTTTGACCAGTATTCCTTCCATTCATTCAAGATCTACATTGGTTAGTTTTGTGCCCAAATCTATTGCATGTATAATAGTGGCCATTGAAGGATTAAATTATTCTACCATTGTTATAGCCATCCACCCTTTGACTTCTGCACTCATTAGCTTTATGACCAACTTTCTTGCATGTAAAACATTGACTAGAGAAAGATGGAACATTTTGATTCACTCTGTTCCTTCATTATGTATCCTTATGTCCAAATTTATTGCAAGAAAAATAATAACCATTGAAAGATGGGTATCTTTTAGCATTAGGTTGTCTGACCGGTGATCTTCTAGCTCCTTTCTTCTGATTCTAGATCCGCATGTCATTGTTCTTCTTGATTTCAACTTTTGATGCTTGACCTGATTTTGAACTTTCACCTTTTTCAAACCTTAAGCCTTCTTTATCATTGGCATCTTTCTAACTTGCAATCATCTCATCAAGCCTTGCATAACTTATCTTGAATTTTTCTTCATAATTCTTTGCCTTCTCCAGATCTAATTTTAGTTTCACAACTTCTTGTTCAAGCGTTATACATTCTTTAGATTTTCCTTTCACCATTGAGTCTAGACATTCCTCAATTCTTGCCTTTTCTTCAACTTGCACTTTCAAACCATTCATGGATTCATTTGCTAGCCTCAATTGTTCACTAACTTCCTTATGTCTTTATTTGAACTTCTTGATTTGCTCTCTCAATTTTCTAATACATCCATCTGGTTCTTTGACATTCTCCTTCATATCATTGATTTCTTCTTCAGTCCTCTCCACATCTTCAAGAGCACTCGAGTTCTTCACTATTTGTGGACATGCACTCATATTCAGAAAATTCAACAATAGGAATCTCTTTCAGAGGAGTACAAAACTTTCTAGATGCCATGTGTTCAACCTCCAAGATCTTCCCCAAGTGATAAAGCTTCTTTCAAGGAACCTTGCTCTAATACCAATTGTTGAACACTCAGAATATTGAGAGGGGGTGAATGTATTTGCAAGAGACACTACAAGGCATGTCATGTGTTGTCATTGATGGCAACTCAATCCATTCCACACATCTGCAGTGTAGTATCAGATCATATCGGAAGTTAGTTCTAAGATTTATCCATTCTGGATAGACATGAACAGGGTATATGGCAGAGTTCAATATTTTGGTCAGTAGATCTCTCCAGTTAATTATTGCATGTTGTGAATCTGAGGGAGTGTAGAGGAATATCAGAACAATCCAAATCCAATATTTCAGCCTCTAGTGACAAAGGGATTAAGAGTTAGGAGCATCTGATTACCAGGTCCTAATATGATAGGACAATTTAGTGAAGAACAAGCCAACTTGTGTTAGATCCTTGTGTGGATCTAGTAGAAGTGTTTTGATGAGTTGTGCATGGGATATAATGTTAGTGGCTGACATGAATGATGACCTGCAAGGGTTATTTATGGTATGCATCAATATTGACGTATGGATTCAGCTAACAGAACAAAGTACTTGTATTGTTTGTTAAGTTCTTCATAAGGCTGACAGATAGGTGATTGAGTTTGTTAATACAGATATAGTGATGTGGTGAGATATAGTGATGTGAATATGGAGTAAGTGCAAAAAAGGTAGATAGAAGTGCGAAAGAGAAGAGATCTGAGGTCTGAATTATGGCAGAGTAGTAAATAGGGCAGAATAAAGATGAAGTGTATAAAATTAGTATTATGTACTTAACCAAAACTAAATTCTTGCATTGGCAGATGCTACTTATCAGTTCAACAATCTGTAATCATTTTGTAAACATTCTTGTAGGCAGTGAGCCTCTATTGAGCAGTGAACTCTAGGCAGTGAGTCCGAAAGCATGTGCATTCCCCTCTTTGTAATACTTTTAACAGAGTATAATCTTTTTGGGTTAACCCCCACCGTGGGTTTTCCCTTAACCGGGTTTCCACATCAAAATCTTGGTGTCAAGTGTGTTATTTATGTTTCTGCTCATGTTTTATTAATTCTTACATTTCATGATTATGTCATTAATCTATTAAGAAGTGGTAAAGAAGAATTAGCTACAACAAGCTTTAAAAGTTTTAAGATAACTGATTCACCCCCCCTCTCAGTTGTCAGCCCTAAATCCAACAGAATCGGTATTCTTTTAAACCATTCACATATTAAGCATTCAATCCATTTCCCAAATTAAATAATAGAAAAGAAGATTAAGAATAAAACATGCAACCACAAACCATAACACATGAACACCAAGATTTTTATATGGAAAACTTAAAAAGGGAAAAACCACGGTGAGGATTAGCTCACAATATATTATAACCAATTATAAGATATTACAGAAGTGGTCACTATCCAAGTGGACTCACTACCCACTGAGAAAGAAAAAGAGAAAAGAAGGGCAGCTCACTGCCAAAATTTGAACTGTTACAATTGCATCCACATATGCATGGAATACAGTTCCAATGAAGCTCAAGTTACAGAAACAAAACTTTTCTCACTAATCTGAAATATCACATTGTCCTACTCTGTATTTCCTCAATTTGCATCTGTAGGAACTTGTCACACCATTCAGATCACACATACACATTCTTGTTACCTAAAGCATAAAAAACAAACTTCTTTATATATCCACTTCCTTTACAACATCAACTAGGTCAACCTAATTGGATGTAGAGTGCAAAACATGCCATATAAAACTTGTCAGCCCCAAAAATTTACACACACACTTCATGCCAAAAATTAAACTTTGAAACAACTTGAAATAGGTTGGGATGGACCTAAAATAGCTCACACTTAACTTCATAAAACATGTTTACCTTCCGCACAACATCACTACCTTCAGGTCAGCTCCAATGGCAAAGTAACACTAATATGAACCAACTATCAAATCACAAAGCGATATGCAGAACTCCAAATTGCCTCAAACATGGAATATAGACACTTCAGGTATCCATAAACTTATCTTCAAATCTGCACAACAAAATGTTCACCTACACTAGTGTAACATTGGAAAATGTCCCCTTGGGGCTTTTCCCTCATCAAGTTTAGCTCCTGGGTCTTTAGCATGCATTTAGGACATCTTAGTTCATATTTTGGCATCCCAATGGAATGAGCCCTAACTAACATGACAAATGGGACCTAGGAGGACCCCTTGAGGTGTACCCTACCCAAAAGAGGGGGAGAGAACTTGGGCACCCATGCCCTAGTCCTGCCCTATTTTGAGGCGGCCCTAATTTCTGAGTGTCAGTTTATTACCGTTATTTGGTCCTTTTGCCGACATGGTAAGTTTTCATTTTTGAAATCTTGGCAGGAGTGCTTGTAGTTGCATATAAAATAATGTTTAGGCATTCATTTGTAAAACTAGATTTCAACTAGATGATCATTGTGAACTTTAGGCATTCTCAAGGTGATTCAAGGCTTTCATTGTGTTGCAAGAGCAGACTTGTGTATTTTGTGTGTTGATATTTGCAGATTTGAGCATCAATTTCCTCATGGAATGAAGAGCATCTTCCTCCTATGAGAGATTCACTACAAGGTGACATTATATTTTGTTTTCATCATTGATTTCTTTGGTTTTCGCCTTTGCCTCACAAGGGCACACACTCTTTATCTAATAATGGTGTTGGGAGACTTAAGTGTCCTCCAGGGCTTGACTGAGGAAAGCCTCTAAACACCACAACCCCCAAATCAAATCTTGTGATTGTAGGTTATAGGTGTCATAATTGGGAAAAGTGAAGTTGCAAGAAGGATTGGCAGGCATCAAGGATTCAGGATCTGAAGAAAAGTAGGACATAGGAGCATTTCTAGGACTTGGGTGCTCTCTCTAGTGTCCTTCACAAACAAATTTCTAGAAACAAAAGTTACAGGGCTGATCAATGTCGAAAGGAGGTTCAGATCCTACAAAGAAACTAATACCTTGGACTAGGGCACCCGCTCCAGTGTCCCCAACTATTCTGCTTTGGAACCTCAAAAATAGGTACTCTATGATTTGGTATTTTACTCCTGTCTATAAGAGCTTTTCCCATTATTCGTCAATTTGTTGTCGTATTTGCATAATTAGGGTTTTAATGGTCAATTGAGCATAAGAGAAGAGAAATTGATAATTAAATTCCCTAATCCAAGTTTCCCTACATCTCACAGCAATCTAGGGTATGATAGTGAATTGCCACTCGACCCTAGATCCTTGAATGTAAAGTGGAAAGGAGGATTTAAACATCAAAACACTAAAACATTAACAAATCCAATTTTCCACTAAATATTTTGGTGAACCCGTGTTTTTGGACTTAAATTGCAACTTTTTGAGTGTGTGTCTTCATATTTGGATTAATTTCATTCATTCATATAGTCATTCATTTTATTGCATTGAGAAAAAATTTAAAAAATTGAAAATTTTGAAAAATCCAAAAAAAATTGCATTGTTTGGCTTACTAAATTGCATCAATTCTTTCTAAATTTTCCTAATTCATGATTTTTGCATCAGATCTGATATAAAATACAAAAATTCAATAATTTGCATTGCATTTTCATCATTAATTTGCTAGGTTTTTGTAGAAATTTTAACGATTTTCATATAACCTAGTAATTCCAAAATCTAGGGTTAGTAGGGAAAATATTTTCTCAGATTTTTCTACTAATTTTAGAGGCTCATTAAAATTTTCATTTGGATTTAGTCTTGCATTTTAGTGTAAATTTGCATTTAGATTTAAAATATTTGCATTTTTGCATAGAAAATTTCAACAAAAAACTAGCAATTTTCATTATATTTGCATTGGCATTTTGCATGTTAAATCTTGGAAATAATTTTATGATTTGAGAACAATTCATTTTCATCATAAATTATACTTAAAAACATTCACATAGCATTTTGTCCCAAGATCTCAAACCTAGGGCTTCAAAAACAACGATTTTCACTAAAATTGGCCTTATCGACTTTATAAACTTGCACCATAGGTGTGTTGTGGAAAGTATTTTTGTATTAATTGGATTTTATCATGGTAATAATTGGCTTCCCCCCCTAAAAATCTTCACAACACCCTTTTAATGGGCTCTTGTATTGAAAATTCGGTGAAAAACTACACATTTTGGCATTTATTGCCCTAGGGTTCGACCTAGTTTGCACTCCAAGCATGTTGTGATCAATTTTATGGACTGAGGTGATTGATATCATTGATATTTTTTTCTGTACCTCCTAAAATTCCTTACAATACCCCTTTTGCTAGGTCTTGGAATTGAAAAACCGTGAAAAATAGCCTATTCTTGCTATATTTTCACTAGGGTTTTACCTTAAGTGGCACTAAAAGTGTGTTGTGTTGGGATATTTGACACTAAGTGGATTTTATTACTGATATTATTTTCTTTCCATCATCATTTTCCTCACAACACCCTTTTTTATGCTCTTTTACATTGAAATTTGGTGAAAAAAGTGCCTATTTGACATATTCTCACTATATTTTGACTTGGCATTATCTTGGATTTGCATCAAGAGTGTGTTGAGAGTGATATTATTGCTTTTTTGGACTGATATTAGACATATAACTTTCTTCCCTTGATCAAAATTCTTATAACACCCTTTGCTTCATTCATTTGCATTGAAAAAGTACAAAAAAATCAAGCATTTTAAGTCATTTTCATACATTCTTTTGCACTTGTCTTTTGCATCAATTTTAAAATCTTCTCAAAATCTGATCTTAAATTGGAATGTCACCTTCATGTCATTTCTCAATGGTATATTTTCATGCATTTATCAAAGATCTTGATTTTGACCAATTTTTAACCCTCATGAGTGAACATCCTACGATATTAGAAAGCTTAACTGAGTTCTTCTCCATGAGTAGCAAGGAAAAGGCTAATGATGATCCATAGCTTATCCCACTTCCCCTATAACTAAATACTCAAATGAGAAGACTAGGGATATCTTTAGTAATTCCACTGCTCTCCCTGGCCAAGATGAAGCATTAGTGAATGAAGAGCTCCCTTGAACAAAGAACATTCCGTAGGTAGAAAATGAGCATTCATTTAACAATAATCAAATTCCTACCAACCTTCTTCCTTTAATTGATTATTCACACACCTTGGATTTCACTAAGGAAGAGAAGACCTTTAATGTCCCTCCTTTGGTTGAATATTCAAGTCATTTGGACATCACTAAGAGGATAGAGAATAAGTATGCTAGTAAGCTTCAACAAGAAAACATTCCACATAGACAAATGAACTTTGACCTTGATGTTTCCTCCTCTACAACAAAAAAATCCATAACAAAGAAAAGCCCTATGTTACAAAAGCTAAGTCATAAAATACAACAACGTCAACATGCAAAAAGGAGGAAGGCAATGCGACGAGCTTACCTTGCATCTCAACAAGAAAACAATTGATTCTAACTTTAAACCAAACAAACATGATACTAATAATAAACAACATGATAAGCAAGACATGAATTGGGCTATGACACCTTATATCCCACCTTCCTCTAACATTAGGGAGTGGGAGGATGACGATGATTTACTTGATGATGAGACTTAGCATGAAGATCCTACATGTAAGTATCTCTACCCCTTTCTTTCTCTCATAATGTGCTTCCCCCGTGATGTGTTATGTGTTGTTTAGGCCTCCTGGGATGACCTCAGATTCTCCCGTAAGGTTCGAGATACTAGGAGACCACCTCTATTGTGACCTTCTATTGGTATCATCATTCTTCTATATTGCCTCTCTCTCTGATTTCATTGCTGTGTGTTGTGTCTTACGGACATAGCGTTGCAGTTGGTGACACCTAGGGGCACCCTCCTATGTGACTATCCCTAAGACACTTGTTTCTCCTCTCTTATTTATTGTTTCCCTTCTTATAGTGTTTCCATTTAGTGGGTGGATGATGACAAACATTTATACTAATGCAAACCTAGTGTCCCTTTTGAGAGCAATCAATAAATGGACTTAGTTCCTAATATGACGATGGGGTTGTATATTTTATCTAATGCATGGCTAGTGGAAGCACTCATGCTTTCCACGTAGTGAATTTGATGATGTTTCTGTCATATTTACAAACCTTAACAATACTGCTGCTCTATGCACCTGTGTTTGTCTTTGAATATGGCCTTGGAAGTACTCGATTCAGAGAGCTTCGTGATATAGCCCCATGGTTATCCCTGAACTCTGAATTCATTGTATAACCTTGTCTCTTTGTGTGGTTAATCATATGCATTGATGTTGTTGTTTATTATGATGTTATAGACACTAACATGTTTCTTGCAGGGATGTCTTTGTGGGAACATTTGGTGATCGTGAAGTACATGTCACCTCCAGGGGGCATGGGCTTTGCAAACTTCAGTGTTCCCTTGTGTGTTTTCTTCCTACCTTAATGTGCTTGATATTGATAACTGATATCAACCACCTTAAGGTGGGGGCATATATAAGGTAAGCTGTCTATTGTAGATGTTAGCAATGTTCTTGTCCTCAAGTGTAGACTAGTGCGATGAGTACTTCCTACATCCTAAGTTTGTTTGCAATCAACCAATCTATCTTGAAATCTATTGCGTATACCTCCTTTTCACTGTAAGGTGTCTCCATGATGTGGGTGGGGTTGTATACTTTTGAGCTCATACCTCTTCACTGTAAGACTTCTCCATGATGCGGGTGGGGTGGTATGCCATGCTTCCTTTTCACTATAAGGCATCTCCATGATGCGGTTGGGGTTGCATTTTCAAAAGTCCTCTATGGAGGCAGGGAGCAGTTCTGTGACTAACTCAACCCTTAAGTGTGTCTTCGACGATTGTTGTGTTGAAGCCCAATCATTGGTGTGTGCCCATAACGTGCCTGAGATGGTGATGAGCCTAGAAATATGGAACACACCATTGCTTGTATGTCATGTTTTCTCTGTGTCTTCAAGTGTGTGTTTTTGCGTGCTTGTTTTGTGTGGCATGTTTGTTGCCTCATATGCATCCTACATTTTGGGAGGTTTTGCGTGTCTTGTGTGTGTGTTTCCCCATATATACAAAGACCTACGTGATGAGTGCATCATGTATTATGGGAGGTTTGTTTACTTTCCAGTACTTACATTTGCATTTCATATATATATGAGAAAAAGAAAAGAAAAGAAATCAGGTCTGTCTTCCATGCATTAATGTGTCTTCTATGCATTGACTGTCTTCTCCGTGTTCTACGTGACTGTAACTATCTTCTCCATGTTTTGTGTGCCTGTTATTGTCTTCTATGTGATTGGCATGTCTTCTCCGTGCTTGGTGTGTTTGTTGTGTTTGTGACTGTACTTTAATGCATGTATTGGCCTTGCATTTATACATACATTAAAGTGGGGGCTAAATGTAATGTCAGAAAATGTCCCCTTGGGGGATTTTCCCTCATAAGGTTTAGCTCCCGGGTCTTTAGCATTCATTTAGGACATCTTAGTTCATATTTTGGCATCTCGATGGAATGAGCCCTAGGTAACATGACAAATGGGACCTAGGAGGACCCCTTGAGCTGTACCCTACCCAAAAGAGGGGGGGCTATTTTGAGGCAGCCCTAATTTTTGGGTGTCGGTTAATGATCGTTATTTGGTCCTTTTGCCGACATGGTAAGTTTTTATTTTTGAAATCTTGGCGGGAGTGCTTGTAGTTGCATATAAAATCACGTTTAGGCATTCATTTGTAAAACTAGATTTCAACTAGATGATCATTGTGAACTTTAGGCATTCTCAAGGTGATTCAAGGCTTTCATTGTGTTGCAAGAGCAGACTTGTGTGTTTTCTGTGTTGATATTTGCATATTTGAGCATTAATTTCCTCATGGAATGAAGAGCATCTTCCTCCCATGAGAGCTTCACTACAAGGTGACATTATATTGTGTTTTCATCATTAATTCCTTTGGTTTTTGTCTCTACCTCACAAGGGCACACACTCTTTATCTAACAACAGTGCTCAAAGACTTAAGTGTCCCAGGGCTTGACTGAGGCAAGCCTCTAAACACCCCAACCCCCAAACCAAATCTTGTGATTGCATCTTATAGGTGCCGCATTTGGGAAAAGTGAAGTTGTAGAAAGGATTGACAGGTATCAAGGATTTGGGATTTGAAGAAAAGCAGGACACAGGAGCATTTCCAAGACTTAGGTGCTCGCTCTAGTGTCCTCCGTAGATAAATTTCTAGAAATAGAAGTTACAAGGCTGATCAGTGTCGGAAGGAGGTCCAAATCCTACGAAGAAACTGGTACCTTGGACTAGGGCACCCACTCCAGTGTCCTCGACTATTCTGCTTCAGAACCCCAAAAATAGGTACTCTGTGATTTGGTATTTTACTCTTGTCTACAAGAGCTTTTTCTGTTATTCATCAATTTGTTGCCATATTTACATAATTAGGGTTTTAATGGTCAATTGAGCATAAGAGAAGAGAAATTGACAATTAAATTCCCTAATCCAAGTTTCCCTACATCTCACAGTGATCTAGGGTATGATCATGAATTGTCACTCAACCCGAGATCCTTGAATGTAAAGTAGAAAGGAGGATTTAAACATCAAAACACTAAAACATTAAAAAATCTAATTTTCCACTAAACAGGTGGAATGCAGAGTAATTCAAATCACATCTGGCACTATCAATGCACTATCTATTTAGGGTGCGATACTTAAACAACTCTATCTTTCATTCTAGAGAACATCAGAACTTGAAACTTCAAATTTACAATCTCTAACCATGTGTTTACAACACCTTACAGCTAATTAGACAAATATTCTATACCAGAGGAACGCAGACCAAATTACTCACAAGGATTGTGTCAAATATGACTGAACTCTGTTATGCGAACTTCTACTAATGACAATTTTCACACTAGAGGACATCAGATGACAAAATTCTGAAAATAGATGTACTTAGTGATTAATAAAAACATATCAAAACTGCAAGACATGATCTTCAATGGTAGAATAATGTGGACCAAAAACTAGAAATCTGTACACTCAATTTAGTATGCTGACACTTAGCCAAATTTCTCAACAAGTTCCTTACCAGATCAAATCTCTTTGCATTGTTGTCTTCTAAGAAATACATGAACCTACTAAAAAGAGCACAACTACACTGAGAGGAGGGTGAATTAGTGCAGTTCTATCCAACACCTTATTCAATAATCTTAAAAACTTTTCAAAGGAAAGAATATAAATGCACATCAAGAGAAACGTCCACACATGACACCAGTATTTACGTGGAAACCCTATGATGGAAAAAACCACTGAGAGTTGCTTGAGTCTACTGCTCAAATCCAACCTCAAAAGAAAGAAGATTACAGTTGTTTTAAAATCACCCACTCCAAGGTACAACCACACCTAGTACACTATTTTAAAAGACACCAATCTCAAGGTAAAATGCACACCTAATAAACAACATACTCTACTTGAGGCACCAACCTCAATCAATAAAACTGAGACACCAATCTCCTAAGATTTGACAAATTCATGTACAATAAATGATTTTATACAATCTAATTTATACCAATTAACATCAATCAATACCCTCTACAAAACAATCTTCAATATACCAACACACACATCTTAGATCAAAAAAATATCTTCATGACAATGCCCTGCTATTCATCTCTATATCGTGATCTCTGCATAATAAAATAATTGTTTTCTTTATGTTCATATTTCATATATATGCTTTCTAAGCTATAAACAAGTTATACAATATATATCATGTTATGATCTCTGTGTGTTCTCAAAAAAACTTTAGAAACTCATGGAGAAGGATTCATAAAGACCCCTGTGATCACCAAACTTTGAAACAGTTAAGAAACAATTGTTAAAATTGCTCAAACTAAAATGACATCCATTCGCTCATCAAATTGCTTCCAGTTGAAGATCCGTTACTTTTCAAAACACTTTTAAATGCTCACCATTGATTTTGTTGTCAGTTCCATTGGAAGGAGCAATAAACACCATAGATCTTAAACTCCAACTCGATTATGAAAGGGGCACCAAAGGCACTGGTGTCGACTAGGAGAAGGGGTCGGTGAACCAATGACTAAAACCCCTTAGGATGTCACTTAACTGACATGTCCATGGTCATAGGAGGTCATCGTTCAAATAGAAATAAAGCGCACCTGTCAGTGTTAAATAATTTATTTAATATATGATTTAGGGTTTAAACTATTTACACAGGGTTTTTAGAAGACACTAAACTTCTAGGACATAGGTTTTTAGAATGAATCAAAACCCTAAAAGATCATGTCATATAATATTGGCTTGACACACTCAGACACTCCTGTAGCAAGGAATGATAGGCAGATAAAGATTGATGAAGATGACATTTATCATTTTAGGACTTAATGGTTATGGTTAAATAAACATGACAAACCCTAAAAATGCACCCAAAAGTACATGGACTTGAATATTCACTGAACACATGAGGTGTAAAGGAAGACAATGAGAGATACCTATTACAAGAAATCTCCATGAATGAATAATGACACCACACCTCATAATGACACTATCAACATACAATTGAATGATCAAACAAATTCTTTGTCATGAAAACCATTCCACCATATTGGCATGAAGATGATATGAATGAACATGGCCTAGCACTCCACCCAATCTCCTTCATACTGATAACTTTGAAATTAACACTAAACACCATTTCTTTGTATGAACTCTGATAGTCAATTTGCATGACAACAAATCACATATATTGAATGTCCACACCAACACCAATGAACCAATATAGTCTAATAACAAGTTTTGTCTATTGAACATACTGAGCATACTAAGGGGATTTCACTGAGCATACTATGTAGCAAAAAGAGGATTCTACTAACACCAAATTATGTTGACATCAATGCCAACAGACCAATATAATGGGTCATCCTACAATAATGGGTTACACTTTTTGGCCAAACTTGACATTAAAATCAACATTTTAAACTAAATCTTCACTTTCTGACACCTATAGCCGCTAAACCGTTAGGAATTTGAAGATGATGCAAACTAGTAATTTGTGAGATTTTATTTGTAGATTCTAAATATATTTTTTAAAAAAATTGGAGGTAAATTGTAAAAAATTTTGCGTCTCCTTTGATAACTAGTTTTTAATAGTAAACAACATTTTTCTAAAGTGATGTGTATTCTGTAGCACATAACTTTTTTTCTACAAAGGAAAAAATTCCAATTCTTTTGAATTTAGATTGGTAACACCAATATATAGGGCATGCATTTGCTTTCATAATGTTTTGTTGAATATGTTTTTTTTAATTAAGTTTTGAAGTCAAACCAATTATAATTTAGACATAGGCATATTCCATAAAACATAACTTTTTCTGTATTTATCAATTTTTTTTTTTTTTGTTGAAACAAGGACATCAATACCTAGGGTACAGATATTTTTCAGAATTTTTTTTCACTAATTTACTAATTTTCCATGTGTGTAGAATAGAGAACTTGATGTTTGGTGAAAAACCTACATTCACAAGAAATAAAAAATAAATATAATAATCAAATAAATATATTTAAAATTATACTTATTGGGAAGCTTATAATAAGGACTACACACTTACAAAACATAAAATTTAAATGAATTCATTTGATCCCCCAAAAGGTAAATCAAAAGTGGTTTTTTATCAGCATTTTGATAGGTGTATAGGAGACTCCATTATAGGTATGGTTTAAAACTAGCGGGGTTCTATCCAAGGGGGTTTGAATCTGAGGGGGTTTGATCAAACCCTCTTCAATTAAAATCCTTTAAATGGAACCTTTCAAGGATTAAACCATTATATTTTCTAAAAATATGTGATTTCAGCAAAAATCAAGATGTCCCAAAAAGTGTAACCCATTATTGTGGTAGCACACATACCATATGCCAGATGCCAAAGGGTCAACAATTGAATGGAAGAGGATCAAACCCTCTTGCAAAATTCCCAACCAAACTACTCTGCACCTTACAATTATCGTTTCCATCAATGACAACATTGCATAACATCATGCTTTACCTTATCTTCTGCATGCTAACAATCTCTCCAACACTGATATTTCCAATAAGGAAGTAGACTATTTGGATTAACTTTGGTTGTTGATCTAGTATGAACTCCAAAGGACATATATTTGGAAATTTTGGGTTTAAGTAGAGTCACCAAGTAATTTGCATTTCTCAATCTTATGTAAAGGAATTATTGGCCTTAACTAGGTGAACTTTTAAAACTTTTGACTTCTAATCAGGTGTTTGTGGGTTCAAGTCCCACTAAGTGTGCCAAAAATTGTTGATGGTGTATTGATGCTCAAGGGATTACACCTCACATGTACACTAATGGGACTTTGAAATTTTCTTCAGCTTCCTGTGTTGGCCCTGCTTCAAACTTCAATATGAGAGTTCTTTGCTAGGGTTTAGTGTTGAAAATGTTGAGAAATCTTATCTTTAGGTCTAAAACCCTAAACCCTAGGGGTTTATACAAGCTTCACAGTACCTTAGGTCTATTTTTCCATTGACTTCTTGTTACACGTTGCCAATTTTTAAGTCACAACTTGGTGCCTAGGTTCTCGTTTGCTTCTTGGCCCCTTCCCTCTACATCACCGCTTATTGCCCACATGCAAGATTTTACTCATTATATGCCTAAGTCCTATTCTGAAACCCCCTTAGTGAAAATTTTGGCCTCCTTTAACCTAGTAGAGCAATGTTGTTTTTAAATGGCATATGTGGTCGAGTCCTCTTTTCAATATTTGCCCAAGGAACCATTCGATAGGTGGCATGCTTTAACTAGTTTCTGTTGTTCTGCAATGATTATAATACTGAGAAAAAGGACAATGGAGAAATGGTGGAAGGATAACAAGTGGCGGCCTCTTTTTTCAGGCCTTGCTAGAAGATAAAGGGTGGGCTCCCGATGTGCTTACATGGCAGGTTCTTGTGTGTTTTGTCATTTTACTGAACCTGAGTGGTGGGCCCATAAAGTACTTACGAAATCGCAAGAGAATGCCATGTGTCCTTTTCAAGAAGATAAGGGGGTGTATGACGACTATCGTGATACATAGTAGGTTTTTTATAGTGCATAGGGTGTTTTAAAAGAAATCTTATTTTGTGCCATGCGGCACAATCTAGGGGGTTTCTGCCATTCCATAGATCTTCATCTATGGCCTAATCTTATAATTGCGAAAGTACAAAAACCTGCCATGCGGGCTTTATTGACTCTTCTTCTGAATAGCGTGGCTGAGGTGGCAATTTGGGTGGCTTTTTCTTATTGGTATGTACCCCCTTTTCCATGGATGATAGGGATTTTCATCTCATTGAACCTATCTATGCCATTGATCCAGATGATATGTTTTTGCAATCAATGACCCATTTTTCAAAATAAGGAAAGAGAGTGGTGGCACCTAGTAAATGATGAACTAGTGTAGTGATGACTTTTCAAGCATATGTTGAGCTATCCTTGCCACCATTATACAAGGAGATAATCTTGAATAGAGGTTGGGAGATACAAGATCAACCCTTTAGGATTTGTATGTAGGCCTAATGGGATTTTACACTTGACGTCATGATAGAATTTGTGGGGGTGTGCTATTTAAAATGGATGAAGTGCTATGACTGAGGAACCTAATTTGATGTCCTCATTATGGAAATTGACATATGTAGGTGCTCTAGGTTCTAGGAGATCAATGTGATGATAGAGTTCCACCTTCTTTTCCTTTTCTGGCTGTGTTGTTGAAATATTGCAGGATTTTTATTTAAGACTAATGTGTCATGGTACTAGTTGAACTAAATTGATAGATAAATTGGTAGAGTGTGACTATCCAAAGTATGGGAGCTTCTACAATTTTTCTATAAATAGGTGCCCCTGTTGTTACTATATACATCATTCCTTCTGTGTAGACACTATGGGTACTCCTCCTTTTTGTAGGCTATAACTGTCACCCTATTCTTTAGGAAACTCTTCTCTATTTTCATGGTTAATGCTATGTTCTTGTAGAATTAAGGAATTAGAGATGTTTTTCTAAAGAATGGGGGGAAATGGAAACATTTAGGGGGTGAAGTGGAAGGCATCAAACTCCTATCATTCCCTAGTTTTCCCTTGGTTTTGTTCTGCTAAGGGGTTGGGTTCCCTTTTTCTTGACTCCTGTAACTTCATGTCATTGTGAGTTTTTAGATTGGGATTTGGGGAAGAGAGGCCTTATTTATCCCTCTTCCCCTCCCTCAAGACGGTGGCACTCAATAGAGCAATAGCTACAATTGAAGGAGTGTTTCCCACTAGGATGGAACAAATGATGATGGAATGAAGGAGATAAGTTGACAAGAACAGTTGGTTCTTTGTTCAACTTAGACCTACGACTTCTGTTGCTTCCATTTTAGTTGGAATTTTGGCACTACCAAAGTCATCTATATATGGCTTCCTCAGGCTTCTTGAAAGTTGAGGTTGTTGGAAACCTCTTCTCAAAAGATGAGGAGTCACATCCATGTGCCTAGAATGTGGTATAATGAGGGGGATCCTGGCCTTTGGGGTTTCCTTTTCTTTTTCTCCTGGTAGGTATTCTTATGTCTTCATGTGTGGTTGGAAAGGTGAAGTAGAGGATACTTGTTTTATGAACAAGTATCTGGGTCTGAAGGGTGGCTGAGTTGAAAGAGAATCTAGCAAATTGCCATCAATAACATCATGGCTTGCCTCCATGTCAAGAGTGGGAAAGCATACAAGACAAAGACAGTTATTCCTGTATGCTAGAAAATATGATTTGTTGCAGTAGCATGCCTAGTGGGTTAAGAATGATTATTTTAGCATCTTTCTATTGGTGTAAGTTTGTCAAATAAAAATGTGACACTTGTCTTAAGGCCTAAAGCTTGTTTTTCTCCTTTGTTTCTATAAAAGGGAACTCAGGGCCTTAGACAAAGGATCTTGGAGAATTTTTGTATCACAGTACACATAGTTGTAAGTAGGTTTTTCCTATGTTAGGTGTTATTTGAGTATAGATTTTGATGTGCTTGCAAATTTTGTATGATAGTACCATTTCATCAGCTTGAATATATTATCAAACTTCCAGACTATATTGTCTCCTACAATTATATTCTTCATTTCATTTATGAATAGAAATTGATCAAGGATCATTTTATTCATCTTCACAGTCTTTCCTGTGTAAGAATTTTCTTATAGCTTTTACTCAAAGAGTGAATCTAATGCTTTAAGAGAATGTTGAATGTTACATGAATGTCTGCAGGGATTTGTAAGTAGAATTAGTTTTGAACTATTTAAAGTGTGATAGTGCAACACATTATTATAGTGTTTACATGAGTTAGGAATATACTGTTGTATTTGGTTTCATTGACATCTGTTTTGACTCTATAGCCTGGGATCTAGGCATCGATCTCTTAAAACTATTGTCTTGATACAGCTCCTTGATCATCTATATTGAAAATCAAAGTGAAATTTCATTTCTATCTTAAGTTATGAGTATAATGTTAATCCAATGTTCTCCTACAAGAGAGTTGTGATTAAATCTTGAGAATCTAGCCCATTATTTCAGCATATCTGTAATTCTTTAGGAGTGTTAGAGAGAACATATCTATTAGAAACAATATTTGAGATAAATAGTATCAGATCTTAAATAAATATTGGTTTTAAAGGGTACACCCACCTAGGTTTTGTAGAGCCTAAAGTGCAGAGGAAAAGGATTCAATTCACTTTTCCTATTTGTTGGGTAATCCCTCAAGGCAAATCAATCATTAGAATTGGCTATTCTTTAGATTTCCCTTTCGAGATCAAGTTGGGAATTTAAAACAAACAACATATTGGTGACTCTGCTAGGGAACAGAACCAGAATTGTGTCTTATCATGAGTTATAGATCAATTATTGTATTCCCTTGTTTACAAATACCAGCACTCTTGAAGCTCACTGTTACGAAGGCTTGCCCAGTTGAGCCACCAATAGATTGGTGACTCTATTGGGGACTTTGTTTATAAGTTTCTAGATTATTTTGGTAGTTTGTCATGGTTATTTCAAGTTTTCATAAGTGCATTATTATTACTATTCCTTGTAAAAGTGTGGTGACTCTAATATTCTCCTTGCCGGTTGATCAAAAAAGAAGTTCCCAAACCTAGAAGGAGTTTTGTTGCAGCATATTTGAAGAAGTTTTGTGTGGCTCTGCTGTTGGAGAAAACCAAGAATGAAAATAAGCTTTAAAGAGCTTTGTGTTGTTTGAAATTTGGTCTTCTATGAAAAGAGGTGATGACTCTGTGAGAAAGAACCTATTCAACACTCTTATGTTTCTAGTTAGGAAGAGAATTTGTAGCAATTATAACAAACTTCTAGGTATTTTTACATGTTCCTATCTCCATGAAGGATAGTTTTATGTTGAAGGTTGTTTATGAAGAGCCTTGAGAATAATATGGTTCCTTATTAAGTAAAGATTAAGCACTAAGAGAAAGAAGAAAAAAGTAGTGATATGCTTGCATACTTCTATATTACTAGATTTGCAGCCTATATTGTGAAATGAAGTATGCATATTTTTGAAGAGACTCATTTAAGAGATCTTAGGCAAGCTGAGATAGAAATTTGCATTGTAAAAACTTAAGATCATGTTGTAAAAAGAAATTGAGTTTTCAATGTGTAACTGCAAAGCTAAAAGAGAAAGGCTTATAAGGGCATAGAAAATAGTGTCATCAACCTATGCATCCCTATGTGGATCCAAATGTAACAATGCACATTGTGTAGACCACCTATGTTATCAAAGAGGCTTTGCCATGGAAAGATATAAAGCCATAAATTTTAACAATATATATGGTTTTCCAAATCATATACGACATTAAATCTGAGATCAAATACCAAAGTTTAGTAGTGACAAGTCCAAATCAGCAAGTAGGAATTTGTAGAATTTTTGTGATTTAATGGGAGATTATAAAGTAGATAGAGAGGATTTGGTAATGAAATTATTTGTTCAATCCCTTAAAGAAGATGCTAGAGATTGGTTTACAGATCTACCTACCCACTATATTTCTTCATGGCAAGATCTCAAAGTGGCTTTTATAGAATGGTTTGGTGAAAGGGTTGATGTTAGCCTATTGATTAGTAAACTAATTCATATTGAAAAGGATGAGGAGGAATCAGTTCTAGCTTTTAATCTAAGATTTGTAAAGGTGATAAGAGACATCCCTGAAAATACCAGACCAAATGATGCTATGTGTCTAGTTATATATTTAGGTGCATTCAATGATGGTGCAGTCATGGTCGAAGGGTTCATAGAATGAATTGTCTAGGCTACACAGCAAGAGTAAAAACAACAGAAAAACCATAAATATAGAATGCAATGAATGATTCAAATGCTCAATATATCATATATTCAAAATACTTATATGCTACCAGCAACATGCGGGCTACAATCTAGGGCTCATAGGCCTGATTTTAGTTACCACAAATATTGCTTTGAAGCACAAAATATCTTATGATCAAGAACTAAGAACTCTCTAACTGATTAACTACCTTCCTAATTGGTGTAGTCATGGTAGGAGGGTTCACAGAATGAACTATCCAGACCGTGTAGCAAGAGTAAACACAACGGAAATAACTCAAGAAATAAAGCAAATGCAAGTTCAACCATTTAATATATCATATAATTCAAATAGAGATTGGCCGGCAACATGTGGGCTTGCAATTAGGGCTCACAGGCCTAATTACATACATGTGCAAGATAAAGCTTTGAAGCTCCGTCGCACAAAATCTAAACTATCAATCTTCTAAATCATGAGAACTATGTTAACTATCTAAACTACTTTCCTAAGGATCTATGACATCAATATATATCAAGTCTGGATCAATAGATTCCTCTGTCTCAGCCAAAGAAGATCACAAACTCCAATGAAGAGCTGTAACGTGGGTACACAGATAGGTCAGACCTAAATGCATAGAACACTTCTAGAAAATGAATGAAATGAAGTGCGGATCTCCAAGAAAGGTCAGCCGAACCAAAAGTCATTAAATGATGTGTCATTAGGCTCCAAAGATCAGGAAATGCTTCCGCAAGTTTCTCCTTCAGCTAGTTGCCAGTGAATATCAGGATGCTCTGCTCTGAGAAATGGCCAACTTCTGATAGCGATATCTTTCCAGTATTGACATGTGGATCTCTAAATTTTGGATATGATGTAGAAGAATGAATGTAGATACTAAATCCAGCTCCACAGGATCTAAAATGTAATTGTGGTGAAATACCAAATCAAAAGCAGAAACTACTTCTAACTAAACTGCCTAAACTAAACTGGACAATGAAAAGAAACAAACTGAACTGCAAACAAACTAAAATGCAAATGTTTTTGGTTGATGCAAGATTACTCTTGAACCAGGGATGCTCTTGCATCAAACATCCAGGGTTATTGAAAAGTGAGTCCCTCACTTTGCTAGGGCTAATGGGAGAACCAAGACAATCCACCTCAGCCTAAGAAATCCATGATGAATCTTCTTCCAGTCTGCCTTTCCACTTCACAAGATATTCTTTGTATTGTCTTCCTCTAGTGTTACACCCAAATCTACTGTCCAAAATGTCTTCAACCTGCTCTGGTGCTTGTTGTGGTAACTACTTCTTCAAGTCTTCTTCCATACTATCACTGAACTCTACTTCATGATACTAATATAGGTCTGTAATGTTGAAAATAAGTGAAATACCCAATGTCTCTGGTAATTCCACTTCATATGCATTTCTTGAATCAAATTTCTTGAGTATTCTACAAGGTCCAAACTTCTTCATCTTCAACTTGTTATATGTCCCAACTAGAAATCTTTCTTTTCTCAAGTACACCATCACTTCTTCTCCAACTTCAAACTCCTTATGTCTTCTCTTCTCATTGGCCTTCTCTTTGTACTTATTGTTCATATTTTCCAAATGCTTCTTCACCTGATCATGCACTATCTTCATGTGATCTACAAATTCTTTTGCCTCTGCACTTCTCTTTACCTTTGTATGGATATCTGTTAATTCTACTACCCATCTAGGGTTCATTCCGGTCATCATCTCAAAAGGTGGTCTTCCAGTACTCCTGTTCACTGAATTATTATATGAAAACTCTATTTGTGAAAGAATCAAATCCCAACTTCATGTCTTCTCTCCAACCAAACATCTCAACAAGTTTCCCAAACTCCTATTGACTACCTCTGTCTGTCCATCGGTCTGTGGATGAAAAGTTGCACTGAACTTCAAATCTGTCTTCATCTTCTTCCAAAGTGTCCTCCAAAAGTATCCAACAAACTTGGTGTCTCTATCTGAAACTATACTCTTAGGTAATCCATGCAATCTCACAATCTCCTTGAAAAATAGGTCAGCTACATGCACTGCATTAGTTGTCTTCTTACAAGGTATGAAATGAGCCATCTTTGAAAATCTGTCAACCACTACAAATGTTGAATCATGTCCTCTCTGTGTCTTAGGCAATCCCATCACAAAAGCCATGCTTATGTCTTCCCAAGGTCTCTCCGATATTGTCAAAGGTTTATGCAATCTAGTGTTCTGACTATTCCCTTTTGCAACTTGACAAACTCTACAACTCTGCACAAATTTACTAACATCCTTATGTATTTGAGGCCAAAAGTAATTTTCTCTGACCAAAGCTACTATCTTATCAATGCCAAAATGTCCTACGAATCCACCACTATACTTCTCCTTGATCAAATTGTCTCTCATTGAACTTCTAGGTATGCACAACTGACTTCCTTTGAACAACATATCTTCTTGAATGAAATTGTCCAACCACTTGCTCCTATCTGTCACAATAGGTTCCTTACATGCTTTCCAAGGTTCTACAAAATTAGTGTCTCCCTCATACATGTTCTTCAATTCATCAAAACCCAATACTTCAACTCTCATTTCAGCCAACAAGTTTCTTCTTCTACTCAATGCATCAACAACTTTGCTTGATTTACCAATTCTACTCAATGCATCAACAACTTTGTTTGATTTACCACTTCTACTCAATGCATCAACAAATTTGTTTGATTTACAAAAGTATGACTTTGCATGAACTCGACCCATCTTATATGTCTCTAATTCAACTTTCCTTGACTATTCAAATATTGCAAAGCTTGATGATCTTTATACAACACAAACTCATTAGGCAACAAGTAATGTCTCCACTTCTTCAAGGCTTGAATTATGGCATAGAACTCTTGATCATAAACTGAATATCTTCTCCTTGCATCATTCAACTTCTCACTAAAATAAGCTACAGGTCTAACTTCTTGACTTAATACTGCTCCGATTGCATTTCCACTAGAATCACAATCAACTTGAAATACCTTATTGAAATCTGGTAATGCTAAAATAGGTTGCTCTGTCACTTTCTTCTTCAACAACTCAAAACTCTTATCTTCTCCAGATGTCCACTTGAAATCTTTTCTATCACCTCTCATTGTCTCTGTCATAGGGTTACAAACTAAACTAAAATTTCTAATGAACTTCTAGTAGAAACTAGCCAATCCATGAAATGATCTAACTTCTCCAATGCTCTCCGATGTAGGCCATTCAACAATTGCTTTCACTTTCTCAGGGTCCATCTTCAATCCTTCCACAAAAATCACAAATCCAAAATATACCAACTCTTCCTTCATGAAACTACACTTCTTGATGTTTATCAACAATTTCTCTTCTCTCAACCTCTGCAAAACTTGTCTAATATGCCACAAATGTTCCTCTTTTGTCTTACTGAAAATCAGAATGTCATCTAAGTATACAATGACAAACTTACCCAAGAATTTCTTCAAGACTTCATTCATCAATCTCATGAAAGTAGTCAGTGCATTTGTCAATCCAAAAGGCATCACTAACCACTCATACAATCCTTCATTTGTCTTAAAAGCAGTCTTCCATTCATCACCTTCTCTGATTCTGATCTGATGGTATCCACTCTTCAAGTCTATCTTTTTGAAATATTTTGCTCCACTTAAACAATTAATGATATCATCCATCCTAGGTAAAGGAAATCTATACTTAACTGTGATCTTGTTTAACACATTCTCCATTCTCGATCATTCTTCGGTGCAAGCACTGTAGGTACTACACAAGGACTCAAACTTTCTCTGATCAAGCCTTTCCCCAACAACTCTTGTATCTGTCTATTCAGTTCTTCTTTCTCTATCAGTGTCATCCGGTGTGCTTCTTTGTTAAGCAAACTTGCTCCTAGTATAAGATGCATGTGATGACTGATACTCCTTATAGGTGGCAATCCATCAGGCACATTATCTGATATGATGTCTTCATACTCTGTCAGCAACTCTCCTATATCTTCCAGTTGTTCTTCTTTAGTTTCTTTCTTCAATGCTTCAGGTTTCTTAGGAATCAAGGCATAACACATATTCTCATGTCTCAAACCATCCAAAAATTTTCTTCCATCTACCAAGCAGATTCTAGCATTCCCACATACTTCACTCTAAGGGAATCAAGGTAATTCTTTTTCCATTTGTTGTTATAGTGTAAGTATTCTTTCTCCCATCATGTATAGCCTTCCTATCATACTATCAAGGTCTACCCAACAAGATATGACAAACATCCATAGGCATAATATCACACAAGACTTCATCATGATAAGATCCAATATGAAATTTCACCAAACATTGTTCACTCACTAGTACCTTATGATCATCCTGAATCCATGCTATCTGATAGGGCTTAGGGTGTTTCAATCTTTCCAACTTCAGCTTAGTCACCATCTCCTCTGAAACTAGGCTATCTAAACTACCACTATCAATTACAACTTTACAACACTTACCTCCAGATTTGCATCTTGTCCTGAACAAACTCTTCCTCTGCGATGGTTCCTCATTTGTTTCTTCTTGAAATAGTGCTCTCCTCATTACCAATGATTCTTCTTTCTCAGTTTTACCGACAAAACTCAATGATTCAACAGGTTCCTCTTCAACATAAGTTGCTCCTCCACAATTTTCTATCCTCTTGCTTATACTACCTTGATTACATTCAAATGCTCTATGTCCTTCACCTCCACACTTGAAACAAGTACCTCTGAATGTTCTCTTATCAAATTCTCTTCCTTCTCTGTTGTACCCTTCATTCTGGTATGAATTATAGTTGCCTCTGGGATGAAAATTCCTATCACTTCTCTGGTAAGAACTGTTATCTCTGTTCTCCTTCTTGAATGGGTTGTCAAACTTGTTCTACTCCAGATATGATCTGTCTCCTCTAGAAAATGTCTTACATCTTTGAAATTTACCTCCTCTACCTCTATGTCTATGATCATGTCTTTTATTCAGCTTCTCTTCAACTTTCAGGGCAAACTGATATGCTTCTTCCAAAGATGCTATCCTCACCAAGCTTAGTTTCTCTTGAATGTTCAATCTCAGTCCATTTATATATCTAGCCACTTTCTCCTTGCTTTCTTCACTATGTCCTATCCTTATGATCATCTTATGAAATTCTTCAGTATACTCCTTCACAGATTTCTCCTTTTGTCTCAAGTTTTGCAATCTTTTCAACAGCTCCAACTCATAGTCAGCAGGTATAAACTGATTCTTCAACTTTGTCACCATCCTAGCCCATTTTCTAATCTTTTCTTTTCCTCTTTTGTTTCTTTCCAATTGAACTTCTTTCCACCATATAGAAGCATGTCCTTTCAACTTTATCTTTGCAAATTTCACCTTCTCCGGATCTTCAATTTCCTCATATTCAAAATATTCTTCCATATCATTTATCTAATCAATCAATTCTTCAGGGTTCAGATTACCAGTATAGTTCAACACATCAACTCTAGGTCTCTTTCCAATTTTTGAAATAGCTCACAACATTTTTACTTGATTTGATTCTTCTTCTTCTTCACTTTCTAGGGTTTCACCGGTTTGTTCAACAGATTAAAATTCTTCTTCCTCATCGCTTTCAATATTAGGTCTTAGTGTCAATCCTCTTTGCCTATCTTCTTCAAGAACATCCAATCTAATTCGTATTATTTTGATTATCTCCATCATCTCATCTATTCTACTAGCCATTGTTCCAACAACAGCAACTCTCCTCGGTGGCATTCTTCCTAGGATCAACTGCAAATTGCCCCATGTTCAGCGATCAGGCTACAACATGACAACTGCCTCTCAATCAATGATCGGTTGTAACACAAGTAACCTGCCTCAATTCAGAGATCTATCCACAACAAGATATTATGGAATTCCTTCACCAACTTCACCCAATTCACTCCCAAATATTCAAACTTTCGCTCTAATACCACTTGGTGTAGTCACTGTAGGAGGGTTCATAGAATGAACTATCTAGACCATGCAGCAAGAGTAAACACAATGGAAACAACTCAAGACATAAATAAAATGTAGGTTTAGTCATTCAATATATCATAGAATTCAAATAGGATCAGTTGGCAACATGCAGGCTTGCAATTAGGGCTCACAAGCCTGATTACATACATGCGCAAGATAAAGATTTGAAGCTCCATTGTACAAAATCTAAACTATCAATCTTCTAAATAATGAGAACTATGTTAACTATCTAAACTACTTTCCTAAGGATCTATTACATCAATATATCAGGTTTGGATTAATAGATTCCTCTGTGTTGGCCAAAGAAGATCACAAACTCCAATGAAGAGTTGTAACATGTGTACACAGATGGGTCGTACCTAAATGCATAGAACACTTGTAGAAAATGAATGAAATGAAGTGCGGATCTCCAAGGAAGGTTGGACACAAACCAAAGATCATTGAATTATGTGTCATTAGGCTCCAAATATTAGGAAATGCTTCTACAAGTTTCTCCTTCAACTAGTTTCCAGTGAATATCAAGATGCTCTGCTATGAGAAACAACCAACTTCTGATAGCGATGTCTTTCCGATATTGCATGTGGATCTCTAAATTCTAGATATGATGTAGATGAATGAATGTAGATGCTAAATCTAGCTCCACAAGATCTGAAACACAATTGTAGTGAAATGCCAGACGAAAAGTAGAAACTGCTTCTGACTGAACTGCCTGAACTGAACTGGACAATGAAAAAAAACAAACTGAACTGTAAACAAAGTGAAATGCAAATGTTTTTGGTTGATGCAAGATTGATTTTGAACTAGGGATGCTCCTACATCACTAATACATCCTAGAGGTCTATGTATATCATCTCCAAGCTCATGAAATCCTCTACATTGGCCAAGAAAGGTTACAAACTCCAATGAAGGAATGTAACATGTGGAAACAAATTGGTCAGGCTTAAGCATCTGGTAATGCTCTGTAAATGCATGAATCAAGGTGTAGACCTCAAGGGAAGTCTATCTGATCCATATGTACCTTGAATGATGTTCCCTTTAGCTCCACAAGTCATAGAACTACTTTGTAAACCTTCTCCTTCAATTGATTGCCTGAATGCTCTGCTATATGAAAACATGTGACCTTCTGATAGCGATAACTTTTAGCAGACAAGTCCAAATGACTTAAAATTTAGATGTGATGTAGATAGTGATATGTAGATTCTAAGTTCTTCTCCATGAGCTTTGGTCTCAAGATGTGGAAAAATGTAGTACAAAATATTAAAAACTACTACTGACTGAACTAAACTGAAAATGAAATAAAAGAAAGAGTGCAAATGTTTTTGGTTGATGCAAGATTGCTCTGCAACCTGAGATGCTCCTGCATCACATGAAGAGGTCAATTATCTATTAAGAGATAGAAATCCTACTACTATTCAATAAGCATATTCTATGGCTATGGATATTGAGAATAATTTGAAGCTTATGAGGGTGTGAGAGTATAGATCTACAACTATGGTCTTTGCTGAAATAACTTCCCCTAATAGTGGATATGGATCAAATGACACTATTGTTTACCAAGATTTCAAGGACTTGGATCTTTCAATTGATGTTTCAATTGATCATTTGAGAAATAATGGTCTTATTGCCACATATGAACCCAAGGATAGAACTTGGCATCTGAGTAATGAAGTTATGAATCTTTCTTGCAATATTTTGAATACCAAATGTGTTGGGAATAGGGACTTGTACGAGACTACTTATTTTTATCCCCATAATCAAGAAATGGGGAGGTGTTTGATTTCCCAACTTGATAAGACAGCCAGAGGAATAGATGATGTTCAAACATACGGGGAATGTGTGATGATGATAGATGAAGGGTCAAATCATACCCCTACAATGAATAGATCCATTTGTTTTGTTAATTATATAAATGATGACAATGATTTTCATTCTAGTGATCATGACTGCTCTTTTCAGGTAAAAATGGAGTCTCCTGTAGGTTTGAATAATTGTGAAGGATCAAACCTGCTTATAGACAAGTATACTTCATGTCTTGATGAGTCATTTGGACATAAACATGAGTATGAAGTAGAATCATTAGTTACTAGGGACATAGTTAGTGATAGTCACTTGTCTATGTATTCTTCTCAGGATTATGATGATTTTGAGTTTATTGAAGATGTGAGCCATCAAGATCATGAAGAAGTGTTTATGATAAGAATAAACATAAAGTGCAATCTGCTTTATTATGAGCCTTTGGATTTACCAGAAGTGAGAAGTAGTGATCATTATTGGTGCAGAGATAATCTTATCTTTCCAGAGAACCCTGAAGATGCATGATTTGAAGAATCACAGCAAGATTCCCTAGAGTCTGACAAATGTAGGGGTAGTGTTGAGGCTACTCAACCTTGCAAAATTATGGATTCAACTTGAAGAGGGACCTTGTTATATCTAAGGTTGAGCTTCCATTATCAGGCATTGGAGCATATAATGGAACTGGTGATTTATCAGGATTGGATAAATATAAATTAGTGTCAATTCAATCTGAGGGGATGCTTGTGGGTAAGCCATTTTTATATGGAAGGAAAAACATATATGATCATTCAATCGATACATTTCAATCTTTTTCCTTTGATCAATGTGATTCATCAGACATGAAGCTAGATTATGACCTCAAGCCAATAAAATAGTACATTGGGAAAGTCCAAGATGGCATTACTTATGAATGTTTTAAGTTTGATATAAGCATGGTGGATGAAGATAATAATATTGGTACCAATCACCCAGTGGATTATGAAATTTTTTAATTTTCAAATCATTTTGATAGGCTTGAGAGCATCTGGGAAGGTGATCATGCAAATTATTACAATTAGCTTGATATGATGGATCCATATGTTACTCTAGGGATTTGTGAAGAAAAATTTCAATCAATATTTAGCTATAGAAATTAGAGAGGCACAAGACAAGTTGACAATGACAGGTTCAAGAGCTTTGTGAGACAAATGGGCATCCATGAAAGTAACCAGATGGATTGTAATGCTACTTCCAATTTTGGCCTAATGCAAACATTGGAAAATATAATATTTGATAGAGGCAGATCTCATTTTCCCTTTTGGGATGGCTTTGGGTGATCATTTAGTTTTTAAGGTTTGTGTTTGGTGGTGCTTTGTGGTTTGCTTCTCCAGAGATTCCTGGGATCTCACTTTGTTATAGAGGAACAAACATCCCCAACTAGAGCCACTCATGGGACTCTGAAATTTTCTTTGGCTTGCTATGTTGGCCCTGCTTCAAACTTCAATAGATGAGAGTCTTTTGCTAGGGTTTGGTGTTGAAAATGTTGAGAAATCTTGTCTTTAGGTCTAAAACCCTAAACCCTAAGGATTTATAGAAGCTTTGTAGTACCTTTGTTCTATTTTTTAGTTGACTACTTGTTCCTTGTTGCTGGTTTTAAGTCACAACTTGGTGTCTAGGTTCTCTTTTGCCTCCTAGCCCCTTCCCTCTACATTACCACTTATTGCCCACACGTAAGATTTTATTCATTATATGCCTAAGTCCTATTTCGGAACCCCCTTAGTGAAAATTTTGGCCCCTTTTAACCTAATAGAGTAATGTTGTTTTCAAAGGGCACATGTGATTGAGTCCTCTTTTAAATATCTTCCTAAGGAACCATTCGATAGGTGGCATGCTTTAACTAGTTTCCATTGTTCCATGATGATTATAATATTGAGAAAAAGGACAATAGTGGAATGGAAGAAGGATGACAAGTGGCAGGCTCTTTTGTCAGGCCTCACTAGAAGATAAAGGGTGGGCCCCTGATGTGCTTACATGGTAGGTTCATGTGCATTCCACCATTCTATTGAACTTGAGTGGTGGACCCATAAAGCTCTTGTAGAACCACAGGAGAATACCACGTGTCTTTTTCAAGAAGATAAGGGGGTGTGCATCAATTACCATGATACATGTTAGGCTTTTATAGTGTGCAATCAATGGCCTATTTTCAAAATAAGGCAATAGAGTAGTGGCACATAGTAAATGATGAACCAGTGTAGTGATGATTTTTTTGAGCATGTGCTAAGCTTTCATCATCGCTATTATATAAGGGGATAAGCTTGAATGGAGATTGGCAGATACAAGATCAGCCCTTTTGGATTTGTACATAGGCCTAATGGGATTTTCCACTTGACATTGTGATAGAATTTGTGGGGATGTTGTTTAAAATCGATGAAGTGTTGCGACCGAGGAACCTAATTTGATGTCCTCATTATGGAAACTGACATATGCAGGTACTCTGGGTTCTAGGAGATCAACATGATGACAAAGTGCTGCCTCCTTTTCTTTTTCTGGCCGCATTGGTGAAATATTGAAGGATTTCTAGTTAAGACTAATGTGTCATGGTACTGGTTGAACTAAATTGATAGATAAATTTTCTATTTTTGTAGGCTATAACTATCATCCTGTTCTTTAGGAATTTCTTCTCTATTTTCATGGTTAATGGTATGTTCTTACAGAATTAAGGAATTAGAGATGTTTTTCTAAAGAATGGGGGGAACTTGAAAGATTTAGTGGGCAAAGTGGCAAGCATCAAACTCCTATCATTCCCTAGTTTTTGCTTGGTTTCATTCTTCTGAGGGGTTGTGTTCCTTGTTTATTGACTCCTATAACTTCATGTTATTGTGAGTTTCCAAATTGGGATTTGGGGAAGAGAGGCCTTATTTATCCCTCTTCCTCTCCCTCAGGATAGTGGCACTCAATAGAGTAACAACTGCAATTGAAGGAGTGTTGCCCACCAAGATGGAGAAACTAATGATGGAATGAAGGAGCTAAGTTGACAAGAACAGTTACTTCTTTGTTCAACTTAGACCTATGACTACTGTTGTTTTACCTTTTAGCTAGAATTTTGGTAAGCCAGAGTCAACTATATGTGGATTCCTTAGGATTCTTGAGAGTTTAGGTTGTTGGAAACCTCCTCTCAAAAGATGAGGAGTCACATCCCTGTGCCTGGAATGTGGTATAATGAGGGGGACCCTGACCTTTAGGGGTTCCTTGTTCATTTGTTCTTGGCAGGTATTCTTATGTCTTTGTGCATGGTTGGAAAGGCGAAGCAGAGGATACTTGTTTTATGAACAAGTATCTGGGTCTGAAGGGTGGCTGAGCTGAAAGGGCATCTAGCAAATTGCCATCCATTAGCAACATGGCTTGCCTCCACGCCGAGAGTGGGAAAGCATACAAGACAAAGATAGTTATTCTTTTCTATTGGAAAAGATGATTTGTTGTAGTAGCATGCCTAGTGGGTTAGGGATGGTTATTTTAGCATCTTTCTATTGGTGTAAGTTTGTCAAATGAAAATATGATACTTGTCTTAAGGCCTAAAGCTTGTTTTGCTCCCTTATTTCTATAAAAGGGAATTTAGAGCCTTAGACAAAGGATCTTGGAGAATTTTTGTATCACAGTACACATAGTTGTAGAGTAGGTTTTTCCTATCTTAGGTGTTATTTTAGAATAGATGTGTTGCAAGTATGTGCTATCAGTGTTGTCATTGATGTCAACAAGCTTGTGTTGTCATTGGTGTCAACTGTTTCTACTGGATGAGTAGAGATAAGATTGTTGTGAGTGCATGTTCTTGTTCGATTGAGTTACATTGTTGAAGATGATTTGGATGCCTTGAAGAAGTGCTAAATAAGTGAAGAATATGTTTCTAATGGTTAGTTTCCAAGTGCTTTTGAGAAAATTTGATTAATAAAGGAAACAATGTGTTGAAGAGATTGTCTGGCTTAACAGAGTAGTGTTCTGGTTCTGCTCCACATTTCCTCTTTGTTGAAGATCTGTCCCTATAGTTTGGATATGTTGTTAAGATATGTTATATTCCAAGTTTCATGCTCTAGTTCATTGTGAAGAGAAAGTTGTGTTCACCAGTATGAAGACTATGTTTCTGAGTGTTGTAGAGATGTCTGGGAGAAATGTTTCTACTCTAGATTTCTTCGTAAAGTGGATTTTGGTCTTGTGCTCCTGGACACACACTTATAATGTTCCTATCTTTCTCTAGTCAAGGTTGTTTGTGATTTGGTGCTTCAGAAGAGGACTTATCGAGTTACAGTGTATGACATAGACATTTGAGTTTGTTGGGTAAACAGGTAAGGTTGTGGGGCAGGTGAAAGTTGTTGCAGAGGAATTTGTTGTATTTTAGGAAGTTTTAAGATGATTGTGGAATACTCTATATTTTTTGAATCCTTACATGTGATCTGGAAGTCATCTTTGGGTTTGAGGAAGCATGTACTCAAATGTTCATTGTGTTAACATAGGTTTGGCCGACCTTGGGTGTTTACACTAATTGAGGAATTGCTTTGGCAATTGTGAAATTGTGGAGTAGCATGCTTGGATGAATTTAGGTCCAAGATAAGGTGTGTTTGTTTTTCCTTCATTTCTTTCCACCATGGGAATGTTTAGGTCCATACCTAATTTGAATTCTATGTGTTAAGTTGTGATGATGACCTTGGAGAATATTCTCAAGGTTAAAGATAGTATAAAAGAGTGTCAAAGGGATCGTGATCGAGTGCACGCATAATGGATATGATGTGAGTAATAAAGTGGTTGAGTGAGTGGAGAAGTACAGTCCTTCATGTGCTAGATTATTGGATGCAGTGAGCAAAAGGTGTCTACTATCTTTCATTGGTGTTGTGGAGATGATGTTGATGTTGTAGTGAATATTGAGCTTCATTGGAATTGTACTCCATGCATGTGTTAGATGCAACTATAATAGTTCAAATCTTGGCAGTGAGCCATTTCTTTTGTCTCGTTCTTTCAAGTTAGTGAGTCCTTTGGTTGTGAGCCACTTGCAGTGAGCATTCTGGATAGTGAGTCCACCAATAGTACCAACCTTAACTGGTTGTTTTATCATATTATATAGTGATCTAATCCTCACCGTGGTTTTTCCTTATTTTTGGTTTTCCACGTAAAATCTAGTGTTCTCTTCTGTTTGATGTTATTGTGATTCAGATTTGATATTTTCTTTTCATGTTTAATCATCATAATAGTTTAAAGGTTAATTGGATTGATGTGGATCTAAATGTGTTTGAGGGTTTTTGAAATTATAAGTTACAACTAATTCATCCCCCCTCTAAGTTGTCTTGTGCATTCAACAAGATTTTTATGTACTTGCAAATTTTGTATGACAGTACCAGTTCATCAGCTTGAATATATTATCAAAGTTCCAGACTACATTGTCTCCTACAATTGTATTCTTCATTTCATTTATGAATAGAAACTGATCAAGGATCAAATGTTTTATTCATCTTCATAGTCTTTCCTATGTAAGAATGCTCTTCTTATAGCTTTTACTGAAAGAGTGAATTTAATTCTTTAAGAGAATGTTGGATGTTATGAATGTGTGCAGGGATTCCTAAGTAGAATTAGTTTTAAACTATTTAAAGTGTGATTGTTTAACGCATTATTACAGTGTTTACATGAGTTGGGAATATACTGTTGTATTTGGTTTCATTTATATATGTTTTGACTCTGTAGCATAGGATCTAGGCACCGATCTCTTAGAACTATTGTCTTGATACAGCTCCTTGATCATCAATATTGAAAATCAAAGTGAAATTCCATTTCTATCTTAAGTTATGATTATAATGTTATTCCAATGTTCTCCCAAAAGAAAGTTGTAATTAAAGCTTGAGAATCTAGTCCATTATTTTAGGATATCAATAATTCTGTAGGCATTTTAGAGGTTTACAATATATCTGTTAGGAATAGTATTTGAGTTAAATAGTATCAGATCTTAAATAAATACTAGTTTTAAAGGGTACACCTGCCTAGGTTTTGTAGAGCCTAAAGTGCAGAGAAAAAGGATTCAATCCACTTTTCTTGTTTGTTGTCCAATTCCTCAAGGCAAATCAATCATTAGAATCGGCTATTCTTTAGATTGCCCTTTTGAGATTAAGTTAGGAATTTAAAAAAACCAACACACACTACTTGAGACTATCAACAATGTAAATAAAGGACCCAGGTGACAGAGATAACTTGACCATTCAATCTCTAAATAAGGATCGGTTCCCTATTTTTTAGGCTTACGATGAAACTTTTAGGAAAAGGGCTAAGAACATGAAAAGGAAATGAACTAAACATTAAAACAGTGAAAGGCCATAAGTCAAAAGGGGGGTTCTCCTACAATCGGAATGTAAGGTGATAACTCATGATAACATAGTCAATAAGGATCCACATAAATGATAGATGACAAGAAATATTGCATAGACAAGGTATAATGACTCAAGATAACAAAATCACAACTTCACTAACTAGGGTCATGATATTACTTATGAATGAAAATGCATGATACATGTATAATCTAGAGACACAATCATAAAGGTTGCTTATATCCAACTACAAGGGAAAAGGAGAAAACCTTCCTTTCTTCACATTAGGCCCAAGCTTGGCTCAGCTATAAAAATAGAAAAGCTCTCTCTTTTTCTTTTTACAAAAATATCTCTTTATAGTACAAAAGAAAAATATCGCCCCTTAAGGGAGAAGCTGACATTAAAGAAAGGAAATAAATGGGGGGCACACAATCTTTAACGAAATCCTTTTCCATTAATTCTCTTACGTGCTTAATGAAGATTTGGCACACTTTGATTATTTCCTTTTCATAGAAAATAATGGCCATTACTTTAGTGATAGAGGGAGGAGTTCCTTTTTACTATATATCTTGTCTACAAAAAACCTCCCTTTTCTTTGACATAGGACTCTTATTTTTTAATTAATGTCATGGGCAATCGGATGGGCAGATGATCTGGAAGATCATGGGGCTGGAGGGGTTTTAAAACTTAGCTCTCAAATCCTTGTTCTCAAACACCTGCAATAATGCCACATAGCCATTACTTTTACTACCACTATTGCTTGGGCCCCACTTTATAAAAACCTTTTCTTTGTTGATGATGTCATTCATCCCAGCATTGAGTTGGGATAATGATGCTCTTTCAAAACTTCCTTTGCATTTGGTGACATATGATTCCTGCCAGTCGTGCGATGAACATTATCAAAGTTGATCTAACAACTAATGGTAAAGCGACTCCTTATCCAATCACATGAGTACTAAACACTTGTGCAATCATCCTAACAAGAAAGAAAAGTCCAAAGGAAAGAAGTGTGAAATACAAGCAAATGGAAAATATGAACCATCATAAGCTTGGAACATTTCCTTGAGAATAACAAAGAAAGACTGAAATGATATTTTAGTTGCCTGTAGTGGAAAATCCACTACAGTAGGAGAAGGTGACTATCGTTCAGCAAACAACCCGAGGTTAGGAGGTGGATGAATGAAGGGAACCATGTAGGTTGGATGGAAGGGGATGAGTACTCATAGATGAGGGAGGGTTGATGCTACACATGACACCTATTTGCTAGATTTTCATCATGGTACTTGCCTAAGGTGCCATAGAAATGGTTTTCACCATTAGACGAAATTATTTCTCTTTACTTTTTTATTTTTTATTTTTTGTATTTTTTGATAATTTTTTATTTTTATTTTATTTTTTGAATATTTGACAATGGGTGAAACATCCTTAAGCATGAAATTTCTTGAGATGCACAATATTCATAGGCTCATCCAATTCTTGGCCATATAAAGTAGCTAGCTTGTATGCTCCTAATCCATATTTGGCAATGATTATGTATGGGCCCAAACAATTTGGCCTGAACTTGCCCTTATTGTCCTAGTTCTAATTGGTACTCTTCTAGTTCTCCTTGAGGTTCAAATTCTTTGGTGCAAATGTACTTGTTGTAACTACGGTGTAGCCATATTTGATAAACTTTGAGGTGATTCAATACATTGAGTTTGTGTTCATCCAAAAGTTCAAGCTCATGTAGTTGTGCCACTCAGTATTCTTCATTTGTAATGAGATCATGTAAAGAAATGCATAGCGATGGTAGCTTGACCTCAAATGGCAAGATGGCTTCAACGCTAAATACAAGGGAATATAGAGATGCATCTATAGGGGTGCAAATATTGGTGTGATATGCCTATAGGATGCAATTTAGATGAAGGTGCTAGTCATGACCAACAAAATTGATGATTTTCTTAAGAAATTTAGTGAGGGTTTTATTTGACACCTCATCTTGGTTGTTACCTTTTGGTTAATAGGGAGTGGACCACTTGTGTTTAGTGTGGAATTGGTTGCAAAGTGCATGCACTTTGTAGTTTTTGAAGGACTTGTCATTGTTGGTGATGATGGCAGAGGGAATACCGTAATGATAAATGATGTGATGGAGGATGGACTTGGAAATTTGGTCTCCAATGGTGCAGGTAAGTAGAATAACTTCAACCAACTTGGTTAAATATTCAATGGTCATAATGGTGAACTTGTGTCCACTAGAGGAAGATGAGTTTATCTTGTTAATGTGGTCAAGGCCCCATGTAGATAATGGACATGGTGTAGTAATTGGTTGGAGAGCTTTTGATGGTGCATGATTTAAGTCCCCATGCTTCTGGAAAGTAACATAATTTTTGACATACTCACATGCATCTGATTCCATTGTAGGCCAATAGTATCCTATTCAGAGACATTTTTTGACTAAGGTCATACCACTGGTGTGAGCACCACAAATACCATTATGTACCTCTTGGGTCACGAGCACAGCTTCATCTAAGTTAAGATATCTAAGTAAGGTACCGTCATAGCTCCTACAATAGAGTGTTCCACTTGGTGGTACCCACTTAGGATTAGGGTTTTAAATTTATCTTATAAATGCTTGTTTTCATTTTTTCCTTATAACCTAAAATTTCCTATAGTCTCCTTTCACTTTATATTCTATTCTCTTGTTGATCACCTATCCTAGGTTCCTGGTTACCTAAGTTATAACTTTGAGCCTTCTAAACCATGAAGTGATAAGCCCTTTTATCCCTAGTGTTACTGCTTGTGGCCTGCCACAGTAAAAAGGTTTAAGCCTAGGTCTTATAGGGCCTGAGAGTATCATGTGGTTGCTTGTCACAATGTCACAATGCGTCATCAGTGGCATCACCCTACCCCTATGCGGCTACGATAATGTTCTAGATGTCAATTAAATGTGGCTTACAACCATTTAATTGAAGTTTCCAGTCGATGATTCAAGGACAACCAGGTATCGTGATGAGAAGAAATCTGCAGAAGGGACGAGAATCTAATGGTCCTGCGAGCACACATGAAGAATTTGTCAAAGGAAAATATTTTCCGTATGGTGCGATAGGGCGACACGATGAGATGCATGGATGGCTTAGCGCATGCACGCACGACTCAGAGCTAGTGGCCCATCTTTGGCTATGATGCCACGAGATGGCGCCACATGGCAGGATCCAATGGAAAAAGGAAAAGTCTGTGAAGCAAAGGTCTCATGCATGGAATGATCTCAGTGGCAGAGGACTTTTCAACGATGTCGATATAGAATTTCAAGGTATGACAGAGCCTAGCAGCCATCGATTTGGCGAAGGACAGGCCCAAATCAATGGCTAAAATTAAAAATTGGAGCAATTGTCTGTTGGGATATTTCCCACCTTCCTCCATACTGAAGTAAATGAATCTGCTGCATAGTTATGGAAAAAACATCATGTTCTCTCATCTGATTGAGGTGAAAGCTGCTTAATCAGTAGATTTTTTAGGATTTACGTCAAAATATCTGACTGCTTCAGTGACTGAATTCAATGAAGTTTGAATTGTTTAATTAAAAATATGTAAGGATGTGATCTTTCATTTAGGGAGTCTGTCAAAATGTAGATGGCCAGTAGCTTGTTACTTCCCTTAAAAAGGAATCCATGGCCATTCTATAGAGGAGTTTTTGGGGGGTCTTTTCTTTCTGACTTTGAATATAAGGTATTCACGCCTTGGAGGTCATTTTCTTGCAAATTTGGTTCCCTATCTAGATATAGAGGTATCTCCTATTTGTAGATGATAAATCACCGTATGATAATCTTCTATTCAGATTGAGTAAAATGAGAAATACTTAGCGTGTGTGTTGTTTATGATTGTCTCCTTCAATGTTATTGTTTTCTTTTGAACAAGGTTATCAAGGATTTCTGAGTTCATCGATGTGCATATGTTGCATTGTATGTCTGATTTTTTGCATCTACTCAAGGAGAAGATTAAATTTGATTTAGATTAGATATAGGGAAGAGTGGGTAATGTTGAAGAATTTGTAAGGTATGATCATAAATAATACTCTTTCTGGGATGTATTGTTGTTAGGTAGTAATATCACATGTTGAGTCGTCTGAATATGAAGTCCTGGTTGTCATAGGGAGACATCTACCTTTGTAGGCTTGACTCTGTTACCCTAATAAGGCACTGGTTTGAGAATTTGTCTATCCAAGCGGTCTAGGAAAGTCCCATAACTCCAAAATATAAATTATTTCATAATCTCCACCGATTAGTTCGTAGGAGTAGGATTATGACCCTGCATGCTCTCATTCTCAACCAATGCGATAGACCAAGAACATTTCCAGTCTGGGGATTCATCCAACAAATCTTGGCCCATATATGAGAGCATTCTGCCTGATATTGGAAAGCCAAATCTTTTTGTTTTGATTGAGTCAAAGACAAATCTTTTGTTGTAGGGATAACCCCCTAGATGTGGTAGAACCTAAAGTAAATGGGAGGAATGTGCAAACAACCTCCCATCCTTGTTGGCTGAATCCATTTGAACTTGAGCATAGGAAGTGGCAAACCCTTTGCTAATTTGGGAACTAACAAAACTAGCGACTCCGCTGGGGAAGATTGTCAAAATTTGTTTTGGAGTCTCTGAATACTAGTGCTATCCTATGTAGAGTTGGTACATGAACAATCATTTATCATTCCCTTTGGAGGGTGGTGACTCTACTTATTGTCTTTGCAGCATGATCAAAGAAAGATTATGTGCTACTCTGCTAGTGTGGTGAATCCAAAAAATAAATATGTTTGCTTAATGTTTTGTCCTCCATGAAGAGGTGGTGATTCTATTGATTGAACCTGCCTGAAGATGCAATGTATTTCTAGGTATTCCATCTTTGCACTCAAAATGATTAGAATAGAGCAACAACCATGGTCTTGTTCTCAAAAAAGGCCATTTTTATTGAAAGGTACAAAGCCCTGAATTTCAAAAGAATTAGTGGTTCAATACCCAAATGATATCCCCATTAAAATTAGAAAGTGTTTACCAAAGTATAGTGGACAAAATTCTGAGTCTGCAAACAAACATCTGCAAAATTTTTGTGATTTGATTGATGATTTTGAGGTAGAGGCTGAAGATGTTGTAATGAAGCTCTTTGTTTAGTCATTAAAGAATGATTCTAGGGTCTGGTTTTTAGACTTGCCTGTGTGTTCAGTTTCTTCATGGTTAGAATTAGAAGGTGCATTCCTAGAGTAGTTTGGTGAAAGAACTAACGTGGCTTCATTGATCATAAAATTCATGAATATTCAATGGAGGGATGATGAACTGGTTCCAACCTTTAATCTAAGGTTTACTAAATTACTCAAGCATATTCTTGAATACATGAGGCCTAATGATGCACTGTGATTGACAATTTATCTAGCTGCATATGATGAAGAAATGAGTTATCTAATAAGAGATAAGGAACCGGCCACACTTCACCAAGCTTATAAATTAGCTATGGAGATTGAAAATCATCAAAAATATGGAATGTCAATAGGGTTCATGACTGCAAGTTTTAAAAAAGCTATATTTTTGAATACTCAGTGCAGTCATGATTTGATGCATGAAGAAGTTGTTGCAAAAAATAAGGGCACATCCTACAGTGAGGAAGGCAAGGATCCTAGACAGCCTCTGGAAGAGAAAGTTACAGACATAGAATGCCTTTCAAATGATGAAATAAAAGATGTATGAGGATGCATCCTGTAGTAATAGGCATATCCTTGCTGATCATGAATATCTATATGAGGTGGATATGCATATCTTCACTCTAAATACAGAGGGCATTAACTCAAGGAGTGGCAAGGAGTGTGAATATTCAGATCCATGCCTTTTAGATGATGACATATATTTGAAGGTTGAATATGAGTGCTTCCTTGAGGTCAATGCCCTCCTCTACAATGTAGATGTTGAAATGTTTGATTACCAGTGCATTGATGGAGAGGGAAATTAGGATCGTTATTTAGATGTGAATAAACCTGTTACAGATGTTCATATTTATGGGGATGGTACTGACTGTAACAGAAACCATAGAGCTGCTGATGGTGGGCTAAATTTGAGTTTTTTATGCCTTCTCTTTAGATATTCTAGGTAGAATTTGATGATGAATCTAATGAGCACAAGGATGATGGATATTTGGATGTTTCTAAAAATGTATATGATTATGAAATATTGCTTATACCTGAATATTGCTTGTTCAGCACAGAGGAGTTTGAAAAAGAGCAAATTTCAGATGTGGATTTAAATGTTTCATATGAGTCCATTACTTTCCTAGAAAAAAACTAAAGACTCATACAATGGGGATAATCTAAAGCTATGGATAGCAGAAGCAAATGAATCCTATTGTAGATTTGAGGAGGCCAAAGATGAAAAGAGCAGAAGCACAACTGACCGTAAGAATGAATGTTGCAAATAGCTTAATGTTTTCAGGCTTTGCTTGAAGAAATAAGAAGAAAATAGGATATTTGACAAGGGGAAGTACTAGTTCTTCCTTTTTGGTGGCCCGAGGCCACCAAGTGAAATTTAACAGTGTGATTTGTGGTGTAGGTTGGTGTAGCTTGACTCCATAGCCCAATGGACAGGGCACTTGGTCTACATCCTAGAAATCTGAGGTTCTCGCCATGCCTGCAATAGGCATGCATCCCCAAGCCAGAGCCAATGGTGGTACCCACCTAGGATTAGGGTTTTAAGTTTATCTTATAAATGTGTGTTTTCATTTTTTCCTTAGAACTTGAAATTTCCTACAGTCCCCTTTCACTTTATGTTCTATTCTCTTGTTGACCGCCTGTCCTAGGTTCTCGATTGCCTAAGTTATAACTTTGAGCCTTCTAAACCATTAAGTGATTGACCCTTTCTCCCTAGTGTTACCGCTTGTGGCCTATCACAGTAAAAAGGTTTAAGCCTAGGTCTTGTGGGGCCTGAGAGTGCATGTGGTTGCTTGTAATAGCATGTCATCAGTGACATCACCCTACCCCTACGCAGTTGGGATAATGTGCCAGATGTCGATTAAATGTGGCTTACAACCATTTAATTGAAGTTTGTAGTTAATGATTCAAGGACTACTAGGTGTTATGATGAGAATAAATTTGTAGAAGGGCCAAGAATCTAATGGTCACGTGAACGCACATGAAAAATCAGTCAAAGGAAAATATTCGCCGCATAGGTCCGACAAGGTGACACATGCCCAGATCTTCATCAAGGAAGCATAGAACAAATGTATATGAGACGTGTGGATGGCTTAGCACATGTGCACATAGCTTAGAGGTGGTGGCCCATCTCTGGCTACGATGCCACGTAATGGTGCCACGTGGAAGGATCTGATGGAAAAAGAAAAAGTCTGTGAAGCAAAGGTATCATGCATGGCGCAATCTTAGTGGCAAAGGACTTTTCAATGATGCCAACATAGAATTTTAAGGTATGATGGAGCCTAGCAGTCATTGATTCGATGAAGGATAGGCCCAGATCAACGGCTGAAATTAAAAACTGGAGCGGTTGTCTGTCAGCATATTTCCTGCCTTCCTCCATACCGAAGTAAATGAATGTACTGCACAGTTAGGGAAAAAACATCATGTTCTCTCATCCAATCGAGGTGAAAGCTGCTTAACTGATAGATTTTCTAGGATTTTCATCAAAAGATCTAACTACTTCAGCGACTTAATTCAATGAAGATCGAATTGTTTAATTGAAAATATGTAAGGATGTGATCTTTCATTTAGGGAGTCTATTAGAAGGTAGATGGCCAATAGCTTGTTGCTTCCCTTAAAAAGGAATCCATGGCCATTCTACAAAGGAGTTTTTGGGGGGTCTTTTCTTTCTGACTTTGAATATAAGGTATTCACATCTTGGAGGTCATTTTCTTGCTGATTTGGTTCCTTGTCTGGATATAGAGGTATCTCATGTTTGTAGATGATAAATTCTCGTATGATAATCTTTTACTCAGATTGAGTAAAATGAGAAACACTTAGCATGCATGTTGTTTATGATTGTCTCCTTCAATGTTATTGTTTTCTTTTGAACAAGGTTATTAAGGATTTCTAAGTTCATCGATGTGCATATGTTGCATTGTATGTCTATTTTTTTGCATCTGCTCAAGGAGAAGATTAAATTTGCTTCAGATCAGATATAGGGAAGAGTGGGTAATGTCAAAGGATTTGTAAGGTATGGTCATAGATAATACTATTTCTGGGACATATTGTTGTTAGGCAGTAATATCACATTTTGAGTTCTCTAAATTTGAAGTCCTGGTTGTCATAGAGAGACATCTACCTTTGTAGGCTTAACGATGTTACCATAATAAGGCATTGGTCTAAGATTTTGTCTATCCAAGGGGTCTAGGAAAGTCCAATAACTCCAAAATACAAATTATTTCTTAATCTCCACCTATTAGTTTGTAGGAGTAGAATTAGGACCCTGCATGCTCTCATTCTCAACCAGTGTGTGATAGCCCAAGAACATTGTCAATCTAGGGATTCATCCAACAAATCTTGGCCCATACATGAGAGCATTCTGCCTGATATTGAAAAGATAAATATTTTTGTTTTGAGTGAGTTGAAGACAAATATTTTGTTGTAGGGATACCCCCCTAGGTGTGGCAAAACCTAAAGTAAAGGGGAGGCATGTACAAACAACCTCTCATCTTTGTTGGCCAAATCTGTTTGAACTTGAGCATAGGAATTGTTGGAAATAAGGTGGATAACTGAGAGGGGGGGTGAATTAGTTATCCTTAAATTTTACTTTCTTTTCTTATCTCAATATTCAATGGTATATCAAAACATGAAAGCATAACCAATTATAAGAATAGAAGTGAAATTAACACACACAACATAAGGATTTTACGTGAAAACCCTATTAAGGGAAAAACCACAGGGTGACTAACCAGAGATTGTATTCTCTCTTAAAAGAATAGAAGAATACAAAATGGCACTTACTAATTAGGGCTCACTGCCTAAGCACACTGCTCACAAGAGGCCCACTACCTACAAGAGACTCACTGTCTACAAATGCTTACAAATGATACCAAAGTGTTCAAACTGATGAACAACATCCATACATGCAAGAATTTAGTTCTGGTTAGGCACTATATACTGATCTGGCACATTTCATTCTTTCTCTACTTAATATCACTCTTTAGTCATATTCTGAATTCAGATCTTTGTTTTCACACTTCTTCCTGTATATTCTTCTACTTCTCCATACACACTTATGTATTACAATCTTGAATCCATCGAGTGTATATATATATCCACATCAAGGATTTCCAACAAATTCATAGTCAGCAACAAGAACACTTGAGATATTTGTAAGTTTTTGCTTTGTCAGTTGAATCCTTGCTTGGTTGATGATGTGCATCAAAAACTTAGACAAAGAAGTCATTAATCATGTCAGCCAATAATGTATAATGCCACAAATTTTTTGATCAACACCTTTCATACATCTAGATTGAAGTCTGGTACTCTATCGGTCAGTTCTTCCTCTATCTACCCTGTTTGACTGGAACCCATCACACAGAAGCTCATATCTTTTTCATGCTTTATCACAAAGGTTAAATCTCTGGAATACAATAGTCATGATACCCTTCTTGACTTGTCCAAGTCCACAGCTTACTGAGTTACACCATCTTAGAGATTCGGACCTAATTGTTAGACCATGTTACATACTCTATTCTAGTCCACCAGACCAAAACAATCTTCACTCTAACTTCTGGTATAGACATATTATGTACTATGGATGTGTAGAATCAACTTTGTTGCCATCGATGACAACACTTATGAAGCCACACAATGTCTCTTGCCAAGATTCTCCCCCTTTGGCATTGATGGCAACATGTAGTGAAAAATGGCTAAGTGTTGCAGTAACTCCCCCTTTGTTTGTGCTATGTTTCTTTATACTATTTGGCTAGTGCTCCCCCTTTGCTAAATTCCTCATTTTTCACTACTCTTTACTCCCCCTTTGACATCAATGGAAAAGGGTGGAATCCACATACAAAATTGTGCAAAAACTGTTATATACATGGCCACATATGTATATACAAATCATATGTTGTACTTACATATACTTAAGTATATCCACAAAGGTTGTCTATAACTGTACAATATTTGTGGCCCAACTCCTCTTCATTCTATCTAAAATGGAGATGTGTCCACTTATCAAAAATTCATATGCTTTTGCCCTTTTCAAATCTGTTGGATTGCTGGCCCGGGCTGTACTTTGAGCATCTGTTAGAGCATCATGCAATACCTCTAACTTAGGGAGGATTATTCCCCTAAGTTCACCCATTCTATCCATCAAATTCCTCTTCTCCTTAACCAATTTCTTTAGCTCATTTATGATAACAACTGTTTGACATTCTTGATTTACCAAAGAGATGGTAAGAGGATCAAAATTCTGAGACAGGCTTAACAACTTTTCTTCTTGTTCTTTCATCTTCTTTTCAATGTCCTCTGAAACTTTAGGCCAAGATAAACAAAATTTATATATCTCCTCCATCCTTAAGAGCATTGAAAATGCTCTTTATTCCAATGCCTAAGGTTCTTCTATCATTGTTAATTAGTCCTTGTACCTCACTGAACCTTTTTTCACAGAACTCTTTCTGAACCTTAGTTTTTGCCAATTTTTCTACATATTCAAAGTGAGAATTGACATAATTAACCAAGTTTTTCAAGTTACTGGACAGAGAGGCAGATGCATCCTTTTGATATGTAGGCATGATCTTCTCTAGTACACCTGATGCAATATTCAACAGTTCACTATCCTCCATGTGTGATTTTAGAAGTTTCTCTTTTTCTTTGGCCTGAGCAAAAGATGCTATTTTCATTATCTGAACCATAGAGAGAGAGCCCAAATTCAGTGGCCCTTGAATCAACTCAGGTTCATCCAGCTCCATCATTTCTTTGTCCAAGAAATTTTGTACTATCTCTGCAATGTCTCTTGCTGGTGATTCAGACTTCTTTCCTTTAGAGATATCAGGACTGACTGGTTTGGATAAGTCATCACCAACATTTTCTTCTCATTCTTCTTTTTTTACCTTATCCTCTTCCTCTTGATTCTCCTTCTCTTCTCTTCTTCCTTCCCCTTCTTCTTTAGTGCCCAGAATATTTGTCTTGGCAACTGTGGGATCTGGAGGAGTGTCATTACTAGAGTTTACAGCTTTGTGAACTTCCTCTTCTAAAATAGAGGAGTCTAAGTCCTCAGATTTCTCTTCATCTATTTTCTTTAATCCTTTGACATCCTTGTCAAAGAATTCTTCATTGATTACTTTTAATCCTTCAACATCCATGGTAGAAGGCCCTTCATCTATTTCCTCTACAATGGGGAGATTAAATCTCTTCAAGGCATTCCAGAGAATTTCTTTTGTTTCATTTGCTTTTTGATCAGTTTCTCCAAGCATGAGCTTATTCATTCTTTCCTTGCTTCAGAACTCATCATTACTATCCTTAAAAACCATGTTCATTTGCTTTGGAGTGATAGAAGGACATAGTTGTATCACTATCTGCTCCTAGATCTCCAAGTCTTTTGCCTTGGCATTCTCTTTTCTCAACTCTAGTACTTCTTCTAGGCTTTTAGGAATTAGTGAAATTATTTCAATGAAGGCTTTGTTGTAGATGTTCAAATACCTAATAGTTGCCTCTTCAAGAATTCTCTTATCTGCATCATTGTATTCATCATAAAATTCTATCACTGGTTGCAGGTTTCCATCTATAGTGATGGCTTTTATGATGTCTTCAATTAATAGAGTGGTTTTTTCAACAAATTCCTCTATTTTCTCTCCCTTATTTATGCTATCAGATGACTTCCTAGACATTCTTTTCTTCTTCATTTTCCTGATTTCCTCATCTGATTCTATTTCTTCATCATCCTTTTGGCTCATATATGTCCTTGTGGTTTTGGTCTCCATTCTCTTTTCTCCTTTCCCGGATGGCTTGACTTCTAGTTGTTGATAACTGAGAGGGGGGGGTGAATCAGTTATCCTAATTATTTCTTCTTTTGAACTTTCTTATTAATCAATGCAACATTGAATCAAACAAACAAACATTACCATGAAATGAAAAACACATGACACAGTATTTTTGACATGGAAACCCTGTTAAGGGAGAAAACCACGGGGTGATTAACCCAAAGATTATTCTCTGTTAGAAGAATAAGGAATTACAAAATGGCACTTGCCAATTAGGGCTCACTGCCCGAGCACACTGCTCACAAAGAGGCACACTGCCTACAAGGAGACACACTGTCTACAAAAGAATGTTATACAATACTTGAACTGATTGGAAGCATCTACATATGCTGGAGTTCAGTTCCGGTTAGGCTCAGTACACTGATCTGCTGCACTTCATCTTTCCTCTGCTCTTTATTCTTCTTTCCTTTCACATACCGGATCTTTCTTACTACTTCTACTCTATTCTACACTTATTCGCATACAACATACCACAACACACTTCTCACAACAAAATCCATCCTCTATATATATCCGCACTAGTGATTTCATTATCTTTTTAGTCAGCACCCGGAATAGTCTATCTTCTCACAAACTCTGTTCTGTCGCTGAATCCTTGCATATCAAGTAATGTGGATCAAGCATATACTTGTAGATATCATTAATCATGTCGGCCAAACATGATTCATGCCTTCACAACCTTTACCATCAACAGTAACACATCCGGAAAATAGTCTGATGTTCTGTCAGTCAGTTCTTCCTCTGTTCTCACTGTCACTCAGGAATCTGGTACTCAGCTATTCATATCTTTTTCTTTGTCCATCACCGGAGGCTAAATCCTTGGAATATACTACTCAAGGTGGTCCTCTTGACTTCCCCAAATCCGCACTGCACCAAGACACTTCCTCTGAGAGATCCGGACCAATCTGTCGGACCTTGCCACATGCTCTGTTCTTGTTCACCAGACCACAACAGTTCTTCATCCTGTCTTCCGGTAGAGGCACGCCATGACTTGCGGATATGTGGGATGACCTTTGTTGCCATCAATGATAACAACCATGAATCCATATAGTGTCTCTTGCCAACAATCTCCCCCTTTGCCATTGATGGCAACACTTAGTGAAAAATGACTAAGTGTTTACACTATGCTCCCCATTTGCTGATGCTCTATCTTTATATACAATTTCCGGAACTCCCCCTTAGTTGGATTCCTCATTTTTCACTGCTCCTCACTCCCCCTTTGACATCAATGGCAAAGGGTAGGGTCCGCACACCAAAATTTTCAAAAATTTTCTATACATAGCCGCATATTTACATACTCACATATACTGAAGAATGTCTGCAAAAGATGTCTTCAGTTGGATCAGTTCTGTAGCCCAACTTTGCTTCATTCTATCCAAAATTTAAATGTGACCACTCAACAAAAATGCAAATGCATCTCCCCTTTTTAGATCTTTCGGATCACTTGTCTGGGCTGTGATTTGAGCTTCTGCTATGGCCTCATGCATGGCCTCTAGCTTAGGGACAATTAACCCCCTGAGCTCACTCAACCTGCTTATTCTATTTTTCCTTTCCTTCTCCAGTTTCTTGATTTCACTCAAGACTACAATAGTCTGACATTCTTGATTTGTTATAGAGGAAGAAAGAGGATCAAAACTTTGAGACAAGCTTAGTAGTGTGTCCTCTTGTGCTTTTATTTTCTTCTCAATGTCCACTGTTACCTTGGACCAGGAGATACAAAATTTGTATATTTCACCGCCATCCTTAAGAGTATTTTCTAAGCTCTTTATCCCAATGTTCATGTTTCTCCTATCATTAATGATCAAACCCTGAACCTCGGAGAACCTTTTATCCAAAAACTCCTTCTGGACCTTTTCTTCAGCTGATTTTTCTAGAGATTCAAAATGTGTACTAACACTGCTGACTAAGGTTTTGAGATTACCGGAAGAGGAGGCTGTGGGATCCTTCTGAAAAGATGGCATGATCTTTTCCAGCACTCCAGATGCTACCTCCATAAGCTCACAGTCTTCCATGTGAGATTTCAGTAGTTTCTCTGTGAGTTTCTCATTTGCAAATGAGGCTATTTTCATTGTTTGCACCGGTGACAAAGAGTCAAAATCTAATGGTCCTTTTAGCAGGTCCGGTTCATCAATTTCTATAGTGGCTTTTGTCAAGAATTCTTGAACAGTTTGTGCAGTGTCTCTTGCTGGAGACAGATGTTTCTTCTCTTCTGCAGTTTTGTCCTTTGGAATCTTTTCTCATTCCTTACTCTTACCACTTTCAGTTGTGGTTTTCTTTGTTGAGGCCTTCTCTTTCTCTGCATCCTTGGTGCTGTCAACCTCTTTTTCTTTAACTGCTGCTTCTTTCTCCTGTAGTTTCTCTTCTTCTTGAGATCCGGAGACTATAGGGGAAACCGGAGGAGAGATGTTAGTCTGTTCAAGGGCCACTTCTTCCGGAGCAGATGATTCCAAGTCCACAGCTGTTTCTGCACCTAAGTCCTCTACAACAGGAAGATTAAACCTTTTGAAGGTTTTCTAGAGAATCTCTTCAGTGTCCTTGGCTACCTTGTCGGTCTCACCAAGCATAAGTTGATTCATCCTTGCTTTGCTCCTGAATTCATCCTTGCAGTCTTTGAATACCATGTTCATTGTTTTGTGATCAATTGAAGGATATAGCTGAATAGCTATCTGTTCCCTGATCTCAAGGTCTTTTGCCATGGCATTGTTCTTTCTTATTTCTAGTTCCTTCTCTAGACTCTTAGGAATTTCAGAGATAATCTCAATAAAAGCTTTATTGTAAATGTTCAGGTACTTGATTGTAGCTTCCTGCAGGATCTTTTGATCTGCCTCATTGTAGTCATCATAGAATTCAGCTACTGGTTGAAGGTTCCCATCCACAGTGACTGATTTGACTACACTGTCTAGGGATAGAGTGGGCTTTTCAGCAAATTCCTCTGCCATTTCTTCCTTGTCTTGGGCTGTGGAGGGTTTCCCAGATCCTTTCTTCTTCTGCTTCTTTATTTCTTTTACTCCCTCATCTGACTCAGTTTCCTCTTCATCCTTTTGGCTTTCATAAGCCCTTGTGGCTTTTGTCTTAGATCTTTTACCGGATGCCTGGACTTCCGGTTTTGAACTTTTGGTTGTGGGAGGTGCAGATCTTTTTGATGATCTGGTCTGGGTGGAAGTTTCAACTGGAACACTTTCTTTACTTTTCTTTTCTGCCTCTTTCTTTTCTTCCTCAGCCTTTCTCCTCTTTTCCCGGTTGGCATCAAGTGCCTCCTTTGGAATGCCTAGGCCTTGAGCAATATTCTCTACTTCTTTTCTCACCTTCCTTTTGATTTCCGGTTCTCGGAGTTCAACATGAATTTTGATACTTAGTTCCTCAAATGTTCCAAACCTTTCTGCCTTTGGATCTTTGGGCTGACTTAGCATGTGTTAAACATGCAGTTCCACTATCTGTTCATCCACTTCATACCCCATGGGCATGATCCATACAGTTCTTGGTTCTACTGCCTCCATTAGACACTGATCTGTTTCTACCATGAAGCATACTGTGTCTTTGTACTTTTTAACAAGGGATTGGGGTATTCTTTCTCTTGCATGCATCATGCTTTGGAAGTTCTTGAAATATCCCCATAGAGCTGTATTTCTTGCTTTAGCATCCCCAAGTCCATGCAAATAGTCTCTGATTTGGATGGCAACCGGTCTGTCATTCTGCCATATCCATCCACTGGATCTGGGAAGTTCATTCATGTAGTAAAAGAAGAGACAAAGGATCAGATTGCCATACTTGAAGGAGTTTTTCTTGTCCTTCTTAATCTTCTGCAGATTTTCAAAAAGTTGGTTTACAAGAAGCTCACACAAGTCATAGTCTGCATTCTCCTTTAACATTTGATAAGCTGTGTAGATTGCAGTTCCCGGTACTGAATTTTCCCTACTGGAGTGATAGATTTTGTAACTAATTATCATAGATACAAATTTGACATCCGGTTCAGTGATGTCATCAACTGTCATAGCTCTCTTGTCAAACTTGGATCCGGTTGCATCACTAACTGTCTGATTTTTGACAGACTTGAGAACAGGTAATCCACCGGATGAGTGCAGACCGGTTACAGCCCTAATTGCATCTTTGGTGATCTTGAAGGGCTTGTTCAACCATAGGAAGTTGTCATGTACTCTACTTAGTACATACCGGACCCATTCATCTTCTTCAAAACAGGGGAAATGAATGCACTGTGCAAAGTGTTTGTCCCGGATGGCTTTGTACTGAGGTTTGATCTCAAAGGAGTCATCTATCAATTGTTTGTGATAGATATCCATCAGTTTTGATTCTCCAAAGTCTTCAAAATTTGCATGGATGTAAACCCTAATGTCCTCCGTATGTAATACACCATGCGGAACACTAGAGAAGGCTCCTAGTGGATCTACCTCCAAAGATTTGTATGGATGTTTCTTGAATGTGGGGCGAGGTCTATCAGAGATCTTAACTATATTCGGAGTAGCCATTCTTCAAAGATTTGCAGTGAGATAATGAAAACGGAGAATACCTTATGCGCCTTCGGTTTGCACGGAGTGGTTGGATTGATTTCTTTATGCAATGACTTCGGCAGGAGATCTTTGGTGTGCTTGATGAATCTTGTTGCAGAGCTCCACTTTTCGCTTCTTCTTGAGTGCAGAATGAGCAAATGATTTATGAGAAATCTCTTATATTGCTCTGCAAACCCTAATATCTGATGGCAATAAATGCTCGACCTATATTATTCTAGTTTGCCTTATTCGGATAACTTGAAGAACCGGATTAGTCCTGGTCTATGAACATCGTGCGGAACTTTCAATCATGAATAAATCGAGGTGACATATTACAAGAACATCCCAAACGTTCTATCCAGTCCGCAGAGAAAAATAATGTACTTCCAAATCTCTCCGGACCCTTTTGTAGTCCTCTGTCATTCCGGAGCATCTCCCAGAACAGGTCTTACTTAATCGATCACAACTTCTCTACATCTTCATGCGGACCTCTGAAATCTTGTCTGGATCATCTCAGGACTTATATCTTCAAACCCTTTACTCCGCATCTTTTGTCACATCCAGCACCACTTGATTTGCTGGGGGAACAGGATTTTCTTTGAGTCTCCCCCTGAGCTAGAGCTCACTTTCTAATTTCTGGAAGGAATATCAGCACCAGAATCTGGTGCGGATCCAGTTTCTGTGTTCTCTGAACTTTTCTTTACCCAAATCTTGCTCATCTGATTCCTAACTTCATCCGCATTCATCTTTTGTTTACCCTTGTCTTGATTCTGATTATACACCGGACCTCTTTTGTCTTGATTCTTGCTTCTGCAGACTTTAGCATTATGACCGGACCTATTACAGATTTGGCAAATAACATTTCTTTGCATATTTGACTGATAACCTCTTGATCTGCATTGATTAGCCATATGACCTACTCTATTGCATGTAAAGCATCTACCTTTGAATGATTTGTTTAGTTGCATATTTCTGCATTCATGAGACTTGTGTCCATACCTTTTGCAGTTAAAGCACTGTCCAGAGAAGGATGAATTAATCTAATTCATTCTCTTTCTGCACTGATTAGCTTTGTGACCAAAGTGGTTGCAGCTGTGGCAGTATCCATTGAAGGATGGATATCTTTGAGCATTGGGTTGTCTTACCGGAGATCTTCTAGGCCTATTCCTTGGATTTTCTGATCCAAAATTCTTTTGACCGGATCCGGAGCTTTCGCCTTTCTCATATCCCAAACCATACTTGTCATCTGTCCTCTTTTGACTTCCAAGAAGAACTTCAAGTTGAGCAGAACTTATCTTGAATTTCTCTTTATATTCATTTGCTGTTTGAAGGTCTCTTTTGAGAGAGACAATTTGATCCTCAAGTTTTTCTTCATTATCTTTGGCATCTTCAAGATCAGATTCAAGATGTCTGATAATTCTATCCATCTGATGGCATTCTTCTGATTTCTCCTTAAGAGATTGTCTTAGATTGTCTTCAGCTTTTCTTTTCTCTTCAATCTCTTGAGTAAACTTTATAACTCCTGATTCCATTTCATGTCTTACCATAATGACTTCTTTTGATAATTTTTCACATAACTTGGTTTTCTCAGTCAATTCTTCATTTGTATTGCTTTCTTCACTTTGTCTTGCCAATTGTTGGAGCAGCTCCTTTCTCTTTTTCATAGAGAGACTTAATTTGTCCTTTAATTCTCTCATGAATTCATCAGCCTGTTTGAGTCTTTCCTTTAATTCATTGACTTCAGAGTTTGACTGTTCAAGATCCTCAAGGGCAGTCTTGAGTTGCTCCTTTAAACCATATGCATCCATTTGAACTCCCAGATCTTCCTCAAGCTGTTAGGCTCTATTAGGAGGAAATTAGCTCTGATACCAATTGTTGATAACTGAGAGGGGGGGGTGAATCAGTTATCCTAATTATTTCTTCTTTTGAACTTTCTTATTAATCAATGCAGCATTGAATCAAACAAACAAACATTACCATGAAATGAAAAACACATGACACAGTATTTTTGACATGGAAACCCTGTTAAGGGAGAAAACCACGGGGTGATTAACCCAAAGATTATTCTCTGTTAGAAGAATAAGGAATTACAAAATGGCACTTGCCAATTAGGGCTCACTGCCCGAGCACACTGCTCACAAAGAGGCACACTGCCTACAAGGAGACACACTGTCTACAAAAGAATGTTATACAATACTTGAACTGATTGGAAGCATCTACATATGCTGGAGTTCAGTTCCGGTTAGGCTCAGTACACTGATCTGCTGCACTTCATCTTTCCTCTGCTCTTTATTCTGCTTTCCTTTCACATACTGGATCTTTCTTACTGCTTCTACTCTATTCTGCACTTATTCACATACAACATACCACAACACACTTCTCACAACAAAATCCATCCTCTATATATATCCGCACTAGTGATTTCATTATCTTTTTAGTCGGCACCCGGAATAGTCTATCTTCTCACAAACTCTGTTCTGTCGGCTAAATCCTTGCATATCAAGTAATGTGGATCAAGCATATACTTGTAGATATCATTAATCATGTTGGCCAAACATGATTCATGCCTTCACAACCTTTACCATCAACAGTAACACATTCGGAAAATAGTCTGATGTTCTGTCAGTCAGTTCTTCCTCTGTTCTCACTATCACTCAGGAATCTGGTACTCAGCTATTCATATCTTTTTCTTTGTCCATCACCGGAGGCTAAATCCTTGGAATATACTACTCAAGGTGGTCCTCTTGACTTCCCCAAATCCGCACTGCACCAAGACACTTCCTCTGAGAGATCCGGACCAATCTGTCGGACCTTGCCACATGCTCTGTTCTTATTCACCGGACAACAACAGTTCTTCATCCTGTCTTCCGGTAGAGGCACGCCATGACTTGCAGATATGTGGGATGACCTTTGTTGCCATCAATGACAACAACCATGAATCCATATAGTGTCTCTTGCCAACACTAGTTTGGTAGTCTTTGAGCTTTTATGGGTGGCAGGAGCAGAACTCTTGGAAGATCTAGTCCAGGAGGAGGCTTGCACTGGAATGCTTTCTTTCTTTGTTTCTTGTCTTTCCTTTTCTGACTTCTCAATTTTCTCTCTATTTACATCTACTACCTCCTTTGATATGCCAAATCTTTTAGCAAATTCTTCAACTTCCTTTCTTACTTTTCTCTTTATCTCGAACTACCTTAATTCAACATGTATTTTTATGCTTAGCTCTTTAAAGGTGCCAAACCTTTCTACTTCAGTGTCTTTAGGTTGGCTCAACAAGTGTTGAACATGTACCTCCAAAATGTTTTCATCAACCTCATATCCCATGGACATTATCCACACAATTCTTGGCTCAACTACCTTTATTAGGCATTGATCAGTGTCAACCATGAAGCGGACTATGTCTTTGTATTTCTCAACTATTGACTATATTATTCTCTCTCTAGCATGCATTATGCTTTGGAAATTCTTGAAGTAACCCCAGAGAGCTCAGTTTTGGGCTTGAGCATCTCCAAGTCCGTACATGTAATCTCTAATTTGAATTGCAACTAGTTTATCATTTTTCCAGACCTAACCCTTTGATCCAGGTAGCTCATTCATATAGTAGAAAAATAGACACAATATTAGACTCCCATACTTGAAAGAGTTTTTCTTGTCTTTCTTGATCTTCTGCAAGTTTTCCATCAATTGACTTAGAAGAAGTTCACACAGATCATAATCTGCATCTTCCTTCATCATCTGATATGCAACATAGATTGCTATACTAGACACGGAATTTTCCCTACTTGAGTGGTAGATTTTGTAGCCGATTATCATTGAAGAAAACTTGACATCTGGATCCGTCATGTCATCTATAGTCATTGCTCTTTTGTCAAATTTTGATCCGGTGACTTCAATTACCATTTGGTTCTTTACAGATTTAAGTGCGGGTAACCCACCTGTTGAATGCAGTCTGGTCACATCCTTGATGGCATCTTTGGTTATCTTGAATGGCCTCATTAGCCACATAAAATTATCATGCATCCTACTTAGAACATACCGGAGCCAATCGTCTTTTGTAAAAGACGGAAAATGTATGCAATGTTTGAAGTGTTTGTCTCTTAGGGTCTTGAATTCAGGTCTGAGTTCAAAATTCTCATCTATTAACTATTTCTGATAGATGTCAGACAATTTTGTGTCTCCAAAATCTTTGATGTTTGCATGGATATAAACCGTAATATCTTCTACATGTAAGAGACTGTGCAGAACACTAGAATATGCTCCCAAGGGATCAACTTCTAGTGACTTATAAGGGTGTTTCTTGAATTTTGGTCTCAGCCTTTCAGAGATATTAACAACCATCAGAGTAGCCATTCTAGTAAAGAAAATTGGAGAGAATTTGCAGAAGTAAAATACCTTTTCACACCTTAGGGTTTTAAGTAGATGTCAGAGTGATTTCCTGTTTGAATTCAATCTTCAGCTTGAACTTGAGTTAACCTGTAGAATCTCTTCTTAGAGCTCTTCTTTCTTCTTTGTAAGTGCAAGTGTGTAAATAATGAGTGAAAAAACCTTTTATCCTTGCACAAAACCTAATTCCCTTTTGTAATAAATGTACAAACTTTTAAGTCATCCAATCACCCTACTTCTTAAGTGAGCTTTTCATGAATCGTCTTGCGGATCTTCAAACTAGTACCTTAGTGTGTTGATAATACCCAGGTGCCTTAAAGACTTTCTTTTGGATTCGCAGATCAGAGTATTGTATTTTCAGATCATACCAGATCAATTGTATTGCTATATTAATACTAGATGGTTGCTGGAACTGGATCTGTTCAAGTGGTCATAAACCTTGTGAAACTTCATGTGGACCTCTCACATTCTGACTAAAGGTTCTTTAGGGAATTTTATAGGAACCCTTTAATCTGCAACATCATATGTTCACTCAATGTGCCAAATTTAGGCACTTGCTAGCTGGCTAGGGGAAAAAGATTTTCTCTATAGCTCCCCCTGAGCTAGAGCTCACTTTTCAGTTTCTGGAAGGATTATCAGCACCGGATTCTGGTGCAGATCCATCTCCAATATTCATTGTACTCTTCTTTACCCAAATCTTGCTCATCTCCCTTTTAACTTCATCTACATTTACTTTACCTTTGCATTTATCTTGTTTCTGATCATGTTTTATCAGATCCCTTTCATCATGATTTCTGATTCTACAGAATTTGGCTATATGACTAGATTTATTGCAATTGTAACACACAACATTTCTTGGTTTATTTGGTTGATATCCTTTTGATCTGCACTGATTAGCCATATGCCCCATTCTATTGCATGTAAAGCATCTACCATTGAAAGAATTGATCATTTGCATATTTCTACATTCATGAGATTTGTGACCATACCTTTTGCAACTAAAACATTGACTGAAGAAGGATGAATAGTTTTGATTCATTATGTTCCTGCACTGAGTTTCTTTATAATCAAATTTGTTGCAATTCAAGCAATTTCTATTGAAAGATGGATATCTTTAGGCATTTGGTTGCCTTATCGGAGGTCTTCTAGGCCTATTTTTTTGACTTCCTGATCCAAAGTTTCTTTGACCAAATCCAGAGCTTTCACCTTTCTCATACCCCAAGCCATGCTTATCATCAACCCTCTTTTGACTTGCAAGAAGAACTTCAAGTTGGGCTGAGCTTATCTTAAATTTTTCTTTGTATTTAGATTGAAGATCTTGTTTAAGAGTGTCTATCTGGTTCTCAAGTTGTTCTTCATTGTCTCTAGCTTCTTAAAGATCAGATTCAAGATGCCTGATTATTCTATCCATTTTGTGGTAGTCCTCTATTTTCTCCCTGAGGGATTGTTTTAGGTTATCTTCAGTCTTTCTCTTCTCTTCAATTTCTTGGGTGAATTTCATAACCCCTGATTCCATTTCATGTCTTATCATAATGACTTCTTTTGACAATTTCTCACATAGCTTAGTTTTCTCATTCAGATCCTCATCAATATTATTGGCTTCATGCTGATTTGCTAATTTTTGAAGTAGTTCCTTTCTCTTTTTTTATAGAAATACTAAGTTTTTCTTTCAGCTCATTGATGAAATCATCAACTTCCTTAAGTCTTTCTCTCAAATTATTGACCTTAGAGTGGGATTGTTCAAGATCATCTAGGGCAGACTGAAGTTGTTCTTTCATACCATATGCATTCATTGAGATTCCCAGATCTTCCTCAAGCTATTAGGCTTGTTCAGAGGAAATTAGCTCTGATACCAATTGTTGGAAACAAGACATATGACTGAGAGGGGGGGTGAATCAGTTATTCTTAAATTTTACTTTTTTTTCTTATCTCAATATTCAATGGTATATCAAAACATGAAAGCATAAGAAATTATACGAACAGAAGTGAAATTTACACACACAACACAAGGATTTTACGTGGAAACCTTGTTAAGGGAAAAACCATAGGGTGAATAACCCAAGATTGTATTCTCTATTAAAAGAATAGAAGAGTACAAAATGGGACTTGCCAATTAGGGTTCACTGCCCGAGCACACTACTCACAAGAGGCCCACTGCCTACAAGAGACTCACTATCTACAAATGCTTACAGATGATACCAAAGTGTTCAAACTGATGAACAACATCCATACATGCAAGAATTCAGTTTCAGTTAGGCACTGTATACTGATCTAGCACATTTCATTTTTTCTCTGCTTAATATCACTCTTTAGTCATATTTTGAATTCAAATCTTTGTTTTCGCACTTCTTCCTGTATATTCTTCTACTTCTCCATACACACTTATGTCTTACAAGCTTAAATCCATCAAGTATATATATATATATATATATATATATATATATATATATCCGCATCAAGGATTTCCAACAACTTGATAGTCAGCAACAAGAACACTTGAGATATTTGCAAGTTTCTATTTTGTCAGCTAGATCCTTGCTTGGTTGATGATGGACATCAAAAAATTAGACATAGAAGTCATTAATCATGTCGGCCAATAATGTATAATGCCACAAATTGCTTGATCAACACCTTTCATACATCTGGATTGAAGTCTAGTATTATGTCAGTCAGTTCTTCCTCTGTCTACTCTGTCTGACTAGAACCCATCACTCAAAAGCTCATATCTTTTTTATGCTTTACCACAGAGGTTAAATCTATGGAATAGAATAGTCATGATACCCTTCTTGACTTGTCCAAGTCCACATCTTACTGACTTACACCATCTGAGATATTTGGACCTAATTGTCAGACCATGTTGCATACTCTGTTCTTGTCCACTGGACCAAAACAATCTTCACTTTGACTTCTGGTATAGACATATTATGTACTGCGGATGTGTAAAATAGAATTAGTTGCCATCAATGACAACACTTATGAAGCCACATAGTGTCTCTTGCCAACAGGAAGTGGCAAACCCTTTGCTGATTTGGGAACCAACACCACCAATGAGGGTTAAGCAAGAGGCTTGGTGAATGAGGGCTCTGTTGGAATTAGGCCAGACAACTGAGAGGGGGGTGAATCAGTTGTCCCACAAAATTAACCCTTTTCCTTTTTTATCTTCTTTCATAACTTACAAATAGATTAATGATGTAAACATTAAAGCATGAAACAATATCACATGAGCAGAAACACAATTAACACACTTGACACTAAGATTTTTAACGTGGAAACCCAGTTAAGGGAAAACCATGGTGGGGGTTAACCCACAAGATTCATACCCTATTAAAAGTACTTTAAAATGGGAAGGCTCTTGCCTTCGGGTGCACTACCTAGAGCTCACTACTCAAAAGAGGCTCACTGCCTATAGAATTTATGTTTAATACAAAAGGAATTAACTGAGAAATAACATCTTCTTCATGCTTGGTTTAGTCTAATTGAATGCTCATAAAACTTTTTCTCTTCTCCAAATAATTCTTCACTATCACTTCATCCTTTGTTGTTCTTGTTCCTCTACTCCTCTTCTTTGCTTTGCTTCTGATCCTTTCTTCGGATTTGATTATTTCGCTCAAGGATGATTTTCAACAACTCAACTACATGCCTTTACATGCTTCATCAACCTTGGAATAAACATCAAGGTCGGCACTACAAGTGTTTGACTTAATGTAAATCACTAAGCTATCAACCAAACATAACTGGGACTCAAATCTTCCTTTATCAACATGCCACACTCCATAGACATGCTCTTAGATCATCTACAATACGTTAGAATCATCTGATTGACCAAGACTGGGAAGAAGAACAACACCAAGAAGAAAAAATTCAACAACGAGCTCGGTCTTTAATGCAAACCTCCAACATAGCAAGCACATGATCCATAGACCTCCACAAGCACATTGAATTTAACAAAGACATCTGTACTCCTCCAAATTATCAGAATCACTTGCATCTTCTTCTGGAACTTCAAAAACACTATCTTCCACGACTGTCACACTAGAAAGATTGCTTGCAGACCTCTAAACCACGAACCACTTGAGTTCATGATACACACTGACTTCCCAAACATGCCTCTAGAACTACAAATCATAATATTTCAATCTAGACCAATTTACTGTCACTCTATCTCTTCTGAACATAGCAAAACTTGATTCTACTCATATGGCCATAGCTTCTTCAAATCTTTATGCGGACCTCTCAAAACTTAACTAGAGCTACTTCAGACAATCCTCTACATAGCCATATGGTCTGCATACATTGATCTTCATTAATTTTCTTAATATCTTCAACATTCCAGTCTTCTAAATAGGCAACAAAATAGGATACAGTTGACACCAATGGCAACAAAGATATGTTGACATCAATGACAACACCAATTAGGTACATATTTACAACAATCTCCCCCTTTGTCATTGATGGAAACATATGATGTGAAAAATTGATTCAACCATCAAGACAAGAACTTCTCCCTCTTTCTCTTATCACTTCTGCAACTACTTTCTTCACTGCTCCCCCTTTCATTAATAACTAGTTTTTCACATGACTTCTCTCCTCCTTTGACATCAATGGAAAAGGGCACATAGTTGCAATCTTTCCTTCCCCTTTTTGTTTCAGACTGATCTCAAAATTTGCATACTGAGTACTCCCCTGAGTAGTATCTTCTTGACATCAATCCAGATCACAAGATATGATTATGGATTCCACCAGACTGATGCACCCTAGTGCATCTTAGTTCTAATCAGGAGGGGTAATAACCCCTAACTTCACTCTGAGATACTCAAAAGTATCCTTGGGTAGAGGCTTGGTGAAAATATCTGTAATCTGATCGTTTGAAGAAACAAACTCCAATCTGACTTCATTCTCATTAACCTTCTCTCTCAAAAAGTGAAACTTGATTGATATGTGCTTTGTCTTTGAATGCAACACTAGACTCTTTGAGATGCTTATTGCACTTGAATTATCAAAGAAGATTATGATAGGCTCCTCAAACACAATTTTGATATCCTTCAACATTTGCTTCATCCACAGAACTTGAGTACAATTGTTTGCTGCTACTATATACTCTGCCTCTACTATAGATAGGGATATTGGCTCCTACTTTTTTCTCAACCAAGAAACCAAACTACTTTCTAAGAAGAATGCACCACCACTAGTACTTTTTCTATCATCCACATCTCCTTCCCAATCAATATCTGTATATGCATGAAGAGTGAAGTCATTATCCTTTGGATACCATAAGCCATAATCAAGTGTCCCTTTGAGATATCTAAAAATTCTCTTTACTGCTACAACATGGGATTCTCTAGGATCAGCTTGAAATCTAGCAACAAGTCTAACTACATTCATGATATCAGGTCTGGTCTAAGTCAGATAGAGCAGTCCTCCAATCATTAATCTATACCTTTTCTAATTTTCCTTAAGGTAGTCATCATCTTTACTTAGCTTACATCCAGTTACCATGGGTGTACCCACCGGCTTTGAATCTTCCATTCCAAACTTTTTCAACAATTCTCTTACATACTTAGATTGAGATATGAAGATACCTTTATCTGACTGAATGGTTTGTAGACCTAAGAAGAAATTCATTTCACCAAACATGGACATCCCAAATTCACTCCCCATCTGATCAACAAATGTTTTGCACATACTCTCTTTTCCACCAAAAATGATGTCATCAACAAATACCTCAACAATTAGAATGTCCTCATGATCAATCTTGAAGTAAAGATTACTATCAGCAGCGCCTTTGATATATCCTAGCTTTAGCAGATACTTATCTAATCTTGCATACCAGGCTCTTGGGGCTTGTTTGAGTCCATACAATACATTCCTCAACCTACAAACCATACCTCTCTGATCAGACAACTGAATCCTTCCGCTTGCTCAATGTAGACTTCTTCTTCCAACTCTCCATTCAGGAATGTTCACTTGACATCCATCTGATAGACCCTGAAATCTTTATAAGTAGCCAATGCAAGAAATAATATTGTTATCACTTAGTTTTGCACCCTTGCATGTGGTTGTGAAACCTCTGCAAACTGGAGTAACGTGGGACTGATCTCTAAGTGTGGGACTTTGCTAAGTAAGATCAAACCTCCGGAGAAGGTCGGCTTCCTTGTCTACTTATCACCTAAAACTACTAAATTTTGAGGGGGAAAAAGGAGAGGGAATGCTTGTAATGAAAATGAATAAAACTTGAAAACATAAAAGGGTGATACACTTGATAGATTTAAAGAAACTTCCACAGAACTGAAGGATGCACAATACAATCAGAATATGGCAAGTAGGCATACACAGGTTAGATGACTCTAGCAGAGGTGAGAAGCAATATGATTGAGAGGAATAAAACATTCACAGACAAACCATATGCAGATTCACACAGAACTAGAAAAATCAGCAAAGAGGTAAAATTAGCTTGCATATATTCAATGGAAAGGCACGGTTACAACATATGAAAACTCTGTTTGGAAACAGAAAAGCCTTAATGCCAAAAAATTTCCAACCTTGTTTACAACATTCGAATGCCTATATATAGCATTCCAAACTATCCTAGGGTGGTTACAAAATTTTCTCTATGAGTTGGAAATGAAAATATCTCCCTCAATTACAGCCCAGCTGCATCAGTTATGGCATCAAAATCTAGAATTGGGTGGATATGAGATATTTTGGAGTCTTGAATGCAAGCAACTTACTCATCGATCTGCAGTAGAAAAGATAAAAATATCTAGAAGAGGAAGGTGGGAAGATATTTTTGACCATCAATGCAAGCTGTATCATCTTTGTGCAGCAATGAATGCCCCAAAAATATCTTCATCTGCTGAAAGTCGTCGCTAAAATGTCTAGTCGCCCAAAATATGCATTTCCAGATCTAAACTTTGAAAAGTGATAAAGCTCCTGAAAAATCCTGCCAAATGAAAGAGGGGACCAAAATATGCAACTTTGCCTCTTGGAGCATGCCAAAATTTGCCAAAATGAAGAAGATACAGGCAGTCAAACTTTCGGTCAACTACCTGTATATATCACTTTTGCATTTCTGTGTATATCGCTGCATCTTAGCGCCTGAATCGACATTCAAAAACTCATTCTGCAACACCTTTGTATGTGCAGGGCGCCTTGTATATCGGGCTCTGCATATGCCTACAATTTCTCTTGTATGTGCGAGCCCCACCATTTGTCTCTCCCTCTTCTGAATATGCAAACATACAAGCTGCGAACCTAAAAATGACCATTAGCTGCTTTTCATTGTCCTGTCAGGTCTGACTTGTATCACTTTTCCTTGTACATTTCTTTGCATATGCAAATATACAAAACATCTATACATACAAACTGGACCTAAAGCCTGAATGTGCCAGAATTGATTTTCACATCGGATCCATCTTGTATACCTCTTTTGCATCTTTGGCTTGTATATCTCAATATACAATTGCCATATACATACAAGCCACAGACTTAGCACTGCATTTTGCCAAACTATACCTGTCTTGAAATCTGGCTTGTACATGCTCTTTTGTATGTCAAGACATACAAACACCTTTTATACAAGGCGGACTCGAGAACAACATAGAATAGATTGAAACTTCTATTCGGGTCCAGATTGTATATGTTTCCTTGTATATCGACTTGTATGTGCGAACATACAAGTCGATATACATTCCACTGTAGCATTTGAACCTTTGTATGTATATGATATACAAACCTCTTTGTATCTTCATAGGACCCACCATTTGTATCTCTGAGATATACAAACTCCTTTGTATATTGTCTTGTATATCAGGTTGTATGTGCAAACATACAAGCTAATATACATTCCACTGTTCACTCTCCCTTTGTATGTTGAAACCTACAATCCTGCTTGTATATGCGTAGGACCCACCATTTGTATCTCCCTCTCCGGCACTGTAGCAAATGCACATTTGTTTGTATATGCGGATATACAAAATCCCTTACATACAAACAAGGAATCTTTGATGAAATATACCCACGATGCATATCTTCATTTGTATATAGCCAATTGTATGTGCAAACATACAAAGAAATATACAAGCCTTTTTATGCATACAAGCGCAGAATATTCTGAGGAATCTTCAATGTATATTACCTTGTATATTTAGCGAATGTATATTTGTGTGTATTTGCGAACATACAAGGCAAACATACAAGCCATCACATGCAAATATGGAATCTTTGAGGAATATTCCCTGAATGTATCTTATACCTTGTATGTTTCACTTGCATCTCCATTTGTATATCGCCGATATACAAACCCGGAATATTCCCGAGAATCTACGAAAGATTCCCAAAATGTATATGCATTTCCCTAGCTCGATATACATTCAAAAAATGTATATAACTTAATTTTTTCATTATTTCCTAAGGCCGATGGAGATTTTCAAGCCCGCCAAATGCATATTTGAACTGTATGTTGACCAAAACTTTGACCATCAATAACTTCTTTATTTGGTCGAATTTCAAGGTGATGTAAAAAGCAAACCTGCCTATTTTTTCAAGCTCTTTCCAATGGTAAGGTTTCTTAGGCAATTTGGCACTTTTCATTTTTAGGCAACATTTTCCAAAGGCTTTTCAAGGAAAATACCAGGTTGACTATTTGGCTCTGGTCAGAGGAAAAAAATGGCCAACAATTGGTGACCTCTATGGGATGTTTGCCTACTAAATAGTTAGATCAGTGGCCTATACATCTATTGGGCATAGAGTCACACAGAGACTAAAATATAGATATTTCTAACCTTAGCAAAACAAGATAGAAGTAATGGAGAACACCTGGAAGGCCAAACCAAGACAAAATGTTGAAAGCAAACTGTTTTAACTATGCTAGACAGCATTTAGGGAAAGCAAAAGTAGATCTAAACTAATGTGCAATAGCACTTATTGAAAGCATAGAGACCTAATTTACTGATTTACAAGGCACTCATACCTCAAAACACCTCTTTAGGTGTATCCCATTGACTGGGATAGGCAGATTTTGTCCATCTATATTTGATAACTGAAATGCATTGTGCTCCTTGCATTCAGTAATGAGAAATGGGCCACTCCACATGTTAAATTTGGAGTGCTTTCCAGGCCTGCTCTTCAATTCGTCCCATTTGAGCACCATATCACCTTCTCTAAAGATCCTGGGAGTGGCCTTTTGATCAAAACTTCTTTTGGTCTGTAGCTGATGATATTCCATAGTCTTCATAGCCTTGTCTCTGATTTCTTCAAGCTCCATAAGCTAAGCATATCTGATAGCCATGGGATCTTCCTCTTCAAACATTTCTAGCTGATTCATGATGTCTAGTGCTGGTAGTCTATAGAGATAGGCAATCTTACTTCCTTCCCATATACTAACATATATGGAGAGTTTCTAATGGACCTCTTAGGAGTTATTATGTCTGCCCATAAGGCATATTTCAAATTAGTGTGCCAGGTCCTCTGGTTGTCCTCCATTGATCTTTTAATAATCCTTATGAGATTTTGTTGGTAGACTTAGCCAAACCATTACCCTGTGGGTAATAATTAGAAGAAGTATTTAGATAGATCCCATTTTTGACAGCCCAATCAGTTATCTTTAGGCCAACAAAGGCTAAAGCATTGTCATAAATTATTGACTCAGGCACTCCAAATCTGGAAATCAAGTCATGATAAAAATTTAAAACAGCATTTTCATTTGATTCCTTTAGAGCTACCGCTTCAATCCATCTTGTGACAAAATCTGTCGCTGTAAGAATCCACTTGTGGCCTACACTTGATGGTGGATTAATGGGTCCTAGGAAGTCAACACCCCATCTCATGAAGGGTTGCTCTATTTGAATTGGTTGTAGAGGTAAGGCTAGCAGCCTCTCCTTTCCTATAAAAATGGCACACTTTACACATTTCCTAGCCCATGCATGGGCATCCTTAAATAAGCTGGGCCAGTAATAGCTAGCTCTCATTACTTTCCAAGCGGTAGTCTTCGGGGCAAAATGACCCCTGCTGTTCCATCATGAAATTCATGTAGCACCTTATCAGTCTGATCTTTAGCAATGCATCTTAGCAATACACCATTAAAATCTTTCCTAAAAAGGGTGCCATTAATCAAAATATATGGAGCGGACTGCAGTCTATAGTATCTTCTCCTGGTTCTATCTAGACCCGCTGGACATTTGCTAGTTTGCAAAAATTTAGTCATATCAGTAACCCAGCCTGTGCTCGCTACTGCTGCATTATCTTGAGGTGCATCCTCAATGGTAAAAAGTGTCTCATCCTCCTTATTGGAACTAGTAGCGGGCTGCTCACTGAGTCCTCTGCCTTTGACAAGCTTGGTTACTTGGATATCCACATCATATTCCATGACCTTGGTGATCCAACCGGCTCTTTTCTCATTTATATCTTTGCTCAACAGGAACTCCTTCACACTGGGATGAGCCACCATCAAATGTATCTTGTTATTAGAAACAAGATGCTAAAATTTCTTGAGGCTCCGTATCACTGCAAGGATGTGCTTCTCAACAAAGTTGTATCTCTGCTCATATTCTTCCAGCCCCTGACTGAAGAAGGCGATTGGCTACTCAAAGCTGCTACTCTGCTTCTACACTAAAATCGCAAAGATTGTATCCAGGCCGCCATAAGCATATAGAATAAAATCTTTGGAAAAGTCAGGATGTGCCAAGGTTGGTACAACTGACAATGCTTCTTTTATAGAGTCAAAACTAAGTCTAGCCTCTTTTGTCTAATTAAAGGCTATATTCTTTTTCAACATGGATGTCAAAGGTTTCAAAAGGTTTGCGATATCAGGGATGAACCTTCGCAGAAAATTAATTCTGCCAATAAAACTTTCTAATCCCTTCTTATGACTTGGTAAAGATAGCTCCAAAATGGCCCTTACTCTTTTAGCATCAATAGTAATGCCTTCTTTTGAGACAACGTGCCCTAATAGCTTGCCTTCATGGATAGTAAAAATGTATTTGTTTGGATTAAGGGATATCCCAAACTCTTGGCATCTCTCAAAAACTTGCCTTAAGTGGGATAAATGCTCAGATGCATCCTTGGAAAAAATTGTTATATCATCTAAGTACACCAGCACCAGTTTGTATAGCAAACCCTTGAATGCCATATCCATGGCTCTTTGAAAGGTCGAGCCAACGTTAGAGAGACCAAAAGGCATCCTCCTGTAGGCCATGGTGCCCCACTTGGTTGTGAAAGTAGTTTTGAACTAATCCTCCTCCTTGACTAACACCTGATTGTAACCAGAAAATCTGTCAAGCAAAGAAAATCTCTCCGAGCTAGCCACTACTTGTAAAATCTGCTCCATTGATGGAAGCGGATAGTGGTCTTTTAGGGAGGCTTTGTTTAGGTCCCTGAAATCAATGCACAACCTGATTTCTCTGTTCTTCTTCCTCACAGGGATAAGGTTTGAGACCCAAGAAGTATGCTTGATGGGAAAAATGATCTTTCCCTCAATTAGCTTAGTCAATTCTTTAATCATCAAGGGCTCTAGCTTTGGATTTAGGGGCCTCTGCCTCTGCCTTATAGGCTTTGTACCCGGTTCCAATTCTATGGTGTGCTGGGCAATATGAAGATCAAATCCCTTTAGGTCTGAATAATACCAAGCAAATACCTCCTTAAATTCTTGACAAAGAGCAATAAAAGCTCTCCTGTCCTCAGCTGAACAGATTTTACCTATTTTGAGGAGCTTTCCCTTAAAAATTTCTAACTCCTCATAATGTTCCTCTTTTATTTGCATACCAGTCTTAGTCTTCTTCATCTGATCATTGGTGCCAAAAGTAGACTCCAAAGTCACCAATCCCTTGGGCAGCTTGTTTGTCTTCAGCTGAATAATTTGATCATTGCCATACTGTCATTTGAGTTTATCCTGATTCATCATGGAAAACTCATATTCCTCTAATAGGAATCTCAGAATCTGTTCATCACTTTCAAAGACCTGCCAATGAACATTATTGTTAGGGATGGAGGATCTGTTAACTATTTTTACATGAGGCTGCATTTTCTCCTTTTGAATGTCACTAGGGATGTCAAACTATGCCCTAATTGCAGCCAATCTATTAGCATGGGAGTTCTTCTTTCTTGGAATGGACATCAGATTAAAAGCATCAAACTCCTCAATCATGTTCTAGACCCTATGCTTATAGCACTTCAAGGTATCATTTTTGGTAAGATGCAGTCCTCTTACTTGATTTACAATTAGTTCACTATCCCCAAATACTTGCAAACAACCTATTTTCCTCTTTCTTGCCCACTGCAAACCTTGAATTAATCCTTCATAGTTAACAGTGTTGTTTGTACATGCGAAGGCAAAACGAAAAGAAGAAAAATATTTTTCACCCTATGGGGATACAAGCATTGCAGCACCACCGGATCCATTTCTAATTCTAGAGCCATCAAAAAACATTTTCCATACTTCTCCTTGCTGCCTGGCCTGTTGTCCTGTATCTTTTACCATACTTGGAATTGCTGCCTCAGGCTCATGAAGTATATAGACCCCCATACCATTTTCTTGAATATGTGCTTTAGGATAATCTACAACATCTTCTGAGGACCATAGCCTTAATAACATTTCTGGTATACTCTCAGCTTGTAACTCTTGAGCCACCACAAGTTCAGGATCATCATAAATAATGTGATTTGCATTAACCACACTTGGTGTATAGGGCTCTATGTGATGATTTGAAAGCAATTCAGATCTTAGGGTCACCTTAGTGCCATATTTGGTCCTAAAAAACATATGGGACTAGTCAGAGGATAGGTATCTTCCTATTTTGGCTGTGAATTCTCTTGATAAGCACATGGCAAAATAGGGAGGCAAATCAACAATGAAGACCTCTTGGAAGATGGAAACATTGGGACAAGTATGTAGAGTAAGACCTAGGTCTTTTATTACACCCACAGTACTAACAGCTGTGCCATCTAATTGGAGTACACCCTTCTCAAGAGGATGCTACTTGAGCCCTAATTGGTCTACAACTTGTTTAGGCATCACAGAACTGCTTGCTCCACTATCCACCATGCAATTATGAACTAATTTATCTCCAATTATCAATGATATATAGAATGGGAGTGGCTTAGTACTTTTGTTAGGTTGTTTGCTGCTATCCTTAGAGGAATTAGTAAAAACAGCCCTATTTGGGTCAACAGTTGTATCTTTGGACACCTTCAAATCAAACAAGGCAGATTGCAATATGTCTTTTTGGCCCGAGATGGCTAAAGAATCCCACATAGACATTGTCACATTCATCTTTTTCATATTTTCAATAATATTGAAAGGTGGAATGGCACTCACCTTCTGATTTGATTTTGTAGCAGCGACGTCTGGTTGCAAACGAGGCATCTCCCTAGCTTTTGCCGGGTCATTTCTTTGTAGAATATGGGGAATTTGGGGTGCGGGATCATTAGGAGATGCTTTTCCTTTATTTGATGCTTGTTCTACCTCATAACCCCTTTTCTTTGCTCTTGTATTTGCTGCAACTGAGGTGTTATCGTTGTTTATGCCACAAAATTCACCTTCCTGCCAATTCATGAAAGTGGAATCACTCTAAGATTGTTCCTATTGTTGCACAGCCCCATCATTTGGTGTACTTGGTTGTGAGGCTGATACATTTTGCACCATTAAAGCCTGATTTATGACTCCATTTGAGCAAGCTGCTTGACTGTGTGGCTGATTGCATGGGTAGCACCACTCATATTCAGCTGCTAGGTTGTTCTAAGCAAGGACAAGGTCCCTTATGGTGTTAATAGGTGTTGGATTATAAGGTAGAAAAGGCCTTTGATTTACATATTGTCTGGCACCTTGATAGTTGCTTTGATAAGGTGGCCTATTAGCTTGATATGGCTGATTTTGGCCTTGAAATGGTTGATTCTGCCCCTGGCTAGATTGCTGATAAGGCTGAAAGGGCCTCTGGGGCTGTTGCTTCTTTATGTTTACCAGTTCATTTCCAAAAGTTTGAAGGATACCCTCAATCTTTTGTTGACTATTTTTAATCTCTTTCAACTCTTGAGATGAACTAGAGGCAGCAGGTTCAGAATTAGCAATATTAGGTAATGTTGCGATAGTAGGCACAAGGGGAAAACATGGAATTGGCAAAGGCATAGAAGGAAAGATAGGCACTGGTGGTCTGGGTGCTATTTTTCCAGCCTGAATGAGATTATTCTCTGCCCTAATTGCTAATTCATACACATCTAGTAAACTATTACCTCCTAGTGATTGTATCATTACTGAAATATCACTATTTAGGGCTTTCAAAAAATATAGAAATGCATATTCAGCTGGAGGTCTTACCATGGCAGGGATTCTGTCCCATGTCTTCTGAAATCTAAAGTTAAAATCCATCATTTGCTCCTGCGGAGCTCTCTTTATAGTGGTCATATGTTCAACCAATGATAGATTATCTGATTTTTCTTGAAATTGCTTATTTAATTTCTCTCCTAGCTCATCCCAAGTTCCTATAGTCTGCACTGGTAGACTCCTGAACCACTACAATGCCTTCCCCTTGAAAGAGGCAGCTAGCAATCTGATGGCTACATTCTCCTAAGTGACATGATGAACCCCACATAGAGATGCTATGTCTCTAATGTGCTCAATCGAAGTAGTCTGATTTTCTCCTATGAAATAGGGTAGATTCTTCAAAGCTGCCATTGGTATCACATCATGCACCATTAGATTCAAAGGACTCCCCCCATCAAAAGTCACAAATAGCTGATTTCATGCCATCTAAAGAGCTATAGGTAGATTCGCTTGAGTTACTGCGTGAACTACAAAAGTAACTAGTCTGAAACCTGGTGGAGTTGACTATACTCTTTTGGAAACTGGAGTCCTTGCTACAGCTCTGCTCTATATTCTGGGTGGAGAGAGCTGCAAATATTTGAATGGACTTGAACTTGAACTCCTAGTTGCTATCTTTCTCATAAAACATGTATCAGCAAAACTAGTCTGTTTGTCTTTCCCCAGTCTAAGTCGCCAGATGTGCAAATTTTAACCTCTTAAAGGTCTGCAATTACTAGTTGCACATCGAAACCAACAATAATGGCTGTTAATTTGATCATTACTCTAATTTCTTGAGTCCCACTAGGCGTGCCAAAGTTGTTATCACTCAGTTTTGTACCCTTGCATGTGGTTGTGAAACCTCTGCAAATTGGAGTAACATGGGACTGATCTCTAAGTGTGGGACTTTGCTAAGTAAGATCAGACCTCCGGAGAAGGCCAGCTTCCTTGTCTAGTTATCACCTAAAACTACTAAATTTTGAGGGGGAAAAAGGAGAGGGAATGCTTGTAATATAAATAAATAAAACTTGAAAACATAAAAGGGTGATACACCTGACAGATTTAAAGAAACTTCCACAGAACTGAAGGATGCACAATACAATCAAAATATGGCAAGTAGGCATACACAGGTTAGATGACTCTAGCAGAGGTGAGAAGCAATATGATTTAGAGGAATAAAACATTCATAGACAAACCATATGCAGATTCACATAGAACTAGAAAAATCAGCAAAGAGGTAAAATTAACTTGCATATATTCAATGGAAAGGCACAGTTACAGCATATGAAAACTCTATTTGGAAATAGAAAAGCCTTAATGCCAAAAAATTTCCAACCTTATTTACAACATTCAAATGCCTATATATAGCATTCCAAACTATCCTAGGGTGGTTACAAAATTTGCTCTATGAGCTGGAAATGAAAATATCTCCCTCAATTACAACCCAGCTGCATCAGTTATGGCGTCGAAATCTAGAATTGGGCGGATATGAGATATTTTGGAGTCTTGAATGCAAGTAGCTTACTCATTGATCTGCAGTAGAAAAGATGAAAATATCTGGAAGAGGAAGGTGGGAAGATATTTATGACCATCAATGCGAGCTGTATCATCTTTGTGCAACAATGAATGCCCCAAAAATATCTTCATCTACTAAAAGTCATCGTTGAAACGTCCAGTCACCCAAAATATACATTTCCAGATCTAAAATTTGAAAAGTGATAAAGCTCCTTAAAAAAACCTTGCCAAATGAAAGAGGGGACCAAAATATGTAACTTTGCCTCTTGGAGCATGCCAAAATTCACCAAAATGAAGGAGATACAGGTGGTCAAACTTTCAGTCAACTGCCTGTATATATCACTTTTACATTTCTATGTATATCGCTGCATCTTGGCACCTAAATCGACATTCAAAAACTCATTCTGCAACACCTTTGTATGTGCAGGGCACCTTGTATATCGGGCTTTGCATATGCCTCCAATTTCTCTTGTATGTGGGGGCCCCACCATTTGTCTCTCCCTCTTCTGAATATGCAAACATACAAGCCACGGACCTGAAAATGACCATTAGCTACTTTTCATTGTACTGTCGGGTCTGACTTGTATCACTTTTCCTTGTACATTTCTTTGTATATGCAAATATACAAAACATCTATACATACAAACCGGACCTGAAGCCTGAATGTGCCAGAATTGATTTTCACATTGGATCCATCTTGTATACCTCTTTTGCATCTTTGGCTTGTATATCACAATATACAATTTCCATATACATACAAGCCATGGACTTAGCGCTGCATTCCACCAAACTGTACCTATCTTGAAATCCGGCTTGTACATGCTCTTTTGTATGTCAAGACATACAAACACCTTTTATACAAGGCGGACCTGAGAACAACATAGAATAGATTGAAACTTCTATTCAGGTCTGGATTGTATATGTTTCCTTGTATATCGGCTTGTATGTGCGAACATATAAGTCGATATACATTCCACTGTAGCATTTGAACCTTTGTATGTATATGCTATACAAACCTCTTTGTATCTTCATGGGACCCACCATTTGTATCTCTAAGATATACAAACTCCTTTGTATATTGTCTTGTATATCAGGTTGTATGTGCAAACATACAAGCCGATATACATTCCACTGTTCACTCTCCCTTTGTATGTCGAAACATACAATCCTGCTTGTATATGCGCGGGACCCACCATTTGTATCTCCCTCTCCGGCACTGTAGCAAATACACATTTGTTTGTATATGCGGATATACAAACTCAAATATACAAACTCCCTTACATACAAACAAGGAATCTTTGATGGAATATACTTGCGATGTATATCTTCATTTGTATATAGCTGATTGTATGTGCGAACATACAAAGCAATATATAAGCCTTTTTATACATACAAGCACAGAATATTCTAAGGAATCTTCAATGTATATTACCTTGTATATTTAACGAATGTATATTTTCTTGTATGTGCGAACATACAAGGCAAACATACAAGCCGTCACATGCAAATATGGAATCTTTGAGGAATATTCTCTAAGTGTATCTTATACCTTATATGTTTCACTTGCATCTCCATTTATATATCGCCGATATACAAACCCGAAATATTCCTGGGAATCTGCGAAAGATTCCCAAAATGTATATGCGTTTCCCTGGCCCGATATACATTCAAAAAATGTATATAACTTAATTTTTTCATTATTTCCTAAGGCCGATGGAGATTTTCAAGCCCACCAAATGCATATTTGAACTGTATGTTGACCAAAACTTTGACCATCAATAACTTCTTTATTTGGCTGAATTTTAGGGTGATGTAAAAAGCAAACCTGCCTATTTTTTCAAGCTCTTTCCAATGGTAAGGTTTCTTAGGCAATTTGTCACTTTTCATTTTTAGGCAACATTTTCCAAAGGCTTTTCAAGGAATATACCAGGTTGACTATTTGGCTCTGGTCAGAGGAAGAAATGGGTCAACAAATATGACTACCTCTATTCTTTCCACCAGAGCAAATGTTTCTTTAAAATCAATTCCTTCCACTTGAGAATATCCTTTGCAGACCAGCCTTGCTTTATTTCTTACAACTTCACCATCTTCATTTAGTTTATTCCGGAAGACCCATTTAGTTCCAATCACATTTTTATCTTCAGGTCTAGGAACAAGATCCTAAGTGTGATTCTTTTCAATTTGCATTAATTATTTTTCCATGGCTTTTACCCAATTTTCATCATTGCAAGCTTCACTTACTGAATTTGGTTCAATCCTTGAAATCAAACAAAATTCCTCTTGATCTTCATCAATTCTTTTCCTAGTTCAAACACCTTTATATCTATCTCCTATGATCTGATCTTCAGGATGATTCAGTCTTACATACCTAGGAGTTTTGGGATTTATTTGAACCTTTATTTCTTGAGCTTGTTCTTTAACATCTGTACTAACCTCTTAAGTTACTGGATCAATCTAAATCTGAGTCTAGGTTTAAAATTGTCTTCCTTGACTTTGACTTTCATCTTGATCATCTTATTCATATCCGCAGGACCTAGAATGTCCTTCTTTGCTCTCATCAACTCTAACATTTGTACTTTCAACAATCTTTTTCAATCTTTTGTTAAAGCACCGGTATGCCTTGCTTTAAGTAGAGTAACCCATAAATATCCCTTCATCACTTCTTGCTTCAAACTTGCCTAGATCCTCATCTCTTTTGATATAGCACTTACTACCAAAAACTCTGAAGTATCTCACAGTAGGAGGATGACCAAACCATAGTTCATAAGGGGTCTTACCAAAATTGCCTTTGATCTGCACCCGGTTGAGAGTGTAGACAACAGTACTCATAGCTTCTCTCCAATAGACTTGTGGAACATTTTCTTCCATCATCATGGTCCTGGCAGCTTCTTGATGTTGGATTTAGGATAGACAACTGAGAGGGGAGGGTGAATCAGTTGTTACCAAAATTTTAGTTCTTTATTTACTTTAAGCCTTCTTATATGTCAACATCATATCAGATATTAATCATGGAAGCATAATGCAATAATTCAAGAGTAGAAACAAATTCAACACATATGACACCAAATTTTTGACGTGGAAAACCTGGTTAAGGGAAAAACCACAAGGTAATTAACCCAAGATTGTATTCTTTGTTAGAAGAATAAAGATGAATAAAATGACACTTGCCAATTAGGGCTTACACCTAAGCACACTACTCATAAGAGGCCCATTGCCTACAGGAGATACACTGTCTACAAAAGAAAAAATATTACATACTTGAATTGGAGATTAGCATCTTCACAATGCTTGATTCAGTTCTATTTAAATCTCAATACCTCTGCTCTGCTTTTCGCTCCTCTTCTCTACCACTTTCTCATCACAACCACAGAGATACATTTGAATGACTTCACAACTCTTATTTTAAATGACATTGACTTTGGGATGATCATCAAAGTCAGCACAACATATACTTATTTTATTTACAGAGAAATTACAAAAATACAACTTGACTTATCATACGCATCACTACAATGTCGGCCACACATAGCTGGGACTTCAATCATTTTTGAGGAACACGCCATGCTTCGCAAAACATCTTCAAGGTCATCCGCAACATGTGCAAATCATCTAATTAGCCAAAATTGGGAAGAACACTAATTGTCCAAAAGTAAATCTTCATTCACAAGCTCAATCATCAATGTGGACCACCAACACAAACTAGACACAATCTAGAGACCACCACAAGCTTGCTTGAATCACAAAGAACATCTGCACCACTTCTGCTTACTGTAATCAATCTGCACCACTTCCGCTTACTATAATCAATCACATCTTCACCTAGAACCTCAAGAACACAGTCAATCATTACTGTCATAATATAAGGTTTGCTTGTGGACCTCTAAACCATGAACCAATTAAATTTTTGATGAACATTAGCTTCCCAAACATGCCATCAAATCCACAGAACATGATATTGTATTTCTAGATCTCACCAGACGTATTTGTGTCACTCTATCACCTCTGAATAGTTACCAGAACTAGTTTTACTCATATGGCCATAACTTCTCCAAATATTCATGTGGACCTCTCAGATCTTGTCTAGAGGATCTTCAGACACATATCTAAAAACACTTTGATGCATGTACTCTAATCTTCATCTGGATGAGATCTTCACTTCATAGAACTTCCCTGTCTTCACTATTCTTCTCTATTTCTGATGGGGCTAATTTTCTCAATATCCTCAGCACACAACTCATCCAATCTTTGACATCAATGCAACATGAGTATGTTTACATCAATGATAACATCAGTTAGGGACATACTTGCAACAATCTCCCCCTTTGTCATTAATGGCAACATATGATGTGAAAAACTATCTTAACCATCAAGACAGGAACTTCTCCTTACTGACTGACATAGCTCCCCCTATCAATAGTAGCCATTCACATGTCTTCTCTTCCTTTTACTTCTCCCCCTTTGATAAGCAACCACTTTTGTTTTTCCCATGTCTTTTCTCCCCCTTTGACATTAATGGCAAAGGGCACATATTTGCAACCACTTCTCATACTTCAAAATCGTACTCACTGCTCCCCGTGAGTAGCAGCCTCTTAACACCAATCTAGATCACAAGATATGACTGTGGGATCCACTGGACTGATGCACATTAGTGCACCTTAATTCAGAACTAGAGGGGTAATAACCCCTAACTTCTCCCTGAGATACTCAAAAGAATCCTTAGGAGAGGTTTGGTAAAAATGTCTACAATCTGATCCTTTGAGGGCACAAACTCCAATCTAACTTCATTCTTGTTCACTTGCTCTCTTAGAAAGTGGAACTTGATGGATATATGTTTTGTCTTAGAATGCAACACTAGATTTTTTGATATATTTATTGCACTTGAGTTATCACAGAAGATTGTGATAGGTTCCTCATACTATACTCTGATATCTCTTAGCATTTGCTCATCCATAATACTTGAGTGCAACTGCCTGCTGCTGCAATATATTCTACTTCTGCAGTGGATAGAGATATTACCTCTTGTTTCTTGCTCAGCCAAGAAACCAATCTTTTCCCCAAAAAGAATACACCACCACTGGTACTCTTTCAGTCATCAACATCTCCTACCTAATTATCATCTATATATGCATGAAGAGAGAAATCATGATCCTTAGGATACCATAAACCATACTCAACTATTCCCTTCACATATTTGAGAATTCTCTTGATTGCCATGACATGAGACTCTCTATGATCAGCTTGAAATCTGGCAACAAGACCAACAACATTCATAATATTAGGTCTAGTTTGAGTGAGATAGAGAAGTCCTCCAATCATTGACCTATACTTTTTCTGATCAGGAGATTCATCATCTTTACTCAGCTTACATCCATTTGCCATGGGAGTATTCATTGGCTTTGAATCTTCCATCCCAAATTTCTCCAACAATTCTTCCACATATTTGGTCTGAGATATGAAGATTCCTTTCTTTGATTGAGTGATTTGTAGACCCAAGAAGAAATTCATTTTCCCAAACATAGACATCTCAAATTCACTTTTCATTTGATTTGTAAAAGTCTCGCACATACTATCTTTCCCTCAAAAAATGATATCATCAACAAATACTTCAATAATCAAGATACTTTCATGTTCGATCTTAAAATATAGATTACTGTAAGTAGTGCCTTTGTTCAAACCAATCTTTGGAAGATGTTTGTTCAATCTTTCATACCAGGCTCAAGGAGCTTGTTTGAGTCCATACAATGCTTTCATCAACTTGCAAACCATATCACCATGATTAGACAATTGGAATCCATTCAGTTGCTCAATGTATACCTCTTCTTCCAAATCCTTATTCAGGAAGGTAGACTTGACATCCATCTAATATACTTTGAAATCCTTAAGGCAGCAAAGGCAACAAATAATATGACTGCCTCAATTCTTGCCACCAGAGAAAAACTTTCTTCAAAGTCAACTCCTTCTACTTGAGCATAACCTTTACAGACCAATCTCGCTTTGTTTTAGACCACCTCACCATATCCATTCAGTTTATTCTGAAAGACCCACTTATTCCCAATCACATTTTTGTCCTTAGGTTTGGGAACAAGATCCCAAGTGTGATCTTTTCAATCTGCATAAATTCTAACTCCATTGCTTTAGCCCAACTTTCATCATTGCATGCTTCACTTACTATTTTTGGTTCAATCTTTGAAATCAAACAATACTTTACTGAATCTTGAGCAATTTTCATTCTTGTTTGAACACCTTTGCTTCTATCTCCTATGATCTGATCTTCAAAATGATTCAATCTTACATACCTGGGAGTCTTGGGATTCTGTTGTACTTCTGATTCTTGGATAGGTTCTTCCAAGCATGTCTCTTCCTCTTGTATATACAGATTATCTAGATCCGTCTAAATCTGAACTAGAGTGGGCACTGGCTCTCCTTGATTTGAGATGTTATCCTGATCATCTACTTCATATTCTTAATACCTTAAGGGATTTTCCATGCCTTCATTAACCTTCACATTTGTACTTTCTACAAGCTTTCTCAATCTCTTGTTGTAACATTGGTATGCTTTGCTTTGAGTAGAATATCCCAAGAAAATTCCTTCATCTCTTCTAGCATCAAACTTGCCAAGATCTTTATCTCTTTTGATATAGCATTTACTACCAAAGACTTTGAAATACTTCACAGTAGGAGTGATGCTAAACCAAAGTTCATAAGGAGTCTTACCAGTATTGCCTTTGATTTATACTTGATTGAGAGTATAGACAGCAGTGCTTACAACTTCTCTCCAATAGATGTGAGGAACATTTGCTTCCATCATCATGGTTCTGGATGCTTCCTGGATGGTTTGGTTCTTTCTCTCCACTACCCCATTCTGCTATGGAGTTATTGGAGCAGATAACTATCTCTTTATCCCATGCTTCTCACAGAAAGATATGAACTCATCGGATGTGAATTCTCCACCTCTATCAGACCTGAGGCATTTTATGTTCAAGCCAGTTTCATTTTATACCATAGCCTTGAATATTTTGAACTTCTCAAGTGCTTTAGATTTCTTGTTTAAGAAAGTTACCCACATCATTTGGGAGTGGTCATCAATCAACAACATGAAATACCTATCTCCTTGCAGACTCTTGATTCTTGCCAAACCACAGAGATCAGTGTGTACCAAGTCTAATAGTCTGGTTGAAGATTGTTCCTTACTTTTTAATGAGACTCTATTCTTCTTACCTAACTGACATTCTTTACACAAATTATTAGCAGGTTTCACAAGTTTTAGAAGATCTCTTACAGCCTGAGTGTTGCTTATATTAATGATATTATCAAAATTTACATGACACATTCTCCTATGCCATAACCAACTCTAATCAATTTGAACAAATAAACAACTTTTTCTTTCAGACTTTGTAGCTTGGCACACTTAACATATTTGTCTCCTTCATATAGATTTTCAAGTTTTCTCCAAATTTCATAAGTAGTCTTCAATCCCATAACATTTGTTAGCTCTGAGTCAGACAAGGCACTCAGTAGGGCTTCTTTAGCTTGAAGATTATTTTCTGCATCTATGATTTCATCTATAGTTGATGGGTCATTCTTTGGGGGAACATATTGAATTGAGGTTATGTTCCAATACTGATAGCCCAGGCATTGTATGTGACATTCAATGCAGCTTTTCCAGGAAGTGTAATTAGATCCATCAAACCTAGGACTGTCCTTGTAGGTTGACATTCTGGATCTCCTCAAGTGATTAAGCTTTTCTAGAGGAACTTATCTCTGATACCTATTGTTGGATTTAGGACAGACAACTAAGAAGGGAGGGTGAATCAGTTAAAAAAATCTTAGTTCTTTATTTACTTTAAGCCTTCTTATATATCAACAGCATATCAGATATTAATCATGGAAGCATAATGTAATAATTCAAGACTAGAAACAAATTCAACACATATAACACCAAGTTTTTGACATGGAAAACCTGGTCAAGGGAAAAACCACAGGGTGATTAACCCAAGATTGTATTCTCTGTTAGAAGAATAAAGATGAATAAAATGACACTTGCCAATTAGGGCTTATAGCCTGAGCACACTATTCACAAGAGGCCAACTGCCTAGAGGAGACACACTGTCTACAGAAGATTAAATATTTACATACTTGAACTGGAGATTAGCATCTTCACAATGCTTGAGTCAGTTCCATTTAAGCTCAATACCTCTACTCTACTTTTCACTCCTCTTCTCTACCACTTTCTCATCACAACCACAGAGATACATTTGAATGACTTAACAACTCGTATTTATACATGACATCAACTTTGGAATGATCATCAAAGTCAGTACAACATATACTTATTTTATTTAAAGAGCAATTACAAAAATACAACTTGACTTATCATGCGCATCACTACAATGTCGGCCACACACAGCTGGGACTTCAATCATTTTCAAGGAACATGCCATACTTCACAAAACATCTTCAAGGTCATCTGTAACATGTACAAATCATCTAGTCAACCAAAACTGGGAAGAACACCAATTGTCCAAAAGTAAATCTTCATTCACAAGCTCAATCATCAATGCAGACCACCAACACGAAATGGACACAATCTAGAGACCACTACAAGCTTGCTTCAATCACAAAGAACATCCGCACCACTTCTGCTTATTGTAATCTATCACATCTTCACCCAAAACCTCAAGAACATAGTCAATCATTACTACCATAATAGAAGGTTTTCTTACAGACCTCCAAACCATGAACCAATTGAATTGTCGATGAACATTAGCTTCCCAAACATGGCATCAAATCAACAGAACATGATATTGTATTTCTAGATTTTTCTAGACCTATTTGTGTCACTCTATCACCTCTAAATAGTTACCAAAACTAGTTTTACTCATATGGCCATAACTTCTCCAAATATTCATGCGGACCTCTCATATCTCTTCTAGTAGATCTTCAAACACATATCTAAAAACCCTTTGATGCAGGTACTCTAATCTTCATCTGGATGGGATCTTCACTTCATAGAACTTCCCTGTCTTCACTGTTCTTCTCTATTTCTGATGGGGCTAATTTTCTCAATATCCTCAGCACACAACTCAGCCAATCTTTGACATCAATGACAACATCGGTTAGAGCCATACTTGCAACAATCTCCCCCTTTGTTGTTGATGGCAACATATGATGTGAAAATTTGTTTTAACCATCAAGACAGGAACTTCTTGTTACTGACTGACATAGCTCCCCCTATCAATAGCATCCATTCATATTTCTTCTCTTCCTTTTACTACTCCCCCTTTGATCAGCAACCACTTTTGTTTTTCATGTCTTTTCTCCCCCTTTAACATCAATGGAAAAGGGCACATACTTGCAAACACTTCTCATAATTCAAAATCGTACTGACTACTCCCCCTGAGTAGCAGCCTCTTAACACCAATCTGGATCACAAGATATAACTATGGGATCCACTAGACTGATGCACATTAGTGCACCTTAATTTAGAACCAGAGGGGTAATAACCCCTAACTTCTCCCTGAGATACTCAAAAGAATCCTTAGGTAGAGGTTTGGTAAAAATCTCTGCAATCTAATCCTTTGAAGGCACAAACTCCAATCTGACTTCATTCTTGTTCACTTGCTCTCTTAGAAAGTGGAACTTGATGGATATATGTTTTGTCTTAGATTGCAACACCGAATTTTTTGATATATTTATTGCACTTGAATTAGCAAAGAAGATCGTGATAGGTTCCTCATACTATACTCTGATATCTCTTAGCATTTGCTTCATCCATAATACTTGAGTGCAACTGCCTGCTGCTGCAATATATTCTGCTTCTGTAGTGGATAGAGATATTTCCTCTTTTTTCTTGCTTAGCCAAGAAACCAATCTTTGCCCCAAAAACAATGCACCACCACTGGTACTCTTTCGGTCATCCACATCTCCTACCTAATCAGCATATGTATATGCATGAAGAGAGAAATCATGATCCTTAGGATACCATAAACCATACTCAACTATTCCCTTCAGATATCTACGAATGCTCTTGATTGCCATGACATGAGACTCTCTACGATCATCTTGAAATCTGGTGACAAGACCAACAACATTCATAATATCAAGTCTAGTTTGAGTGACATAGAGCAGTCCTCTAATCATTGACCTATACTTTTTCTAATTAGTCTTACGAGATTCATCATCTTTACTCAACTTACATCCAGTTGCTATGGGAGTATTCATTGGCTTTGAATGTTCCATCCCAAATTTCTTCAACAATTCTTTGACATATTTGGTCGGAGATATGAAGATTACTTTCTTTGATTGAGTGATTTGTAGACCCAAGAAGAAATTCATTTCCCCAAACATAGACATCTCAAATTCACTTTTCATTTGATTTGCAAAAGTTTGGCACATACTATCTTTCCCTCCAAAAATGATATCATCAACAAATACTTCAACAATCAAGATACTTTCATGTTCAATCTTAAAATATAGATTACTATCAGCAATGCCTTTGTTGAAACCAATCTTCAGAAGATGTTTGTCCAATCTTTCATACCAGGCTCAACGAGCTTGTTTGAGTCCATACAATGCTTTCATCAACTTGCAGACCATATCACCATGATCAGACAATTGGAATCCATCTGGTTGCTCAATATATACCTCTTCTTCCAAATCCTCATTCAAGAAGGTAGACTTGACATCCATCTGATATACTTTGAAATCCTTGAAGGCAACAAAGGAAAGAAATAATCTAACTGCTTCAATTCTTGCCACCAGAGAAAAAGTTTCTTCAAAGTCAACTCTGATGCAAAGCAACACAGTGGAAGCATACAAAACATGTTGAAACCCATTACAACCCACAAAATAAACTATTACTACTTATATCGGCAAGATGTCTCTATTGTCTCACTGAAACATGCATTCACTCTTCCATCGGCAACACATCCACTATCGGCAACCTCCTTGAATCTCCTGCCGACACTTTTAGTCACCCTGATGAACCTTACAACTACCTTCATCAGCCAGACCACACTCTATCGGCAAATCTAAATCTTTATTGGTCGATAGGCTGATGTCACCTTTGTCTCCATCTCCTTGCATCTATCAACATGACCGCGTCTATCAGTGATACATTCCATTCGCCCTCCGATAGCAAAACTCTTACCGATGTACACTTTTCACTGTGACTTATATCTATCGGCCTAACTTTCTGGTCGTTCTCTGATGTCAAATGTCATGCCAAAACACTTAACACTAGCTCCACCGTCAGTCAAAATTCCCTCATCGGTCTGACTAAAAACTCCTCCGCCGATGTTTCTTTTCACCCCGATGCCTTAGGCCAATGCTATCATCGGTGAGACTTGCCAATGGTCACCCTGATCTATTCCTTCAGTGAGACTTCCACCATCAGTTAAACATAACTCTGACACACTGATGTTGAATCTCACGCCGATGCTTCCTTCGTTAGTGACACCAATGAAACTTATGCCGATGCCTTCAAAACATACATTATTGACTTATTTTGACACCCAAACTGGTCAGCGATACACATACAGATACAACTGATGGATACACATAGAGTGCTCCCTCATATGAATGCAGTATATACACAAAATGCACAATTCCTCTCTCATACAAATGCAGTATACACACAAAATTTGATACATACCATTTTACATCATGGGCACACGAAGTTGTTCACGTGTGAATGCAATTTATTCATAGATTGTCTCCACCTACCATTCTTGTATATACATCAGATATACATTGAACTTCCTACCAACGATTTTCTCTGGAAAGGGTTCTACAATTCCTATCCTACCATACTTAACAGACAAACAAGTAAAACAAAAATGGGGAACTAATTTACAAGTCCATTCCACTAATTTCACAGAAATCCACCAGTGGAATGGATTTATCTAGTCATTTTGACCACGGAGATACTAAATTAAATTATACACAAATTCTATACAGAATGAATTTCTACACAGAGTATCTACACAGAATTTAGAAATTTGGAAAGAAAACAATTTGCAAAATTTCTATTCCTCCTTCTTAGTGTTTTCGAACCACCCTAAATATTACAGAGGATTTTCATTTTATATTTTCCAAAAAGTGAGAGACTGACATTCCTCTCCTCTATTTCTGTGATTTTGATTTTACCAAGATTATTGGTAGAAACCCCTAGAAGAACTTTTATGACATCTGTTCTGCATAAGACAGCAAAACTCCTAATGCTAAGACACATTGTTTATCCTTCACGTCACCCAACCTATCTGAAATTGCAAATTTAATGTTTGACCAACATGAAATGCCAACATAAAATGCCAACTTTAAAACAACATGAAATGCCAACATAAAATGCCAATTCCTTATTCTTCTCCCTCTTGTATATGTTGATCCTGTTGAAAGGGTGCTCCTGCACCATACTCCCCGAGAGAAGAAATCTCAAGCCCCTTTGAGATGAGAGTTTGTAGATCTACACCATGAGTTGTGATCTGATCTACAATCATCCAGACTACCTCTGAAATAGGTTTCCCATGCCAAGCTACCAAGTACTCCATGTACTCTTTGTTTCTTGTCTTCTTTATCACTCTTGAGTCTAAGATATGTTTCAACTTTGGTGGATAATGCTTAGGAATATCATCATCTGCTGCATCCTGCAATGGTTCTTGTTCTACATCTACATTTGGCTTGTATGGAGTCAAATCACATACATTGAAAATGGGTGACAATCCAAGATCAAGAGGAAGTTGGATCTCATATGCATTCTGCCCACACTTCTTTAAAATCTGACATGGTCCAATCTTCCTCTACATTGGCTTGGTATACTTACCTTTGGGGAGTCTCTCCTTCTTCAGATTTACCCACACCAAATCTCCAACTACAAATTGTAAATCCCTCTTCTTCTTGTCAGCATATGTTTTGTACTTCATTGTAGCTTGTTGGAGTTGGTTCTTGACCTAATCATGTACTTCTTTGATGGCTGAAGCAAAAGCTTCACCATCTGCACTAACAGGCTCTCCTATAGGCAGATCTCTCAGCTCTAGAATACCTCTTGGATGAATACCATATACCACCTGAAAAGGTGATTTTCCTGTACTCCTATTAATGGTGTCATTATAGGAAAATTCTACTTGTGGGAGGATATTATCCCATTTCTCTCCATGCTACTTGGTTAAACACTTGAGTAGATTACCCAATGAATGATTAACAACTTTAGTCTGCCCATCTGTTTGAGGATGGTACGCTGATGAGAAGGACAAATTGGTTCCAAGCTTCTTCCAAAGAGTCCTTCAGAAATGGCCAATAAATTTTACATCTCTGTCTGAGACTATGCTCAATGGCAATCCATGGATCCTCACTATTTCCTTGAAAAAAAGGTCTGCAACATATGAAGCATCACCAGTGGTTTTGCATGGCAAGAAATGTGCCATTTTATTAAATCTGTCTACTACCACAAAAACACTATCATAGCCTTTCCTTGTCCTAGGCAAACCCAGTACAAAATCCATGCTTATGATCTCCCATGGCTTAGAAGGAATGGGTAATGGATGATACAAACCTGCATTTGTGGATCTTCCTTTGGCTTTCTGACATATTATGCATGCTTCCACAAATCTTCTCACATCTGACTATAGCTTAGGCCAATAGTAATGTCTCTTCACAAGATCAAGAGTCTTATCTAGACCAAAATGTCCTGCCATAGCCCCATAATGTTTCTCCTGAATAATATTTAGTCTCATAGAACATCTTAGAATACATAGTTGTCCACCTTTGAAAAGTAATCCATCTTGGATCAGAAATTTAGAGAACTCTACATGATACTTGTCTCCAAAAGAAGTACATACCTTGTAGATCTCGCCAAAGTCTTCATCCTCATCATACATTGTCTTCAAAGAATTAATCCCAACACTCTCCAATTGGATCTAATTGATGTTCAGAACTCTCCTGCTTAAAGCATCTGCTACTTTGTTCTTGACCCCTTTCTTGTGTTGAGTGTGAAAGTGAAAGCTTGCAGAGTTTCCACCCACTTCATGTGCCTATGGTTCAGCTTCTCTTGACTGTTTATGAAATGAAGGGCCTGATTATCTGTGAACACTATGAATTCTTTGGGCATCAAGTAATGCCTCCATTTCTTAAGTGATGGACTAGAGCATACATCTCCAAATCATAGGATGAGTATCTCTTCTTGGCATCATTTAATTTCTCACTGAAGAATGCAATAGGCCTACCTTCTTGACTAAGTACTGCTCCAACTGCAATATGACTTACATCACATTCTACTTGAAAAATCTAGCTGAAGTCAGGAAATGCAAGAACTGGCTGCTTTGCCACCTTCTTCTTCAATGTTTCAAAGGAATTATCTGCCTCCTTTGTCCATGTAAGCTTGCACTTCTATCCTCCCTTCTCTTGATCCATTTTTAGTTTGTTATGTGAGATAACAAATCCCAAGTAGATGATTTCTTCCTGCATAAATAGACACTTTGCTAAATTGATCATTAGCTGCTCTTCATATAACCTTTTGAGAATCAAGTCTATATGGATGAGGTGGTCTTCCCTTGTATTATTGAAAATCAATATGCCATCTAGATAGACTATGACAAATTTACCTATGAATTCTCTCAAGACCTCATTCATCAATCTCATAAAGGTACTAGGGGCATTGGCCAAACCAAAAGGCATGACCTTCCACTCATATAACCCCTCATTAGTCTTAAATGCAGTTTTCCACTCATCACCAGGTCTAATCCTAATCTGATGATAGCCACTCTTTAAATCTATTTTGGTGAAGTATTTAGCACCTCCTAAACAATCAAGTAAATCTTCTATCCTAGGGATTGGAAACCTATACCTGATTGCTATCTTGTTGATAGCCCTTGAATCAGTGCAAAGTCTCCAAGTGCCTTCCTTCTTTGGTGCTAACACAACCGGTACTGCACATGAGCTTAAACTTTTGCCAATTAGGCTTGTCTCCAACAACTCTTCAATTTGCCTTGCTACCTCTGTATTTTGATTTGGAGTGAACTTATATGCTTCTTTGTTTGGAAGTGTAGATCCTGGGATTAGATCTATACAATGACTAATGTCCCTAATAGGTGGTAGGGAACTTGGCATCCCCTCAGAGATAATGCCTTTGTACTTGTCCAATAGCTCTTGGACAGCTGGGTCTATGAATTTTTGTCTCTGCTCTCCCTTGACTTGTTGTTGTTGTTCTTTGTTTACTTTTAGGCAAGGAATTAGAGCATATGCAACTGCTCCTTCTTCTCCTATCTCCTTCATGAATTGTTTGCCCTCTACCATCATCACCTTAACTTCTTTTCCTTTTGATTCCACCTCATTCTCCATTAATGGTAGCAATTCTATCACCTTACCATTCTTGGTGATGGAATAGGTGTTTCTGACTCCATCATGGTATGCTTTCAAGTCATACTATCGTGGTCTTCCAAAGAGGAGATGGCAAGCATCCATCTTGGCAATGTCAAACAGTAACCTATCCTTGTATGGGCCAATTTGAAATTCTACCCAAGCCTGTTCTTCTACAACTATTTGCTGACCTTGGGTGAGCCATGAAATTTTATATGGGCAAGGATGTGGCAGTCTCCTAAGCTTAAGCTTTTCTACCATCTCAATGGATACAAAATTCTCAGTAGATCCAGAGTCAATCAGAACTTTACATACCTTTCCTCCTACCTTACAAGTAGTTTTGAAGAGAGACTTCCTTTGTGGAGGTTCTTTTCTGGGCACCTTCATGGTGGTCATTGCTCTCCTAATCATCAAAGATTCTCCATTCTTAGGACATCCATAACTGTCAAGAGCATTCACACTTTGGTTAGTGCTTGAGCTTGCTACACTTTGACAATCATATTCTTGGATCAGATTGATCCTCTTTTCTCCTATCGAACTTGTTGCCTTTGCTGGACATCTGTTGGCTATATGGCCTTCTTGATTGCAATTGTAACATCTGATAGGTCCTCTGCCTTGAGATCTTCCTCTAAATGGTGGTCTTCTACCCCTAAAGTTTCCCCTTTGATTGTAGCTTCCCCCTTGGTTCTGATTGCTGTCTCCTCTGCTGTTCTCTTGATTGGATTCACTTTGGTATCCAAATCCTCTGCCTCTAAAAGGACTTCTTCCTCCTCTCTGTTGTCTCCCTCTACCTCTATTGTTCTGATCATGCCTTCTCTTTAATTTTTCTTCCACTTTGAGTGCTAATTGGTAACATTTCTGAACTGTATCTAGATTATGCAGATTTAGGTCTTCTTGGTTGTTGAACCTCAATCCATTGAGGTATCTTGCTACCTTTTCTTCCTCACCTTCCCTTACCTTTGTTTTTACAAATAGTTTCATGAATTCTTCTATGTATGAGCTGACATCTAGCTCCTTCTGCTTCAAATTTTGTTTCCTCTTATGTAATTGGATATTGTAATCCAATGGAACATAGGCCTCCTTCACCAATGCCATCATTCTCTTCCATGTTGCAACTCTGTTCTTTCCCTCTTTCACCCTGTCATCTTGGATTAAATTCCACCAAGTCAGTGCAGTTCCTTTCATTTTGGACTGAGCCATCTTCACTTTTTGGTGTTCTGGTATCTCCTTGGTCTCAAAGAAATTATTCAAGGAGTCCATCCACTCCATTACTGAATCAGGTTCCATTTTTCCTGCAAACATTGGTAGGTCTATTTTCACATCCATGGTCCTTCTTTCCATGGACTTGAGGGCATTGAGTAAGGGTCTCTGGTCTACAAGAACCACTATCTCTTCCTACTTTAGGGTCTCCTCTTCATCCCCATCTTCTCGTTCACCAGAGTTTTCTTCCCCTTTCTCTACTCTGTCCCTTAACTTCTCTTGTTCTTCTTTCAATGCCTGATTCTGAGCTCTATCTGCTCTGCTCTCTGCCATGTGCCTTCTTACTAAGGCCGTCAACTCAACGTTGGTCATCTTTGTTGGGTAAGTCTCTGATCCTTCTCCTTCTGACATCTTGCCTTCTTCCCAAAGAACACTCCTGCACTCTGATACCACTTGATGCAGAGCAACATAGTGGAACATAAAAAACACATTGAAACCCGTTACAACCCACAAAATAAACTATTACTGCTTATATCAGCAAGACGTCTCTATTGTCTCACCGAAACATGCATTCACTCTTCCATCAGCAACACATCCACTATTGGCAACCTCCTTGAATCTCCTGCCGACACTTTCAGTCACCCCAATGAACCTTACAACCGCCTTCATCGGCCAGACCACACTCTATCGGTAAATCTAAATCTTCATTGGCTGATAGGCCGATGTCACCTTTGTCTCCATCTCCTCGCATCTATCGGCATGACCGCCTCTGTCGGTGAAACATTCCATTTGCCCTCCGATAGCAAAACTCTTACCAATGTACAACTTTCGCTGTGACTTATATCTATCGGCCTAACTTTCTGGCCGTTCTCCAATGTCAAATGTCACACCGAAACACTTAACACTAGCTCTACCATTGTTCAAACTTGTTGATAACTGAGAGGGGGGGTGAATCAGTTATCCTAATTATTTCCCTTATTGAACTTTCTTATTAATTAATGCAGCATTGAATCAAACACAAAAACATTACCACATGACACAATATTTTTGACGTGGAAACCCTGTTAAGGGAGAAAACCACGGGGTGATTAACCCAAAAATTATTCTCTGTTAGAAGAATAGGAAATTACAAAAATGGCACTTGCCAATTAGGGCTCACTGCCCGAGCACACTGCTCACAAGAGGCCCACTCCCTACAAGAAGACACACTGTCTACAAAGTGATAAGAATCATAGTCTTGAACTGATTGGAAGCATCTGCATATGCTAGAGTTCAGTTCCGGTTAGGCTCAGTACACTGATCTGCTGCACTTCATCTTTCCTCTGTTCTTTATTCTGCTATCCTTTCACATACCGGATCTTTCTTGCTACTTCTGCTCTGTTCTACACTTATTCGCATATATCTTGACATAGTCACACACTTCACAACTAAATCCATCCTCTATATATATCCGCACAAGTAATTTCATCACCTTTCTAGTCGGCATCCGGAATAGTCTAGTTTCTTACAAACTCTGTTTTGTCCGCTGAATCCTTGCTCACCAAGCAATGCGGATCAAGCATATACTTGTAGATATCATTAATCATGTCGGCCAAACATGATTCATGCCTGCACAACCTTTATCATCAACAGTAACACATCCAGAAAGTAGTCTGATACTATGTCAGTCAGTTCTTCCTCTGTTTTCACTGTCTCTCAGGAATCCGGTACTCAACTATTCATATCTTTTTCCTTGTCCATCACCGGAGGCTAAATCCTTGGAATATACCACTCAAGGTAGTCCTCTTGACTTCCCCAAATCCGCACTGCACCAAGACACTTCCTCTGAGAGATCCGGACCAATCTGTCGGACATTGCCACATGCTCTGTTCTTGTTCACCGGACCACAATAATCTTTATTCTGACTTCCGGTAGAGACACACCATGACTTGCGGATATGTGGGATGACCTTTGTTGCCATCAATGACAACAACCATGAATCCATATAGTGTCTCTTGCCAACAATCTCCCCCTTTGGCATTGATGGCAACACTTAGTGAAAAATGACTAAGTGTGTACACTATGCTCCCCCTTTGCTGATGCTCTGTCTTTATATACAATTTCCGGAACTCCCCCTTAGTTGGATTCCTCATTTTTCACTGCTCCTCACTCCCCCTTTGACATCAATGGCAAAGGGTAGGGTCCGCACACCAAAATTTTCAAAAATTTTCTATACATAGCCGCATATTTACATACTCACATATATTGAAGAATGTCTGCAAAGGATGTCTGCAATTGGATCATTTCTGTAGCCCAACTTTGCTTCATTCTATCCAAAATTGAAATGTGACCACTCAACAAAAATGCAAAAGCTTCTGCCCGCTTGAGATCTGTCGGATCATTTGTTTGGGCGGTGGTCTGAGCATCACTGATGGCCTCATGCATAGTTTCCAACTTAGGGATTATAATCCTTCTAAGTTCTCCCATCCGGTTAGTGATATTCTTCCTTTCCTTCTCAAGATTCTTTATTTCATTCAAGACTGCAATAGTCTAACATTCTTGATTTATTATGGAGGAAGAGAGAGGATCAAAACTTTGAGATAAACTTTGTAGTTTGTCCTATTCCTCTTTTATTTTCTTATCAATTTGTGCTGTTGCCTTTGACCAAGATATACAAAATTTGTAAATGTCACCACCATACTTAAGAGCATTTTCTAAGCTCTTTATTCCAATACTCACAATTCTCCTATCTTTAGAGATTAATTCTAATACTTCTGAAAGTCTTTTATCCAAAAATTCCTTCCAGACCTTTTCTTCAGCAGATTTTTCTAGAGATTCAAAATGTGTACTAACACTGCTGACTAAGGTTTTGAGATTACCAGAAGACGAGGCTGTGGGATCCTTTTGAAAGGATGGCATGATCTTTTCTAGCACTCCAGATGCTACCTCCATAAGCTCACAGTCTTCCATGTGAGATTTCAGCAGCTTCTCTTTGACTTTCTCATTTGCAAATGAGGCTATTTTCATTGTTTGCACCGGTGACAAAGAGTCAAAATCTAATGGTCCTTTTAGCAGGTCCGGTTCATCAATTTCTATAGTGGCTTTTGTCAGGAATTCTTGAACAGTTTGTGCAGTGTCTCTTGCCGGAGACAGATGTTTCTTCTCTTCTGCAGTTTTGTCCTTTTGAATCTTTTCTCCTTCCTTACTCTTACCACTTTCAGTCGTGGTTTTCTCTGTTGGGGTGCTGTCAACCTCTTTTTCTTTAGCTACTGCTTCTTTCTCCTGTAGTTTTTCTTCTTCTTGGGATCCGGAGACTGTAGGGGAAACCAGAGGAGAGATGTTAGTCTGTTCAAGGCCCACTTCTTCTGGTGCAGATGATTCCAAATCCGCAGCTGTTTCTGCACTTAAGTCCTCTACAACAGGAAGATTGAACCTTTTGAAGGCCTTCTGGAGGATCTCTTCTGTCTCTTTGGCCACTTTGTCAGTCTCACAAAGCATGAGTTGATTCATCCTAGCTTTACTTCTGAACTCATCTTTGCAGTCTTTGAAGATTATGTTCATTGTCTTGGGATCAATTTGAGGATATAGCTGAATAGCTATCTGTTCCCGGATCTCAAGATCTTTTGCATGAGCAGTATTCTTTCTTATTTCTAATTCCTTTTCTAGGCTTTTAGGAATTAGAGATATGATCTCAATGAAAGCCTTATTGTATATGTTCAGATATTTGACTGTGGCTTCCTGCAGAATCTTTTGGTCAGCCTCATTGTAGTCATCATAAAATTCAGTCATTGGTTGAAGGTTTCCATCCACCGTAACCGACTTGATTACACTCTCTAGGGATAGAGTGGGCTTTTCAACAGATACCTCTGCCATTTCATCCTTGTCTTGGCCTGTGGAGGGTTTACCGGATCCTTTCTTCTTCTGCTTCTTTATTTCTTTTACTCCCTCATCTGACTCTGTTTCCTCTTCATCCTTTTGGCTCTCATAAGCCCTTGTGGCTTTTGTCTTAGATCTTTTACCGGATGCCTGGACTTCTGGTTTCGAGCTTTTGGTTGTGGGAGGTGCAGATCTTTTTGATGATCTGGTCTGGGTGGAAGTTTCAACCAGAACACTTTCTTTACTTTTCTCTTCTTCCTCAGCCTTCCTCCTCTTTTCCCGGCTGGCATCAAGTGCCTCTTTTGAGATGCCTAGGCCTTGAGCAATATGCTCAACTTCCTTTCTTACCTTCCTCTTTATCTCCGGTTCCCTGAGTTCTACATGTATCTTTACACTCAGTTCCTCAAAGGTTCCAAACCTTTCTGCCTTAGGATCTTTGGGCTGGCTTAGCATGTGTTGAACATGCAGCTCTACTATCTGTTCATCCACTTCATACCCCATGGGCATGATCCAGACAGTCCTTGGCTCCACTGCCTCCATTAGACACTGATCTGTTTCTACCATGAAGCATACTGTGTCTTTGTACTTTTCAACAAGGGATTGGGGTATTCTTTCTCTTGCATGCATCATGCTTTGGAAGTTTTTGAAGTATCCCCATAGAGCTGTATTTCTTGCTTTAGCATCCCCAAGTCCATGCAAATAGTCTCTGATTTGGATGGCAACCAGTCTGTCATTTTGCCATATCCATCCACTAGATCCGAGAAGCTCATTCATGTAGTAAAAGAAGAGACAAAGGATCAGATTGCCATACTTGAAGGAGTTTTTCTTGTCCTTCTTGATCTTCTGCAGATTTTCAAAGAGTTGGTTCACAAGAAGCTCACACAAGTCATAGTCTGCATTCTCCTTTAACATTTGATAAGCTGTGTAGATTACAGTTCCCGGTACTAAATTTTCCCTACTGGAGTGATAGATTTTGTAACCAATTATCATAGCTGCAAATTTGACATCCGGTTCAGTGATGTCATCAACTGTCATAGCTCTCTTGTCAAACTTGGATCCGGTTGCATCACTAACTGTCTGATTTTTGACAGACTTGAGAACAGGTAATCCACCGGATGAGTGCAGACCGGTTACAGCCCTAATTGCATCTTTGGTGATCTTGAAGGGCTGGTTCAACCATAGGAAGTTGTCATGTGCTCTACTTAGTACATACCGGACCCATTCATCTTCTTCAAAACAGGGGAAATGAATGCACTGTGCAAAGTGTTTGTCCCGGATGGCTTTGTACTGAGGTTTGATCTCAAAGGAGTCATCTATCAATTGTTTGTGATAGATATCCATCAGTTTTGATTCTCCAAAGTCTTCAAGATTCGCATGGATGTAAACCCTAATATCTTCCGTATGCAATACACCATGAGGAACACTAGAGAAGGCTCCTAGTGGATCTACCTCCAATGATTTGTAAGGATGTTTCTTGAATGTGGGGCGAGGTCTATCAGAGATCTTAACTATATTTGGAGTAGCCATTCTTCAAAGATTTGCAGTGAGATAATGAAAACGGAGAATACTTTATGCGCCTTCGGTTTGCACGGAGTGGTTGGATTGATTTCTTTATGCAATGACTTCGGCAGGAGATCTTTGGTGTGCTTGATGAATCTTGTTGCAGAGCTCCACTTTTCGCTTCTTCTTGAGTGCAGAATGAGCAAATGATTTTTGAGAAATCCCTTATATTGCTCCGCAAACCCTAATATCTGTTTGCAATAAATGCTTCACCTATATTATTCTGGTTTGCCTTGTCCGGATAGCTTGGAGTATCCTGGATCAGTCCTGATCTGTGAACATCATCCGGATCTTTCAATCATGAATAAATTGAGGTGACACATTACAAGAACATCCCAAACATTCTGTCCAATCCGCAGAATAAGATAGTGCACTTCCGGATCTCTCTGGACCTTTTTGTAATCCTCTGTCATACCGGAGCATCTCCCGGAACAGGTCTTACTTGATCGATCACAACTTCTTCATAACTCCATGCAGACCTCTGAAATCTTATCTGGATCATCTCAAGACTTATATCTTTAGACCCTTTACTCCGCATCTTGTGCCACATCAGGCACCACTTGATTGGCTGGGGGAACAGGATTTTCTTTGAGTCTCCCCCTGAGCCAGAGCTCACTTTTTAATTTCTGGAAGAAATATCAGCACCAGAGTCTGGTGCGGATCCAACCTCTACATTCTCTAAACTTTTCTTCACCCAAATCTTGCTCATCTGATTCCTAACTTCATCCGCATTCATCTTTTGTTTACCCTTGTCTTGATTCTGATTATACACCGGACCTCTTTTGTCCTGATTCTTGCTTCTGTAGACTTTAGCATTATGACCGGACCTATTACAGATTTGGCAAATAACATTTCTTTGCATAATTGACTGATATCCTCTTGATCTGCATTGATTAGCCATATGACCTACTCTATTGCATGTAAAGCATCTACCTTTGAATGATTTGTTTACTTGCATATTTCTGCATTCATGGGATTTGTGTCCATACCTTTTGCAGTTGAAGCACTGTCCGGAGAAGGATGAATTAATCTGATTCATTCTCTTTCTGCACTGATTAGCTTTGTGACCAAAGTGGTTGCAGCTGTGGCAGTATCCATTGAAAGATGGATATCTTTGAGCATTGGGCTGTCTTACTGGAGGTCTTCTAGGCCTGTTTCTTGGACTTTCTGATCCAAAATTCTTTTGACCGGATCCGGAGCTTTCTCCTTTCTCATATCCCAAACCATACTTGTCATCTGTCCTCTTTTGACTTCCAAGAAGAACTTCAAGTTGAGCAGAACTTATCTTGAATTTCTCTTTATATTCATTTGCTGTTTGAAGGTCTCTTTTGAGAGAGGCAATTTGATCCTCAAGTTTTTCTTCATTATCTTTGGCATCTTCAAGATCAGATTCAAGATGTCTGATAATCCTGTCCATCTGGTGGCATTCTTCTGATTTTTCTTTAAGAGATTGTCTTAGATTGTCTTCAGCCTTTCTTTTTTCTTCAATCTCTTGAGTAAACTTTATAGTTCCTGATTCCATTTCATGTCTTAACATAATGACTTCTTTTGATAACTTTTCACATAACTTGGTTTGCTCAGTCAATTCTTCATTTGTATTGCTTTCTTCACTTTGTCTTGCCAATTGTTGGAGCAGCTCCTTTCTCTTTTTCATAGAGAGACTTAATTTGTCTTTTAATTCTCTCATGAATTCATCAGCCTGTTTGAGTCTTTCCTTTAATTCATTGACTTCAGAATTTGACTGTTCAAGATCCTCAAGGGCAGTCTTGAGTTGTTCCCTTAAACCATATGCATCCATTTGAACTCCCAGATCTTCCTCAAGCTGTTAGGCTCTATTAGGAGGAACCTGCTCTGATACCAATTGTTGATAACTGAGAGGGGGGGGTGAATCAGTTATCCTAATTATTTCCCTTATTGAACTTTCTTATTAATTAATGCAGGATTGAATCAAACACAAAAACATTACCACATGACACAGTATTTTTGACATGGAAACCCTGTTAAGGGAGAAAACCACGAGGTGATTAACCCAAAAATTATTCTCTGTTAGAAGAATAGGAAATTACAAAAATGGCACTTGCCAATTAGGGCTCACTGCCCGAGCACACTGCTCACAAGAGGCCCACTACCTACAAGAAGACACACTGTCTACAAAGTGATAAGAATCACAGTCTTGAACTGATTGGAAGCATCTGCATATGCTGGAGTTCAGTTCCGGTTAGGCTCAGTACACTGATCTGCTGCACTTCATCTTTCCTCTGTTCTTTATTCTGCTATCCTTTCACATACCGGATCTTTCTTGCTACTTCTGCTCTGTTCTACACTTATTCGCATATATCTTGACATAGTCACACACTTCACAACTAAATCCATCCTCTATATATATCCGCACAAGTAATTTCATCACCTTTCTAGTCGGCATCCAGAACAGTCTAGTTTCTTACAAACTCTGTTCTGTCGGCTGAATCCTTGCTCACCAAGCAATGCGGATCAAGCATATACTTGTAGATATCATTAATCATGTCGGCCAAACATGATTCATGCCTGCACAACCTTTATCATCAACAGTAACACATCCGGAAAGTAGTCTGATACTATGTCAGTCAGTTCTTCCTCTGTTTTCACTGTCTCTCAGGAATCCGGTACTCAACTATTCATATCTTTTTCCTTGTCCATCACCGGAGGCTAAATCCTTGGAATATACCACTCAAGGTAGTCCTCTTGACTTCCCCAAATCCGCATTGCACCAAGACACTTCCTCTGAGAGATCCGGACCAATCTGTCAGACCTTGCCACATGCTCTGTTCTTGTTCACCGGACCACAATAATCTTTATTCTGACTTCCGGTAGAGACACACCATGACTTGCGGATATGTGGGATGACCTTTGTTGCCATCAATGACAACAACCATGAATCCATATAGTGTCTCTTGCCAACAAGACTTCCCTCATCGGTCTGACTAAAAACTCCTCCGCCGATGTTCCTATTCACCCCGATGCCTTAGGCCAATGCTATCATCAGTGAGACTTGCCAACGATCACCCCGATCTATTCCTTCGGTGAGACTTCCACCATCGGTTGAACATAACTCCAACACACCGATGTTGAATCTCATGCCGATGCTTCCTTCGTCGGTGACACCAATGAAACTTATGCCGATGCCTTCAAAACATACATTATTGACTTATTTTGACACCTTAACTGGTCAGTGATACACATATAGATACAATTGACGGATACACACAAAGTGCTCCCTCATATGAATGCAGTATATACACAAAATGCACAGTTCCTCCCTCATACAAATACAGTATACACACAGAATTTGATACATACCGTTTTACATCATGGGCACAGGAAGTTGCTCATGTGTGAATGCAATTTATTCATAGACTGTCTCCACCTACCATTCTTGTATATACATCAAATATACATTGAACTTCCTACCGATGATTTTCTCTGGAAAGGGTTCTACAATTCCTATCCTACCATACTTAACAGACAAACAAGTAAAACAAAAATGGGGAACTAATTTACAAGTCCATTCCACTGATTTCACAGAAATCCACCAGTAGCATGGATTTATCTAGTCATTTCGACCACGGAGATACTAAATTAAATTATATGCAAATTCTATATAGAATGAATTTCTACACAGAGTATCTACACAGAATTTAGAAATTTGGAAAGAAAATAATTTGCAGAACTTCTATTCCTCCTTCTTAGTGTTTTCGAACCACCCTGAATATTACAGATGATTTTCATTTTATATTTTCCAAAAAGTGAGAGATCGACATTCCTCTCCTTTGTTTCTATGATTTTGATTTTGCCAAGATTATTGGTAGAAACCCCTGGAAGAACTTTTATGACATCTGTTCTGCATAAGACAGTAAAACTCCTAATGCTAAGACACATTGTTTATCCTTCACATCACCCAACCTATTTGAAATTGCAAATTTAATGTTTGAACAACATGAAATGCCAACATAAAATGCCAATTCCTTATTCTTCTCCCTCTTGTATATGTTGATCCTGTTGAAAGGGTACTCTTGCACCAAACTCCTACTTGAGAGTAACCTTTACAGACCAATCTCACTTTGTTTCAGACCACTTCACCATCTTAATTCAATTTATTCCGGAAGACCCATTTGTTTCAAATCACGTTTTTGTCCTTAGCTCTAGGAACAAGATCCCAAGTGTGATTCTTTTCAATCTGCATCAATTCTTCCTCCATTGCTTTAGTCCAACTTTCATCATTGCATGCTTCAATTACTATTTTTTGTTTAATCTTTGAAATCAAACAATACTTTACTACATCTTGAGCAATTTTCCTTCTTGTTTGATCACCTTTGCTTCTATCTCCTATGATCTGATCTTCAGAATGATTCAGTCTTACATACCTGGAAGTCTTGGGATTCTCTTATACTTCTAATTCTTGGATAGGTTCATCCAAGCATGTCTCTTCCTCTTGTATATCCAGATTCTCCAGATCAGTCTAAATCTGAACTGGAGTGGGGACTGGCTCTCCTTGATTTGAGACATTATCCTGATCATCTACTTCATAATCATAATACCTTGAGGGATTTTCCATGCCTTCATCAACCTTCACATTTGTACTTTCTACAATCTTTTTCAATCTCTTGTTGTAACATTGGTATGCTTTGCTTTGAGTAGAATATCCCAAGAAAATTCCTTCATCAGTTCTAGCATCAAACTTGCCAAGATCTTCATCTCTTTTGATATAGTATTTACTACCAAAGAATCTGAAATACTTCACAGTAGGAGTGATGCAAAACCAAAGTTCATAAGGAGTTTTACTAGTATTGCCTCTGATTTGTACTCGATTGAGAGTATAGATAGCAGTGCTTACAACTTCTCCCCAATAGATGTGAGGAATATTTGCTTCCATCATCATGGCTCCATATGCTTCCTGGATGGTCTAGTTCTTTCTCTCCACTACCCCATTCTGCTATGGAGTCCTTGGAGAAGATAACTGTCTCTTTATCCCATGCTTCTCACAGAATGATATGAACTCACCGGATGTGAATTCTCCACCTCTATTAGACCTGAGGCATTTTATGTTCAAGCTAATTTCATTTTCTACCATAGCCTTGAATATTTTGAACTTCTCAAGTGCTTCAGATTTATCCTTTAAGAAAGTCACCCACATCATTTGGGAGTGGTCATCAATCAACAACATGAAATACCTGTCTCCTTGCAAACTCCTAATTCTTTCAGGACCACAGAGATTAGTGTGTACCAAGTCTAACTGTCCAGCTAATGATTGTTCCTTACTTTTGAATGAGACTCTATTTTGCTTACCTAACTAACATTCTTTGCACAAACTGTTAGTAGGTTTCACAAGTTTTGGAAGATCTCTTACAGCCTGAGTGTTTCTTATCTTAATGATATTATCAAAATTTACATGACACATTCTCCTATGCCATAACAAACTCTAATCAATTTGAACAAATAATCAACTTTTACCAGTACCAACCAATTGGAAGATGTTACCTTTTGATTGTGCACCTGATCCAATCTCAGTTCCAGAGCTTTCAAAAATCTTACATTTTACATTTTTGAATCGAAGATCATAGCCTTTGTCCACCAACTATCCAACACTAAGAAGATTATGCTTTAGACCTTCAACATACAGAACATCACTGGTTTTGTTCTTTCCATCAAAAAAAATAGTTCCTCTACCTTTAATTCTGCTAGCAGAATTATCTTCAAACTTTACAACTCCACCTTCTTAGTTTTCCAAGCTTAGGAACTTACTCTTGTCACTAGTCATATGGTGAGAGCAACCACTCTCAATAACCCATTCATCCTTTTTGTCAACCTGAGAAACCAAAGAACTTTCTATCACCTTATGATTAGTAGATACAGTAGGCATTGGATCTTCTTCCTTGATGGCAATAAACACCCAGTCACTTCCAAGTTTGTTTCCTATCTCAGATTCATCATCTGTCACTCCTTCACCATCATCTTCTTGAACATAGTAACACTTCTTTTGAAACCTTGATCTATTAGGATTTGGCCTTGAAAACCTTTTTGGACATCTTGAGGCAAAATGACCAATCTTAATGCAGGCAAAGCATTTAAAAGGTAATTTTCCTTCATACTTACTGGATCCTCTTGGCAGTCTCTTTGCAATGAGGGCCTCAAGTTGTTCAGCTTCTAATTCATCCTCTTCCAGATCTTTTCTTGCTTTCTCATACCAGGATGATTTTCTTGAGGAACTTTCTCCTGGATCATATCTCTGTTTACCTTTTGTAGAGGCACTAGATTTGAATGCAGATTCAATCTTAGGAAGTGCATCACCAAACTTAGCTAACTTGAATGCAGATATCTTACCAACCAATTGATCCCTTGTGATAGTTGTCAAAGATCTAATTTCTTGAATGGCAGCAACTTTGTGTGTTTATATGTAGGGGGTAAAGATCTGAGAACTTTAGAAAAAAATTCATCTTCATCCAGTACTCCACCAACACACCTGATGCCACAAACAAGCTCATTTACTTTTGTCATATAAGAAGTAATATTCTCATCTTCACTCATCTTTAAGTTTTCAAACTTTCCTTTCAGACTTTGTAGCTTGGCACACTTAACATATTTGTCACCTTCATATAGATTTTCAAGTTTTGTCCAAATTTCATAAGCAGTCTTCAATCCCATAACATTTGTCAACTTTAAGTCAGACAAGGCACTCAGTAGGGCTTCTTTAGCTCGAAGATTATTTTCTGCATCTCTGATTTCATCTATAGTTGATGGGCCATTCTTTGGGGGAACATATTGAATTGAGGTTATGTTCCAATACTAATATCCCATGCATTGTATGTGACATTCCATGTGGGTTTTCTAGGTAGTGTAATTAGATCCATCAATCCTAGGACTATCCTTGTAGGTTGACATTTTGGATCTCCTCAAGTGGTTAAGCTTTTCTAGAGGAACTTATCTATGATACCAATTGTTGGATTTAGGACAGAAAACTGAGAGGGGAGGGTGAATCAATTGTTACCAAAATCTCAGTTCTTTATTTACTTTAAGCCTTCTTATGTGTCAATAGCATATCAGATATTAATCATGGAAGCATAATGCAATAATTCAAGAGTAAAAACAAATTCAACACATATAACACCAAGTTTTTAAAGTGGAAAACCCGGTTAAGGGAAAAACCACAAGGTGATTAACCCAAGATTGTATTCTCTGTAAGAAGAATAAAGATGAATAAAATGGCACTTGGCAATTAGGGCTTATAGCCTGAGCACACTACTCACAAGAGGCCCACTACCTACATGAGACACACTGTCTATAGAAGAATAAATATTACATAATTGAACTAGAGATTAGCATCTTCACAATGCTTGAGTTAGTTCCATTTAAGCTCAATACCTCTGCTCTACTTTTCACTCTTCTTCTCTACCAAATTCTCATCACAACTACAGTGATACATTTGAATGACTTCACAACTCTTATCTATACATGACATCAACTTTGGAATGATCATCAAAGTTGGCACAACATATACTTATTTTATTTACAGAGAAATTATAAAAATACAACTTGACTTATCATGTGCATCACTACAATGTTGGCCACACACAACTGGGACTTCATCATTTTTGAGGAACACACCATGCTTTGCAAAATATCTTGAAGGTCATCCACAACATGTGCAAATCATCCGGTTAGCCAAAACTGGGAAGAACATCAATTGTCCAAAAGTAAATCTTCATTTGCGAGCTCAATCATCAATGCGGACCACCAACACGAACTGGACACAATCTAGAGACCACCACAAGCTTGCTTGAATCACAAAGAACATTTGCACCACTTCTGCTTACTGTAATCAATCACATCTTCACTCAGAACCTCAAGAACAGAGTCAATCATTATTGTCATAATAGAAGGTTTTCTTGCGGACCTCCAAACCATGAACCAATTGAATTGTCTATGAATATTAGCTTCCCAAACATGCCATCAAATCTGCAGAACATAATATTGTATTTCTGGATCTCACTGGACCTATTTGTGTCACTCTGTCATTCTAAATAGTTACCAAAACTAGTTTTACTCATATGGTCATAACTTCTCCAAATATTCATGCAGACATCTTGGATCTTGTCTAGAGGATCTTCAGACACATATCTAAAAACATTTTGATGCACGTACTCTGATCTTCATCTGGATGGGATCTTCACTTTATAGAACTTCCTTTTCTTCACTGTTCTTCTCTATTTTTGATGGGGCTAATTTTCTTAATATCCTCAGCACACAACTCATCCAATCTTTAACATCAATGCAACATGAGTATGTTGACATCAATGACAACACCAGTTAGGGCCATACTTGCAACAATCTCCCCCTTTATCATTGATAGTAACATATGATGTGAAAAATTGTTTTAACCATCAAGACAGGAACTTCTCCTTACTGACTGACATAGCTCCCCTATCAATAGTAGCCATTCACATGTCTTCTCTTCCTTTTACTGCTCCCCCTTTGATCAGCAACCACTTTTGTTTTTCACATGTCTTTTCTCCCCCTTTGACATCAATGGCAAAGGGCACATACTTGCAACCACTTCTCATACTTCAAAATCATACTGAATGCTCTCCCTGAGTAGAAGCCTCTTAACACCATTCAGATCACAAGATATGACTATGGGATCCACTAGACTGATGCACATTAGTGCACCTTAATTCAGAACCGAAGGGGTAATAACCCCTAACTTCTCCTTGAGATACTCAAAAGAATCCTTAGGTAGAGGTTTGGTAAAAATATTTGCAATCTGATCCTTTGAGGGCACAAACTTTAATCTGACTTCATTCTTGTTCACTTGCTCTCTCAAAAAGTGGAACTTGATGGATATATGTTTTGTCTTAGAATGCAACACTAGATTTTTTGATATATTTATTGCACTTGAGTTATTATAGAAGATTGTGATAGGTTCCTCATACTATACTCTGATATCTCTTAGCATTTGCTTCATCCATAATGCTTGAGAGTGCAACTGCCTGCTGCTGAAATATATTCTACTTCTGTAGTGGACAGAGATATTGCTTCTTGTTTCTTACTCAGCCAAGAAACTAGTCTTTTCCCCAAAAAGAATGCACCACCACTGGTACTCTTCTGGTCATCCACATCTCGTGCCTAATCAGAATCTGTATATGCATGAAGAGAGAAATCATGATCCTTAGGATACCATAAACTATACTCAACTATTCCCTTTAGATATCTGAGAATTCTCTTGATTGCCATGACATGAGACTCTCTTCGATCAGCTTGAAATCTGGTGACAAGACCAACAACATTCATAATATCAGGTCTAGTTTGAGTGAGATAGAGCAGTCCTCCAATCATTGACCTGTACCTTTTTTGATCAGTCTTAGGAGATTCATCATCTCTACTCAACTTACATCTAGTTTCCATGGGAGTATTCATTGGCTTTGAATCTTCCATCCCAAATTTCATCAATTCTTTCACATATTTGGTTTGAGATATGAAGATTCCTTTCTTTGATTGAGTGATTTGTAGATGTAAGAAGAAATTCATTTCCCCAAACATAAACATCTCAAATTCACTTTTCATTTGATTTGCAAAAGTCTTGCACATACTATCTTACCCTCCAAAAATGATATCATCAACAAATACTTCAACAATCAAAATACTTTCGTGTTCAATCGTAAAATATAGATTACTATCAGCAGTGCCTTTGTTGAAACCAATCTTTAGAAGATGTTTGTCTAATCTTTCATACCAAGCTCTAGGAGCTTGTTTGAGTCCATTCAATGCTTTCTTCAACTTGCAGACCATATCACCATGATTAGACAATTGGAAACCATCTGGTTGCTCAATGTATACCTCTTCTTCCAAATCCCCATTCAAGAAGGTAGACTTGACATCCATCTAATATACTTTGAAATCCTTGAAGGCAACAAAGGCAAGAAATAATCTGACTACCTCAATTCTTGCCTCCAGAGAAAAAGTTTCTTCAAAGTCAACTCCTACTTGAGAATAACATTTACAAACCAACCTGGCTTTGTTTCAGACCACTTCACCATCTTCATTCAGTTTATTCTGAAAGACCCACTTATTCCCAATCATATTTTTGTCCTTAGGTCTGGGAACAAGATCCCAAGTGTGATTCTTTTCAATCTGCATCAATTCTTCCTCCATTGCTTTAGCCCAACTTTCATCATGGCATGCTTCACTTACTATTTTTGGTTCAATATTTGAAATCAAACAATACTTTACTGAATCTTGAACAATTTTCCTTCTTGTTTGAACACCTTTGCTTCTATCTCCTATGATCTAATCTTCAGAATGATTCAGTCTTACATACCTAGAAGTCTTGGGATTCTCTTGTACTTCTGATTCTTGGACAGGTTCTTCCAAGCATATCTCTTCCTCTTTTATATCCAGATTCTTCAGATCGGTCTGAATCTAAACTGGAGTGGGGACTGGCTCTCCTTGATTTGAGACATTATCCTGATCATCTACTTCATATTCATAATACCTTGAGGGATTTTCCATGCCTTCATCAACCTTCACAATTGTACTTTCTACAATCTTTCTCAATCTCTTGTTGTAACATTGGTATGCTTTGCTTTGAGTAGAATATCCCAAGAAAATTCCTTCATCACTTCTAGCATCAAACTTGCCAAGATCTTCATCTCTTTTGATATAGCATTTACTACCAAAGACTCTGAAATACTTCACAGTAGGAGTGATGCCAAACCAAAGTTCATAGGGAGTCTTACCAGTATTGCCTCTAATTTGTACTTGTTTGAGAGTATCGACAATAATGCTTACAGCTTCTCTCCAATAGATGTGAGGAACAATTGCTTCCATCATCATGGTTCTAGATTCTTCCTGAATGGTCCGGTTGTTTCTCTCCACTACCCCATTCTGCTATGGAGTCCTTGGAGCAGATAACTATCTCTTTATCCCATACTTCTCACATAATGATATGAACTCACCGGATGTGAATTATCCACCTCTATTAGACCTAAGGCATTTTATGTCCAAGCTAGTTTCATTTTCTACCATAGCCTTGAATATTTTGAACTTCTCAAGTGCTTTAGATTTCTCCTTTAAGAAAGTTATCCACATCATTTGGGAGTGGTCATCAATCAACAACATGAAATACCTAACTCCTTGCAGACTCCTAATTCTTGCCAGACCACAGAGATCAGTGTGTACCAAGTCTAACAGTCTGGTTGAAGATTGTTCCTTACTTTTGAATGAGACTCTATTATGCTTACCTAAGTGACATTCTTTGTACAAACTATTAGAAGGTTTCACAAGTTTTGGAAGATCTCTTACAGCCTGAGTGTTGCTTATCTTAATGATATTATCAAAATTTACATGACATATTCTCCTATGCCATAACCAACTCTGATCAATTTGAACAAATAAACAACTTTACCAGTACTGACCAATTGGAAGATGTTACCTTTTGTCTATGTACCTTATGCAATCTCAGTTCCAGATCTTTCAAAAATCTTGCATTTTCCATTTTTGAATAAGAGATCATAGCCTTTGTCCACCAACTATCCAATGCTAAGAAGATTATGCTTTAGACCTTCAACATACAGAACATCACTGGTTTTGTTCTTTCCATCAAAAGAAATAGTTCCTTTGCCTTTAATTCTGCCAGCAGAATTATCACCAAACTTTACAACTCCACCTTCATAGTTTTCCATGCTTAGGAACTTACTCTTGTCACCAGTCATATGGTGAGAGAAACCACTCTCAATAACCCATTCATCCTTTTCTTCAACCTGAGCAGCCAAAAAACTTTCTATCACCTTATGATTAGTAGATTCAATAGGCATTGGATCTTCTTCCTTGATGGCAATAAACACCCAGTCACTTCCAGGTTTGTTTCCTATCTCGGATTCATCATCTGTTACTCCTTCTTCATCATCTTCTTGAACATGGTAACACTTCTTCTGAAACCTTGATCTATTAGGATTTGGCCTTGAAAACCTTTTCAGACATCTTGAGGCAAAATGACCAATCTTATTGCAGGCAAAGCATTTAAAAGGTAAATTCCCTTCATACTTACTGGATCCTCTTGGCAGTCTCTTTGCAATGAGGCCTCAAGTTGTTCAGCTTCTAATTCATCCTCTTCCAGATCTTTTCTTACTTTCTCATACCAAGATGATTTTCTTGAGGAACTTTCTCCTGGATCATATCTCTGTTTGCCTTTTGTAGAGGCACTAGATTTGAATGCAGATTCAGTCTTGGGAAGTGCATCACCAAACTCAGCTAACTCGAATGTAGATATCTTACCAACCAATTGATCCCTTGTGATAGTTGTCAAAGATCTAATTTCCTCAATGGCAGCAACTTTGTGTTTATATGTAGGGGGTAAAGATCTGAGAACTTTAGCAACAATTTCATCTTCATCCAGTACTCCACTAGTACACCTGATGCCACAAACAAGCTCTTTTACTTTCATCATATAAGAAGTGATATTCTCATCTTCACTCATATTTAAGTTTTCAAACTTTCCTTTCAGACTTTGCAGCTTGGCACACTTAACATATTTGTCTCCTTCATATAGATTTTCAAGTTTTGTCCAAATTTCATAAGCATTCTTCAATCCCATAACATTTGTCAGCTCTGAGTTAGACAAGGCACTCAGTAGGGCTTCTTTAGCTTGAAGATTATTTTTTGCATCTATGATTTCATCTATAGTTGATGGGCCATTCTTTGGGGGAACATATTGAATTGAGGTTATGTTCTAATATTGATATCCTAGGCATTGTATGTGACATTCCATGCGGCTTTTCCAGGAAGTGTAATTAGATCCATCAGACCTAGGACTGTCCTTCTTGTAGGTTGACATTCTGGATCTCTTGAAGCAGTTAAGCTTTTCTAGAGGAACTTATCTCTGATACCAATTGTTGGATTTAGGATAGACAACTAAGAGGGGGGTGAATCAGTTATTATCAAAATCTCAGTTCTTCATTTACTTTAAGCCTTCTTATACATCAACAGCATATCAGACATTAATCATGGAAGCATAATGCAATAATTCAAGAGCAGAAACAAATTCAACACATATAACACCAATTTTTTGACATGGAAAACCCAGTTAAGGGAAAAACCATGGGGTGATTAACCAAAGATTGTATTCTCTGTTAGAAGAATAAAGATGAATAAAATGGCACTTGCCAATTAGGGTTAACAACCTGAGCACACTGCTCACAAGAGGCCCACTACCTACAGGAGACACATTGTCTACAGAAGAATAAATATTACATACTTGAACTGGAGATTAGCATCTTCACAATGCTTGAGTCAGTTCCATTTAAGCTCAATACCTCTACTCTACTTTTCACTCTTCTCTACCACATTCTCATCACGACCACAGTTATACATTTGAATGACTTCACAACTCTTATTTTTACATGACATTGACTTTGGAATGATCATCAAAGTCGACACAACATATACTTATTTTATTTACAGAGAAATTACAAAAATACAACTTAACTTATCATGCACATCACTACAATGTCAGCCACACACAACTGGGACTTCAATCATTTTCGAGGAACATGCCATGCTTCTCAAAACATCTTCAAGGTCATCCGCAACATGCACAAATCATCCAGTCGGCCAAAACTAGGAAGAACACCAATTGTCCAAAAGTAAATCTTCATTCACGAGCTCAATCATCAATGCAGACTGCCAACATGAATTAGACATAATCTAGAGACCACCAAAAGCTTGCTTGAATCACAAAGAACATCTGCACCAGTTCTGCTTACTGTAATCAATCACATCTTCACTCGAAACCTCAAGAACAGAGTCAATCATTACTATCATAATAGAAGGTTTACTTGCAGACCTCCAAACCATGACCCAATTGAATTGTTGATGAACATTAGCTTCCTAAATATGCCATCAAATCTGCAGAACATGATATTGTATTTTTGGATCTCACCGGACCTATTTGTGTCACTTTGTCACCTCTAAATAGTTGCCAAAATGATTTTTACTCATATGGCCATAACTTCTCCAAATATTCATGTGGACCTCTCATATCTTGTCTAGAGGAAGTTCAGACACATATCTAAAAACCCTTTGATGTGCGTACTCTGATCTTCATCGGGATGGGATCTTCACTTCATAGAACTTCCTTGTCTTCACTGTTCTTCTCTGTTTTTTATCAGGCTAATTTTCTCAATATCCTCAGCACACAACTCATCCAATCTTTGACATCAATTAGAACACCAATTAGGGCCATACTTGCAACACTTAAATGGTCCAGTTCTTTCTTTCCAGGACTCTGTTTTGTTGGGGAGTCCTAGGAGCAGATAACTGTCTGTTTTATTCCATGCATTTCACAGAATGTATCAAACTCACCGGAAGTAAACTCTCCACCTCTGTCAGATCTCAGACACTTTATTTTTTCACCAATCTCATTTTCCACCATAACCTTGAGCACCTTGAACGTGTCAAGAGCTTCTGATTTTTCTTTCAAAAAGGTTACCCACATCATCCAGGAGTAATCATCAATCAACAACATAAAATATGTCTCCTTGCACACTCCTAATTCTAGCAGGGCCATATAGATCAGTATGCACAAGTTCTAGCCATCCACTTGAAAATTATTCTTTACTCTTGAATGAAATTTTATTCTGTTTACCCAATTGACATTCTCTACACATGTTATTAGTAGGTTTCACAAGTTTTAGAAGATCTCTCACAGCTTGAGTAGAACTTATCTTGAGAATGTTATCAAAATTCACATGACACATTCTCCTATGCCATAAGCAACTTTGATCAATCTAAGTAATCAAACAACTTTTTCCAGAACTACTTAAATGAAAGATGTTACCTCTAGTCTAAGTACCAAATGCAATTTCAGTTCTGGAGCTTTCCAAGATTTTGCATTTTCCATCCTTGAATCAGAGATCATAACCCTTTTCAACCAACTGTCCAACACTAAGAAGATTATGCTTCAATCCTTCGACATACAGAACATCATTAGTGTTATTCTTACCATCAAAAGAGATAGATCCTCTTCCACGGATTCTACCAGCTGAGTTGTCTCCAAATTTCACAATTCCACCTTCATATTTTTTTAAGATTATAAACTTACTTTTATCACTAGTCATATGATGAGAACATCCACTGTCAATTACCCATTCATCCTTTTCAACAACCTAAGCAGCCAAGGCACTTTCCACATTTGCATAGCGAGCAAATTCAGTAGGCACCAGATCTTCTTCTTTGATAGCAATGAATACCCAATCATTTTTAGTGGAACCTCCATGATCAGATTCATCATCTGTGACTCCTTCTTCACCAACTTCTTGGACATAGTAGCATTTCTTCTAAACTCTAGGTCTGTTAGGGTTTGACCTTGAACCCCTCTCCGAACACCTTGAGGCAAAATAACCAATCTTATTACAAGCAAAACATTTGAATGGCAACTTTCCTTCATACTTACTGGATCATCTTGGTAATCTTTTGGCAAAAAGGGCTTCAAGTTCATCAAACTTAGTTTCATCACTTTCAACATCCTTTCTTGTCCTGTCGAATTTGTTAGATCATCTTGAAGAGTTTTCACCCGGATCATATTTTTGTTTTCCATGAATACTGGCTTTAAATGCAGATTAAGACTTAGGAAGAGAATCACCAAACTCACTCATTTCAAATGCTAAAAGTTTACCAACCAACTAATCCCTTGTAACAGTTGTCACAGTCCTGATTTCTTCAATGGCAACAACTTTATTCTTGTAAGCCAGAGGTAAGGATTTGAGCACTTTGGCAACAATTTCTAATTCTTCCAATTTTCCACTAGCACACCTTATACTGCTCACAAGTTCATTCACTTTTAGCATGTAGGACATAATATTTTCATCTTCACTCATCCTTAAGATCTCATATCTACCCTTCAAACTTTGTATCTTGGCACATTTGACATGTTCATCACCTTCATGCATTGTTTCCAACTTCTCCCAGATTTCATGCATAGTTTTCAATTCTAGTACATTTGTCATTTTTGTATTAGACAGGGCACTCAACAAGGCTTCTATTTCTCGAGTGTTGTTCTCAACATCTTTGATTTCATCTAGAGTTGTAGGACCTTTTTCTAGAACCTTGTATTCATTCTTAGTTATCAACCAGTAGGCATCTCCCATACATTGCAAATGACACTGCATGTGCATCTTCCATAGAGTGTAATTTGTTCCATCAAATCTCAGACTGTCTTTCTTGTAAGTCAACATTCTGGATCTCCTCAAGCAGTCAAGCTTCTTCCAAAGGAACTTGGCTCTGATACCAATTGTTGGAATTAGGCCAGACAACTAAAAGGGGGGGTGAATCATTTGTCCCACAAAATTAATCTTTTTCCTTTTTGATCTTCTTTCATAACTTACAAACAGATTAATGATGTAAACGTTAAAGCATGAAACAATATCACATGAGCAAAAACACAATTAACACACTTGACACCAAGATTTTTAATGTGGAAACCTAGTTAAGGGAAAACCACGGTGGGGGTTAACCCACAAGATTCGTACCCTATTAAAAGTACTTAAAAATGGGAAGGCACTTGCCTTCGAGCACACTGCCCAGAGCTCATTTCTCAAAAGAGGCTCACTACCTATAGAATTGTTGTTTAATATAGAAGGAATTAACTAAGAAATAGCACCTTCTTCATGCCTGGTTCAATCTCATTCAATGCTCATAAAACTTCTTCTCTTCTCCAAATACTTCTTCACTATCACTTCATCTTCTATTCCTCCTCTTCTCTACTCTGCCTCTGATCCTTTCTTGAGATTTGATTATTTGCTCAAGGATGATTTTCAACAACTCAACTACATGCTTTTATATGCTTCATCAACCTTGGAATAAACATCAAGGTCGGCACTACAAGTGTCTGACTTAATGTGAATCACTAAGTTGTCGACTAAACATAACTAGGACTCAAATCTTCCTTTATCAACATGCCACGCTCCATAGAAATGCTCTTAGATCATCTGCAACATGCTAGAATCATCCAGTCAGCCAAGACTAGGAAGAACAGTAACACCAAGAAGAAAAACTTCAACAACAAGCTCAGTCTTCAATGCGGACCACCAACACAGTAAGCACATGATCCAGAGACCTCCACAAGCACATTAAATTTAACAAAGACATCTGCACTCCTCCAAATTATCAGAATCACTTGCATCTTATTCTAGAACCTCAAGAACACTATCTACCATGACTGTTACACTAGAAAGATTGCTTGCAGACCTCTAAACCATGAACCACTTGAGCTGATGATACACACTAACTTCCCAAACATGCCTCTAGAACCGCAAATCATAATATTTCAATGCGAAGCAATCTAGACCAATTTACTATCACTCTGTCTTTTCTAAACACAACAAAACCTAGTTCTACTCATATGGCCATAGCTTCTTCAAATCTTCATGTAGACCTCTCAAAACTTGACTGGAGCTACTTCAGACAATCCTCTACACAGCCATAGGGTCTGCATACATTGATCTTCATTAATTTTCTCAATATCCTCAGCATTCCAGTCTTCTAAACAAGCAACAAAATAGGATACAATTGACACCAATGGCAACAAGGATATGTTCACATCAATGACAACACCGATTAGGCACATATTTTTAATAGGCTCTACATTGGTTGGATGAGAAATGACATGGAATGTTTTTATTGTTGAGGAAGGTGTATATGTCCTGATACCAAGGGGAATTGGTACCAACGAGTTCACACACCATTTTAGTTCTAGGGATATCATATGCTAGGACTAGAAGTTGTTCAACTAGGAATTAATATTCTTGGGTGTCAGGTTCTATTTCGAAGAGAGATTGGCTAGTAGTGATAGCATCAATAGCCTTGTTATTAATGTGGGGGATTTCACAAAGGATATAACTATGGTATTTTAAGGATTATAATTGGGTGTGAGGGGACTCTAAGGTTGGTTGAGGTAAACTTTTGTATTCCTCCATGATCAACCTAGTAGATTCCTTTCCCATCTTGGTAGTGATATTATTCTGAAGGATTGGAAACCTTTGTGTCTTTGTTGTGAAAATATATGTCATGCATTTATGTTATAGTGGATTGACATAAGATTTTTGTATTTGGAATGATAAAGTGTATTGTTTTATATCTGGTTTGAGTTTTTTTTAATTTAAATTTATCTCTCACATGAACATATTTAGGGAATAAGGGCACAGAAATTAAAAACAAATTATGGCATATGCAAAGTACACCATTTGGGAATCTGGAGACCCTCTGACCATTACATTTACTACTCAACCATGAGAGGTAATGGCCAATAGTTATGGCAATGAAAATGAAGGTGAAGAGAGGAAAAACATACAAGTTGGCATTGGGAGAGGAACATGCCAAAGTTCCACCAAAAAATACTTGTTTTGAGGTATAGAATGAATTCTGAGAAAATTATGGAGATGCCATCATTGGAGGAGAGACAGAGGAGGGAGGAGAAATGCAAGAAGGTGATGGTTCTTTCCTACCCAGTATAATAAGCATAAAACCTAATGTTGAAATGTTGAAAGTTTTTAAGGATGAGGAGGGTAAACTAAAGAATATAGAAATTTTATTTTCTTGTTTAAACATTGAAAAAATATTGTCGAGGAGATTTTTTGACAACTAGATTTCAATAGTGTGGGGGAAAAATTAGGAATGCATGTTTCATTTTGCTAAATGTTGCAAACTAGTTTACTTTTCATATTCCTTAAAAATCAAAATATACAGAAATGAATTCTAGAAAAAGGGTTCTAGAATTTGGGGGAAATGATTTTTAAGGCTTTTCCATGGGCTCTCAATACCTCACCTATAGAAATCATGTTTTTCTACACAAAAATGTTTGGTGGTCAAAGTTGTCCCAACTTAGTTTTGGGCATTTTTGCCACAACTAATTAAAGTTATTGGGAACATCTTGAAAATAGAGGAAACGAGAACTACTCTCCTGTACATGGATGTGAGAGTGTTGATATCCTTGAATATAAGAATTCAATTACTAGAAGAACTAGAAATAAGTATGGAAGAAAAATATTTAAATGTGAAATATTAGGGATATGAAGCCTTAATGCCTATTTTATGTGAAAAATGGATAGGCATAAAAAAAGAGAGTGCCCTATTTTGAAATAATTTAGTAAAAACAAGAAAGATATTCCTTCAGCTGAGGAGGAAAGTAATAGAAAATATAATGAAATACAAAAAAGTAATATAGACGAGGCATGTGATAATCTAGAGGAAAAGTTAGATAAAATTAATGAACTCTAAATGCTCTCAAGGTAAGTGATGAAAGTAACATAAGAACTACCCCTAAAAAACAAGAATTGATAGCCTCTAGAGTTGAGAGTACAATGGCCAATAAGGAATTTGAGGAAAAAGATAATGAAATTCTTATCATCACTTACAATGAGAACATTGGAGATGATGAGGAATCAAATAAAAAATATGTTGGCACCCCTATTGGTAAAGAGCCTTTGATTAAGGATCTCTATGAAGAGGAGTCCACAACTATACATGAAAAGTCTAGATATAAAGAGGAAATAAAATACATTGGGCATAGAAAAATTCTTAGGAAATTGTTTCGGATAGGTTGGAAGAACAAATAAAATCAAATAAAAAGGCTCAATCTAAAAAGACTAAAAATATCCCTGATGAGGAGAACAATGTAGAACTTTGTGGTTTAGCTATTGAATTGCCAAGTGATAGAAAACAAGATGTGAAAATAAAAGAAGGGATTTTAGTCCCATTTAATGCAGATTTGATCACAAATAAAAATAAGGAAAGTGAAAAACAGAGTAAGGAAGGTGATAATAGAAAAAGAAAACAATTTAGCAGAAGTGAAAGCTGCCAAAAAACAAGTAAAAAAGGAAAATGTGATAGCATTCCTAAGTGTTTTGACAGGATTCCTAAAAATCAAAAGCCCAATTTATCCAAGTCTTGATGAATTTAAATTATGTAAGCTAGAATATAAGGGGACTAGAATCCCTAGATAGGAAGTATTTTATCAGGGATTTCTACAATAAAAAAAAGTTTGGATTACCTCTTACTACAGGAGGCTAAGGCAATAGACTTTACATTGGAAAATAGTTTAAAATTTATTTGGAGAGAAGAAAAATGCCTCTTCTCTAATGATAGTAAAGGGAAGGGGAAATGAAATTTTAGTTAGCAAAAAATAGGCAAAACATATTAACCAAAGAGGGTGCTCCCCATTCAATAGGTGTCTTTGGATTGTATTAGAAAAAGATAATGCTAAATTTGGTATCTTCTCACTATATGCTTCGGATGAATACAAAGAAAGAATTGAAGTTTGGAAGTAGGTAACATCATAGCTTCCAAAAGTACCATGGATACTAGGAGGTGACTTTACTATTATTGAACAAAAAGAATACAACAAATGAGTTTTTTCTTGGGAATGGAAAGGAAATGAATAATTTTTCTAAAATAGAATGAAAAAAATGCTATAGATTTTTTATCCACTAGAGAGTAACAAGAAAATAGGAAAAGCATCTAGTACACATGGTGTAACAGCCAACAAGATAACAAGAGAAACTATAGTAAACTTGATAGATTCTATATTAATGAGAATTTATTCCTTTTTCAAAAAAGAAGAGTGTGGAATGATGTACAGGTACATCCATGTACTTTATCATACCATCACCCATAGAAGCCAAGATATTGTTCAAAGATTATAACTTAAATAATAAAATTAGAAAAGATAATTTGTTTAAGCTCAACACTAAGCTATAACCAAGATTGTATGGATGGAATTATTTCGCTTAGAAATATCTGCAAAATGATCTCTCCTAATATAAGTGCAATTCAGTTTTGTAATAACATGGTTAAAAACTACAAAGTCTATTTCAGACTGTTGGTTAAAATACGCATTGGATAGAAGGAAAGAATGTCTACTCCAAGAAGAATATCTCAAAGAGGAAGACAAAGTGCAAAATGATCACAACAACCCTAATCTGACTCAGTATTTAGGAGAAGTTAAACACAATCTTAGGAAATTTCAAGTTAAGAAAGCCTAGAAGGTGCTAGAGTAAGAGCAAAAATTAATTGGATTTGAGAAGGTGATAGACGAACTAAATATTTCTTTGATCTGCTAAAAATGAAAAATAGTAAAGAGCATATTGGACCAATCATTAAAAATGATGTTACTTTAAAAAAAATGAATAAATCAAAGAAATTCTTAGAACATTTTATAAGGATCTCTTTACTACTGAAGATGATAAAAGTGACCATAGACAGGCCCAGGAGTTGTGTAAAAAGATCATTCCTAAAAAGGTAATACCAGAGATGGCTAAGGTGTTAAATCAAGATGTTTCAAAAGAAGAAATTAAGAATGTTATATTGAATATAGGAAATGATAAATCACCTAGATCAGATGGGTTTCCTGTAGAATTCTATAAAGCCTCCTTAGATTGGGTAGTAGAAGATTTGTATGAACATTATAAAGAAATAGTTAAGAAAGGATCATTGGAAAAAGAAATTAATAGAAGGATAACATTTCCAAAGGAATGAGGCAAGAGCAATAAAATAAATTGGAGACCTATTACATTATTAAATGTCTCCTATAAAATCATAGCTAAAATATTAGCTCTGAGATTAATAGATATCTTGCCAAAGATCATTAATCATACTCAAACTAGCTTCATCAAGGGAAGATACATCCTTAAAAATCTAATTAGAAGCTAGGAGGCTATGTATTGGGATAAAAGCACTGATCAAGAAATAGGAATTCTTCTATTAGATTTTGAAAAAGCATATGATAGAGTGGAATGGTCTTTTGTCATTTCCATTCTATAGGCAATAGAATTTCCTAAGAAATATTATGATATGGTAAAAATGCTTTTTCAAGATGCTACAGTACAAGTAGAGGTAAATGGTGAAATATCTAAACCCTTTGTGATGGAAAGATCCATCAGGCAAGGGTGCCCACTTGCACTAGCCTTATTTGTCATTTCTTCAAAAGCCCTTTATTATCTCCTTAGAACTAATCTTATTGAAGGAAAAATGAAAGGGGTTGTGTTACCAAATGAAGAACAACTGCTAAATATTCAATTTGTAGATTATACAACACTATTTCCAATAGTAGAGGAAGAGAATATAAAAAATATGGAAAAAAGGCTGATAGTTCTACATGGCTTCAGGAGCAAGAATACCTAACTCAAAATCAATCTTTTTAGGATGGAAGGATGAACCTCTGAAATGGTTTAAAAACACCCCTAGGATTTGGGGAGGCCCAAATAAACTTGTTATATTTCTTGGAATACCTTTTATTGGTTGCCCATCCTTTAAAAAGATATGGGAATGGTTGTTTGCAAAAAATTAAAAAAACTTAGAAATTGGAACAATCACTTCTTGTCTCTGGCTAGAAGAGTTCAAGTGTATCAGACTTTATCTATCTATTCAATATATTATGCATCCATGTGGCTATTCTCTTTTTATCAAATGGAAAATATTCAAAAAATAATTAAGGATTTCTTGGGACAGATGGGAAACGAAAGAAAAAAAGACACAGTTAAATGGGAGTGGTGATGTTTAAGCAGAGAGAAGGGAGGCATTGGATTAAAAGATTTGAGGACCTAGGGTTAGCTTTAGCTACAAAATGGGTCATCAAGTCAATGGAGGGTGAAGAACCTTGGAAGGTTCTAGCTAGATATAACATAGTAAATGTTGTGCCAAAAAAATCAAAACATTGGAATAAGTTGCATCTGCATGATATATTATTTGGCAATTTTCAAGCTTAACCTTCAGGGTTTGTAGTTTTATCTAGCATTTGGAAGGCATGGGAATCAGTTAAGCATCTTGTGATGAATAAAGAGGCATTCAACAAAAGAAAAAAGGAAATTTATAGATATAGATCCATATGGTGGAATTTGTTTCATAAGGAAAAGCCACTATCTCTGCTACTGGGGTTCTCTACAATCAATTGGAACAAAAAAGGTGTAATTTGTCTAAGTGATATATTTAACAATAATCAGTTGAAATGTTGGTTTTAGATAAAGGAAGAATTTAGAATCCCTAACTCCCAAAGGAAAACATATTCTATAATATGTAAAGCTTTAAAAAATGTCCATGTTTAGGTTAATATGAAAAGGGACACAATTGGTTTTAATAAAATCACATGGAAAGATGGCATTGAACTTTCAAAAATGAAGCCAAAAAATATTTATAAGTTGGTCTTTGATTCCCAAGTGTTGTATGAACATATTAACACTATCTATAATATGAACTTTGACCATGTTGTGTTGTCTAAAACCTTTAATGTTTTCTATTCTAAATATATTAAACCTAAGAAATGTTGTTTTAGGTAGTTATTACTCTTAAAACTCTTGTTGTTGGTTTTGATAATAGACTGTGCTCTATTTGCAATGATGTTGAAAGTATTGAATATATTTTTTTAACTGCCCTTATGCTAAAATAGTCTGGTCTTGTTTCATGGGTAACACCATAGAAATGGATATTAATAACAGTGTGACATGGAAAGAAATTTTATGTGGTTTTATCTATGGTGTCAAGGTCAAATTTAATATGTTCTTGTTGTCTTTATCTACTAAAGTTTTATGGTTGATGATCACTACCAAGGCAGAAAGAGGAACCTTACTGAGTCTATATGTAGACTCACACTTTCTAATACTATTAAACAGGTTATGATGACTATGAAGATTCCAATTGAAAGGTTCATGCAGATATTGATGAGGGTTTAGTAGTGATCTTCAGGTCAGATGTTAAATATGCATAGAGTTTTGGCCCCATGATATAAGAAGAGTTGATTATAAATTCAAAAGACAATATATAGACTTCCAAAATTAGTATTGCAAATAGTATCAATATGAGTTGAGAAGAGATGAGGTAGTGAGACTTAGAAATAACCTTTCAGAACTTTGGGAATGAAAATAGCAGCTTGAGAATATCTCCTCCAATTGGAACCTGGAAAGGATGGGATTCATTCAAAGCAAGTGACAACAGGGCATACATATGAGAAGGAAATGCAGGGAAGGAAAATGAATGGCAAAATCCAGAGTCTTCTAATATGACCAAACCAGATGATATACTGCAAGAGGAAGGGATACAAAAGGCAGATATAGTTGATGGACCATAGGGAACAAGAATAGAGAAAGATAAAGAGAAAAACACTAGAGGTGAAGAAATAAATTCAGGAAAAACAAATAGTTAGAGGAGATGTAGAAGGTTGAAATTTTTTGTCTATGCTAAAAATATATGAGACAGTGCCTAAGTCTATTAAAAATTGTAAAATGATGAAAGGAATTTGAGTCTAATATGTGTTTAGAAGCTTATTCAGACTAAAAGAACTAATGTGGCCTTCTTGGCCACTTACATTGTATATGTCTAAACTTTTATATTATTGGTAATAGATCTTCAATTCAAAAAAAAAGATATGACTATGAAGTATTGTTTAAGGTTGTCCACCATATGCTTGTAAGGTATGATCTTGTCATCCTTAGTAATAAATTCATCATTAACCTATCTTACAACTAGTTGAGAGTCATCATAGACTTATAGATACTATATATTCCATTAGATAGCCAATTTGAGACCAAAAAATGAGTGCATAATATTATGTGGTGTTGTTTGTGCATGGGAACCCAATACAAAATTCCTTAGGAATGAGGTTGCCTTGTGGTGTGATAAACAAGATGCATGCTCCTGAGTGGTGGGTGGTGAAGGATCCATCAAAATATAGAGTCCATGGTTTATGCTCCTCAAAATCTAGGATTGACTCATCTGAGAAATTGAATTCTAATGGTTATTTTTCTTGTTGAGGGAGCTTCTACTAACTTATCAGCAATGATCTATCCTTTGATTACTTTTTGATTCACATAGCTAATGTCAAATTCACTGAGCAACATGACCCTTTTTTCCATTCTTCCACTAAGTGTTATATTGGATAGGAGGTACTTGAGGGGTTCAATTTTGGTGATGAGATGGGTAGTGGCATTAAGCATATAGTTTCAAAGATTTTGGGAAGCAAATACGATAGCTAAGCATACTTTTTCCATGAGGGATTAGTTGATCTCACTATCTACTAGAGTTCAGCTCAAATAATAAATGGCTCTTTCATGTTTGTAGTCATCATGTTGTGCGAGGAGGGAACCTAAGGCATGCTAGGTAACAAAGATGTAGAGTAGCAGAGGCTTTTCAGGACTTGGGACTACAAGGACTAGGGGATTACCAAGATATTGCTTAATCTAGTCAAATGTGCACTGACATGACTCATCCCATTGAAAGGTGGTATTTTTCTTGAGCAGGTGTGAATAGGGTTGGAATTTATCTAATAGTTGGGTGATAAAGCAACAACTGGATTAGAGTTTTCCTAGAAGGTTGTGCAATATCTTGAGATTGTGCAGGGGAAGCATTTCTATAATGGCTTTAACTTTGTTAGGATCTACTTCAATGTCATGGTGGGAAAGAATGAAACCAAAGAGTTTTCCTAACGTGACCCCAAAGATGCAATTTTTTGGATTTAGCTAGATTTTATACTCTCTAAGGCATTGAAAGATGTGACACAAAATAGTTGGGTGGTCATAGTTGAGATTAGATTTTCCAAGGATATATCCACATAATTTTAAACTATGTCATGCATCATATCATGAAATATTACTATCATGGCTCATTGATAGGTAGCACCAACATTTTTAGTCCAAACAACATGACCTTGTAACAAAAGGTTCCTCATGGAGTGATGAAGGTGATCTTGTGTTGGTCTTTAGGGGATATTTGGATTTGATTTATCTAGAAAATCCTTCCATTAATCATAGCATTTCATAACCAGCTGTAAGATCCACATGTTAGACTTAGGGCACACAACTGAGAGGGGGGGTGAATCAGTTGTGCAAAACTTTCTCCAATTCACACTTAAATCCTCTTAGTGATTAGCAGTATATTAAACATGAAACATAATGCATTCAAATCAAAAGTAGAAACTCATCAATACATAAGACACCAAGATTTTGACATGGAAAACCTGGTTAAGGGAAAAACCACAGGGTGATTAACCCAAGAATGTATTCTCTGTTAGAAGAATAGAAATAACAACATGGCACATGCCAATCAGGACTCATTGCCCAAGCACATTGCTCACAAGAGGCTCACTACCTACAAGAGACACATTGTCTACAAAGAAATAAGTATCACCTTCATGAACTGGAGAATAGCATCTTCACCATGCTTGAATCAGTTCCATTTAAGCCCAACACTTTTTCTCTGCCTTTCGCACTCCTCCTCACTACCACACACTCATCACTGCAAGACACACTTTGGAATGACTTCGGAATCCCTTATTTATACAAGACATCGACTTAGGAATAATCATCTAAGTCGGCAAACACCTACAAGAACATCCACAAGATGTGTAATACATCCGGTCAGCCAGTCTCAGGAAGAACACCAACATCCGGTGGTTATTCTTCAAATACGAACTTTAGCTTTAATGCGGACCACCAACATGACCTAGAACCGATCCACAAATCACCACAAGCTTTCTTGAATCACCAACAACATCCGCACTTCATCTGCTTAGTAGAATCCTTCTCTCCTTCATCTGGAACCTCAAGAACACAGTTTGTCATCACTGTCACAAAGGAATAGGTTCTTCCAGACCTTCAAGCCACAAACCAATCTACTTGACACTTCACAAGGACATCCTCAGCACTTCGTCAAATCCGTAGAATGGGATAATGCATTACCGGACCTCACTGGACCTATCTGTGTCACTCTATCACCTCTAAACACCTACCGGAGCTGGTTCTACTTGAGCGGTCATAACTTCTTTAGATCTTCATGGGGACCTCTGAAAACTTGATTGGATCATCTCAAGACTCATATATACAAACCCTTTAAACTGCATCCTCTGATCCTCAACCTATCTTGGGCTTTCACCCTGTTGTCATCATTGTTCTTCATTGTTCCTGATTGAGACTAATTTTCTCAATATCCTCAGCACATAGCTCATTCAATCCTTCTCATTAATGCAACATGAGTGCGTTAACATCAATGATAACACTAGTTAGACCCATACTTGCAACAATCTCCCCCTTTGTCATTGATGGCAACATATGATGTGAAAAACCATCAAGACAAGAACTTCTCCTTACTGTCACAACTCCCCCTATCAACAACAACTATTCACATGTCTTCTCTTCCTTTGCTACTCCCCCTTTGATCATCAACCACTTGTTTTTCACATGTCTTCTCTCCCCCTTTGACATCAATGGTAAAGGGCTCATACTTGCAACTGCAATACTTCAGAATCATACCTACTACTCCCCCTGAGTAGCAGCTTCCCATCATCAATCCGGATCACAAGATATGACTGTGATATCCACCAGACTGATGCACATCAGTGCATCCTAGTTCATCACCAAAGGGGCAATAACCCCTAACTTCTCCCTAAGATACTCAAAAGAGTCCTTGGGAAGAGGTTTAGTGAAGATATCTGCAATCTGATCGTTGGAGGGCACATTCTCTAGTCTGACTTCATCCTTGTTCACTTGCTCTCTCAAAAAGTGAAACGTGATAGATATATTCTTAGTCTTAGAATGCAACACTGGATTCTTAGAAATATTTATTGCACTTGAATTATCACAGAAAATTGTGACAGGCTTCTCATATTCTACTTTAATATCTCTTAGCATGTGCTTCATTCACAAAAATTGAGTGCAACTACCTGCTACTGCAATGTATTCTACTTTAGTTGTAGATAGAGATATTGCCTCTTATTTCTTGCTTAGCCAAGAAACCAATCTTTTTCCCAAAAAGAATGCTCCACCACTGGTACTCTTCCTATCATCCACTTCTCCTACCCAATCTGCATCTGTATATGCATGAAGAGAGAAATCATGATCTCTAGGATACCACAAACCAAACTCAACTATTCCTTTTAGATACCTAAAAATCCTTTTGATTGCCATGACATGAGATTCTCTAGGATCAGCTTGGAATCTCGTAACAAGACCAACAACCTACATTATATCTGGTCTAGTTTGAGTGAGATACAACAATCCTCCAATCATTGATCTGTACTTCATCTGATCTACCTTAGGAGAGTCATCATCTTTGCTCAACTTACATCTGGTTGCCATGGGAGTATTCATTGGCTTTGAATCTTCCATTCCAAATTTCCTCAACAATTCTTTCACATATTTGGTCTGAGAAATAAAGATTCCTTTCTTTGTTTGAGTAATTTGTAGACCCAAGAAGAAATTCATTTCACCAAGCATTGACATCTCAAACTCACTTTTCATTTTATTTGCAAAGGTTTTACACATATTGTCTCTTCCTCCAAAGATGATATCATCAACAAATACTTCAACAATCAAGATGTTTTCATGATCAATTTTGAAATATAAGTTACTATTAGTAGTACCTTTGTTGAAACCAATCTTCAAAAGATGTTTGTCCAGTCTTTCATACTAGGCTCTTGGGGCTTGTTTTAGTCCATACAGTGCCTTCTTCAACTTGCAGACCATATCACCATGCTTAGATAATTGAAATCCATCCAGTTGTTCAATGTACACTTCTTCTTCTAAGTCACCATTCAAGAAAGCAGACTTGGCATCCATCTGATACACCTTGAAATCCTTAAAGGCAGCAAATGCAAGAAATAATCTGACTACTTCAATTCTTGCCACCGGAGCAAAAGTTTCTTCAAAATCAATTCCTTCTATTTGAGAGTAACCCTTGTAGACCAATCTAACTTTATTTCTGATTACTTCACCAACTTCATTTAGTTTGTTCCAGAAGACCCATTTGGTTCCAATCACATTCTTGTTTCTAGGTCTGGGAACAAGATCCTAAGTGTGATTTTTCTCAATTTGCATCAATTCTTCCTCCATTGCTTTGGTCTAGTTTTCATCATTGCAGGCTTCATTTATTGTCTTAGGTTCAATCTTTGAAATCAGACAATATTCATCTAAATTTTGGGCAATTTTCCTTCTAGTTTGCACACCTTTTCTTTTGTCACCTATGATCTGATCTTCAGAGTGGTTCATTCTTACATACCTTGGAACTTTGGGAGTTTCTTGCACTTCTGCTTCTTAAACAGGCTCATTCAGACCTATCTGTTCTTCCTGATTTACCAGATTAGTCTGAATCTGTCCTTCAGAAGAGGATTAAACTCTTTGAACCAGAACACCATTCTGATCATCTTCATCATATTCATAAAACTTTGAGGGTTTCTCTATTCCCTCATCAACCTTCACATTTGTACTTTCTATCATCTTTCTTAGTCTCTTGTTATAACACCAGTATGCTTTGCTTTGAGTAGAGTAACCCAAGAATATTCCTTCATCACTTCTAGCATCAAACTTGCCTAGATCTTCATCTCTTTTGATGTAACATTTGCTACCAAAGACTCTGAAATATCTTACAGTAGGAGTAATGCCAAACCAAAGTTCATAAGGGGTCTTACCTGTATTTCTTCTAATTTGAACTCGATTGAGAGTATAGACTGTAGTGCTGACAGCTTCTCTCCAATAGATCTGAGGAACATTTGCTTCCATCATCATGGTCCTAGATGCTTCCTGGATGGTCCGGTTCTTTCTCTCCACTACTCCATTCTACTGTGGAGTCCTAGGAGCAGACATCTGTCTCTTAATTCCATGTTTCTCACAGAACTCTATGAACTCACTGGATGTGAATTCTCCACCTCTATCAGACCTCAGACATTTCAATTTTAATCTTATTTCATTCTCTACCATAGCCTTGAATATTTTGAATTTCTCAAGAGCTTCTGATTTCTCCTTTAGAAAGGTTACCCACATCATTCAGGAATAGTCATCAATTAGCAGCATGAAGTATCTATCACTTTGAATACTCCTGGTTCTTGTCAGACCACAAAGATCAGTGTGAACTAAGTCCAATAATCTGGTAGACGATAGTTCCTTGCTTTTGAATGAGACTCTGCTCAACTTACCCAACTGACATTCCTTGCACAAGTTGTTAGTAGGTTTCACCAATTTTGGAAGATCTCTTATAGCCTGAGTATTGCTTATCTTGATGATATTATCAAAATTCACATGACACATCCTTCTATGCCATAACCAACTCTGATCAACTTGAACAAATAAGCAGCTTTTACCAGTACCAACCAAGTAGAAGATATTACCTTTAGTTTGAGTACCGAATGCAATTTTAGTTCTGAAACTTTCAAAGATTTTGCATTTTTCATCCTTGAATTTGAGATCATAGCCTTTTTCCACCAACTGTCCAACACTGAGAAGATTGTGCTTCAAAACTTCAACATACAGTACATTACTAGTTTTGTTTCTTCCATTAAAAGAAATAGTTCCTCTTCCTCTGATTCTACCAGCAGAATTGTCACCAAACTTTACCACTCCTCCTTCATACCTTTCCAAATCTACAAACTTATTTTTGTCACCTATCATATGGTGAGAGCATCCACTGTCAATGACCCAATCATCCTTCTCTTCAATTTGGGCAGCTAGAGCTCTTTCCACAGTCTTAAGATTGACAGATACAGAGGACAATGGATCTTCTTCCTTGATGGCAATGAACACCCATTCATTTCCAGATTTGTTTCCTATCTCTGATTCATCATCTTCATGTACATAGTAACAGTTCTTTTGGAACCTTGGTTTGTTAGGATTTTGCCTTGAAAATCTTTCTAGACACCTTGAGGCAAAATGACCAATCTTATTGCAGTTAAAACACTTAAAAGGTAATTTTCTTTCATACTTACCAGATCCTCTTGGCAGCCTCTTTGCAATAAGGGCTTCAAGTTGAGTAGTTTCTACTTCTTCTTCTTCCAGATCTTTTCTTTCTTTTTCATACCATGACAATTTCCTTGAAGAATTCTCTCCTGGATCAAACCTTTGTTTACCTTTAACAGAGGCACTGGCTTTGAATGCAGATTCAATCTTGGGGGGGTCATCTCCAAACTCTGTCATTTCAAATGTAGCCAATTTCCTAGGCATTTGATCTCTTGTGATAGTTGTATGGGCTCTGTATTCTTCAATGGCAGCAACCTTGATTTTGTAAGAAGCAGGAAGGGATCTAAGAATTTTACCAACAATCTCATTTTCATCCAAGACTCCACCAGCATTTCTAATTCCACAAACTAGCTCATTCACTCTTGGCATTAAAGTGGTTATATTTTCATCATCTCTCATCTTTAGTTTTTCAAATTTCCCTTTTAGACTCTATAACCTTGCACATTTAACATACTAGTCTCCTTCATGCAAAAGTTCCAGTTTATTCCAAATCTCAAAGGCAGTTGGTAGGTCAATAACATTTGAGAGCTCTGAGTCAGATAATGTGCTTAGAAGAGCCTCTTTGGTCAGCAGATTATTTTCAGCATCTGTGATTTCATTTAGGGTTGTCAGACCACCCTGTGGAGGTACATACGCTTTTGTAAGCTTGGACCAGTACGCCATTCCCATACACTGCAAGTGACATTTCATGTGACCTTTCCAAAGAGCAAAGTTGGTTCCATCAAACTTTGAACTGTCCTTCTTGTAAGATGACATCCTGGAACTCCTCAAGCGGTTAAGCTCCTTTTAGAGGAACTTGGCTTTGATACCAATTGTTAGACTTAGGGCACACAATTGAGAGGGGGGGTGAATTAGTTGTGTAAAACTTTCTCCAATTTACACACTTAAATCCTCTTAGTGATTAGCAGTATATTAAACATGAAACATAATGCATTCAAATCAAAAGCAAAAACTCATTAATACATAAGACACCAAGATTTTGACGTGGAAAACTTGGTTAAGGGAAAAACCACGGGGTGATTAACCCAAGAATGTATTCTCTGTTAGAAAGAACAACATGGCACATGCCAATTAGGGCTCACTGCCCGAGCACACTGCTCAAAAGAGGCTCACTGCCTACAAGAGACACATTGTCTACAAAGAAATAAGTATCACCTTCATGAACTAGAGAATAGCATCTTCACCATGCTTGAATCAGTTCCATTTAGGCCCAACACTTTTGCTCTGCCTTTCACACTCCTCCTCGCTACCACACACTCATCACCACAAGACACACTTTGGAATGACTTCACAATCCCTTATTTATACAAGACATCGACTTAGGAATAATCATCTAAGTCAGAAAACACCTACAAGAACATCCACAAGATGTGTAATACATCTGGTCAGCCAGTCTCAGGAAGAACACCAACATCTGGTGGTTATTCTTCAAATACAAACTTTAGCTTTAATGAGGACCACCAACATGAACTGGAACCAATCCACAGATCACCACAAGCTTTCCTGAATCACCAACAACATCTACACTTCATCTACTTACTGGAATCCTTCTCTCCTTCATCCGAAACCTCAAGAACACAGTCTGTCATCATTGTCACAAAGGAATAGGTTCTTCTGGACCTTCAAGCCACAAACCAATCTACTTGACACTTTACAAGGACGTCCTCAGCACTTCCTCAAATCCGTAGAATGGGATAATGCATTACCGGACCTCACCAGACCTATCTGTGTCACTCTGTCACCTCTGAACACCTGCCAGAGCCGATTCTACTTGAGCCATCATAACTTCTTCAGATCTTCATGTGGACCTCTGAAAACTTGACTAGATCATCTCAAGACTCATATATACAAACCCTTTAAACTGCATCCTCTAATCCTCAACCTATCTTGGGCTTTCACCTTGTTGTCATCACTATTCTTCACTATTCCTGATTGAGACTAATTTTCTCAATATCCTCAACACACAGCTCATTCAATCCTTCTCATTAATGGAACATGAGTATGTTGAAATCAATGACAACACTGGTTAGACCCATACTTGGAACACCACAATCATGTTGATATTTGGTAGAGGGAAGTCATCTTTAAGGCATGCTTTGTTGGAGTCCCTAAAATTAGTGTAACCATGGATGACCTTAGTTTTATTTCTTACAAGGACCACATTGGATACCCATTCAAAATAGTCGATGAGCCAAAAGAACCCCACATCCAAAAAATTTTGCAATTCCTCTTTGACCAATAGGGCTATTTGAGGGTGCATTTTTTGTAACTTCTAATGGATAAGTTTTGCATCAAGGCGGGTCATCAGATGATGCATGACTAAATATGCATCAAGAGTCTTGGCATGTTATCATAAGACCATGCATATATATCAGCGTAGTCTTTAAGGGTGGGGCTGATTCCTTCGTAGAGGTTAAGATCTAATACAACTATTATCTTGGTGAGTTTAAGGTCCTCTTTTGTCCCTAGGTTAATATATAGCCTCCTCGATGAGGAGAGAGAGAGCCATCTTGTAATTGAGTTGGTGCTAATGGATGATGAAGGTTGATATTAAGGAGATCCCAAGGATTGTCTATGTTTGATGGGTTATCTAAATCTATCACAAGTTCCTATTGATTTTGCTACTCTTTTACCTACTTGGGTGCCTTGGGACTAGATGTCTCCTCTTGCTCTCCAAAATAAGCATAGGTGTTGAGTATGGTGGAAAATATTGTCTTATGATCTTTAGGTGGCATATAGTCTCAAAGCTTCATTAGTTCCAAGGTGGCCTCGTCATTCTAGAAAACATCTAGTCCCAATCAATAATCTTAGGGTATTGCAAGTCTAAGGAGATGGTGAGGATACCGGTATCATGGAAGTGATTGGTGGTGGCAAGCTCATCAAAATGGTCATGAGTGGTTCTTACATCGATGTCATTAAGTTTAGGTGAAGCATTCCCAACAAGGTCGGGGGTATCACAAATAGAATCTAGTTGTTCATTCCAAGAAGTATAACCTAGCCCATGCCTACCTAATGTGACTTGCAAAGGGCCATGAATGCCTTGCTGATGGATGCCAAGGCATTTACCCTTGTACTTCATATTGCAGCAAATGCGCATGGGTATGGGGTATTTACTTTCTTTGAAGCAAGAGACATACTCGTCATTATTGTAGAGCCAAGTGTCTTTTGAGCCTTCAATGATATCTTCTACTAATGAACCATTAGGGAGAAAGATAATAGGTCTGTATTGTAGTGGATGGGAGGGGTGGCTGGATGTGGCACAAGGTTGACCATAGGATTAGGGTGAGAGGGGAAGTGTGGCAATATTGAATATATTGTGAAGTTTGTATTCACCACATCCCTTATCGATAATCTTAAGGGATGATTTGATGGGTGCTTGTTTGGGGGTCAAGTTAGCAGAAGTGGAAGAGAGGATGGTGGGATGAATGTAGGACATGGATTTGATGGAAGTTTAGTCAGGTACGGCCTCAAAAATGGGACAATGGTGGGATTTACATAATTGGACCTCTAGCAGTTTGAAATATTGGAAGGGGTGAGGGTCCACAGGGATGGTGACCTCTAAACCATTGTATGGAAATATGAGGCATTGATGGTAAGTGGATGGATGGATTGCATGGCATGGATCCATGGATGGATGAGGAAAATATTGCAGGGGAGGTCAAGGTTGACAATATGGCATAAGGTGTGCTATAATACAGGACCTACTTCTATAGGTAGGTGGATGGTTCCAACTAAGTCTCTTTCTGCATTGGCATATGCCTTGACAGTAATGATTTTTAGATGTAGGGATTTCACTAAATATCCAATCTGTTAGACGAATCTAAAAGTATAGAGTTTCAGTCCCGACCCATTTTATATGAGCACTTATTTGATTTTGTGTTTGGAGATGATGGTTTCAATATGAAGGGGATGGGTGTGCACAAGATCGATGGAAGGCATGTCACTTAGGTTGAAAGTGAGGTAGTGATTAGTGCAAAGATGGCTGATGAGGGCTTGGAAATGGGATGGTTTAATGTCATTAGAGACATGTGAGTCTTGGAGGACATGACGTATAATAACCCTATAATATGGAATGATTTAAGGAGTTTGAGGATGGATATTTATGCAGGCATCCACTCAAGATGGTCAACGATGGTGTATTTCTTTTGGGGATTGGCCAAAGGTAGACCTTGGATGGTAGATTTGTTGCGTCAAGTGGTAATGGAATAGTTAGAGGATTTGATTTTGATGGTATGGACATGTTCATGGGATTGCTTAATATTCCCAACAATAGAATCATAGTTGTAAGGTGCTTTGTGGTAATCAATTTTGTGGGTTTAGGAGTTTTGGCATTGATTGACATTGATCATGCTTGGGAAAAGGATCTTGGTATATCTCCATATCATTTTTACATGATGAATTAGAAGGTCCTTCAACTTTGATTTGGCTACAGTCAATGAGGTCTTGGAGACAATGTTTTAATTTCACACATTTCCCTGTAGCATGACCCTTAATGTGATGATAATTACAATATTCATTTTCATGGAACCATGATAGTTTGGGATAGTTTTCATCAAAAGGATGGGTAAGGGGAAATGTAATCATATTAGCCTTAATAAGTTTTTAGGAAAAAACTTTAATAGGTTCACCAAGTGGGGTGAACTGCATCTTTTTCATTTTCTTCTCGTGTTTGGGCATCCCTACAGGGATGGTGATGGAGGAAGGTTGTTGGAGTTTTTGGTCATGTTTTGAGTCAGTGAACCCATCGTGAACTACGTTCTTGTTTTTGTTCTTATTTTTATTAAAGAACTTTGGTTTCTTGGGTTGGGTTTGATCTTTGGAGTATATTTTGATCAATCCCTTAGTGATGAAGTCCCTTTTAATGTTGACACATTTTTCAATTATTTCATCAAATGTTGTCACACAATGTCCTTGCAAGTGGAAATACAATTCCAGGTTTAGGTTTTTGATAAAAATGTGGATAAGCTAATTTATGGAATGGGCCAAGGAAATCAACTCGTGAGGCCCCTCCACCATTGCAAGAAAGATGAGAAACTCTCACCTGACTATTGTTTGGTTTTACAAAGGTCCATCATGGTTAGTTCATGTTTGACATTGTAGGAGAAGTGTTTGACAAATTTCTCTACGAGGTCAAAAAAGGTTGTGATGAATCCTTTTGATTGGTGGAGGAACCACTCTAAATCTTGGCCTCATAGGCTTTGAGGGAAAATGTGAAGAAAGTACATGTCCTCATGTACAACTTATTGGTAGGCCATGTAAAATTCTTTAACATGTTCCCTAGGGTCACCCTTACCTTTGTATTTGTCAAACTTGGGAACTGCAAAGAAAGGGAGGAACAAGATTTGTGAGATGGAGCAATCAAGAGGATAAGGACATAATTCCTCAAACATTTAAGATTTTCATTTGTTCCATCTTGTAATCCCTTAATGGCATCCTTCATGGCCTTCCATTCAAGGTTAAAGGGGATTATGTGAGATGGCAGAGGAGGGATGTACATTTCACATTGTTGATGTTGGTGGTTTGGGTTGGGATTTGAAGTATAACAATGGTTGGGAATGGACATTCCATAATGGGAATAGGTTGGTATATAATCATTTTTTGAGGGGGTGGCGTGGGTGTTGGATTCATTTTAGGTATCAATGGTAGATGTGGTTTGGGATGTGTAAGGTATATTAAAGGTATTGGCATGGTGAGAGGATATTTTTAAATATTCTTTTGTATTATTCCCATTTAAAACAAGTGGTGAATTAGGTCGACCCTTAATGTTGGCCTCAATGTGATGGGTAGGCTCATAGCTAGTGTCAGGAATGTCATGGATTGGGATCTCATCATGGTCACAACCAAGATTAGGGATTTCATTTTGTACTATGTTATTAAGATTCAAAAGTTCATAGCTATGGGGCAACTTGGTCCCTAACTCAATTGTGCACGATGAAGGGAAATCATTATTGTTTATTTTAATGAATTGATTGATGATGCTATGCCCTTATTGGGAATTCAAAAATTGATCATAGTCAAAGGTATATTCAAGTTGGATAGGATCCTCACTATCATTGTCATTTTTGTGAGCAATGATGGTTCTCCCACATGGGAGTGGTAAGTCAAAGGAAGAATTGGTCAGTGGTCTCTCTTCATTGAACTCCATCCTTAACTTGTTTCCTAGTGATCGGAGGCATGGAAGAAAGTACTAGGAAGGTAGATTGGGAAGATTGGTTAAATTATTTGGATTGGTATTGCTAGCTTTGGCCAAGGATTAATTTCTATAGATAATGGACTTTGGATTTTGATCTAAGGTTCCAAGAAGGAATCCCTTTGGGAGACTATAGGAATAGTTGTGATGATGGAGTTTGGTTTGGATTGGAAAGTGACAAGTGCAAAGGGTGATTAGGTTTTTTGTGGTTTGTGGATAATTGATGTTAGATGGTTTGATTTTGGGTGGTAAAATGGGATGATAGATCCAAGGGTGACTAGAACATTGGATTTGGAGATTTAGGATTAATTGGTTTTGGATTTTATGGATAAGTGTTGTGGGGAACCTATTGAGTATCTTAAGGTGTGAAGGATCTAACTAATAAGATTATTGGATTTTATGGTTTAGGAGGATGGATCAAGCTAGGCAAATGTGAGGGAGCTTGAACTATTAGATATAAAGTATTGGATCCTAAAAGATGGTTGTGGATTGGTTGGATTTTAGGGGCCTAAAGATGATTAAGGTTCCAAGTGTGCATTTATTTTATTTATGGGGTCAAAAGTGTTGGAATCTTGTCAGTGTTTTCATTGATGTCAACCCCTAGCATTGGAGTTGTGGGAAGCTAGTGTTGTCATTAGTGGTTTCATTGATATCAACCCTTTGTATGCAGATATTGTTGGAAGATTGAGTATAGTTGGATCTTGTTGATAATGTTGGATGTCTCATGGTATGATATCAACTTCTAGTGTAGTCATGATGAGAAGTGTTTGAGGATGTTGGTAAGGTGTTTTGAGTGTTGTTGATGCAGATGGTTCACTTGGTTTCCAAGTTCTTTTGAGAAAATTTGAATAAAAGAGTGTGCAGTGTTTCCACATTTGAAATATGCTTGTGTAGTTTGGATGTGATGATCAAAGGTGTTCAGAAGTGTAATATCCAAAGATTCAGGTTCTATTTTTGTACACTCAAAATCATGATGTCAGTGGCCTAGGACTGTCGAGTTAGATTTTGGCACACACACGGACCCTTCCCTCCTAGCCACAGGGTGAACCACCATGTCACTCTCACTCTCGTGGAAGTAGCCATTCGAGAGGAGATGAGATGAGGGGTTGGTATGGCTCATTGGAGAGTTGGACTTTGCAAAGAGGGGTCAGCACATCCTGGGGCCTACATTGTTGTGTGCTTGTGTAGATGTTTTGTTCAATGATCGTGGTTGTAAAGATAACCGGTTTGACCCAAAGGGTCACTAGTCACTATTCTCCTATTAGGGTTTCTAATACTCCACCTTTGTGTGGGTAAACTATTATTCTTATTGATTACTTGTTGTCATTCAAGATATTGTATTAATGCTTGTTGTACTAAGAATTGCCTATGTTCTTCTTGTTGTTGGATGACTAGTGGGTCATGTTGCGATCTTGGGTGGATTTCCTCTATCTTGTCAAGGATTACTGATAGGGAGGACTCTAGGCTACCTGCTCTGCATCCTGTAGGTGTACAAGACTGTTTGACAACACTAGCCTTCCTACCACTTCAAAGTGCTAAAAGACATACTCTTTGCAGAGATGGAAAACTCTACTTCTCTGCTTGGTGTGGGACACATACATTGTCCTCACTGCTTCCAAGGTACTGCCTCAATGGCACATAACTTTCTGAGCCCGTTGCCCACCCTTCTCACTCTGTTGAAGGGTCTGGACTGCTTGGTGCTCACTTTCTTTCTCTCTACTTTCCACCCCTGCAAATCTATTTTCCTACTTGTTTATCTAGTCGGACTCCTCACTGAGCTTGCCTAGAACAAGCATGCATTGCCTCTAGCCAGCAATCCAACCACCCCACAAAAGAAAAACAAACAAAGAGCATGACTCTACTTGATGACCTCCATAATGTATAGTGGGATTTGAAGAATCATCAAAACAGAGTCATGGTTTGCAAAAGAAAACAAAATTGCAAAAACAGAAAGACTAATCTACTTCAGAATGGTAAACTAAAAACAGAAAGGAAATACACAAATGATCGAACTACTAAATTTGATTTTTATTCAAAGATTGCCTTTACATCAGAATGCTTCTCAAATCAAAATCTTTTTCTTGTTTCTTCTGCTGAACCCCTCATACAGAAAGAATGCTACTTTTTAAATGTATTCCATGTCCGTTATAGGACGGTTCGATCACCAGAACGGTTCATATTCTAACTGCCCGTTTAGTTCTGTGGTAACGGCAAGATATCTTGACTTTCACATTCATGAGAACTTTTAGTCCCACATGCCCCTGTTCACGTCGGCCACTGCGGTTTATATATCTGACGGCTTAGTAAACTATTGTCGGCACTTTTACCGCTGACAACCCCTGTCTACCCCCATCGGCACAACTCAAACTGTCGGTACAACCATAACCATGCACTCCGATAGTCCCTTGTCTCACCAATACCAAGTCTTCACCCTTCGTCGGCATGATCACTATGCATCGGCCTAAAGCCTTAACGCTACACCGATAGAAGTCCTTGCACCGACATCCAACTCCATCGGAGTAACACATAGCTGTCGGAGTGACTTTCCCAGCCATCGCCGATAGCAAGCCTCATACCGATGACAAGCCTCGGCAACACTTCATCGGATAGACAATTAATATCGGAGTGACACCCACATCCTTCACTGATAATGATTCTCATGCCGATGGCCTTTACCAACCTTTACCACTCCATCAGGGTAACACCAAGCGATCGGAGACACAACCACCCTCATGCCGATGGACATCACACATCGGTAAGACCTACCTCCATCGGTGGAACGTTCTTCTTGCTTGCCGATATCCATTATCTTCGTAATGGTTAGTGCCATCAGCCAGACCTGTGTCTTTGGCCTAACCTTCCAATCTCCTCCCGATAGGCATCTCACTCCAATAAACCCACTACTCCATTCGCTGGACCATTGAACCTCAACAGCGGTTCAAACGCAAGGTTCAATAGTGAGGTTCATCCTCCACAAACATGACCGGCTGAAACATTGAACCTCAACAGCGGTTCAAAATGCAAGGTTCAACAATGAGGTTCAACCTCAAACAAAATGATCAGCGATTTCAACTCCACTACACAAAAAGAATAAACCCGTTGAACCATTGAACTTCAACAGTGAGGTTCAATCACAAGGTTCAACGAAATGGTTCAACTGCCAAGTTCAACGGAATGGTTCAATTTCAAGGTTCAACGGAATGGTTCAACTATTGAACAAAATGCCGAACACCTTCAAAATGCTCAAAAAACTCCAAAAACAAAAACACAAGCTGCAAACTAAAAATTGACAAACCAAAAACTATGTATGGCTGCATTGAGCCTTGGTGCTCCTGCACCAATTGCCCTCACCCACTCACCTCTTAATCTTGGGCATATTCATGAGCCAAGATAGGAGATAGGTGATTGTGAGCTAACCTTGACTTAACCTAGAGTTTGATTTAGGGTTTGTTGACCTAAGGTTTGATTATGGTTGACCTTGTGATGGAATCAACGGTTTGCAAACTTTCTAAGTCTCTAATGGTTTTGTTCTTTTTTGGGTTTTTATGAATGCAAGCCTAAATGAATGCAAAACTTATTTTTGTGCTTTTTTAATGTTTTTGAAATTGAAGATGTTGTTTTCTAATCTAGGAATTGAAAGATGTATGCAAGCTATAATGAATTTACCTAATGCAATGTAAACTATGTTTCTGGGGTTTTCTGAATATTTGGAACAAATTAATCTAAGAAAAGGGAAATTGCTTTTAAATGAATTAATATAAGAACTTTGAAAGCAAATTACTCTAAGAATGCAAGATCTATCTATCCTATCAAGCAAAAAGCAACAAGATTACTAATCCCAAGAGCAATTTTGATTTTATAATTACTACAAATTAAAAGAAAGAAGCATAAAGGAGCCTGGAGATGCGTAAGCCTCCACTACCCTTAAAAATCCTTGTGATTGCAAACTTCTATCCTCTTGTAGCAGAAGGTAATCTTCTTGGTGACAAGATGATAATGGAAGCAAAAGAAGATTTGAAGCTTTTTGAAGAGAGCTCAATGAAAGTTTTAATGAACACAATGGCTTGATATGAGCAGCGTATGGACACGTGATGAGCTTTATATGAAATCTCAATAAAGCAACGAACAAAACAAAAGGCTCATATGTCCTATATGAGCATGAGAATGCTGAATGTGGAGAGTAATAACTTGTAAGAGTTGTGTGCACAAATGAAATTGCCTCCCTTTATGCTTGAAGGAGGGGGGTATTTATAGGTTAGAAGAAGGGATGAGAGGTGAAGAAGAAGGAGAGTTAAATCCATTTGATTCGAGAGTTAACAGAGAGGATTCAAGAGTGATATGGGCTAGAATTGTAGTGATCTACCCAGTAAAATATTATCACTCAAGAAGTGAAGAAAAAGGAGTGCATGGGAATGCATGTGCTATTAATTAAAGATAAAATAGAGCTAATTATGCATGTGTAGGTGCATGAAATAGTTAACTCTATATTTGGCATGAAAATCCATGAAAATAGGAAGGAAAACAAGTGAAAACAAAGCTTTTTTGAGTTAGAAACTTGAGTTTTTTTTACAGCTGGAAACACGACATGGTCACCTAGGGGTCGCCCCTGTCACCAGTCAAGTCACCCGGGGGGCCGACCCATGGGTGACCCATAGAGGAGGGCACCTAAGTTGAAAAGCATGATGTGAGATGGAAGAGGAGGAGAAAAGAAGGGGACCTACCTCTGAAAATAGGTCAATCATGTGTGAAAATCCAAATCTCCAATTGCAAAGTAGGATCTCCTAGGGGGAAATTTGGATTGGTTGAGTGAAATTGAAAATTGAAAGTGGGAGATGGCTAGGGGGGACCTCTAGAAGGCTTCTAGAGGGTGGAGAAGATGAAAAACACTAAGGAGATATGAAAACTCACCTACAAGATGCATACAAGGATTAGGAATAGGGTCACAAGCTCAGAAAATGCAAATTGACAAGTGTCGTAAAAGTGTCAAAAAGCGTCGACAATAAAGAGGGAGAAAACGACAAAGGGGAAAAAACACAAGATGAGAGAAAAGACATCACCAAGAGAATTGATGTTGAGAGGATGTTATTTCATGCTTACATATATGTGACAAAGATTATAAATAATCATAGGGGTCCTCGTGGAGGCTGTGCGTGATTTTGGTGCTTACATATTTGCCTTCTTAGGGATGGTAGTCTACATGAAAGGTAGGTACCATTCCTAAACTAAGCCTTACCGATTGTCAATTTTCCACAATTGTACCTGCAATAACTAGTATTAGTCTACCATCTAGATATATCAAAATGAATAATGAAAACCGAAACAACAAACTTATCATAGATCATGAGAGTTCAAATAGTTGTTTGCCTTTGTCAGTGAGACCTGTAGGAATGCATGCACATGAAATGATGCATGAGATATGCATAAAAGCAAAAAATAATCTAACAATGCATAAAAGAAACTAAGCTAAGGAAGAGGAAAAAGCAAGCAAATTAGTGAAATTTGAGTGAATCGATGATAGAATTGATCGTGTAAGCGGTCGTTGGGTAGATATCATCGAGGAGATCATGAAGATGGATGCTGCTTCATCTACCAATAAGATTCAAGTACACAAATAGTGAAAAACCCTTCTCTAAACCCTAGGTTAAATTTTGTGAAAAATCTCTTGAAATGGTTTATTTTTTATGATTTTCTCTATTACATTGTCTTTGTTTTGTCGTTTAGAGTAAGATTGGTCTTTCATTTTCTGAAATTGGCTAAGGAATGGGGTTTTTAGAGCATTTTTAATTTAGGGGATCACCACATAGGGTCACCCCTTTTTCCAGGCAGGTCATCCGAGGGGAGATCTTCCGAGCAATAGGGTCACCTAGGGGGAGATCTAGCTAACATCTAGGTCACTCGGGGGGAGATCTGATTGATGAAAGGGGGAACCCTAGTAGATTAATCTTGACTAGAATTTGATGCCTTCTAATGTTTACTTCACTCTATTTTGATCTAATCTAACTATTATATTCATCTGTTTATTGCAATTTTGATGGTTTATACACTTTCTTCTATCTAATTTTTTGCAAGTTTTACAATTTTTAGGATTTTGGTGAGTTGACAAGATCTAATCTAAAGCTCTTTTCTGATTGATAGGATATGTGCATTTGATGGAATACTTGTCGAGAGTAGTTGTGGCTCTCAAAGATGTTTGCAACATTGAACACCGACGAGCTTGCCATTCTAAGGAGAGTAGGCTTGGCTAGAGTTTGCCATGTGCCAGTCATACATCCTATGGCACATATTTGCTATTATATCCTAACATATTGGGATGTAGATAGGAACACTTTCAATTTCCCATAGGTTTTAGGAGAGTGGACCATCACTCTATTTGATGTTTATCACATTATAGGGGTTCCTATGAGAGGCACCCTCTTGTCCTACCATCTAGCGAGTCCTTCGAGGACAAGGCTTCTTGGGCATAGTTCATGGGGGTGAGTCATCTCGAGGATTAGACATGTGTTTAGCTTACCTCAGTACCACAACTTTGCATTCCTCGCTTGAGGAATTTTTTGATTGGTTTGATTGCATCAAGGCTATCTAGAGACAAGGTCTCGACTCGTTTGAGATGGTACTAAGCACCAATTATATAGGGTCTTGAGCAAGGCAGAGTCTACGCTTGGGGACCAAACATTTTGGCCATGGTATATAGGGATTTATATCGTATCACACAATGAGGGGCTCTTGCTTTCAACCATTCCTCCTTGATCATGACTTGGATCTTTGAGCACATTAGGCATTATCAAAAACTTGTTCTGATTCCTGACAAACAACTACCGAGAGTAGCTAGGTGGGTTTAGGTGGGCCACTTTGACACTTTTTTATGCACTATGGCTACTCTTACTGATGTGGACATGATTTTTGATCCTTACCTAGATATGGAGGGGGTATGGTCACATGATGGTGAGATTAGGGAGCATTGCCTTGGTGTATCAGAGCTTTCAGACTGTAATGGTTTGGTTGAGGCTCATTGTGTTGAGCATGTCCTATAGTAGTTTGGCAAGGATTTTCCTGAGGAGTTGCCCCTAGTGCCTACTTTCTATAGATCTATCCAAGAGATGGGTGAGATTGGCCAGAGGATTGTTAATTGGACCCCCTTGACTACTGGAGTCTTTATTACCAAAGATTCTAAGACTTCGAGAGGAGGATAGAGGGGAGGGAAAGGAACTCCTTCTTGAGCACTGATTGTGGTTGATGATTCAGAATCTACTAACAAGGACTATATTCCTAATGGGGATGACTTGGCAAACAAGGGGCCGATAGAGGATGCACACGATAATGGTTCTGATGGTGCTAATGATGTTGATGATGCTGATGAGGGTCCATTCGCAGTTCCTAGACCTCCTCACTCTGATGAGGTGATGCAGCAACTTGATCCTGCCTAGCAGCCTAGTGACCCATGTAAGTCTACATTTGCTTTACTGTTTTGACATATTGTCCTTCCTTTTCTCTCCTTTTCATCAAGAAATAACACATTTTTCATCTTTTGATTTACTTTGCAAGTAATGTTAAGGAGTGGAGGGATTTTGTTCATGAGGTCAATATTTGCTTGGTTGTCCCCTTCACTAGGATGACTCAAGAGATGCTTTTGATTGATCCTGATGTGCCCCCTACTGCTGGATGACACACTGACATTTTTTCTCCTGCCTATCATGGATGTCAGGTGAGTGTTGATTTGAAGACCGATAATCTCATTCTTAAGGGTGAGAATTAGGTTCTTCATGAGATGGCTCACCTTGGGTTTGGATAGCGAGATGTTAATGCTACAGGGCCTTCACAATCACGCACTCGTAATAAGCTACCTCACTCCCATTGGTCTCATGGAGTGACTAGTGGTACACATAGGTAGAGGAGTAGGAGTCCTGAAGGTTCCATTGGAGGGAACCACCCTCGTGTTTATCTTGTTCTTCCTTGAAACCATGTCCCCTTGCACGAGGATCTTTTACTTTCCTCGAGAGCATTTTTCCTTTAGCTCTTGGTACTTTTACACATGTAAACTTCGGATGTATCAATGAAAGTTTGTATTTTTATTGTTTTAGTTATCACATGGGTACTCATCACTTGTGCATTTTAGAAGTTTAAGAACTCTTTTATTGTGTTTTGACCTTCATCTCTAACAATGCAAGTATGATAATGATGACATGTTTTTGTAATTTTTTTGGCATATGTATGAAATGCAGTTTACGATATGCAGATGCAATAACACAAGGGATGCTTGAAATGAAACATTTACTTCTATGGAATGTCGCAAGTTATGACATTGACTTTATTACTTAGAGACTCTTTTTCTGATTTTGATATGAATGCAATGTGGAACAAACAATATGACTGCTCCTTAATATGATTTTTAATTTAGGGGATTGCAAGTTGTCCTGATATAAGAGACCTATTCAAGGATGTGAGATAGGGATTTAGAACTCAAGTGGGGAGTGATAATGAAATGGAGTGCTTCTGAATTTGGGCTTTGCTAAAGGCTAAATATTGATCCTTATCTAGATAAGACAATCTGACAAGCTTTTAATTTAGACAAGTAACAAATTTTATTGATGTTTGCTAGACTTAGATCATAGATGGCAAGCAAGATAGACCCAGGGTTAAGGATGGATGGGAAAGAACTAGGGTCCCTAGATAGGAAAATGATCCTAAAGACTACTAGACTCTTGGCTTTTCTCAGCTAGTGTGTGTGTGCTTTGTACCTTTCTCTTTTATTTCCTCTGTTAGAATGTCACCCTTGAGTCTTTGAGCTTAGACTAATCTCCACCCAAGAGTATGGACATTCAACAATCTTCTCTCTTTCACTCTTTTTTGTATCTCTCTTTTTTTTCTTTTTTTCTCTTTTTTTTGTATTTTATAGAATGCCTCACTTGATTTTCTCATTTTTTTTCGATTTTTGACTTTTATGAAAATGAATGCCTTTAGAACTTTGGTTATGCAATAATTTGATTTGTCAATACTCACTTTTCTCAACACTCTTATTTTGATCACTCAGATTTTAGATTGCTTCCTTTAGAGTTTTGATCCTCTTGACATTTTTGGCTAGGAAAGATAAGGGGTTGAGTGCCACCTAAAGTTTTCATAATCTAGTTGGACTTCTCTTCTACTAGGGAAGAATTGGGAAGTTCTACTTACAAGCTTCCTTTGAACATTGTAGGTTTGAATACTGAATTTGATTAGACCTAACATCTTGGATCATTAAGACTAGGATCAGTGTAAATTTAAGAGCTAGGCTTTGATTAGAATCACTGGGAATGAAAAGGGACATGGTGATTGTGAAAATAGGGAATCTCTAGGACCTGAAAGGATCACATATACCTAGGAAACCTTAGACTCCTTATTGAAATGAAAATAATATAAGATCAAGTCATTCATTGTAATGCAAGATGAACAGAAAGATATTGAAATGCAAGAAATATAATTCTTTTTGACATTTTTTATTTTTGTGATTTTTTTTGTATTTTTGGAATGTTTGATTTTTTTGGTATTTTAATGTTTTATGATTTTTATGGTTTTTGGACATAGTATTTCTTGAGGTGAGAGGCATTAGCTGTTTCACCAAATTCATCTCCCTCCATTTTGCACAAGAGATAGGCACTGTTTCTAACATCTTCTTTAACCATGTAAGGATCTATCTAGTTGGGTCTGAACTTGCATCCTTCACCATCTTTTTTATCGATTAGGTTGTCAATTCTGAGCACTAAGTCTCCCACCTGAAAAGATCTTGGGACAACCTTCTTGTTCTATTGTTTCTTCATCCTTGTGAGATAGGAATTGTGTCTTTGAATAGCTCTTAATCGTTTGTTGTCCATCATCTCTAGCTCAGCTAATATTACTGCTTGATATTCCTCATTATCCAACAGGCCTTGTAGTGACACTCTTAAGCTGGGCAATTCCATTTCCAATGGCAACACTGCCTCTGACCCAAAAGTGAGGGCATAAGGGGTGGTTCCAATCAGAGTTCTCACGATTGTTCTGTAAGCCCAAAGAGTTGGGTATAACTCTAAGTGTCAGTCTCTTTTAGAGTCCTTCACAATTTTGACCAATATTGATTTCAATCTTTTATTTGTAGCTTCTTCTTGTCCATTCCCTTGAGGATAGAAAACTGAGGGAGAGTTATGATTGATGTGGAATCTCTCACATAACTCTCTCACTTGTCAATTTTTGAATGATGATGCATTGTCTATCACTATCACTTGGGGAATCTGTCATGCCCACATTTCTCATGTGGTCACAACACAAAACACACGTGTTATGTCCACATTTGTCATGTGATCATGACATGAGATATCAAAAACTTTTCTACTCGTCCCTAAAAACCCCCTCGCACGCATCAAGCGTGCTTGGTGGCATATGCACAAAGGTGCAAACATGTCAATCGAAAGTCAGGGTAATACGAATACCCTTCGTAACCCCTATGAGATGAAGCCTACTAAGGGGGTCATGTGACGCGGAAAGTGTCACTAAGAGGGTAGAATTTCCCAAGCAAGAACTAGCCCTAGTTTTATCTTAGATGGGGTGATGGGATTTCGACAAGTGTGAAAATCCAACCTAAGAACTATAGCATAAAGAGAATAATTAAATTCATTAGATCCATAATTCAAATCTTAATAACAATTAAAGTGATATATTAACACATAAATAAATCACTTAATTTTCTCTTTCTAACACAGGGAAAATCTGGCAGCATAACGCCACCTCGCTAGAATGGGAAAATAATTTTAAAAGATTCCCTAGCTAAACCTTAAAGAGAACTAATAAATTAAAATTAAATCAAATTATTCCCATAACCTAAATTATCTCAACAATCCAATAGACCAAGGTGATAAATTTGATACTAATCTAAATGCAACCTCTAAGTTCAACAATTAATTAAATTTCACCTATAAGTTAAGTACTAACCCAATTAAATCTAAAAGGATTAAATTAATTGTATTTCCTATAGTAATAAACCACACCTAAGCCCCTAAAAAATTAACCCACTAATATAAAGAAAGGGTCTAGGATGGAAAAATAAAACCAACATAATTAAATCAAAAGTATGAAAAAGGCATTAACATGGTAAAAATCTAGATTAAAAAAATATAAAAGTCATAAAGCCTATTCCAAAGTTTTCTCCAACATCAAAAAAGCAAAAGTGGGATGAGGGAAAAGAAATAAAGGAATCACGTGCATTCCATTTTCCCAATTTATTTATTTCCCAAAATTAAAGTTTCCCTCTAAAAGTCTCTACCCTAACCCTAATCCATTGTATTTTGTCTTCTACCTTTTTCTAACCTAACCCTATTCTCAATTTCCTCTCTTCTCCTTTGTTTTATATTCTCTCTTTTTTTGTTTGCAGGTTCACAATACATGCAGCCATGGAGGCCTCTCAATCTACAATAGAGGTATACATAGAGGTTTCCCTTTTTTTTGTCACTGTATATATATATACATAGTCTGCTAAAATGCATAACCAAGTAGAGTAGAGACAATTGTAGAAGTAAATATATATATACATTTTTCTAAATAACCCCAAAAGAGAATGTGTGTGTATATATATATACATTTTTATATATATTAAAATATTAAAAGTGCTACAGGGGGACCGATTGGTTTGGCAGCCAAATGAGAGGCATGTCATAGGTTTAAATGCATTGCAGAGGGCGTCACGAAGTGCAGTGCCGACGCCAAAAGCAAGGAATATTGTGGGGGTGGGGTGGCCTCCCCGCCCACCCTCCACAAAATTGTGGAGGGTGGACGGGGGGACCATCCCCCTCCACCATTGCAACCACTATGGCCGCTACCCCAAACCATGTTTTCTCACAACCCTTTTTTAGGGCATTAAACCCTAATCACTATTCATTCCTAAAATATATAGTTTTTTGTATAATATGATTTCTAATATGTGATGTGCCATAAAAATCATTAAGATATAAAATATATATATGGTATATAATATATATATATACTCACATATATAATGTAAGAAAATAGGATATATATATATATATATACACAAACAGGCATTTATACTTAGCCATATTGCTGCCATTAATTTTCTGATATGAATGAAAACCAGATACATTAAAATCAAGGATTTAGGTATATATATATATATATATATTATAGTTACACAAAAACTACCAGTATTTTCCTTCTATACATTTTTCTTTTTCTCTAAATATAAAAACCAAGAGTAAGCTATTTTGTAACAATAAGCCACATTGGGCAAATATTTCCTTCTAACCAACTGAAAAGTAATATTCATTTTCTCATAATAACTCAATTGTTTTATTCATTTCTGCATAAAACCAGTATGCTAAATACTTCACACAGCAAGCCTTTTAATTAATTTTCTTTCCTCTACAATAGCTAATTCCACATTTTGCATCTATTTATTTTGGAGACTATAACAAGAATTAATACTATATATATAACACTATTACAAAAATAATGCAATATATCTTCTTTTGAAAACCATAGCATGAAGAAAAACAACAGTCATATATATATTTTTGAAATAGCTACAAAGATAATACAGTAATATTCTCTTTTTTTTAAACCATAGCAATAATAGAATAGCAACTTCACATGTAAATAACTTGAGGACATAAACATATTTTTCTATTTATAACATAACCAATGAGAGCTCACTCTCTTACAAAATTACAACAAGGCCTCTTGGGCCATGGCTTTCCAATAGCCATACAAAAAAATCATAGAAATGATAACTCCCTCCAAGCTCCAAAAATCCAAAGTCACCAAACCTACAAATAAACCAAGGAAAACTTTCACATGCCAATGGGAATGCTCACTTCCCTACCATTGACTCGATGAGAGCCACCCCCGATATAGGAGGTCACCCACAACCCAATTTCACACCACAACATGATTTATACAAAAACACACATACAAACAAATAAACACCCTCCCAAGGCTTGCACACAACTAATCCATTTTCATGGATTTTGGGGTAGGAGAGTGGACTGCTCTTAACTCTAGAGGTGCACCCAAAATCTTAATAACTCATATATATACTCAAACACAAGGCCTCAAGCCTTAACATTTCTCAAAAATCACATCTCCAAGGCACTCATGCCTTCCCAAATTTCTCAATACTTCTCAAAATACTCCATGGCCATCAATACCTCAAGAATAATGAGGGTGACCTCGAGGAGGTTCACTCCTCTCCCACCCCAACAAGATGAGCTCTCCAAAATGGAGAGACTCATCAAAACACCCACAAAAGAAACCCACACAACAAAACCAATACTCAAAAACACACAAGCAATAGCCACACATTGAAATGTAAAACAAAGAGCAAGGCATAAAGTCTTGAAGCTTACCTTTAAAGCCCAAAATGGTAAGAGTTTATGGAGAGCTCCCCAAGTCCTCCTCCTAGATTCTTGCCTCCAAAACTCCTACAAATCTAGCTAACTCTCCAAAAAGTAATAATCAAAGAAAAACAAACCAAAATAAGAACCCTCTCCCTCTCTCAAAGAGGGAGATTAACAGGCTACTCACAAGAGCCTTGAGGAATGAGAAGGTGACACATGTCACCTTCTCCTTCCTCCTCACAATCCCACTCACCATCTCCAAGGGATAAGGAGGTGCCACATGACACACTCCTATCCCTCAAAACCTCACATTCTCTCACATGTGTGAGAGAAAAGTGGAGAGGTGAGTCCAACTTGGAGGCTCCATGAGGATAAGAATGAGACACATGTCCTCATCTTGTCCATCAAGTCAATCCGATTCCCTCCAAGATGCTCTCACACATGTGTGAGAGCATGGGGAATGGGCCTCACACTCTTGAAGGCCTTGGGAACTTCCCAAGCCTTCAAGATAAGGTAGACCAAACCAAGGGTAGTGGGAATGACCAAGGTGGACCCTTGACTTGTCTACCCCACAAACAAATTCAAAAAAATCCGTCACTTAACTTTAGGGTAAAGTTAGAGTGACTCAATGAAGGTTATACTATGGTTTAACATGTCCAAATTGGCCCCAAACCCTAGGGGTATGACCTAGGGTCATTATTTGACCAAAATACACATCTAGCGTGCATAAAATCACTAGAAAAGACCCAAATAAAAATAAATGACACCAAATGGCACAATTTAAACCATACACAGTTACAACACATAATAAAATGAAGAGAAAGGGTGAAACCTAATCCAAATCAAACATAAATGCAGACATCACGAAAATCATCATGCACCAACACATGTGACCTTGGTCCCTCCTGGGAACTAGGTTGGTTTAAACATGGATTTCACATAGGGTATGGGATGACCTCTAATTTTCCATGGGAACGAAAAATCACCTGCACACTTACGCAAACAAATTAATAGCACATGTACATCACAGCCCAAGCGAAAGGAAATGTACAGACACACAATGTCGCATAATCATATAAATCCTCAATAGTACCACATAGCATCATTAACACGATTCATAATTTACTACATTTCAAATCATCAATCTCAGGATCAACATCACATGATAATTCCATTCATTAACTCCACAACTAATATCCAAATTGCATAAAAATGAATGTCACATAACATATAATTGTCAATGAAAACTAACAAGTAAGATATATCCACTTCACAACATACTAAATCTAACAAATCAAAACATAGGGAAAGAGTCAAGAAAGTATGCCTAACATGATCAGCAGTCCCAATATCCATATGACATCAAAATGTAAATACGATGTAAGCAAAAATATGAGGTGAGATAAGTAGGCCTCACATCCTCCTCCCCTAAAACTAAACTTCCTCCTAGAAGTCATCAAAGAGGTGAGGATAAAGTGTCCTCAATCTAGTTGCATCCTCCCATGTAGCCATGACCTCATCATAGCAATCCCACTGAACTTTCACCTGGTCCAGCTCTTGACCTTGAAGGCCCAGTATCTGACGAGCCAATATGCAAATTGGCTCCAAAGCCAACTGTTTGTTTGCCTCTACCTATAAGGCACTCTAGTCCAAGACATGAGACACATCAAATATATAATGTCACAAAATAGACACATGGAACACATCGTGGATGTGCGACAGGCTAGGTGGCAAGACTAGACAGTAGGCTACGGGTCCTATCCTCTCCAGTATCACAAAGGGCCCAACAAACCTCAATGCAAGTGTAGAGCCCTTTCCATAATGGATTGGACTCTCATGCAGCGACACTCTCAAGAAAACCCTGTCGTCGACTGAGAAGCTTCGATCCAATCTCTTGTCATCGACATACTTCTTCTGACGATCATGTGCCTCCTGGAACCTTTATCTGATCAAGGTAACTTGTTGCTCCATATCCTACACCAAGTCTGGCCTAATAGCAATCCTGTCCTTGATGTGATCCCAACTCAACAGAGTCCTACAAGGTCTACCATACAAGGCTTGATAGGGAGGCATACTTAATGAGCTGTGATGCCCATTATTGTAGGCAAACTCAACTAGATATTGGTATTCTTCCCATCTAGACTAGTGATCCATGACATACATGTGGAGCATGTCCTCTAAGACCTGGTTCACTCTCTCTATCTAGCCTTCTGTCTCAGGATGGTACGATGAACTAAAGTTGAGTTGAGTGCCCAACGCCTGCTATAATGCCCTCCAAAATGTTGATGTGAAAAATGAATCTCTATCAGATATAATGTGATGACAAACCCTGTGTAATCTCACAATGTCATCCAAGAAGACCCTCACCATTGCAAGTGCATTGTACATCATGCGTACTGGTGAAAAGTGTGCCACCTTGGTTAACTTGTCAACCATCACCATGATGGCATCATGGCGACGAGATGACATAGGTAGACCAACTATGAAGTCCATGGAAATGGTGTCCCTGGTATCTCATGAGGGTACAGAAGCCCTACTAGATGTTGATGCTTAGCCTTGACCCTCTGGTACTCAAGGAATCAAGCTACAAAATCTACAATATCATGTCTCATCCCTTCCCAATGATACAGCTGTCTCAAATTGACATGCATCTTCTTCACCCACTACAATAAATCCATGTGATTAGGTCCCTTTTTTGCTCCATTTTTTTCTTCCACCCACTATTTTAATGTATTTTTCTCTATTTTTTTTTAAATGTCGGCACTATTTATTAGGATGGTGCTATTTTTGGCATTTTTTGCACCGATCAGAACAAGTAGGTGCTAAATTAGGTGCAAATTAGCGGCTAGATTAGTGCCTAGTTTAGCACCATATCTCTAAGCCTTTATGGATTGTTTGAGATGTTTCAATTGGAATGTTAGAGGTTTGGAATCCTCTAAGAGGAAATATGTGTTAGGAACCCGTGTTTAACCCTTCTCTTTACTTTGTTAGTATATTACTTTTGGACGCATATGCTTTGTAAGTCATCCTGTGAGTATATTGTATTATCCCACATTCATGGGAAGTATTAGTTGTTTAGATTAGACTTAGTATATAAGTACATGTTGAGGCCAATGAAGGCATCCACGAGTTTATTGTATTGAGCTTGCTCAAAGGAGGTTGCCCCCTCGAAGTGGCCTACAATCAATAAATTCCTTCTATGTTCTGCTATTTCTGTTATTTCCTGCATTTTTCATTATATTGTTGCAGGAGGTTCTTCTCATCTGGTATCAAAGTGCTTTCTTGGGCTTGTTGGGTGGAATTTCTGCCAAATTTTGTTTTCACAATGGCCTTTAGGCACTGTGATTATTGCAGTAGTTCTTTTTCCTTTGCATCTATATTGTTCATTTCAATTGTAGGTTTGGATTATTGAATAATCCCTATATGCTTAACTATGGGAAGTGTCTGGGCATAGCCCTAAAACTCATTGTGAGGAGTAGCACAGGAACCCTGAAGTAGCTAGCCCATTGAGAGGACCTGCCAGTGAAAAGGACAATGGCCCCTACCTGATTGACTAGTTCCCATCCGTGAGGTAAACCAAGAGCTGTCGTTTGTGGCAAAGCGGTTATCAGTTTTACTTGAGCCGTGGAGTGAGGGGTACTGCCCCAATACGCTAGTCGTTAGACAACATTGGTAGCTAAGTGAATCCCCTGAACCTTTAAGAAGCTAAACATACTTGGGTCCATATCTATTGCCAGCTAACAAATCGTAGATTGAATCTGTCTAGAGCCATATCTTCCTTTCTTTAGCTCCATTTCCTCTAAAAATTCACTAGAACCCCTAAAATTCTATTCTACATATTTCCTTCCATGAGGACCCTATCCCAAATTCCACTTATCAAAGCCAGAAATCCCGCAATTGTTTATTTTTAGGGTTTGCCATAACTTCTTCGATTCTCACCCAATCGCCTTCAAATTTTACCATAGTGTTCATTTCCTATTTCTGCTCCTTGGTCCCTCTTGGACAAATTTTCCCATTCTTTCACCCCACTTCTGAAATCCCCATTTTCTACTTCCCTATCCCTCAAAAAGTGTCCAAAACCTAGTCAAACCCCAATTACCCATCAGAGTTTTTCCCAAATCCAAATTTTCCTTTACTAAAAAAGTTTCTATTTTTGTTTTTCTACCCATTCCAAAAAAAAATCCTAGTTATGGTTGTCACCCGCGCAGGAGCAAAAAACATGGAGGAGGAACTTACCGCCATCAAGACCAAACTCCAAGATCTGGATGAAAAAATTCTTGGGCTCAATCTTCAGCATTCAGCCATGAACAATAGATGACAGCCAGAGGCTTCTACAAATATAGGGTTTTCTTCTTCCGGTAATTTTCATTGAACGAAGCTTGATTTTCCTCGCTTCAATGGTGATGATCTAACTGGATGGATATACCGGGCAAAATAATATTTCAATCTGCATAATAATTTTGATGTCAACAAAATCCCACTTTCCCCCTTTCATTTGGAACATGAAGCCCTTCAATGGATCCGTTGGTACATCAAAGCTCATGAAGAGCCAAAATGGATAGATTTTTACAAACTTATTTTGCAACGATTTGGCCCTAGTGCTTTTGATGACTTCACAGGAGCACTCACAAAACTGCGCCAAATAGGCACTGTGAGAGAATATCAAATAGAATTTGAAAAACTAGCCAATCACACAGAGGGATTGTCTGATGAATTCTTCAGGAGTTGTTTTGTCAGTGGTTTGAAGGATGCAATTCGCTCTAAGGTTAAAATGTTCTATCCAAGCACAATGATGGAAGCCTTAGGGTTGGCTAAGTTAGCAGAGGACAAGATCATTGCTCAACAACGCTCCAAATCCAATTTTGTTCCATTTAGAAATATGGATCCCCAAAGCCCTCAAATAATGCCAGCTCCAAGAACAACTCCTATCAAGCATTTGACTGAAGTAGAGATGCAGGCACGTAGAGAAAAAGGGCTTTTTTATAATTGTGATGACAAATTCACTTGGGGACATAGATGTGTTGAGCAAAATCTCAATCTCTTGGATGTGGATTCTCTACCTGAAACTGAAGTTTATGTAGATGCTCAGGATACAGTAGCCGATCAAGTTGAAACTCAGCAATTACCTATTGACCCTACTTCTCAGGAAGACCACCCAGAGATCTCTCTCCATGCCGTAGCAAGAGTCACCACCCCACAAACCATGAGGGTCAAGGATTACCTCAAGAAGCTCCCTCTTACAATACTCATTGATTCTGGTAGCACTCATAACTTCATTGAACATCGAATAGCCAAACATGCTGATTGTTTTGTTCATCCTTGCTCAAACTTTGAAGTCATGATTGCTAATGGGGGCACATTACCTTACAAAGGGAAGTGTCGCAATGTGCGTATCTCTATTGGAGATTATAACCTACACTCTGACATGTTTTCCTTTCCCTTAGGTAGATGTGATGTGGTTTTGGATGCCCAATGGTTATGCACACTTGGACCCATCTTATGGGATTTTGTTGAACTTTGGATGCAATTTTCAGATAATGGGCACAAACACACATTAAAGGGCTTACAACCGGGGTCTCTCAGCATCATAAGTTCACATCACCTGGAACACCTTCTTAAGAAGAATTCACATGGTGTCATCACTTAGCGTCACTCCATTCAGATGCAACCATCCGTGGTCTCCACTACTCCTTTGGCTCTACAACAAATCATGGCTATTTTGCATGCAGTATAGAAGTGGCGGCCATACCTACTAGGGAATCATTTTTGCATCAGGGCTACTCACCAGAGCCTAAAATATTTCCTAGAATAATGGGTCTCCTCCCCAGCACAATAGAAATGGATCAGTAAACTCATGGGTTATGACTATAAGATCAATTACAAGAAGGGTAAGGACAATATTGTGGCAGATTCTCTTTCTTGCACATGTGATGACCAAGCTTCTCTTTTAGCTATTTCTATGTCTATTCTAAATTGGTTGGAATCTGTCCTGCAGGCTGTCTTCTATGAACTCTATGTTTCTCCATTGGTAGGGCACTCTGAGTTCCTCAAAACTTATGAGCGGGCATGGCATCACTTCTTTTGGAAGGGAATGAACAGGGCAATTCAACAGATTGTGGCTGCATGTGATGCCTCAAAACAACAGCATCAGTGCACAAAGTGGCTCCCTCTCACTGAATGGTGGTACAATACCTCATACCACACTACATCTAACATGACTCCATATGAAGTAGTCTATGGTCAGGCACCGTTAGCGCTCCTTCCATACTCCTCCAGCAATTCATGAGTTTAGGAAGTCGACATGGTTCTCCGTACCCAGGATTAGATTGGGAATCATAAGCTGGCTCCTTCTACCCGTGTTCATCCAATATTTCATGTCTCTTGTTTAAAGAAATTTCTTGGCACCAATGACAGAGCACAAACTATTTTACCACAACTAGATAATGAAGGATCCATCCTTTTGGAGCTAGAGGTAATCCTTGACAGGGGTACTCACCCTCTTCGCTCCTGATCCATCACAGAGGTATTAATTCAGTGGCATGGAATGCACCCAGAGATTGCTATAGGCGAACCACTCCTTCAGACTCAACAACAATTTCCACATCTTATGCTTTGAGGACAAAGCTTTTCTAAGAGGGAGGGGATGTTAGGAACCTGTGTTTAACCCTTCTCTTTACTTTGTTAGTGTATTACTTTTGGATGCATATGCTTTGTAAGTCATCCCATGAGTATATTGTATTATCCCAAATTCATGGGAAGTAATAGTTGTTTAGATTAGACTTAGTATATAAGTACATGTTGAGGCCAATGAAGGCATCCACGAGTTTATTGTATTGAGCTTGCTCAAAGGAGGTTGCCCCCTCGAAGTGGCCTGCGATCAATAAATTCCTTCTGTGTTCTACTATTTCTGTTATTTCATGCATTTTTCGTTATATTGTTGTAGGAGGTTCTTCTCAATATGCAGTTAGAGATTTTTGTACCACTCTATGACTTTTAAATGACACGGTGCAATGCTATTCCACCCATGTAAAGGAGTTGTATACCATCATGCAAGCCATCAAGCAATGATCTCACTACATCTTGGGAAAGGAGGTCCAATCATCCACTTTGATCCAATTCTTGCAAACTCAGAACAAATTGGAAAATGTGCACCACATGAAATGGATGACATGTCTACAACAATTCCATTTAGTTATCAATCACAAGAAGGGAAAAGACAAAAAGGTATTTGACTACCTAAGCTAATAGCTAGTTCATGCACTCACCAAAATGTTGGACTCATGGTCACAACTTCTTTGACTGGGAGCCTCTCTACCCACTAGACTTGGACTTTGCATAGATCTACACCAAGCTCTTACAAGGCAAATAGGTTGGTGAATTTTACATGTCTAACAAGCTTCTCTACAAGCTCAAGTATCTCTATGTTTTAGACACCACACCACACAGCTAGAGACTCACCTAGGAAGCATACTATGCCAAATAACTCAACACTTCAACATTAATAAAACACTAGCAACACTTGAACAACACTTCTAGTGGCCTCACATATGTGCAAACATTGAGAACCACATCAAGTCTCTCATTCTTTGTAGCATTGCGAAATATTGCAAATAGGAAGCTTGGACTCTACACCCCTCTATTAGTTTTGACACCACCTTGGGAATCATTGACATGGATTTATTAAGAAGAATACCTATGACAAAGCACTGGTGTAACTCCATGTTTCTTGTGGTAGATGAATTCTCCAAGATGACCATCATGATTGCTTGCAAGAAAAGTCTCACCATGCCAAATATTGTGCCACTTTTATTCACCCATGTTTGGGTCCATTTTAGCTTACCCACATCCATTATCTTTTACTATGACCATTATTTTGTTAGTCACTTTTGGTAAATTTTGTGGATGATGTTAGATATGGGGTAAGTGCACAAAGATGAGGGACCAAAATGGGGTCTTAAGTTGCCAATTTTTTTCTGAAATCAAGAAACATTGATTTTGGATGAGAAATTGAAGATATCTACACTCAAAATTTGAAGATGGAATGAAAACAAGAGTTGTAGTGCTCCGAATCTAGTTTCTAAACTACTATTTTTTTCCAAAAATGGTTGAGATTAAGGGATTCAAAAGGGGGGAGCACACAAATTGGTCTTGGTTTTCTAAAAAAAAACATAACATAACGTCTGGTGTGCTCCCCCTAAATGTTAACTTTTTTTTAGTATTTCAATAATCGCTCTAGTGAGAAATTAGGTAACACCATGTAGTTTATCCCTAATTTTTCTGATAATTTTTTAACAAATAATTGATTTTTCAATAATTTTTAAAGTTGACACATCCTGAAAAACAAAAATTTGAGCGTGCTCCCCCCTAAAATGTTTGAAAACTAATCAAAAATTGAAATTTTTTTTTGAATTCATGTAGAATGGACTCTAGTTTCTAAAAATATAACTTATTTCAATTTTTGACGAATGGTTAAAAATAAAGTTAAAAATATTAGAGACTGGTTTTTAACAAAAACTAGACACACTAACAAAAGAAATTCAAGATGAAACACTAAACGTACTCAAAATGTGAAAAAAATTATATGGTTAGATAGCTAACAGAGAGCTTAAGATTATGGTGGTATTTTTTTTGAGTTTTCATTGAAAAAATGCCATCCTCATGGGGAACATGCTCCAAATTATCTCTAGATTTTGCTAAAAACTGATAAAAACACGTCAAACAAAGCTGAGTATAACGCGAGCACGTTATAACATGCTCGCGTTATGATGAGTATAACTGGTAATATACATGCCAATTGCATTTTCTTGAAAGTGTTGACCTATTTTCCTCTGCCCAGAGTTAAACAATTCACCTTGCATTTTCCTTGAAAATCCTTTAGAAATGACCCCTACAAGGCTTAAATCCTTCAAATATTTATGCTATGCCTTGTCAAAATTTCCTAAAATCTTGCCTAAAGATTCCTTGCAAAAAACCTAGAAAAACCCAGAAATCTTTTGTCTTCAAACGTTTCCCATCGCAGATATTTCTCAGTTTCATGCTTAAGTATTTTTGGATGCATTTTTTAATGTATATTTGGATATACATTTGCCATTGTATGTTTATATGTACAAGTGCAATATACAATGTCAAAAGATTCAAAGTAAAGATGCAAGTCATACATACAAGAGTGAATGAACAGTGCCATGTATATCGGCAAATATACAAGGGTCAATGTGCAAAGTCAAATGTATATCGGCAATATGCAGGGCAAAGATGCAAGGCCCACATACAAAAGAAATATACAATGGCAAAAAAATGCGAGGGAGAATGTATGTTCGCAATATACATTGTCGATATAGAAGTGTGACATACAAGGCTGCATATACAAAGGTAAGATGCAATTGGTGGGGTCCGCTGAATATACAATGGCGATTGTATCTTCTATACAAGTCACATTGTATATGCGAAGATGCAAATAAAAGATGCAAGGCTGACATACAAAAGGGCACATACAAAAGAGAATGTATATTGGTGACATACAAAGGTGAATGTATATCGGCCGATATACAAGGCAAATGTGAATCGGGTTCATATGTATCTTTGGTTTGTATATCTACTTTGTATATTTGAACATACAAAGAAATATACAATGGAAATTATGCAAAGTGCTAGACAAGCAGGAGATACAAGAGGTGGGGTCCGCATATGTAAAGGTGTTTGTACAATGGGCAATTGTATCTTACATACAATCGGATAAAGAAAGGATACATACAAGGCGGACCCGACTGCGGAATTAGGCATAGCAGTTAAAAGTTTGAAGTCCGCGGCTTGTATATTGGCATTGTATGTGCCGATATACAAAGGGCATATAGTAAAGAAAAGATACAAGGCATGGGGACTGCCAGTTGCATATACAAGTATGATTGTATGTTCACACATACAAAGAAGCATGCATTCCTAAGATGCATTGGCCAGACCCGAACGGGTATGCAATATAGTTGATAAGGGCAAAGGTCCGGTGCATGTATGTTTTTGCTTGTATGTTTGCATTGTATATACAATATACAAGGCAAACATACAATGGCGATATACAAGCCGAAGCCAATGGTATTTTCAGAATGCTACATAAAAATTTGAAGTCCGCGGCTTTCATGTATAAGGGCATTGTATGTTGCAATTTACAAAAGAAGATATACAAAGGGAAGACATACAAGGCAGACCCGACTGGGAAATCAAATATAGCTGATGGTCATTTTGGGGTCCGCGAGTTGTATGTATGAATGCATTGTATATGATGAAATACAAAGAGAGGTGATACAAGCTAGACCTATTGCAAAATTACATAATGGTTAATGATCTTTTGAGGTCTGCGCAAATGTATGTATATTGGCGATTGTATGTTTTCATATGCAATCGGATATACAAGGGTTTTTGCATATGCCAAAATAAAGTGTTGCAATGTATAAGTGGGTCTACAGTTTCCCTTGTATATTTTGCATTGTATATTGTGATATGCAAAGGTCACATGCAAAAGGTGATACAAGATTTTTCAGAGGCCGATTCAGATGCCAAATAAAAGCACATACAAAGCAGATTGTATATGGCGATATGCAAGCGTAGTTTGACCGCAACTTTGACTGCCTGTATCTTCCACATCCTGGCGAATTTTCACATGATTCAAAAGGAAAAAGTGCTTATTTTTGCCTCCTCTTTCATTTGGCAAGGTTTTTAGGGATTTTTTCTCACTTTCAAATTTTGGATCTAGGTTTGTATGCTCAGTCGACTAGATGTTTCAGCGACCAGTTTGAGTGATGCAAATGCAGATATTTGTTGCATTTATCAAAGCAGATTGACAATGCAGTGGCTTGCATTGAAGACTCAGAATATCTCCCACCTACCCCTGTTCCAAATATTTCCACACCATAACTTCTACAGGTGGACGTCCCTTCAGGAGATATTTTTTGATACAACTCATGGAGCAATTTTTTTTGTAACTGACCTAGGTCAGTTTGGGATACTATATATACATTGTAATAAGATGTAATAAAGGTTGGAAAATTTTTGGCTTTCAAGCTTTTTGTTTCCAAATAGAGCTTTCTACTACTGTAACTGTGCCTTCTCATTGAATACATGCAGGTTATTTTACCTCTTTTACTGATTTTCCTAGTTTAGTGTGAACTTGCATATGGTTGTCTGTGAACATTATGTTCCTTTCAACCATCTTGTTTTCTCACCTCTGTTGAAAATCATTTGACTCTATGTATGTCTACTTGTTGTATCTGGTTATGTTGTGTATCTTCTTAGTTTTATGAAGGTTTCTTTTAATCAGTCTGGTGCATCACCCTTACTTTCAAGTTTTTCTTGTTTCATCTTTCATTCAAAAGAATTCCTTTTCCCTTTTCCTTTGAAGATTTAGTAGTTTTAGGTGATAACCAGTCAAGGAAGCCGGCCTTCTCCAGAGGTTTGATCTCATTTTGCAAGGTCCCACACTTCGAGATCATTCCCATGTTACTCCAGCTTACTAAAGTTTTACAACTACAGCAAGGGTGCAAATCTAGGTGATAATAGAAAGTTTCTAAAGCCTTTTCAACAAATCCATTTTTTGCATATCTTGCAATCATTGCATTCCATTATAGAACATCTCTTTGAGGTGTAACGTCTTACAATTGACATGCCTTGTCTATGCTTCAACACTTTACATATATGTCTACAAGGGCAGTTGCACTTCCTATCGTCTCTCTCTATTTCTCTCCCCTCTCTACATCCTACCCTTTCTCTGAGTCTTTTCTTCCCTCCCCTCTCTACCTCCCACCTTCTTTCTCACTCTCTTCTTCCCTCCCCTATCCACCTTCTATTGTCTCTCTCACTCTCTACTTCCCTCTCCTATCTACCTCCTACCCTCTTTATGAGTCTTTTCTTCCCTTTCCTCTGTACCTCCTACCTTCTCTCTCACTCTCTTCTCCCCATCCCTCTCTACCTCTTACCCTCTCTCTCACTTTCTACTTCCCTCCCCTATCTACCTCCTACCCTCTCTCTCAGTCTCTGCCTCCCTCCCCTGTCTACCTCCTACCCTCTCTCTCTTCTTCCTTGCCCTGTTTACCTCCTACGGTCCTCTCCTACTCTCTACTTCCATCATGTCTCTACCTCCTATCCTCTCTCTCACTCTCTACTTCCCTCCTTTGTCTACCTCTCCTCTTCATTCTTCCCATCTAATGAAATTTCATAAATTATCTTGTTTCCATTTCATTGAATCCCAATTTATATCCTCATCCATCTTTACATGTCATATTTTTCTTACATTTCCATGTTCTTTATCAACAAGGGAGAGCAAGAGGGAGGAATAGGGAGAGAGGATGGAGATGGAGGGGAGAGAAACCTGGGAGAGATACCTGATGATAGGGAGAGAGAGAGAGAGAGAGAGAGAGAGATAGAGTCCTAGTTTTCTTGTTTTAGAGAGAGAGAGAGGGTGGGTTGGGTTTATGAGTTTAGGGTTGCTTAAGTTTAGGGTTTAGGGGAATCATTTAGGGTTTAGGAGTTTAGGGCTGCTCAAGTTTAGGGTTTAGGGGTTTACGGTTACTTAGGTTTATGTTTTTGGGTTTAGGGGTTAGGGTTTAGGTGTTAGGGATTTAGGGTTGCTCAGGTTTAGGGTTTAGGGGTTAGGGTTTTGAGAGAGAGAGAGAGAGTGAGGGAATCGATAGATATTGGGAGAGATCTAGGGAGATAAAGGTTTAGAGTTTCTTCTAGGGTTTATGGTTTAGAGGTTTGGGGTTTAGGGTTTCTCATTTTTAGGGTTTAGGGGTTAAGGATTAGGGTTTAGTGGCATTATTTAGGGTAACTTAAGGTTTATGTTTTAGGGGTTAGGGGTTAAGGTTTAGAGGTTTAGGTTAGGGTTTAGAGAGAGAGGACTGATAGGGAGATATATAGGAGACCAAGGGGAGACATAGGGAGATAGAGGGTGAGGGACATGGCTAGAGACATAGGCAGAGAGATTGAGAGGTAGAGGGATAATAGAGACAAGAAGATATGGTTTAGGGTTAATCAGATTTAGGGTTGATCGAGTTTAGGGTTTAGGCGTTAGGAGTTTAGGGAGGGAGAGATATGGAGATAGAGGGTGAGGGACATGGCCAGAGACATAGCCAAAGAGATTGAGAGGTAGAGAGATGATAGAGACAAGGAGATAGGGGTTTAGGGTTGATTAGGTTTAGAGTTTAGGGGTTAGGAGTTTAGAGAGGGAGAGATAGCGAGATAGAGGGTGATGGACATGGCCAAAGACATAGGCAGAGAGATTGAGAGGTAGAGGGATGATAGAGACAAGGAGATAAGGGTTTAGGGTTGATCGGGTTTAGGATTTATGGTTGGTATATATGATGTATAGAATGGTGTAAATGACTAACATATTGGCACTTATGATGTTCTGATGGCTCCTGTGGCTGGAAGAGGGTAGAATGACACCTGTGACTGGCTAGGTGTAGAATGATGTTTGTGATTGATAGGTAGGTGCTAGTAAGGAGCATATTGGCACATACAATATACAAAATCGTGCAAATGACTAACAGATTGGCACTATGATCTTCTAATGGCTCCTGGTGAGGTATTTGTTTGATTTTGATTATTTTTGGGATCATTTGAGATGGAGCTTAGATTGATTTGGGATGGAGTTGGGATGAAATGGATTGGTTTAGGGATGATGAGATGTGAAAAGGACTAGATTAGGAACGATTTGGGAATGATTAGAATGGTTTTAGGGATGGTCTGAAGTGGTTTAGTGCTGATTAGGGAATGATTAGAATGATTTAGGAATAGTTTAGGGATGGTATTTGAGATGAAATCTAGGTTGATTGGAAAATGATCAGGGATGAAGTTAAATTGATTTGGATGTGATTTGGGAAGGTGTGAAGTGGTTTAGGGATGATTAGAGATGAAATTAAATGGATTAGGGATGATTTGGGATTGATTAGGAATGAATTTGGTTGCAATGAAAGCTTAATGTTTTCATGTTTTCATTTTATAGAGATTGGGAGAGATAGGGAGATAGAGGTTTACGGTTGCTTCTAGGTTTTATGGTTTAGGGGTTAGGGGTTTAGGGTTGCTCATTTTTAGGTTTCAGGGGTTAGGGGTGAAAGTTTAGAGGTTTAGGTTTATGGTTTAGGTAGAGAGGCAAATATGGAGATAGAGAGGAGACCTAGCCTGGGAGAGATATCTATGTCTCCTCTATCCCTCTCTCTAACTATACCTACCTCTCTATCCTTCTCTCCCCCTATCTCTCTATCTTGCTAGATCTCTTTCGATCCCCTCTCTCTAACTCTACCTTTCTATCTCTGTCCCTCACTATTTAAGGTTTACATGAGTTAGGGTTTCTCAAGTAAATATGGTTTAGGTTTTAGGGGTTTAGGGATGCTTGAGTTTAGGGTTTAGGGTCTAGGGGTTAGGGTTTAGGGTTTACGGGTTAGGCGTTTAGGGTTTCTTGAGTTTAGGGGTTAGGGTTTAGGGTTTAGAGAGAGATAGAGCGAGGGGACCAATAGAGATTGGGAGAGATAGGGAGATAGAGGTTTAAGGTTGTTTCCAACTTTTATGGTTTAGGGACCTTAGGGGTTTTGAGGTTTAGGGGTTAGGGGTTAGGGTTTAGGGACATTATTTAGGGTTTAGGGTTTAGAAGTTAGGGGTTAAGGTTTAGAGGTTTAGGTTTATAGTTTAGGTAGAGAGGTGAATAAGGAGATATAGAGGAGACTGAGCCTAGGAGAGATATCTCTGTCTCCTCTATCCCTCTCTCTAACTATACCTACCTTTGCTTCCACATTTTATGGTTTAGGGACCTTAGGGGTTTAGGGGTTTGGGGTTGCTGGATTTTAGAGTTTAGGGTTCAGGGTTAGGGGCATTATTAAGGGTTTAGGGTTTAAGGTTTAGAGGTTTAGGTTTATGGTTTAGGTAGAGGGGAGAATAGGGATCCCTATCTCTATCTCTCTGGACATATGGATCCCCATCTCTTAATCTATCACTCACTACCTCTCTCTCCTCCTCTTTATCTATCTCCCCTTCCTTCTACCTCTTGAAATCTCTCTCCCTATGTCTCTAGACATCTCTTGAACTCTTTCCCTATTGAGCTATCTATCCTCATAACCCCATCTTCTAATATACCACTCTCTACCTCTCTCTCTATATTTCCCTATCTATCTCTCCCTTGCTAGATGTATCTCCCTATATCTCCCCTCTCTATATATATGTATCTCTATCTTTCTTCCTCTATAGACCCCTTTCTCTATCTCTATCCCCATCTCTCCCTTTCCCCGTCTCTATCTCCACCTATCCTCTCTATCTCCATGTCTCCCAATCCCTCTTTATACATAGGATAGAGAAATGAAGAGAGAGACTCTCTCATGTAGATACAAGGTTACCTTTATGTTATCATGCTTCCCATAATGCGCTCGCATTATAACGTGAGCACATTATAATGTGATCACATTATTGGAAGCATGGAAAATAGTAAAAAACATGTGGGATCCGTGTTTCAGACCCCACATGCCTGTTATTCCTGCTTTTCACGAGTATATCAGACAAAAAAACACTTTTCATGTTGGTCGACTAATTGAGAATCATTTTTATATGAATCCACCACCTTTTTTTGTTTTTAAACATAGGAGAAGTGATTTTTCATGTTTTTGGAGAAAATTTGATTATTTAAACTGAAAGTTTCATGTTTCATGTGTGATTTTGTTTCAAAGCTAATTACCATTGGTATATAGATTGAATTTGATGATATATGTTTGTTTTTTACATAAATTTTACTAATCCTATTCTAGAATTATATAGAATTCATAATCAAACTTGAGAAAAACAAGAATTTGAGGATTTTGAAGCCATCTTTTGGAGAATTGGTCAACTGTAATATCAAATTCTAAGGTATGTTCAATTTTAATTCACATATGTATATGTCTTTAAATGTCTTTATGTCTTTAAATGTCTTTATGTCTTTATGTTTTTTATGTTCTTCTTGACATATATGTGTCTAGGTATATTAGTTAGTTCAGTCAAAGAGACTCCAAATTCTTTATATTTCCACCTTGTTTCGGCCCTTCATGCCTTTATTTCACCTATTTTCAGCTATACAAGAGAAAAACATTATCAAATACTTCATAAAATAATTTTAGTGAACAATTGTTTGTCATACTCATATTCAAGTGTATACATGGAGCCAAAATTGATTTTGGAAGACTCTTAATTTTTTTCCTATGATGACATAAGATGATACAAAGGGAGTTACAAGGAGATAAAACACTAAAAAGGAGGTTTTCATGAGTGTAGGACAGTCATGTAAGTCTATATAACAGTCCACTATCATAGTCTATAGATAACCCTACTGCCATGTATGATCCTCCTATTGATAACTGAGAGGGGGGTGAATCAGTTATCCTAATTATTTTTGCTTTATTAATAATCAATGTAACATTAATCCAAATGAGCAAACATAATCATGAAATGGAAATACACATGACATAGTATTTTTGACATGGAAACCCTGTTAAGGGAGAAAACCATGGGGTGATTAACCCAAGATTGTATTCTCTGTTAGAAGAATGGAAATACAAAATGGCACTTGCCAATTAGGGCTCACTGCCCGAGCACACTATTCACAAGAAAGCACACTACCTACAAGAGACACACTATCTACAAAAGAGTGTTATACAATACTTGAACTGATTGGAAGCATCTACATATGCTAGAGTTCAGTTCCGATTAGGCTCAGTACACTGATCTGCTACACTTCATCTTTCCTCTTCTCTTATGCTGCTTTCCTTTCACATCCTGGACCTTCCTTATTGCTTCTGCTCTGCTTTTCTACTTTTATTTGCACATCACTACAACTGCAACCCCCATCACAATTGAATTCATCTTGTATATATATCCACACAAGTGATTTCATCACCTTTCTAGTCGACACCTGGAATAGTCAATCTTTTCACAAACTCTGATCTGTCGGTTGAATCCTTGCACATCAAGTAATGTGGATCAAGCATATACTTGTAGAAATCATTAATCATATCGGCCAAACATAATTCATGCCTTTATAACCTTTACCATCATAAAGAACACATCCGGAATAAAGTCTGATATTCTGTCAGTCAGTTCTTCCTCTATTCATACTGTCACTCAAGAACTCAGTACTCAAGTATTCATATCTTTTTCCTCATCTATCACTAGAGGCTAAATCTTTGGAATCTATCACTCAAGGTAGTCCTCTTGACTTCCCCAAATCCGTACTTCACCAAGATACTTCCTCTGAGAGATCCGGACCTATCTATCGGACCTTGCCACATGCTCTGTTCTTGTTTACCGGACCACAACATTCTTCATTCTGACTTCCGGTATAGACACATCATGTCCTGCGGATGTGTGGGATGGACTTTGTTGCCATCAATGACAACAATCATGAATCCATATAGTGTCTCTTGCCAACAATCTCCCCCTTTGGCATTGATGGCAACACTTAGTGAAAAATGATTAAGTGTTTACACTATGCTCCCCCTTGGCTAATGCTCTATTTTTATATACATTTTTCAAAGCTCCCCCTTAGTTGGATTCCTCATTTTTCACTGCTCCTCACTCCCCCTTTGACATCAATGGCAAAGGGTAGGGTCCGCATACCAAAATTTTCAAAAAATTTACTATACTTAGCCGCATAAGTATATACATATGGAATACTTACATATATTGTAGTATGTCTGCAAAGGTTGTTTTTAGTTGAATGAATTCTGTAGCCCAACTTTGCTTCATTCTGTCAAAAATTGAAATATGACCACTCAATAGAAAAGCAAATGCATCTGCCCTTTTTAGATCGGTTGGATCATTTGTCTAAGCTGTGATTTGAGCTTCTTTTATGGCCTCATGCATGGCCTCTAAGTTAGGGACAAGTATCCCTCTGAGCTCACTTAACCTGCTTATTCTATTTTTCTTCTCTTTTTCAAGCTTCTTAATCTCATTCAAAACTGTAACCATTTGACATTCTTGATTTATTATTGATGTAGAAAGTGGATCAAAATTTTGAGAAAGTTTTAACAGTTTATCCTCATGTTCTTTCATTTTCTTCTCAATCTCCATTGTTGCTTTGGACCAGGAAATACAAAATTTGTATACTTCACCGCCATCTTTAAGAGCATTTTCTAAGCTCTTTATCCCAATATTCATATTTCTCCTATCATTGATGATCAACCCTTGTACCTCTAAGAATCTCTTATCCAAAAACTCCTTCCAGACCTTTTCTTCAGCTGACTTTTCTAGAGAATCAAAATGTGTATTGACACTGCTGACTAGAATTTTGAGATTACCGGATGAGGAGGCTGTGGGTCCTTCTGAAAAGATGGCATGATCTTTTCCAAAACTCTGGATGCTACCTCTATAAGCTCACAGTCTTCCATGTGAGATTTCAGTAGTTTCTCTTTGGCCTTCGCATTTGCAAATGAAGCTATCTTCATTGTTTGCATCAAAGATAGAGAATCAAAATCAAATGGCCCTTTTAATAGTTCCGGTTCATCAATCTCCATAGTTGCTTTTGTCAAAAAGTCCTTGACTGATTTTGCAGTGTCTCTTGCCAGAGACAAATTTTTCTTTCCTTCTGTAGTCACAAAACTATCTTTAGGAGCTTTCTCCCATTCCACAACCTTTGAACTGATATCTTCTTTTCCCTTCACCTCTGCTTCTTTCTCCTTTACTCTTTCTTCTCCTTTGGATTTGGAGTCAGCAAGGGAAACTAGAGGAGTGATGTTAGTCTATTCATGAGCTACCTCTTCTGGAGCAGAGGATTCCAAGTCCTTAGTTGTTTTTGCACCGGTATCCATAACTTCTATTGTTTTCTCAGAAGGCTCTTCTGCAACACTTGTGGATGAGGGATCAGTACCCAGGTCCTCTACAATAGGAAGATTGAATCTTTTGAAGGTTTTTTGAAGAATCTCTTCTGTGTCCTTGGCTACCTTGTTAGTCTCACCAAGCATGAGCTGATTCATCCTTGTTTTTCTCCTGAATTCATCCTTGCAATCTTTGAATACCATATTCATTGTCTTGGGATCGATTGAAGGATATAGCTGAATAGCTATCTGTTCCCAGATCTCAAGGTCTTTTGCCATGACATTATTCTTCCTCATTTCAAGCCTTTTCTCTAAGATTTTGGGAATTAGAGAGATAATTTCAATAAAAGCTTTGTTGTAAGTGTTCAAAAACTGAACTGTGGCTTCCTCCAGAATCTTTTTATCTGCTTCAGTGTATTCATCATAAAATTCTGTTAAGAGTTGTAGGTTTCCATCCACAATGACTTCTTTCACTACAACATCTAAGGATAGAGTGGGCTTTTCAACAAATTCCTCTTCCTTCTCTTCTTCTCCTTGACCAGTAGAGTGTTCACTAGATGATTTCTTCTTCTTCTTAAGTTTCATTATCTCCTCATCTGATTCAGTTTCTTCTTCATCTCTTTGACTGGCATAAGCCCTTGTGGCTTTTGTCTTTGATCTTTTCTCTCATTTGCCGGATGCCTGGACTTCCAGTTTTGATGTTCTTGAGCTTTTGGCTGTGACAGGTGCAGATCTCTTAGATGATCTGGTCTGGGTTGAGGTTTCTACCAGAGCAATTTCCTTGCTTTTCTTTTCTGCCTCTTTCTTCTCTTCCTCTGCCTTTTGTCTCTTTTCCCTATTGGCATCAAGTGCCTCCCTTGAGATGCCTAAGCCTTTTGCAATTTCTTCAACTTCTTTTCTTACTTTCCTCTTTATTTCCGGTTGTCTGAGTTCCACATGAACTTTTATACTCAGCTCTTCAAAGGTTCCAAACCTTTCTACCTTTGGATCCTTAGGCTGTGTTAGTGCCTGAATTGACTGGTAGTTTTTTGAGCAATTTTCATTCAGGCACTCTCCCTAAGTATCCAAAAAATGTTCTAAGTGTTGGACCTCCTCAGTATCTCTCAGCTACAGCATCATTTTTTCTTCGAGGAGGAGGTCATCATCATCATCTTTTCTTCGATGATGGTCAGCATCATCATGTTCTTCGTCGACCGGTTTCTCATCGTCATCATCATATTTCGCTACCGGGTGATGTTTGGTTTTTATCCTGATGATGCTGACGAGCTACAGTGCGCCCTGATCTGCTTGCGAGGGTGATTTTTCAAAGTCTCCGGTGATCTTGCACTTATCACCTTGCCCAAACATGATGATGATGTGCCCCGATATCCTGAAGGGGTTATTCTCTAAGTTGTTCGACCTGACTTGCTTTTTCCTAAGGGTCGTTGTCATCATCATCATATTTCCAGTTATCACCGTGCTGCTTGCGAGGGTCATCATATTTTCTGCCCTCATGATATTTCGCCAGGGTGATATTTTTATCATCGGGTGATCTTGGTTATGATCATCTTGATGATGTTGTTGAAGAGTTCTAAGTGCGACCCGATATTCACTAGGGTCATCATATTTTGAACGTCAGGATGATCTTGGTCAATATCATCCTGATGATGTTGTATCACTTCTTGTTCGTTGTTTTGTCATCCTGATGATGCTGACGTCATCCTTATATCAGGGTGATATCTTTTTCTCTGCCTATCTGCATCATGATATTTCCGAAGGAGGGGGTGATATTTTCATATCACCCGGATATATGTTTGTTCGAGCATCATGATGATGCTGATATCAAGGAGATATCCGCCTGCTGGCTTCGTGCATTATCTACTGGGGGTGATCTTTTCAAGCATCATCATCATATTCAGTTATCGCCCCGATCTTATAGTGAAGCTACAGTGCAACCTGATATTTGTGCATCATCAGGATATTTCCAAATATCCGGTTGTCTTCCGAATATCATGATGATGTTAATATGATGATGACGTCATCAAGGTCCGGGGGGGTCATATTTCTAACACTGATCATCTTATGATGATCCCTTGATATTTGCAAACATGATGATGACGTCATCCGGATATGAGGAGGTGCGCAGTAGGCAGATATGATGATGACGTCAGCAGGATATGATGATGACATCATCAGGATGTTCATCGGCCAGACTTTTGGTATAAGCTCAGCAGGAGGATGTTCCTCCGATGGATCAGATTGTGCCGATTATCATGCAGGTTATATTTCAAATATCATGATGACGTCAGGGTGATATTTCGAACAATAGGATATCATGCTGCTGGAGGATGATGATGATGAGGTCTTATACTAGTGTCGTCAAGAGCAAAAGCACCGACATGATATATGCTCATGACCTAGTATATAAAGTGTTAATGAGGTTGCTGCGGGGTGCATGTGGGATAATTGATATCCTGTATTTTCAAATATCATGATGATGAATCTCGGCGGGAAATGCTTGCAATGCAGAACTGATGTTCTTCCCAAGGCCGCGGGTTGGTGCGCCATTAATGGCGATTGTTGCAGAGGTATGGGCGATGGCGTGGGCGGATCCTGTACCCGATTGAAGGTGTACATCAGCGGACAGTGGCGCAGGGCTCGAGAAATCTTCCTGTCTCCTCCCCTACCTGCTGCATTCAAGTTTGGGCGCCAATCCGGTTGTGTTTGAGCGCCATCTTCCTGGCACTGTGTATTTGGCGGGATTTTTGGTCAACCTGGTAGTTAATGCTGAATACACCCTCCTACTATATAATGCAGACGGTGTTATTCATTCGAGGTTGAAAGTTGAGGATTTTTGGCTCTGTAATCCAAAACCAGCTGATCTGGTTGCTCTGTACAGTCTAACTTGTGAGTTTATGTATCTCCTGTTGTACGATTTGGCATGAATCCACTGATTTCATGGTTGATCTTATATGAGTAATGCTATCTTAGCATGTGTTGTGTTAATTCTGTCTCCAGTATTGCATGTATTCTTCTTCTGAATCTGGATATTTGGGTAATGTTTAGATTCTAGAGCATAGAATTCCTATGTTGAATGTCTGATCTTTTAACTTCTGCTCAGGGAGTAGATTAAACTATTTTCAGGTTGAACATTGGGAAGGGTATACTGCAGTAAGGATGCCATAAGTAGAGATAACTTAACACTCTGTATTGGGAGATATCTGTAAGGCAGATATCATGTGTATCCCCCTGAAATCCAGTTTTAGCTATTCATGCTGATCATTCACAGGTGTATGTCTACCGACTCCAAGCCCTGGATAGGCACCAATCATGCTGTGTTCTTGTGTTATACACCATGTCTAGCTTTGCATCCAAAATTTAAACTAAAACATTTCATACTTCCACCTATTAGTTGTAGGAGTAGGATTAGGAACCCCCTGCATGCTCTCATACCCAACCAGACATCATGTCCAAGAATGTTGCCAGCCTTGTGATCTATCATGCAGATCTTGGTCCATACATGAGAGTATTCTGCCTGTTGTTGTCAAGTTAGATCTTTCTATCTTTGAGCTAGTCAAGGTTACATCTTGAGTTATAGGGATACCCCCCTTGGTGCGGTAGAACTAGAAGTGAAGGGGAGGAGCTCACGCAACCTCCTGTATTCAGTTGGCTGAATCTGCCTGTGCATTAGAAGTGGCAAATCCTAATGCTGATTCAAAGAATGTCAACAGGCTGACTTAGCATGTGTTGAACATGTAGCTCCACAATTTGTTCATCAACTTCATACCCCATGGGCATGATCCATACAGTTCTTGGTTCTACTGCCTCCATTAGGCACTGATCAGTCTCTACCATAAAACAAACTGTCTTTGTATTTCTCAACAAGAGACTAGGGAATCCTTTCTCTTGCTTGCATCATGTTCTAAAAATTCTTGAAATATCCCCACAGATCTGTATTTTGTGCTTGGTTATCACCGAGTCCATGCAAATAATCTCTGATTTAGACAGCTACTGGTCTATCATTTTCCCATACCCAACCACTAGATCCAGGAAGCTCATTCATAAAGTAGAAGAATAAGCACATTAATAATCCACCATACTTGAATGAATTCTTTTTATCTTTCTTTATTTTCTATAGATTCTCCAAGAGTTGGTTCAAGAGAAGCTGACAAAGATCATAGTCTGCATCCTTTCTTAGCATTTCATAAGCGGTGTAGATGGCAGTTCCAGGTACAGAATTTTCCCTGCTAAAATGATATATTTTATATCCAATGATCATGGAGGCAAACTTGACCTCCGGATTAGAGATGTCATCTACTGTCATTGCTCTTTTGTCAAACTTGGATCCAGTAGCCTCACTCACAGTTTGATTCTTCTCATATTTAAGAACAGGAATCCCACTGGATGAGTGTAATCCGGTAACTACCCTGATGGCATCTTTTGTGATTTTGAATGGTCCATTTAACCACATGAAGTTGTCATGTATTCTGCTCAAAATGTACCTGACCCATTCATCCTCAGTAAAATAGGGGAAATGTATGTATTGTGTAAAGTGCTTATTCTGGAGGCCCTTGTATTGGGGTTTGAGCTCAAATGAATCATCTAACAGTTGCTTGTGATAGATATCTCTTAGTTTGAATTCCCCAAACTCTTCAACATTTGCGTGTATGTAAACCCTAATATCTTCGGTGTGCAAAACACCATGCGGAACACTAGAGAAGGCTCCTAGGGGATCTACTTCCAAGGATTTGTATGGATGCTTCTTAAAAATGGGGTGAGGTCTATAAGAAATCTTTACTATATTCAGAGTAGCCATCGTCAAGGAATTTTACTGAAAGATATCAAGAATGAAGAATTCCTTTTACGTTGATTAGGGCACACACGATGAAATCTGGATTGAGCTATATGAAGAATCATCTTGATCTTTGGGGGAAGTAGTTGTAGAGCTCCTTTTCTTTCTTCTTTGCATGTGAGTGTTAACAAACGAATGAACCCTTTTATTCCAAAAAGCCCTAATTTTCACCCTGCAATAAATGTGCAACCTAATTCATTCTGGTTTGCCTTATTTTTCTTATTCAAGGAGGAAGAAATTCATCCAGAATATTATGATGCCCTTGTGATTGATGTTAATGATGAATCATAATGTCCACTTCTCCTTTTGATCATCTCATGTATCCGCAGATCAAGTTGTTTCAATTTGGATCCATACCGGGGCAATCTTGTAAGAAATCTGTTTTACTGAAAGACTTGTTTAACCAGACCAATTCTGAAGGAATTAAACTTTTTAAATTTTCTTATGGATCTTTCAAATCTTTACCTAACCTTCTTTAGATGTTTCTCTGGAAACCCTTTGATCCGCAGCTTCTCATGTGCCAATTTCAGGCACCAATTGACTGGCTGGGGGAAGAGGGTTTTCTTTGTGTCTCCCCCTGAGCCAGAGCTCACCTTTTAATTTTTAGAAGGAATATCAGCACCAGAGTCTAGTGTGGATCCATCCTCTACATTCTCCGTACTTTTCTTCACCCAAATCTTGTTCATCTCACTTTTAACTTCATCCGCATTCACTTCTTGTTTACCCTTATCTTGATTCTGATTATGATATACCTGACCTCTTTTGTCCTGATTCTTGCTTCTACAGAATTTTGCATCTATTGCAGATTTGGCAAACAACATTTCTTTGCATATTTGACTGATATCCTCTTGATCTACATTGATTAGCCATGTGACCTATTCTATTGCATGCAAAGCATCTACCATTGAATGATTTGTTCATTTGCATATTTCTGCATTCATGAGATTTGTGACCATACCTTTTGTAGTTAAAGCACTGTCTAGAGAAGGATGAATTAGTCTGACTCATTCTCTTTCTGCACTGATTAGCTTTATGACCAAAGTTATTGTAGTTGTGGCAGTATTCATTGAAGGATGGATATCTTTGAGCATTAGGTTGTCTTACCAGAGGTCTTCTAGGCCTGTTCCTTGGATTTTCTGATCCAAAGTTCTTCTGACCGGATCCAGAGCTTTCTCCTTTCTCATATCCCAAGCCACACTTGTCATCTACCTTCTTTTGACTTTCAAGAAGAACTTCAAGTTGAGCAGAACTTATCTTGAATTTCTCTTTATATTCATTTGTTGTTTGAAGATCCCTGTTGAGAGAGACAATTTGATCCTCAAGTTTTTCTTAATTATTTTTAGCATCTTCAAGATCATATTCAAGATGTCTGATAATTCTATCCATCTGGTGGCAATCTTCTGATTTCTCCTTGAGAGATTGTCTTAGATTATCTTCAGTTTTTCTTTTCTCTTCAACTTCTTGGGTAAAATTCATAACTCCTGATTCCATTTCATGTCTTACCATAATGATTTCTTTTGATAACTTTTCACATAACTTGGTTTTCTCATTCAGCTCTTCATTTGCATCATTTGCTTCACCTTGTCTTGCCAATTGTTGAAGCAGCTCCTTTCTCTTTTTCATAGAGAGACTTAATTTGTCTTTTAGTTCTCTCATGAAATCATCAGCCTGCTTGAGTCTTTCCTTTAATTGATTGACTTCAGAGTTTGACTGTTCAAGATCATCAAGGGTAGTCTTAAGTTACTCCCTTAAACCATATGCATCCATTTGGATTCCCAGATCTTCCTCAAGCTGTTAGACTCTGTTAGGAGGAACTTGGCTCTAATACCAATTGTTGATAACTGAGAGGGGGGGTGAATTAGTTATCCTAATTATTTCTTCTTTATTAATAATCAATGTAACATTAATCCAAATGAGCAAACATAATCATGAAATAGAAATACACATGACACAGTATTTTTGACGTGGAAACCCTATTAAGGGAGAAAACCACAGGGTGATTAATGCAAGATTGTATTCTCTGTTAGAAGAATGGAAATACAAAATGGCACTTTCCAATTAGGGCTCACTGCCCGAGCACACTGCTCACAAGAAAGCACACTGCCTACAAGAGACACACTATCTACAAAAGAGTGTTATACAATACTCGAATTGATTGGAAGCATCTACATATGCTAGAATTTAGTTCCAGTTAGGCTCAGTACACTGATCTGCTACACTTCATCTTTCCTCTTCTCTTCTGCTGCTTTCCTTTCACATCCTGAACCTTACTGCTTCTGCTACTGCTTTTCTGCTTTTATTTGCACATCACTACAACTACAACCCCCATCACAACTGAATTCATCTTGTATATATATCCGCACAAGTAATTTCATCACCTTTCTAGTCGGCACCCAGAATAGTCAATCTTTTCACAAACTCTAATTTGTTGGCTGAATCCTTGCACATCAAGTAATGCGGATCAAGCATATACTTGTAGAAATCATTAATCATGTCGGCCAAACATAATTCGTGCCTTTATAACCTTTACCATCATCCATAACACATTCGGAATAAAGTCTGATATTCTGTCAATTAGTTCTTCCTCTGTTCATACTATCACTCAGGAACCTGGTACTCAAGTATTCATATCTTTTTCCTCATCTATCACCGGAGGCTAAATCTTTGGAATCTATCACTCAGGGTAGTCCTCTTGACTTCCCCAAATCCATACTTCACCAAGATACTTCCTCTAAGAGATCCAGACCTATTTGTCAGACCTTGCCACATGCTCTGTTCTTATTTACCGGACCACAACATTCTTCATTCTGACTTCTGGTATAGACACATCATGTCCTGTGGATGTGTGGGATGGACTTTGTTGCCATCAATGACAATAATCATGAATCCATATAGTGTCTCTTGCCAACACCTCCTTGCATTTGAAGGTCATTTTACAATGCTATGAAAGTTATAATTTATTACAAAGTGGTCCTTCTTATTGCATCTATGTTTAATGAAATTCATACATTTATACACTATTTACAATGAATGTGTAAGGATCTTCCTACAACTATGCACATGCTACAGCTGAGATAAGAGTTTGTGCACATTACAATAATGAAAACCATCATTGTTATGCTACAACATGCTACAAGTCATCTATGTTACATGCTACAACATTTATGTTACTATGGAACACAAATGTGCATGCTTACAAGACCCAAAACATGTCATCACTAGCTCTTACATTCTCTATTTTCCTTGTCCTTTCTTGACCTCCAAGTGGCCATACTTCTCATACTCACCCATAGTGAGTGAAACATACTACTTGCTTACTCTACAAGTGAAAAACTTGAACAAAACTCAATCCATAGGAAAAAATTGGAGTGCTAATCAAATGCCCCTACAAATGAAAGAAACTCACACTTATCTCCTTTACAGATCAAGTAAATACTCTATCCAAGTATCATTACATACTAACATCATTGAATGCTGATGTAGACTCATGTGAGAGCTATTCTCTCTTTAAATTTGATGTTTTAGTGTACTTTTTTTTCCCTTTGTGGTTGCTTACTCTTGTGTTTGTCATTTGGGTGAATCTCTAGATGAAGCTTCCAACACTTGTCATAACAATATCTTCCAACCTTGAAATAAGACCAATAGTTGTTAGCTTTGTACATAATCAAATCAACTTGTTTGTTATCTTCTTTGAGTTTGTTTTGGCCTTTCTCTTCCCTTAGTTTTGGAAAGTTACTTCTTTTTCCATCCTTTCTATGCAAAATATGCTCCTTAGTGGTGTTTTCTTTGTGCATCATTCTACAATTTTTAGTGGTGTTTGCTTTGTGCTCCTTCAATGCATTAAGTCTCCAACACACAACTAGGGTTCAAACCTTCATATGACCTAGATGAGGCATCTAACAAGATTATGTTCACCAACTAGAACCAACTAAACCACTCTTCAAGTCACAAGGATCCCCTCTTAGCAACCAATCTACCCAAGCCCTCAAATCCTAGTAGCCCTACTTAAGGGGTTTTTCTAACTTATTTTTGTCATAAGGTTTCAAACCCAAACTTCAATGAATGTTTAGAATACCCATTACCATGTTACATAACATATCTTGAAATCAGTATAAACTCCTTTGGACAATATGCCTCAAAACTAACCTTATTCGTTGTCCTAAAAGAGCTAATTAGGCCTATATTACAAAGGAACTTGCCTTCAAACTTTCCACAGACCCCTAAACTCAGTAAATAGTCCTTATTCAGGTTGCCAAACTCCCAAATCCACACTCACATTCAAGTGGTATGATCATTTATGATGCAGACACAAGAAGGAATTCAAAGTGTTGATACCATAATTCACAAATCAACTAAACCATAAACCAAAATCTTGCAATAGCCCAACTAGGTGCTTAAGGGCATCATAAGGCATAAGGGCTCCAAGCTATTCCCCAGCCCTAACACAAGCATACACCATGTCAATATAATGTATTCAAACCAATTTTGTCACTTTTAGTGCCTGGAAACATCAACCAATGTCTGATCCACAAATCACTCCTTAAGGCCTAGTAGCCTTGCAAACTTGAAAAATGTGCATAACTTTGTGTAAACTCAGCCAACCCACAAACCAAAAACTATTTAGATACCCATTATGGATTAGAACAACATATCAAAAGATTTCATGCCCTTGTTTCAGCAAAAATGTGAGTTCTATCACTGGCCCTCTCTAGAAATAGGCCTAATTTGGTGCAATTAACAAAGCAAGTACCCTAGGATCATTTGATAACCACTCCAAGCCCCAAAAAAATAGATCTATATGTCACAAAACTTCAAATTCTACCATTGGTTAGTATAGCCATGCTCATCTAGGGTGCAAACTAGAGAACCCTTCATTTCTTCACAAATAAGGGGGTTTTAATGGAAATCTCATATCCACTCCAACCTAGAACAAACTAACACTTGATTCACCTTTAAATAGGCCTGCATATGCTATAGGAACACTTACTTGGCTAGGTTGCATTCAAATTCACAAAGAACCACTATTTAGCCACCCTTTCCACTTGGAAAATGCATGAAAACAGGGTATAACTTCTTATTTCTTCCTCCAATTTCATCCTCCTCTCTTCTATTCAAACTAGATTCAAGTGTATATGTGTGTTCAAATGCATACTCCATGACTTATGTATGTTCAAGTTATCTTGATATGAGGTGTCTTATTCAGAAGTTTCTAAAACCTTGTTATTCATTCTGACTGTGCTATTCATTGTCATTATAAAATTTCTAATGATCATTGTCTTAATCTTCATGCTTGTAGAAATCATCATCATGCCAAGGAAATGAGAAAAGAATCTAATACCAGAAGAGCTTGAAGCTGAGAATGAGAGGAAAAGAGAAAGAATGAGGCAAATTTGGGAATGTAGGAAATTGTCAACCATACAAGAAGATATTCCACCATTTCCAATTGAAGAGGAATGTGACACATCTAACGAATCTAAGAAAGAGATGGAATTGGTGGCACAAAGGGAACAAATGCAAAACCTCCGTGCAATGAGGAAAGTGAATCTCCAAGTTGGAGGCACTCCATCATCCACATGTCAAGTTGAAGGAACACCATCATTATCTTCTCAAATTGGAAACACTCCATCTTTCACAGGTGAAGTAGAAAGCACATCTACATTTTCTTCTCAAGTTGGTCACATGCCATCATTCACACCTCAAGTTGAAGGTACGTCATTTTTAACATTTTCACCTCCAATTGAAGGTACGTCAACTATCCCATCTCAAGTAAATATTGAAGAAATTCCTAATGTTCAGTCTACTTTACCAAATAAAACGCCTCCTAGAATTTTTCATAAGAGGCCTAAATTTATAATTGATATTGATGAGAATGTATTGAAGCCCATGCAAGATAAGATTCCCATGCACACTTGCCAAAGATATGCAAATAAGATATGGAAATTATTCTTTGAGAATTTAAATGAAACCGAAAGATGTCAACTCTTTGTTGAACTGATGAGAAATCTAAAATTTAGGTCCACTACGAAGATTCTTGGCCTAAGAACATCGAATGCATCAAGTGAAAAAACAATTGTCAAGAATCTAATGAGTGCATATGAGAGTGTGGATTCCACCTCACACACCAAGGATAGTAATGTCACACGATGTGTCATTACATCGACAATTGTAAACCAACAAACAAAAAAAGCTCGCCTCATTAGAAAGACAACTCAAGCATTGAAAATAAATAGAAAAACTCTAATGAGAGCCATTGGAAGATGTCAAAGAGTTGAGGATCCAAGCACTAATGAATTGTGGGCATTATCTGGGAGACTCCCACAAAAAGACAAATTTGTTGTCGAAGCTTTGAGATCACTAATTGAAGACTTTTGGAAGAATTACACAAGGGTATCTCCAAATCAAAGGGATGTGGTAAGAAGGAGAATTGGTAGTCGAAACCGTGAGCCACATCCAAAGAATTTTTTGGATATGACTCAAACAAAGTTTTTTGGTAAATTTCTAGAGAAGTATCCTCAAATTAAAATTTCTCAAAGATATTTTGAAATGCTAAAACCTTTCTTTGTCAAAATAAATCACACACACACTACTTGTTGTAGATTACATATTAAATTTTCTAACCATTTTGATTTTTATCACTCTATATGTTTAGATTTGCATACTAACAATGTTTTGTAGGATTGTGGCATACGTGCCCCACCAACTACCTCAAGAGACTTCATATCAATGATTTTATGTGATAGAGAGGAAGGTCAATTATTCTATAGGAAATTATGCTTGGATGGCACATGTCAGCTTTGTGGTGGCTTGCAACGTATGCCAATATGTGAACATATGGAAATAACACATGCAATTGGAAATGAACTAGTAGAGTTCAGAAAGTATAAAATAGTGGCATACAATACAAGAGATGGTAAAGAAGCAAAGACGTGTGAATATGTTATTCAGAAGATTCCAGTGTATCAGCTTATGCCTATATTTTGTGACAACGTAGTGTATGAGTATGTAAGACATGCCCATAGAGCTCGATGATTGGACTTGCAATTCAAGTTATACAAGGACACATTTCTAGTTGGTAGAATTGTTTCAGTCATTGACTTTGCAGAGAACTACAGTCTACAGCCACAGTGTGAGGTGCAATCCCAATATTATAACTCGACACAGGTTTCTATATTTGTGCACATCGCATTCATTCATGCAAATGATAGTATAGAGGATGATAGAAAGATCATAAGGGAGTATCATTTTTATTTAAGCGATGATCGCATGCATTCCACGGAGTTCGTGCAAGGTTGTTTTCAGGTGTTATACAATGATCTGGCTAGAAGGGGCATATCATTCAGTTAGCATATCATATGGTCAGATAATTGTGCATCACAATTCAAGAACTCACAAAATTTCTATTGGCGAAGAAGGAGGCATAATATTACAGGTGTTCAACATATGTGGAACTTTTGTGAGGCCAGGCATGGAAAGGGGGAGCATGATGGTGTAGGAGCATGTATCAAAAGAGCCATAGCACAGGAACAGTTAAAGTATAAAGACAATGCAAAGCTAACAGATGCAAAATCAATCGTCGAGTGGTGTAATGCTTCGATGGGTCTAGGTAATCAAGGTAAGTCTTTAGTTTGTAGATTTTTTTGGTTGATAGATGATACTAACATTGCATCATATGAGGATTGTTGTACACTGACCGGATCAAGAGAGCTACACTCTATCAGAAGCTCAATTGTAGGTTCATGGAGTATACATATGCGGAAGATGGCATGCTTTTGTTCTACATGTACAATTCAAGCCTAGAATGAGTACGAGTCAAGAGACTGGGTTGACAAATGGAAGTTCAGTTATCTTTGCCCACTTGACACGTATCGACCCCCGCTGACACTAGGATTGATAGAGATGGAATTGTCAATTGACTTTGACCACATATTAGATCTAGTTCAACCAGGTAATATATCTACTTGCATAGTTAAATTTGAAATTCCTAATGTTATCTTAAACTTTGTAGTATTTTTGTAATGTTGTGAAAATTTCATCTAATTTGCTGCACATATCATTGTAGGGCATGTTTATGCAGTTATTGCAGATGAAGATAACAAAGAGGGAATAGATTATTACTTGTGTCATTGAGGCCAAAAATAAATTGGAGGCCCCAGTTATAGATGGAGAAAAGATCGAATACCCTACAAGCTCAGCACGATTGTTATTGGAACATGGCTTAGAAGTTACCCACATAAGAGTCTTAATGTTTAGTTGTTTGAGGACTTTGACATGCATCAAAAGATTCCTCATTACTCCAACCTTGTCATAGCAACCAATGTTCATTTGATACAATATCAAGGTAGACCTTTGAACAAGACCTTGTGGAAGGTGCGTGACTCTAACCATGAGGCCATAATTAACACAATAAAGAGTAGAGAAGACCCAGATGGTTCGTTGGATTAATTTGTAAGTATGCATAAAACTTTCCTAGATGGTTACATGTACTTTGTTTTGTATATAAATAGTAGTATGAATTGCTTCCCTCCAGTATATTTATGTTTAGTCAATTTTTCTTTTTGATGCTTATCACAGGAGGTCACAACTCCAGCCCATCCAACTACGGACATAGAAGCTTGAGAAAAGATGATGGAGAGTGATCATTAGATGGCGATAAGTGATCAATTACATAAGTGATGATATATATTTCATGTACATTTCATTTGATTTGTTTCATGAGGTTAGATCTAAATAATGGATGAAGTTGATCCTAATTTGTCTTAATCCTGTTCACTCGTGTTTCACTCATGTCATATCAAGATTCATGTCAAAGGGTTTGGAATTTAGTTCATAACATTCATGTTTATCATGTTACAATAGTAGGACATAGTTATTTATGTCATTGGTTCATGCCATTGGATCATTAGATTTTGGTTGTGCTTCTTTATCATAACATGTCATGCTTTCAGGAGTTAGATTGGGTTGCGGTTCTTCCTCATGATAGGATTTAGTTCATGTATTCATGCTTCTTTGTCCTCCATGTCTTCAATGTTCTCAGTGTCTTCATGCTTTTAGGAGTTAGATTTGGTTGTGGTTCTTCCTCATGTTTGGAAAGGTGCTAGGAGTGACATTTTGCATTCCATAGCTCATGGAACCAAACGAACATCACCAACGCATCAGGGTGGGTAGGTAAATGCCAAGGGAGGTCTCCTTTCATGTGTCAAGCGTCACATTCATTTGGGGCATCAAGCTACCGACAAAGTCCCTTAAGCTCCCTAAGACAAAGAAATTGCCAAACTTTGACAGATAGTTCTTGGAATTTGTGGCAGCTGGGAATGTTCTATTTGGACCTACAGGTGCACGTGGAGTCCATCCACAATAACCTCTCTTGGTTTTTTTCAACTCTAATCTATTTGACCGTGCTGAAATCAAACACATTCATGCAAAATGCTTCAGTTTCATGTAGTGGAAAGGTGCTAGGAGTGACATTTTGCATTCCATAGCTCATGGGTCTGAACGGACTTTTCTAACACATCAGGGTAGATAATAAATGCTAGGGGAGGTCTTGTTTTGTGTGCCAAGTGTTGCATTCATTCGGGACAACAAGCTACCGACAAAGTCCCTTAAGCTCCTTAAGACAAAAAAATTGACAAACTTTGACGAGACAATTCTTAAAATTTGTGGTAGCTAGGAACATTTTGTTTGGACCTATAGGTGCATGTAGAGTTTGTCCATAATAACCTCCCTCAGTTTCGTTAAACTCTAGTCCGTTTGACCGTGCCGAAATCAAACGCATTCTTGCAAAATGCTTCAGTTTCATGTTGTGGAAAGGTGTTAGGAGTGACATTTTGCATTCCATAGCTCGTGGATCTGAACGGACTTCACCAACACATTGGGGTGGATGGGTAAATGCTAGGGGAGGTCTCATTTCATGTGCCAAGTGTCGCATTCGTTTGGGGCAGCAGGCTACTGACAAAGTCCCTTAAGCTCCCTAAGATGAAAAAATTGCCAAACTTTGATAGGACAGTTCTTAGAATTCGTGGTAGATGGGAATGTTCTTTTTGGACCTACAAGTGCACATGGAGTCTGTCCAAAATAAGCTCTCTCGGTTTCATTCGACTCTAGTCTGTTTGACCGTGCCAAAATCAAACGCATTCTTGCAAAGTGCTTCAGTTTCATGTAGTGGAAAGGTTGCTAGGTGCCATATTTTTTGTTATGCTCATCGTGGGGTCAAATGGACTGTGCCAACACATTGGGGTGGGTGTGTAAATGTTAGGGGAGGTCTCATTTCATATGCCAAGCATCCCAGTCATTCTAGCCTACAAGCTACCAAGACTTAACACTTTTTGAGTTTACCGGTAACTTACAGCCCAAAACGACTGAGACACTTGGCGCATGAAACAAGACCTCCCCTAGAATTTACCCACCCACCCTGACATGTTGGCATAGTCCATTTGGCCCCACAATGAGAAGAACAAAAAATATGGCACCTGGCAACCTTTCCACAACATGAAACTGAAGCATTTTGCAATAATGCGTTTGATTTCGGCACGATCAAACGAACTAGAGTTGAATGAAACTGAGAGAGGTTATTGTGGATGGACGCCACATGCACCTATAGGTCCAAACAAAACATTCCCTGCTTCCACAAATTTTGAGAACTATCCCGTGAAAGTTTGGTAGTTTTTTTCATCTTAGGGAGCTTAAGGGACTTTGTTGGTAGCCTACTGCCCTGAACGAATGCGACGCTTGGTACATGAAACAAGACCTCCCTTAGCATTTACCCACCTACCTTGATGCATTGGTGAAGTTCGTTTGGCCCCATGAGCTATGGAATGCAAAATGTCACTCCTAGCACCTTTCCACTGCATGAAACTGAAGCATTTTGCAAGAATGTGTTTGATTCTGGCATGGTCAAATGGATCAGATTTGAATGAAACTGAGAGAGGTTATTGTAGATGGACCCCACATGCACCTGTAGGTCCAAACAAAACATTCTCAGCTACCACAAATTCTGAGAACTATCCCGTCAAAGTTTGGCAATTTTTTCATCTTAAGGAGCGCTTAAGGGACTTTGCCAGTAGCCTGCTGCCCCGAATGAATACGACACTTGGCATATGAAATGAGACCTCTCCTAGCATTCAATCACCCACCCCGACACGTTGGTGAAGTCCATTTGGACCCACGAGCTATGGAATGCAAAATGTCACTCCTAGCACCTTTCCACAGCATGAAACTAAAGCATTTTGCAAGAATGTGTTTGATTTCGACACGATCAAACGGATTGGAGTTGAATGAAACTAAGAGACATTATTATGGATGGAATCCATGACACCTATAGGTCCAAACAAAATGTTCCCATCTACCACGAATTTTGAGAACTGTCCCATCAAAGTTTGGCAATTTTTTTGTCTTAGGGATCTTAAGGGACTTTGCCGGTAGCCTGCTACCCTGAACGAATACGACGCTTGGAACATGAAACGAGACCTCCCCTAGAATTTACCCATCCACCCCAATGTGTTGGTGAAGTCCATTCGGACCCACAAGCTATGGAATGCAAAATGTCACTCCTAGCACCTTTCTACAGCATGAAACTGAAGCATTTTGCAAAAATGCGTTTGATTTCAGCATGATCAAATAGACTGGAGTTGAACAAAACCAAGAGAGGTTATTGTGGATGGACTCCATGTGCACCTATAGGTCCAAACAAAACATTCCCAGCTTCCATGAATTTTGAGAACTGTCCCATCAAAGGTTGGCAATTATTTTGTCTTAGGGAGCTTAAGGGACTTTGCTGATAGTCTGTTGCCCCGAATGAATGTGATGCTTGGCACATGAAATGAGACCTCCCCTAGTATTTACTTACCCACCCTGATGTGTTGGCAAAGTCCATTCAACCCCATGAGCTATGGAATGCAAAATGTCACTCCTAGCACCTTTCCACTACATGAAACTGAAGCATTTTGCAAGAATGCATTTAATTTCGATACAATCAAACGGACTAGAGTTGAACAAAACCGAGAGAGGTTATTGTAGAAGGACTCCACATGCACCTATAGGTCTGAACAGAATGTTCCCATCTACCACGAATTATGAGAACTATCCCGTCAAAGTTTGGTAATTTTTTTGTCTTAGGGATCTTAAGGGACTTTGTCGGTAGCCTGCTGCCCTGACCGAATGTGATGCTTGGAACATGAAAAAAGACCTCCCCTAGCATTTACTCACCCACCCTGATGCGTTGGTGAAGTCTGTTTGGTCCCACAAGCTATGGAATGTAAAATGTCACTCCTAGCACCTTTTAACAACATGAAACTAAAGCATTTTGCAAGAATGCATTTGATATCGACATGATCAAATAGACTGGAGTTGAACGAAACTGAGAGAGGTTATTGTGGATGGACTGCACCTCTAGGTCCAAATGGAATGTTCCCAACTTCCATGATCAAGAACTGTCTCGTCAATGTTTGGTAGTTTTTTCGTCTTAAGGAGCTTAAGGGACTTTACCAATAGCCTACTGCCCCAAATGAATGCGATGCTAGGCACACAAAATGAGACCTCTGTGTGTGTGAAGGTTTTTATACATATTTACAATAGTTCCAATCGATCATAACTAACTTTCAACCTGTTTGATCATTTGGTAACCTCCTTATTACATGATTTGTTAAGTTGACAAAGCAACTTCTAACCACTACTTGCATTATTAGACTTTTTGTTTGACAACAACATAAAACATGACTCCAAATACAAATGACATTCGTCATTTGACCTTATTACATGCAAAATGATGACACAAGACCATCAACTTATCCTATGATGTCCTAGGACCTTGTTATGACATGCTCCTAGCCAAGATTGGCTATGGCTAAGGTGCTCCTGCACCATGAAATATGTTTCCATGGTGTTGAGTCATCCTCCTTACCTACTACATCACCCTTGTAGACATGTATGAAAAGTGTGGAAGCATAGACAAGGCATGTGAACTATTTGGCATGATGCCCCAAAGAAATGTCACCTCATTGAATGCAATGATTGGAAGATATGAACAAAATGAATTTTTTGATAAGACATTAGAAACTTTCAAGCAAATGCGATTGGCGAGTGTAAAGCAAAATTCCACAACCTTAGCCAATATCCTCCTTGCCTATGCCAAAATGGACATCCATCAAAAGGATAAAACATATGGGAATTTTGTTAGATGTTGTAGTTGCAACTACCCTCAAAGACATGTATGCAAAGTGTGGAAGCATAGACAAGGCATGTGAACTATTTGGCATGATGCCCCAAAGAAATGTCACCTCATTGAATGCAATGATTGCAAGATATGAACAAAATGAATATTTTGATAAGGCATTAGCAACTTTCAAGTGAATGCGATTGGTGGGTGTAAAGAAAAATTCCACAACCTTAGCTAGTATCCTCCTTGCCTATGCCAAAATGGACATCCATCATAAGGATAAAACATATGGAAATTTTGTTAGATGTTGTCGTTGCAATTGCCCTCAGACACATGTATGGAAAGTGTGGAAGCATAGACAAGGCACGTGAACTTTTTGGCATGATGCCCCAAAGAAATGTCACCTCATTGAATGCAATGATTGCAAGATATGAACAAAATGGATTTTTTGATAAGGCATTAGCAACTTTCAAGCAAATGCAATTGGCGGGTGTAAAGCAAAATTCCACAACCTTAGTCAATATCCTCCTTGCCTATGCCAAAATGGACATCCATCAAAAGGATAAAATATATGGGAATTTTGTTAGATGTTGTAGTTACAACTGCCCTCAAATACATGTATGCAAAGTGTGGAAGCATAGACAAGGCATGTGAACTATTTGGCATGATACCCCAAAGAAATGTCACCTCATTGAATGCAATGATTGCAAGATATGAACAAAATGGATTTTTTGATAAGGTATTAGCAACTTTCAAGCAAATGTGATTGCAGGTGTAAAGCAAAATTCCACAACCTTAGCTAGTATCCTCCTTGCCTATGCCAAAATGGACATCCATCAAAAGGATAAAACATATGGGAATTTTGTTAGATGTTGTAGTTGCAACTGCCCTCAGAGACATGTATCCAAAGTGTGGAAGCATAGACAAGGCATGTGAACTGTTTGGAATGATGCCTCAAAGAAATGCCACCTCATGGAATACAATGATTGCAAGATATGAACAAAATGGATTTACTGATAAGCCTTTAGAAAGTTCCAAGAAAATGCAATTGGCAAGTGTAAAGCCAAATTCCAAAACCTTAGAAATGGTATGTTTGGAGTACGATATAGACATCCATCAAAGCATAAAGGATATAGGAATTTTGTCAAATGTCATAGTTGTAAGTACCCTGCAAGACATGTATGCAACTTTTGTGGAAGCATATATAATGAACATGAACTGTTAGACGCGATGCCTCAAAGAAATATTGTCTCATGGAATACAATGATTGCAAGATATGCACGAAATGGATTTTTTATAAGGCTTTAAAATCTCTCAATCAAATGTACAAAAATAAATTTCAACCATTTACACAAATTTTGGCATACCTAAAACCAACTTCCTCCTTGCCTATGCTATAATGGGATCTAGAGAACATGGTGTGGACAACCATCAAAGCATAAATGATATAGGAATTTTCTCACATGTATTGTATTTGCAAAGTTTCCCTTGTAGACATGTATGGAAAGTATGGAAGCATAGACAAGGCACGTGAACTATTTAAAATGATGCCTCAGAAATGCACAGTGTGACAGAATTCAATGATTGTAAGATATGCACAAAATGGATTATTTGAAAATGATTCATAAACTTTCAAGCAAATGCAATTGGCACTTGTAAAACCAAATTCCTGTAACAATAATTGATTATCATCTTAAATATTTAATATAAACTGTCATATATACATAATGTCATGAACATAACATCTAGTTTATATAAAAATCCATATAAGCGTGTCCAAACAAAGCCATATAGGCAAATATACAAAAATATACATTGGATTAACATACAAAAGTATGTATACAAAACCATCTAGGCATACAAAAAAGTTCCCCAAAACTAGTTTCCTATTGACTTTTAGGAAATAATCGGCATTCCTTCTTTGACTGTGAAGATGGAGAGCTAGTCAGTCACACATTCTCTCTCTGCTGTCAAGTAGACCTCTTCGAATAAAGTTCATCTAACTGCATGTCTTAATACAAACAAAAAATATGCGCATTAGTATAAAAAATGTATGAAATATATAACATCACATATGTAATTGATCACTTTTCTCCAACTGATGATCGCTCTCCATCATCTTGACTATCTCTTCGTCCATAGTTGGACGGACTAGAGTTGTGACCTCCTATGAGAAGCATTAAGAAGAAAAATTGACTAAACATAAATATCATTTATGTACATCAAATGACATGAGATAAAAAAGAAATACAAAATTATGATATTTTCATGGTATTGGCTCATACCTCAGTCAAAGGATTTGTAGACATCATGGCTACATCAATGCCTATCTGCACTGACTCACGAAGATGAGGAGTCTCCACTGTATTCAGCATCTAAAAATCAAGTTCAAGATTATTAAAACAAAATAAATACATAACATTATTTTTAAAATGCATAATGATTAGAAAATGGTTAAATATACCTCAATAAAAGTGGTGGTTTGGCGTCCAGGAGACTAAGGAAACCGTGGAGGTGTTGGTGATTGTTGAAATCATCAAATCAAGTCACAACATAATATTACCATTGACATATCTATAATAATTACGAATATGTGATAAATTACATACTTGCTGACTTGACCTCCACTCATAAGCCACCAATGGACGGCTAATAGAGGTAGGATGAAGACTCTGACCCTAGAATTTTATTGCGCAAACAATTACATGCATTATTTTTGACTTATAATATAGATAATCATATAAAATTAATTACAAATTTCAAATAACAATGTACTAAATCAAGATGAAACTTGTAACAAATTACCTGAGAGTCAATACCAAATGTATGCTGTAAGAGATCATCACTGAGAACAAGATCATCCAATATGTCCTGCCCCTATGTTGCATCATGTTGCCCCTGTGTCATAGCATGTTACCCATGTGTCACAAAATCCTGTCATGCCTCCTGCGTCCCATAATCACATAGGTTCCCACATGTACAGCACAAATGTGGGGACACATGATGCCTACTACTCTCACCCTCATCACCCTAGGTAAAATCATCCACATGCTGTGATAGAGTTTGGGTGAGAGTAGTCAGTGAATGTAAAGTCTCCAGCTCAACACTCTCCTTCAAAGCCAAAGGGAGTGACCTACGTTCTGGCCTCTCTCGGGGTATAGGCACATGCTATTCATCTTGCTGAGCCCCGGGTCTATCTTTGGTAGAGCCACCACCTCTACCCTGGAAATCATGAATATCAAAATAATTTAGAATCTTGTTGAGGATGAACTCGCAATAGAGTTTCCTCAAAAAATATTGTGGTACCTCATCATTGTTGCATGGCTGCTCATCGAAGACCATGTATCATCTATCCCAAAAGTTTTGGGATATGTCTTCATTCCTACACCAATGTATAGGAAACCGTTTGCAAGTTTCCTCTAATGTTTGGCCAGTTTTGGGATTAGTAAATTGTGCACATAATTGAGATTTTGTAATTTTTTCCTTCTTCACTTGTTCATATGACAACTTGTCGGCATAATATTGCCGACTCCTCTCCCTATAGTCTTTGAAATCAGTGATTTGTTTCATCACCAAATCCATGTTGGAAACAATCTCCTGTAGTGATTTTACAAGTGCCCTCCTATGCTTAGTGGTTCCACTTGGATTGTTTAGGGTTTGAATAATAGTTTCAAGATGTTTCTTTTTTTCTTCTATTATCCCTAAGTAGTGTTCTTGATTATCCCTTACATGAAAAGGAGGTGAAGGAGGGTTTGGAGGGTTTTGGGGGTTGTTTTCACCCTCCTCAACTGGGTTTAGATTTTCTGCTTCTCCAATAACTGTAAATGCAATATAAACATAAATCAAACATTGTAAAACTAAAAAATTATTCTAAAACTAACAAAATCAGACAAACCTTACCTTCTTCCTATGCTGGAGCCTCCAAATTTGCATGACGATGTCTTTGGCAGTGAGGTGGCATTGTGAATTTCTTGTTTTCTCACGTGCACTTGATTGAATCTCCTTTTCTTCAACATGATCATGTTTTTCTTAGGTTTCTTTGCTACTGTCAAGAGAAAAGCTATGGGTGAATGTGCAGAAAATGTTTTTTTTTGCTTTTATCAAAAGAAAAACATGAGCGTGTTATAATGCGCTTGCATTTTGCTTTAATTTTAGAGATGGTGGCAACTTTTTGGTCCCCCATCTCCTTGCATTTACCCTAATATGCAACTAATTCAATTTATATATTTCCACATATAGATAGATGGATAAATAGAAGTGGTCAACTGCATTGTTGTGCATCTAATGTGCATCTATAATAGTGCACACCTACACATTTTAGATGACATCCTTTGCATTTAACATTCCTACAAAAATGCTCTACACAACTCTATGAGGCATAGTCCTTTCTAGACATGTCTTGGGTTCCAATAGGAAGCATCCCTTGACATATCCTATTGCACACCATCTACATTAGAGTCATGTACATAGGAATAGGAAATCAACAAGGCATAAAAGTTTATGTAGCACATCCAACATGTGTTCCAATGTGGAATAGCTTCAAGGATCTAGATTGTGTGGCTATACACATTGCTACACATGTTGGTGTCTAGTTAGACACATGGAACATTAACAACCACATGTTATGCTTTTGTACATGTGTGCCACCTAATGACATTTGTACTGCAAAACATGATCATATAATTGACACTATATGCGTCTGACATATGGTGGTGTCCATGCCACATGCCACAATGATCTAGTTGAAACCATAAAAGTTTGACATTTGTTCTCATCCCATCCACATAAGAAATGCACCATACATGTTGGATACTAGTCAACATCTACATGGAGCATAACTAATGGTATTCTTGAATAAATGCCTACTTTGTACATTTTGTAGAGTAAAAGAGGTATAACAAATTTTCATCTTACCTCTCTATATATTTCCTTTGTTCATTTTGAATAGAAGTGACATATATGTTAGAATCCTTCTATATTTGAATGTGTTTTGGTTTACATATCTATTTTCCTTTATGTATTCTATGATCTTATTACATTAATAGATAATATAGGATTGTCCCTCAGTTCACCTTGGGAATTAGATTAAATAACATCTAAAGTTGACTGTAAATTAACAACATGGTGAGCATTTTGTTGATTTTCCTACTTATTTTCACCCTTTTGAAAACTAAATTTTCCTATTGAAATTTTGAAGGATGAGATCCATATTTAAGTGCATTAGACTTAAGCAGTTTCAATTCAATGTTTCTTACATTTACAGACAAATCCATGGAAGAATAATAGTTGTTTAGGTACATTGTCTCTTGGATAGTAGGTAATAAGCCCTTAACAAATATTCTTTGTAATTCATCATTAGGAATTTGATAGTGTATCTTTGTTGACAAAGTTTGAAATCCAATAACATAATCATGATTGCACTCATTTGATCCTTGTTTACATCCTACTAAATCTAAAATTGTAACCTTGAAACTTGTTAGGACCTCCCTAAATTTTCTTTATCCTATTCAGTTTGATGCTCTCCTTTTCCTTCAATCTATCTTAGAACCTATACTTTTGCCAAAATGCTCTAACATCCAGTCTCTGGAATATATATCATGGCCATTGTAAAATAATCTTGACTATTTTTTACTATATGAGTGTTTTTATTTATTACCGTTGTCCCACAGGTTAATTGAATATCTTTTACGGTTATGTAGGAACAAGAGAAATGAAATATGGCACATACTGCATTCTTGCAAAGCATAAAAGAACAGGTTGCGGCTTGGCGATAGGAAGCGATTGATATGAAGAAGCTACTGCTACCCCATGGATGGTTCATCTCACTCTTGCAGCTTGGCGGTGTTCGGGTGTAGATAGTCTCTTCCCGCGGTCCCTCGGAGGTTTGAAAACTAACCGATGGCATTGCGGTAATAACATTAGGAGGTATCAATTACCACATCCCCGCAATAGTTTCAATTGAGGCCTGCAGTAGAGCGGGAAGAGGAGAATGCAATGGGTTTTCACCTTGCCATCCTGTGACAGTCATTCATAACATTTGCGGGTGGGTGGTAAACAAAAGGACATCAGGTAATAATTTCCCGCGGTCCCACAGTGGTCAATCTAAGCATTTGCGATCTAGCAGTAAAGGATGAAATAGAAGTGTAGTGGTTGTAAGCCATTTTGAATCTCAAAGGTCTGAAGCTTGCTGCTTCCTTTATAAAAGGAAACCAAGACCTTATGGCTCAGGATCTATTTGGGATTTTGATTTTTTGAAAGAGACATTGCACTACCTGTACTTTGAAGCAAATCAATATAAGCTACTATTCTCTAGTACTCAACTTTTGGTTCTCATTTGTTTGTTGAATTAGATTGCTAATAATTTATCTAGTTGTCTCCAATTTACATTTTCTTTGTTATTCAAATCAACCTATCAAGTATATTATTGATTTGTCAGAACACATTTGATGTTTCTTGTTTGGTTTGTTTATTGGGCTCCTTCAAGCAAGGATTAAAATCCTATAGGTGAATCATAGTAACTTTGGAAAGTTAAATTGGATTGTTAAAGAAAAACCTAATAACTTACATATTTGCATGTCTATGCAAGTCATAGACCTAGAATTACCAAGAAAATTGAGTTGTATTAAAAGGGAAGCACATATTCTTCTTAGAGTGAAAACTTCGTAACCCAAAGGCAGGCACTGGTCATTCTCTTTTGAAAATCATTTCCTTGTATATATTTTCAAAATCCAATTTTGTTTTTTTGTTTTAGGAGTAGGGTTTAAAGATTTATAGAAAACATTAATCCAAATGATATGCCAGATTGGGTTAATTGAAGTGGATGATTTAATTGACAAAATTACATAAGCTCCTTAATCTGCTTTGAAGTCACCAACAAACTTGAAAGTAAATTGTCATTAGTGAAACAAGGTAACACCCACCTAGGCTTGAACAAAGCCTAAAGTGTAGAGAATTTTGATTAATCTGATCAATTATGTTAGTTGGCCAAATTCACATATAAAACCTAATCATAAGATTTGTCATATCTTTAGGATTTTATAATTTGCAAATTTGAGTACCAACAAAACCAATATTGACATTAAAGTGATGTACAAAAGCATTGGCCAAATCATTGAAGGAATGAATAGAACTATGAGGAAGAGAATAAAGTCATTCAATTGCATAATCCTTTTAGTTTCTAGGGAAGAGCTTTGTAAAAAGTTTATCATCATAAAAATAATCAAAACAAACTCCCAATTGTGTCATAAGGTCCCCTTTACCACTATACATTACAAAACTAGGGGCCACCGAACAAACTAGAAATGGATAAGAAATAACTCAAATGAAAGTGGATTATGCTTGATTTCTCCTATGATATCCTTTGATTACTAGGGGTAATGCATCAACTTTACTTTGCATCTCATCAATTCTTTTAAGGATGACATCTATGTTGGAAGGATGAACATTAGGAGTTATGATTAAAATGGGAGTGGAGGTGGCAACATGAGAGAATAGGTGGAGTGTTGATTGATTGGGGGACAAAGAATGAAGTTGGAATGACAACACTAGAAGTGGGAACATGAGTAGTGGATGAGAAGTAAACACAATCAAGGGATGAGTGGAAGGTACAATATGAGAAGTAGGTACAATTAGAGGATCAATGATAGGAGTTATAAAAAATTGATAAGCAATATAGAGAAGAGAAGAAATATGTGGCATGTCTAATGCAGGAGAAGATATGGAAGGAAACACACTGGACAAAGAGGCTTGTGAAGGAAGGGGAAGAGACACACTATTTAAGGAACTTGATGAGCTTATCCTTTGACCTATATCACTTAGTACTTCCATCACATAAGGATTATCCATTAACAAGTTATGAAGAACATCAATCAAATTTAAATAATTAACATTATTGCTCAAATTCGTAAAGGTCTGATATAAGTATTTGTGTAGTAAGATTCATGTCTTGCTTATCCATATGTGCAACATGTGCATCAAGATGAAAAACATCTTCCCCATTAAAATATGTAGTAGTCATCAAATCCTCAATCATAACTTCCTCGCAATGAATCGAGGCCATTGTAGAGTTAAGCCTAAGGTTTCTTCTTAGTGCAAAATGAGGATTAGGTTGAGACCTTGACATTCAAGCAAAATATAAAGCAATGAAAAGGAAATTGATTCCAAGTAATCCTAATTTTTTCTGCCAACAATTCATACCAAAGATTGAACAATTTAAGGATATTGCAATAGGTAATTTGTATCGACACAAATAATATTACTGAAGCATTTCAAAGTTTAGACCATAAGAATCATCCTTTTTTAAACATGGATTGTAAATAATTCTGAAAACTTAGAAGTCTTGGTCATTAACATTATTGTCTACTACAATGTCATCCAGTGTATCATTGTCAATGTTCATATGTTCTTTCAAGTATTTAATATTATCATCATCCTCATCTTGACCTGCATCATCTTCATCATCATTGAAATTTGACTGTAGACCATCTATATTGTTACCAGATGTATTTGGATCATCATTTTCTATACCATCCATATTGTTGTCTTCCATAACATCATCTAACTCTAGATTGTTGTCTTCTTCTACCTGAACATACCATCTTCAACATCATTATAGATGCCAATTTCTTCAATGTTCTCTAATCCATCTCTCTCATTTTGTTGGCCATCATTGTTTTGCTCAGTATCCACTAATGCATCATCAAATACATGCCTTAATCTTGGATCATAATGTATGACAAATATCTATTTTAGGTCCAAAATATTTTCATAGAAAAATACCTACACATGAACGACATACATATATTAGATGTATGGTATAACAATTTTATTGATTAATAAACACATGTATATATTCACAATAAACTATGAATTAATAGATTAATGATCACTACCACTTCTTGTTTGAGTTAAAGAAATACCTGCTCTCAATGAATTGGTAGAACATAAGACTCCTTATCCTCTGGTAGGAAACATGAGGAATCTATAGGAAACAATCCACTATGGGTATCATGTCTTCATGTCCTCTCAAATGCTTCATACCATCTACACTTAAAAATACAACATTTAAAAGAGTGGTAATCCAACTCAATAATTTCTTGTATTTTCCCAACATATTGTAGATTCCCTTCAATTGTATTCTTATCTTTTGAGCTTGATCGACTAGATTGCTTGAATTCAACCATGATGCCACAATCGAAGGATCGTCTCTTTACATAGACACTTTCTACACAATAATGTCAACCATATGCCCACATTGCTGGATATTTCCTTACCTATGAAAGACCATTTATTTCAGTGAAAACAAATATAATGATGAATATTAAAATAGTTAATAGTGTCAAAATTGCAAGGAAATTTTTTTTTGTAAAATTCCAATTGTACCTTTCTTTCACATCCTCTAGACATGTTGATTTCATCTTCTGTTATGTTTGAATCTATACCTGCATCTTCTATTTGATTTTGAATTTGTTTAGTAACCCATTCTAGTGTGCAATCTTTTCCCCATTCCCCAAGCAGATTAGTGGGAAGTGGAGCATTCCTTGGGTTCGATCTCTTAAACTGGCTCCTTACTTCTAACACTTCTCAGTGCAGTCATGGTCGAAGGGTTCACAGAATGAACAATCCAGACTGTGCAGCAAGAGTAAACACAATGGAAATAACTCAATAAATAAAGCAAATGAAGATTTAGTCATTTAATATATCACAAAATTCAAATAGAGATCATTCGGCAACATGCGGGTTTACAATTAGGGCTCACAGGCCTGATTACATACACACGCAAGATAAAGCTTTGAGGCTCCTTCACACAAAATCTGAACTATCAATTATGAATCAATTGCCAACTACTTTCCTAAGGGTCTATTACATCTTTATATATCATCTCCAAACCAATAGATTCCTTCGCGTCAACCAAGGAAGGTCACAAACTCCAATGAAGAGTTGTAACATGTTCACAGATAGGTCAGACCTAAATGCATAGAACACTTCCTCAAATGAATAGAAAAACATGCGGACCTCCGGGAAGGGTCAGCCATCAACCAAGGATCATTGAATGATGTGTCATTGAGATCCACAAGTCAAGGGATGATCCACAAGCCTACTCCTTCAGTTAATTTTTCTAAGACTATCAGAATGCTCTTTTCTAAGAAAATAGTTAATCTTCTGATAGTGATATCTTTCCAGTAACTGATCCAAATGCTCTGAATTCTTGATATGATGTAGATGAATGAATGTAGGTGCTAAACCTAGATCCACAAGGTGTGAAATGCCAATATCGAACCAAAAGCTAAAACTGCTTCTGACTGAACTACCTGAACTGAACTAGAAAATGAAAGAAACAAACCGAACTGCAAATAAAATGAAATGCAAATGTTTTTTGGTTGATGCAAGATTGCTCTTGAACCAAGGATGCTCCTGCATCAGACATCTGGGGTTATTGAAAAAGTGAGTCCCTCACTTTGCTGGGGCTAGGGGAGAACCAAGATGATCCACCTCAGCCTGAGAAATCCATGATGAATCTTCTTCTGGTCTACCTTTCCACTTCACAAGATATTCTTTGTATTGTTTTCCTCTAGTGCTGTATCCAACTCTATTGTCCAAAATGTCTTCTATCTACTCTGGTGTTTGTTGTGTTAACTACTACAAGTCTTCTTCCATGTTGTCACTAAACTCTACTTCATGGTACTGATAAAGGTTTGCAATGTTGAAAATAGGTGATATACTCAATGTCTCCGGTAACTCCACTTCATATGCATTTCCTGAATCAAACTTCCTGAGTATCTTACAGGGTCCAAACTTCTTCATCTTCAACTTGTTATAAGTCCCAACTGGAAATCTTTCTTTTCTCAGATATACCATCACTTCATCTCCCCCTTCAAATTCCTTATGTCTTCTTTTCTTATCAGCCTTTTCCTTATACTTACTATTCATATCTTCCAAATGCTTCTTCACCTGATTATGCACTGTCTTCATGTGATCTGTAAATTCTTCTGCTTCGGTACTCCTCTTTTCCTCCGTACTGATATCTCTCAATTCTGCAACTCCTCTAGGATTTACTTCGGTCACAATCTCAAAGGGTGTTCTTTCGGTACTCCTATTTACTGAATTATTGTATGCAAAAGTTCTCTAGTTGTGAAAGAATCAAATCCTAACTTCCTGTCTTCTCTCCAACCAAACATCTCAACAAGTTTCCCAAACTCTGATTCACTACCTCTGTCTGTCCATTTGTCTGTGGATGAAAAGTTGAACTGAATTTCAAATCTATCTTCATCTTCTTCCAAAGTGTCCTCCAAAAGTATCTAACAAACTTTGTGTCTCTGTCTGAAACTATACTCTTAGGTATTCCATGCAATCTTACAATCTCCTTGAAAAATAGGTCAGCTACATGCACTACATCAATTGTCGTCTTCCAAGGTATGAAATGAGTCATCCTTGAAAATCTATCAACCACTACAAATATTGAATCATGTCCCCTCTGTGTCTTAGGCAATCCCATCACAAAATCCATACTTATGTCTTCCCAAGGTCTCTTCAGTATTGTCAAAGGTTTATACAATCCAGTGTTTTGACTACTCCCTTTTGCAACTTGACAAACTCTACAACTCTGTACAAATCTCCTAAAAACCTTATTTATCTGAAGCCAAAAGTAGTTTTCACTTACCAAAGCCACTGTCTTATCAATGCCAAAATGTCCTGCCAATCCACCACTATGGTTCTCCTTGATCAAATTATCTCTCATTGAACTTCTAGGTATGCACAACTGACTTCCTTTGAACAACATATCCTCCTGAATGAAATAATCCAACTACTTACTCCTATCTGTCACAATAGGTTCCTTACATGCTTTCCAAGGTTCTACAAAATTAGTGTCTCCCTCATACATGTTCTTCAATTCATCAAGACCCAATACTTCAACTCTCATTTCTGTCAGCAAGTTTCTTCTTCTACTCAATGCATCAACAACTTTGTTTGATTTTCCACTCCTATGCTTCAACACAAAAGTATAACTCTGCATGAACTCTACCCATCTCATATGTCTTTGATTCAACTTACCTTGACTATTCAAAAATTGGAAGGCTTGATGATCTGTATACAACAAAAACTCCTTAGGCAACAAGTAATGTGTCCACTTCTTCAAGGCTTGAATTATGGCATAGAACTCTTGATCATAAACTAAATATCTTTTCCTTGCATCATTCAACTTCTCACTGAAATATGCTATAGGTCTTCTTTCTTGACTTATCACTGCTCCAATTGCATTTCCACTTGCAGCACAATCAACTTGAAATACCTTATTGAAATTTGGTAACGCCAAAATAGGTTACTCTATCACCTTTTGCTTAAAAAATTCAAAACTTTTATCTACTCTTGGTGTCCACTTAAAATCTTTTCTGTCACCTATCATTGTCTCTGTCATAGGGTTACAAACTGAACTAAAATTTTTGATGAACTTTTGGTAAAAACTAGCCAATCCATGAAATGATCTAACCTCTCTAATGCTCTTCGGTGTAGACCATTCAACAATTGCTCTCACTTTCTCAAGGTCCATCTTCAATCCTTCCACAGAAATCACAAATCCCAAATATACCAACTCTTCCCTCATGAAACTACATTTCTTGATGTTTATCAGCAATTTCTCTTTTCTCAATCTCTGCAAAACTTGTCTAATATGCCACAAATGTTCCTCTTTTGTCTTACTGAAAATTAGAATGTCATCCAAGTATACAATCACAAACTTACCCAAGAATTTCTTCAAGACTTCATTCATCAATCTCATGAAAGTACTCGGTGCATTTGTCAATCCAAAAGGCATCACTAACCACTCATACAATCCTTCAATTGTTTTAAAAGTAGTCTTCCATTCATCTCCTTCTCTAATTCTGATCTGATGGTATCCACTCTTCAAGTCTATCTTTGTGAAATATTTTTCTCCACTCAAACAATCCATGATATCATCCATCCTAGGTAAAGGAAATCTATATTTAACTATGATCTTGTTTATTTCTCTGGAATCAGTACACATTCTCCATTCTCCATCTTTCTTCAGTGCTAATACTGTAGGTACTGCACAAGGACTCAAGCTTTCTCTAATCAAACATTTTCTCAACAACTCTTGTGTCTGTCTATTCAATTCTTCATTCTCTACCAGTGTCATTCTATGTGCTACTTTGTTAGGCAAACTTGCTCCCGGTATAAGATCCATGTGATGACTGATACTTCTTATAGGTGGCAATACATCTAGTACATTATCTGATATGATGTCTTCATATTCTGTCAGCAGTTCTCTTATCTCCTCTGGTTGTAATTCTTCTCTCTTTAATGCTTCAAGCTTCTTAGGAATCAAGGCATAACACATATTCTTATGTCTCAAACCATCCAGAAATTTTCTTCCATCTACCAAACAGATTCTAGCATTCCCACATACCACATCTTTAGGATCATCCTCCAAAGGAGCCAAAGTAATTATTTTCCCATTTTCTGTTATAGCATAAGTATTCTTTCTCCCATCATGTATATCTTTTCTATCATACTACCAAGGTCTACCCAACAAGATATGACAAACATCCATAGGCATAATATCACACAAGACTTCATCATGATAAGATCCAATATGAAATTTCACCAAACATTGTTCACTCACTAGTACCTTATGATCATCCTGAATCCATGCTATCTGATAGGGCTTAGGGTGTTTCAATCTTTCCAACTTCAGCTTAGTCACCATCTCCTCTAAAACTAGGTTATCTGAACTACCAATATCAATTACAACTTTACAACACTTACCTCCTGATTTGCATCTGGTTCTGAACAAACTTTTCCACTACAATGGTTCCTCATTTATCTCTATTTGAAATAGTGCTCTCCTCATTACCAATGATTCTCCTTTCTTAGGTTTGCCAATTGAGCTTGGTGATCCAATAGATTCTTCTTCAACCTCGACTGCTCTTCCACTATTTTTTGTCTTCTTACTTGTACTACCTTGATTACATTCAAATGCTCTATGTCCTTCATTTCCACACTTGAAACAAGTACCTCTGAATGTTCTTTTATCCAATCCTCTTCCTTCTCTCCTGTATCCTTCATTCTGGTATGCACTATGGTTTCCTCTCTGGTAAAAAGTTCTGTCATCTCTTCGGTAAGCATTGTTATCTTTGTCCTCCTTAAATGGGTTGTCAAACTTGCTCTACTTCGGATATGATCTGTCTCCTCTGAAATAAGTCCTACCTCTCTAAAATTTACCTCCTCTACCTATTTGTCTCTAATCATGTCTTTTGTTCAGCTTCTCTTCAACTTTCAGGGCAAACTGATATTCTTCCTCCAAAGATGTCATCCTTACCAAACTTAACTCCCCTTGAATGTTCAGTCTCAGTCCATTGATGTATCTAGCCACTTTCTCCTTGCTTGTTTCACTATGTCCTATTCTTATGATCATCTTATGAAATTCTTCAGTGTACTCCTTCATAGTTTTCTCCTTTTGTCTCAGGTTTTACAATCTTTTCAATAGCTCTAACTCATAGTCAGCAAGTGTAAACTGATTCTTCAATTTTATCACCATCTGGTCCCACTTTGTAATCTTTTCCTTTCCTCTTTTGTTTCTTTCCAACTGAACTTATTTCCACCATATAGAAGCATGTCCTTTCAACTTTATTTTTGCAAATTTCACCTTCTCTGAATCTTCAATCTCCTCATACTCAAAGTATTCTTCCATGTCATTTATCCAGTCAATCAATTCTTCAGGATTTAGATTACTAGTATAGTTCAGCACATCAACTCTAGGTCTCTTTCCAATCTTTGAAATAGCTTGTAACATCTTTATCTGATCTGATTCTTCTTCTTCATCACCTTCTAGGGTTTTGCCTGTGTGTTTGATAGATTAAAATTCTTCTTCATCATCGCTTTCAACATTAGGTCTCAGTGTCAATCTTCTTTGTCTATCTTCTTCAACAACATCCAAACGAATTCACATTGTTCTCATTATCTCCATCATCTCATCTATTCTACTAGCTATTGTTCCAACAACAGAAACTCTCCTCAGTGGTATTCTTCCTAGGATCAAGTGTAAACTACCTCAAGTTCAGTGATCAGGCTACAAGGTGACAAATGCCTCTCAATCGGCAATTAGTTGCAACACAGGTAATCTACCTCAATTCGGTGATCTGTCCATAGAAAGATCTTACAGAATTCCCTCGCCAACTTCAATCAATTCACTCTCCAATATTCAAACTTTCACTCTGATACCACTTGGTGCAGTCACAGTGGGAGGGTTCATAGAATGAACAATCTAAATCGTGCAGCAAGAGTAAACACAATAGAAACAACTCAATAAATAAAGTAAATGTAGATTAAGTCATTCAATATATCACAGAATTCAAATAGATATCAGTCGACAACATGTGGGCTTACAATTAGGGCTCAAATGCTTGATTACATGCACGTGCAAGATAAAGCTCTGAGGCTCCTTCGCATAAAATCTAAACTATCGATTATGAATCAATTACTAACTACTTTCCTAAGGGTCTTTTACATCTTTATATATCATCTCTAGACCAATAGATTCCTTTGCGTTGGCCAAGGAAGGTCACAAACTCCAATGAAGTGCTGTAACGTGTTCACAGATAGGTCAGACCTAAATGATAGAACACTTCCTCAAATGAATAGAACAATGTGTGGACCTCCAGGAAGGGTCGACCATGAACCAAGGATCATTGAATGATGTGTCATTGAGATTTCCAAGTCAAGGGATGATCCACAAGCCTTCTCCTTCAGTTAATTTGTTTAAGACTATCAGGATGCTCTATTCTGAGAAAACAGTTGATCTTCTGATAGCGATATCTTTCCGGTAACTGATACAAATGCTCTAAATTCTTGATATGATGCAGATGACTGAATGTAGGTGCTAAGTCCAGATCCGCAAGGTGTGAGATGCCAATACTGGACCAAAATCTAAAACTGCTTCTGAATGAACTGCTTGAACTAAACTGGAAAATGAAATAAACAAACTGAACTGCAAACAAAATGAAATGCAAATGTTTTTGGTTGATGCAAGATTGCTCTTGAACCAGGGATGCTCCTGCATCACTTCTTCTCTCTTTTTATCATACAGATCAATCCATTTGTTCATAAAGTCCATGTGGTACAGAACAAACTTGTTGAGTATAGCACTTTCGTCTACACCTATTACATGTCAACATGTTTATTTCAAACTCCAAATGTCATACTATTAATTTGACAAATAAATTACAAAGTAAATTAATGATTGCAAGAAAAACAACCACACTGATCATGAATTTACTTACTAATTTCTACTTGAACACCATTAGATTGTGGTTTTTCTCCATAAATAATATCTGATGCTCATTCTTCATCCCAGAAGTGTGGCCCATCTTCAAAATCCTTACAAAGGAATTCACACAGGAAGAAAAATGCTTCATTAAATACATACCCTTCAATCATGCAACACTCTGGATGTGCCTTTTGTCGGACATATCTTTTTAGAGTTTTCATATACCTCTCAAAGAAAAACATCCACCTCGTTGATACGATTCCCGCCAATTCAATGTCATTGACTAGGTGTATAAGTAAATGGACTTGTAGGTCCATGAAACTTGTAGGGAGCTCCTTCTCAAATACACATACAATTTCTACAATTTCCTTCTTCCATTTTGGCACTTCACATTCATGGATCTCCTTGGAGGTCACCCACCTAATATAAGAATAGTAAATTAGTATGAACCTTTAGTTAAAAATTAAAATGCAATATAATATCTCTATGTTTCTCACACATGAACATTTCATATAACCACATACCTTGTAAATGCTGACAATCGACATGGCATTCCTTAAGTCAACTGTAAGACAAGAATCCCCCCTAATTGTCAATGGCATGATATGCTATCAAACACATTTACGAAAAGGTCATTAGTAATTTTTTCTCACACAAAAAAATATCAAAATATATTTAGTACTTAATCAATGTTACCAATAAATTTTAAATGATGATATATAATACCTTCATAAAATTATGAAAATCATGTGTTTAAAATCATGTGATATGTCCATCAACTATAAAAGATTTAGCCAATGATGACCCATAGCTAGTAGGTGTCCTTATTGAATGGATGACATTTTTTAGTTGGTCTATCTATTTTTTTTTAAAATCCATGGAGCTTCTACATATGTTTCATTTTCCCTATTTGGCCACAAATGTTTTCTATCAATTTTGGTACGTGAAAGAGTAATATCTCTCCTTGAAGACAAGGTGTCCTCTTTGCCTGATAGATATCAAAATATAGAATCTTGGACATTTTTGAAGATGTGCATAGGATCTAATAGATGAGATATTAATAGATCCTTCCAGTAAGGGAGCTCATAAAATATGGATTTCCTTTTCATTCCTTCTGGAATATTAACTACAACTTGTTCTAGTTCTTCAATTGAATCACCTTGATCCAAAAAATCCTCCCAATCTTTCAATTCAGCATCTTCATATTTCTTAATCCAATCACCTAGACCCATAATCATGGGAGGGCCTCTATTTTCAATGTTTCCATCAAATTGATTCTTCAGGCAATTTCTAAACTTATGATCTAGTTATAGAAAAACCATGTTGTTTGCATAAATAAATTTATGTAGATCTTTAGAATACCGCCCTTGAAATTGTTATGCACATCTTGGAAATGCAAATATCCCCTTTGTTTGAAGCCCTACAATTCAATAAATAATGTTAATAACATCAAAAAAATAATATTAAACTAAGTATGAAAGTTGGGATGAAAACAAATTGAGTGTAAATACGTAAATATTTTATCTTACCAGAACAAACACCAAGTCCTGGGAAATCATGAATAGTCCAACATAGAACACCATACAACATGAAGGAGGTATTTGATGGGGGACGTGATATGTCATACATTCTTATGCCTTTCCATAGCAGTTGCATCTCATCAATAAAAGGTGCAAGATAAACATCCATGTTTTTAACTTGATGTTTTCTTGGAACAATGAGACTCAGCATAGCATAAGGTGCTCCTTTCTGACACTCATCCATGGGGGAATATTATATACTATCAATCCGACTGGCCAAACACTATAATTTGAGCTCAGGAAAGAGAATGGGCACACTCCATCAATTGCAAGACCAAACCTGATACTAGGGGGTTCATCTTTGAATTTTCTTGGCCATTTTTCCTCTATGTGTTTCATTGCTTTGGAGTTAGCCAGAATTCATATGAATCCATCTTTACTCCTATTCTTTGCATGCTAGTCCATCAATTGTGCAAGTGACTTGCAACAAAACATTCATTGAAGTCTAGGTATAATTGGCATGTGACGTAAAACCTTCTTTGAAACTGTAGGACCTTGTACATCTGTACAATATCTCTTCTCTTTGCATACATGGCATTCTACCTTGTTTTGATATTCATCTCTGTATAAAATGCAATCATTTTTACATGAATGAATTTTCTTATATTCAATCCCCAACTCAACCAACAATAGACGCACCTCTCTGCAAGTTGATGGCAACACATTCTCTTCAGGGAATATTTTAGTTTTTAGTGCCCTGTAAGATTGCCAGAGATTAAATCAATTGAATGTTTGACTTGTGATGAACATGTTTGATATGTCAATCTATACTAGGACTATTTATATACAATATATGGTTTTAAAATCCCCTTAAAGAAATATAAACAAAGTTGATGAATGTTTATGAATTATGTACACCAATTGACAATGCAAAGTAAGAAATAGATTTCAACTCACTTTAGTAGGGTAGTGAATCCTTTGTTTGACCAACCAAATAGTGACTAGATTTCTAATAATATTAATGTGCATGCTAGTTTTGAGGTTCTACTTGCACCCGATTTGAATACGAGTCTCTTCGTTGCTTGCTTGATGGAGTCTTTCAGGTTGTTATCATCAACATTACATTGGTGGTAATTACCACTGCTATCATCATTACTGTCAACCATATGATCATTATTGTCATCATCGTTTCCATCCCCAAAGAAACCTGTAAGCATTTCACTCAATCCTTCTTCATGCACTGCATTTTCACTATCATGATCATCATCATTAAGGCTTGGTGGCATGTCATCAGTGTATGCGGATCTCATCAATTCTTCAAATTTCTCAACTAGTAGTATTCTCTTCAATGTTGCTCATTTCACCCTGGTATTGTTTAAAGGATGCTTTGGATCATCTCGTCCAAATATTAATAACCCAGTTGGATCTAGGGTATTAGTATGTGTTTCATCAACATCTTCTACCTATCAACAAATGCAAGCATTATTTAATGTTTGACAACAATTGGATAAATCATAAATGTATCAATTTCAAAGAAATATGATCAAATATGGCTTAAAAAATAAAAATATAAATTGTATGAACATATTTACATCAATTGAATAATGGAACATTATTTTATAGACTACCTTTTTTATAAAACTATTTAAATAAAACACAATTTTGACAACACAGTTTATAAAACATTAGTCCACACTGATTTATTATTCTTTGGTTTTCTGCCCTTAAGAACATCCTTAAGGAGACTTTGTTCTTCCCTTTTCATTCGTGCAGGAGTGTATTTTAAGAAGGGGTAAACAAGCAATAACTCATCCCCAATGGAAAGGTCCATAATAGCCTCAACCATTATCAATCTATCAACCTCTCTTTCCATATCTCCATCTTTATAATTTATAACCTCAACAAATTGACAATTCAGTCTTACAGTAGGGTCCCTTCCCTTACTACTAATTATAAATCCTGCAATATTTTTGTGTGTGTATGCGCATCCATCTATATACATAAGATGACCTCTATTAATTTATTTTCCACTTTCCAATTGGAGACAATGTGTATACATATTCAAATTTAGACCATATGCTGACATGCTAGGCTTATATTCTGCTAGCCTTCTCCATTCACCACTGTAATATGATGGACCATAATATGGCATTAATCTCCTAGTGGTTTGTTCTGAATTTTTTCTATGTTTAGATCCCACATGTACATTTTGGACAATAAAGAGGCCTAGATTCGCTCCATGAATATTGGAGGGTCGTATCATGTATCTGTATCCCTAAAATTAAAACACCTCGTACACTCTAGGTAGTTGTTTATCACTAGGCCAAGCACAATATAGTCGATCATTAAATGTCTCTTTGTAAATTGATCTCAAACTCAAGGGAAAGTCATTGTCTCCATCACATTCATTCTCATAGGGTATGTAGTCCACTCTCCCCTTGTCTTTAAGCAAATTATGCATCTTTAAACTGGTTCTTGTTCTATTATTGGTTTTCATCAATTCCTCATCTTTTGAACTGGTATTTTGGCACATATTTTTGTTAGATATATCATCTAATAAATGATCATTGCCCTCTAGGCTGGAAGTTGATGATCCAAGACACTTTAAACCAAGAAATTTATCCTGCAAGTATCCATTAGGAAAAAATTAGTTATTAAATAATATAAAACAATGTTTAAACGAAGTATACATGTTATTTATATCAAATTGGAAAATTCCTTACCACAATTCCTATTGAATTTGAATCGATTGTAGGAGGCATACTACTGACTGGAAGCTCATCATATATGTAATGTCTTTGTACAATTGCTCATTTAAATTGTTTCTTTCCATGACATACAGAACATCCACAAACAACAATTTTCTCAAAGTATTCATCCCATGTACTATAGTCTTGATCAACCTCTTGTTTAGTGCAATCATTTGCTTTGTCTGCAGGATCCATTGTCATATCTTCTTCCACCCACTATCCTCTATGTGATTTAACAGTTTTAGGTCCACGTCCACATACATATCTTTTTCTTTTGCTAGTTGAACACTCAGGCTTTGCATTTTCTCCAATTGCCATCTAAAATAATCAACAACATGCATTAATTTATATCAAGATTGGATAATACATTATAAATTTCAATAATACTATGAAAAAGAATGGACATATCACAAAATGCCATCAGATCATTTTTTCCTAAGTTAAGTCAAAATTTGAGTACCTGATGTCTTGCTTCATCCGTTGTGTCCTCATTTGATATGACACGATCTGTTGCCATGGCCTCGTCTAGCCCCTATAATACACAACATAGTAAATAATGTTTAGTACACCAATTATATCATTTCAACAAATATGCTATCCAACCTAGAACCTCACTTTAGTCATATATTTGACATATTGATATCATGTTTTGGCCATCCTAATTTTCAAACTTTTCCCTTGATCATAGAATAACATTTAATGACCATTCCAGTGCATTTTCAACCAATAAGTTTGACCTCAGAGGCCTCATGGACAAAAAAATAACTTTATCTCCTCTATGTTGTAGCATTTTTGAATTCATAAACACCTTCCTCCTTTGGTCGAGGTTTCTTTCTCTTCTTACCTCTATTGTATTTGCAGATTCCATTGTCATATCTATTTCCACCCACTTTCCTCTCTGTGATTTAGTAGTTCTACGCCATCCATGGCCTCCTCTAGATCCTATAATACACAACAATGACAATAGTCACATAACAGTTGTGCACCAAGAGAATATTGTTGAAATTATCTTGTTAATACACTTTCTTTTCATTAAGATGCACTATGAAAAACAAAATAGGACATTGCAACATTTTGCTCTTCACAAAAAGTTTACACATGGAATCTTGACAACTAGAGCTCAAATCTTATGATTACAAGATGACTACAAATTCACATCAAAAAGACATTTATTTACAAGCTGACTACAAATAAAACCTATTGTAAATAATTTTAGTTGAACATCCCTTCCATGGTCCCTTGTTAGCCTAGATGAAAGAAAACCTATTACTAATAATTTTAGATGGTTCTCTACCTTACACTTCTTCCACACATTCATTAAAACCGTAGATATTTTCTCTTTGAAAACTAGAGATTGGATTCCCTATTCTTGATTGAAACCTACTTTACATTGGATAGTGTGAGAATATTTATCTTAGATAAGATCCAAAACTTTAATTCTTGATTTTTTATTTTTCATAATTGGTGTTTATCCTCCATAGAGGCCGTGGTGAAAGTAGTTGGCTTGGTTATGTAGAAATCCCCTCATCAAATAAAAGCCAACAAATATTTACAAATGGCTCAACCCATATAAAACTTAACAATTTACTACAACTTTAATGAAAAGTTCCATCAAATTATGTTTTTATTATGTAAAGTTTCTATGATGTATCCATTTTTTTCCAAGCTAGTTGGTGGTATGTTGTTGTCACACTAGATTCCAATGTTATAAAACCCTTACTGCTCAAACATTTACCTCAATTCCAAATGTTTACATGAGGAAAATTTTGGTTTGGCACAGTTAGGCGCTAAATTAGGTGCACTTTGTGTCACCTTTGGCATCCCAAAGAGATTACATTTAGGGCTGAAAGTTGGTGCTAAAGTTGGCATTAACTATGCCAACTATAGCACTGACTAATGAATCAAAAACAAAAAATTAAAAATTCCCGCCTGTGTTAAAACATAACACAACAAAAAAAACACATACCATAAAAAATTCCCACTTGGCAGTATTGTTGCTTCGATACGACTGTTTTGTTAATGTAATAAAAATGTTTTCTTAATCATTTATCTCTAAATTTTTATCATCCATATAGCTAAATGTTTAGGGTTTTCTCTCTAATGTAGCTAAATGTTTAGGGTCTGTACTCTTGGATGACACAATAACATTCAGAGGAGAAAGGAGTTTTGAGGTCATTGATAAAATTAAGACTCAGATTTGAATGTGTGCAGTAGCATTGTTTCCTGCGCTGATATTTTGGCAACAGCTACTCATGATTCTGTTGTCCAAGTAAATATGTTTGCACTCCTTTACTTTCACTTACATTTTTTTCTAATATTATAGACAAATTATTCATGCACTCTTCTATAATGACATTAGAAATTTGTGCTTATAATTGGTAGTTGGGAGGTCCATACCTAGTAGTCTGTACTTCGTTTGCCTCCACAGACTGGACGAAAATAATTTGCCCTAGGTCACCTCAAAATGTCAGCAATAGAGGGAAGGGAGAAAGGGAGCAGACTTTGGCCACAATGAGGTAATTCATTGTCAATTTATAGATATGTAAATATTTCCATTGTTTCTTTGATTTTTAGTTTTTAGTTTTTTATTTCTAATTTAAAAGAAGAAATTTATTATATATATATAGGGACATGAGACTGACAAAGATAAAGAGGCATTGGCTTCCATATTGGGGGTAGAGGTAGTGAACAAATTGGATGGTGTGGACTTCACAATGCTTGCTAGATACATAGAAAAACAATCTAGTAAAGCCCGTGGAACATTACAACCAAATCAATCGTGTCAAAGGGAATCAATTGATTCCCCAAGCAGACCTAGATCGAGCAAAAGATCTAGGAGGAAATCAATAACAATAAACTCTAAGAATGTGGACCAGGAAGCAAAGACTTCCAATGTCCCATCCACTCTTGGGACACAAACTTCTTCCACCATGCCATGTTTTGCATCTTGCATTGGTAGCTACGATACCAAGATAGAATATGATGTGGTTTTAGGGGATGTCTGATTGATAGATGCTGGAAAAATATTTGTGAATAGGTTGAAGGAATCATACCTTCAACAGTTCAAAGACCATCTACATTTACCATTCTCAAAGATACCCATGCACCTGTAAAATGCAATTATCCATGACATGGAAACTGAATTTGGCATAGGTTGGTTTGTAAAGAAGATAAAGCTATGAATGTCTCAAAACTGCAAGAGATTTCAATGCAACCAAACAAAGAAGATAAAAAACTCCCTCTCGAGCTAAGGTTCAAAAAAGGCCAATTGATGTAAGTCTAAAAGTATGGAAAGAGCTTGTAAAAGCATATGAGAAGTCCGATGCATGGAGGAAGTCTGGTGAGGAGAGTACACAGGTATTTCAATTTGTTCATAAGATTATATCAAATTTTTTAAACAATTTTTAAATTTTATTTATGCATAGTTAAATTAAATTAGTATATGTTTCAGGACAAGGCCTCCAAGGCTAGGCTTGACAAACTTCATGCCACGCATCACAGTGGCCAGAAAGGTTTACAGGCCTTGATCTATACATTTGTAAGTATATTTAATATGTTAAATAATTTTTTTTTATTTCCTAGGAAAAAGTAAATGATTGCATATTAATTAGTTTAACTAGTCCATTGCCATGTTTTCATAGGAGGAGAAATATGGCCGGCATCCAACTCAATTTGAAAAGGAAATGTTACAAAGCAAAAAGTGGACCGATTTTGTAATCTGGATGGAGCACGAGGTATCAATAGTTGACTTTCAATAACTTAGTTGGATATTGTTGTATTAATATGTCAATTTGTATTTCTTGTGTTGAGTTGTTTATTGATGCATAGGATGAGTTCTAAAGTGCTTCTCTATTGGCCCTAGATCCCACTCAATTGTCCCATTATTTCATGTTGAGGAAAAAAATATTGTTTTCCTTAAAGGGCAGTAGGTGAAATTCATGTCTTATTTCCATCACATCTTTTAATTAATGACCATGGTCTTTTAATATCTCCTAAGTGTCCTCATTTAAGTTATGAGTTGTATCATTTGAGTAACTTAGTCCCATGTTTATTTGAATTATCTTCTTTTCTCTCAAACATGGTATCTCAAGGAGTGCTTCCTTGTGATGTAGAGCAGGGGTGGTTTCAAGATTTCAACATCTCACAACAAGATTTGGTGTTTTCTTGCTCATAACCTTTAGTGGATGCAAACTAGGTTTCAACCCCTAATGGGTCATTTATGCTTCAATAGGTAAATCAACACCAGGAGGACTCTCAATGGAATATAGATCTAGAATATGTTCATTCTGGTACAGATCACACGGTAGAGGATGATGATGATGCAGATACAAAAGACACCAAGGCTGATGATGACGATGATGATAATGATGATCATGATGATGATGATCATGATGGTGATGATGATGATGATTGGGCAGTTGCTGGTGGTAGTACTAGTGCTGGAATTGAGGTGAGTGCTATTTATTGTTTTAATGTCTTTCATGGTAGTCATTGTTGTTTTAACACACACATGCAAGTAAGTATTATTCAAGTAAGTTGTTTTCATTCTATTTGAAGGAAAACCCACCAGTATGATTTACTTTAAAGGATTTAACTCTAGAGAGAGACCAATAAATGTAAGTCACTTAAAGGGAATTATATCAACTTCTAATAGAAACCAATTAAAAGCATCCACACAATGACAACAAATGTGCCTTAATAAATCTATTGATTTGAATAACTGGAAATAGCCAATATGGAGACAATCAAACAAATTATGAACTTGAATATTAACAAAAAATCAAAACACCACACATATCCACAAATTTAACCATCCTTGCCCATTATAATATTAAATTATCATAGAAGTGTAATCTCTTGAATCTAAAATATGATTGGATAGATAATATTGGAATATATAAATTGTCTTGCTGAAAGATGACTATTGTCTAGGCCTTGGTTTCCCTTATAAATGGGAAGCAACAAGCTTCAGGCTTGAACCAACACAACTATTCATAAATCGATTCCTCTTGTAACTAAACATGTTTAATAAAGAGAAATTAAAGGCATAAGCAAGTTAACCAAGATCTAAATCTGTTAGTCATCATAGAGCACCCGTGACCTCAGGCCTAGCAAGGTACTCATCTCTATGTTGTAGTATCTGTTAAGTGTGTTGTACCCCTATCTATTATTGCAAAAAAGTGTCAAAAATTTTTCCTTGTTCTCCATGTTGACACCAGCAAAACTACTCCTTGCTCCTTCTACACCTAAACCTGTAGCTGCACATCAATCTTTCAAGTATGTCTGGTCCCACTTATCAAATGTAAGGTCACTGGGCCATTTGAATTCCTAAATTTAGAGTAGATTGATCTGATTATCCTTTCATATTTTATCCAACATAGCTTTAACATCAATTACAAATTTTCCATATCTTGCATCTAGGGCTATGACCCTATCCAAAATCATGTTAAAGCTCAAAGTATCTATATCCTGCTCCTTTTTCAAGAATTCCATAACCACAGACACTGTTGTTCTAAATTCTGCCTTCCAAGTATCAAGGCCTTTAACTAGTTTGTTTTCCCCTATCAGAATAAAGGGGATAAATTGATGCTTGAAAGTAGAAAAAGATTCAAGTATGGCCTGCATCCTTTTGTCTTCACTACTAGCATATTGATGCTCTTCAATGATCATAGTCATCATCTTCTCTGTGGGCTTCAATTCAATAGGAGCATCAAGATTTCTTTGAAGTATCCTGCAAAGCATGCCTAAATTGTGCAAGGAAGGCTGCCATTTCTTGTACAGTGGCTCCAAAATAGAAAAGTTTGCTTGCAATTGTTTAATGGCCTGAGATAACATGGAGTAGAAATCATGCACATCCCCAAGTTTATCCACAACTAGCTTTATCCTATATTCCAAAATTTTCTCAAAGATTTCAAGGACCTTGATCCTTGCCTCATTTTTTGTTTCCTCATTTTGCTTCTTGAGACCCTCAACTTCTTTTTCAAATTTTGTTCTAAAAGCATTAAACTCTTGCATTGTCACTATGACATCACTAGTTGTTGGTGGTACAGAAGATTATGGAACTATTTCTAGACTCTGGGAAGAACCCACATCTTGCAGTTGCTTTTTTAATTGCCTATTTTTAATGAACAACCTATTCACTTCATCATTCATGTCTTGTGTTTTCTCATAATCCTGCATTTTTTTTGAACTTTTTTACAACTGCATGGGTGAACATGGTAGAATGGACTGTAAGAGAAGAGGTCTCAGTTCCTGAAGTATCTCGTAAGGTTTTCACCATAGAAGATCCCCTCATTTCCTGAACAACATCTAGCAACCTTGGTTTACTAGTGCTCTTTTGTTTTGTCCATATGGTAAGAGTCTTTGTCTTTGGGTTGAAACCACATCCACTCATTCCATCCTCATAATCAAATTCAAACACAAGATTAGGGTCATCTTGACTCCTAACTTGGTCAAGCAAGAATACCTTTTTCAATTCAAGACCTGGGATGATCAGCATGTTACTCTTCAAGACCATTTGTCTTGCTTCCCTAGGAGTCACATTGATTTTGTCAACTATTAGCTCTTGGATTGTTCAGGTGGTTATTTGATCATACTGAGACTCATCAGTACCCATCTTATTGATTTCCACCTTTTCATCAAATTCCTTCATCTTCATTTTTAACCAGAAATCTTGAAACTCTGGAGTCTTGATGAAATCATCATCTTGAATAAATCTCAATGATGCCACCACCCTTTCATCTTCCTGTAGCTCTAGATCAATTTAGGCTTGTTCTTCCATCCTATCCTCAAGCTTATGTGCATTAGTTTCTTAACCAGCCAATGGTTGATCAACTTCCTCTCCATCATGCAATTGTGTCAAAATATTTTCAACTTCATCAGTATCCCCCACACCTTCAGACATCTCATATGGGACCAGAGGAGACATTCCTTCAATTCTCTACCTTTTATGTGGTGCTAATTTAGGGATTTGTGGATCTTGAACTGATATGACATCAGGGGCAGGCTCATGAATCTCAATTCCTATAGACCTCTTTATTGGAAGTTTGGTAGCGTTGGTAGGTTGTACTTCAGATTTAGCATAAATACTTTCAAAATTTTTAATCATTGTATTAATCCTCTTTAGAGGGTCTTTCTCTTTAGCAAAAAATCCTTTAAAAATTGGATTCTTTTCCATTTTGTCATCTTTAATTTTCTTGAGGATCTCCCATTTCCTCTTCCTATCATACACTTCATCAGAAGTAACCAGGTTCCTTATCACATCCTCAACATAAAGAATTTGATGGGAGATGCCCATCTTAGTCAAGATCACTTGTATCACAAAGTTCATATGACCTTTAGGGTCACAAACTCTTTCAACACCAGATTCCAAAGAGTACTTGGCCTTCAAATAGGCCTGCAACTCCTCAAGAGTGTCTGAACCAATTGACCAATCTCCAAAGACAATGGTATCAAGAAAAAAGGTGCCTTTCTTCTTATTTTTCATCACTTCCTTTTCCCTCCACATCATTTGCCAGATGAATTCCAAGAATGCAATTCTATCAGAAACAAACTTTGGCAATTTGTGAGGTGGTTGGGGGAAATCATATATTCTGATTACTATGTACTCTGGTAGGAAGAACCAATCAGTATAATTGAAAGTATGACCTTGCTCTGGTTTATGTGCAAGAGGTCTCAGAATTATCCTAATTTCTGGTGACAATTTGGGGACCCAATTACCAAAATAATTCATTATTTTCACAGAAAATGCATTATGAAATATAGTATAGTTACTAGTCTAGCAATGAGAATCCCACATGTAAAACCAACATTGAGTGGGCATTCTTTGCCTTGTCCTATCAATCATGTTGATCTGCATTTTACTTGACCATTTACTCTTATTTTGATATAGGATCAAGTTGCAAACCAAAGAATAAAACTTGAAGTTCATGGGTTTCTTATCTTCCTTCACACTGATGAATCCATCATGTATTTTCTTTTCAAGATATGAGGCAAAATCATACTCAATGTTCACCTCTGAATTTTGTATCTTCGTAGCCATCATCATCAAATTAATTGGCATCCTCTGATCAACATTAATTCCCAGTACTTGGCACAATGCATAATAGGTCCATTTGAAATAGACTACAAAATCTTCCACAGGGAATGGTTTGACTACATTGGAAGGAATATCAACTATCCTGTTGTTTGCACCTCTTCTCATAAATATCGGTAGCTCATCACTTCTGAGTGTTCTTCTCAAACTTTTGTATTCTTGTTCAATCTTTTGTAGGTCAATTTTAGTGAGAGCTTGTTTGTTCAACATAAAACAGTCAATTATAGCATTTCTGTCAATTCTCAATAGAGAAGATCCATTTGGCAACCTTACTGTTTTAGTATTCAGGTGATAGTGTAGTGCCAGAGTATGAATCAGTTCCACATCCACGAATAAATTTGAAATAATTAGCTTGGCCAAATCCAGCTTCCATGGATTTCCCCCTGGTCCCTAACCATCCTTCTTCTGATAGAAGTACCAAAATAGTTTCCATCTTGAAATGGGAATTATGGCATCCCTACAACCCTCAGCAACATCCCTAAATACCTTCTTTCAACCTTTATCAATTGAATTGGGTAAAACATCTAGCAAAGATTGTTGTAGTAATCTTTTCTTAGGGGTAGGATTAGGCTTATTGGTCTCACTTGTGGATTAAGACTTTTTGGGTGCCATTATACAAACTAGGGTTTTGCAATTCAAGCAAATGCATGAAGAATTGAAATAGAGAAAAGATTCTTCAAACTCTCTTGCAAAGAATGTAGAGATGGACGTACTTGAACAATTCAAAGCTTGCTAAGAACAAACCAAACTGGGTGCCTTCTCCAAGCCAATCTACAATCTCTGAACTAAGCAAATGCCAAGAGATTTCCAAATTTTATTGAGCCAGAATGTTCATCATTCCACTATTATTTTTGGTTCATGCCATGAGATTATAAAATCTTAACATTCAATTCATTTCAAATATAATCCCTTGATCAAATTTGATCCAATGATCAGATGAAAAGACAAGAGCTTTCAAATTTATTGATAATCACACACCTGTACTAAGTATGTTTACTCATTTATTTTCAATACCGCACTACTGCGGAGCTTGTTTAAACCAGTCACAAGATGGCAGTAAGCTTCAATGCCTTTTGTTCACTTTTCTTGATTACCACCAACCCTCAGCCCTTGTGCTCAAACAAAGTGGGATCACGGGGCTTATAGCCCCCTTTATTCCATTTTCTTCCATTACCATCAACCTGCAAGTGCATGTTCTCATTACTACGGTGAGATTATGTTGCCAACTTTTATTGCTTACCACCTTGCCACAAACATTCTTTGAAAGCCATTGTGGGAGCCCGGTAACATGGACACTTACTACCGCCATGTCGTGAACAACTTGTCGGACCAATGCGAGACGATGGGATCAGTTTATATTGAACTCTCTTCCTTATCTCCAAGCCACAACCAAGTGGTGAGACCTCCAAGGGACCGCAGTATATATGGTTGACTAATCCCTTCCTACCGCCATGCCATGAACAACTTGTATGTTTCTAGCGAGAGTGCATTATACATGATTCTTGTTGCTCTAGTTCCCGCATTGCCACCAAGACAATGAGGATGACCTACGAGATTGCAGTAAACTACAAAAACATAGAAATGATTAAGAATAACTACATACTCCTCAAAATGACCATGTTATGTGACCCTGGGAAATAAATGGCATAAAATTTTCACATGAAAGTCTATTAAGAAATGGTCATATACAAGCGAAAAGATCAAGTAGGGTGGAAAAGTGCAAAAATTTTGAGAGGTCCTAACAAGTGAGACATTAGAATAGTTTATTTGGAGTAATGGCAAGAATTAACAAAATTTTAGGGTTTTAAAATTTTGTTCCAACATAAGTAATGGTTGTTTTATTATGTAAATAAGGGTAATCCTTACCTATGTAATAATTATTATGTATTTCAATATAATGTGTATTGTTTTTGTTTTTGCAGAAATGTATTGATAAACTCCAAGAAGGTGATAAAGTTAGGGTGTTGGATCTGTTTGATGGTGTTGCTGTGGGCATTGGGCAGATTCACTCACTATCTATTATACATGGAGTCAACTTGGAAGGAATGGGAGATGCAAATGTAAATATTTTAAAGGTCACAAGTAACGTACCCCTTGCTTATGACGACAAAATAGATGGAACTGTCTGTTTGAAAGAGAAAGAAGGAACCTTCACACGGTGGCCACTAAAATATTTGCAAAAAATGGCATAGTTGATGTTTATCATGTACTAGTTGTTAGACATCTTGGCCCACTGCTTTATGTAGTATTTTGAATGTGTTGTTTAGGGATCTTAATTTTCATGGTGTATTTGAAAGAGTTGGAAACTCTTACACAACTATGACATTTTTTATTATATTTTTATATATACTCTTAGATAATTTTGATACCTTATAACTTTATATATATATATATATATATATATATATATATATATATATATATCATTATATACAAGAGTGGGGAAGGAGTTTATGCTCAAGCTTTAACTCTTGGATCTTTGGAGGCTTTACTTGAGTTCTTGAAGACCCCAGCTATAAGCATCCCAATTAGTGCAATTGGTATTGGGCCTGTGCATAAAAAAGATGTCATGCGTGCAATTGTAATGCTTGAGAAAAAGAAGAAAGAGTATGCTGCAATTTTGGCATTTGATGTCAAAATTACCCCTAAAGCTCGGGAGCTTGCAGATGAAGTTGGTGTCAAGATATTTGCAACGGACATTATTTATCATTTGTTTGACCAGTTTAAAGCATATATGGATAATCTTAAGGAAGAAAGGAAAAAGGAGGCTGCAGAAGATGTTGTTTTCTCTTGTGTACTGAGCATTTTGCCAAATTGTATTTTTAACAAGAAGGATCCTATAATTGTTGGTGTTGATATTCATGAAGGCATTGCAAGGGTCAGTATCTAAACCTAGTCTTTTCAGTGTTATGATTTGTGCATGTAAAAGATTGTTGTATCATTTTTGGTTTGTATAAAGCCATATGTGGTGATTGCATCTACAAATTGGCATGCCATTATGTGTTCCCACAAAAGATTTCATAGATATTGGCAAAATAGCCTCAATTGAGATCAATCATAAAGTTGTTGAAATGGCTAAGAAGGGTGAAAAGTGGCCATGAAGGTATTTTGAGAATTTGTCTTTGTTGTTAATAGTTTTATATGATTTTGGATACTATTTTTTGAAATGTTTTTGTTAATGAATTATCATACGAACTTTATAGATTGTTGGGAGCAACGCTGATGAAGCACATAAAATGTTTGGTAGGCATTTTCAAATGGAGGATGAATTTGTGAGTCATCTCACCAGAACATCCATAGATATATTGAAAGAAAACTACAAGGTAAGGCTATTTGATATCCACATTACATAATTTTATAGTGTATTTATTATTACGCATTTTATACTAATTGAACATTTGTGCTTTTCATTTTTGGCTAATAAAAAAAAATTTAATGTATAAAATGGAATATTCTTCTAATTTTTTTAGGATGATTTGTCCAATGATGATTGGAAACTTGTGGTGAAATTGAAAAAGATATAAAAATTCCTTGAGCTACTACTAATGATGGATTGTGCAATGGAACTTTGGATTGGAGAAAAACCTTCTGATGAAAATGGGAAAATGCACCCTGCAACATTACAAACACCACAATCAGGATAACAAATGGTGAACTTTGTTGATACCAGAATAGTAGCTTCTGCATCATAAGCTTCTTCTATATGTTTTGCTATGTGGTGTACATGTTGCACCTCTGGCTACAATAAGACAGTAGTGAACTTCAGATCCTATATATGTAGGAGGTCATTTGAATGTCTGTTGTTTAGCTCATTTTCTAAAATTTAATAGTCTGAATGGGCAAGTGTGGTATTGCCATGTGAGAAAGGGAAGAGATTGATTCCAAGAGTAGAGATTTTGTGTAATGATCTATTTTATGATTTCTTAAGGTAATGAAGAAAATATCATGAAAACGTTGTTTTAAATAAATTCATATTTTGCTGCAATTGTACGAAACCAAAAACATTTTCATGTTGTCATCTTCAACATGTTGTTGACTAGATGGATTTCATTATTTCAAGTGTTGCTTTTGCTTCAACTATCTGGGACCATGTTATGGAAGGTTACAGGGAATGGTGTGTTTTCTTGTTGCTGCAGGGTCACTACTACAGGGGCCTCTAAGTAGCATTCTCAGGTTGTTATTCAGATATTGTTCACAGTGGTTTAGGGTTTTTTGAATACACAGGTAACACCTCAATGTCTTATGTGAAGGAGAATATGGAATGCACCAAGGCTGCAGCCAAAGCACCTGAACTGGTTAACAGAATGCCAAAAGAAATGATGTCTCATGGAATGCTCAGTGGCAACATCTCTTTTCTAACCATCAAAAGATGTGAGGAGCTTCATCAGTCTGACCCACTTTTCCATTGTTTTACTATTGTATCTAATGTGGTTGTTGAACTAGTTTTTTCTTCAGCTAGTCCTTGTAGTTTGTTGTACATGACAGAGCTGAATTGGTTTCTTCTAGTTATGGCAGCCTTGTGCTATTTTTTTATTATAATTTGTAATTCTTTTCCTGCATTGTTCCAATACAAAAAAATATTTATTGCCACTTTGCTTTGTCTTGTTTCATTTTCTTATTGTCTGATTCTCAAATAGAAAGTGTTCGCTCAAAATTATCAATCTTTACTTGGTAGCATCATAAAATATATAGTTTTCCAAATTTATTTGCTTTTATGTTTTAATTCAAATTTAATAATATGTTTTTTCTGCATTATAAAATTTATGGTATTTAATAAATTATTCATATCATGACTAAATTTACTACCAAGTAATGGAAACCAATAAATAAAAATGACTACCATGACTAAATAAATGACCAGTTAACAACAATCAATGACTAAATGATTACAATGACTAAATAAATGACTAAATATATGTACTACCAAATTGATGACTAAATATACTACCAAATTGTTGACTAAATATACTACCAAATTAATGACTAAAATTTGTTTAGTCATAAATTTTGCAACAAGTGACATTATATCAGAAGCAAAATTGGAAGCGAATCTGGAAGCAAATCTGGAAGCAAAACTAGAAGAAAAACCAGAAGCAAACCTAGAAGCAAAACCAAAAGCAAAACTAGAAGCAAACCTGGAAGCAACACAAGAAGAAAAAATAGAAGAAAAACTAGAAGAGAAACTGGAAGAAAACCTGGAAGCAACACAAGAAGCAAAACCAGAAGCAAAATCAAAATCCAAACTGGAAGCAACAAAGGATGTCATAATGGAAGCAAAACTTTGCATCAATTAGGAAGCCAAAAGGAAGCTATTTTCGATGCCATACCAAAAGAAAAACAAGAAGCATGACTGGGAGCAAAACTAGAAGCAAAAATGGGAGCATAAATGGAAGCAAAACTGGAAGCCAAATTGTGCGCTAATTTAGGCTCTACTTCCGACGCTATTCCTAGCACTAAAGGAGGTGTCATTGCTTACAATACTTTTCAGTGCAAAATCTGGCGTAAAAAATGGCGCTGAAGAGAACATGCAGTTTGGTGCTAAGTTTTACACTAGTAAAAGTGTCCAATTCATGAACTCAAATGCACTAAATTATGGTGCTATTTTAGGTGCTAATTGTTTGTTTTGTTGTAGTGACCCTAGGATGTGCTGCATAAGGTGCTCTATGAGCCTTTAATAAAACTACTGTATGAAGATCACCTGGACGGGGAACATAGATGAGCTATCAATGTCTAAGGAGTCCATCTACCTCAAGGTAATATCTTGTAAACTTACCCACAAGGGTCCTCTATGATTGGATCTCCTATTGTACCTCAAGAAACCACTCATCCTCAGGCAGATGTTGTATTATATGCCCTCTCAAGTCTACACCCAAAGTCAAGGTCAGGATCTCGTGGCGCTTCCAACTCAATGCATCAACAACCACATTCTCCTTCCCTTTGAGGTAATGCACATCAAAGTCATACTCACATAGGAACTCCATCCAATGTCATTGGCAGGAATTTAGATTCAGTTGTGTGAAGATGTATGATAGACTATGATGGTCAGAGTGTAACTTGAAATGACGTCCCAAAAGGAAGTGCCTCCATCGAACAAGAGTGTGAACTACCGTTGCGAGCTCTAGAACATGTGTAGGGTAGTTCAGATCATGGGTCTTGAGCTTTTGTGACTCATATGCAATCGCTCGACCATCTTACATAAGTACTGCACCCAATCCCCCTAAAGATGCATTAGTGCATACCATAAAGTCTGCCACTGGATTAGGTACTGCTAAGATAGGAGAGCTAGTGAGATGCTCCTTGAGGACCCCAAAGGCCATCTCACACTGCTCTATCCATGTGAATCTCTTCCCTTTCTATTGAAGGGAAGTGATAGGGTGTGCTATCCTGGAAAAGCCCTCAACAAATATGCGATAATACCCTACTAGCCCCATGAAGCTCCTGACCTCTGTAACACTGGTGGGTATTGGCCAATCCCTAATAGCTCTAATCTTTGATGGATCTATGGAGATACCATCACTAGATAGAATGTGACCCAAGTACTATATGTCTAATCTAAAGAAGGCACACTTCGCCAAGTTGCCATAAAGTTGTTGCTCTCTCAGACATTGCAAGACTTGGTGTAAGTGCGAGCTCCTCATGCTCCTCCTCAGTCTATGAGTAAATCAATATGTCATCTAAGAATATGATCATGAACCAATCCAGATATGTGCGAAACACCCCATTTATGAGACTCATGAACACTACAGGAGCATTCGTCAACCCAAAGGGCACTACGGTGAACTCATAGTGACCGTAGCGAGTTTGAAAGGTGGTCTTATGGATATCCGCCTCTGTAATGTGCAACTGATGGTATCCAAACTTCAGGTCAATCTTAAAGAACACCCTGGCTCCCTGCATCAAATCAAATAGATCATCTATCCAAGCTAGAGGATAACGGTTCTTCACCATCACCTTATTCAGCTGCCTATAGTCCATACAAAGATGAAGGGACCCATCCTTCTTCATGAAGATGACTGATGTGCCCCAAGGTGAGATGCTAGGTTGGATGTACCCCTTCTCAAGAAACTCCTCCAACTGAATCTTGAGCTCTGTAAGCTCATGAGTAGTCATCCTATAAGGTGCATGAGATACTGGCTTGACAGTTGGTACAAGGTCAATGTGAAAATCAACCTCTCTGCATGGTGGCATCCCTAGGAACTTAGGTGGAAAGACATCGGCGAACTCTCTAAGAATGGGATCATCTAGTGATGCATCTGGCTCCTCCTTTGATCTATCACTGACTATAATGGAAAACATCTGGCAACCCTTCTGCATACAATGCTTAAGATGTTGAGCAGAGATCATGCATACTGTTGTGGGCTTCTGAATGCCCAAAATCTCTACTGTCGTGCCATGGTCGTCTAGGCAACCTATCGCCTTCTAGAGACAATCCAACTTATCTCTATGAGATGCAAGACAATCCATTCCTAACACCACACCATAAGATCTTAAGGGCATAACCCTAAGGTCCGCTACTATAGTGAAGGCTCCTAGTGCTAGCTCACAATCATGCACACTAAATCTACTGCCATCTTGGCCCCTGTGGCCAACTCGACCTCCCACCTATCATCCTGCCTAGAGGCCACCATCCTGCAATGCTCCACTAACAATGGAGAGATAAATGAATCCATAGCACCAGAGTCAAACAAAATAGCAATGGGGGCATCCCCAATCATATCTGTAATCTCGATAATGGAGACCTGAAAGTTGGCCTAGCAGTTATCAACCACTGCAAACATGTGGTGGGATCTACCCACATCTTGAACTGTCTACTCAGATCCTCTAACACAAGGTTGTCCCCCTATTATATATCCCTATGGGCACTCTCTGGCTAAGCTCCCTGCACCACAACACACATAGAAAGGTCCTCTAGCCTGGACCTGTCCTGTCTGCGTCCTGCTAGACTGTTGTTGTCCAGGTCAACCTGTAGAACTTTGTGATCCTCTGAAGGACTATTGTGACCTAGCTGGTCCCGCAGCTGGTGCCTGGTGCCACTGATCTCTACGTGGACCCTGTTGATGCCATCCTTGACTATGTCCACCTTGTGCCCTTTGTTGTGGCTTGGACCTCTACTGATGCTGTTGTTGTTGTTGTGGAGGTCTAGGAGGTAGCGGTACAGAACTAAAACTACCCTTGTGAGGTGGCTGGAGCATATGGAACCCCTGATCCTGATGATGACTAGGATCCTAGATCTGCGGTTGTGACCCATGACTCTATCCATAAACCTCCTCTGCAATAAGCGCCTTCTCAGCGGCCTCACTCATAGTCTATGGGTCTGACATGCGAACAGGTCCTGCGATGCTATGATTTAAGCCTCTGATAAAATGACTGACAAGAAGCTTTTCATCCTGCAAGTACTCAGCATAGCGTGACAACTCCACAAACTTGCATTCATACTGTGTAATTGTGGATCCTCACTACTATAGATCATGGAACTCATCAATGTGGCACTGTCTAAAATGCTCTGAGAGGTATCATGTCCTATAGCACTCAAGGAATGTGTTCCAAGAGAGTGTGTCCAAAGATAGGTGGTGCTTGTGCTCCTTAGTGCACCACCATGTCGCTTCTGCATCACACAGTAAGTGAACTGCAACTCGTACTTTCATGTTGTTCCCATAGGGACACAACGCAAAGCACCTATCAAGACTAATGAGCTAAGCCTCAACCTCAGCTCCCTCTGTAGTTCTAGAAAAAGTGGGTGGATTCAGTTTGAGTAAATCCCTAATAGGGTCCCTATGGTCTTAGTGTCCTCTAAATGGTGCATCCACCTCATCTTTCTACCCATAGTCAAATGGGCCATGGTATATCTGCTATATCCTCACTCCCTCCTCACGCACCTCATAATGTGGAGGGATCCTATTGTGAGCTCTATGCACTGACACAACATCCTCTATTGTAGTGGCTAGTATATCTACATATAGCTTAATACGTGGCTCTACATGCGGCTCAACACATGGCTCAACACATGGATCAACACGTGGCTCAACATGCATCTCAACATGCGGCTCAACACGTAGCTCAACACGTGGCTCAACATGCAACTCAACACGTGGCTCAACATGCAACTCAACACGTGGCTTAACATGGGGCTCAACACGTGGCTCAACACGTGGCTCAACTCATGGCTTAACACATGGCTCGACTGCAACTGGTGGTAATCTCTCTAGAACTACTTGCAATGCCTAAAGAATCTGTGGTCCTGAATCAAGAGGTGGATCCAAATGACCGGCCCCTCCTGACTCACTGGCACGTGAGCGTCCATGCCTCGATCTTGACGGCATCCTATAAAAAGAAAGTGTTTAAAGTTTAATACACTATTGCAGAATAATAATGTGCCCAACAAGCCCAGTGTTTAAACTTGGGCTCTGATAGCAAATGTCATGCCTACATTTCCAATGTGGTCACAACACACAACACGTGTCATGTGCACATTTGTCATGTGGTCATGACATGATATATTAAAAACTTTACTACTCGTCCCTAAAAACCCCCTCGCACACATTAAGCGTGCTTGGTGCCATATGCACAAAGGCACAAACATGTCAATCAAAAGTCGAGGCAATACAAATATCCTTCACAACTCCTACAAGATGAAGCCTACTGAGGGGGTCATGTGACATGGAAAGCATCACTAAGAGGGTAGAATTTCCCAAGAGAGAACTAACCCTAGTTATATCCTAGATGGGGTGATGGGATTTTGACACATGTCAAAATCCAACCTAGGAACTATAACATAAAGAGAATAATTAAATTCATTAGATCCATAATTCAAAGCTTAATAACAATTAAAGTGATATATTAATGAATAAATAAATCATTTGATTTTCTCTTTCTAACCCAAGGAAAATCTGGCAGCATAATGCCACCTCACCAGAATGGGAAAATAATTTAAAAAGATTCCCTACCTAAACCTTAAAAAGAACTAATAAATTAAAATTAAATCAAATTATTCCCATAACCTAAATTATCTCAACAATCCAATAGACCAAGGTGATAAATTTGATACTAATCTAATTTCAACCTCTAAGGTCAACAATTAATTAAATTTCACCTATAAGTTAAGCACTAACCCAATTAAATCTAAAAGGATTAAATTAATTATATTTCCTATAGCAATAAACCACACCTAAGCCCCTAAAAAAATTAACCCACTAAAATAAAGAAAGGGTCTAGGATGGAAAAATAAAACCACCAACATAATTAAATCAAAAGTATGAAAAAGGCATTAACATGGTAAAAATCTAGATTAAAAAAATATAAAAGTCATAAAACCTATTCCAAAGTTTACTCCAACATTAAAAAAAGCAAAAGTGGGATGAGGGAAAAGAAATAAAGGAATCACGTGCATTCCATTTTCCTAATTTATTTATTTCCCAAAATTAAAGTTTCCCTCTAAAAGTCTCTACCCTAACCTTAATCCATTGTATTTTGTTTTCTACCTTTTTCTAACCTAACCCTATTCTCATTTTCCTCTCTTCTCCTTTGTTTTATATTCTCTCTTTTTTTTGTTTGCAGGTTCACAATACATGCAGCCATGGAGGCCTCTCAATCTACAATAGAGGTATACACAGAGGTTTCCCCCTTTTTTTTTTCACTGTATATACATACACATATACATGTATATGTATATATGTATATATGTATATATGTATATATATGTATGTATATATATGTATGTATATATATATATATACATATCCATATACATATATATATATATATACATATATATACATATACATATACATATATATATGTATGTATATATATATACATATACATATAAAAACCCAAAACCAAGTAGAACAGAGACAATTGCAGAAGTAAATATATATACATTTTTTTAATAACCCCAGAAGAGAATGTATATATATACACATTATATATATATATATATTAAAATATTAAAAGTGTTGTAGGGGGGCTAATTGGTTTGGTGGCCAAATGAGAGGCATGTCACAGGTTTAAACGCATTGCAGAGGGCATCAAGGATTGCGGTGCTAGCACCGAAAGCAAGGAAGATTGTGGGGGTGGGGCAGCCTCCCTGCCTACCCTCCATAGACCTGTGGAGGGTGGACGGGGGGAACCGTCCCCCTCCACTATTGCAACCAATATTAGCGGCAGCCATGGCCACTGCCCCAAATAGTGTTTTCTCACAACCCTTTTTCAGGGCATTAAACCCTAATTACTATTCGTTCCTTAAAATATATAGTTTTTCTTTTTTGTATAATATGATTTCTAATATGTGATGTGCCATAAATTTCATTAAGATATAAAATATATATATGGTATATAATATATATATATACTCATATATATAATGTAAGAAAATAGGATATATATATATATATATATATATATATATATATATATATATATATATATATACAGGCATTTATACTCAACCATATTGTTGCCATTAATTTCTTGATATGAAAGAAAACTAGATACATTAAAATCAAGGATATATATATAGTTACACAAAAACTACCAGTATTTTTGATTTGTACATTTTCTTTTTCTCTAAATATAAAGACCAATAGTAAGCTATTTTGTAACAGTAAGCCACATTGGGAAAATATTTTCTTCTAACCAAATGAAAAGTAATATTCATTTTCTCATCATAACTCAATTGTTTTATTCATTTCTGCATAAAACTAGTAAGATAAATACTTCACAAAGAAACAAAAATAATGCAATATATCTTCTTTTGAAAACCATAGCATGAACAAAAACAACAATCATATATATATATATATATATATATATATATATATATATATATATATATATATATATATATATATATATATATATATATATATATATATATATATATATATATATATATATATATATATTTTGAAACAACTACAAAGATAATATAGTAATATTCTCTTTTTGAAAAAAAAAAAAAACCATAGCAATAATAGGATAGCAACTTCACATGTAAATAACTTGAGGAAATAAACATATTTTTCTATTTACAACATAACCAATGATAGCTCACTCTCTTACAAAATTACAACAAGGCCTCTTGGCCCATGGCTTTCCAACAGCTATACAACAAAATTACAAAAATGATAACTCCCTCCAAGCTCCAAAAATCCCAAAGTCACCAAACCTACAAATAAACCAAGGAAAACTTTCACATGCCCATGGGAATGCTCACCTCCCTATCATTAACTTGATGAGAGCCACCCCCGAGCTAGGAGGTCACCCACAACCCAATTTCACACCACAACATGATTTACACAAAACAACACATACAAAGAAATAAACACCATCCCAAGGCTTGCACACAACTAATCCATTTTCATGGATTTTGGGGTAGGAGAGTGGACTGCTCTCAACTCTAGAGGTGCACCCAAAATCTAAATAACTTATATATCTCAAACACAAGGCCTCAAGCCTTAACATTTCTCAAAAATCACATCTCCAAGGCACTCATGCCTTCCCAAATTTCTCAATACTTCTCAAAATACTCCATGGCCATCAATACCCCAAGAATAATGAGGGTAACCTTGAGGAGGTTCACTCCTCTTCCACCCCAACAAGATGATCTCTCCAAAATGGAAAGACTCATCAAAACACCCACAAAGAAACCCACACAACAAAACCAATACTGAAAAAGACACAAGCAATAGCCACACATTAAAATGTAAAACAAAGAGCAAGGCATAAAGCTTTGAAGCTTACCTTTAAATCCCAAAATGGTAAGAGTTGATGGAGAGCTCCCCAAGTCCTCCTCTTAGCTTCTTGCCTCCAAAACTCCTGCAAATCTAGCTAACTCTCCCCAAAATCCATAATCAAAGAAAAACAAACCAAAAGAAGAACTCTCTCCCTCTCTCAAAGAGGGAGTTTAATAGGCTACTCACAAGAGCCTTGAGGAATGAGAAGGTGACACATGTCACCTTCTCCTTCCTCCTTACAATCCCACTCACCATCTCTAATGGATAAGGAGGTGCCACATGTCACACTCCTATCCCTCAAAACCTCACATTCTCTCACATGTGTGAGAGAAAAGTGGAGAGGTGAGTCCAACTTGGAGGCTCCATGAGGATAATAATGAGACACATGTCCTCATCTTGTCCATCAAGGCAATCCCATTCCCTCCAAGATGCTCTCACACATGTGTGAGAGCATGGGGAATGGGCCTCACACTCTTGAAGGCCTTGGGAGCTTCCCAAGACTTCAAGATAAGGTAGACCAAAACAAGGGTAGTGGGAATGACCAAGGTGTACCCTTGACTTGTCTACCCCACAACCAAATTCAAAAACATTCATCACTTAACTTTGAGGTAAAGTTAGAGTGACTCAATGTTATACTATGGTTTAACATGTCCAAATCGGCCCTAGACCCTAGGGGTATGACCTAGGGTCATTTTTGGCCAAAATAAACATCATAGGGTGCATAAAATCACTAGAAAAGGCTCAAATAAAAATAAATGACACCAAATGGTGTAATTTAAACCATACACATTTACAACACATAATAAAATGAAGAGAAAGGGTGAAACCTAATCCAAATCAAATATAAATGCAGACATCACAAAAATCATCATGCACCAACACGTGTGACCTTGGTCCCTCCTAAGAACTAGGTTAGTTTAAACACGGATTTCACATAGGGTATGGGTTGACCTCCAATTTTCCATGGGCATGGAAAATCATCTGCACACTTACACAAACTAATTAATAGCACATGTACATCATAGCCCAAGTGAAAGGAAATGCACACACACACAATTTTGCATAATCATCTAAATCCTCAATAGTATCACAGCATCATTAACAAGATTCATAATTTACTACATTTTAAATCATCAATCTCAGGATCAACATCACATGATAATTCCATTCATTAACTCCACAACTAATATCCAAATAGCATCAAAATGAATGTCACATAACATATAATCGTCAGTGAAAACTAACAAGTAAGATATAGCCACATCACAACATACTAAATCTAACAAACCAAAACATAGGGAAAGAGTCAAGAAAGTCTACCTAATAGGATCAACAGTCCCAATGTCCATATGTCATCAAAATGTAAAGACGATGTAAGGAAAAATAGGAGGTGAGATAAGTAGGCCTCATAGAATCCCAAACTGACGTATAATCTAATTTAATATGAACTTGGCGATTACAATCCCTGAAATTGTAGTGAGAGGCATGACCTCTACCCATTTGGTAAAATACTCTATCACGGTGATGAGGAATAAATGTCCATCCAGTGATGGGGGAGATATCTTCCCCACCAAGTCTAAGCCTCACGTGGAAAAGGGCTTGTTAAGTCTCAGAAATACATGTTGTAAACCTTAAGAGGATGCCAAGCTCTTTGGTAATGTTTTTGTCTAACGAAATGAGGTTAATTGATATGGTTGAGAACCCCCTGCACTTTAGGTTCTGCCAAATCTAAGCTGGTGAACCTTGATAACTGAAGCAGATTTAAAGGTTATGTGACTTAGTTGAACTTAGGGATCTATCCATAGTGGCATGTAAATGTGAGATAGATGTAAACTTAATAACTACTCCTAATGTATGAATTTTGAATATGTGAATAAATTTTAAATGAAGTATTATTTTATAATGAATATGACCAGTGCCTTTTGGGCAATGGAGTCAAGATATATATGATAGATGTGTCCTCCCTCCTAGCTTAACTTGAATTATTTGGCACTTTTCAAATGTTTATACTTTGTATAAACCTTCAAGGTTGTCAGTTACCAGGCTCTTCTTACAAATCCCAATGATATTTTCCCAAGTTACTGTGATGTTTGAAAGTACTTTTAATTATTGTGTGAAGGAAACTAATTAAGATAATCAATTCAAAAATGACATTAATTATGGGCAGAAACCTATTTAAATTTGATTCCTTAAAAGGATTTTAATTCTCTCCTCACATAAACCAATCAAGGGGATCACACAAGAGTAATGTGCCCTGATAAATTAAGTATATCCTTGATATATTCAATTTAAATAACAAAGGAAAACCACTCTGGAGATAGCACAGATAACATATATGAATAAATATCAACAAATAATTGAACACCAAAATGTTGGACACCAGATTATAATATTCTTCTCTGTTGAATTGCTTGAAAAGATTTTGCAGTTTGTATTGGAAGTCTTCATTTTGATATTTTTTATTTTCTACCTAACCCTACTCCTTATGATCCTACAACTAATGATTTCTTATCTTTGCTTTTATTTCCCATTTATACTTTGTATTTTTAGGGTTATGACCCTTCACTTATCATCCTATGCATCTCTGCATTATCTTGATTATCTTTGCATCCCAGGGAGAAATCAACTTTAATCATTATTATTTCTTCCTTTGCTGGCAATCTTCATGCTCATATTTACTTGTGTGAGTTTTCTCCTTTATTTAGAAAAAATATTCATTTGTGTGAAAATGATTACCCCTTCTTAAGCTCTTTGGTGAAAATGTTTCACTGGCCATTATATGCACTTTCATATAATAAAAAGTATTCTTTAGGTAAAATAATTACCTACATGGTTAATTCCTCCGAAAAAATATTTCACCTCAGAATGAAAATATTCTCAACTATGGTTATTAAAATCTTCACTTAGTATATTCATTATGTCCCTCGAGTAAAATAAATTCCCACATTATAACCCCTTCCATGAAAGTGTGAGATTTACATTTTCACCTAGCTATAGCCACACTTCATTTAATCTTTTATTTGTACTTTGGCGATGTACATTTGCTATGTCAGAGTGACTGAAACTTTACTCTTGTTGATATTTACTTTCCCTTCGATGATGTTCATGCTTCTTTCATTGCTCCATCAGGTTTTCGGGGGGGCTCAAAAATCACTCACTCCAATATTAACAAGTTCCTTCGATAATGAAACAAATTTCTCTATTTGGAGAAGCTCATCAGCATATTGGAGGGACTCTTACAAGCCTCACTCTGATGTATGTAAGTCACTCCAATAGCCATTTATTGGATTTCAGCTATCTAGTTCTTAGGGATGTGTACTATATATAGCTTTCAAGTCCACCCATCAGTACATCAAAGAGACTTCAATAATCTTCTACCGATATAGTGTCTTCCGTTCGATAGATTTTTTGCTTTGCAATATTGTACCATTTCAGGGTTTATGCCTAGAATATGCTTACAATAGTAACTGGGCTATGATGCAGCTTCCATTGTTGCATTTGATCAAAGAATACCAAGGCCTAATGAGCCTTTCCATTCTATTTTACTAGATGCCTCAAACCTATTGGAAAGTTCCCATTAGGGTACAAACCAGGAGGATATTGGCAATAATGGTGTTCGCTAAAACACATTTCATTTGAGGCATTCTGTGAAACACTTCTCATACCTCACTTATGATTCTGTATTTTTAATGTCAATGCGAGTCAATCTCCTCTCCAAGAAATGAAAAATAAACCATGAACCCGATTTGTCTCTGGTCTAAAGGGCTCTAACAAAAATACAGTCACTCCACAATACAACACATCTAACAGTATAAGACCCTCCATGTTTAACTTTCTCCAAAGTCGTGTGAAGATCATAAATGTGTAAAGTCTCCCCATGAATGGGAATTCCATCAACAAATGCATCATAACGATATTGTTGAGGCCAATCTCGAATCATGTTAGGAAGAATGTGCCACTTGTCTTTGTCTAAATCAAAAACATAAGGAGGGAGGTGATGGGGACTGAGGATGGAGATGACAAGAAGTCCCTATTAGATAATGTGGCTGTCCTTTTCCCAAAGTCTAATAATGTCTCTATACCCATCCCAAAGTCCATCAACACTACTGACTTCTATATTTTCTATTGTTTGCAATGCATTCTTCAAGTCTGTGGTGTGTGCCTTCTCTCATAGCAACAATATTTGAAGATTCATTGTTCACCATATGATGAGCATCATCTGCAACATTGGATTGACTATGTATTCTTGACGGGATATCATCTTTGATCATCATTGGTCTAATCATGTTTATCATGCTTAAGAGGAGGATTTTCATTGTGAATAAAAGGATGGGTTACATTTATCACAAATTTGCTAGAGGAAATGGTATAAGTATTCTGCATCCTCAATGTCAAGGTAAAAATGGGTTAGATGAATGCCACTACCAACCAAAGCCTCCATCTATCTCATAATATTGCACATCTACTTGAAATGTTGACCCATAATAATTTTGGGAGTTAAAAACAAGAAAAAATGCCCTAGAAAAATAATGACTACCTACTTCAATATGTCCCAGACCACTCATAGCCTTGGCCCTTGACCATGCACTATTGAGACATTTACAACTCACTTTTTCTAACAGATTGTCATCTTCTGTTATATCTCTTGGACTATCTTCAAAATTCTGAGATCCATTTAGTTTCCCCTTTACTTCTAAGTTGGTACTCATAATAGGAAAAGGCATTCTTTGTGCTTCCCTGAAGATTTACCCTTTTTATGCTAACTATAGTCCTTATAACCCATGGACTAGAGTAACATATTTCTCTATTCTTGCACAAGTGTCGGCTAGAGTATTTCCAATATAATATTTGAAATGTAAACCAACTTTTTGAAATGTCATGTGTTCCTCTGTTATAGCATCACAATCTTCCATCTCCTACAACAACAATTATGTGACACATGTTGGGTCCTCATGTGGGTCCGACTAAAAAAAATCATTTTGAAACAAGTTTTTTATTATGAATGACCCAACACCACATCAATATGCTTCTGAGGTGAAAAAATGAAATGGGTAATCATCAAAATCTGCTTTCTGGCAACTTGCATAGTGACCCAAAACAAGCCAGGTGGCCTCCAAAATCATCCTAGAAAACTAGTCAAACCATCTCATGGAGTCATGAAAATGCACAGGCATGTAGACATTTGATCCAACAATTCATTGCAAAAAACATTTTAGCAAGACCCATCTATATGTCAAAATTATTCCATGCCAAAGTAGCTTACTCAGCCTTTTCTGCAACTATGAAAACTAATTAGGGTTCATCAAGTCACCATTTTGAAAAAATATCAAATCTCTTCCTGGGATTCTGCCACTTAGGGAAATAGTTTATTTAGGCTCCATGAGCATGTGTACAAAGGGGTTTCTCTCCAATCCACTTCTTTCATGAAATATTAAAAGCCAAAGTTGACCCCCGTGAAACTTTCTAAGGTGCAGACAATAAAACAATGAAAGTTCTATTTGCTTTTGATTTTGAAAAAATAGCAAATGAGATGCTGGGGTTTTCAAAATTGGAATGAAAGTACATTAATATGGGGAAAATCTAGGGCACCAATTAGATTTCCATGAAAATCATCCAGTTGCTAGATATTGGCTTCCAAAGTTGACCTCCTAGGCAGATTTAACACTATGCAAATAGCAAAACTTTCCAAAAATCTTCAACTTGGCGCTTCGAATCCTTGTCAAATCAGATCATGGGGAGATAAAATTAGGTGGACACACTTACAAATGGTAGATGAACATATTTGAAAATTGGTTCTGGCATAGGATTTAATAGGTCTCAAGCTGGGAATTTTCAAAGTGGGCTTCCTGGGATAGATTTTATAGGTGCATTTCTGAGTGTTGTAATCAATTTTTTCATCATGGGCATGTAAAATTTTTCCAAAATTTTATAGTGCTAATAGGGCCAAGGGCTAACTATGGGTTTCAAGTTCCTTGTTGGTGTGTGATGGACATGTGCATAAGCTTGACATTTTGGGCATCTTTTTTCGAATTTGATTGGATCCCCCTATAAACATGGCCAGAAATAACCCAATCAATGTATTTTTCTTGTTGTAGAGTGACCACCAAAATGTCCTCCACATATTCCACAATGACATTCTTCTAGGATTTTATGTGCCTCTTCTTTTCAACACATCAAAGCAACATCCCATCCAAAGCCCTTCGATATAACACATCATCAATCAAGACATCTCTTGCAATTAGGACACATAAACATCTTTTTCCTAAGGGAGTCATGTTTTCAGGGCAAATTTTATTTGCAAGTTAGTTCACAATATCTCTGTACCAATATGAAGTAGCATACTTCTCAAGATCAATTACGTAAATCTCTTCGTTAGGGAGTCTTTGTTTATGGTCTCTTCTTGAGGAACCAAATTGTCTGCTAGCCAATCTGCTATCACTTGTCCTTTGATCAACTTTTGATTAATGTATGTCAATTCAAACTCTCTTAGTAACGTTACAAACCAGTCAGCTCTTCTTGACAACATTGATTGGTTTAAGAATGTCCTTAATTGTTTGAATCGTATCATGACTTTGGTTTCCTGATTTAGCATGTAATGTCATAGTCTCCAAGTTGCAAAGATTGTGGCCAAACATTCTTTTTCAGATTGAGTGTAGTTCTTCTCATATTCTAGCAAAGTTCAACTTATGAAATATATGGCTCTTTCCCTTCCACCTTCATCTTCTTGAGCCAACATGGAAGCTACAAAGATGTCAGTTGCTCTAAAGTATAATATGCAAGGTTTGTCATGTTTTGGTGGCATTAACATGGGTGGAGTCAATAAGAATTTCTTTACTTTCTCAAATGCATTTTGACAATCCACGGTCCAAGTTATGTCGACTTGCTTCTTCAATAATTGATTGATCGGGTGAATTTTAAAGGTCATGTCTGGTATGAAATGCCTGATTGCACCTAATTGTCCCAAGAAAGTCCTTACTGTCGTCTCACTTGTTGGTGAGATTGTGTTTAAGACTTCTTTAACTTTTGTTGGGTCTACATCAATTCCTCTTTGTGAAACAATGAAACCCAACAACTTACCTGTCGTGACTCCAAAAATGTACTTCTTAGGATTTACCCTTACTTTATATTCCTAAAGTTGATTAAATATTGGAGATCCTCCACATGTGTTGATCTTACTCCAATTTAGCCAAAATATCATCAACATATGTCTCTACTATCTTATGAATGTAATCGTGGAAGATGTGTGTCACTGCCCTTTGATAGGTAACTCTTGCATTTTTCAGCCCGAATGGTATGACTACGTAACAAAAGGTTCCCCAAGGGGTGGCAAATGTCATTTTGTTTTGGTCCACTTCTGAGATTCTGATCTAATTATATCCCGAGAACCCATCCATAAGAGAGAGTACTTCATATCTTGCAGTTGAATCGACAATTTGATCTATGGATGGTAAGGGGAAGTCATCTTTTGGGAAAGATTGATTGATATCCCTAAAATCGAGACATATCCAATTTTTTTGGTTCTTCTTTAAAACTGACATGATGTTTGATACCCAACTTGAATAATCCACTGGTTTGATAAAGATGACATTCAACAATTTCTTCAATTCTTCTTTTACCATTTCAACTACTTGAGGCTTTATGGGTCTCAACTTCTGCTTTATGGGTTTCGCATCAGGTTTCGTTACTAAATTGTGTACCATGATTTTTGGGTCTAACCCTGGCATGTTTGAGTATGTCTAGGCAAAGACATCAGAATTTTCAATAAGGAACTTAATGTATTCTTCCAATTCTTCATCATTTTAACATTTTTGGTTTCTCAGGAGTTCCTACATTGATATCAATGGTATCTCCAATTAGTGATGGATGTCCCTCCTCATACTTTTGAGGGGCAAGTGGTAAATTTGAATTTGTTTTGATCTAGAGGATTTCTTTTTCGCTTCTAAAATAATCTTCTGGATGTGGGAGGAGCATGTATCCTTTCTTGTGGTACACTCTTGGGAGGCCATCATAAGCATGTAGATACTCTAAGATGGATTCATTGTTCTCAGTGTAATCTTGAGTTAGTTTTTCCGTTTGATTTGCAACATAATTTAGAATGCTTGGTAATTCTTCACTTTCCAACAATTGCTCTCCATGAACTGACACAATGTATTCTAAGTTTTGAAGTTGGGCATGTGGTGAAAATAGCACGGTTGACGTAGCCATTGAGTTTGCTACTTGGTTCTCTTCTATGGGTATGGATTTTATGGAAAAAAAGTCAAAGAATTGAACCAATTTCCTGATGGCTTCCTTATAAGGTCGTAATCATTCTGATTTTGTTTCATAATTTTCTGCAACTTGGTTGATCATTGATTGAAATCTCCAAAGGTAGAGATTCTCTTGATTCCCATTCTCATGGCTGACATGACTCCTAGGGATAGGACTTTGTACTCAGTGATATTGTTTGTGCAAAAGAAATCCAACCTGAAAGCGAAGGGGAGGACTTTTCCTTTGGGGAAAGTAAGGATTATTTCCATTCCTATCCCCTTTTTACAACTAGCTCTGTCAAAATGTAAAGTCCATAGGCCTTAATTGCTTTGTGATTGGGATGTTTCCCCAATCTCGTAAGTTGATTTTTTCTTTTCCTCTTTTTCTTCCTCTTTTTCAATGATTTCTATTGTTCCAATTGAAGGATTCTTAACGTCATACTCATTTACGTAGGGGATGACTGCTAGAGAAAATGGAGCATGAGGCTTAGTGGTATGAGGATCGAAGGGAAACTCTCTAAGATTGTCCATGCTTTGATATGATATGTTGAGAGTACTTTTGATTGGGTGAGGATTTTGAGTTTCTTATGTTACTTGCTCTTGCATTTTGAGCTTCTTACCCTTCTCTTCTTGTTCCTTCCTAAAAACACTGAAAGGATCAGGATTCACTTTGACAACACAAATGTTTCCCAAGTGGTGAAGATGTATTTCTTGAAACAACATAGAGGCCACAGCTTTTATGGCATGAATCCAAGGTCTTCCGAGGATCATATTGTAATTGGTTTCTTTATTGATGACATAGAAAACTATGGAGATGGTTTTGGATGTGAGGGTTATCAGTAGACTAATCTTCCTGACTGTTTGAATGTCGTGGCTGTCATATATCCTCAAGGTGGCAGCCTGTTGCTTTATACCTATCTTGCTATATCCCATCCTTTGTAGGAATGACATTGGAAAGAGATTGGTTGCCAACCCTTCATCCACCACCACTCTTTTTATGATGACCTCTTCGACTAGAAATTGTATGTATAACAGTGAATCCTTTTGTTTACTTCCTTTTTCTTTAGGGATTTTTTAGATATCAAAGGTAAGGGGAGTTGGCTCCTCTAGTGTTGAACATCCCACTTCTAATACATCCAAGAATGTTTTTCGGTGTGAGGGGGAGGCTCTCAAATAGTTTATTACTTGGGAGAAGATGTTTTCTATTTGGTGTGTTTCTTCCTCCTAGATTACAAACACTTCTTGGTTCAACTCCACATGATTGGAGCTTTTTTGGCTAGCCTTCCCTTTTTCATTTTGAGGTTCCTTCTCTTTCCTTTGAGATTGAAAGAGTGTGAGGAAGTTATGTTGTAGGTCCGGAGTAATTTTTTAGATAGTTTTGTTGTATCCATAATAGGTTTTTTGTTTCATGACCTTTTGTCCCATGGAACCAATAATACATATTGGGATCGTAAGAGTAACGACTTGATCCTTGGTTTCCTTTTTGTTGCCACTAGTCATTATTAGGAGTTCTCTTCACAACATTGATATCCTTGTCTGAGGAGACATTTGACATAACCTTTTCGATTGTTTTTGACATTTTGAGTCTTCCATTAGTATCGTAATTTTTTGGCCACTGTCAATGGAAGCTTGATCTATCCTCAAAGCACTCTCCAATGCTTCTTATAGGATTTGTATGGTAATTTCTGAACGTCTTCTCTCATATCTTTGTTCAAGGAATGTAAGAAAAGGTCACATAACTCGTGATGGTCCATGTTTGGGGCACTAGTTGAGGAATGGAGGACTTGTCTCCACCCGGTAACAAAGTGGGATATGGATTATGTTGGCTCTTTTTTCATGGTCAAGAATTCTTTGATCCTTGTTTTGACAAGTTTGTTCATGTCGAATGCCATGACAAACTCTCTAATTAGTTATCTGGATGAGTGGATTGAAGCTTCCAGTAAATTATGATAGTACCAATCCAAAGTTATTCCTTCAAGGGTCTTTGGAAAGATCTTAGTGACAACCCCATCCCAAGGGAGGAGTTATCTTATTGTAGTGGTATAATCTTTGATATGGGAATTTAGATCTCCTTCTCCCTTGAACTTTGGGAGATCAGATAATGGTCGAAGCAACTAAATACTTCTTATGTTTAAATCGAGAGGTTATTTTAAGTACTCTAGATATGTCCCAAGAAAGGCACTTTGTGATTGGTGGGTTGATAGCATCAACCCCATAGGAGGGTTTTGGTAACCCACCATTTGATTTACTTAATTTTCCAAGATTACTGGATTATTCTGAATAGGAGGATTCCCATTTATGCACGTGTCGTTACTTGCATTTCTTGAATAATAATTGTGATAGGAGGATTCTAAGATGCCCCCTGGTCTTGTTCATTTCAAATGTTGTCATAGGACTTATGTCTTCTTTCAGGAGTATCTTGTTTTGCTTCCAGGGTTATCCCACAATAATGGGTTACACTTTTTGGCCAAACTTGACATTAAAATGAACATTTTAAACTAAATCTTCACTTTTTGACACCTATAGCCGCTAAACCGTTAGGAATTTGAAGATGATGTGAACTAGTGATTTGTGAGATTTTTTTTGTAGATTCTAAATATATTTTTTGAAAAAAATTTGGAGTTCTAATCCTCTACACTAGAGTTGCAATCAAGTCTATAGGAGTCATAGCTCTAGGCACTTCCTCATTTCTAGGGTTTTCTCTTCAATTTTTTTCATGATGTTGCACTTCTTACACAACATTGTCTATTTGTTCTTCTCGCAAGGTAACTTTCAATGCTTCTTGAGCATCTCTTGCCTCTTGCAAGTGTCTTTCCAACATTTTTACTTCCTCATCGAGATGAGTACTTGAGGTACTTGTGGAAGGTTGATCGGGTCGATGTATTTCTGACCTTAGTTAAACTCTCCTGGCCTTGTGAGACGCATTTGGTATGGTAGAATTGTGTTCCCATGTAGAGTTGTTAAAAGACAAAGAACATCTAGGTTCTCTTTGGTCTTGTTCATAGTCAAAGTCTTCGTAATTGTAGTAGTTTTTGATTGGTGCATCTGGGTGAGGTGGCACATACCTATCAAAGGAAGGAGTTCCTAATTCTCTAGAGGGAATATTCCCTAAGTTTAGATCAGGTTCCATTATATTTGGGGGTGCCATAGACACCATAGAATAAATGGAATAGATGATGGGGAAGGCAACAAATGCTGAAGTGATGGAAGTGACTATGAAGAATAAAGTGAAAATGTTAGAAGATTGTTGTTTTGAAGTGTCAAATGTTTAAATTTTTTACGTGATCTATGTGTTTGGAATGCAAAAAGCATAGACAAAAGTTTTTTCTCTTCACGTCGAGTTCACCCAAATATGTATGCTCAAAATCATGACATCAGTGGCCTAGGGCTGTCGAGTTAGATTTTGGCATGCACACAGACCATTCCCTCCTTGCCATGGGGTGAAATGCCATGTCACTCTCACTCTCGTGGAAGTATCCAATTGAGAGGAGGTGAGACATGGGGGTGGTCTGGCTCGTTGGAGAGCTGGACTTCATGGAGAGGGGTTGGCACATCCTAGGGCCTATGTTGTTGTACACTTATGTAGATGTGTTGTTCAATGATCATGGTTGTAAAGATAACCATATGACCCAAAGGGTCACTAGTCATTGTTCTCCTGTTAGGGTTTCTGATATTCCACCTTTGTGTGGGTAAGCTATTGTTCTCGTTGATTTCTTGTTATCATTTAAACTATTGTATGAATGCTTATTGTACTAAGAATTGCCTATATTCTTCATGTTGTTGGATGACTAGTGGGTCCTATTGTGGTCTTGGGTGAATTTCCTCTATCTCGTCAAGGATTGCCCCCACCCACTCACCTCTTAATCCTGGGCACATTCATGAGCCGAGCCAAGAGATAGGTGATTGTGAGCTAACCTTGACTTGACCTAGGGTTTGACTTAGGGTTTGTTGACCTAAGGTTTGATTATGGTTGACATTATGATGGAATCAAGGGTTTGCAAACTTTCTAAGTCTCTGATGTTTTTGTTCTTTTTGGGTTTTTGTGAATGAAAGCCTAAAAGAATGCAAAACTTCTTTTTGTGCTTTCTTAATGTTTTTGGAATTGAAGACACTTTTTTCTAATCTAGGAATTGAAAGATGTATGCAAGCTATAATGAATTTACTTAGTGAAATGTAAACTATGTTTTTGGGGTTTTCTAAATATTTGGAACAAATTAATCTAAGAAAAGGGAAATTGCTTTTAAATGAATTAATCTAAGAACTTTGAAAGCAAATTACTCTAAGAATGAAAGATCTATCTATCCTATCAAGGAAAAAGCAACAAGATTACTGACCCTAAGAGCAATTTTGATTTTCTAATTACTACAAATTACAAAAAGCATAAAGGAACCTAGAGACGCACTACCCTCAAAAATCCTTGTGATTGCAACCTCATATCCTCTTGTAGTAGTAGGGAATCTTCTTGGCGACAAGATGATAATAGAAGCAAAAGAAACTATGAAGCTTTTTGAAGAGAGCTTTGATGAGCATAATGGCTTGATATGAGTTGTGTATGGACGCATGATGAGCTTTATATGAAAGCAAGATGAAGCAGTGAAAAAAAAAAGGCTCCTATGTCCTATATGAGCATGATAATGCTGAATGTGGAGAGCAATAACTTGCAAGAGTTGTGTGCACAAATGAAATTGCCTCCCTTTGTGCTTGAGGGAGGGGGGTATTTATAGGTTAGAAGAAAGGATGAGAGGTGAAGAAGGAGAGTTAACTCAATTTGATTGGAGAGTTAACACAAAGGATTCAAGAGTGATCTGGGCTAAAATTGAAGTGATCTACCCAGCAAAATCTTATCACTCAAGAAGAAGTGAAGAAGGAGTACATGGGAATGCATGAGCTATTAATTAAAGATAAAATAAAGCTTATTATGCATGTGTAGGTGCATGAAATAATTAAATCTATATTTGGCATGAAAATCCATGCAAATAGGAAGAGAAATGGATGAAATAGAGCTTTTTCAAGTTAGAAACTTGAGTTTTTCTATGGCTAGAAACACGATAGGGTCATCCATGGGTCGCCCTTTCACCATTTAGGTCACTTGGGGGGCAACCCACATAGGAGGGCACCTAGGTTGATAAGCATGATGGGAGATGGAAGAGGAGGAGAAAAGAAGGGGATCTACCTCCAGAACCGGTCAGTCATGTGTGAAAATCCAAATATCCACTTGCAAAGTAGGATCTACTAGGGGGGATCTGGAAATAATAGGGGAGATTTATTGGTTGAGTGAAACTAAAAACTGAAAGTGGGAGATGGCTAGAGGGGATCTCTAGAAGGATTCTAGGGGGTGGAGAAGATGAAAAACACTGAGGAGAGATGAAAAATCACCTACAATATGCATACAAGGCTTAGGAACAAGGTAACAAGATCAAAAAATGCAAATTGACAAGTGTCACAAAAGTGTTGAAAAGCATCAACAACAAAGAGAGAAAACAACAAAGGGGAAATAACACAAGATGAGAGAAAAGACATGTCACCAAGAGAATTGCTGATGAGAGGATGTTATTTCAAACTTACATGTATGTGACAAGGATCATAAATCATCATAGGGGTCCTCGTGGAGGCTGTGCATGATTTTGGTGCTTACAGGATCATGCGGTAGTAGAAGATGTGTTTGACAGAGTGTTTTCCTGTGAAGAAGGTTGTCTCAGAGAAATAAGATTGCTCCACATTTCTCTGCATTGAGGTTTCTTGTCTTGTACATTTGGGAACATGCTTATATTATCTGTATCTACTTTCCCTTGGAGTTTCTAGTGTTGGGTCACTCTACAAGTTTAGTTCTTGTGTTGGAGTTTTGGATGGTTACGGTAGTGTTGCAAAAAAATTTGATGATGCTGGAATATTCTAAGAAGTTGTGTGGATGTTGTGGAGTGTTTCTTTGTGGTCTACATGTCATTTTCAAACCTGGAGAGGCATGTATGTGCTCACTTGTAGTGTTAGTTCAGGTTTGTCCAACCTAGCATGCTAGTGCTAGTTATGGAGGTACCTCATGGATTGTGGATGTGATGAGTAGCATGGTAATATAGATTTGGGTCCTAGTTAACTTGTGGCATGGTCTGTATTCACTTCTTTCCATTACAAAAGTGTTTGGTGCTAACCTATTTTGGTGTTACACATTTGAGGTGCATACATTTCATTAAGGCCGACCTAATTGAGATTGTTTTAGGTCTTGGATGGTATAAATGCAAGGTGAAGTTTGAGTAGAGGGTGTGTGATGTGAAAAAAGTGTGTGATCAAAGGTGGTGATCTGAGTGCAAGCTTAAACACTTATGACTTCCAAATGCAGTGAGCAGAAGGTGTCTACATTTTAGTATGCTTGAAGTTACTGGAGGCAGTAACTTGAAGGTTACGGATGGCATAAAGTTGCAGTGGTGGATTTCTCCTATTGCCTTGAGATAGTGAATCTCTTTGTAACAGTCTTCTATTTTTATTTCTTCCAGACAGTGAGTCTTTCTGGCAATGAGCCTTTCTTCTTTTTTATGGGTTATGAGCCTACTTGTATTCAGTGTTGCTATTCATATATATGTGATCTAATCCTCACCATAGTTTTTCCCTTCTTGGGTTTTCCATGTAAATCTAGTGTTCTCATGTGTTTGGTTGTGTTTGCATTGTTGTTTCATATGTTTACATTCTGCTAATGCATAATAAGGGTTTAAATATTAACAAGGGTTTGAAATTCAATGAGGGATTGAATGTTTTAATGTACAACTGATTCACCCCCCTCTCAGTTGTCCTATGCATCTAACAAAAAGATGATCAAAACACCCCAAGGATAGGTTGATTTTGGATTCCTAAGGATGATTAAGGCTCCAAAATATGGATTGATTGATTGGATTTTTTTATTTAATGGATCTAAAGTTGATTTTCCAAAAGGGTCCAAGGGTGGATTTTGTTGGTTTGGGATGCTTCCTAAAGGGTGGAAGGATAATTGGGATGGAAGAGATGATTTGGAAATGGGGAGGATAAGAAGGTGTTAGAACTATGTTATGGATGCAAGGGATCTAAATGTTCTTGGAATCAAAGGCTTGGAGGTTCAAAAAAATGTAATGGTTTGGCTTGATATGGGATGGGATTATGTAAGTTTGGGGGAAAAGATGTAAGATTTTTGCGATTATGAAGTTTTATGGGCCTAGGGACCCTTGGCTTCAAATGTTTTTTTTATGATCTATATTTTGGGAAAGGTAATTTTTAGGACTTTAAGTGTGTTATGTCAGAAAATGTCCCCTTGGGGGCCTTTCCCTCTTAAGGTATAGCTCTTAGGTCTTGTTATTGCATTTAGAGCATCTTGCATGTTATTTTTGACTCCCAATGAGAAAACCCTGAAGTCTTATGGAAAATAGGACCTAGGGGGTTTCATTTTGATGAATCCTGAGTAAAAATTACAGGGTGGACTTGGGCACTAGCACCTTAGTCCAACCCTATTTTGGGTCTGCCCTAATTTCAAATGTTAGTTCAGTGACTATTATTTGGGTCCTATGCCGACATCTAAAGTTTGAATTACAAAATTCTTAGCAGGAATCTTTGTAGTTACATATATAAGCATGATTAGGTTTCATTTGCAAACTAGATGGGAATTAGACAATTTTATGCATACTTATGTGTTGGAATTAGGGCAGACAACTGAGAGGGGGGTGAATCAGTAGTTTCAAAACTTTATCTTTTTTTGTATCTAATCTTCTTTATAACTTATTAGCAGATTAATAATATAACCATGAGAGCATGAATCAGCAATACATGAATAGAAACATAATCAACACACATGACACAAGGATTTTTACGTGGAAACCCAGTTAAGGGAAAAACCATGGTGGGGGTTAATCCACAAGATTTTATACTTGTTAAAAGTATTACAAATGGGGAAGGCACATGCCTTCGGGCACACTGCCTAGAGCTCACTGCTCAAAGGAGGCTCACTGCCTACAAATTGATTACAAGAGTTCACTGAAATGTTTGAACTGATGAATAACACCTAGCTATGCAAAACAATAGTTCCAGTTAAGCTCAGTACACTGACTTCACACAGTTCATCTTTCTCTATTCTACTTCACTGTTCTGCCATGATCTAGACCTTAGCTCTTTTTACTTCGCATCTAATTCTACTATATTTCGCACTTATCCCTTCATATTCACAACATCTCATAACAAAATGATCAAATCTATCGATCATATATATCCGCTACATGAAATTACATCAACTACAGTCAGCCTTAAGAAAAACTTAAAGACTTTTTAAGAACATTGTTTTGTTAGCTAAATCCATGCACAAGCATCAATGCGGACCAAAACTTATGTATCCAAGTCACCTCACATGTCATCCAATACTACTAGATCTCCTAAATCACTCGACCAACCACTTCTTCATCCGTACAAGGATCAAACACCAAGTCAACCTATTCTTCACTGGATTGAACTGTTTAACCAGAACCCGATACTCAGATGCTTGTAACTTTCAATCCCTTCATCACTGGAGGATAAAATCTTGGATTTAGGTATCCCTAACATCCCTTAACATTCCCTCAAATCCTCAGAACAATATGATTACCTATGAAGAAATGCGGACCAAAAATGTTGGACCCTGTCATGTGCTCTGTTCTTTTCTATCCAGACTTAGACAGATCTGCAACTTGACTTTCGGTATGATCAAAAGATGTAATTCAGATGCATAAGATAGATTCAATTTCTATCAATGACAACACCTGACATGCCTAGAAGTGTCTCTTGCCAACATTATGATTATAGAGCATTCAAAATATTCATTATGTTGCAGAGTAGAGAATTGTTATTATGTTTGTATTTACAAATTTGACATGCATATCCTCATGGCATGAAGAGCATCTACCTTCCATGAGATCTTCACTAAAAGGTGATATGTATTGTGTTTTTGATCATTTATTATTTGGATTTTTGCCTATATCCTGCAAGGATATACACTCTCATCTGACAATGGTGTTCAGAAGACTTGAATGTCTCTCCAAGGCTTGACCAAGGCAAGCCTCTAAACACCACAACCCCCTCCCACACTCCTTGTGATTACAGGTTATAGGTATTGAGTTCCATAGAGTGGAGTTGCAGAAAAGAGTAGTAGGCATCAAGGATTTAGGATCTGGAAAGAAGCGGGACACTAGAGCTTTTCCTAGACTAGGGTGCTAGTCCCCATGTCCTCCGCAATTGAATCCCTAGAAAAGGAAGTTGTAATGCAGATCAATGTTAGAAGGAGATTAGGATTTCACAAAGAAATAGGTACCTTGGACTTGGGTGCTAGTCCTCATGTCCTCGTCTTCTCCACCTTCTAAAATTCAAAAAATAGTGAGTTAAATATCTCTATCCCTTATCTCAGTCTGAAAGGATTTGCCATGATTTGATAATTTGTTTATTGTTTTGCATATTTAGGGTTTTAAGTGAAATTAAGAATTAAATTGAGATATTGTTTGGCACATCCAAGAATCCACGTCTTCCGAAGTTGTAGCCCAACCTAATAGGTGATTGTTCTTGCTTAGTGGAGATTCAACTTAGTTGATATGCCCTTGGAATGTTTGTAGTAAAAGGAGGATTTTGCATAAACCATTAAACACCAACCCAAATAAACCCCCCTTTTACCTACAAAACATTTTGGTGAACCCATGTTTTTGGACTTTTTGGCACCTTGCTGAGTGTTGTTTGATAGATTTGCATTTATTCATCTTATTGCATTCAAAAAATTACAAAAAAAAATTGAAGATTTTGAAAAATTGGCATTTAGGCTTGCATTTTAGCATAGTTTGAATTAATTGGCATTCAATTTCATTAATTTTCTGTTATGTTCATTAGATCTGATTTAAATTATAGAAATTCATCATTTAGAATTCACTTGCATTTTCATGCTTAATTTGACAAAAATTGCTTGAAATTGTTCATTTTCATAAAAACCTAGTTTTGCATTAACTAGGGTTTGTAGTCAAAATCTTGTTTCAGATTTTACTACCATTTTCAAACACTCATTAGGAATGATTTCTAATAGTAGTGTTGCATCATAGTGGTATTCTTTCAAATTTTCATATATAGAGTTTGAAAACCTTGTATTTTCACTAGATTTGGCCTTATCGTCTCTCTAGATTTGCATCACAAGCGTGTTCTAAGGGATTTTTCTACATTAATTGTCTATTACTAGGGTTATTAATTTCTTCCCCTCCTCAAATTCCTTACAACACCCCTTCTACTAGGTCAATGCATGGAAAATTGTTGAAAAATTGCATATTTTAGCACATTTTCACTAGGTTTTGACTTGTCATCACTCTAGGTTTGCACTAAAAGTGTGTTGTGAAAGATATTGCTGCATCATTGGACTGATATTAGGCATACTATTTTCTGTCCCTCTTAAAAAATTTCACAACACCTTTTCTCCTAGTGATTTGCATTGAAAAAAGTTGAAAAATCAAGCATTTTGGATCTTAAACATATCTTTCTCCTAGGGTTTGTTCTATTAGTTTTTGCATTGAGTTTTGCATGTTGTTGTATAAGTATTATAAATCTCTTCCTTAATAGAAATATCCCTTTAAGAAGAAGTATAAGACTCATGGGATCTAGTGCTTTTGAAGAATTTGACATTCCTACCTTTGAAAATCCATTGAATACCTTCTTTACAAAAGGAGAGACACAAATTTTGCAAGATACTATACCTCATACAACCACTATGGAAGATCAAGTATTTCATGATGTTGAGGACACTATTGAGGTGGTCACACATGTATCTAATGAGAAAATAAATAAACTTGATAAAGACTTAGCATAATTTCAAGCATTTGTTGGAAATAAAAGGATAGTGGAAGAACCTATCCCTGTGATCCAGCACAAAAGAGAATTGATAAAAGAAGGATAAGATGGTATTAATGTTGTTCAAGGTTTAACACATATAGTACACAATAATTTCATGATGGCAACTGAATGTGCGAAAGGTAGTAAGAACATGTCATCACCGTCTCATACACAAGTATCAACACCTATATCGACTACGGGAATATCTACATCTACATCAACAATTTTAACCACTAATGCAAATGCTTGTAGTAATGCTACCACTGGTATTAGAGTATCTAATGGCACAAATTCACAAAATTACAAAGTTGTGGGATTTAACTATCAAAACTTGGTATCTAAGGGGACTTCTTCTATGAATAAGTACTTTCAACCACCTCTCCATCCCACCTATTCACAACCACCACTGAACTATTCACAGCCTCCATTCATCACTACTTAGGCTCAATCACCTCCTCACTTTGGTTCTAATTCTTCACAACAAACCGCATCTCCCAATGATGCCATCCTAAACCAACTTCTGCAAGGCATGACTTCTTTACAACAAAAGGTGACAAATCTGACAAATTCTTCACAACCTAATATACTAACCTATCATGCCTATAATCCCCTATCTTATGCAATCTTGAGAACCCCTATGCCTGAGAGGTTTGAGACTCCTTGCTTTGAAAAATATGGTGGTAAAGGTGATCCTAATACTCATGTGGCAGCATTCACAGCTATGTGTACTGATTTCTACTTTGAAGAGGATTTGTTAGCAAAACTTTTCCCATGATCTCTTTACCTCTGAATTCAATACATTCCTTTTCACAGTTAGTTGATCAACTTTTACAACATTTTCAAGCAAATATTGGACCTCAAGTCTATTTGATCAATTTAGTTCATTGCAAACAAGGTCTGAAAGAGAAATTAACTGAGTTTATTAGTTGATATCAATCTCTCTATGTGCAAATTCAATATCAAATGAAGGATGAGTATGTTCAGAAGGTGTTTATTACAAATCTACAACCTAAAATCCATGATAAGATCCTCTTGATGAATTATAACTCCTTTCAATATTTATGCACCGCCCTTCATGATTATCAACTTTCGTCTAGTCAATATGAAAACTAGAATTCGTCAGCTCAAGTTAGTCAATCCATGGGTGGACTGACACAAAACAACTTTAAGAGGAATAATAGGAGTTTCATCAAGGTTAATGGGCTAAATTCAAACAAATTTTCACAAGTGTCTGCTATCACTAATCCAAAGAAGGCACCATATCAACAAAGAAAGTTTACTCCGATATCTGAATCCTATCATTCTATCATGAATCAAGCTCTGAGTAATAATCTCATGAAGATTCCCCTGCTAAACCTTTAGATCCTAGTAGAATGCAAGGACCTTATTTCTATGCTAATGCTTTTTGTCATTACCACCAGACACAAGGACATGATACTGAATGATGTATGCATCTTAAACATGAAATACAAGACCTCATTAACTTGAATGTGATACAAGTATCAGGTGTGAATGATAATGGGAATAAGTCGATTGCTTCGTCAAATCAAAACTTACATATCTTCAGGAATCCTTTCCCTAAACATACTGATAATAATTTGATTTAACAAAACACACTAGAGGTAGAAGATGACTACCTAAAATATGATGAGATTATTTCTACAATAGAAGTGGATAAGGAAAATACTAAAGTATCACCTCATCCACGAAGGAATGATATTTATTCTAAAGTTCCTCCTCTGTTATCCCTTTAGGGATCAAGAGATACACAACATACATCAGAAAGACAAATGGAACAATCAAAACAAGAGAATCTGACAAATGAAAAGATTGAGATAGTATAATATAGTCATTGTCACTATGATAGATGAACTCAACAAAGAAAGCTAGCTAAAAATCAGAAAAGAGCAAGACGATTATCATTAGTTGGAAAGTGGTTCTCCTCCTCATAAGCAACAAAAGATTTCATATACACAAGGATATGAGAAACAAACATCACATGGACTTCCCGACAACAAACAAAACTCTCATAAGAACCACTCAAGATTTGTACAAAACTTGATAGAGCATCTCTCCAAGAGGCTAGCAAGTTCCAAATTTTAGTACGATTGTACTGACAGGTAAGTATTTCTAACCCTTTACCTCTATGATGTGTTTCCCCCATGATGTGTTATGTGTTGTTTAGGCCTCCTAGGATGACCCTTGATACTCTCGTAAGGTCAATGATACTGGGAGACTGCCTCTATTGTGACCCTTCTACTTGTATCATCATTCTTCTATATTGCTTCTCCTCTATTTTCATGATTGTGTGTTGTGTCTTATGGACATAGCATTGCGGTTGGTGACTTGGGGGTACCCTCCTACATGACTATCCCTTAGGCACTTATTTCTCCTCTCTTGATTTATTGTTTCCCTTCCTCTAGTGGTTCTATCGAGCGGGTGGATGACAAAAAACATATTATACTGATGCAAACCTAGTGTCCCTTTAGTGAGTAATCAAAAAATGGACCTAGTCCATACATGATGACAAGGTTGATATATATTATCTGATGCTTGGCTATTAGAATAACTCCATGTGATCATGATGCTTCGCACTTACAAAACATAATAATACTTCTTCTTCGTACACTTTGTCTATCTTGAATCTTGCATTCCTTGGTTCTCTATGTGAATGATCATATGCATTGTTGATTATCATGACTACATGGATGCTAACACCTTTCTTGCAGGGAATTGTGTGTTTGTGGGAACATTTGGTGATCATAAAGTACATGTCACCTCCAAGGGGCATGGGATTTGCGAGAGCTCATGTTCCCTTGTGTGTTTTTTTCCTACCTTAACGTGCTTGATATTGGTACATGACATCAACCACCTTAAGGTGGGGGCATATATAAGGTAAGCTGCCTATTGTAGATGCTAGCAATGTGTGTTTGTGAATCTTGAATCTATTACAATCACTTAATCCCTTTGTGGAGGTGGAATATCGTGCATATCCTTTTTATCTTAAGCCCTCCATGTGAGGCAGGGTTGGTGTATTTCTTAAGGAGAGTGCACAATCCTATCATTTTCAAAAAGTCCTCTAAGTAGGTGGGGATCAGATCTGAGACTATCTTAACCCTTAAGCACGTCTTCGGTGATTGTTGTGGAGAATCCCAATCATTGGTGTGTGCCTGTAATGTGCCTGAGATGGTGATGAACCTAGAAATAAGTATACTCCATCACTTGTTTGCCGTTTTCTCTGTGTCTTCTATGTGTATGTGTATTGCATGTTTGTTCCCAAGCATAGTCTAAAGACTAGTGGCGATGAGTCCCTCCTATGCTTTGGGATTTATATGGAATGCTTGATTTGTATGGCATGTTTGTTCTCAAGTGCAGTCTAAAGACTAGTGGCGATGAGTCCCTCCTGCACTCTGAGATTTGTATTGCATTTATGTTGCCCCATATGCAGTCTAAAGACTGGTGGCGATGAGTCCCTCCTGCATTTTGGGTTGTGTGTTTACTTTCCTTATACTTGCATTCTGTATTTCATATATGAGAAAAAGAAAAAGAAAATAATCACTACATTCATTGTATTCACTGTGTTTTGCATGTCTTCAATGTTGTCTTCTTCATGTTTTGCATGCATGTTACTGTCTTCAATGTGTTTACTGTGTCTTCTTCGTGTTTGGCATGTTTTCTATGTTTGTTGACCATACTTTAATGCATGTATTGGCCTTGCGTTTATACATACATTAAAGTGGGGGCTAAATGTTATGTCAGAAAATGTCCCTTTGGGGGATTTTCCCTCTTAAAGTTTAGCTCTTAGGTCCTGTTATTGCATTTATAGCATCTTGCATGTTATTTTTGACTCCTGATGAGAAAACCCTGAAGTCTTATGGAAAATAGGACCTAGAGGGTTGCATTTTGATGAATCCTGAGCAAAAATGGCAGAGTAGACTTGGGTGCTAGCACCCTAGTCCAGCCCTATTTTGGGTCTACCCTAATTTCAAATGTTAGTTTAGTGATTTTTATTTGGGTCCTATGCCGACATCTAAAGTTTGAGTTACGAAATTCTTAGTGGGAATCTTTATAGTTTCATATATAAGCATGATTAGGTTTCATTTGCAAACTAGATGGGAATTAAACAACTTTATGCATACTTGTGATTATAGAGCATTGATAATATTCATTGTGTTGCAGAGCAGATTAACATTATGATATTTGTATTTTCAAATTTGACATCCATCTCCTCATGGCATGAAGAGCATCTTCCTTCCATGAGATCTTCACTACAAGGTGATATCTATTGTGTTTGCAATCATTTATCATTTGGATTTTTGCCTCTATCCTACTGGGATATGCACTCTCATCTGACAACAGTGTTCAAAAGTTTTGAATGTCTCTCCAAGGCTTGACCAAGGCAAGCCTCTAAACACCACAACCCCCTCCCACACTCCTTGTGATTGCAGCTTACAGGTATCAAGTTCTGTAGAGTGGAGTTGTAAAAAGGAGTGGCAAGCATCAAGGATTCAGGATCTAGAAAAAAGGACATAGGGCGTTTCCTAGACTAGGGTGCTAGTCCCCACGTCCTTCGCAGTTGAATCCCTCAAAATGGAAGTTGCGGTGCAGATTAGTGTTGGAAGGAGATCAGGATTCTGCAAAGAAATAGGCACCTTGGACTTGGGTACTAGTCCCCATGTCCCTGACTTCTCTGCCTTCCAAACATCAAAAAACAATGAGTTAAATATCTTTGTCCCTTATCTCAATCTGAAAGGATTTGTCGTGATTTGATAATTTGTTTACTATTTTGCATATTTAGGGTTTTAAGTGAATTTGAGCATTAAATTGAGATATTGTTTGACACATCCAAGAATCCACAGCTTCCCAAGTGGCAAGCTAACCTGATAAGTGATTGCTCTCACTTAGTGGAGATTCAACTCGGTTGATATGCCCTTGGAATATTTGTAGTGAAAGGAAGATTTTGCATAAACCATTAAAACACCAAACCAAACAAAGCACCCTTTTACCTACAAAATAGGGTGGATTTGGTTTTGGCTTAAGGTTTTTCAAACAAGCACAAGCTTAGCACAATATAAAACAAAGAAAGCGTGAGATTAGCACAATAGTAAAGAAAGCAAGCACGTTGACAACCTAACTTTAGTAAGAAGGGTGTGTTAATTTATGTGGGCCCACATTATACTATCTACCAAGTGGTGAATAGATAGGGAATGAGAGGTCATATACCACCCATGCACTCCTTACCTTGGAGGTGAAATCCTTGCCCAAATTAGCTCTATCTCAACACACTTGGAAGTATGGTGTGAGCAACTTCTCAAGCTTAATTACCTTATGGTGCATCACAAAAATGGATGGTTGAAATGTCTTAATCTAGGATAATGAGGCTTCTAAGGATATCCTTAATATACACAAGGTGCATGGGGTTGAAGTCCATGAACAAGGATCCCATCTACAAGCATGTGTTCATGAATGAACCCAATTCCACTTCAATGTCAATGTTGTGCCAAGACACGACGATGGATCTTATTGGGGTATAACTTACGGTCTCCGCCCTTTGATATACCCTATTGGAACATGTGGTTTGGGGTCATCCCCTAAGGGGGAAGAACTCCAAGTTATTTTTATTCCCAGTATCATCTTTCAACATGATGGAAGAGCATACACAAACTTGGAATTCTTGGGATAAACAAAAAGTGAACCAAGAAGTGATTTTGATCCCCAAGATCATCTTTTGATACAATGGGAGAGCATGGACACTCCCTTAACCCACAAAAATGTACCAAACAAAGTAATCAACCTTAGAAATAGAAATGTGTGGTGTGAAGATTGATATGTTCAAAGGGTGTTTTTGATTCCCAAGATTGTCAAGTTTGATAAAGGGAAGAGCATACACACCTTCAAGCACATAAAATTCACCAAAGAAAGTTAATTTTAAAACCCTAAGGAAATGTGAAAGAAAACACACAATTAATGTTTAATAATAGGCCTTCGTCAATTAAACCTACAAGAAACTTGTTAGTAGTTTTGGATGTTTAGGGCTTCTACTAACAAACCTGCAAGTGGTTAGTGATCAAATTTTTAAGATAATCCAATTCACAAGCAAAAGAAAGTTAGCCAAAATAATCAAAAATGATGCTGGAAAATATATGAGATGCAAAAACATTAACACACAGGGTAGAAATACCTCACAAAATGCATAAACAATGGATCCAAAAAGCATAAATTCCTCACTATGTAGAAATGGATTTGGAAAGTGGACAGATGCTTCCCAAAATGCAAAAATGCACAACTATGTAGAAATAACTCAGGAAAATGCACAAACGCTTCCCAAAATGTAGAAATGCATAACTATGAAAAAATGACTCAAGAAATGCACAAACACTTCCCAAAATGCATAAATGTAATAGGGGTGACGCTTGTGCCTCAATGAACTCACAAAAATAAAAAAATTACAAGAACAATAAAGGAAAACTCAAAATCCTACAAAGAGAAGGTTAGCCCAAAAAGTCAAGGATGCTCACAAGTACTCCTAAAAGTAAAATTCAGTGTCAAACGTTGAGCAAAGTTAGTTAATCATTAATTTTTTTGCAAGGATTGAGTTCACATAAACCCTACTTAAAATAATTAATAAAATGGCATCCAGAGTGCTCAAAGACTATTAGAGGGCTTGAATAGCACAAATGATGTTATTTATGATCCTAAGAGGCCTGAGAACCTGCCAAATAGAGGGTGAAATTTTGATTTATGTTAAAAATAATTTTTTCTATAAAGAAGGGCACAAATGCCTCAAGAGTAGGGCTTAAATTTGATGGTTGACCCTTCCTATCAAGCAATTTTTTTTATGGCAATTATCCATTAAAAGGTGCCCTTAAAATATTATGACATCATAGTATAATTAAAGTTATATATAAACTAAATATATATAATCATAATTCTATATAAATTTTGACAGTTTGTAACAAATCTCTCCTTTCACGTAATATAGTCTTTTGAAAATATTGATTGTATTTTATAGCAAAAATGCCTAAATACAGTCATACGGCCATCAAATTTAAGCCCTGCTTAGGAGATGCAAAAACATCTTGAAAAAGGTAGAAACATCATAGAGAAACCTATAAAAACACAAACATTAGTCCCAAAAAAATTCAAATCTCTACAAGGTAAGGGTTAGCCACCTCCTTTAAGGACACAAACAAGTGTACTTGCAAGGAAATTCAGTATAAATGACAAATAAAGGGATAGTTATGCAAAAAGGAGGCAACTAAGAAAACCATACAAATCCTTATCCCAAAGTGATTGAAAACATTTATGAAAATGATTAAACACCCTAAAACCTCAACACAACACTAAGGAGAAAGTCAAGGGACCTTAAAAACCAAACTCCTACAAGAGAAATAGAGTTAGAGATGTGTAAATTTTGAAAATGCGCAGACATAGCAAGCTAGGGTGTAGACATCTTGACAAATGTGTAGACATTACACCTATGTGTCACCTACACTGAAATGATGAAATAAAATACCAGAATGTGCAAAAATGTCATGATCACCTACACAAATGTTAGTACATGGGGAAGAAACATTGGGCAACTTGGGAGCACATCCAAGAATGTCTAAACCTACAAAAACTCAAAAAAACACTCAAAAGGATAAAATATTAGTACAGTACAAGGGTCCCACCAGTTGTACCAAAAATGCAGAGGCTAAAATCAAGTTAAACAAGTGCAAGTGAGTCACAAAACAAACCTACAATCCAAATTCAACCACTACCTTCACTTTGAGCAAGAAAATGTAAATGAAACAACAAATGCAAACACAAATAAAAAGCATTATACCTCTATTTTGTTATTATAGATATGCTCCAAAAGATCAAATGTGATTGTTGCTATGTGATATAATATGTGGGTTCCCAAGTTTTATGGTATTACCTAATTTGACGACATGTAAGTACTATGAAATATATGCCCAAATTTGAAAGGAAGCAAGGTATGCAGAAAACGCTTCCTACACTGAAATGAGGAAAGATTTATGGAATTTTTTTCTTTTACAGTTACAAATTAAGATGCACATTAACAAAAAGATAATAACAACTTCCAAATGCAAACACAAAACTCACAACACAAGATATATATGGGGAAAACCCTTTCAGGTAAAAAACCCCACACTCCAAAGCCGCCCAATATATTATTTAGGAATCACGAAGATTACAATATACTTGCAGAGCAAGATTTTACAGAACTATATCCAACTAGAGATCCAGGAGGTAATTCGACATATATAAGATTCTTACATACAACCTCCATCTCAAGTTCCAGATATATAGGAGAAACAATACAATACGCCACCAATAGTAATTACAAAACCATGAGCCAAAACCACCAAAAAGTGGTGCCCAAATTATCTCCAATCAAAGATGCCTTGTGATGTGCTAAATCACACACTAACATGTGTAACTCTCCCCTTTATAGCTCTTTTATGTGTCCAACACGTTTTTGCATTTCCCAAAATAGAAGGTCCAACTTCCAGAGGCCATAGCTTTTGATTCGGGTGTCTGATTAACGAATTGTTTGATGCATCAAAAAGCTCATGAAGAAATATATCACCCTATAACTAGCTATGCAGGTTATGACAATTTTTAGGATGTTTAGAGAAGTTTCAATTCTGGTAAGTGAGTTCAAAGACTTTTTTCGGCAGTTTCAAAAATAGAAACTTTAATATCTCGCAATCCTGATATGATCTTGAGATGAAACTCACCCGAGATGTTCACTTAGCTACTCCACACCTTCTGGGAAAAATTTTAGGTCAATCCAAGCTCAATCGAAGGACTTACTTAAAATAGTAAGTCTCACTATTTTTTAGCTCGTTTGGAAACTTTTGGAAACTTTGAAGGTTCTAGACCATTCTCCAAGATAAAGGGTATTCAAAAAGACCAAAACTAGGAAGATTAGTAATATTTCAAAGTTGTAAGGTTGAGACACTTTTCTTAACATTCTCCCACTTGTCGAACACCTTACAAGAGAAAAGGGAGTATCAACACCATGATTTAATTGCTAGGGGTTGTGAGGCCCATAGACTCTGAACACCATCTAAACTTCTCTGTGCTCATAGGTTTTGTCAAGGAATCTGCAGCATTAATCAAAGTTTCAACTTCTTCCAAGTTTACCTTCCCATCCTCTACCATGTCATGAACAAAATGGTACTGGACATCAATATTCTTAGTCCTTGCATGGAAAGCAGGATTCTTCGCCAAACATATGGCACTATAACTATCACAACAAATAGTAATCTTCCCCGCATCAAACCCAACATCAGAACATAATCTCTTAATCCGAATGGCTTATTTACAAGCATGAGTTGCTACCATGTACTCAACTTCAGTACTGGACAAAGCAACCACAGGTTTCCGCTCACTCATCCAACTAATAGCACCATCAAACATAGTGAACACATAAGCACTGGTGGACCTCTTGCTATCAATGTCACCTGCCCAATCTAAATCCACAAATCCATGAATACAAAGTGAATGTTGAGGTCTTGTAGGATAACCATGATAACATATGGAATACTCAAAAGTACCTAACAAATATCTAAACACTCTCTTCACTACATCCTAATGTATCCGTCCAGGATTAGCCATAAATTGACTAAGGACTCCCACTTCTTGGGAAATGTTTGGTCTTGTGCAGACCATCACATACATCAAACTACCAACTACACTAATATAAGGAACTCTTCTCATATCCTCTGTGTCAGAAGGAGACTTTGGACAATCTTCAACAGATAACTTTGTCCCCATTGTAACAGAAATGGTCAAAGGTCTGCAATCCATCATGTTGAATCTCTCCAACACAGTGTTAACATACTTACTCTGGCCTAACAAAAGATTTATTTTTTCTCTATCTCTTCTGATTTCCATTCCTAGAATGTACCGAGTTGCCCCTAGATTTTCATCTCAAACTATGTTGACAACTAAGACTTCAAATCAAAAATCAAAATTTTACCATTCCCAATGAGTAAAATATCATCGACATATAATGCAATAATGAGAATGCAATCATTGTCAAACTTGTAGTAAACACAATGATCTGATTTTGATCTCTAAAATCCAATACTCAACACAAAGGCATCAAACTTCTAGTACCACATCCTAGGAGACTATTTCAAACCATACAAAGACTTTTTCAACTTGCAAACTAGATTTTCTTTACCTTTAACCACATAGTGCTCTGGCTGTGACATATAGATTTCCTCCTCTAAGTCACCATGAAGAAATGTTGTCTTCACATCCATCTATTCTACTTCTAGATCATACATTGCTACAAGAGATAATAGGAACCGAATAGATGTCATCTTTGCAATGGCAGAGAAAATCTCACCATAGTCAATTCCCTCCACATGCGAATACCCCTTCGCAACCAATCTAGCCTTATATTTCTCAACACTGCCATCTACTCCGAATTTCTTTTTGAACACCCATTTGCATCCAACAGGTTTTCATCCTTCAGGCAAAGGCACCAAGTCCCAAGTATTATTCTTTTCCAAAGAAGCCATCTCCTCTTCCATGGCCTCCTTCTAGGAACCTACATCTTTCATACCGATAGCCTCTTTCACAATTCTAGGCTCATCGGTGTTAGAAATCAAAGCAAAAATACAACTAGAATCATGCCATGAATAACCAAACCTATCAGGTTGCTGCCTTATCTACGTGGACCTCCTCAAAGGTTGAGGTTGAGGTTCTTCATCTTCTTCTAAACTTTCAAAGCTACTAGAGCTCTCCTCATTATCAAGTCCAATAGATGTTTTTGCTTCAACTTTATTAGGGGTGGAAGGAAGCTGAACCACATCATATTTCTTCTCTTCTTTCTCTGGTTGCAAGACAACAGAAGAAGGATTGAGCTCTCTAGAGATTGCGTTTCTACTATACAGAACTCTCTCAGCTACTAGATCCCAAAGCTTGTACCCTTTCATGCTGATGCCATAACCGATGAAGATACACTTTATAGCCTTGTTCTCCAACTTAGACCTCTTCTCCTTAGGCACATGTCTACATGCATCACAACCAAATACTCGAATGTGCCTTAATGAAGGCTTTTTACTAGAACATACATCCATAGGTGTCTTATCAACGAGCGTTGATGTAGGAGACATGTTAACTAGGTAACAAGCGGTAGCAACAGCTTCAAACCAAAACTTTTGTTCAAGACCAGCTCCACTTAGCATACTCCTTGCCCTCTCCATCAATGTTCTATTCATCCTCTCTGCAACTCCATTCTACTGAGGAGTATATGAAGTTGTCTTGTGCCTCTCAATCCCCTATTCTTTACAGAACTTGTCGAAATCTACTATATAGAACTTACCACCATTGTCAGTCCTCAAACACTTAATCTTTCTATCCTTTTGACTTTCTACAAGAGATTTGAACTCTTTGAATCTATTAAAGACTTTAGATTTAATTCTAAGGAAATACACCCATGTCCTTCTACTATAATCGTCAATGACTGAAAAAAAGTAAATAAATTTTGAAATCGAAGGAACATTAACAGGACCAAACACGTTAGAATGAATCAAGTCTAACACCTCAAAAGATTTGTGAGAACTGGAATAAAACTGAACACGGTTTTGTTTTCCATAAATGCAATATTCACATAAATCAAACTCAAGATTACAATCATTCATACCCTCAACAAGATTTTTATTCTTTAGGGTCCTCAAAATCTTTTCACCAATGTGGCCAAGCCTTTGGTACCATAACATTGTCTTCTCAGCTGGAAGTTTCATCTCCATAGAATGAGCACCCTTAGGTACCCAAAAAGAATGACCATTAGAAGTAGATGCAATAGTCTTCTTCGCTGTTGGTTCCAATGGTGAGGATGAAGACTCTAAAACTCTCTTCTTCGAAACATAGGCACTATTGTACTGAACTGTGTATGCATCAAGATGAAATAGAGTGCCAATCTGAACACCCTTAGCCAACACCATAGATCCTCTAGTCATCTTGCATCCTCCATTCGAGAAAACAACCTGCACACCCACATCATTCAATTTACTTACAGAAAGAAGGATCCATGTCAAACTAGGGATATGCAAAACACCATTGATTCCATTTACTCATCCATTAGGGAATCGAATCAAGACTCTTCCACGGCCAACAATATCCATGTGACAATAATCACCCAAGTACACCTTTCCACCACCGTATTCTTCATACTTCAAAACTAGCCCCAATGCGAGGTAAAAAGATCCACCAAAGTCAATAAGTCACACATCCTCAGATGCATGCATTGCCAAAGTAGTGACAAATGCTTCTCCTTCATCCTGAGAGGACTTGTCAGAATCTGAATCATAATTCTTTTTCTTTTTCTTTTTCTTCTCCTTGCACTCCTTGCGGAAGTGACCAGGTTTACCGTAGTTCTAACACAGGGCCTTTGTAAGGACTCAAAAATCAATCATGTAAAAGATTTAAACCAACTCAAAAGTAAATGAAGTAGATAATCCACTTAAATACAACATCAAAATAACCAAAATCAAAAAGATGTAAATAATCCACTTAGATACAACATTCAAAGATAAAAGGTGTAATTAATCCGCTTAATCACGACATCTCACATAAAAGATAATCTCATAAATAAGAATCTCAATGTCATTAAATCTTATATAATCATGTGCTTAATCCAGGTAACAAGCACTATAAAGTATTATACATAAATCCATTGGCAAGCATGCCATATTACATCCAATCAAGTACAATAATCATGTACAACAATAATAAAAAAATCAATACACTCTCCAGCTGCACAAACCAAGTGGTCCACCACCTACAAGCTGAGAGACGGGAACATGGCTCAGGTACTTTTTCACCCATCCATGAAGTATTTACACTTCCCTAGATCCCTTCCTGAAATGAAGGAAACCCATGTTGCAAATATGTGCCTATGATGTGTTGTCATTGATGTCAACATATCTCTTTGTCAGAAATAGTGAAGACAGTGTAGTTCAGTAAAGTAGATTGCTCTGCATTCCTAGTGAGATGAAGATCAGAGTCTATAGATTAAAGGGTTTTGAAGAGGATTGTCTGAAGTTGCTCCAATTAAGATTTGAGAGATCCACATGGAGGATTGGTGAAGTTATGGCCATCTGAGTAGAACCAAGTTTTTCTGTTGTTTAGAGGTAACAGATTGACAGGAATTTGGTCTGGATTGCTCCGCATTGGAATATTATGGTCTACGGTTCTAGAGGTATGTTTAAGATGTAGTTGTGTATTCTCAACTCAAGTGGTTCATGGTTTGGAGGTTCGTAAGAAATCTTTCTAGTGTGACAGTCATGATAGTTAGAGTTCTTAAGTTCCTGTATAAAGATGCAAGTGTTTCTGGTGATTTAAGGTGGTGCGGTTGTTCTTGTTGATTTCATTCTGCTTGTGGAGGTCTCTAGATTGTGTGCTTATTGTATTGGTGGTCCACATTGAGGATTGAGCTCATAGTTGAAGATTTCTCCTTGGGTGTTGTTGTTCTTTCCATTCTTGGTCAACCAGATGCTTTGTGCGTGTTGCGGATGATCTAAGAGAAGTTCTATGGAGCGTGGCATGTTGTTCGAGGAAGATTTGAGTCCCATCTATGTTTGGTCGATAGTGTAGTGGTCCGCATGTAGCATTTTGTATTAAGTCAAGTCTTGTGATTGTAATTATTGGTAATGCCTATCTTAAAGAATGTACCAGATAGATGATTGTAAGGCCAACTTTGATGTTCATTCCAAAGTCGATGTCATGTATAAATAAGTGTAATAATGTCATGTAAATATGCCCATGTGTGTGAAGATGTGGAGGTAGCAAAGAAGTGTTTGGGGGCAAAGCAGAGGTGTTGTGAGCTTTAATGGAACTGAACCTTGGCATGGAGAAGATGTTGTTTCTCAGTTCAACCTTTTAGTGTTAACCATGTGAATGTTTTTGTAGACAGTGAGTCTCTGAGAGCAGTGAGCTCTGGGAAGTGTGCCCAAAGGTAGGTGCCTTCCCATTTTTCTATTCTTTTAACAGAGAATAAATCTTGTGGACTAACCTCCACCGTGGTTTTTCCCTTAACTGGGTTTCCATGTAAAAATCTTGGTGTTGTGTGTGTTGATTGTGTTTCTTCTCATGTGTTGTTAATTCATGCTTTCATGGTTATATCATTAATCTATTATTAAGTGGTAAAGAAGATTAAATGGAGCAAAAGATAAAGTTTTGAGACAACTGATTCACCCCCTCTCTCAGTTGTCTACCCTAATTTCAACAATTGGTATTAGAGCAAGGTTCCTCTAAAAGAAGCTTAACCGCTTGAGGAGATCCAAGATGTCAACATATAAGAAGGACACTCTGAGATTTGATGGAACAAATTACTCTCTTTTGAAGAATCACATGGAGTGTTATTTGCAATGCATGGGTGATCCTTATTGGTTGATAACTAAGAATAAGTATACTCCTTCAAAGAATGGTCCTATAACTCCAGATGAAATCAAAGAAGCTGAATACAACATTCGTGCTAAAGAAGCATTGTTAGTGCCCTGACTGATACAGAAATGACAAATGTCTTGGAATTGCAAACTGCTCATGAAATCTGGAAGAAATTGGAAACTTTGTATGAAGGTGATGCATATGTCAAATGTACTAAGTTACAAATCCTGAAGGGTAGATACAAATGTTTGAGGATGAGTGAAGATGAAAACATCACTTCCTACATGCAAAAGGTGAATGAACTTGTGTGTAGTATCATGTGTGCTAGTGGAAAATTGGAAGAATCAAATATTGTTGCCAAGGTGCTTAGATCCTTACCTGCTTCATACAAGCATAGAGTTGTTGCTATTGAGGAGATCAGGACTATGATAGATGTTACAAGGGATCAGTTGGTTGGCAAGCTTTTAGCATTTGAAATGAGTGAGTTTGGTGATTCTCTTCCTAAATCAAAATTTGCATTTAAGGCCAATGTTTTCGAAAAGCAAAGATTTGATCTAGGTGAAAGCTCTTCAAGAAGACTAACCAGATATGAGAAGGCAAGGAAGGAACTTGAAGAAGATGAATCTAAGCTTGAATAACTTGAAGCCCTTATTGCCAAAAGATTACCAAGAGGATCTGGTAAGTATGAAGGAAAGTTGCCTTTCAAATGTTTTGCTTGCAATAAGATTGGTCATTTTGCTTCAAGATGTTTGGAAAGGGTTTCAAAGCCAAACCCTAATAGACCTAGGGTTTAGAAGAAATGCTACTATGTCCAAGAAGCTACTGATGAAGGAGTCATAGATGATGAATCTAATATGGGAAGTACCTCTAGAAATGAATGGGTGTTCATTGCTATCAAAAAGGAAGATCCAGTGCCTACTGAATCTGCTAGCTATGTGAATGTGGAAAGTGCCTTGGCTGCTCAGGTTGAAGAAAAGGATGAATGGGTCATTGATAGTGGATGTTCTCATCATATGGCTGGTGATAAAAGTAAGTTTGCAAGTTTGGAAAGATATGAAGGTAGAATTGTGAAGTTTGGAGACAATTCAGCTGGTAGAATCTGTGGCAGAGGATCCATCTCTTTTGATGGTAAGAATAACACTAATGATGTTTTGTATGTAGAATGGTTAAAGCATAATTTTCTCAGTGTTGGACAGTTGGTTGACGAAGGGTATGATCTTCGATTCAAGGATGGAAAATGTAGAATTTTGGGAAGCTCCAGAATTGAGATTGTATCTAGTACACAGACTAGAGGTAATATCTTTCATTTAAGTGGTACTGGTAAAAGTTGTTTGATTGCTCAGATTAATCAAAATTGGTTATGGCATAGGAGAATGTGTCATGTAAACTTTGATAACATTGTCAAGATAAGTACTACTCAGGTTGTGAGAGATCTTCCAAAGCTTGTGAAACCTGCTAATAGCATGTGTAAGGAATGTTAGTTGGGCAAATAGAACATAGCTACATTCAAAAGTAAACAACAATTTTCAAGTGGATTGTTGGAACTTGTGCACACTGATTTGTGTGGTCCTGCCAGAGTTAGGAGTTTGCAAGGAGACATATGCTTCTTTTTCTGATTGATGATTACTCCCGAATGATGTGGGTCACTTTCTTGAGAGAGAAATCAGAGGCACTTGACAGATTCAAGGTGTTCAAGGCTATGGTGGAGAATGAGATTGGTGTGAAGATAAAGTGTCTAAGATCTGATAGAGGTGGAGAGTTTACCTCCAGTGAGTTTAATGCATTTTGTGAAAAGCATGGAATAAGAAGACAGTTATCTTCTCCTAGGACTCCTCAGCAGAATGGAGTTGTGGAAAGGAAGAACCGGACTATTCAAAAGGTTTCTAGAACCATGATGATGGAGGCAAATGTTCCACATGTCTATTGGAGAGAGGTTGTGAATACTGTTGTCTACACTATTAACCAAGAGCAGAGCAAAGGTAATACTAGTAAAACACCTTATGAACTGTGGTTTGGTAATGCTCCTACTGTGAAATACTTCAGAGTTTTTAGTATTAAATGCTATATCAAGAGAGATGAAGATCTAGGAAAGTTTGATGCAAGATGTGATGAAGGAATATTTCTGGGTTATTCTAACCAAAGCAAGGCATACCGGTGCTTTAACAAGAGATTGAAAAGGATTGTTGAAAGTGCTAATGTCAAGGTTGATGAAAGTAAGGAGAGACCTTCCAAGTCTTGTGGATATAAATCAGATGATCAAAATGAAAGTCCAAATAAAGGAAAGCAAGTTCAAACTCAAACTCAGATTCAGATTGCTCCGAAGAATCCAGTGACTCAAGAAGCTAGTGCAAATGTTGAGGATCAAGTTCAAGAAATTCCCAAAACTCCTAGGTATGTAAGGTTGAATCATTCTAAAGATCATATCATAGGAGATAAAAATAAAGGTGTTCAAACTAGAAGAAGAATTGCTGAAGAATAAGTGGAGTATTGTTTGATTTCAAATATTGAACCAAAATCAGTGAATGAAGCTTGTAATGATGAAAGTTGGGTAAAAGCAATGGAAGAAGAATTAATGCAAATTGAAAAGAATCATACTTGGGATCTTGTTTCTAGACCTAAAAATAAAAATCTAATTGGAACTAAATGGATCTTCCAGAATAAATTGAATGAAGATGGTGAAGTTGTGACAAACAAAGCAAGATTTGTGTGCAAAGGATATTCTCAGGTAGAGGGAATTAATTTTGAAGAAACTTTTGCTCCTATGGCAAGAACTGAAGCAGTCAGATTATTTCTTGCCTTTGCTACTTACAAAGATTTCAAAGTTTACCAGATGGATGTCAAGTCAACATTCTTGAATGGAGAGTTGGAAGAAGGCTACATTGAGTAGCCGCAAGGATTCTAGTTGTTTGATCAAGGAGATATGGTCTATAGATTGAGGAAAGCATTGTATGGACTTAAACAAGCCCCAAGAGCCTGGTATGCAAGATTAGATAAGTATCTATTAAATTTAGGTTTTAGCAAATGCATAGCTGACAGTAATCTTTATTTCAAAATTGATCATGAACACATCTTGATTGTTGAGGTATTTTTTGATGATATTATCTTTGGTGGAAATGAGAGCATGTGTAAATATTTTGCTAATCTGATGCAAAGTGAATTTGAGATGTCCATGTTTGGTGAAACGAATTTCTTCTTAGGTCTACAAATCACTCAGTCAGATAAGGGCATCTTCATATCTCAGTCTAAGTATGTGAAAGAGTAGTTGAAAATTTTTGGAATGGAGGATTAAAAACCAGTGAGTACTCCTATGATAACCAGATGCAAGTTGAGTAAAGATGATGATTCCCCTAAGGAAGATCATAAAAGATATAGATAAATGATTGGAGGACTGCTTTATCTGACTCAAACCAGACCTGATATTATGAATGCAGTTGGTGTTGTTGCTAGATTTCAAGCTGATCCTAGAGAATCTCATGTTGTATTAGTCAAAAGAATTTTTAGATATCTAAAGGGGACATCTGATTATGGCTTATGGTATCCTAAGGATGATGATTTCACTCTTCATGCATATACAGATGCTGATTGGACATGTTGGTGCCTGAATTAACTGTCAGTTCTTGAGCAATTTTTATGCAGGCACCATCCCAAAAAATCCAAAAAAATTTCCAGTTTTGGCACCCCTTCAGTGTTTTGTAACATCCACATCATCTTTCTTGAAGGGGGGGTCTTCATGTTTTGTCCATCGGCATGAGTTTGGAGTGTGTCTTGGCGATCATGATTGGTACCAATGGCGTATTATCTTCTATCGCTGAGACTTTACCTATCGGCGAAGGTGTTTTGTGGCTTGCCGACGGACTGGGTCTCACCGACGAGGGTTTTGGAGTGCTATCGCCAAGACTTTGGCTATCGGAGTGAGCGGGCTAGTATTGGGCCGATGGCGTATGTTTGGCCGATAAGATGTCATCGGCGTGTGTCTCACCGAAGACCCGGATGTGGTATGTTATCAGCGTGACTTGGTGCATCAGACGAAGTGTGGAGAGTTGGGCCGACAGGGGTACTCTGGCCGATGGAGCTGTATCGGCGTAACATTTGATGTCGGCGGAGGAGTTTTCATTTTCTTCGATGGTCAGTGTCTAGCCGATGGGAGGTGCGAAGTGGTCATCGGTGTGAATGGTATCATCGGCAGAGGATGTTTCTTCTTGGCCGACGGTTGAGGGTCTCGCCGACAGAGGATGTGTGTATCGGGGTGAGCAGTGTGGTCGGCCAGGGAGTTTCTCGTTGCTCCGATGGGTTATGTCTTGCCGAGGGAACGACTTGGCGATGTTTTGGATGGCCATCGGCGTAACCTTTGACATCGGCATAGGTATTTTGTTGCTCACCGATGGTTTTGGTCTCACCGACAGACAAGGAATGTGAAATAGGCGTCGGCATAACCTTTGAGGTCGGCAGGAGATTTGTGGAGCTGGCCGATGGTTCTCCTCTGGCTGATGGGGATGTTGGTGACTTGTGGAGATGTTGTGATCGGCGAGACCGCTGTGGTCGGCAGGAGATCTATCGGGTAGGCCGATAGTGTATGTCATGGCGATGGGTTGTGGGCAAAGGGTCGTGTGTCGAGCGCGACAAAACACTCGACACCTATTATACATGCGGCCCTGTTTTTAAAGTAGTGAAAGGCTCTCCACACCATGCATGTGGGATTTTTCCCCTTGCATTATTTTGAACCTGTGAAGGAGGCATTTTGGTGGGAAGCCTCATGTTGACTACAGCGATAGTCTCCAAGTGAAGTGCGGGTGGTTGAGCCATCAATGACTGTTGTGCAGCGGTATGGGCGATGATACAAATGGTGAAGCTGCCTGATCATGAATGAAGACTTCCAGATAGTGGTGCGTGGCTCGAGGTTCCTCTGTCTGTTGCTGTAGTAAATTTTGAGCGCCATTCCTTTGAAGAATCTGTATCTGGCAGATTTTGTAAAAGCCTTGTAATTAATTGTTGTGGTACACTTTCTAGCTATTATAAGCAGACTATGTTACCATTTTTTAGGTTGTTGAAAGTTGAACATTTTGGCTCTGTAACACAATACAGTTCATTTGGGTTGCTCTGTACAGTTTAACCTGTGAGTTTATGTATCTCTTCTTGTATGTCTTGGCATGAATCCACTAATTTCATGGTTAGTCTTATATGAATAATGCTATGTTTGCATGTGTTATGCTAATTCTGTCTCCAGTATTGCATGTATCTTTCTTACTGCAATAGGGATACCATAAGTATAGATAGTTTAACACTCTGTATTGGGAGATATCTGTAAGGCAGGTATCACGTATGTCCCCCTGAAATCCAATTTTAGCTGTTCATGCTGATCATTCACAAGTGTATGTCTACTGACTCCAGGCCCTGGATAGGCACCAATCTGGCTCTGTGTTGAGGTTATATACCATGTCCAACTTTGCATCCAAAAATCAAATCAAACTATTTCATCCTTCCATCTGTTAGTTGTAGGATTAGGAGTAGGAAACCCTTGCATGCTCTCATCCCTAACCAGACATTATGTCCAAGAATGTTGCCAACCTTGTGATTTGTTATACAAATCTTGGTCCTTACATGAGAGTATTCTGCCTGTTGATGTCAAGTTAAATCCTTCTGTCATTGAGCTAGTCAAGGTTATACTTTTATCAAGTACGGAAACCCCCCTTGGTGCAGCAGAACCAGAAGTGAAGGGGAGGAGCTCACGCAACCTCCTGTATTCAGTTGGCTGAATCTGCCTGTGCATTAGAACTGGCAAACCCTAATGCTGATTCAGAAGAAAAAGCAACAAAAATGGCGACTCCGCTGGGGAGTCTTTCATGTGAATGATGATGCTCTGCTGGTGGTATGAACTCAGAAAAATATGTGTTAAGCTTTCAGCTGCTGTAAATTTTGTCCTCTTTGGAGAGGTGGCGACTCTGCAAAAGATTCAAGTGCACATGAAAAGTTGATGTGTGTGTTGTGACAAAAAATGTGTTGTTCAGACTTCAGCATCTGTATAAGAAAGGTACCTTGTTCCTTCCCCTTTATATTTGCTATTTTGCTGCATAGGTTAGATGCCAGGGGAGGTTACAGGTCTTAGGAATGCAAGGGATGTCTGAAAATAGAAATTTCATGAATCCAAGTATGAATTATCCCATACTTAGCGGTGAAATGTTGGATAAAAGAATAGAAGAGATAAGAAATAGGTTGATATTCTTAGAGGCTGAGCAGGCCCAGTTAAAAAGCAGTAACCCTGTTGTGTCTGCCAGTCAGAAGGCTAAACCTCTTCTCAGCCCTTTTGATCCTTTGTATGACCAACTGGATTTGCCATGGGTGGATTATAAAGTAGAAACTATGCCTGCTAGGATATACTGTCAGATGCCTAGATTTAGTGGTCACAGTGTATGTGATGGGAATGCACATATCCAAAATTTTCATGAGTTCATGGGAAAACATTCATTCAGAGATGAGGATATGTGGATGAGGTTTTTTGTTAGGTCCTTTGATGCAAAAGCAAAAGACTGGTATTTGAGCTTTTCAAAAAGATCCTTTGCCTATTGGGATGAGCTTGCTGACTGTTTCAAAGAGGAATTTGCAAAAGAACCGGCTGATCTTGTTGCAAAATTGATGAAAATTAGAAAACAAGATGAAGAGCCATGTGTTGATTTCAGTCATAGATTTGCAGTAGCCCTTTCACAGATCCCAGAAGTCTTCAGACCTGATATTTCAGCCTGTGTTGGCATATTCTTTGAAGCTTTTGAGGAGGGCTCTAGTGCATTACTGAGGGATTTCAAGGTGACAAGTATGCAGATAGCATACAAGTTCATAGAAAAAAAAGAAAAAATCAGAAATGTGCACCTGTTGATATCCCTGTCCCCAGGCCTTGGTGTGAGAAATGGTTGTGAAGCTGCAAATGACCAAATGATTATGGCATCATGTGCAGATAAAAATGAAAATGAAAGCATAGAGGTTGAGACTATTGTATTTGAACATAATGCTAACAATACTGCTCAACTAGATTGTTCACCAGTTGAGGATACCAGTGAAAGGACTAGTGAGGATTCCCATTGCAATGATGAGGCATATGACCATGAAAACAATAACGAGGTTGTGGACAGTAATGAGCAACTTTTGGAATGGACCTGTGGAGACAATTGTGAGTATTGTACTCAAGACAGAGAAGGTATAAGCAAACAGAAAAATAGTCCCATGTGTGACCCATTGCCTACCTTTCAAACACATGGAGATCATGAAGAGCAGTCAGGGATTGAAACAAGTGCTAGTTCAGAGCATGATTGTTTTTCATTTGATGGCTATTTTGCTTATGACACACAAGCTGATACTCCTCCACAAAGGGAATCCATTGGTGATGAAAATGCGTGCTCTGCTGCCCATGAACAAATGGCATACTATGATCAAGCTAATGTACCTGGATCACCCATCTTTGACACATATGGTGATGAGGATCTATTTGAGTATGGTGAGGATCTAGACACTGTTTTTGACTTGGATTCTATTTCTCATCCTGATGAAAGAGGAAACAACATACATCAGGTAAGTGACTGTGAAAATGTGCCTGATTTGAAAGAGATGCTAGAGCCTGATCTTTTCCAGTTTGGTACTGCTATTGGTTGTGTACATGATGTGCACAATTGTGAATTTGAAAGCTTTTCTTTTGAGAGGCCAGCATATGAAATAAGCTCTGATCTTCCTAGCTACATGGTGGACTTTGAGTGTTTTCAATTTTCAGTCCAGCTAGGAGATCATTTTGCAATGCATAATGCTGATACAAATGATAACATGTGTTATATTCCATTTGAGTATGCATTGCCTGATACATTCTGCATCCACTTGTCGCTGGATGCTAAAGGTTATCTGCACAGGGATGACATTGACAAGATAAATCAGAAGGTTGAGTTTGCAGATGACAAGGTTTGTTTGTGGATGGATCTCTGCAGTATCTCCAAGCTTGACCTAGTGCATGCAGATGAAAACAAGATATTTGACAAAGGGAGATACAGGTTTTTCTTTTCTTGGTGGCCTTAGGCCATCAAGAGTGTTTGGTGATGCAGATCATTGTAACTTCATGACTTTGTGCCCAATGGATAGGGGACTGGTCTACATCCCAGAGTTCTGTGGTTCTTGCCATGCCTACAAGAGGCATGCATCCTCAGACAGAGCCACTGTTGGTGCCTGAATTGACTGTCAGTTCTTGAGCAATTTTTATGCAGGCACCATCCCAAAAAATCCAAAAAAATTTCCAGTTTTGGCACCCCTTCAGTGTTTTGTAACATCCACATCATCTTTCTTGAAGGGGGGTCTTCATGTTTTGTCCATCGGCATGAGTTTGGAGCGTGTCTTGGCGATCATGATTGGTACCAATGGTGTATTATCTTCTATCTCTGAGACTTTACCTATCGGCGAAGGTGTTTTGTGGCTTGCCAATGGACTGGGTCTCACCGACGAGGGTTTTGGAGTGCTATCGCCAAGACTTTGGCTATCGGAGTGAGCGGGCTAGTATTGGGCCGACGGCGTATGTTTGGCCGATAAGATGTCATCGGCGTGTGTCTCACCGAAGACCTGGATGTGGTATGTTATCGGCGTGACTTGGTGCATCAGACGAAGTGTGGAGAGTTGGGCCGACAGGGGTACTCTGGCCGATGGAGCTATATCAGCGTAACATTTGATGTCGGCAGAGGAGTTTTCATTTGCTCCGATGGTCAGTGTCTGGCTGATGGGAGGTGCGAAGTGGTCATCGGTGTGAATGGTATCATCGGCAGAGGATGTTTCTGCTTGGCCGACGGTTGAGGGTCTCGCCAACAGAGGATGTGTGTATCGGGGTGAGCAGTGTGGTCGGCCAGGGAGTTTCTCGTTGCTCCGATGGGTAATGTCTCGCTGAGGGAATGACTTGGCGATGTTTTGGATGGCCATCGGCGTAACCTTTGACATCAGCGTAGGTATTTTGTTGCTCGCCAATGGTTTTGGTCTCACCGACAGACAAGGAATGTGAAATAGGTGTCGGCATAACCTTTGAGGTCGGCAGGAGATTTGTGGAGCTGGCCGATGGTTCTCCTCTGGCCGATGGGGATGTTGGTGACTTGTGGAGATGTTGCGATCGGTGAGACCACTGTGGTCGGCAGGAGATCTGTCGGGTAGGCCGATAGTGTATGTCATGGCGATGGGCTGTGGGCAAAGGGTCGTGTGTCGAGCGCGACAAAACGTTCGACACCTATTATACATGCGGCCCTATTTTTAAAGTAGTGAAAGGCTCTCCACACCATGCATGTGGGATTTTTCCCCTTGCATTATTTTGAACCTACGAAGGAGGCGTTTTGGCAGGAAGCCTCATGTTGACTACAGCGATAGTCTCCAAGTGAAGTGCGGGTGGTTGAGCCATCAATGACTGTCGTGCAGCGGTATGGGCGATGATACAAACGGTGAAGCTACCTGATCATGAATGAAGACTTCCAGATAGTGGCGCGTGGCTCGAGGTTCCTCTGTCTGTTGTTGTAGTAAATTTTGAGCGCCATTCCTTTGAAGAATCTGTATCTGGCAGATTTTGTAAAAGCCTTGTAATTAATTGCTGTGGTACACTTTCTGGCTGTTATAAGCAAACTGTGTTACCATTTTTCAGGTTGTTGAAAGTTGAACATTTTGGCTCTGTAACACAATACAGTTCATTTGGGTTGCTCTGTATAGTTTAACCTGTGAGTTTATGTATCTCTTGTTGTATGTCTTGGCATAAATCCACTGATTTCATGGTTAGTCTTATATGAATAATGCTATGTTTGCATGTCTTATGCTAATTCTGTCTCCAGTATTGCATGTATCTTTCTTACTGCAATAGGGATGCCATAAGTATAGATAGTTTAACACTCTGTATTAGGAGATATCTGTAAGGCAGGTATCACGTATGTCCCCCTGAAATCCAGTTTTAGCTGTTCATGCTGATCATTCACAGGTGTATGTCTACTGACTCCAGGCCCTGGATAGGCACCAATCTGGCTCTGTGTTGAGGTTATATACCATGTCCAACTGTGCATCCAAAAATCAAATCAAACTATTTCATCCTTCCATCTGTTAGTTGTAGGATTAGGAGTAGGAAACCCTTGCATGCTCTCATCCCTAACCAGACATTATGTCCAAGAATGTTGCCAACCTTGTGATTTGTTATACAAATCTTGGTCCTTACATGAGAGTATTCTGCCTGTTGATGTCAAGTTAAATCCTTCTGTCATTGAGCTAGTCAAGGTTATACTTTTATCAAGTAGGGAAACCCCCCTTGGTGCAGCAGAACCAGAAGTGAAGGGGAGGAGCTCACGCAACCTCCTGTATTCAGTTGGCTGAATCTGCCTGTGCATTAGAACTGGCAAACCCTAATGCTGATTCAGAAGAAAAACCAATAGGACAAGAGATGTGGATGACAAGAAGAGTACTAGTGGTGGTGTATTTTTCTTAGAAAAGTGATTGGTTTCTTGGTTGAGGAAAAGTAGGAGGCAATATCTCTGTCTACTGTAGAGGCAGAGTATATAGTAGCAGCAAGTAATTGTACTCAAGTTTTGTGGATGAAGCAAATGTTGAAGGATATCAGAATTGTGTTTGAAGAGCCTGTTACAATCTTCTGTGATAATTCAAGTGCAATAAACATCTCAAAGAATCTAGTGTTGCATTCAAAGAAAAAGCACATATCCATCAAGTTTCACTTTTTGAGAGAGAAGGTAAATGAGAATGAAGTCAGATTGGAGTTTGTTTCTTCAAAGGATTAGATTGTGGATATCTTCACTAAGCCTCTACCTAAGGACACTTTTGAGTATCTCAGAGTGAAGCTAGGGGTTATTAACCCTCCTGTTCAGAACTAAGGTGCACTAGTGTGCATCAGTCTGGTGGAACTCATAGTCATATCTTGTGATCTGGATTGGTGTTAAGGGGATGCTACTCAGGGGGAGTAGTTAGTATATTCTAGAGTTTAGTTTGGTTTTATCTAAGAAACAAAAAGGGGGAGAGATGATTGAAAATATGTGCCCTTTTTTCATTGATGTCAAAGGGGGAGAGAAGTCATGTGAAAACTCAGAAGTAAGTAGTTGCTGGTGAAAGGGGAAGCAGTGAAGAAAGTGGTTGCAAGTGTGATAAGAGAAAGGGGGAAAAGTCCTTGTCTTGATGGTTGAATCAGTTGTTCACATCATATGTTACCATTAATGAAAAAGGGGGAGATTGTTGCAAATATGTGCCTATGATGTGTTGTCATTGATGTCAACATATCTCTTTATCAGAAACAGTGAAGATAGTACAATTGAGTAAAGTAGATTGCTCCGCATTCTCAGTGAGATAAAGATTAGAGTCTATGGATTAAATGGTTTTGAAGAGGATTGTTTGAAGTTGCTCCAGTTAAGATTTGAGAGATCCGCATGGAGGATTGGTGAAGTTATGGCCATCTAAGTAGAACTAGGTTTTGTAGTTGTTTAGAGGTAACAAAGTGACAGGAATTTGGTCTGGATTGCTCTGCATTGGAATATTATGGTCTGCGGTTCTAGAGGTATTTTTGGGATGTTGGTGTGTATTCTCAACTCAAGTGATTCATGGTTTGGAGATCTGCATGCAATCTTTTGAGTGTGACAGTCATGACAGTTAGTGTTCTCAAGTTCCCATATGAAGATGCAAGTGATTCTGGTGATTTGAGGTGGTATGGTTGTTCTTGTTGATTTCATTGTGCTTGTGGAGATCGCTGGATCATGTGCCTATTGTGTTGGTAGTCCGCATTGAGGATTGAGCTCGTAGTTGAAGATTTCTCCTTGGGTGTTGTTGTTCTTTCCAGTCTTGGCCGACCGGATGCTTCGTGCATGTTGTGGATGATCTAAGAGAAGTTCTATGGAGTGTGGCATGTTGTTTGAGGAAGATTTGAGTCCCAGCTATGTTTGGCTGATAGTGTAGTGGTCCACATGTAGCATTTTGTATTAAGTCAAGTCTTGTGATTGTAATTACTGGTAATGCCTATCTTGAAGAATGTACCAGATAGATGATTGTAAGGCTGACTTTAATGTTCATTCCAAAGTTGATGTCATGTATAAATAAGTGTAATAAAGTCATGTAAATGTGCCCATGTGTGTGAAGATGCGGAGGTAGCAAAGAAGAGTTTGGGGGTAGAGCAAAGGTGTTGTGAGCTTCAATGGAACTGAACCTTGGCATGGAGAAGATGTTATTTCTTAGTTCAACCTTTCAGTGTTAACCATGTGAATATTTTTGTAGAAAGTGAGTCTCTTGGAGAAGTGAGCTCTGGGCAGTGTGCCCAAAGGTAGGTGCCTTCCCATTTTTCTATTCTTTTAACAGAGAATAAATCTTGTGGGTTAACCCCTACTGTGGTTTTTCCCTTAACTAGGCTTCCACGTAAAAATCATAGTGTTGTTCATGTTGATTATGTTTATGCTCATGTGTTGTTGATTCATGCTTTCATGGTTATATCATTAATCTGTTAATAAGTGGTAAAGAAGATTAAATGCAGCAAAAGATAAAGCTTTGAGACAACTGATTCACCCCCCTCTTAGTTGTCTGCCCTAATTTCAACAACCCATCCCTACACGAAATGTCTAGCTACCTGGTAACAACTGCAGGAAGGAACACCCAATACGACCCTAATGTCTGAATGTGCAATTCTAAGTAATGAAAATCAAATTGTCTCATAATAGGATGTGGCAAAGATATCAATAAATAAGTTTGCTAGACAATAAACATCTATTTCAATGTCATTCTGATTAGATCTAACCATTCAAGTAACCTGGTCAATTCCTAAAAAGATGAAAAGCCATCTCTGATATATCCACATTCGATATCGTAATCCCAAAAGTAACCCAATACATTCCTATATAAAAACTACTTCTTTCCCCAAGAAGCAAGAAAATAAATAATAAAAAGAATCAAAGTTCATCAATAATCATTAAAATTCTGGTTTCCCAAATAATATTCAAGGAATTACACTTCTCCAATCAAATTATTCATCTTTATTCATATAATTGCAATCATTATGTCATCAATTTAATATAGTTTCTAATCTTGAAATTCAGACACAACGTCTTCAATAACAGTCATTCTAAGACATTAATCTAGCTTACTGTTTATTTCTGCTACAGGAGCTAATTTTTTAAGACATGCAGTTTAAGTGTAATATTCTACCACCTTCCTATCATTTATGTGATAGGAACTACTCAATTTAATCATTAAAAATGTATATAAAATTCAACAACCTCCTATCATTTCAATGACAGGAGTTGTGACAGAAAGGAAAATAAGAAAATATACAGGGTCTTAGATCTGATTTCTATCATTTAAGATAATGGAATAAATTCAATGTTTTGGAACAACAATAGCTATGGAATATGTTTGTAAGGATACAATAGTTTATCCTTTTATAAGGTTCTGATCACATTTGTTTGTTCAATAAGTAGGTCGATTTACATGGACTATTTTCTATTCTACAAAATAAAGGATTCACATTCAACCCAAGGTCTGCTATGATTTGTCTAGGGTGGCTATCTGAAAGTCTTATCATTGATTTTATCAAAATGCAATTAAAAGGTTATCATCTCTATTTTTGATAGTTTTAGACAAGTAAGATAAGAATGACTGGGTCAATTAGCTAGATCAGCTAGAAGTTGATCCAGTCATTAAGAATGGGCATGGTTGTCCAAGGTAAGTGGCCATGAAGAAAATATAGAATGACTCATCCAAAGAAGAAATCAATCCAAGTATGTTTTGACATGATTATCTCACAAAGATCTAGAGGTTTCAATATCAGTTTTTATTAGTTTTAATGGTATAGCCACAAAACAAAAATGGCTAGCATATAAGGTGATAGCCAGCCAAAAACATGGGACGATCTAACAAATATAGTCACCCAACAAAACAATAAATAAACCATTTAAAAAGCTGCCATAAACACGTCATTTAAACGCAACCATAAGAATAAAAACTTGGAATGAAGGCATCGGATGATGAAGAATTTGCAGTTTGAAGTCACTGCCTCCCTTTCCTCTTTCCTATCACAGCCTGCAATTCTCCTTAGCTTCTCTCACTCAAGAGAAACAAGTTTTCTCTATTGCAAAATGTGGGTAATCTCCCTTTCCTGAACACCTCCTTTATTCAATGTTAGATCTCTTATTTTTGGCAATCATCCTTTAGGTTTCTAGAACAGAAGTTTGAATTCTCGTTTGCATGAAAATTCAGCCAATAGAATTTAGAGAAAAAAGCTATTTTAAAAACTAAAATAATATCTTCTTTGCAACTTACTGTCGCATGAATGACAGTAATAAATTTAATTCTTCATTCCTTTTCTAAATATAATAATACTATTTTAATATAGTTTAACTATTGTTATTATAACAAATCCAATTTAAATAACCAAGAAGAGAAATGGAATACAATATTGCATATTTATACATATAATTTAATATATTTATTTATTTTTAAGTAACATATTGTCTTCCAAACATCTATAAACAATATTTTATTATTTATTTAAATACATACTATTCATCACTTGAATATATTTTGAAAAGACATTAAATTTGAGTAATCACATTATGCATTCAGAAATAATTAATAACCACACATTAATGCATGAAAATCCATTCAATAATGCATATGCAACTATGTGATGTGTGTGATTGCATCAGGGTAATCCATCCATCAGTTCTTGCCAAGTGGCTAGAACATTTCTACCTCTACCATGCTCTCATCTTCGACGAGTACTTGTATCCATTTGCACTCAACTTGATGTCAATAGGTTAGTGTCTCCAAAACATAGCCAAAGTAAATCATTGCATTCACATCAAATTTACTTAACATATAAATCAATCTCCCAATATATCTTATAATAATTACTTTCACACATTTGAAATTACTCAAAGTAAATCAATGATGGTAAATGTTCATTAATCTAGAATAATCATATTGTTCATAAAAATGAGACGTGACATCCTTCCCCAGTTGGAAGAGACATCATCCCAATGTCTTATTAAACATCAAAATAATAAAGTATCTATCAACCACCAATAAAGTATCAAGGTGACATAAAACAATAATCATCAACTCAAGTATCAAAAGATCATACAACTCAAAGTATCAAAGCAATAACTAAACTCAAAGTATCATAATCCATGCATGAATAAGAAATCTATGCTATATCCTCAAATGAGGAAAAGATCTATCAATCTCCTCAACATCCTCCCATGTGGTACTGTCCTCAGAATATTGATCCCATTGGACCTTATATTACACCACATCTCTGCTATGCAACTTAATGTTATGCTTCCCTAGAATGCGAGTGGGATCCACCAGCACCACTCCTAGATCCTAAACCTATAAATCATGCCAATCAAGAATATGTGATGCATCAGGATTATAAAGCTTAAGTAAAGACACGTGAAAAACATTATGGATTCTGGCAAGTGCAGGTGGGAGAGCAAGTCTGTAAGCTACAGGATTAATCACTTCAAGAACTTCAAACGGTCCTACAAAACAAGGAGCAAGTTTGGATGCTTCACCAAACGACACTAAACTCTTATGAGGTCTAACTCTCAAAAAGACTTTGTCACCCACTAAAAACTATCTAGGAGTTCTGTTCTTATCTGCATAACTCTTTTGACGATCTGAATCTTGTGTCAACTTCTCCTTGATCAACTTCATCTGATCATCCATTTCTCTTATCATTTCAAGACCAATTACAATTTTGTCCTCCACTCTATCCCAACTGATAGGTGTTTGACACCTACGCCCATTAAGAGCTTCAAATGGTGCCATTCCCAAAGATGCATGGTAAAAATTGCTATATGCAAACTCTACCAATGTAAGATACTCCTCCCACTTATACTGTTGATCCATACAATACATTCAAGGAAGGTCTTCTACCACCTGATTTACTCTTTCTATTTGATCATCTATTTGAGGAACATAATCTGAACTAAAATTTAACTTTGTACCCAAAGCTACATTAAGAGTTATCCAAAATCTAGACATCATGCGAGTGTCTCGATCTGAAATGATCATCTCAAGCACTTCATGCAATCAGAAAATCTCCTAGACAAACTTCTTAGATAACACCATAGAACCATCTGAGAGATTCCCAGAATAAAATGTGCTAGCTTTGTCATCTTGTCCACAACCACTAAAATGACATCATGCCTATTCTTAGACATATGTAACCCTTGAAAAAAATCCATGCTTATTACTTTCCACTTGTGCTTAGGGATACTGATAGAAAAATAATGACCAGGAAACAACTAATCAAGATTGTGAGAGATAAATAAATAAATAATAAAAAGATATTACCATAAAGTAGAAGCAAATCTCCAAGCTCACATCAAAAGAATAACACTGGAGACAAGAAATTTTGAAGGGGGGAAAAGCAAAGAAAAAACCCCCAGAAGCAAATCTGCAAGCTCACATCAAAAGAATAACACTGGAGACAAGAAATTTTGAAGGGGGGAAAAGCAAAGAAAAAACCCCCATAAATTATGAAAGATGGCATGAAGCCATGAAATAAAATATTATAGAAAAAGAGGGAGGAGCTCCTCAAGAAAATGAATGAGAAGAGAAAATAAGAGAGGAATTAATAAGTAAGGAGAGAGCACCTCTATAAATAGAGGTGAGAGGGGGAGTTGCATTCAACTCCCATATGCCACCTTTCATGTGAATAAGTGCAATGTGTCAACCTCTAAAGGAGGTGGTGAAATAAATCAAATATTCCTCCAAGAGGAATAATGATGTGAGTTATCCTCACACATGTGTGAGGATACTCACCTAAAATAAAAATACTTTGTATTTAATAATACAAGTATTTAATACAAAGAAATAATTTAATGATCTTTACTAAACTAAGTATTTAAGTATCCTTAACCAAGTAAAGATTATCATTTTTAACATCCCCCCTTAAGCTTTACTTGGGGAAGATTACAAAGATTCCATCAATGGGATGACTACAACATTTACAAGAATGGCATAAAATCCTTTACAATGAATAAGAATATATAATTTGAGAAAGAAGCTTGATGTAGAGCCAAGTCTTCAAGTCTTCAAAGAATTGAGTGAACCAAAGTGCTTGTATAGATGCCTTTGAACAATCTGAACATTTAGCTCCTTTAGAGCCAAAAGAAGTGGATTGAAGGTTATTGTGTTGCCAAGATAGTGAACCTATTTCAGCAAAGAAACCATAACCATAAATGGATTTCCCATTATTGGGATCATCTCCTAAACTCGAACTAGTATATTCATAGAAAGAGATACAAATTGCATAGGATAATAAAAGTGTGGATCAAAGGATCAAATGAAACCAAATTTAAGTCATAAATCCAATAAGGCAAAAGTTAGCATAGCTAATTCCAAAAAAATAACCTTAAGTCTTGAGTAAGAGTGCTAGTAAAAAATTGTAGCACAAATCATGGTTTATAGCCCAAATTATAAAATGCCAATATATAGGCATAGAAATAAAAGTTCTAGGTTGTTTCTCACTACATCATTTGTTGAATTGTAAAGGGAACTTATATCAAGTTTAATAATAATAGACTTTGAAAATTAGTCCTAAGATCATAGTTCCATCATTTGAAGATTCAATATTACGGACTTTGAAAAATAGTCCTATAGATGGTTATAAAACCCATAGTGTCTTCATCAGAATTTTTATTTCAAAGGACTTTGAAAATAGTCCTATAAAATGGTATAACAACCATATTGTCTTCATCAAATTTTAAGAAATTGATCCCCAATGATAAGTTCATCATAAAAATGTAAGTGCATACCATCAAGGTGGATGGAAACATTTTCCATGGGGCCCAAAAAACACTCCAATGAGACTTAGAGGGCTCCCTATGCAACATTACTGCAAATGCATCTTGCACATAAAATATTTAAAGGCTTTAGTGCTCTAATGAGCTTTTAATTTATCAAAAATTATAACAAATAAATGAGGCACAATAAAATATTAGATTCCCTTTATCAAAACAACATAATTGTAGTTGAGAATGAAACTCTAGACTTGTTTTAAATATTATTTGAGATCAAGACTTAGGTAGAGAAAAGCATATTGGGTTGATCAAGTCCAATAATAAAGTACATGTGTAAAAAAACATAGGGAATTTTTTTAAATTGCCTAACAAAAGGCAAAAAAAAAATTTAAAAACCAAAAAAAAAATTCTCTTTTAAAAAAAAAAATGTCTCCATTGAAGAAAAAAAGTTAATAATGCCTGTAAAAAGGCAAATTTATTTTGATTTTTCTATTAAAAAAATGTCTAATGAAAAAAAAAGCAATTTTTTTAAATAATGCCTGAATAAATAAAAGTCAAATATTTAAATTATGCTTAGGCAAAAAATTTAAAATATGATTAATTAAAAATATAAATGTAACTTTATTGCATAAAAAATTGAGGATTTGATTTAAGTGAGATAAAATAATATTAAAGTATATCTCTAAATTAGCCAAAGAAAAAAATCACTCCTTCCTATTTAGTAGGGAGTTGATTTGAAATAAGGAATCTATTTTCTAAAATTTGGGGATATGATTGCTAAAAATAAGAAATATTATTTTAAAATATATAACAAACCAATAAACTTAAATTCATATCACATAAAATATTGAATAGTGGCTATTTTTTAGGGATATGATTTGTGAAAGTAAATAGTAAAATATTATTTTTAATCTCACCTAAAAACATAAAAAGAACTCTTTATCTATTTTCTTTCACAATTCTTCTCATTTCTTTGTTCTTTATTTTATGTTGCAGGTATGTTTTCATTCTAATTTTTTGATTAATTTTTTTGCAGGAAAAAAAATGATTGAAGAGTGCAAGCAAAACCTGCAAGGGAGAGGCCATGAAAGGCCAAATGAAAGCCAAAATCTGAAGGGCTAAAGCTTCGGGAAATTTTTACACATCTTTTTACACAGATTAGATAAACATGCAACATGAAGGGAAAAACCCTTAAATTTTAAAAAAATATCTGATTTTGAAAACTTAGAAATATAGATCAAAAGATTGAAACTGATATATATACCTAAATTTTTGAAACAGAATTGGAGGAATTTTTGCATGCACAGGAAAAGCCCTAAAAAAATGTATAAATAGATCTGAATTTTTTTTTAAAATCCATTCACGGGGTAGAAAGATTAGAGATTTTTTTGCAGAATGATTTTTTTTTGACACAGATCTTAGATTTTTTAAACCAAAAAAAATAGATTTATTTGATACAAAAACTATTGAAAAAGAAAAAAAAAGTTTTTAAAGCTTTGATTTTTTTATAAAGTTTTAGAAATTATTTAAAAAAAATTTTTAAAAAAACTAACCCTAGGGTAATAAGGCTAGACAAAGACCCAAAAAAAATATCTTTTAAACAAATTATTTAATGAGGCTGTTCAACAAACTAGGGCTATGTATATATATATATATTAAAGCTAACTTGCTTATCACCAAGTGCCTCAAGAGAAACCTAAGGCAAAGGCCTTTGTGGAAATCAGAAAAGAGGGTAAGAGGGATCGCAGCATATAGTAGCGCAAACTTTTACTTTTCGGGAGCTTGCAGCGGCAACAAAGAATTTTAGGTCGGAGTGTCTTTTAGGCGAAGGAGGGTTTGGAAGGCTTTACAAGGGCCGCATTGAAACCACGGGCCAAGTTGTTGCTGTGAAGCAACTTGATAGAAATGCACTGCAAGGAAACAAAGAATTTCTTGTTGAAGTTTTAATGCTAAGCCTTCTTCATCATGAGAATTGTGATGCCCCATCATGCAACCCTAGAGTGTTAGACTAACAAGAGAAAATAATACATTTTTTTTTTGTGAAGCTAAAATATGCATTATACATTGAAATAACAATTTTAATACAACTTTAAATGCTATGCACAGCTAACACCTCTAGGGCACAAAATTGCATCAGAAAGAATTATAGCCATACAAGTGTTATGCAACACAATGCAATAGAGAATAATACTTTATACATTTGCTGATATAAATGATTACAAGATTCCATACAAGGTTACAAGGCTGATTACATTGGTTTACAAATTGATACAATTGTGAATGAATACAACTCAGAAAGTGTAAAACAAATCTAGAGCTGGAACACTTCTGTACTTGACTCAAACCAAACATCCAAAAGTACCAATGGATAGCTCTACCACCCAACCTCATGGAACCCTGAGGTCCACCCCTCCGAGCTAGGAGATAACATCGAGGCTCCACTAGGCCAATGGCTACATACAAGCAAAAATAGACTTGACATAGACAACTTAGATCACAACTCAACAAGACAAATCAATCATCAATACAAGTCAATAAAGTACTCCAGAGACTACAACAAGAGGTAAAAGTAAGTAGCTACGCTACAGTTGGGAGAGTGTCATTGCTTGGTCCTAGCATGGGTTTTCTAGGCTATCTCTCACCAAAAGCTGACCCCCATCTATGGTTTTCCTGGTGACCTCTCTATAGCCACCGACCCCATAGGGTGACACATGTAGAGTCAACACTTCATTTCATGGAGACAAGGAAGTCGACCTTGCCAACCAGACCTTCTCATCCCATCCTTAGCATGTGAAAGCCCTCAAGGCATGGGTGAGGTATCAAACTTATCTTGTTAAATAAATTACTACCCAACCCACCTAGATCAATTATTAAGTTATCACTAGATTACAACTTCCATGGGGTTTTCCAGGTAGCCACTTTGGGCACCAGCCCCACCATGGAAGCCACTCCCCCCACACACAACTAGCACTCCTAATCATTATTCAAGTTCAATACATGCAAGGGCAAGGAAAAAGTAACATCTGTCTTTTACAATCCACTACATTCCAATTTCTCACCTCAACGATAAAACTTTTCCTTTCCCACTAAAATCACTCAAAACAAAGAAACATTGAAATTGAATGACAACAGAATGGATTGAAGACCCAAAATAAAACCTAACCTCTAGAGTTGGTAATTGCACGCATAGCCACTTACCTAAATCCATCTCACAACATAGAATGAGGACTTTGACGATTTACGACATACCTTATAACAATATGACTCAAGACAAAATAACACCATAACCAAATTGTGTCGACACGAAATCTGATACTAACAATTAGAAATGGAATATCAACCACACCATAATAACATCTACAGATGAAATAAACTGACAATTATCACAAGGTTCCTACATTCTTTAAATGAAGTAAAAATAACATATGCAATGACCTCTAACATTCACATAACACGATTAACATATTACAAACATATCTAGCAATTTTATATCTAACAAGGTAAACAATATTTGGTTCACGCACTAATATTATTATTATTTGTTTGAAACTAGTATTGCAATTCAAATCACTCTTAATTTTTTTCTATCCCAATATATATATTTACTAAAATAATGTATCATGGAATCATAACTGCCCAATTTATGAGTATACTAATACTAATAGTCAATCTTAACACTATGGCACTAACATTACAAAATGCTCTATTCCTACTCATATTTAATCACTTAACATTATTACATATCCTAAACACATTTCTACCCCTAAAAGATTCTAAAGAGATTTATTACAGATCTATTCTAACAAAAGAATTGTTAACTAATTTACTACAAGTTAAACCTATTAACAAAATAAGATTAATCTAAACTTTACTTTAATGGCCTCCTACCATTAATCTTATCCTAATAATGCTAAACATAAACTTACATTAGAAAAAAGGTATACTTTACAACTCTTATACTCGTAGAAAATAAAATAGTATTCTTTTTATTTAAAAACTACATTCCAATGAAATAAGATTATAAACAGAATGGAACTAACACATTCCAATATTTCCCATATCACAACTGAGAGAAACAAAATTTAAACCAACACTAATTTACTATATTTCTATTTCCTTTCCTAAGAATTGATACTTTTTAAGCAAACTAAGACGTATAAGATTTATAAGAAATATGGCTTTAAGAATGAGCATTATGTGAGAGACAATGATTAAAAAAAATAGCAGACTTCAATATACACAGTGGATCTCATGCCAGAAAGAGGATTTGTGACGGACTAAAAGTCTTAAGAATAGCCATAAATGCATGATACACACAATATGGAATTATTGTTAGTGGTAGGCGTGAAGTTGGGATGGGACGTGATCTACCCAATAGGCATGCAGAATGTAAAATGACAGATATGATGTTTGACAGAAACTTCAAGGGCATTGCCTTAGGGATGGAAGGATGGAAGGTAAGCACGACATGGATTGCACAAGGGATGCTCTCCTAATCTTTGAATTTATGATGCACATAGAATATATCCTAACACTGTGAGTTTTTCTAGTGATACAGTCACATGCTACCACACAGATTTAGAGGTGAAGCTGCACATTCATCAAACCCTTTGTAGACCCCCATCCAAAACAAAGACCGTAGGTTAGTCTCTATATGGATGGATGATCTACTGGCCACCCTAATCTCACGCCAGGTCGAGGAAGGCAAAACTAGATACAAAGGCAACAGAGAAGGCAACTCACTCATAAAGATAACCCCTACTAGCAGCGAATGACAGAGGAAATAGCCAAAGGTGGTCGAACGGCTACATTATCTGGGTAGAGGGGGCTAGAGAAAAAAGGGTTTGCTGACACAAGATGACCAAAACATCATTTATTGGCAAGAGACACAAGAAAACATTTGGTGACCTCCATTGCTTTTGACTGAGGTATAAATTTGCAATAAAATACCATTTTGGCTTGATCAATTACAGATTAATAAAACAAGCATGTCATTACTCAGCTCAAATTCAAAGATCTCAGGCTAGGTGAGGCCATACTATGTCACTAAGGACAGCAAGGAACAAAAATGGGTCAAGAACGGGTAGATGGTTCAATGGATCATTTTCTTTTAATTTGGGTCACTAAGAATAATCTAAAATTGACTTGACTCTAAGATTTCAAGGAGGATTTGAAACAGAAACAACCAGAAGTAGAATAAACTTGGAAGTGACTACAAGGGTTAAACATTAACGGCAAACAAGGTGCGCTTACCAAGGTGGGAGTGTGGTCAGGGGCAACTACATTCAAACACATAGACATTCGAACACATAGAGCACATAACAAATCAATCTACAAAAACATTTAAATTCCAATCTTCAGAATGCAAATTTCACACACAGAGAGTCAGCATAGACATACCCGAATTTCAGTCCCCTTCAGATCTTCTCCATTTCTCATAACCAATTCTTTGTTTTTCCCCAATTTCTGTATTCTTTCTCCCCCACCACAACCCCCAAGAACCATTAAAACAATGGCCAATCTCATAAATTGCCACAATCATGCATCTGTTACCAAGAATCCCCACTCCTCTGAGAATTTAAAATTTTACTAATAATAGAGATTTCACAAATCTAAAAATTCACATTCGACAACTCACAACCATAAATTTTTACCCAGTATTCTCCTATAAAAGCAATATATATTAATTAACCATAACAACCTCAGATGCTTAATTAAACATTAAAATAATTAATTTAGTCAGTAATAACTTTTACTTAAACAATATTCCAAATTTTATGACTATTCAAAATACTATTAAATTTAACATATTGATAACATTATCATTCTAATAATAGTTCCTTAAGGTATTGACAAAACAAACACATAGGCATAACTAACACAACACTCGACAATACTCCACAACACATGATGATCAACAACATGAGGTGAGGTCCAAGCGTCACAACATGACACACGACCACAACAAAAGATTGGAACTGACCTAACGGAATAAACCTTGTGTTATCTCCCATCACCGATATCCATTAGTGCAAGAGCCCACTCAAACCTGCTATACTAGGTGGAGTCAAGGCTCGGTACCTGTAGCCTACATCAAAACAATAGGTTGAATATGATTAAGTGCATATATGTCTAACACACAGAGTCAGAGAATCATCGCGTAGTAGGGTGTTCGAAGCAATTAGTACTACATCATCCCTGCTCTTGAAACAAGACTATAACCACTTTTTTTGAATTTAGATATCAACAGATTGAATAAAACATGATAATATTAAACCATTACTAAACATGTCAAACTCATCATAACTGGAATAATAATAATGTCATCATGAACTCATTACACATGTCAAAACTATATCAGTCAAACATAGTCCATCATGATCAAAATAAACATAAACCATAAGCCTACTAATCCAAATGTCTTAGAACTATCAAAAAGCAATGGAAGAACTAACAATTGTCTTAGACTAACAAAGAGTAATGTAAAACTACCACTATCACAAGCCAAAAATGAGGGGGCATTACATCCCCCCCCAGAGTCAGGCTTACTCCTGGAAGCCTGCAAAGAGGTAAGGGTATAACTCTCTCATCCTAGAAGCATCATCCCAGGTAGTAGAAGTCGTGTCATTAGGATCCCACTAGACCCTGACCTGCTCCATGTCTCTGCCCTTGAGAGTAAGTCTCCTATGCTGTAGAATGCCTATGAGCTCCAAAGCCAACTGCCCGTCCTCTACTTGTAGAGAAATCCAATCAAGAACATGAGCAATATCTAGATAGTAAGGTCTAAGTACAGAAACATGAAACACATCATGGATGCGTAAAAGGTTGGGTGGCAAAGCAAGATGATAAGCAATTGGACCGATCCTCTCCAACACCTCAAAAGGTCTAACAAAGCATGGTGCTAGCTTAGAGCCCTTTCCGTAACGGATTGAACTCTTTCACAGTCGCACACACAAGAACACCCTATCCCCAACTGAAACTGTCGATCATTCCTATGAGCATCTGCATACTTCTTCTATCTGTCCTGAGCTACCACCACATGCTCTCTAATCCTCTCAACCTGCTACTCCATATCTCTAAGCATATCAGGACCTAGAAGAACTCTATCCTCGAGATGATCCCAACTTAGAGGAATCCTACAAGGACGGCCATACAAGGCCTGAAATGGAGACATGCCGATAGAACTATGATATCCATTATTATAAGTAAACTCTACCAGATAAAGGTAGTCCTCCCAACGGCTCTGCCAATCCATCACATACATCCTAAGCATATCCTCGAGAACCTGATTAACCCTCTCGATCTGACCATCAGACTCAGGATGGTAAGCTGAACTAAAGTTTAGCTGTATTCCCAAGGCATGCTATAAAGAAGTCCAAAGGGCAGAAGTGAACGCTGGATCCCTATCGGAGCTGATCCTACGAGGAATCCCATGAAGTCTAATGATGTCCTCCATGAACACTCTATCCACCATAGTAGCATTGTAAGAAGAATGGACAGGAGAGAAGTGAGCTACCTTCGTCAACCTATCCACAGTGACCATAATAGCATCATGTCGATGAGAGGATGCTGGCAACCCAACAATGAAGTCTATCAAAATGATGTCCCACTTCCACTCTAGAATCAAATGAGGCTGCAAAAGACCTGCAGGGTGCTGATGCTCTGCCTTCACCCTCTGACACTCAAGACATCTCGACACAAAGTCAGCAATATCCTGCTTCATGCCACTCCAAAAGTACAGTTGACGCAGATCTACATGCATCTTCTTGACACCCAGATGAGCAGAATAAGGTGCCCAATGCGCCTCTGACAACACTAGGGTATGAAAACCCTCAGAACTAGGAACATAAATACAACCCAAATATCACAAAAGACCATCTAACTCAAGAGAGTAACCACAGAATCTACGCTCTAAAGATCTACTAGACTCAATCTTGGACTTCACCTCCTGGCACCAACTATCGGTAGGAAGTGCTGCGAGAATTTGACCTCTCAAATCCACTAAGAGAGAGACTGCTAAGATCTCATGCCTCCGACGACCAAGAGCATCCGCTACCACATTCTCTTTTCCCTGAATATACTTGACCTCAAAGTCGTACTCACACAAGAACTCCATCCAATGCCTCTGCCTCGCATTCAAGTTTGGCTGCATGAAAATATACTGCAAACTACGATGATCACTGTGCAGCTCAAACTAATGCCCTAAGAGAAAATGCCTCCATCTCACCAAGGCATGCACAACTACCACTAACTCTAGGTCATGAGTGGAATAGTTCAATTCATGATCCTTGAGTTTGCGAGACTCATAGGCAATCACGCGACCATCCTGCATCAGAACTGCTCCTAAACCCTCCAAAGAAGCATCGATACAAACAACAAAGTCCCTGGTAGGATCAGGTACTGCTAAAATAGGTGCATTGGTCAACTACTCCTTAAGGGTCTAAAAAGTTGCCTGACACTGCTCTGACCAAACAAACTCTTCCCTTTCCTCTAAAGAGAAATAATAGGGTGGGCAATCCTCAAAAATCCCATAACAAAATGGTGATAGTAGCCTGCCAAGCCCATAAAACTGCGGACCTCAGAAACATTAGTGGGTGCAGGCCAATCCATAATAGCTTTGATCTTCGAAGGATCCACTATTATACCCTCTCTAGAGATGACATGATCCAAATACTTCACCTCAGTCTGAAAGAATTCACACTTCGATAAATTGGCATAAAGCTGATTTTCTCTCAGACATTGCAACACCTGACGCAAATGCTCCTCATGCTCCTCCAAAGTCCTCAAATAGATCAATTTATCATCTAGAAAAACAAGGACAAACCTATCGAGATAAGTGTGGAAAACACCATTCATCAGGCTCATGAATACTGAAGGTGCATTCGTCAACCTGAATGGTACGACTGTAAACTCATAATGTCTATAACAGGTGTGAAATGTTGTTTTGTGAATATCTACCTCAAATATCTACAACTGGTGATATCCTAACTTAAGGTCAATTTTAGAGAACACCTTGCCTCCCTTAATCTGATCAAATAAATCATCGATTTGAGGCAAGGGGTATCTATTTTTCACTATCACCTTATTAAGTTGTCAATAATTGATACACATTCGCAGAGATCCATCCTTCTTTTTCACAAAGATCATAGGTGCTCCCCAAGGAGAGACACTAGGTCAAATGAATCCCTTGGCTAACAACTCCTCCAACTGCAGTCAGAGCTCCTTAAGCTCCTGAGTGGTCATCCTATATGGAGCTCGAGAGATAGGTTCTACACCAGGAACAAGATCAATCCTGAAGTCGATGTCACGCTTAGGTGGCATCCCCAGAATCTCAGAAGGAAAAACATCAGCATACTCCCTCAAAAGTGGGTGATCGTCAAGAGATGCCTCTCAACTCTGCTCCATCTCCAAGTCACTAATAGAAACTACAAAAAGCTGACATCCCTGACGCATGCATCTCTTAAGTTGCATAGCAAAGATCATACGTAGGGAAATAGGTCTCTGAACTCCTACAACCTCTACCTCTGCACCAGAATCATCCACACATCTAATAGACTTATGCCGACAATCGATCACTACCCGGTGGGCCTCTAGCCAATCCATCCCTAATACTATATCATATGATCCAAGGGCTAGAATGTGAAGGTCTACTATAGTAGATAGAGAGCCAATCCTCAACTCACAACTGAGCACTAGAGACACAATTGCGACCTTAGCCCCAAAAGCTAACTCAACCTGCCACCTATCATCCTACTTTGTTGCCACTAAGCCACAACGCTCCACAAGAGAAGGAGAAATGAATGAATCAAATGCACTGATATCAAAAAGAATAGAAAAACTAATACCTCGCATGAAACCAGAAGTCTCCACCACAGTGCCCTAGTGCTTTGCCTGATGGTTATCAACCATTGCAAAGACTCTGTGTGATCTTCCTGCATCACCAACCGTTGGCTCTGAAGTTGCCAGTCGATGTCTAAACCCTAAAGTACTCCTCTAAGGACACTATCTAGCAATATGGCCCTATTGGCCACAAGAGAAGCACCCGGTGCCTCTACCAAAACCACCGCCACCCTAGAAAACACTAGATTGATGGAAACTATCCCCGCTCACTGCAGACTATGTGCTTTGAGCAGCGCGATCAACACGTTCCTATCTAGAACACTGCAAATTCTGGTTCTTCTTATTTTGGAATCTGTTACCCTATTGATGTTGTGAATACTTTGGTTTGGACTGAGAGTACTGCTGCTGATGTCCACCCTTAGAGGGTGCATGAGATCCTGATGCCTGAGTGTGACCACCCTGAGAACCATATCCTGAAGAAGGTGTACTACCAATATGCACACCTGTATGCCCACCGAGTGCCATAGCCAAATTCTCCTCCACTAACCGAGCTTTCTCCAATGCAACCTCCATAGACTTAGGTTCGAATACACAAACCCCTCCACTAATTTGGGCATTCAAACCCCTAATAAAATGTTGTACTAACATAGACTCATCATCTCTGATACCTGCATACTATTTGAGCTCATAGAATCTGTGCTCATACTACTCAACTGACATGGCCATCTACCTCAAGTCATGAAACTCATCTACACGGTGCTGCCTTCAATGATCAGATAGGAAGCATACTCTAAACCTCTCTAAAAACAACTCCCAAGAGACAGTGCTAATTGCCAAATGCAGCTTCTGCTCCTCTAACCGCCACCAAGTCGAAGCAAACCCTCGGAGATGCAAAATAGGACATCTGGCTTTGGTGTTGCTGCCATAAGGATGCATGGCAAAACACCTGCCTATATCCAATAACCAATTCTCTGCCTCTAGACCACTACTAGCTCCATCAAAGGTGGGAGGGCATGCCCTCAGTAAATCTCTCATGTGGCTAGCTAGTGTGGCCTCTTGCTTAGCTGTCAATTCTCTCCACCTAGGTGATCTCTCTCTTTCCCTAGGTTCTGGCTGATCCACCTCCTGACCCCCTTTAGGCTGCTCAACCTCCTGTCTAGGGCCTAAACGAGGAAGGGCCTCCTCAAGTAGCTATCTCAATTGGGCTCCCTCAGGCTGGCTCTAACCCTCAATATTCTGACCCCTACCTTCATGGGCACTCTCATGAGGAGAACTGGGAGGAGGTGTACCGCCACCACCTCTCCCACGACCCCTACCTCTAAGCATCTACCTACAACACCAAAAGATAATTTATTACATTCAAAAAGGGACACAACAGGGATGAAGTTAATCTATAGAGTTTAAGCACTAAGCCACATAATGGACTCAATTGTAACCAGAGTACCCAGTGTTTAAACTTAGTTCTGATACCAAATGTGATGTCCTGTCATGCAACCCTAGAGTGTTAGACTAACAAGAGACAATAATACAGAAAAATCTTTTTTGTGTGAAGCTAAAATATACATTATACATTGAAATAACAACATTAATACAACATTAAATGCTATGCACAGCTAACACGTCTAGGGCACAAAACTGCATCAGAAAGAATTAGAACCATACAAGTGTTATGCAACACAATGCAATAGAGGATAATACTTTATACATTTGCTGAGATAAATGATTACAAGATTCCATACAAGGTTACAAGGCTGATTACATCAGTTTACAAATTGATACAATTGTGAATGAATACTACAACTCAGAAAGTGTAAAACAAATCTAGAGCTGGAACACTTCTGCACTAGACTTGAACTGAACATCCAAAAGTGCCAATGGATAGCTCTACCACCCAACCTCATGGAACCCTAAGGTCCACCCCTCTGAGCTAGGAGATAACATCGAGGCTCCACTAGGCCAATGGCTACAGACAGGCAGAAACAAACTTGACATAGACAACTCAGATCACAACTCAACAAGACAAATCAATCATCAATACAAGTCAATAAAGTACTCTAGAGACTACAACAAGAGGCAAAAGTAAGTAGCTATGCTGCAGTTGGGAGAGTGTCATCGTATGGTCCTGGCATGGGTTTTCTAGGCTATCTCTCACCAGAAGCCGGCCCCATCTATGGTTTTCCTGGTGACCTCTCTATAGGCACCGGCCCCATAGGATGACACATGCGGAGTCGACACTTCCTTTCATGGAGACAAGGAAGTTGACCTTGCCAACTAGGCCTTCTCATCCCGTCCTTAGCATGTGAAAGCACTCAAGGCATGGGTGAGGCATCAAACTTATCTTATTAAATAAATTACTACCCAACCCACCTAGATCAATTATTAAGTTATCTCTGGATTACAACTTCCATGGGGTTTTCCAAGTAGCCACTTTGGCCACTGGCCTCACCATGGAAGCCACTCCCCCAACATACAACTAGCACTCCTAATCATTATTCAAGTTCAATACATGCAAGGGCAAGGAAAAAGTAATATCTATCTTTTACAATCCACTACATTCCAATTTTCCACCTCAACAATGAAGCTTTTCCTTTCGCACTAAAATCACTCAAAACGAAGAAATATTGAAATTGAATGACAACATAATGGATTGAAGACCCAAAATAAAACCTAACCTCTTGAGTTGGTAACTGCATGCAAAACCACTTACCTAAATCCATCTCAAAACATAGAACAAGGACTTAGATGATTTACGGCATACCTTATAACAATATGACTCAAGACAAAATAACACCATAACCAAATTGTGTCGACATGAAATATGATACTAACAATTAGAAATGGAATATCGACCACACCATAATAACATCTACAGATGAAATAAACCAACAATTATCACAAGGTTCCTACATTCTTTAAAAGAAGTAAAAATAACATATGCAATGATCTCTAACATTCACGCAACACAATTAACATATTACAAACATATCTAGCAATTTTATATCTAACAAGGTAAACAATATTTGGTTCACACACTAATATTATTATTATTATTTTGAAACTAGTATTGCAATTCAAATCACTCTTAATTTTTTTCTATCCCAATATATATATTTACTAAAATAATGTATCATGGAATCATAACTGCCCAATTTATGAGTATACTAATATTAATACTCAATCTTAACACTATAGCACTAACATTACAAAATGCTCTATTCCTACTCATATTTAATCACTTAACATTATTACATATCCTAAACACATTTCTACCCCTAAAAGATTCTAAAGAAATTTATTACAGATCTATTCTAATAAAAGAATTGTTAACTAATTTACTACAACAAGTTAAACCTATTAACAAAATAAGATTAATCTAAACTTTACTTTAATGGCATCCTACCATTAATCTTATCCTAATAATGCTAAACATAAACTTACATTAGGAAAAAGGTATACTTTACAACTCTTATACTCGTAGAAAATAAAATAGTATTCTTTTTATTTAAAAACTACATTCCAATGAAATTAGATTATAAATAGAATGGAACTAACACATTCCAATATTTCCCATATCGCAACTAAGAGAAGCAAAATTTAAACCAACACTAATTTACTATATTTCTATTTCCTTTCCTAAGAAATAGATACTTGTTAAGAAAAGTAAGACATATAAGATTTATAAGAAATTTGGCTTTAAGAATGAGCATTATGTGAGAGACAACGATTAAAAAAAATAGCAGACTTCAATATACACAGTGGAACTCACGCCAGAAAGAGGATTCATGACGGACTAAATGTCTTAAGAATAGCCATAAATGCATGATACACACAATATGGAATTATTATTAGTGGCAGGCGTGAAGCTGGGATGGGACGTGATCTAGCCAACAGGCATGTGGAATGTAAAATGGTAGATATGATGTTTGACAGAAACTTCAAGGGCATTGCCTCAGGGATGGAAGGATGGAAGGTAATCACAACATCGATTGCATAAGGGATGCTCTCCTAATCTTCAAATTTATGATGCACATAGAATATATCCTAACACTGTGAGTTTCGTTAGTGATACAATCACATGCTGTTGCGCAGGTTTAGAGGCGAAGCTGAACATTCATCAAACACTTTGTAGAACCTCATCTAAAACAAAGACCATAGGTTAGTCACTATACGCATGGTTGATCTACTGGCCACCCTAATCTCATGCCAAGTCAAGGAAGGCAAAACTAGATACAAAGGCAACAGAGAAGGCAACTCACTCATAAAGATAACCCCTACTGGCAACAAATGACAGAGGGAATAGCCAGAGGTGGTCGAATGGATGCGTTATTTGGGTAAAGGGGACTAGAGAAAAAAGGGTTTGCTGACACAAGATGACCAAAACATCATTTATTGGCAAGAGACACAAGAAAACATTTGGCGACCTCCATTTCTTTTGACTAAGGTAAAAATTTGCAATAAAATACCATTTTGGCTTGATCAATTATAGATTAACAAAACAAGCACGTCATTACTTGGCTCGAATTCAAAGATCTCAAGCTAGGTGAGGCCATGCTATGTCACTTAGGATAGCCAAGGAACGAAAATGGGTCGAGAACAGGTAGATGGTTCAATGGATCATTTTCTATTAATTTGGGTCACTAAGAATAATCTAAAATCGACTTGACTCTAAGATTTCAGGGAGGATTTGAAATAGAAACAACCAGAAGCAGAATAAACTTGGAAGTGACTATAGGGGTTAAACATTAACGGCAAACAAGGTGCGCTTACCAAGGTGAGAGTGTGGTTAGGGACAACTACATTTAAACACATAGACATTCAAACACATAGAGCACATAACGAATCAAGCTACAAAAACATTTAAATTCCAAGCTTCAGAATGCAAATTTCACACACAAAGAGTTAGCATAGACATACCTGAATTTCAGTCCCCTCCAGATCTTCTCCATTTCTCGTAACCAATTCTTTGTTTTTCCCCAATTTCTGTATTCTTTCTCCCCCACCACAACCCCCGAGAACCATTAAAACAATGGCCAATCTCATAAATTGCCACAATCATGCATCTGTTACCAAGAATCCCCACTCCTCCGAGAATTTAAAATTTTACTAATAATAGAGATTTCACAAATCTGAAAATTCACATTCGACAACTCACAACCATAAATTTTTACCCAGTATTCTCCTATAAAAGAAATATATATTAATTAACCATAACAACCTTAGATGCTTAATTAAACATTAAAATAATTAATTTAGTCAGTAATAACTTTTACTTAAACAATAATCCAAATTTTATGACTATTCAAAATACTATTAAATTTAACATATTGATAGCATTATCATTATAATAATAGTTCCTTAAGGTATTGACAAAACAAACACATAGGCATAACTAACACAACACTCAACAATACTCCACAACACATGATGATCAACAACATGAGGTGAGGTCCAAGCATCACAACATGACACATGACCACAACAAAAGACTGGAACTAACCTAACAGAATAAACCTCATGTTATCTCCCATCACCAATATCCATTGGTGCAAGAGCCTGCTCAAACCCACTATACCAGGTGGAGTCGAGGCTCGGTACCTACAGCCTACATTAGAATAATAGGTTGAGTATGATCAAGTGCATATATGTCTACACACAGAGAGTCAGAGAATCATGGTGTAGTAGGGTGCTCGAAGTGAGTAGTACTACACCGTCCCTGATCTTGAAACAAGACTATAACCACTTTTTTTGAATTCATATATCAATAGATTGAACAAAACATGATAATATTAAACCATTACTAAACATGTCAAACTCATCATAACTGGAATAATAATAATGTCATCATGAACTCATAACACATGTCAAAACTATATCAATCGAACATAGTCCATCATGATCAAAATAAACATAAACCATAAGCCTAATAATCCAAATGTCTTAGAACTGTCAAAAAGCAATGGAAGAACTAACAACTGTCTTAGATTAACAAAGAGCAATGCAAAACTACCACTTTCACAAGCCAAGAACGAGGGGGCATTACAAGAATCTTGTTAACCTTATTGGCTATTATGTTGATGGTGACCAAAGACTTTTAAATTTTTTTAATTTTCTCATGGAGGGGTAAAGCCGTAAAAAAATTATATGATAAAAGTGTTAAAAAAAACTATAGCTTATTATTTTTTTAAAATTGGATTGAATTAGATTGTGATTTCTGGCAAATGTAGAAAAAAAAATATGATTTCTTCCTATAAACCCTTGCTACAAAAAAAATGCATTTAAAAGGGTTAAAAAAATGAACATGAAATAAAATATAGGGTTTAAAACCCTTATTCCTGCACACATAGAAAACAAAAAAAAATTCCTTCTCTTTCAATCTGCAATGAACTCCACATGTGAATGCTCTACAAAAATACAACTCACAAAAATATTAATTGCATGGCTCTGATACCATGATAGAAAAATAATGACCAGGAAACAACTAATCAAGATTGTGAAAGATAAATAAATAAATAATAAAAAGATATTACCGTAAAGTAGAAGCAAATCTGCAAGCTCACATCAAAATAACAACACTAGAGACAAGAAATTTTGAAGGGGGATAAAGCAAAGAAAAAACCCCCATAAATTATGAAACATGGCATGAAGCCATGAAATAAAATATTATAGAACAAGAGGGAGGAGCTCCTCAAGAAAATTAATGAGAAGAGAAAATAAGAGAGGAATTAATAAGTAAGGAGAGAGCACCTCTATAAATAGAGGTGAGAGGGGGAGTTGCATGCAACTCCCATATGCCACCTTTCATGTGAATAAGTGCAATGTGTCAACCTCTTAAGGAGGTGGCTAAATAAATCAAATATTCCTCCAAGAGGAATAATGACATGAGTTATCCTCACACATGTGTGAGGATACTCACCTAAAATAAAAATACTTTGTATTTAATAATACAAGTATTTAATACAAAGAAATAATTTAATGATCTTTACTAAAGTAAGGATTTAAGTATCCTTAACTAAGTAAAGATTATCATTTTTAACAGATACTGTGAGGAAACAACAATCCTACTAGATGCACATGCTCAGCCTCGACTCGCTGGCATTCCAAACATCGAGCTACAAATTCTGTCACATCCCTCTTAAGTCTAGGCCAAAAGTATAAAGGTTTCAAACCTTTGACCATCTTTGTCACTCCAGGGTGACCTAAATACCGTGCATTGTGAATCTCTTCAAGCACTAACTTCCTCAACTCTCCAGAGTTAGGAACATACATTCTTCCCTAAAATCTCAAAAGTCCATCTGATTCAATAACATAACCATCAAATATGTGATCTAAGGAGTCTACTTCCAAAGCTTACTTTACTCTTTCATAATGCTCATCCCCTTGAAGATTCTGAATCACTTTCTGTTTCAAATTGAATCTCATGGTAACAATGGCAGCCAAATGTCTTCTCCTACTAAGAGCATCTGCTACTCTATTCTCCTTTCCTTTTATATATTCAATTCCAAAGTCATACTCACTATGGAATTCTAACCATCTTCTCTGTCACGCATTAAGGTTAGGTTAAGTAAATATATACTTGAGCCCAAGATGATATGTCTTTAACTCAAAGGGCTTACCTAGATGATAATTCCTCCACATCTAAAGTGCATGAACTATGGCAGCTAACTCAAGATCATGCAGCGCATAGTTGAACTCATGTTGCTTTAACTTTCTTGACTCATAAGCAACCACTTGCTCATTATGCATCAACACTCCTAGAATCCTTCTCCTGAAGCATCTGTTATTACTGTAAAGTGCCCATTAGGATCTGGTATGGTCAGGATAGGAGCAGTTGTGAGATTTTCCTTTAACACTTGGAAAGCTTTCTCACACTTTTCTATCCATTCAAATTTCTTACCCTTCTTTTGAAGTTCAGTAATCGGTGTTGCTATGGTTGAAAAACCTTCCACAAACTTTCTATAGTAACCTGCAAGCCCCATAAAACTTCTAACTTCTATCACACTCTATGGTGTAGGCCATTCCATTATTGCTTTTATCTTCTCAGGTTCAATTGCAATCCCTTCCGTTGAGATCACATGACCAAGGTAGTGCACTTTATCTTGAAAGAATGTACACTTAGATAATTTACCATAAATCTTTCTCTCTCTCAATCACTGCAAAAAAATTCTCAAATGCCTTTCATGCTCTTCCAATGATTTAGAGTATATCAATATGTCATCAAGGAAGATCAACACAAAATCATCTAAACAATCTCTAAAAATTCTATTCATCAAATTCATGAAAGCTGTTGGAGCATTAGTCAACCCAAATGGTACTACTATGAACTTGTAGTGACCATATCGAGTCCTAAAAGCTATTTTAGAGATGTCCTCATCCTTAATCCACAACTGGTGATAACTGGATCTAAGGTCTATCTTTAAGAACACTATTGCTCCTTTCATCTGATCAAAGAGATCATCTATTCTTGGAAGTGGACACTTGTTCTTGTTCTTTATAGTAGCTTTGTTAAGCATCATATAATCAATGCATAATCTCAAAGTACCATCCTTCTTCTTTACAAAGATAACCAGTGCGCCCCATGGTGACACACTAGGTCTAATGAACCCTTGATTTAGTAATTCCTGCAATTGTGCCTTAAGCTCATACAACTTTGTAGTAGTCATTCTGTAGGGTGCCTTAGATTATGGCTCAGTCCCTAGTAGCAAGTCAATGGAGAAATCAAATTCTCTCTTCGATGGCAACTCTGCCAACTCTATAGGAAATATGTATCTCTAAAATCTCTAAGGATTGGATAGTCATTGAACATTGGTTCTTCTTTGTTAAGGTCCTTACTTCAACAACATAAATGGCACATCCTTTCCTCTTGGCTTTCTTCAATTGCATAGCCGAGATTTGTCTAAGCTCTAAAGGTCTCTTAGATCCATTAATTTCCACTTGATTCCCTAGGTCATCCAAACATCTAACAACCTTGTCTTCATAATTTACTAGAGACTTATGTTCAGTTAACCAATTGATTCCTAGAATTACATCATAAGAGCCTAAAGGTGCTACATACAGATTCACTTGCATCTGAAAACTAGGAAGCTCTAAGTCACTGCATGCTAGACATGAGTCTACCCTCTTTTCTGCACTATTGCCATATTGTACCATCCAAGAGTTTTCCATATGTCCAGGTCTAATAGATAAATTAGATACTGCTCTAGGATCTACAAAACATTATGTGGCACCAGTATCAATCAAAATAGAAATAGGTAGTCCATAGAGCTTACCTTGGAACTGAATAGGTGCTACTTGAAACTTTGCTTGTCGATTATCCACTGTGGCATGAATCTAATGCTGCGGTGCTCCTTACTTATTCTTGTTTCCTCTTTTAAGTGGACATGCATTTGCATAATGCTCTCCTCCACAGTTGTATTATCCACCCTTAGGTGCTCTTAGTCCTTCAGCTCTTTCCCTCTGATTGTTGTTTCTGTTGTTATGGCCTCCTCTTTTGTTTCCTCCATTCCCATCCTAAGAATTATTACCTCTCTTTAGATTCCTGATCTGTCTATTATTGCCTTTATTCTATTGATAGTTCTGCTAGTTATTCTATGGTTTCTTATTTGAAAACTTAGCATCTCTTTGCTTATGATAATTGGATGTCTGCTGCAACCTCTGCTCTCCTCCACAGTTGTGACATCCACCCTTAGGTGCTCTCGGTCCTTCAGCTCTTTCCCTCTGATTGTTTTTTCTATTTTTATTACCACCTCTTTTGTTTCCACCATTCCCATCCTGAGAATTATTGCCTCTCTTCAGATTCTAGATCTATCTATTATTGCCTTGGTTATTTTTCTTTTGAGAGTTCTGCTAATTATTCTGTGGTTTCTTATTTGAAAACTTAGCATCTCTTTGTTTATGGTAATTTGTTGTCTACTGCAACCTCTACTCTTTCTTTATTGCTTTCTCAAAAGTAGCATCCATAGTGAGTGGGTTATGAATGTCTACCTCAGCTCCAATCTATGGCCTCAATCCCAGAATAAACTTTCTTATCATGAATCTCTCATCTATCTAATACTATAGAACACACTTAAGTAGATGAGAAAACCTTTCCCAATAACTGGTTACGGACATACCTCCTTGAATCAAATTCTGAAACTCTGTCATCTTCTTATCAAAGAATAACTATGGTAACCATCTTTTTCTAAACAGTTGCAAGAAAATCTCCCAAGTTATCTCACCAGGTAACAACTTTTTATCTTCCTTCTCATTATCCCACCATGTTGTTGCTTCTCCAATCAATTGGTAAGATCCCCACATAGCCTTCATGTGATCTGACAGGTGTCGGAGTCCAAAGTATTTCTCCATTTCTATTATCCAGGAGTTAGCTCCATCTCCTATGGTCTTGCCATCAAATTTCGGTAGTGATACATTCTTGAGGTCTTTCCCCAATTCTTCCGCTGTCTTTGGTTGATTATCAGCAATAGCTCCAACTTCAGGAACTTGAACTTCTATCCTTGGGTTCTCATTTTGTGTCTCAACCCTTGGGTTTTCATTGGCATTCTAACCTCTAGGAATTCCTCTGATTTCTTGCTCAAGAGTATTCATCCTCGTGTCCTGTCGGGTCAAGAGATCAAGAATATGATCAAATCTTCCATCTTTGTCATTACTAGCATCTCCACGATCCCCAGCAGTTCGACCACCATGAGCACCTCCACGTGCACCTCCACATGATCCTCTACCTTAACTACTTCTTGATCTGTCACCATGATCAGTGTTTCTAGTATTCATGATGGATAATCTGTATCAAGTTCACAACTTTAGCACAATAGTCACAAACAAAGGCCCTAGTGTTAAACCTAGATCTTTGATACCAAATATAAGGACTCAAAAATCAATCATGTAAAAGATTTAAACCAACTCAAAAGTAAATGAAGTAAATAATCCACTTAAATACAACATCGAAATAACCAAAATAAAAAAAATGTAAATAATCCACTTAGATACAACATTCAAAGATAAAAGGTGTAATTAATCCACTTAATCACAACATCTCAAATAAAAGATATCTCATAATAAGAATCTCAATGTCATTAAATCTTACATAATCATGTGCTTAATCTAGGTAACAAGCACTAAAAAGTATTATACATAAATCCATTGGCAAGCATGCCATATTACATCCAATCAAGTACAATAATCATGTACAACAATAATAAAGAAAAATCAATACACTCTCTAGCTGCACAAACCAAGTGGTCCACCACCTGCAAGCTGAGAGACGGGAACATGGCTCAGGTGCTTTTCCACCCATCCATGAAGTATTTACACTTCCCCGGATCCCTTCTTGAATGAAGGAAACCCAGCCTTGCACGAAATGTCTAGCTACTTGGTAACAACTACAAGAGGGAACACCCAATGCAACCCTGATGTCTGAATGTGCAATTCTAAGTAATGAAAACCAAATTGTCTCACAATAGGATGTGGTGGAGATATCAATAAATAAGTTTTCTAGACAATAAACATTTATTTCAATGTCATTCTAATTAGATCTAATCATTTAAGTAACTTGGTCAATTCCTAAAAAGAGGAAAAGCCATCGCTGATATATCCACATTCGGCATCGCAATCCCAAAAGTAACCCAATACATTCCTATATAAAAACTACTTCTTTCCCCAAGAAGCAAGAAAAAAATAATAAAAAGAATCAAAGTTCATCAATAAATCATTAAAATTCCCTTTTCCCAAACAGCATTCAAGGAATTACACTTCTCCAATCAAATCTTTCATCTTTGTTCATACAATTGCGATCATAATGCATCAATTTAATATACTTTCTAATCTTGAAATTCAATCACAATGTCTTTAATAATAGTCATTCTAAGACATTAATCTGTCTTACTATTTATTTCTGCTATAGGAGCTAATTTGTTTAGACATGCAATTTAAGTGTAATATTCTACCACCTTCCTATCATTTCTATGACAGGAACTACTCAGTTTAATCATTAAAAATGTATATAAAATTCAACAACCTCCTATCATTTCAGTGACAGGAGCTGTGACAGAAAGGAAAATAAGAAAATATACAAGGTCTTAGATCTGATTTCTATCATTTAAGGTAATGGCATAAATTCATTGTTTTTGGAACAATAACAATAGCTATGGAATATGTTTGTAAGGATACAATAGTTTATCCTTTTATAAGGTTCTAATCAAATTTGTTTGTTCAATAAGTAGGTTGATTTACATGGATTATTTTCTATTCTGCAAAATAAAGGATTCACATTCAACCCAAGGTCTGCTATGATTTTTCTAGGGTGGCTATCTGAAATTCTTATCATCGGTTTTATCAAAATGCAATTAAAAGGTTATCATCTCTGTTTTTGACAGTTTTAGACAAGTAAGATAAGAATGACTAGGTCGATTAGCTAGATTAGCTAGAAGTCGATCCAGTCATTAAGAATGGGTGATGGCTGTCCAAGGTAAGCGGCTAGGAAGAAAATATAGAACAACTCAGCTAAAGAAGAAATTAGTCCAAGTATGTTTTGATAGGATTATTTCTCACAATGATCTAGAGGTTTCAATATCAGTTTTTATCAGTTTTAATGGGATAGCCACAAAACAAAAATAGCTAGCATACAAGGTGACAGCCAGCCAAAAACATGGGATGATCTAACAAATATAGTTGCCTAGTAAAACAACAGATAAACCATTTAAAAAGCAGCCTAAAACACATCATTTAAACGCAGCCATAAGAAGGAAAACATGGAATGAAGGCGTCAGATGATGAAGAATTTGCAGTTTGAACTCGCTGCCTCCCTTTCCTCTTTCCTGTCGCGGCCTACAATTCTCCTTAGCTTCTGTTGATCAGGAAAGACAAGTTTTCTCTGTTGCAAAACATGGATAATCTCCCTTTGCTGAACACCTCCTTTATTTAATGCCAGATCTCTTATTTTTGGTGATCATCCTTTAGGTTTCCAAAACTAAAGTTTGAATTCTTGTTTGCATGATAATTTGGCCAATAGAATTTAGAGAAAAAAGCTATTTTAAAACAATAAAATAATATCTTCTTTGCAACTTACTGTCGCATGAATGACAGTAATAAATTTAATTCTTCATTCTTTTTCTAGATATAATAATACTATTTTAATATAGTTTAACTATTGTTATTATAACAAATCCAATTTAAATAACCAAGAAGAGAAATGCAATACAATATTGCATATTTATAAATGTAATTTAATATATTTATTTATTTTTAAGTAACATATTGTCTTTCAAACATCTACAAACAATATTTTATTATTTATTTAAATACATACCATTCATCACTTGAATATATTTCGAAAAGACATTAAATTTGAGTAATCACATCATGCATTCGAAAACGATTAATAACCACACATTAATGCATAAAAAGCCATTCAATAATGCATATGCAACTACATGATGTGTGTGATTGGATCAGGGTAATCCATCCATCAGTTCTTGCCAAGTGGCTAGAACATTTCTACTTCAACCATGCTCACGTCTTCGATGAGTACCTGCATCCATTTGCACTCAACTTGACGTCAATAGGTTAGTGTCTCCAAAACATAGCTAAAGAAAATCATTGCATTCACATCAAATTTACTTAACATATAAATCAATCTCCAAATATATCTTCATAATAATTACTTTGACACATTTGAAATTACTCAAAGTAAATCAACAATGGTAAATGTTCATTAATCTAGAATAATCATATTATTCATAAAAACGAGATGTGACAGCCTTGGACTTTTCAGTAGACTTAGATCTTCCTTTTTCTTCCTTCTTCTTATCCTTTTTCTTTCCTTTCTCTTTAGATCTACCATGAACCGTAAGAGCCTCCTTAGCCAATTCAAAAGACTTTCTCCGCATCTCTTCAGACTATAGTGAAGAAACCACTTCATCCATCTTGAAGGTGGTAGTGGTACGCCCAATGGCCATAACAAGGTGGTCCCACGAATCTAGTAAGGAACACAGTAATGTCATACATCGATCCTCCTCCTCCATATTCACACCAATGGAAGTCAACTGGGCAACAAGCATATTGAATGTATTCAGGTGATCAGCTAGAGATCCTACATCTTCCATCCTTAGAGAATACAATTTCTTTCACAGGAATAACTTGTTCACTAGGGATTTAGCCTGATGAACATATCCAAGCTTCTTCTAAAGTTCCTTTGTAGTCTTCTCTTCATGGATATTCAGGAGCACTGAATCAACCAAACAGAGTCTTATCAAACCCTTAGCTTTTCGATCTTTGATATCCCAGTCTTCTTGAGACATTGTCATTAGTTTTGTACCAGATATAGCTTCCCATAAATCCTGATCTACAAGCATGTCCTCCATTTTGAGTTTCCACAACTCAAAATTATTGCCATTAAACTTCTCTATCTCAAACCTCCCAAATGTACTCACCATCTCTTACCTGCAACAAAGATTCAAAATCCTCTACACAAGCTCCCACTCAAACAAAGATCAGCTCAAAAAACCCTCTACCCAACAACTAGAACCAAAGGTGATTAGGCTCTGATACCAACTAAAAGGAAGCAAGGTATGTAGAAATCGCTTCCTACACTGATCTAATGAGGAAAGATTTATGCAAATTTTTTCTTTTGCAGTTACAAATTAAGATGCACATTAACAGAAATATAATAACAACTTCCAAATGCAAACACAAAACTCACAACACAAGATATATGTGGGGAAAACCCTTTTAGGTAAAAAACCCCACACTCCAAAGCCGCCCAATATATTATTCAGGAATCACAAAGATTACAATATACTTACAAAGCAAGCTTTTAAAGGATCATATCCAACTAGAGATCTAGGAGGTTATTCGACATCTATAAGATTCTTACATACAACCTCCATCTCAAGTTCCTAATATATAGGAAATACAATACAGTACACCGCCAATGGTAATTACAAAACCATGAGCCAAAACCACCAAAACATAGCACCCAAATTATCTGTAATCAAATATGCCTTGTGTTGTGCCAAACCACACACCAACACATGTAACTCTCCCCTTTACAGCTCTTTTATGTGTCCAACATGTTTTTACATTTCCCAAAACAAAAGGTCCAACTTCCGGAGGCCATAACTTTTGATCTGGGTATCCGATTGATGAACCGTTTGAGATCGATCACAGTATAACTAGCTACACCAGTTATGACAATTTTTGAGATGTTTAGAGAAGTTTTGATTCTGGTAATTGAGTTCAAAGACTTTTTCTATAGTTTCAAAAAATAGAAACTTTAATAGATCTTGCAATCCTGATATGATCTTGAGACGAAACTCACCTAAGATGTTCACTTAGCTATTTTGTACCTTCTAGGAAAAATTTTAGGTCAATCCAAGCTCAATCAAAGGACTTACTAAAAATAGTAAGTCTTGTTATTTTTAGCTCGTTTGGAAACTTTTGGAAACTTTGAAGGTTCCAGACCATTCTCCAAGATAAAGGGTATTCAAGAAGACCAAAACTAGGAAGATTAGTAATCTTTTGAAGTTGCAAGGTTGAGACACTTTTCTTAACAAAATCTTATGGGTGAGTCTCCTTAAATAGATTTTTCCAAGGGAGAATGGATGATTGTGATCGAAAGACAAAGATCAATCGTTAGGATTTGGTTTCATGAGGATATTAATTAGTCTTTTGACAAGTGGAATGATGAGATGCTTCCTATAAGATGGATGGCTAAGATTATCTAAAAGTGTAGGGTAAGATGAGATGAGGACATGTGGAAGAGAGATAAAGGATGCAAATGGATGGTGGAGATGAAGGGAAAGAAAATCAAGGGTCAAGATTAACCCATGTGACATGCTCACACATGTGTGAGCAAGGAGTAGGGGTGAGGTGAAAGTCAAAGATGCTTCCAAGTTGTCATGCTCACACATGTATGCGCAAGGAGTGGAGGCAGGACACATGTTAGATGATGGACTGTTGAGATCTTGATCCATGTGGGTGAATTGAATGGTTAGGGTTAAAAAGGGGTGGATGGGTGAGTATTAAATTAGAGGAAATGTTAATGGGGATTAATTAGTCCTAATAAATTAATTAATTATCCTTAATCAATGGATTAATTAATTGATTAAGTTGGAGGAATGGGGACTAAGGCTACTAATTAAATCTAATTTAATTAATTACCCTTAGACATGAGTTAGTAAATAGTAATTAGTTAATTGTTTAATAATTAATTAATTACGGGAAATAGATTAAATGCAGGAAGAATTAGTTAACTTAATTAAATAATTGATTATTTAATTAATTCATGGGGGAAACAGGTTAAATTAATTAAATAATTATTTATTTAATTAATTTATGAGAAATCAATAGGATAGGTGTCAGTGATGAATTTAGGGTGTTTACACTTACATTGGCAACCATATGGATTGTACAAACAAGGCCCCATTTGGCTTCCCTTCTAGCCCTCGAAGTGTCTTTTCTTCCAAGGGCATAACTTTCACATACAGTATTTGATTTTTGATTTCTTATAGGCATTGGAAAGGTCTCTCCAAGAATTACATGATGGTATAGGTTTGGTCATCAATTTTTTTTAAGTATTTGGTACCTAAAGCTAGGATTTCAATAGAATGGTTAATTGGTCATAGCTTTCACATATATAATCAAATTTTAGATTTCAAATAGGCATTGGAGAGAATTTGTAGCATACTACATAGTGGATTAGGTAGTTTTAACTTGTATGAGCAAAGAGAGGTTTGTACTTGTTTAAGCACTTGTGGGAGCTTAAGAGTCGAGGTGTGATTGTGTGAGCATCCAGATGAAGTTTTGGGAAAAAAATTATTGGAGTGCATGTTTTTGTGAGGCCAATATCATTCTATAATAGGTTATCATATTTGGTGCTTCTTGATAAAGGTTTACAAGTGTTTTTAGAGTATGGACTTTGATGAAGACGGGTACATAGGCAGTCTTCTATTTTCAAGAATGGTCGATACACATGTGAGAGTAGGAGTCTCAGTTCAATGGGAGTTCAGTACAAGTACTGTGATGGTGATGATTATGGTGTCATGGATATTCATGTACTTTTGAATATTGGCATGACATGATCATGTATGTGTTTAACAAGTTTAGGTTGTGATGATTGATTCATGATTACAGGTGGTGGTGTGGTTTAGTTTTAGGAGGTTATTCTTATCTCCTAGATGTTGATTGGTTCCTTGACTATGGTTATTCATTTCTGGACTTGTTTGGAAAATTAGATTTGGCATTGATCTAATGTTTGAGTCTTGAGCTCTACAATTTATCTTCTTTGTTATCTCAATTTGCAAGTTACTGATGTGATGATGAGTTTGCATGTTGCATTAGTTTGGGATCTATAGGTTATGTAGTTTTTGGGTATGTGCAACCCTTTGATTACATTGGGATGGATCGAATGTGGACTTTTTATATCCACAAGATTGATTAAGTGTTGATGCAAACTTTGTTAGTTGGTCTTGTTTATAGTCATCTATGCATTGGTATGTTACATTGGGATGAGAGGATGGATTATTAGAGTGTCTAGATAGTCATTTGTTAGGAATTATAGCATGCTTATCATGATGCGATGGATATCTCAGTATCGTAGTTTAGTGGGAGCTTTGACAGTGATGTGTATTCATCACCTAGTGATGAATGATCTTCTGTATTGGTTGTGGGTGTCATGGAAAATCTCTTGGATTATGATTCTTGTTGCAGTGAGAGTACTTTGACATCTTGAGTTTTATTTTTAGGACATGGTTATCTTCATATGTTTGGAGATGTTGACATCTTGGTTTACCATGGATGACTCTTGGAGTCTTTGGTTGAGACCTATCATCTTATGACTTGTCAATTTTGATAGGTGATCCTTGTTTAAGAGGATGTTTTGGTATTGTGTCTATTTTACTCTAGATACTAGTTGGAGTTTTAGCATGATACAAGTTTTATTGATACCAAGATATGTTCATTGTATCATGTGATCTCCTAGGAGGAGATGTTAAATCATGATGTCATGATGCATTCCTAGATTATGTAGACATGCAGTGGGAACTTTGACAATGGTTTAGATAGTTCTCTTGGTATTGAGTATTTTGGTCATGTACTTAGGAGCTTCATGATAGTGTGGTGTTTTATTTTAATTTTATCATGGATTGATCGGTTGTATGTGCTCATGGATACTTGGAGACTTGGGTGAGGCTAGAGTTCTCTTGGGATTAGGGATATTTTTTGATATGGTTACTCTTTGAAGGTTTCAATAGGAAGTCCAAGGAGCCTTCACCTAGGTATGTACATGAGTTCATGATGGACCTGAGAGGAGATTGTTCTTGGAGAGAGGATCATTGTGGCTTGGTGTATCTTGAAGGATCATTCTCATTCCCACTCTTGGTCTACTCAATAGATAATCATCTAATCTATGTATTGCCCATTTTTTTCAAATGCATTTTTTTATGCTTTATCTTCTATTGGATATGGATCTTTATCTATGGTTGTTGGGGTTCATTTGAGGGGTGTTTAGCATGGTTATCTCTTTGTGCATATGATTTTGATTTATGATGTCATTTATAAGGAGTTTAGGAGATGTTATTGGGCTTATTCCCAATTTTGGGAATGGATATTTGATTTTGATAGTCCTTGGTTAGAGAGGATTACATCCATGTTGGTTATACAAGATACATATATTTCATTTGATCTATGAGGTTGAACAATTGGGTGTTGTTAAGGATTTTTACTTGGGGTTATAAAGGGGATCATACTTGACATAGGTTAGTACTTTGAAGTGTTAGTAGGACATGGTATGATCTGATTTATAGTTTTTTCTCTTTTTTTTTCTATGGCTACTTCTTGGAAGTTCATGTTCATATGGTTTGTTGTGGTAGATTTGTGAGGTTTATGGTGACATGTTGTGAGGGGGTATGTGGCAATTGTGTTGTATGTGTGGATCATTGTGATTGTTCTTTGTTATTACATGGTTCGATCATTAGCCACACCTTGGTATGAGTGTTGATTGGTAGACTTGGTATGCATTAATTTATTTTTGATTTGACATTACCCATGTAGTGGGAGTTCCTAGATGTGTATGTTCTTCATTGAAATATTTTATATAGGGATATTATGGTTGTCGTTTATAGATTGAATATGTTGTTGGCATGAGTTTTAGAGTGTGAGATCATGTTAGAGATTCATGTGGTTTTAAGGATGGCTATGATGATGTGTTTCATTGATTAACCCTTCTATGCAATGTATACAGCAAGTGGGAGAATATTAGGAAAAGGGTGTTGTACACCTTGCACAAGTAATGAATTATTTTAATTATGTAAAATAAATATTTATTTGAGGTGCATCTAGGAGATTTTTTTAGCCACATTAAATAGCTATTTGGGACCACTTGTAAAGTTAAATGTAAAATTGGTTAGATATTTATGTGTGGGAGACAGAATAAATATTTAAAATTGAGAAAACTTAGTAACAAAAAGTAAATGAGGGGGTCAATGGTCTTCTGCTCTCATGGTTTTGAGACACATGGTTTTTCCAGTACCACAAGTTGCATTTGTGTGAGCTTGATTCTATAAAAGAAAGCCCATGGTTAGTGGTTTGTGTTGGCTAGTTGAATGGGTTGTCATTGTATTAAGCTCTCTTGTAAGTGCATATGTCAAGCATGACATAAGATGTATGGTTACATGGTTACCCATTATGCTTGGACACATGGAGGATTCATTGGAGGATCTTGATGTTTCAAAAGTATTCATGAAAACTCTATAAGTGTATTGTAATGTTTCATTTCTGAATAATACATTGAGTGTGGGAGCTTTTGGAGGTTGGGTTTTTCCATCTTAAGGGTTTTCCTAGGGTATATCTTGTGTTATCTTATGGTATGTCTTTTTAGCTTTGCATTATGGTTACTTTGTAAGATTTTATGCATCATTTTCTCTAATAGGGTTATGTAGGAAATGGTTCGATCAACCTATAATTTCCTAACAAGAACCCTAGGCTGGTTATTGCTTTTGGTTGCTAGGATACTAATTCCTCCAATTACCAAAAGATTTATTAGGCTATCATGGGAAGCTATGAGACAAGTGAAGGTTTATTTATCAATACAATTTAAGACTTATGTAGAAAAAAATAAATTTATACTAATGTAAAAAACTAATGATAATCACCAGTTGCACAACCTCTAATACTATATCTTTGTAAGATATTACGATAGTCATACCACACATCCCTCATTAAGCCCAAGAAAATAAATAATAATAGGTATTTGTGTTGTACACTTATAGAATTAATTTGGGTTTTATTTTAGTGAAAAGATATTTGAGGCATATTTTATCGTTGTTTCAATTTTGGGTTTGTTGCAAGCTTTTCAAATAGTTCCCTCATCTAGCTGAAAAATAAAGGTAGTTTTTGAGAAATTAATTAGGCCTTGCACCCCAACAAGATTAACTTTTGGTTCCAAAACCAATGAAAACTAGATGAAAGTATGTAGGGGTTTAGAAAATGACCAAAAATTTGTATTGATGTTGCAAAATTGACTGACCTAGGGTTTCATGTTTTATTCCTTCAATCTATCAAATCATGGCTTTGGAAATCTTAAATTATTTAATCTCAACACAAGCATCATGAAAACACTCTTCAAATAGGATATTGAGAAGATTTGGTTGGAGAACATGGAAATTAAGGAAGCCATGATAAATCCCATGTGTACTAACTATGGAAAACCTGCTATTATTGTAAAAGTGAGTCTTCAAGAGAATCCATTTGAAAAATGTGGTTGGTTTTCACTACCTAACAAAATTTGATGCATATTCCATTTTGTATTATGAAATTCAAATATGATGGATTAAGGGGATGGAATAATAGGACTAATTAACCGGACTTAAGGAGATAAATTAAGGGGGTGGATTAAGGAGATAGATTAAGGGCATGGAGTAAGTGGATGGTTGAAGGGAATATATTAAGTGTCCACCTAAGGGGAATAAGGGATTTATTAAAGGGAATTTAATGGGATGGATTAATGAGATGGATTACGGAGGATGAAGTATGGGGATGGATTAAGGGAACATATTAAGCAAATGAAGTAAGGAGATGGGTAAAGGGGATGGATTAAGGGGATAGATTAAAAGGATATTTTAAGTCAACTTAAGGGGAATAAGGGGATTGATTAAGTGGACTTAATGGGATGTTTTAAGTTTAAATTACTTAAAAGTTATATTATTAATAATTGATTGAGATATACCTTTGTTTTAGGGGCTATGAAATCCTTAAGCAATATGTTTATTTGGGTTAGGCTACCAACCTCCCTCTCCAATACTACAAATTTTCTTGCTTTGAGTCTATTGGAAATGCTCTAGGTCATTTCTTGTAGGAGGATGGAATGTCTTCAAACTTATGGAAATCAACGCATCTAAGGATCTTCCTAGAGATATTATCTTGCTTGTGGGAGATAGACCTTAGACTCAGACACTTGATTATGAGGGTCTATCCTTGTGTTGTAGGAGGTGATTTGCTACTAGAAACCTTGATTTGGAGTATCCTCATTTAACCATAGGAAGGGTGAGGAGACTTGGTGGAGGAATGTTCTCTAGGATTATTTGACTTTTGGGGATTTTGATTCAGTGGAGAATGAGGCCTTGAATCCAACTAATACTGTTGTGACTTCAAAGATTTCTCTTGATGGGTCTTTGCCTCAAGGCCCAGTGCTAGTATCTTCACTCATACTATTGGGTGGTGTATCCTTTGATCTTGTTCTACTTGAGGCTTTAGTATTGCATTTAGTTTCTTTTTTTACACCTGTGGGGGATCAATTTGAGTTAGTGGCAATGGCAGAACTTGACCCTCTCCCCTCCACTCATTCTAATCCTCTACAGTATGAGGTTTCATGGAAGATCATTCAAAGAAGGAAGAAGGGTCTTCCTAAACATGCCAGTGTCATAGTGTGTCTCACACCTAGATCATTGGTACTCAAACTAGGATGAGGCCCAAGATTATGTAGGTGGTTGGTCTTGTTCTAGGTCATTTGGTAGCTTGGATATATCTTCTTTGAGCATGGTTAATGGTCCCTTCAAAACCACAATTACCTTTATTCTATTGAGGTGTTGTATCTTGTAGCTTATTTTTTGTCTTATTTGGGGTTTGGTTGTGGGTCAGTTGTGTTCTTGTTGATGTTTTGCCTTTTGTACAAGGTTTATAGGCCCCCTTCAAAACCTACTTTCTTACCCCTTAAATCAAAAATAATAATTTAAACATCAAATCAAATAATAATTATTCATCATGTAATCTTCAAATGAATCAAATTAAAAATATAAAACTATTTTTTAATGCTTTTCCTACTCATTCTTGCAATTACAATGTTGAGAAGTACCAAACATAATAATTATTGGTTTACACTTTATCCATTTAATAAGTTTGTAATTATTCATGTTTTGAGTAAATTTTAGTCTTCCTCACTATTGTTTGACACATGTCTATCAATTGCCTTTAATTTTGACACATCATATCAAATGGTATTTGAAACATTTATACATTAAGGATGACCATCAAAGCTTCCTTTAATTTTAATAATGTGCATAAATACCACCTATTAACAAATCTATTTGTCATGTCATGTTTATTTTACTTATGGATTAAGAAGACAAATTATTTGGATGAATTAAGGGGATGGATTATGGGGGTGGATTGAGGGGAAAATTATTTTATCGTCATGTATAGAAGCATAATGTGAAGATAGTAATGGTTTAACATTAACACTAAATGGCTTTATCATAAATGTGTATTAAAATAATGTTCATCATAAACCAAATCTTCATGAAATAAAGAGTCATCAACCATCATGAGAAGATAAATAACTAGGATCAGTCAACCACATCATCAATATTCACCACACTAGATGCATATCAAGTCATAAGGTTAGATTTTATTAGATGAGAATCTACGATAAAAATAATGGCATCAATTTACTTGTCAAATTTTGAAATATTATCAAGTACATGAATGTTACAAAACAAACCATAGAAAGTGGTTGAGATCTACCATCAATTACGTGCAATATATTCTCATGATCTTCTCTATCTAGCCTCCACTTATGTTGACCACATGCATATGTTACACCCCAAAGAGTAATGACAATAGCAATTAATAGGTGACTATAATGATACACCTTATTGTGAGGTTCATAATCAACAAAATGGACCCCATTATGAATAATTTTTACTTGTTTCAAATATGTTCCCTCCTAAACAATTAACCCCATGGGAAATATTGTACCCTTTGTTTTGGTTTTATTATCTTGATTTTCTCCTCTATATAGTGTCATAAGTAATAACTAACATTGTCTAATATTTCACTTTTTACGATTAGACCAAAAAAAAAACCCTTGACACAACATGTAAAGAGAAAATTAGAACAAGCATATATATACACATGTAGACATAATTTTTATTAATGTTAAGTACAACAATACTAAAACCTTTTCTAACCATTCCTGAAATGTATACATAAGCAATTGAAATGAAATAAATATCATTTAAGGTTTCATCTTTATCTTCTCCATTGGTGTCATTCATAATTAAAGGTGTTTTTGTCCATTCACCTACATAGCCACAAACTCAGTCCATGCATCCTTTATACAACCCCAACATGCATTCACAATAAAAACATAAGTAGTCCCTAGTACAAAGTGTCTACTATTTATTATTGTTACTCATCATAGAATGTATCAAGACATGGTCTTATCTATCTTTGACAACCATGAGATATTTTTGATCCACCCCTACATAAAAATAAATCAATTAACTTTATAAAAATTTTAGAAATGATTTCCTATATATAAATTTAATATTAATAATATAAATGCAACTTTACTGTGTCCCTATAATCTCCCAAAAGAGCATATGTGGAGGTTGGTTCCTCACTCAAGTGTCAACATCAAATTTCATTGTCTTCATTTCACAAGTTAGTGCCTAATTTCCTTTTACAATATAGTCATCCAAAATCTTCCTTTTTTAGCATGTCTCATTATTGTCTTCCTATTCACACTAAATACATTTGAAAACAAACGAATTTAATGTTTTTTATATATTTATGGATTTAGAAGTGAATTCGGTATCACTCTCCTTGAAATTTATTTTATCAATGGAGTAGGATCTTTTACCAACTAAAAACAAACTTCCTTTCACATTTCCTATGACATCTTTTTCTATATATTTTTTCCTTTTTCTTGTGAAATCTATGCCCAACAATTCTAATTGTTCCTTAATTTAATCACAATAAAGAAGAAATGGTAACAATTAGGCTTGACTAATTATATTATAACTACTAAAATAGTCTTCAAATATATTTTTAGACCATCTATTGATTGACCTTGGGCATCTTTTGTTGTTGTGTATAAGATCCTATGTTTTCAATGTCAATCTCAATTAAATGATCTAGTTTATTTTATGCCTTCTATTTTTCATGACCTCTTCAATAAGGTTAGCATCTGAATCAATGTAGAGAAGAGGTTGGTTACCCTCTTTAGCAATATCCATATGACCTTATCCCTCCTTTCCAATATCAGGTTGATGAACTTGGACCTCCTCTCTCCTTATATCAACTTTAGGTTTGGCATCCCCTTTAGTATCTATATTCAATCAAACAATGTAGTTTTGATGCTAATGTATAGAAATAATAATAAGAGCAAAGTATGATAATTAATTTATTTAGTGTAATAAACCTTAAACCCTTAAATCTTCCAATCCCAAACCATAAAGCCAAAATCATTACCCTAAACCTTAAATGATAAATAATGACCTTTAACTATGAACCCTAAACTCTATTTGTACTATAAACCTTCAATTATAAGCCCTAAAACATATACCGGGTAAACCATATACTCTAGACTAGATAAACTTAAAACCTTAGATTCTAAATCATAAAGCCATTCAACGATAAACCCTAAGTGATAAACACTAAGTTTTATAAAACCTACATCCTAAATCATAGACCATAAACCCCAAACTCCAAAACCTATTTACTATAACCCATTTACAACCTAAATAGTAAACCATATACCAAAAACTCTAGAAAATCCAAACCCTAAACCATAAGTTAATTTCAATTTCCCAAATATTAAACCATAATTATAAACTCTAAATCATAAAACTTGAAACCTAAATCCCAAACTCCATTTACGATAAACTATAAACCCTAAACCCCAAACCCCAAACATACATTTTGAACCTAATTTAATACATTGATGGATCAACATAGAACATGTGTTCCAAACCATAAGATGAGATCATCAAGTGTGATGAAATATAGTAGGATTTATGGTGACTAATTGATGACTAGAATGTAAAGAAAATCTACAAACAAAACAAACAAGTAAAATTAAATATTTTTGGGTGATTCAAGATTTCTCTTACACCCTAGGATGTTCCTACATCAAAACCCTAAAATTTATGAATCTTAAACCCCTAAATGCTAAACCCCAAACCTTTAAACCTTGAACCCTTAACTATGAACAATAAACCATAAACCTTCAACTATAAACCCTAAATTGTAAATAAATAGAACTATTTAAACCTTAAAACATAGACTAGGTAAACCATATATACCATAGACCATAGACCATAAACCCTAAACCCTAAATTCTAATTTATAACAAATTACCACAGTTCAACTATAAAGGTTCTAAATCATAAACACAATGTGAACTATATACCCTAAACCATAAATGGTTTTACTAAAAACCTTCAATGTGTGAATCTTAACTTCCCTAAACCTTAAACCTTAAACCATGCACCATAAATTCTAAACCTTAGAAACTCTAAAACTTAAAGAGTAAACTCTAAAGTCCAAATCTTAAATTATAAACTATAAAATGTAAATCATAATCCTTAAGCCTTGAATCCTCAACCCTAAACCCTAAATCCAAAACTCTAAAAATGATAAACTATAAACCCTCAAATATATATTGTGAACCCTAAACTATTAATCTTAAACCCCTAAATCCTAAACTATAAAATATCACCCCTAAAACATAAATCATAAACAATAAACCCTCAAACCTTAGACCATAAAGCCCAAACCCTATATCATAAACCCTAAACACTAAACTCTTAATTATAAACACTAGAAGTTGAACCCTAAACACATAATTTATAAATTTTAAAAAAAATCATAATCACTCCTAAGAGAAATCCTTATTACTCCAACTTATGATTCTCGCCTTTCAATATACTTATATATCTGGTAAGCCAAACTTCCCAATATACCATGCACCTCCTTATATACCCAAATTTATGTGCAATACTAATGGTATGGAAGAGTAGTTCTCTCAATATACCAAATCTTTTGATATACCTTGCAGTACATGGAAGCAAAGATGTAACCAAGAGAAAAGTGATGGAAGAGTAAAGTAGCACCAAGAGACATGATACTAAAAGGTCTTGGGTATGTTTGAGGCCTAAGTTTTTTAGTAGTAGCACCCCTCACTTCACTAGACCATTTATGGGGAATCAAGCTTATCCAATAATAACAGATCACCAGAAGAAGATAAAGGCTAGAGAAAAAAACACTGAGGTAAAAAATATAGAAAAAGAAGAGACAAGAATGTCAAAGAAAAATATGTATAGGAAAAAATTCTTATCACTCTCACCTCTATATCCCTCAAATATATCTATAGGAATCATTTCCTAGGATCAAGAGGGTAATCTTGTTAAATATAATATTCAATGCACTATAGGTGGCTTAACAAGAGAGGGGGATTAAGAAACAATTTAGCAAGTGTACCAATAACCACGTTTATTAGAATATATCTAAAAAATAAAAATACATATAAAATAAAAAGATTAACTAATTGAATAATAATTAAAAATAACAAATATCATAAAAGAAATTATGGTTGATTATTTATGTAAATTAGATTGAATTTTTAATTAAATTATATGCCACAATTTAGTTAAAATTTTGGTATAATTTACATAAATAATCAACTATATTTTCTTTTATAATATAACAATGAATTACATAAAATAACTAAATTATCAAGTAGGGAATTTAGAAATGTACCTTGTTTTGCACTCTAATATTTCTCATTCCTTTGTATATATAATTCAATTTTTTTTTATAGAACATGGCTTGTGTTTTATTTTGTGTATTCCACTTGTTTCCTATTGCTAGCTCTTTGAATTATTACTCTCTTTCTCTAAGGTGTAATTTTGATTTTTTTTACAAATACAAATGACGCACCACTTGTGGTTTTATAGAACTAGAGTAGAGGTTAGATTGAATACACTTAGATTGAAAAGGCTTTTATGGTGCCTTTGTGATAGGTTCTTCCCCTCCTATACATATGTTGTAATTTTAGAGGACAAAACAAGCCACTGTTACCCTATGGTAGCATTTACTCACTAAAAATATATATATATTTAAATTTTATAAGTAACATAAGTCTATTACAAAAATAAAGATATTTATTTAAAATACTAAGAAAAGTAACAAACTATGTTAGAAAATTTCAAAAAAATACACTTCACTCCATATCAATGTGCTTATTTAATGAAAAAAACAATTTCAATTAATAAGCAAAGAGAAATGTGTTGCAATAAGATATAGATCTAAATTTCTATTATTACCAATTAAAAATTAATAATAAATAAAATACTCAATTTAAAATTACTAAAAAATTTCTATGCACACACATTGGAGTTAATAAACTCACTCTTAAGAAATCATGAAAAGATTTTATTTGTAGTAAAAGTTATGTGTTATGGTAAAATATAAATAAAAAATATTAAAAATATAATAAAAAATTAGTGAAAACTAAAAAAAATAATATAAATAATTTAAAAATTCATAAAAATTATAAATTGAATTTACATAGAAATTTTCATAAATCCTTAGTTTACATAGAATGTGTTAAATGCTAAAAAAATGTTTTTAGTGATCCAATAATGTTGAAAAGTGGGACATTATTGTTCTTTACCCAATATCAAACTTATCCAATTTCATATAGATTTAATTTATATAAATTCAAGTAATTTAAAATATAAAATTTATATATTTTTTTTTAATTTTATATCAATGTTTAATTTAAATAATTTTTTTATTATTTTTTCTCAAATTTTATATCAAATGTTTATAATTTAAAAAGTAATTTTATACATATCAATTTATCAAAGTTGATAATGAATTTAGTTCAATGTAATTTTATATTAAATTTGATCTCAATTTTATACAAATTTGATATCAAATATATAATTAGTTTATAATAAATGAAGATCAATTTTATTTCAAATTTTAAATCAATTTATATTTATATTTATTTAATCTTTAATTGAGTGACAACATGATAAAGTGTTCTACTTTTGGGTAGTTTTAGACCACTAAAATTAGCATTTTCACCATTCATCATTATATATTTTTTCTAAGTCATTTAAAAAATATATTTCTATCACATTTTGTTAGTTTTCAATATTTTTTTAATTAAATTTCTACTAATTTTACTATTGCACATAACTTGAATTAAAAATAAAATCATTTTATTATTTCTTAGATATACATCATTACCTCCAATATCTATTGCACAAATATTTTTTAGTAATTTTTTATTGAGCATTTTTATGATTAATTTGTTAATTGGTAATAAAACTAATTTTTTATCTATATTTTACCATAATGTGTTTCTCTTTGTGTATATATCAAAATTATCATTTTTTTATTAAAACAAGGACATCCATATGGAGTCTAGTGCATTTGTTTAAGATTTTTCTAATATGGTTTGTTATTTTCCCAATACTTCAAATAGAGGTCATTATTTTGTAATAGGCCTATGTTGATTATAAAAAAAATTAAAATATAATAATTAAAAAACATAATACATATTATACTTTTCAAATTTAGTAGTAAGGACTATGTGCTTGTAAAACTTTGTCTTTGGATGATTCATTTGACCCATAAAAACATGATGTGAACTAACATTTTTGCAAACATGTGGATAGGAACAAAAGAGGCTACAATGGAGGCTTCACAAAGGGAGTTTCAATCTAAGGGGTTTCATCTAACACTAGGGGGTTAGATCTAACCCCCTCAAACCCTTGATGTGTTTTTCAAACCTAACATATTTTTATGTATTTTTCAAGGTTGGCCCACTACTATGACACATTATTGTGCTTCTAACCAATTGTAATTTATACATGTGTCAATTCTTTAATTTTGTATGTGAGATTAATACATTTTAGAACTATTTAATTAATGTGTACATTACAAAATTGCTAACTACTTATAAATATATTTTAAAACTAAATATAAGTTACTACAATTTATAATGACTAAGTTATGTGTATACATGTAATTTTTAAGTCTTACAATTTAAATTAAAAATTAAGTTCTCATTCAAAGTTTGAAAACTAAATTATTCACTCAAACATTGACCCTAAACCCTAAAGAATGATTATAATTCAGTTATTTTCTTTCATAATACAAAAAAAATCTATAAATTATCAAATATTCAACAAAACAAATTATCAAAACCCTACTTTTGATATTAGAAATTGATAAATACATGATGGATTCAATCAACAAGCTAGCGAAATAAGAACTCTGCAATTAACTCATTCAATCTCCTATCTCTTTGGCCAAGCAAGTCAAAGCAAAAAAATTGAAAATAAAAATGAGGCTTTTGGGCATTTTGGTGATTATATAAGTTTGTGGGGTTCAATCCAACATGGTTTACTCGAATCTCCCTTGGGCCAAACCCCTCCTAACATGTGGCTAACATCAACTCCAACATAGGGTTGGGTTGAACACTTGTTTAGCCAAACCTTTGAAAAAAATGTCTTGCTCAAAAGAGTGACACAACTTTATGCTTTCAAGCATTTTTTGAGTCAAGAAAAGCATGCAATAAAATGTTAAGGAAACAACTAGAGCCTCAAGAGGGAATCCGCGTATCTCAGGAGTTAGTTGTGTAATTAGAGATTCAAAAGGATATGTGCTAGTTGCTTTAGCCTTATAACTCTCAATTGGGACAAATAATGATGCAAAGGCACAAGCTCTCTTACCAGGTTTGAAATTGGCACAAAAGGAAAATTTTAAAAGAGTCGATATTGAAGGTGATTCTCTTAACATAATAAATGCTACTATGAATAAATCTCTTAGTAATTGGAAAATGAAGTATATTCTTCAAGATGTCTGGGAGATTCTAGATCAGTTTGACTACTATGAAATCCACCATTGCTTCAGAGAGTGAAATAAACTAGTAGACAGTCTTGCAAATTTAGCATGTGACCAGAATCAGGGATTAGTTGTAATGGATGCCTACACAATTAAACAATTCCCAGCCATCCATACCATCATGGAAGATGATCAACATCTATCCCCTTCTTAGAAGGGTTTTTATACTATCTTTTCTCCTTTTCTTGATTGCAGGTTCATTAATCATTACATTGCATATGTTTCATTTTCCACTGTTTTTGCTTGTGTAAGCAGCTTGCCTGCCCGACTAGAGATGTGTGAGAGTACCACCATTACCCAGTGTCTTCTTAGTTGTCCAAGTGTGAGAAGATAATTATTTCCTCTCTATCAAGCCGCTAAAGTGTGGATGATGTACATTAGTGATGATTGTTGTAAGATGCATTGAATTGTGGGGACACTTCTTATTAATATCTTTCGTACTTCCATATTTCTCATCTTCTCACTGCTAAGATGGAGAGCCTGCCAAAGAATAGGTGTATCAATATCCCAATTCAAAAATAGGATGTTCCTTAGTATGGACCTTTCAATTCTGAGATTTTGGCGAAGATCTTTAAGTTTGATTGTCCCATGGTGGAGGATGCGATACAACTTTTAACTGGTAAGGAAATTCTTCATGATTCACCCGTAATGCTCTACTTCTCTCAAGTATTATCTTTATTCCTCTCCAATAGTATGGATTTGCTACATAATCCAATCCTTTTGAAGAAAATTGCTATAGACTATATTCAAGATCATCTTATTTCTGAGAAAATCCTTAATGATGCAATGAGAGACTATGATTTGTTTAATGGGAGGGCATTGATAAGGGGGTTGTTTTCTCACAAAGATTTGCAAAGGAATTCGGTGATAATATGCACTTACAATGCTGTGAAACATGGCATCCAATTCCAATGTGATTTTACAATTGATAATGCACTTCGTGCTCATTACCACGAGCTTAGATCTCAAATGGAAGACCAAGTCCGGGAACACTTCCAAGATCTGTGACTTTTATTGACCCATGATCCGTACCTACCTATAGCTCAAGACGATGAGGTCCCAGACCTACATGGTAATGAAGAAGATCTGGATGGTTTCCTTAACAATGTCATTGATCCTGTAGCTAGTTTTGCTTAAAATTCCCTTCTAGTATTCTACAGGATTACTATTTTTGTATTACTGTTTGATGGCAGTCTCTATGTATTTGGAATTATAAATCATGTCTATGTATTGTTTCCCATTTTTTGTATATGAGCATGTGTGAGAAAATGTTGTTTCAGAAATAGACATGTTAACCATGCTAATGTAATAATCTCTATTTATATATAATATAATATATTTTAGGTGTCGGTTCCTTTTATCAAAAAAATTAAGGCAACTCCCACTCAAGGGGTACTAGATTGTGAGGTTAATGCTAGAATTGAGAAGATGACTGTTAGAATCTGAGAAAATAGATTACAACCCAGAATCGAATTGAAAGAGTTAGAAATAATAAACTGTAAATACAAATGAAATGAAACATCATAACAGCGATACCGAGAGATTTGATGTAAATGCTCAAATGGCACAATAGCATCAAGAGAGATCTATTGCTCCAACATATAAAAATACAAGCAAGGTAGCATGTTTATATAGGCTCAAGGAGAGGGAGGAGGTGGCAAGTCAAACCAATAAGCCGTTACCACAAGTGGTGCATGTAACCACCATGGAAGAGGACGACACCTGAACACCCACTCACTTAAGTAAACATGCTTTATGAACCTAAGAAAGATTAATAAACTATGTAGGAAAAACCTTATAATAAGGAATAAAAAACCTACACTAACACCCCCCTTTAAGCACAACTTAGATGGGTGAAAAAGTTGGCTCCCAACAAATGAAGTTTGATGAGGTACCCATGTATAAAGAAGTCCCCCTAAAGAGAAGAATCCCCCCCAAGATAAAGGAAAAGAAGCTTCCCCCACAAATAGAGAGAGAAAACCCCCCAGAAGAGAGGGAAAAGAGGACTAAAAATTCCCCCTGAGGTGGACACCTATTGCACCCCAAGCAAAGTTTGCAAATGAAGGAACTTGTTCTCGGTGAAGGGTTTGGTCAAGATGTTTGCAGTCTACTCTAATGTCGGACAGTACCTGAGATCAATTATCTTCTCATGAATCTACTCCTGAATATAGTGCATGTGGATCTCAATGTGTTTGGTCCACTGATGATGGACCAGATTACGAGAGATTTGTATCGCATTCTGGTTGTCACAAATAATGATTGTTGGCTTCCAAAAGGGAATACCAAACTCGGTGAGAATGTGTTGAAGCCAAATGGTCTCAGTAGTAGCATTAACTACTCCTTGATACATAGCCTCTATAGATGAAAGAGAAATAGCAGACTACTTCTTGCTTGACCAAAAAACTAGACCAAAACCAAGTGAGAAGCAATATCCTAAAGTAAAATTGTGATCCTAAGAATCCCCTGCCCAATCTGAATCTATATGGCCCACCAAGTCAATATCCATACCCGCTGCATAGTGAGTCTCATAACTATGAGTGCCCTATACATAGTGAAGAATCTGCTTAGCTACTTTCCAGTGTAGCTCATGTGGCTCTTGCATGAACCTGGTGACCAAACCCACAACATAGGATAGACTAGGCCTTGTTTGAATCAAATATATGAGACTCCCAACTAGTTGGTGATACAAGGTAGCATCCACTAATGGTGAAGAACAATGAGCCTCAAGTTTGACCCATGGCAGAAATGAAGTCGATGCAGGCTTATAGTCAACCATTCAAAATCTAGAGAGCATATCAAGTGCATACTTGGGCTAAGAAAGAAAGATACCAACCAAAGACTATGTGATCTCAATTCCCAAGAAGTAGTGAAGAAGACCCAAGTCAGACATCAGAAACCGGTCCTAAAGTGCAGTTTTCACTGCCTTGATGGTGGATTAGGAACTCCCTATAATCAACAAGTCATCAACATAGAGAAAAAGGACATGAGAGTATACTCCTATGACAGAATATACACATTCAGATCAGAATGGCACCAAGTGAACCCAACTAACAGAGGGAAGGAGTCCATCTTGGCATACCAAGCCTGATGGACCTATTTGAGGCCATAAAGAGGCTTTTGAAGTTGAAAAACAAGTGAAGGATCCTGGACGAACCCCTATGGTTGCTCCATGTATATCTCCTCCTGAAGGTCACTGTCAAGAAAAGTATTCTTCACATCCATCTAATGAACTTCCCAATGATAGGTTGCAACAATGGTAAGGACAAGTTAGATTAAATTCATCTTGAAAACTGGCACAAAAGTCTTACAGTAGTCAATCCCAAGAACTTGGGAGAATCCTTTTGCGACCAAGGGATCTTTTTGTTTATCGACTAATCCATTTGCAAAAAATTTTGTCTGATAGATCCACTTGCATCGAACATGTTTTCTTCCCTTAGGAAGTGGGATTAAATCCCAACTGTGGTTCCTCTCCAACAAATTGAATTCTTCCTGCATAGTAGCATCCCACTCAGGGACACTGGAAGCTTCCCTGAAAGATAATGGATCAAAAGCTGAAGCAAAGAAGAGATGAGGAGCCTACTCAAACTATGACCTTGTTCTTCTCACATCTAAAGGGTCACCAACCCAATTACCTACTAACTCTAAAGTCTGATGAGCCCAAAGAGGACCAATAATCAGAGAACCAAGAGGAGAATCATCAGCCTCTGAAAGATGACTTGAAGAGGAGGAAGAAAAGTCCTTAGTATCATCTTCGCCATCTGAAGTAGAGGAAGAAAACTCCTCATGTGGAGCAGGAGGATTAAAATCCTAAGAAGGAATATCATCATGTCACAAAGTCTCCAAGGTGATAAAGGATGGAGAAATGATGGAAGAAGAGATAGAAACATCTTCCTCAAACCAAACACTCCTCTCAATAAATAGTTCATGTGTAGTACGATGAAGAAGATTGTAGCTTTGATACCATCTAGGTACCCAATAAATATGCAAGTCTTACTCTGTGGATCCAAATCCTTGCATTTCTCTATTGGAATGTGGGCCCATGCAAGAGATCCAAACACTTGAAAGTGCTTCACTTTGGGCTTTTGACTAGTCTAAGCTTGAAAAGGAGTGACCCCCTTCATAGCTTGGTGAGGAACCTGATTCTGGATATAGCACGCACAGTCGATGGCCTCTACCCAATACTAAGGTGCCATTGACCTATAATGAATCATACAATTAGCCATCTCTTTCAAGGACCTATTTTTCTACTCTACGACACCATTCTGTTGTGGACTATATGGAACTGTGTTGAAGATCAATGCCCTCTAAGGCACAAAACTGCTCAAACCTCTAATTGACATACTCCCCCATTATCTGTGTGCAGAATATTGATGACCTTCCCTGATTATTTCTATGCAATATCTTTGAAGTCCTGAAAAGACTCAAAGACCTCAGACTTTTGTTTGAGAAAATATACCCATGTGTATCTAGAAAGATCATTAATAAATTTCAAGACATCTCTAGTCCTATTAAAAGAAGGATGAGGCAAAGGACCCATGTGGTCACTATGTACTAACTCCAATAGTTGTGTAGCTCTCCATGCTTTGCCTTTATCAATTTTTTCTTCAGGATGCTTACCAAGAACTCATCCTTGGCAAACTCCATCAGAAAATCAAATAGAAGGCAACCCTATAACCATGTCTTGTCGACTAAGCTACTGCAAGTAATAGTAGTTCATGTTGCCAAACCACTAATGCCTCAAACAACTCACCTGATCTAAGTGAGTGAGAAAATCAAGTTAAGGAGAGTTAAGAACAAAGTGAGAAAAGTGATACAGTCTAGTCTAATGATCAACCTTCCCCATAGCAATAGTAGACCCATTGTGTATCTCACTAATAACCACTATGTCTGGAGTGAACTCAACCTGCCTTATAGAGTCAGTGTGAGTGATCTAATAAATAGATAGGAGATTAGTTGATAATGAGGGAACACAAAGAACATCATGGAATGTTATGTTGGTTATTTTCCCAGACTGGATGCTTGTTCTTAGTTATCCCTACAAGGTAGCCATCATTGATCAATAGGATTCCTAGGCTAGGGGCCAACAGTATAGGAGATAGACTCTATAAATATCTCCTCTTTTTTTTTAGGCTCTGCAGAACCAAGGGGAGTATTCCCTACTTAACATCTATAACAGATACACATGAACTTGCTTGGATGTTGATACAAAGCAGATAAATCCTCTCTTATGCAGACCAAAACTATGAGATAAGTGCAAAGGGGCTAACCTTGGGCCTATTTTTAGTTGTGAGACAGAGGATTTTGGTCCTAAAACTACTTCTAAAGTCCTAATGGTTTGATTTAAAATTTCGGTTTGATTTTGTGTTTGGATGCAAAACTGAGACTTTGGGTTGCAACCTAAATACAAGACTAGATCGGTGCCTATTCAGGGCTCGGAGTCAATAAACATATATATGTGAATGTTTATCACAGACCTAAAACAACAATCAGATTTCAAGGGGATTATGTAATGTCTTCCTTACAGACAATACCCAAGACAAAGTATTTAGTTATTTCTGCTTACAAACATCCTTACTGCAATATCTTCTTCTCAACACTTAACCCAAAACATTTAATCTACTCCTTAAGCAGAAGTAAAAGACTAAGCATTCAACATAGAAAACCCATATCCTAGAATCACCAATATCCCTTAGATATTTGGATTCAAAAGAAGAACACATTCAATTTGGAGACAAATAACAAAATACATGCAATGAAGCATTACTCATTTAATATTAACATGAAATTGATGAATTCTATATATAAGGCATTCAACATACAACTCATAAACTCACAAAATACCTAGAATAGAGCCACCAACGAAGTTATATTTCTTATAGCACCAAAAAAGTTGTCTAGTTTTCAACAACAAATAATGGGTAACACAGTTTAGCTTTTATACCAAGACTGTATACTCAGCATTAATTACTAGGCAAAAATCAAAAATCTGCCAGATTCAATGTATGAGGAATGGCACTCAGGAATATTCAATGCTGTGGGGAGACAAAGAGGAATGAGCAGATGGAATCAGGATCTGCACCACTGCTCAAGGACTTTCATCTTCAATCGGGTTGCCAACCCGTCAACTCCATCGACTATCCTCTGCAAATCTGCCATTATTGCCTCACCTACCCACAGGCCCCTTTGAAATGCAACAGCGGATGCACTTGCTATTTTCCTGCTCAAAAACGATTGTAAATACATAGGAAAACACCTATGCTGCAAGTTCAAAACATGGCCGTTGATCTACTCCCATCACCAAGATCAACGGCTCCCAAAAAATGTTGAAAAGTCACCAACTAACGATTACGTGCCATGTAGGCACTCCATGTTCCTATCATTGACTTTTCACTTTCTCCATTTTGTCATTTCGCCCTTGTATATGCATAAACAAATGCATATACAATCACCACTGTTCACCTTCAAAAATCCCTTGTATATCCTCATTGTATATCCACACATACAAGCATCTTACACATCCAATGGATGCCAGAAGATTATTCACTGCATTGGATTCCGTCTTCACATCCAGGTTGCATCCCCCTTTCTTTGTACATTTCCTTATATGTCGCATTATACAAATGCGAGATACATACAACACGGATCCCTGCCGCTTATCCATTGGATTTGAAAAACTTTCAAATCCAGACTTTGTATATCCGTGGCATACAACACTCACATACATACAAGCAACGGATGCCAAGGGCCCATAGAACAAATTTGAAATATTTTTGAGTCTGGCTTGTATCCTATCATTTGTATATTCGGGTCTATGTTTAAACATACAACTGTAAATATACAAACGGCAGACCCCACCAAATGTATATCCCGTTGCCTTACATATGACCTTTGTATGTCCAAACATACATTTACCCTTTCACATACAAACAAGGAATCTTTCCTGGAATATACCTGCAATGTATCTAACCATTGTATGTCTGAACATACAAACCAAATATACATGCAGACCTGATATACAAATAGCGAATATTCTGGGGATCTGCGATGTATATTCCATCCTTGTATATTTTTCCTTGTAAGCCCGATACGCATTTGGAAATGCATACAACTGCGGAATATATCCAGGAATCTGCGACAGATTCGCCCTTTGCATATGCAACCTGATATGCATCTAAAATGCACATAATTCAATTTCTTATCAATTTTCAAAAGCTGACTGAGATTTCAGAAACTTGCCAACATACATTTGCAATTGCACATTCAAAAACTTAACACTTTCTCAAGTGCGACAAGAAAAAGTGGTAAAACACTGCATGTGGGTCGAGGAACAACCTAGCCAAAGGTACCAAGGGCTTGAAGGGACAAAAATAGATAATTGCAACCTAATTTTAGAACCCTAAACATAGGTGATCGCCACTAGTGGCTCTGACCGGGGACATGCAAACGCAAGACTGCAGCGAGAACCAAACTACTCTGGGGCAGACCAGACAAAATCCAAAACTCAAAACACGACCGACTATACAAGGCATGTACAAAATATTCACATCTAGTTCATAGTGTGCACAAAAGTTACCCACTTATGAGAAGTAGGGTTTCAAGAATTGTCCATGCACAAGCAATTCCAGTAGTTCACCAGTTAGGGCCTAGAGAAAATAGGAATCTTCTCCATGAGTGTCATTGATTTGGTACGAGCCCACCCATAAGGGTTCAAATTTACCGTGCTTGCCCTTATCTTGGTTCCTTGCATTCTACACAAGGACCAAATCACCTATCTGAAACTTTCTTTCTGAAGCCCTTTTATCAAACAAATATTTTACCTTTTGTTGTCTCTTGATATTTGTTTCCTGTGCCCCCTTCTCACTTCATCTAATGCAACCAGCTGATTTATTCTTTTAGTCATTGAGTCCTCAATCTCCTCCTCATTTTCCAGTATGAATTTATAGACTGGTAGGAGGTTGTTCACAGGCAATTTAGCTGTTGCACCATACACTAGTTCAAATGGTGACCTTCCAGTTGCTTTCTTCACAGTTATTCTGTCAGCCCATAATGCCATTTTCAGCTTTGAATCCCAAGCCCTTTTGTTTTTACCTACCATCCTTTTGACAATCTTCATGAGGCTTTTATTGCTTGACTCTACTTGACCATTTCCATGTGGATGATACGGTGATGCATGTAACAAATTCATTCCATAATTGCTGAAAAAATCAATAAATTCACCAGACCTAAAGCACATTGCATTATATGTGACCAATTTGGCTGGAACTCCAAATCTGATAATAATATTTTCTAGAATAAAATCCATCACCACTTTGCTTGTAGCCTTTTTAGTTGGAATGGCTTCAATCTATTTAGTGAAGTAATCAGTAGCAACCAAAATCCAACTGTCCTCCACTTGATTTTTCTGATATTTCCCCTATAAAATCAATTCCCCATTACTGAAATAAAGCTTCTACAGTTATAGTCCTAAGGGGCAATGCACCTTCATATTTTAGCATTCCTAAGAACCTTTGGCAAGAATCACATTTTCTTATCATTTTTTGGGCATCTGAGAAGAAAGTTGGCCACCAGTAGCCAGCTCTGAGAATTTTGTGGGCTGTTGTATAGGCAACATAGTATCCACCATACACTCCATTGTGCATGTCACTTAGAATATCCTTAGCCTAATTTTTACCTACACATCTAAGTAATACACCATCAAGATTTTTCCAATACAGTTCTCTTTGAACAATGATGTATTTAATAGCATGTAGCCTCAAAGTCCTCTTCTGATCATCACCAAGGTGGGTAGGACAATTCAGATTTTGCAAATAATGTACAATGTCCTTATACCATTCAGATTCTGACATATTTATAATTTCATTATGCACTACATTCACTTGGCATGCCTCTAGATTTGACTGTGTCATTAGTTTTGCTAAACCTTGTCCTCTTACCAATTTTGTGATCTGTATTTCAATGTTGAACTCCTGCAATTTGTTTATCCATCTACATCTCCTCCCAGTTACTTCATGCTGAGTAAATATATCTTTGACTATTGCATGGGGCACATATGCAACTATGTGAGAGCCCACTAAATATCGCCTGAAGCTCTTTACTGCTCTAACTAGTGCATATGCCTGCTTCTCCATGATGTCATATTTCAATTCAGCAGCCTGCAATGACCTGCTAAAGAAAGCTGTAGGTTGTTCAAAACCTTCCTCATTTTTCTATAGTAAGCATGCAGCAATTGTATGGAAAGAAGCAAACGAAAATAACTGAAATGGCCTAGAAAAATCAAGAAATTTTAGCACAGGAGCCATCTTTATAGCCTCTTTGATGTTCTAAAATGATTTAGCTGCTTCATCTTCCCATTTGACAGTTGCACCTTTCTTCAACATCTTAGAGATATCTTTTGTGGTCTCTGCAAAGTTAGGAACAAATCTCCTAACAAAATTAATTTTTCCAAAGGACTGAACACCTCTTACTATTTTAGGGATCTAAATTTTGTCAATTGTAGCCACCCTTTCAGGATCAATCCTGACTCCATCCTTGGAAACAATGTGTCCAAGCAATTTTCCTTCCATTACCCCAAAAGCACATTTCTTTGGGTTGAGTGAGATGCCATACTCTAATGCTCTAATAAAAATCTACTCCAAGTGCATACAGTGTTGCTCCTCCTTTTTTGAAAAGGTAGTTAAGTCATCTTGATACACAGCCAAGATTGAGTCAATTAATCCTACGAAAGCAACATCCATAGCCCTCTGAAATGTGGCACCTGCATTTGTCAGTCTGAATGGCATTCTCACATATACATAAGTTCCCCATAGAGTGGTGAAGGCAGTTTTGAACTATTCTAATTTTTTTACTTTCACTTGATTGTATCCCGAAAATCCATCCATCATGGATAAAAGTTCACAGCCAGTTACCTTCTACAACATGGCTTCCATGTTTGGCAATGGATAATTATCCTTCAAAGAAGATACATTCAGATTTCTAAAGTCCACACAAAGTCTGATGTCACCATTCTTCTTTCTAACAGGAACAAGGTTGGACACCCAAGTTGAGTGTTTGATGGGCATAATTATTCCAGCCTCCCTAAGCTTCATAAGTTCTTGCATTTTTGGAGCTAAGGTTGGGTTGATAGGTCTCTATTTTTGTCTAAACGGTTTAGCTCCAAGCTTCAAAGGGATTTCATGCTAAAATAAATCTTCTCTATAAGCTTCCAGGTCCTCATACGACCAAGCAAAAACACACTTATATTTTCTCAGTAGTGCAATCAGCATAATTTTGATATATGGCTTGAGCCACTTGCCAATGTATACCTTCTTGGGAGCCTGAGATGTCCCCAAGTTTATCTCTTCTAAATCATTCTTGTTTGTCAGAGATGCCTTTGTAACAAATTGGTCCCTATTGTCAAAATCTCTCTCTAAAGCAACCATCCCTCTAGGGATTTTATTTGTCTTGAGTTGAATTACCTCCTTCCCTAAGAGAGTTTCTTTTCCATTTAGAACCTCTACAAAGTTTTGAAAAATCCATTTCCTGGTTCTCATACTCATCAATACAATGTAGAAATCTCAGCAAATCTTTATCATCATCAAACACCTACCAGTTGCTTATATTATCTGGCACTACAGGTCTAAGTTTAACCTCAACATTTGTAACATCTGTCAGAGTAACATCATTTGGCCTTACGGCTACATTAGCTATAAAATCTGCCCTGACATTTTTTGATCTGTCTATCCAGCTTATTGAAAAAGTATTAAACAATTCAATTGTATCCCAAACAACATGCTTATATTGTTTTAACCTCTTATTTTTTGATGCATACTTATCTCTAACTTGGGAAATAATTAACTCTGAATCGCCAAATACTTTGAGCATCTTGATTCCATGCTTCAAAGAAACATTCAATCCTAACAATAGAGCTTCATACTCTACAATATTATTTGTACAGGAAAACTTCAGCAAGAATGAGAATTTTAGAAGCTTACCAGTCAGAGACAGAAATACAATTCCAACACCAAAGCCTTCCTTTGAACAAGCCCCATTGAAAAACATGGTCCAGAGACCCAGTTGGTCAAGCTCTTGGACGCATATATCTCCCTCTTTACCCCCTTTATCATCAAAGACAACCCTAAAATTGTCATAGTTAGTGTCCACAAAACAAATATGCTCCTCTGACTCTTGATCCTCAACTGTATCTGGTGACCTTTCTTCTCTAATCAATTTGACATCCTTGCCATTCATAGGGATCATAGCATATGACAAATCCAATTGCATACTCCCACCAATCAATGTTGCCCATCTTCTTGACAACAACATGCCATATTGTGGCTTGATATCAACAACTGTTATGTTCATTTTGTAGGTCTTCTCAAGATATGATGCTAGTCTAAAATCTACATCTTTCATAATTCCAATGACAGGTACTTCCCTAGCATCTATGGCATAGCATTTCCCACATGCCTTATCTATCTTTAACCCAGCTTGTTGCATAATGGCCAATGGCATGATATTCATTGATGCCCTTGAGTCAAGCATACAATTCCTAATCACTTTTCCATTTATAACAAGGGAGACATAGAATGGCTCAACCTGTGAAGGGCATTTTGTCATGGTCATCCCCAAATAAACTTCAGGGACCTCATCCTCTTCAATATACATAGCTTGTTTTTTACCCTGAGTTTCATCATTTTGATTAGCTTGACAGGGTACTCCTAAAATCAGGGATAATGTTTTATTTCTGAACTCTTCAACTTTCATCAACTCCATTAATGGAACAGAAACCTTTACCTGGGACAAGACCTGAGTTATATCAAATGGAGCATAATTTTGTATAATAGCTGTAGCCTGGTCCATAGTTTTATTTTTATTTTGATATGATCCAGCTTTAATTTTTGTGGCTCCTTAACTGTCATCTTTGATCTGAAAACTTTTGTTTTGGTCCTCAACCTGTGGAATTCATTTTTCTAGTCCTTGAGAATCATGACCTATTTTTTGCTTAAAATTTTGCTTATTATTGCTCCATTGCTTCTTTTGTGTTTCAGTCCCTTTATTACTGTGCACTGGCTGACTTGCGAAAGTATTCTCTAGTTGGTGTGAGTTACTCACCTGAGCTTTACCCCTGAGATTGTAATTGCTTTTGACTTGGGCAACTGCGGCAGTTGTGAAGGCTCTAATTTCTTTGTCAGATGGTCTCCTCAGGTTATTCAGAAAATTGTGTGAATCCTGAGCATAGGCATAGTTGTCTTCATCATCTTCATCATAGGGAAACTGCTGATAGGCTTGAATCTCATCATTTGCACTTGCTTCAGCATCATGAAAGGGGTACTCCCTATTTGTAGACAACATATTTACATTGTCATCTTCCATGCAATGTGGTTCATTGCACTCATCACAGGCCACAACATTGTTGTATAAAGACTGAGCAATCAGGCGTTGTGACTGTGAGTGAGGCATCTGGCATATTATACACCATGGGGTTTCATTAACAATATTGACAGCTTTCTTCAAAGGATCAGAAGTTTCCTTGACATGTTGAGCTCTTGGATTTGTGTTACTATTTGGAAGAATGGGTTTACCATTATGCCAACTGGTATTATATGGCATATCATGTAATGATGGTCTTCTTTCTTGCCTTTGGTAAACTTGCCTGTCAGGACCTACCCCTTTTTCATTTTTAGTCATTCTATAGTTCAGGTCCTTAACAATAGTTGTCAATTTATCTAATTTATCCTTAGAAGTAGATGCATTGCCTTAAACACTCTGAGATTTAGTATTTGGATTTTGCAGAATTTTTACATCATCTCTTCTGTTTATTTTACCAGACGCTTTTCTATTATTTTCAATATTTGTTGCTATTTTGAAGGCATCTCTGAGGCTATGAGGACCCTTATCTCTTAATCCATAAGTTGTCTTGGCATCAAAAGCATTTATGTACAACACTATGCACATAGGTTCATTAGGCCTCAGGTGATGTGGCAATTTGTTCAACACCTTAGCGAATCTAGCATTGAAATCAACAATCTGCTCATTTGATCCTTTGGTAATGCTAATGAATTCATTTATGAAAAAATTAGGATTAGTTTTGTCACCATATTGTTCCTTGAATATTCCCTTGAAGTCATCCCATGATGAAATACTTCTGTCAGGCAGACCCTTGTACCATTCTCTGGCCTCATCAACTAAGGATTGCATAAATAACTTCATAAAAACATCCTCATACTCAACCTCAAAGTTGTCCATGATATTCCGAAAAGCTTTTAAGTGGTCTTCTCCTGACACAATATTATTTCCTGAAAACTTAGGCACTTACAGCCTCACATGTTTGTCAATAGGATTTGGGTAACTAGGGATGCCATCAAAAACAAGCTGTCTGAATCTGTCCAGCTACATCAGCTGTCTACCAAATTAACATTTACATTTCTATTTGCATTCTGATTTCTTACATTATTTAATGGTACTCTAGTATTATTTGCATTTTGTCTTTGATCATCATGTTGATCCTAGACTTCATTTCTTTGTTGATTCCTCTGCATATTTGTATTTTCAAGGGTAGGAATTGAATCATTCTGAGCAACTCTCAGCGCTTGCACTTTCTGTCTGATTTCATCTCTAATTTTTACTACTTGCAGATATTCTAATTTTTCTGTTAAGCTCTTAATCTCTTCAGCTAATTCCTCCTCTTTGGCATGGAAGAAGATGGTTTCATTATATTATGATCATCATTATCATCTCTTGGGGATTCATCTTCTTCAAATCTATCTGGGGAATCATGGAAAGGGTGTTCTTGAAACACCTCCGATCTCATTCTTAATCCACTACCCTGTTGTCTTTCATATACATTCTAGATTTCAGCCTCAATGTTTGAAAAATAAGGTATTGTTCGCTCTGAAGATCTTGAATTGTCTTGAATATTATCATTACTTCTGGGAGAACCCTCTTGACTGGCTTGAACAGTCCCCTTTTTTTGGTACATCATTTTTCTAGGTAATTCTTTAGACAGAGAATTACGCAAGGATCTTCTCCCTAGCATACAAATTTTTACTTTATCGGTAGGGAGATTGGTTCGAAGTTGCCACCTATAACTAGGAATTGTTAATAATTTACCAAGGATGAAAAGATAACACTTTCACTTCACGTCCCCAGCGGAGTTTCCAAATCTGTTGGTTATTTTCCCAGACTGGATGCTTGTTCCCAGTTATCCCTACAAGGTAGCCATCATTGATCAACAGAATTCCCGAGCCAGGGGCCAACAGTATAGGAGATAGACTCTATAAATATCTCCTCTTCTTCTTTAGGCTCTGCAGAACCAAGGGGGTATTCCCTACTCAACATCTATAACAGATACACATGAATGTGCTTGGATGTTGATACAAAGCAGATAAATCCTCTCTTATGCAGACCAAAACTATGAGATAAGTGCAAAGGGGCTAACCTTGGGCCTATTTTCAGTTGTGAGACAGAGGATTTTGGTCCTAAAACTACTTCTAAAGTCCTAATGGTTTGATTTAAAGTTTCAGTTTGATTTTGTGTTTGGATGCAAAACTAAGACTTTGGGTTGCAACCTAAATACAAGACCAGATCGGTGCCTATTCAGGGCTCGGAGTCAATAGACATATATATGTGAATGTTTATGACAGACCTAAAACAACAATCAAATTTCAAGGGGATTATGTAATGTCTGCCTTACAGACAATACCTAAGACAAAGTGTTTAGTTATTTCTGCTTACAAACATCCTTATTGCAATATATTCTTCTCAACACTTAACCCAAAACATTTAATCTACTCCTTGAGCAGAAGTAAAAGACTAAGCATTCAACATAGAAAACCCACATCCTAGAATCACTAATATCCCTTAGATATTCGGATTCAGAAGAAGAACACATTCAATTTGGAGACAAATAACAAAATACATGCAATGAAGCATTACTCATTTAATATTAACATGAAATTGATGAATTCTGTATATAAGGCATTCAACATACAACTCATAAACTCACAAAATACCCAGAATAGAGCCACCAATGAAGTTATATTTCTTACAGCACCAAAAAAGTTGTCCAGTTTTCAATAACAAATAATGGGTAACACAGTTTGGCTTTTATACCAAGACTGTATACTCAACATTAATTACTAGGAAAAAATCAAAAACCTGCCAGATTCAATGTATGAGGAATGGCACTCAGAAATATTCAATGCTGTGGGGAGACAAAGAGGAATGAGTAGATGGAATCGGGATCCGCACCACCGCTCAAGGACTTTCATCTTCAATCAGGTTGCCGACCAGTCAACTCCATCGACTATCCTCTGCAAATCTACCATTACTGTCTCACCTACCCACAGGCCCCTTTGAAATGCAACAGCGGATGCACCTGCTATTTTCCCACTCAAAAATGATTGCAAATACATAGGAAAACACCTACGCTATGGGTTCAAAACATGGCTGTTGATCTACTCCCATCACCAGGATCAACGGTTCCCAAAAAATGTTGAAAAGTCACCAACCAACGATTACGTGCCACGTAGGCACTCCATGTTCCTATCGTTGACTTTTCACTTTCTCCATTTTGCCATTTCGCCCTTGTATATGCATAAACAAATACATATACAATCACCACTGTTCACCTACGAAAATCCCTTGTATATCCTCATTGTATATCCGCACATACAAGCATCTTACACATCCAACAGATGCCAGAAGATTATTCACTGCATTGGATTTTGTCTTCGCATCCGGGTTGCATCCTCCTTTCTTTGTACATTTTCTTGTATGTCGTATTATACAAATGCAAGATACATACAACACGGATCCCTACCGCTTATCCATTAGATTTGAAAAACTTTCAAATCCCTACTTTGTATATCCGTGGCATACAACACTCACATACATACAAGCAGCGGACGCGAGGGGCCCATAGAACAAATTTAAAATATTTTCGAGTCCAGCTTGTATCCTATCCTTTGTATATTCAGGTGTATGTTTAAACATACAACTACAAATATACAAGCGGCGGACCCCACCAAATGTATATCCCACTGCCTTGCATATTCGCCTTTCATATGACCTTTGGATGTCCAAACATACATTTACCCTTTCACATACAAACAAGGAATCTTTCCTGGAATATACCTATAATGTATCTAACCATTGTATGTCTGAACATACAAACCAAATATACATGCAGACCCAATATACAAATAGCAAATATTCCGGTGATCTGCGATGTATATTCCATCCTTGTATATTTTTCCTTGTAAGCCCGATACGCATTTGGAAATGCATACAACTGCGGAATATATCCAGGAATCTGTGACATATTCACCCTTTGTATATGTAACCTGATATGCATCTAAAATGCATATAATTCAATTTCTTATCAATTTTTAAAAGCCGACTGAGATTTCAAAAACCCGCCAACATACATTTACAATTGCACATTCAAAAACTTAATACTTTCTCAAGTGTGACAGGAAAAAGCGGTAAAACACTACATGTGGGTCGAGGAACAACCTAGCCAAAGGCACCAAGGGCTTGAAGGGACAAAAACAGATACCTGCAACCTAATTTCAGAACCCTAAACATAGGTGATCACCACCACGTTCCATCCCCCACATCAATAGACCCTCTCCCACACACCTCAACAGAAGTGTTATTAGCCAACAAAATAGAAGGCACAACACACAGCTCCAAACATACAAGATTATCCTTAGATGAAGCCATGTGGTACGAAGCACCCGAGTCAATGATCCAGGAAGTAGGTTGTGAAGCAACAACAACTAGGGCCTTGCCCTTTCTTTTACCCTTACTTTTTCTGTGTCCTTTGAAGATTCCTAAGATAAACTTTGTTTGACAAAATCAGGCACCTTGATGTTGTTCTTTTCTAGAAGATGAGTTAGGTGATCAATTTGCTTCTTAAGACACTTATTTTCATCATGACCAAGTTTCTTACAATAGGAACACTTATTTTTCTCCTTCTTGGGCTTATCGCCTTTTGAAGAAGATGCATCATTAGCTGCTTTTGGAGTGGGTTGTTTCTATTCTTGCTTCTTTTCACCTTGGTTCTTTTGTTTATTATCTTGCTTACCAGGCCCTTTCTAATCTTTAGTGCCCTGATTTGCAGCCAAGGCATGAGATTTAAAGGGCTTAATTGTACCCATTTGAACCAATTTATCTTCCTCCTTAGTGAGTTCATTAACAAAGTCATCTAAAGAATGCATCTTATATGTGGTTCCTAAGGCACTTTTAGTGGCATAGATTGTAGAAACAAATATTGAGTAGTTATGACCAAGTTTGGAAAGAATGCTAAGAATTAATTAACTATATTTCTTCTTTATCCCACACTACTTCAGCTGCAATCTTAAGGCCTTTAGTTTTGTGAAGAAATCCTGAATTGTATCAAAATTATATGGATTTAACCCTATTAGCTCATTCTCCAGTAGATTTCCTCTTATTCCATCTTGTGTACCAAAGAGATTTTCCAAGGTGGTCCATACATCATTTGGTGTTGTTGCAAACTCAATATGAAAAAGCAAATTTGGAGATACAAACATACACATGGTTCCAATTTAGCTTCATCCAATTTGTTAAACTATTTAGGCTTATCTGCATCTACTGTAGGTTCAATTTCAAGACCCATAGTTACTCTAAATAACCCTAACTTCTTAAGATAGATTTTTATTTTTGACTTCCACTCATAGTAGTTGTAGGGTGTGAGTATAGGTACTGTTAATTGATCCATTTTAGTGCAGAAAGAAACATTGATTTGTTGTTGTGCAGGAAGGAAAAATGAAAAGCAATGGAAGAAATAACACACTCAAGACACCCCCCATTTTCTAGAGATCAAAAATCACTCCCAAAGATTACAATTTTGGCACTTCATAAAACAATGTGTTTACAATGCTTTTTCGAGATCAAAGGGGTCACAGGGCCCACAAATGGCCAAAAATTTGATTTTTATCCAAAATGGACCTATTATAAAATCTACAAAAAATAAGTGCATGGTTGTGTAGTGCATTGCAATACCTTTCCAATGCTTATTCATTTGTGAAAAATGGAGATCTGAGGTGCAAGATATGCCCTTTTGAAGCACAAAACAAGTACCAGATTCAACCTGCAAAAACTGGTAAATAATGGCAACAAAATTGATCAAAACCTCCTTGGCTAGTAAGAGCTCGTCTCTAGCTTTCCGTAGACTATTCGTTTGTCAAAAAAAGGACTTTGGGAGAAAAATTTATGCCAAAAGCAAAAAATCACCATTTTTGGCTTGTGGAGAGGCCCTGGTGATCCTATGGTTGTCCGTGGGCAGACCTGGCTAGAGGAGGTGGCCGTAGGGGCAGCATTTCTAGTGGAGGTGGTGGAGGAGTTGCTGGGGTGGCATATGGGAAGAAGGTGGTGAGAAAGTCCGCTAGGGTAGCACGATGCAGAGGAGAGCCACTTAAAAGGCCACTATCGGTCTTTAAGACCACAAGGCCTTGAGACCCACTAGTGGGCAGAGCCCATGGGGCCTGCCAAAATGAGGGGTTGAGCCCCTTATGGAGGGGTTAAACCCTTTGAAAGTGCAGGGGCTGAAGCCCTCAACACAGTAGTGCTTAAAGAGCGCTAAGCTCTTTACATAGTGGGTGATCCCACAATACTGTGTCCCACTTTTTGGCCAAAGTAGGACATTGAAATCAACATTTTTAACCAAATTTTCACTTTCTATCACCTATAGCAACTAAATTGTTAAGAATTTGAAGATGATATGAACTAGTGATTTTTTATATTTTGTGTGTAGATTCTAAATGTAATTTAAAAAAAAAATAAAAAATAATTTGTGAATTTTTTTACGTAACTTTTAATAACTTATTTTTTATAGTTAACAACATTTTTTAAAAGTGATGTGTATACCATACATCATAACTTTTTTAAAGAAAGAATCAAATCATAAAATTTTAAACATAGATTTGTAACACCAATATCTAGTGCGTAGATATTTTTTCATAATTTTTTGTTACATATATTTTTTTATTAATTTTTGAAGTGAGATTAATTATAATTTAGACATAGGTTTATACCATACAACACAACTTTTTCTATATGTATCCAAAACAAAATTATTGAAAAAAGTACATAAATACCTAGTGTGCAGATATTTTTCATAAATTTTTTTCTCTATTCTTTTATTTTTTTGCGTGTGTGGAATAGAGACCTTGATGTTTGATGAAAAACTTATGTTCACTAGAAAATAGAAAATAAATATAATAATCAAATGAAATATATTCAAAATCATACTTTTTGGAAAGATTATACTAAGTGCTACATACTTAAAAAATAGAATTTCTAAACAACTTCATTTGATCCCCTTAAAGGTGAAGCAAATTTGTTTTTTTGTCAGCATTTTGATAGGTGTGGAGGAGACTCCATCGAGGTTTTGATTTAAGACTAGGGGGTTCTTTCCAAGGGGGTTTGATCTAAGGGGGTTTTGTCTAACCCCCTTCAATTAAACCCCTTTAGATGGAACCCCTCAAGGCTTAAATCATTAATTTTTTCTAAAAAATATGTAATTTTAGATAAAAATCATGATGTCCTAAGTTTGGGACTCAGTATGTGGGATCACCCCCTATTTTTAGCTTGTGGAGAGGCCTTGGTGAGCCTGTAGTGTTCCATTGACAGACCTAGCTGGAGGAGGTGGCCACAAGGGCAGTGCTACAGGTAGAGGTGGTGGAGGATCCACTGGGGTGGTGGACAGGCAAAGGGTGGTGATAAGGGTTGTTGGGGTGGTACAATGTAGAGGGGAGCCACTTAAAATGCTGCTAGCGGTCTTTAAGATCACAGGGTCTTGAGACTCGCTGGTGGGCAGTGTTAGAAATAAAACAAAAATCAATGCAAAGTAATTTCTCAGAATCACAACAAAATTATGAAGAAAGATAAATAAAGAATAGAAATAAAAATTGCACAATATGAAGATAGGATTTAACGTGGTTAACCCAATGTGGTCTACATCCACCAAGAAACACTTTCTTAAATTAGTCTTCTCACAATTACAATGCACAAATATTATTTGAAGTTGTGCTCAACAAACTCTCCCAAATTCACACTCTATTCACCTTCTCAATTCTTCCTATATTTTACCTACTGTATGGTCGTCTATTTATAATTACATCAATAGGTAACTGACATAGTAGTTTTACAAAATAATGTGTACCAAACCATGGTCCAAGTCAACCCATAATAGTTCCCATTAATCATGGGTGATGACTCTATGATTAGGTGAATCAAATCAAAGGTTAAACAAACTAAAATGCATAATCAAAAAAAATAGTTATACCTAGACATGAAAACCCAATCTCATCAAAAGGGAGAGGAAGTTTGCACCCAAGAGCTCCTAAGACATGATATACCCTATTTGATAAATGTAAATGTGAAATTCTCTTAATCTATTTGCAACTCACAAAGCTAACTCATTAGATATTTTGGCATGATAAGTCTACTTGAAAAAATTGTATCCCAAAATAGGTTGGAGGATGAAGTATTTATAGGGATTTTGGAGGGATTTTGATCTAAGGGTGGAGATTGGTTTGGGAGATCAATGGTGGAGGATAAAAGTGATGTGGAGGGCCTAGATTAGATCATGGAGGAATGGAGGGCTAGGAATAAAAGTAAATCTTTTATTCATTTTGGGGAAAGGAGGAATTAAATGAGTATGGGTGAGATGGAATATTTATGAATTAAAGATTCATATGGGGAATGTAAAATGAATTAAAAATTCAATTGGGGATAAGTGGAGATAAATGAGGTATGGGGGTGTAAGAGGAATTAATTGTGATGTGGGATATATTCAAATAAAAAATTGACTTATGTGGATATATTTCAATTTTTTATTTGGAGGATGTGGGGAATGGTGTTAAGCTAGGTTTGACCACCCAAATGAGGGGTTAGGATTAATTAAATATAGGTTTTATTTAATTAATCCTAGGGCTAGGGTAGGCAATTAAATAATAGCTATTTAATTGTCTAGGGTAGAGATAGGTCAATTAGTAGTCTGAATAAATTAGTTAAACATAATTTAGCTAATTAATTAGATTTAGTGAGGAGAGGGAAATTGACCAAATAAATATTGCATATTTATTAAATCAAATTGGCTAAGGCTTGAACTATTAAATTAATGAAATTAATTCAATTGTTGGGATAGAATGATAGAAAATTAGGTGATGAAGGGATAATTAATTAAATAAAAATTTAATTAATTGAATAGAAGGGAAATTGATGTGTTTAGGGATGTCGGGAGTCAGTTTGATGGTAAAAGATATTTTTAGGTGTCTGCATTTGCCCCTCTTTGACGTGGTGTCAGGACCTAGGAGGGAAGTGGCATTAGGTCAAAGAAAAATATGCCCCAGCTACTGGGAAGGAATAAGATGGGTGAGGGATGCCCCCTCGAGAGGTCAGCGGAAAAAAATTTAAAAAAAATTAGGGCGATCTCTCGAAAGGAAACGATGGAAGTGAAAGTTGGATAGAAGACGGGAAAAGACGATGACAGGAAGAAAAATAGAGGAAAAAGGTTGGGATCTGCACCCTGGAGGGGAAAAAGAGTGGGTGGGGGGATGACATGGCATGCTATATTAGGACAAGTGGGCCCTAAGAATGCCACATTTGTACACATTGACTCGATGAGAAGGAGCAGAGGAGATATGGCAAAGCACAACCCTTGATTCCCTTGACTTCGACACATTTCTGAGTGGTTCTAATCATTTGGCTGGGCACCAGAGGCTAGACCCCAAGTAGGGCCTAACCCTGGCTTTGTGATTTTTTAGTTTTGTCACTTTTTTGGGGTTTGGGAATTGGGTTTTGGAATGGTGGCGCTATTGCAAGGTCGTGCAGCACCAAAAGAACGTGGATTAGTGCCATCCTCTGGATTGGCACTATCTGCTAGGGTAGACTAGAGCCAATTTGTCGCCATTTACTTAGCATTTTGCTACTATCTTCTGAAATATAGGGTTTTTAGCATTTTAGCGCCAAATGCATGGTAGGGTAGCACTATGCTCTTGAGTAGCGCTATTTTTAGTAGCACTATGTTGTGTTTTAGCGCTAAGTAGGGGATTAGTGCAATTTATGATATATGTGCTTTTGGGAGAATTAGCGTTATTCATTAGATTAGCGCCAAGTGGGAGGGTGGCGCCATTTTTCAAAATGGCACTAAGTATATTGCGCAGTAGCGCAATTTATGGAAGTGGCGCAATGTGTCTTGTGCAGTGGCGCTATTATCTATAATAGTACCATGAGAAGAAGTAGTAGCGCTATTTCTAAAAATGGTGCATAATATGATCTATGTTGGCACCAAAGTGTTTTTGGCTTTCAACTTTTGAAGAAAGGGGTTGTTTTGAAAAAAAGATAGGTAGATTGTGTTGATAACTGAGAGGGGGGGTGAATCAGTTATCCTAATTATTTCTTCTTTTAAACTTTCTTATTAATCAAAGCAACATTGAATCAAACAAATAAACATTACCATGAAATGAGAAACACATGACATAGTATTTTTGACGTGGAAACTCAGTTAAGGGAGAAAACCATGGGGTGATTAACCCAAAGATTATTCTCTGTTAGAAGAATAAGGAATTACAAAATGGCACTTGCCAATTAGGGCTCACTGCCCGAGCACACTACTCACAAAGAGGCACACTGCCTACAAGGAGACACACTGTCTACAAAAGAATGTTTATACAATACTTGAACTGATTGGAAGCATCTACATATGCTGGAGTTCAGTTCCGGTTAGGCTCAGTATACTGATCTACTGCACTTCATCTTTCCTCTGCTCTTTATTCTGCTTTCCTTTCACATACCAGATCTTTCTTATTACTTCTGCTCTGCTTTGCACTTATTCGCATACCCCATAACACAACTACACTTCTCACAACAAAATCCATCCTCTATTTATATCCGCACTAGTGATTTCATTATCTTTCTAGTCAGCACCCAGAATAGTCTATCTTCTCACAAACTCTGTTCTGTCGGCTGAATCCTTGCATATCAAGTAATGCGGATCAAGCATATACTTGTAGATGTCATTAATCATGTCAGCCAAACATGATTCATGCCTTCACAACCTTTACTATCAACAGTAACACATCCAGAAAATAGTCTGATACTCTGTCAGTCAGTTCTTCCTCTGTTCTCATTGTCTCTCAGGAATCTGGTACTCAACTATTTATATCTTCTCCCTTGTCCATCACCAGAGGCTAAATCCTTGGAATATACTACTCAAGGTAGTCCTCTTGACTTCCCCAAATCCACACTGCACCAAGACACTTCCTCTGAGAGATCCGGACCAATCTGTCAGACCTTGCCACATGCTCTGTTCTTGTTCACCGGACCACAACAATCTTCATTCAGACTTCCGGTAGAGACACACCATGACTTGCGGATATGTGGGATAACCTTTGTTGCCATCAATGACAACAACCATGAATCCATATAGTGTCTCTTGCCAACAGATTGTTGACCAAAAAGTTGTGGATGCAGGATACGAGATCATTTATAGTGTACTCGCAGGAGCGATGTGTCCATTGGTGATGGCATTATTCAATCAGTTTGATGATGTTGCTCGGGCCCGACTGGCTAGGTTGGGGCTCTTGATAGTGGCATTGATGCCAGTGCTACGAGCCCATAGAGCTCTGATGACAGTAGTAGTGGAGCGGTACCGTTCAGAGACCTAAACATTTTTGCTTCTGACTGGGGAGATCACTATCATGCTTGAGGACGTTTATCGTATCCTCAAGCTACCTATTTACGGCCAGCGGATGAGATATGACATGAGGGGACGGAGGGCCCTGATCAAAGTATTTGGCTAGGATCATATTGTTTTATCAATAGATGGGAGGGAGATGAGTTATGAGGGGACACTGACGGTGGGTGTAGATCCCTTTGCCTTATTCATGTGTGCATTGATTGAAGGGGTAGTGATGCTTGATAGGAGGGGCAGGGGTTTTCCAGTTGGCTGGTGGGAGATGATCGAGGGGATGGTCAGGCAGGAGACCATGTATGCCTGGGGACTGGCGATGTTGGGGTAGCTGTATCATGAGATGCATACAGTTGTCTATCTTTATGATTCAGCATTGTCAGTCAGGGTTACTATGTTACACGTGTGGATTTGGAAGCACATTACAGTTACTCAGCTGAGATGTGGGTACTATCGGCATCCATTTGAGGCCTTTATGTTCTTATATCAAGATGCTGAGTATACTTATACTAGATAGGTTCGGTATTGGAGGCGGATGCTGGATGATGTTATTTGGGTGACCTGGCGACCCTACATCAGAGTGGAGTCGTGGCCTAATGATGATATTCACCTGCCCTTTGCTTTTTAGCAGTGGTATTTGATGGGTTGATGAGACCATATGATAGAGATGTATCTACCATCGCGGGTTATATGACAGTTTGGTTTGCGGCAGGATACTCCACAGCAGATGGCCATCTTTGCACGGACCTATTAAGATGCGCGCTTTTGGTCTACAGCGATACAGCCCTAGGTCACTCTAGATGATTTTGTGGCTTTGCGGTCATTGCGGTGGGATTGGCAGAGCACAGTCAGGGATGCAGGTACTACTCTTGCATATGATATATGGTGGTAGATGTGGCGGTCGATGCGGTTTACGGACCCGATAGAGGAGGTGGTCTCTGTGGAGGAGGCGAGATTAGGGGATGATGATTCGGAGGATGATGGGGACGATGATTCTGATGGAGATGATTTCCTAAAGGAGGGGGAGGAGATCATTGTAGACTACATCGTGGAGGTTGGAGGGAATGGAGAGGAGGAGGAGGTTGGGAGGGATGGTCAGTTGATCGATGTGCTGGCAGCGGTGGTAGCTAGACAGGTAACCCCGCAGCAGGCGAGATAGTAGGCACCTGTACAACAGCTGCCTGTTGACCAGGTGCAGATTGGGGTGGTGCGGCGGTAGAGAGGGCCTCGATAGCATGGGGGACAATCAAGGGTGGACAGGGGGGTCTTCCCCCACCACAGGTCACATAGTAGTAGGTTGTCACTGTAGGGCAGCAGGCAAAGGTAGGCCCTTCTGAGGTTCAAGGGCTCACACCTCGTCGGCGGCCATGGGTGAGGAGGAAGAAATTGAGACTTTGCGAGCATAGGTGGCCAACCTACAGGAGGCATTAGAGATTCGTGAGGTGAAATTGGTTCAGTTGTGGGGGATAGTGGCCTTATTGGATGGTTCAGATGGACAGGTGGCTATGTTGCGGGCATAGTTAGCCCAGGCTTAGGGTGAGATAGTCACTTTGACAGGGGAGCAAGATATAGCACTTGCGAGAGCTCGGCAGGTAGAGGCTACAGTGAGCAGTTTACAAGCTTCAGGTACTGGTATGGCCCCAGTTTTAACTTTGATGCAGACACAACTGTCTCAGGCACAGGGATAGGTGTCAGAGGCCACGTGACAGGTAGATTATTATTAGGTTCTCTATCATGCATCCATGCCAGCAGAGCAGCATGCAGTGAGCTTTAGTGAGGCCAAGTCATCTAGGTCACACAGATCTAGATCGGTTCAATCCGTGCAGTAGCCGATGGGTCCCCCATCACAAGTGCCCCAGTAGGTTCCTCAGGTTTAGGTTCAGCCACAGACAGAATCATAGCTACCACCAAGGTCAGGCTCTCCTAGTGCTTCAGAGAGAGGGTCCTCCATGTGACAGTTATATCATATTAGCCCTTAGAGGCATTGTATTAGGACATTGTTTTTTTGATGTGTATATATAAGTGATGTACATTTTTTGTGATGATGATATATGATATGATGCTTCTTAATGGCCTATATGTTTGTTTATGATGATGTTATATGATTATGATGATGCTTTATGATGATCCATGCAATCTATTGTGTTGATGTTATGTACCTTTTGATGTAATATGATGGATGCAATGATGATTTTATTGAGATATATGCATGTTTGTGATCTATAGTCTATGATATATAATGCAAATAAATGTTCAGATTAATAAACATTTATTATGGATGCAAAAATGTGATGCAATGGAAATGTATGTTTATCTAAATAAACACATGTTATGTATGGAAAATACGGATATGCAACTAGATGTTTATAAAATGCAACTTAAATGATTATGATTGTGATTATGCAATATAATTAAATGATTATGCTATGTAAGTAAATGTAACTAAATGATTATGAGATGATATATGGAATGCAATGTGATGATTAATGATTTTAAAATGCACCTATGTGATTACAAACTTAAATGATTATGGTATGATGTGCAATGTTAAATGATGTATAAAAATGCACCTAAATGACATGCAAATAAGATTATGATATGAAAACTAAATGACTCTAAAATGAACCTAAATGATTATGATATACAACTTAACAGATTCTAAAATGAACCTAATGAGATGATATGCAACTACAAGATTCTAAAATGAACCTAATGAGATGATATGCCACTACAAGATTCTAAAATGAACCTAATGAAATGATATGCCACTACAAGATTCTAAAATGAACCTAATAAGATGATATGCCACTACAAGATTCTAAAATGAACCTAATGAAATGATATTAAATGATTATGATATGTAGTTAGATGGTATGTGAGATGCAAGTTAGGTGGCGTGTGAGATGATTAAGTCCTGATACACATGATGTTCGTTGTTGGAGCCTGGGTGGTGGGGCTGTGCAATAGAGGCATAGGTGGGGAGAGGATAAGGGTGGATGGATGGGGTACGGGTAGGATTGGGAGCGGTGGAATGAGGGAATTGTTAGGTCATGAAACACCACATCATTGAGGGGGGATATGGTTTAGTTTGGGATGTGTTGAGTGAGAGTTAGTTAGAGGAGTGGGATTAGTGAGGGGATTTGGTAAGGTTGGGGGGGTAGGTGGTTATGAAATCTAGGCCCAGATGGTATAGTTGATTAGGGTAATGATTTGAGCTAGTAACAGTAGTTGCATAACATTAATTGAGAGCATTTCTTAGTTTACTATAGCAATGTAGGATACAGTTCACAAAGGTATGAAATGACCTAGGTGATGATATATATCCCACGATTGCATGGACTAGACCCGCAAACAATAGGTTGATTTTATGCGTGCCCAAGGTAGTATAACCTTGCTTAGCCTAGGAAGGGGACTCATAGCAATGAGTGAGAATAGTACATATAAGGTACTAATATCTATATATGCAAATGAGGCACGTCGTACTAGAACTAACCCAGGCTTCAAGATATGAATACTATTCTTGGAGGAATGAAACCAACCCACAAGCACAGCATACAGAAATAATGACCTTGTCTACTCCAGGTGTTATCCACCACTTGCCATGATATAATGAGATCAAGGTAGCTTTGGAGATGGTCTAGAGTGAGACAAAAAGGATAAATATCAATAATGAAAAAGACCAACAAAAAGTTACAAATAGCCTATGTGTACTCTTGCCAAGATACATGATGATAGAATGACGGATTCTTGTCCATTGTGGGAAAGATATATCCTAGGACGCAAATCACTTGGATTTTGTTAGATAATTTTTGAAAGGTGGGGAAAAAGATATCAGGCCACATGTAGGATTATAGTTGGTATGTTGATTGATGATTTTTGCGTTTAGGGACCATGCTTCAGGTGTATACTTAGCATGTGTATCATATACTAGGTCTAGCAAGCTCAGTGAATGGTGACCATCCAAACGGGTTGGATGGGTGCATCTTAGGTACCTAAGTACTGAAAACTTCCTTCGTATTCCAAACTGCCTACATACCCTGTGTCCACAGGATCAAGGTACTTTCAAGATGCAGGCAAAATGAATATGTAGTTCTAGTATGACTTGATGATGTGGGAATGGTTCAGGATGGATGTGATGGTGAGGATTGATGGATGGGAGAGATGGATGTGTGAGGGTGATATTATATTGTTTTTGGATTTTGATGATTTTGTATTATTTTTGGATTTTTTGATTTTTCTGATGTTTTTGGCTTTTTGATTTTCAGCTATACAAAAGGGAGCTTACAAGGATTCTCGTTCCATGAGTTAGCCTTGGGATGGGATAGTGGGGGGTGGGTGATAGGACTTGATGTTTCAGAATTCCAAGGCATGGGATGTGTGCAATATGGAGTGTTGTGACCTAAAGAGGACTTATTAGATGGTAGAACCAGCCACTACACATGGTGCCTGAAACAGGTTTTTACCATGGTACTTATCCAAGGTGTCACCGAAGTGATTTTCACCATTGGAAGTTTTTATTGCACTCGGATTTTTCTTGATTTTTTGATTTTTTTGGTTTTTTGATTTTTTCTATTTTTTTTTATTGGGGTACTCGATGGGTTATGCGTAGAATTTCTTTAGATGCAGAATGTTCATTGGCTCATCCAGAGGCTGCCCCTCAGGTGTTGCAAGTTGGTATGCTCCTGATCTAAAGCTAGCGGTGATGACATACGGTCCTAGCTAATTGGGTTTAAACTTGCCTTTCTTAGTGCACTCCTACAAGTTTTTCTGATTCTCCATAAGGACAAGGTCACCTACTTCAAATTTGTAGTTTTTGATTCCCTTGTTATAGCTTCTCCTGAGGCGATTTTGATAGGCCTGCAGGTGGTTCAATGCATTCAGACATTTCTCATCTAGTAATTCTAGCTAATGTAGCCTTGGGACTCAGTATTCCTCATCAGTGATTATGTTTTGTAGGGATACTCTTAAGGATGGGAGCTCGACCTCAATAGGTAATTTGGCTTTGGATCCAAAGACTAGGGAAAATGGAGTGGCTCCTATGGGGGTACGGATGCTTGTATGACAGGCCCATAGGGCAGGGTTGAGTTGGAGGTGCCAGTCACAGCCAGCTTCATTGATTATCTTCTTTAGAATGTGGAGGATGGTTTTATTTGAAGCCTCTTCTTGACCGTTTCCTTGAGGGTAATATGGGGTGGAGAAGTGGTGTTTGATTTCAAATTTTTCACACAAGGTGTGAACTTCTTGGTTCTTGAATGGCTTTCCATTGTCAGTGATGATGAAATGAGGGATACCATAGCAACAGATGATGTAATGGAGGATGAACTTGGAGATTTGGGTTCTAGTGGTGAAGGTGAGGGGTATTGCTTCCACCCACTTAGTGAAGTACTCGATAGCAGTGATTATGAACTTATGGCCATTGGAGGATGGTGGATGGATTTTCCCTATGAGGTCGAGTCCCCACTGTGAGAAAGGCCATGGTGTCGTGATTGGTTGCAATTCTTGTGCTGGTGCATGAATGAGATCTTCGTGCTATTGACATGGTAGGCATTTTTTGATAAACCGGTAGGCGTCTCATTCCATGGTTGTCCAATAATATCCAGTCCTCAGGATCTTTTTAGCAAGAGTGGGTCCACTTGAATGTGCCCCACAGATAACTTCATGTACCTCTTGCAAGGCCACTTCAGCTTCCCTAGAGTCTAAACATCGTAGAAGCGTGCCCTCAAGACTCCTTTTGTATAGGGTATCTCCTACAAAGGTGAAGCGGGAGGCTCGGTGGATGAAAGATTTTCGTTGTGAGGTGGATAGGTTAGGGGGGATGATATTATTGTGGAGGTATAGGTAGGTTTCTTGATACCATGGGGATAAGGGACCAATGACTTCGCACACTAGTTCTGATTGAGGGACATCATATGCTGGGATGGGGAGTTCTTCTATCAGGAACTCACACTTCTTGCTATCTTTCTTCATGTCGACCAGGGAGCTGATGGTGGCCATGGCATCTACATCTTTATTGTTTACCCTTAGGATCTACTTAAAGTGGATGTCGTCAAAGTAGTCTTTAAAGTCATCAACCATCTTTTTGTAAGGCAGGAGTTTATCATCCTTGGTCTTGTACTCATTGTTTACCTACCGGATGACCAATTGAGAATCTCTATACACTGTCAGCTTCTCGATTTTCTATTTGATCGCCATTCAGAGGCCTATGATAAGGGCCTCATATTCGGCCACATTGTTGGTGCATGGGAATGTGATTTTGAATGACTTGGGGATTGTGTCACCTTGAGGGGTAACAAACAGGATGCCTGCCCCCGAGCCTCTGTGTGTGTATGATCCATCAAAATACATCTTCCCTGTTTCTATTACCGGTGTTATTGTCAAGATGGCTTCGTCAGGGAATTCTGCTAGAGTGGGATGTTCTGCAGGAATGGGTGCTTCGGCCAGCTGATCAGCGATGACTTGTCATTTGATGGCTTTTTTCTCAATATATTCAATGTCGAATTTAGTGAGGATCATGACCCATTTTGCCATTCTCCCAGTAAGAGCAGCTCTGTTTAGTAGATATTTCAGTGGATTGATCTTGGCAATGAGTTTGGTCTTGTGATTGAGCATGTAGTGTCTTAATTTTTTTGAAGTAAAGACAAGGGCTAGAAATGCTCGTTCAATTTGTGTACAGTTTAGCTCATATGAGATTAGGGTGTGGCTGATGTAATAGATGGCTCTTTCTTTCCCTTGTTCATCGTGTTGTGCTAGTAAGGTTCTGATAGCTGTCTCTATTGCTGAGATATATAACAGGAGGGGTTCTCCTTGCCTCAGTGGAGTTAGAATAGGGGGATTATCTAGATAATCTTTGAGCTGGTCGAAGGCAGCCTGACACTGAGTGTTCCAGACAAAAGCTGTGTCTTTTTTGAGTAGGTGCTGGAATGGTTGACATTTATCGGCCATTTGAGCAATGAACCGACAAATAGATTGGAGTTTGCCTTGTAGACTTCTCAGTTGTTTTAGGGTTTTTGGAGGAGGCATTTCAGTGATGGCATTTACTTTTGCAGGATCTACCTCAATTCCTATTCTAGAGACTTTGTATCCCAAGAGTTTGCTAGAGGTTACCCCGAAGACACATTTCTTTAGATTCAGGTGAACTTTGTATTGCTCTAATCAGTCGAAGATCTTGGCCAATACATCCAGGTGTTCTTCTCTTGTCTTTGATTTTCCTAGTAAGTCATCCACATAGTCTTCCATGATGTGGTGGAAAAGGTCATGGAAGATGACAGTCATAGCTCTTTGATACGTGGCTCTAGTATTCTTTAGGCCAAATGGCATTACAACCCAGCAGTACGTCCCCCATGGACATATGAAGGCTGTCTTATGCTGGTCCTCTTCTGTGATCCAGATTTGGTTGTACCCTGAAAAGCCATCCATGAGGGATAGCATCTCGTGCAACGGGAAGTCATCCTTTGGGTAGGATTTGTTGAGATCTCAGAAGTCGGTGCAGCAGTGAATTCAGCCATCTGGTTTGGCTACTGGTACTAGGTTGGAAACCCATTTAGGATAATCGATTGGTCAGATGAACCCAACATCCAGTAGTTTCTTTAGCTCTACCTTGACTAGGAGGGCCACCTGGGGGTTCATTTTTCTGAGCTTCTACTTTACTGGTTTGTGTCAAGGCATACTGCAAGGTGATGAATGACCAAAGCGGGATCAAGCCCTAGCATGTCTACATAGGTCCACGCAAAATTGTGATTTCAACATTTGAAGAATGCTAAGAAGTTTTCCTGTTCTTGTGTGCTGAGAGATTTTGCCCTAAAAGTGATTTTCGGCTCTTCTTCTGTCCCAAGATTCATCTCTTGGGCTGGCTCTACCAGGACAGGTGACCTATCTGGATAAACCTTATCTATCTCAAGAAGGCCTATGCTTCCATCTCCTAGTGCCTCGTGGAGGTTTTCACCAAGAGATACATCTTTTGTTTTTACTTTTTTGGGATCTGACACTACCACGGAATGGTTTTCACTATCAGTTCCTTGTTTGATTTTTATATTTTTATGACTGGAAGTAGGGGTTGTTTCCCAAAAATAGGCATGTGTATCAAGTTCCATGATGTATCCTGCTTTGTGATCTCCCAGGGGGAAGTGATCTCTAACCCCCATCATTTCAGCGATGGCCTCATCATTTGGTGCTATATCAAAGACAGGAGGTCCCTATTGGTCCCAGTCTATGAGGTCTGGGTATACAAGTGGTAGGTAATTGGATGACGAGGCTAGGGTGGTGACTGTGTAGATGGTACATATGGATGAGTCAAAGAAATTGGCAAAGTCACTAAAGGAGTCTTGGTGGCCCATTTCATTGACGTTGTCAACTTCAAGGGAGACCGTAGCGACCTCGGCTAAGATACATTCGCCAGTAGTGAGGATACATTGTCGTTGACCGTATCCTAACCCTTGAGTGTAAGGATTTCTTGTCACTTGGACTGGTTCCACGATCCCCTGTTCATGAAGGCCGATTCTACCTTGTCCTTTATAACCCATATTTTTGACAATTTCAGACCCTTTACCATAGATTTATGTTGGTATGGTGGGAACTTCTTGCTCATATTCTTCGTCCTTATATAGCTAGGATGAGATATCTTCGAGCACATCCTGATCTAGGAGATGTTTCTTTTCAAAGATGGGTGATGGTTTACACTTGATGACAACTGTGTTGGCTGCTTCTGTCTTTGGGATGCCAAACATTTTAGGATTGGGTAATGTGCCCACACAAAAGGTACCATGCAGGTCGTATTCCCCACATCCCATGTCACTGAGCTTGATCTTGACCTCAGGTGGTGGTGGTGTTTGGGATGAAGTGGTGGCAATATTGGTGGGGTCGATGTATGAGGTGGAAGCTGTTGGATTGGCTTTGGTGGTGGCTTTGTTGTATGGGCAGAAGGTGTGGTCATGGCCTTCCAAGAAACTGCAGTATTGGAAGGGGCGAGGGTTGGCATAGATAGTTACTTCCGTGCCATTGTGAGGGAACTTGAGGCATTAATGGAATGTAGATGGGACCACTTGCATGGCATGGATCCATGGTCGGCCGAGAAGAATGTTGTAGGGGAGGTCAAGATCAAGGACCTGACATTTTGTTTCCAGTATTTTCTGTTCCACTTGAATAGGGAGCTTGATGGTGCCTTCAGATAGTCTTTCAGTGTCATCATACCCTTTGATTGTGATGCACTCACTGGTGTCTACAACCACATCTGAGTATCCCAAGTGTTTTAATAGTTTAAGAGTGCATATGTTTAGGCCGAAGCCACCATCTATTAAGACTCTTTTGATGATGTGTTTGTAGATACGGACTTTGATATGTAAGGCGTCATTGTGTAAGTGTTCAGAAGCAGGAAGATCCTTTTCTAAAAATGTGAGATGGTGAGGTACGACAATATGTCCTACCATGGCTTGGAATTGGGTCACATTCAAGTTGGCGGGAACTTGAGTTTCCAAGAGTGCTTTGTCAAGGACATCTTTGTGAAGGGATGATGTGCAGAGCAACTCAAGTATGGATATTTGTGTAGGGATCTTTCCTAGATGCTCTAGGAGGTTATACTGATTGGTAGGTAATGGATGTGTGGTTGGATGAGGGGGGAGGGGATCTGATGTGGATGCAGGCATTTGTTCAATGGTAGGTGTTGTACAGATGGATACACGGCCATGACAGGTTGTGACAGCGCAATCAGGTGCTTGTGCCCAAATGGTGATTGTGTTGATATGGTGAGATGATGGTTCTATCTGCCCTATGATAGAGTCATAGGATGTGGGTGGCAGGGTGACGTTGTATGCTTGATTGGATGAGGAGGCTTTATTATGGTTGGGCAGTGGATCCTTGTAAGCTCTGAGATTGGCGTTGGGTGATGGTTGGGTGCTTTGATCAAGGCTGACTTGATTTTGATCTATTAGATCTTGGACGCAATGCTTTAGTTTCATGCAATTAGCAGTTTTGTGGCCCACAATGCGGTGGTATTCGCAATAGTCATTTTCATTGTACCACACGGCTTTGAGCTCATTCTCTTGACATGGTCTAACAGGTGGGAGCATGATCAAACCTTTCTTGAGACATCTGTCGAGGATGTCCTCGATGGGTTCCCCTAAGGGTGTAAATTACCTTCGATGTTTATTTTGCTTAGTTTGCCCCCCTTGGTTATTTACATTGGTAAAATATGTATGTGTAGGTGTTAGATTTTGTACATGTTGGACAACTTTCACATCCGTGACGCCATCATTCAAAGTGTTCTTTTTCTTCCCATATAGTGTGGCTTGTCATTTGATTGCATGTTGGTGTTGTTGTTTGTATTGGGGGTGTTGATATGGGGTTTGTTGTTGTTGTTGTTGTTGTTGGATTTGTAGTCATACAATTTGATGGAGCCCTTGGCGATGAGGGCTCGTTCGATGGTAGTACCTTTGTCGATGACTTCCTCAAAGGTAGACGCACAAAGGATTTGTAAATAGAACCCTATTTCCTGATTGAGGTTGGTCACAAACATGGTGACGAGTTGTTTTTCAAGAATTGGCCATGGGAGTTTGCTTGCTAAGCTTCTCCACCTCTGCAAGAAGGAAGCGAAGGATTCTCTGCTTTTTTGTTTTGTGTTGCAAAGGTCTGTCATGGATATTTCATGCTCAAAATTGTAGGAGAATGGTTTACAAATTTTTCCGCAAGTTCAGGGAAAGACCTAATGCCTGGGGGAAGATGTGAGAACCATTCAGCGGCTTGACTGCTGAGGCTTCTTGGAAATAGTCTCATTAGATAGGTATCGTTATTTGAGACTTCTAAGCAAGCAATGTAGAACTCCCTAAGATGATCCCTAGGGTCTCCCTTTCCTTTGTATTTGTTGAATTTGGGTGTTTCAAAATTCTTGGGGAAAGGGGGCATGTACAATGTTCGATCAAATGGATAAGGGCAAATATCCTCAAAGGAATAGTGCTTGCGCTTGCCCCCAGTTTGCATGTTGTCTACCTTTTGGATCAAGGCCTGTACAAGTGTTGTGAGATCCTGTGTTGGTTGTGGTTGGGGTGTGTAGGGTTTTTGATGGATGAGGTGTTGGAGGTTAGGTGGGGTTTGATGTTGAAGGTTTTGGTAGGTCGTGTTTTGATATTGTGGGGTGGTGTTTTGATTGAGTTGTGCAAGATGTTGTTGGTGAGCGTAGAGTTGTTGGAGAATGTACGGGGGTATTTGGGGGTTGGGATTATATTGATTTGATGATGCTATTGGGTTTTGTAGATATGTGACATTGGATGGATTGACGTTAGATGGGTAGACGTGGGATGAGTTGGTTGTATTGTAAGGTGGTTGTGAGAATAATTGCCTTAGATAAGCTATGGTTTGAGGGTTGGGTGGAGGCACACTCGTGGAGGTACTTGCATGTGTGAGGTTCCCTTGGAGGCCTAAGGTGATTTGTGGGATGGAAGAGGTTACATTAGTTGTGATAGTGGATGTGGTGACGGGTTGGGAAGTGGTAGGATTGGAGACATTTGTGGGAATTGTAGATGTGGTAGTGTTAGAGCTTGTGGTGGTGGTAGATATGGTGGGAGTTGATCTTTGTGAGATGATAGGTTGGGTGTTTGATGTAGATGTTTGGGTGTTTGATGCGGTAGGATTGATGTAGAGGTGGATGGTTGGGACCAATTTTGAGGAGATAGTCAAGATATCTATTTGGATCCGATCTTAGGACTTTGTCAAGCATATCCATGTTATCGGTGTCTTGTGTAAAGTTCAAGACATCTTGATCATCTTGGGACATGGTGGGTGGTGGTGGTGGTGGTGGTGGTTGCAAAAAATGGAAGGGGTTTTCGTTGGGATTATATGTTGGGATTTGGAAGACCATAGGTAGATTGTGTGTTTGGTTGATGGGTATGTTGTTGTTGTTGGTGTTAGGCATTCTTATGTCGCCATATTGTTTGGATTCTGCCATTTCTTGATTCTTTTTGTGTTGTGATCTAGTTATGGGCATGCACATGTATGGATTTGATTTTGAGGTGGCATAAAATGGAGATGGAGACCTTAGAGAATTTGGATTAAATTGTTGGACCCAAAGATGGATGTGGTAAGAAGATGAAGGGGTGATTGTAGTGCGATGAAAGATCGATAGGTTTTTCAAAAAGATGTTAATCTAGGGGTGATAAAAATGGACGGTATTGATTTTTTGCACAAATTTGGACCAAAAGGTAGATGATGGATGATGTTTGCTTGAGGATGGTTTGATGGAAGAGATTTTGATGTTCGATATGAGAGATTAGGATGATGATTTTTGAAAGGATTTTGATGGTCAACAAATTGAGCTTAGGGAAGATCTAGATTTGTGCCGTTACAAATGGATGTTTCTCTTTGTTTGGGGTAGACTAATGACCTTACACAAAGAAGGATGATTATTTCACTTGAAAGGTTGACTAATGACTCTCCAATCAAAATATGATGTAAATGATGAAATCTAGATCTAGCTCTAGCTCAAAGGGATGACGAGTTTTTGGTTGATGATTTTTTTTATGGGTGTTTTGATTTTGAAATATTTTGGATATGTTTTTGGATTTTGGAATGATTTCTTGTGACAAGGATTTTTTTTTTTGGTCCGAAAAGGTATGTAAAGATCAATGAGGATGAATGGATATGAATTTGAGTGGATTTGATATAGCAAAGGTTCCAACAATGATAGTGATTGATTCTTTAAGGTCAAAATGAAGGTATGATTTGGAAAATTTTGAGGAGAAAATGGATGGGATGCTGTCAGATTTTTGGAAGGTGAATATGGATATGGCAAAGCAGGTCCTAAAGATCACAATGGAATTGGTCTCAGTTTCAGGGAAGTCAATCTGTAAATAGTGCCAATCCACAGGTGAAATGGCGCCAAAAGTAGACAGAGATAGTGCTAAAACAGGGCAGTGTTGGTCGAGGCTTTGAAAAAGATAGATTTTGATGGCAATTTTGGATTTGTTTTGATATGAAGTTTGATCAAATGATTTTTATTGTATCTTGGCAAGTTTCTTGAAAACAATTTAAGCATAATAACACACAATAACCAAGATTTTTGTTTGTGAAAAGACATGTGATTTTGTTAAACAAGCACTTTGTACAACCTAAGGCGAAGATATGACAGTATTTGTTGAATCCCCTAGCTATGCCTATTCAAAGTGGGTAGCTCCAGGATCTTGGTAGCACCGGCTCCTCCTTACAATTGCACACACTTCTCATGCATACCAAGATCTGGGTTTCCTGTAAGGCTTGTCCCTCACCAAACCTTTGGATTATCCCTGCTACCTCGATTAAGAACAACATGAATCAGGGCCGCTTCAAAGGTTTCCCTTCTGCGTCAACAAATAGAAGGTTTTTGGCTTTCTAAAACAAAGGTTCATAGTAAGTGCATTCATTCAGGTGGTTATACATGTGGCAGTGCTACTCTCCATTATGGAGTCTCCCAGCCTCCAAGGGTTACACCTTGGAGGGTTTTGGGGGAGGTTGGTTGTCGGTATAACACAACAACACCTGTTGCTTGTGACTTTCGTCCCAAACACATTAATTTATATAGCGGCTCGAAAGAGCTTGGCTTTAGCTTGTTGCCGCTTGGGTCATTCGCACCTTTCGAAGCGGGGTGGCAGGCCCTCTAAAGATTAACAAAAGCAACACAACCACAAAAATACTTTTGATCCCCAAGTTCATACAAAGATGCGGGGGAGAGCATACGTATTCTTTGTGCTTGCATCACACTAAACATGGTTCATTTTAGTTCTTTGGATTATGTTGGGGGTGATTAATGCAAGTGTTGTGAGAAGCTTTTTATTCCCAGGGTCACCAAATGGTGCGAGGGAAGAGCATACACTTTTCACACTACAAACACAAACCACAAAAACACTTCACACAAATTAGATTGGTTTTCTTGATTATATGAGTGAAGAATGCAAATTGTTGTTCTTTTTAATCCAATGATTTCATTGATGCAATTTGTGGTTCTTTTTAAAGCCCAAAAATTGAAATATTTTGATAGAGTTGTTGGCACACACTTGTGAATTTTAGAACACCAATTTCAAATGTTTGTTCTAAACTAAGGCACACACACACAAAGATTTGTTTGTTGGTTGTTTGATCAATTTTTATTGCACCAAATTGAAATGTGGTTTAAGCTATCATGCAAGGGTTCTTTTTAATCCAAATGAAGTGTTTGCTAAACTAGAGATAAAAACATCCTACAAAAACTTGTTAGTGCCTGCAAATGATGGTGATGACCTGCAAACAAGTTGTCAGTCCCTGCACAGAACCCAAAGTTAGTCTCAGAAAATGGCACTAATATAGAGACCTAATGGCTCCACTGCGGGCAGCAATGGCAACACTGATAGAAATAAATAGAAAACCTGACACCCTATACAGATAGCACCACTTTACATATAGATCATAGCGCTAATAAATTATACAGACTGCGCCAATATATAGAATAGCATTACAATAAGACTCAGAAAGTGTCGATATAGAATATAGCACTACAATGGGGTATATAAGGTGCTACAACAGAAAATAGCACTAATATGACTATAAGAAGGTGCCACTGCACGTGCTGTCAAGCGGTCTGATCATAGTTTGAAGACAACGCTGCGCTGGGTGCCGATAGCGCCAATATGTGCCTGAACATGTCTGCCTTGCAAAACAAAGGTTTTCCTGACTGAAACAAAGGGTCAGACTACAAATGGGAGAGGTTCTTTTAGTCTTGTTAGTTTACCAAATGGAAAGCAAGACAAAATAAGAACTGAAATGCATGTTTGGACTTTTTGAAAATTTCGGCATGACCTCCCCCTCTTCGTCCAATATTCCTGCAAAAAAAAAATAGAGGACAGATGAACTAGAAAATAGCAAGAAGACAACAAAGATCGGATGGATTTTATGAGTGTAAGTTGGAAGAAAACATGCTCTACTAAATAGCGCTAGAACAATAAATAGCGCCAATACTCGCTAGATATAGTGCCACTGCGCAACGTAGATAGCTCCAGTCCTGCAAAATCACATCTCAAGCACAAAAACTCACAAGAAAAGATTATATTTGGACCTTGTGGGTCCCACCGGGCATGCCAATGTGATTAGGTGAATCAAATCAAAGGTTAAACAAACTAAAATGCATAATCAAAACAAATAGGTATACCTAGACAAGAAAACCCAATTTCATCAAAAGGGAGAGGAACTTTGCACCCAAAAGCTCCTAAGACATGATATACCCTATTTGATAAATGTAAATGTGAAATGCTCTTAATCTATTTGCAACTCACAAAGCTAACTCATTAGATATTTTGGCATGATAAGTCTACTTGAAAAAATTAGATCCCAAAATGGGTTGGAGGATGAAGTATTTATAGAGATTTTGGAGGGATTTTGATCCAAGGGTGGAGATTGGTTTGGGAGATCAATGGTGGAGGATAAAAGTGATGTGGAGGGCCTAGATTAGATCTTAGAGGAATGGAGGGCTAGGAATAAAAGTAAATCTTTTATTCATTTTGGGGAAAGGAGGAATTAAATGAGTATGGGTGAGATAGAATATTTATGAATTAAAGATTCATATGGGGAATGTAAAATGAATTAAAAATTCATTTAGGGATAAGTGGAGATAAATGAGGTATGGGGGTGTACGAGGAATTAATTATGATGTGGGATATATTCAAATAAAAAATTGACTTATGTGGATATATTTCAATTTTTTATTTGGAGGATGTGGGGAAGGGTGTTACGCTAGGTTTGACCACCCAAATGAGGGGTTAGGATTAATTAAATATAGGTTTTATTTAATTAATCCTAGGGCTAGGATGAGGTAGGCTAGGGTAGGCAATTAAATAATAGTTATTTAATTATCTAGGGTAGGGATAGGTCAATTAGTAGGCTAAATAAATTAGTTAAACATAATTTAGCTAATTAATTGGATTTAGTGAGGAGAGGGAAATTGACCAAATAAATATTGCATGTTTATTAAATCAAATTGGTTAAGGCTTGAACTATTGAATTAATGAAATTAATTCAATTGTTGGGGATAGAATGATGGAAAATTAGGTTGTGAAGAGATAATTAATTAAATAAAAATTTAATTAATTGAATAGAAGGGAAATTGATGTGTTTAGGGATGTCAGGAGTCAGTTTGATGGTAAAAGACATCTTTAGGTGTCTACAGACTCCACCCATATACAAGTATAATTAAAACACAACTATACTCATGGAAAAAAGGGGATCCACACATATCTATACCCACAAAAAAGGGGGATCCAAAAAAATATTTCAGGGGCTACCGCCCGCGAATCCCCATTGGGGGCTCCCTCCCGCGAACCCCCATCGGGGGTTGTCACCCCTGAACCACTGCTTAGGATCCAACCTGGCCCTGAACCCCAGCAAGGTAACATTAAGAGTGTACAGTATTTGAAATACATTAGTTGAAATACATTGTAATATGGAAATAAGCTCCATAACATAACAATCTCCCACTTGGAGACTAATTTCCTCTGAGCAAGCTTCTCAACCCTTCATTGTCATTTCTAAAGGCCAACCAAAGTTGAACATAGCTTCAGTTTCTCTCTTGTGACCACCTTGATCATCATGTCTGTAGGATTCTGACTAGTATGAATCTTGTCTAGCTTCAACTTCTCCTCCAAATTTGTCCTAATGAAATGGTACTTCAACTATATATGCTTCATCCTATAGTGGAAGGTGGAGTTCTTTGCTAGGTGTATAGCACTCTGACTATCAATATATAGTTTCCCTTCCTCCCTTCTTATGCCCCAAATCCTCAATAAATTGTTGTAACCAAATCGTCTATTTGCTTGCCTCTGTGGTAACAACATACTCAGCCTCTGTGGTTGACAAAGCCATAAGTTTTTGTAGTCATGAAATCTAGCTTACTACTATGTCACCTACAGTAAATACATAACTTGTTGTACTCCTCCTGCTGTCCAAATCTCCAGCCATGTCTGAATCTACATAAGCATGCAAAGTGGTGTCCAATCCATTGTAGTACAAAACTATCTCCATGGTCCCTCTCAAATATCAAAGGATCCACTTCACTGCCTGCCAGTGCTCTCTACTATGATCACTCATGTACCTACTCACTACTCCCACTGCATGAGCAATATCTAGCCTAGTACACGCCATCGCATACATCAAGCTGCCAACTACTAATGAGTAAGGTACCTTGGACATCTGGATTTTCTCCTCCTCTATCTTGGGACACTGCTCCTTTGATAACTTGAAATGGCTTACCAAAGGAGTCCCAACTGGTTTAGCATCCTGCATACTAAACCTCTCCAAGACCTTCTTAATGTACTCTTCTTGAGATAAAGAAAGATTTCTTTCCTTCCTATCCTAAGATATTCTCATTCCAAGGATTTGTTTTGTTTCCCCCAAATCCTTCATAGCAAAGGAATTACTAAGTTGTTTCTTGAGTACCTTTATTTCCTACATGTTCTTACCTGCAACCAACATGTCATCCACATATAGATGTAGAATAATATAACTACCATCATCAAAAATTTTGATATACATGCAATGGTCTGAATAACACCTGGAGTATTTCTACTCCATCATAAAACTATCAAATTTCTTGTACCACTGTTGTGGAGCTTGTTTGAGGCCATACAAGCTCTTCTTCAGTTTGCACACCATGTTCTCCTTCCCTATGACCTCATATCCCTGTGGCTTCTCCATGTATAAGTCCTCCAAATCACCATGAAGGAATACGGTATTCACATCCAGTTGCTCTAAGTGCAAATCTTCCTCTACCACTATCCCAAGAACAGTCCTAATAGAAGTCATTTTAACCACTAGAGAAAAAATCTTACCAAAATCAATACTTTTTTTCTGTGCAAACCCCTTGACCACCAACTGAGCCTTGTACCTTTTTCTACCTCCATCCTCCTCTTTGACTATGTACACCCACTTGTTCTGTAATGCTCTCTTATCTTCAGGTGGGTTTACCAAAACCCAATTCTAATTTTCCATGAGAGATTGATGCTCCTCATCCATGGCTTGTTCCCACTTATTCCTAGCATCTACCTGCATTATTTCCTCAAAGCACTCTGGCTCTCCATTGTTAGTGAGTAATAAATAATTAAGAGATGGAGAAAAACATTCAAGTGTCCTTCTTACCCTAGAAGATATCCCTACCTCAGGAGTTTGGGATTCCTATGGAATAGGTGCCTGAACTATTTGCTTGGACACTTTACTATCTACAATGTCGTCCAACACTGTGTACTCTTTTCTAGATTCCTCTCTCTAATCCTACAACTATTGTTTGTACATGAATTTTTCATTAAAGACCACATCACTAGACCGAATGATTTTCTTGTCCTTAAGACTCCAAATCCGGAAACCAAAATCATCATGGCCGTAACCAATAAAGGTGCATTTCTTAGATTTAGCATCTAACTTGGTCCTATCATATTTATCAATATGAATAAAGGCTTCACAACCAAATACTCTAAGAAATAAATATTCAACCTTCTTACTAGACCAAACTTCCTCAGATATGCCTCCATCCAAGGTTGTTGAAGGTCCTCTATTGATCAGATATATAGCAGTGTTCACTGCTTCTGCCCAAAAATCAAAGGGCAGTCCTGCATGCAACCTCATGCTCCTAGCATGCTCCATGATAGTCCTGTTCATTATTTCTAACACTCCATTTTGCAGTGGAGTTCTTGGAACTATCCTCTATCTACAAATTCCATTCCTAGAATAGTAATCAAAAAATTCATTACTGCAATATTCTCCACCATTATCTGACCTGAGACATTTTAGCTTGAGACCTGTTTCATTCTCAACCAAGGCTTTCCATCTTTTAATGTATTAAACACATCAAATTTTCTCCTAATGCCATATACCCAAACTTTCCTAGTTGCATCATCAATAAATTTTACATAATAAGATGAACCACCAATAGAAGATACCTGAGCCAGCCCCCATACATCTGAATGAACCAGCTCCAACTTATTCTCCTTTCTCTTGGTCCAACTTTGAGAAACTTTACCCTTTTTTGTTTTTCGTACACACAGTCTTCACAAAAATCTAAATCAACTACTTTCAATCTAGGCAATCTATCCTTCAAAATATTCATGCCCTTTTGGCTCATGTGGCCAAGCCTATAGTGCCACAAAGTTGCATCTTCTTCTGCAGCAACTAACTTAACATAATCGGAATTAATAGATAAATACAAGGTACTAACCTTCTTACCTCTTGGTACCACAAAAGCACCCTTGGTCACATTCTAAGAATCTGCTATAAAAGTCACCATACAACCTTCACTACCTAGCTGCCCCATAGATACCAAATTCTATCTCAACTTGGGCACATGCCTGACATCCTTCAGTAGCCAAGTGTTCTCATTCTACATCTTGACCTGAACACATCCTTTTCCTACTATGTTGCAAGGCTCATCACCACCAAGATAAACATGTCCAAAATCCCCTTGAACATAATCAATAAAATAATGCATATGCTGTGTAGCATGAAAAGAAGCCCTTGAATATAAAACCCAAGACTCAACAATATTATCCATGGAGAGAATTAATGCATCCTAAAAAACATTACCTGTTGCCACATTTACCTCCTTGGTGTCTTCTTGATTGTTTTTCTTTCCTTGAAGAGCCCAACAATCTTTCTTGGCATGCCCAATCTTTCCACAGTGCCAGCATTCCATCTTGATATTTGATTTTGACCTTCCAAGACCATTTGATTTTCCAGAGCTTTTCTGTCGCATTTCCTCATTAAGGATTACTCCTAAAACATCCTCAAATTTCAACTTGGCATTGTTAGAGATCGGGTTGCTTACAACCATCACCAGGTTGTTCTAACTCTCTGGTAAGGAGCACAAAATAAGTAGAGTCCTAACTTCATCATCAAAGTCAATTTTTACAAAGTTCAACATACTCACAGTCGTATTAAATTCATTTAAATGATCAGTAACTGAAGCATTTTTAGACATCTTCATATTAAATAATTTTTTCATCAAAAATATTTTATTAGAAGTAGAGGGTTTCTCATATAATTTCCCTAACACGTTCATGAGACCTTCCGTAGTTTTCTCTTGTGATATATTAAACATGACTGAAGATGCAAGGCATAACCGGATGGCCCCAAGTACTTTCCTTTTAATCAACTTCCAATCCTCATCTGACATACTTGTTGGTTTCTTTCCTTTTCCTTCCAGCAGAGCATGGAGGTCCTTCTAATAGAGGTAATCCTCCATTTGTATCTTCCATAGACCAAAGTTCTGCCCATTGAACTTTTCAACCTTTGATATACTATCATCATCCATAGCTCCCACTCAAGCTAATATCCCTTCCTACGATTCAACACTTTAGCAAATCTAACTTGAAGCTCTGATACCAGTTGTTAGAAATAAAACAGAAATCAATACGGAATAATTTCTTAGAATTGCAACAACAAAATTATGAAGAGAGATAAATAAAGAACAGAAATAAAAATTGCACAATATGAAGACAGAATTTAAAGTGGTTCACCCAATGTGGGCTACGTACACCAAGAAACACTTGCTCAGATTAGTCTTCTCACAATTACAATGCACAAATATTGTTTGGAGCTATGCTCAACAAACTCTCATGAATTCACACACTCTATTCACCTTCTCAATTCTTCCTATATTTTACTTATTATGTGTTCGTCTATTTATAATTAGTTCAATAGGTAACTGACATAGCGGTTTTACAAAACAATGGGTATCAAACCATGGGCCAAGTCAACCTGTAATAGTTCCCATTAATCATGAGTGATGACTCCACCCATATACAAGTATAATTAAAACATAACTATATTTGTGGAAATAGGCTCCATAACATAACAGTCAGAGCCCCTTGTGCAATAGTTAAACCCCTTGAAAGCATAGGGGATGAAGCCCTCAATACAGCAGCACTTAAAGAGTGCTAAGCGCTTTGTATGTGTGTGTGTGTGTATATATAATTTTTTTAAAATTTTAGATTGTACGATAGGCTGAATTGAGGTCATATGATAGGCTGAACTAAGGTCATATGGACCTGAAACTAAAAAAAATCCTTTATTTCTCCCTATTAACAACATAAGCATGATGATGGAGAGAATGATGTGCATGACAGTAAGAAGTGTTGTCATTGATGGCAACATAGAGTAAAGACATAGTGGTGTTGGTTTGGAGAGGTTCAATAAGGTATACAGGTATAGTTGTGTTGATCTGGTTAAGTATGATATCCTAAGTATTGATCCATAGAAGATACTAAGTGTAGTATGATGAAGAATACATCCAAGCATGATATTCCTTCATTTTGGTGCTCCACAGTCAAGTATAATACGTTGAAGATTTTGCTAAGGCATTTACTGACCAGAACTTAAGATAGGGTCATTATATTTCAATCCGCATTTCTCCACTATAAAGAGATTTTTTCTATGGTTGTAAGGTAATGATGGTGCATACCAAGGGATCCTAAATCCAAAGATTCGGGTCTTGAAATCCTCTGGAGTGAAAGATAGAGTTGACAAAGTACAAAACTCTAGAATGACAGTGCCAGTGACAGATTGGAATGCTCTGTATTCCACCACATATGAATATCTTGCCATGCAGTTTTGAGGAAGAGGTTATGGATGTCAGAGGTGTGTATGATTCAAATGGTAAGCATTTTGATGGTTTAAACATTGAATTATGAACTAACAGTTAGTTCATGCTCTTATTGCTTCATCAGTTAAGCCGATCTGAAGGTGTTAAGGTTGTGCGGAGCTATAACATGTATGAAATAATGTCATGGGAGTAATTATAGGTTGTGCCGACCTATATAAATGTGCTAGATGCTTTGGTTCTCTCTACAAAGTGTATTGGATTGTGTTTTGGGCCAACAAGGCAGGAAGTCACACAATACATATATTGTGCCGACCTAATTGATGTTTTTCTTTAGTGTGGTATATATACAAGATTGAATTCTTATGTAGAGGTGTGTATACGAAGTGAAAGTGTGGTGTGAGCATATGTATATAAAATATGATGAAAAGAAGAATAAGTTGAGGTTGCAGTGAAGATGAAGAGTGCAAAGCCAATAGTCTGAGCTTCAGTGGAACTATATCTCTAGCATAAGTTAGATGCATTATTAGCAGTTCATTTTGGTAGTGAGTCATCCCTTCTTCTATCTCTTTCTATTTAGGACAGTGAGTCCTTAGGTAGTGAGCAACCTGTAGTGAGCATTATTTATTATGGACAGTGAGTCCTTTTGGCAGTGAGCCTAATTGTAATCGGTATTGTTATTCATATATATGTGAGCTAATCCTCACCGTGGTTTTTCTATTTTTGGGTTTTCCACATAAAAATCTTGTGTTCATGTGTTATGTGCTTTAATGGTTGAATTCATGCTTTCCTTTCTTATTACAATTTAAATGTGGTGTGTGGAATGAATGTTTAAATGCTTAAGTGGTTTCAAAAAATACTAATTCACCCCCCTCTCAGTATTCTGGGTGTTCAGCAATTGGTATTAGAGCTTGGTTCTTTGGAAGAAGCTTAACCGCTCGAGGAAGATCTTGAGGTGTGAACACATGGCTCCTAGGATATATCCTACTCCTCTAGAAGAAACCTTGTTGTTGAATTTACTAAAGAAGACTGCATAGTTGACATGAATGAAGAACTTGAATCATCCCTTGAAGATCTAGAAAAAGTTAAATGTAAGAACAGAGATCTGGAAGAGAATATTAAGGAAGCAGATGAATGCATCAGAAAGTTGAGGGAACAAAACAAGAAATTCAAAGAAAGATACAAAGAAGTAAATGAATAGATCAATCAATCAAATGAGACAATCACTAGTGTAAAAATATAAATTAAGGAAAAAGAATTGAAGAATGCCTAAATGAAAAATTGAAAGGCAAATCTGAAGAATGCTCAAGGCTTGAACAAGAAATAGTGGTCTTAAAGATAGAATTTGAAAATGCAAAAAATCAAGAAGACAAATTCAAGAAGAGCTCCATACTACTTGATGAAATGATTGCAAATCAAAAGGCTCCTAAAGACAAAGAAGGATTAGGATTTTGAAAGGATGAAAGTTCAAAGACAAATCAAACTTCAAGCAATGTTGAAAAGAAGAACAACTATCAAAAGAAGGTTGCAATCAAGAAAGGTAATAACAGACAAGTTTGGGACCAGAAGAAGAACTTCAAGAGGCCACCTATTAGACAACCAGCTGCAAAAAGGAAATCTGGCTACTGTTACTCTTGCAATAAATTTGAACATAAGGCTATGGAATGTAGAAGTAGGATGGATCAAAATGTTCAATCATTCTCTAGATAATGTTTTGCATGTCAAAGAATTGGTCACAGAGCTAGTGAATGCAGAAATCGGATGATGAATGACTACAATAAAGGTGTGATGGTTTCATATTTCAATGACTATTGTTATACATGCAGTAGATTTGAGCATAAGTCTAATCAATGCAGATCCAGAATGAATGGAAGTAAGCTTGTTCAAAATGTCAAATGTTATGAATGCAACAAATTAGGTCATATTGCTAAATTTTCCAGAAGCAAGAATGTGAAGGTTAATCCAAAAAAGAAGAGTGATTTAATGAAGAATGTGGATTCAGTAGAGATAAAGAAATAAATGGACAAGGTCTAGAAAAAGAAAGAAGAAAATAAAGTGAATGATGAGGTTGTGCCAGTATCGAGTACAGATGCTTCCTCCGGTAACTAAGTTGAGAGCTTTGGCTCAGGGGGAGCCTTAATGGAAATATTTCATCCCCTACCAGAGAAATGGTGTTGATGCTTCAGCAAAAGGATATGAGATGTAGATTGATATTCTTGACCTATTGAATAAAACACCAGTGAAAAATATCTTATTACAAAAGATTGTAGAGCAATTGAAGGTGATTGTGAATCACAATAGAAGCCTTGGCAGCTTTATCAAGCAGAGCATTGAATGCAAACTAGGTTTTTGCAAAAAGGGGTTTATAAGATATCTTGCATAAACAAAGATCATTTGAAAATGAATTTCTAAGAAGAAAAGAGCAAACCAAGAGTTGTGCAGTGCGTTTGAAGCGATCAAGTGGTGGTGCAAGTAAACCCTAACCAGAAGTGATGAAAAGGTATTTACAAATTTCCATCTTGCCTTAAGCTTTTTCTGCAGTACTTTGAAGATGTTCACTCTGCAAGTTGTATAAGTAGTAGACAGACCTCACCCTAATTTTAAGAAACATCCCTTCAAATCTATGGAATTAGATCTGGATGGTGCCTTTTCAAATATTCCATAGGGTGTCTTACATATAGAGGATGTGAGGATGTCATGTCTCATTTCTATGGACAATATTATTATTCTAGATTAATGAACACTTACCATCATTGTTTTGCTTTGAGTCAATTTCACATGTGTGAAAGTAATTATTGTGAAGTTATATTGGAGTAAATTGGAAAATTGATTTACATGTTAAATAAAATCGATGTGAATACAATGATTTGCTTCAACTATGTTTTGGAGACACTAACCTATTGACGTCAAGTTGAGTGTGAATGAATGCAAGTACTCATCGAAGATGACAACATGGTTGAGGTAGAGATGTTCTAGCCACTTGGCAAGAACTGATGGGATGGTTAACCCTGATGCAATCACACACTCACGTAGTTGCATATGCATTTTTGAATGGCTTATTTTATGCATTGATGTGTGGTTATTAATCATGATTGATTATTATATGTTAGAAAATTAGTGTGTTAAAATCATTTTCAAAGGCATGATGTGATTACTTAAATTTAATGTCTTTCAAATTGTATTTAAATAGTGTATTATATTTTAAATAAGGAAATATATATGTGTGTATTTTATTTAAATAAATAATAAATATTGTTTTCTATTTACATGCATTTAGATGTTTGGAAGACAATATGTTTGATTTAATCTAGTATATTAAATTATAATAGATAAATATGGATAAATATTATTATTTTATTTTATTATTATTTTTAAGTGATTGTGTTGTTCTAAATATAGTTAAATCATATGTAAAATAGCATTATTATATTTAGGAAATGAATAGAAGAATTAAAATTTACTTACTGTCATTCATGCGACAATAAGCTAACTATAATAGCTGTTATTTTATTTTAAATAGAAATTTAGAGCTTTTCAAATTGGCAATTCTCATGCAAACAAAGGGAGAAGCTTTAGTTAACTGAACCAGTAGCATTTAAACTTAATTTGGACACCAAAAATAAGGCATATTTTTAATAAAAGAAGAGGCGTTTAGTAGAAGAAGGAACCCATGATTTTTGTAGTGGAGACAGAAGTATTTTTATTTTCTGTGTTTCTGATCATAGAAGGAGAGAAGATATTTTAGTTGGGTGTGACAGGAGACAGAAAGGCAGTGACCAAGAAAGCAAATCAACCTTTGTTTGTAGGCTAATAATTCCTGGTATTTATCTTGTTTTGTGCATAATCATAATTGGTTGTTTGTAACTATTAAAACTAGTTAACCAAACCTATGTTTTGTTATTTTATGGTCTGCATTATTCTTTGGGCAGTCAGTTTTATGTTTTCCTTTCTATGGTCTAAAGACTTCATGCCGCTAGCTCCTTAATCTCTACGACCAAATTGAATGACTTCCTTTTATGGACGTTTGGCTTCTTGCTTGAGCGATCTATCTGAGTTTCTAACACTGTCACCATTTCCCTTGAAACCACAGTAGTTAATGTTAGTTCAGTGCTACCATGAAATTGACATCTCTAATTATCTCCCTGCCATTCATTATTTTCTGGTTTGTGCTAAGTAAATTGACCTACCTTTGGTTCATTCCTACTGCCAATCTTTAACTTAGGCATTATTATTTTGATCAACTCTGTCGTTCCTTGTTCTTGTTTCTTGTTTTTACCTATGCATGACCACTTTATTGGTCATTTTGGCTTCCACCTTGGGCAATCTTACCTTGCTAAAAACATATCGACCTCCCTGATTTTATTCACTATTTTCTTATTATTGTTGCAATTTTTTGTTCCTTTCCTTGTGCATTCTGATTCCATGCAAAGATCAGCTAGTAAACTAAGTTGTTGGCTCAAAACTATGAAATAGAGTTTTTACAACCTCAAATAGTTAAAACTTACCTCCGTTAGATCTGATACTAAGACATTAAATATCTCATTTGTTGTAGGAAATTTAATAGAAGAATTAACTTTCTTTCATTGATGGAACTGATATGTGTGTTTAAACTTCTCATCATAGTCGGAATTGAATTGGTTCCTGTAGCTTACCTTCCCTTTCCCTGTTTGCTGTTAAAAATGATATTTTAAAACATTATTCTGGAATGACATTAGAATATTACAAACTCTGTTATCTATTCATTTTTATTTCTACAACAGTTCCTATCACAGTTGCAACAAAAAGACTATTTTATTATTTCTAGACTTCCTGTTACAGTTGTGACAGTAAGGTTTTTAATTGACTTGTGAACATTTTTTATTAGATAAATGGACTGAGATAGCTCCTATCATAGAAATGAAAGTGAGATTGCTTAAATAACTTAGATTACCATTTATATTGAGAAATATGATTGAAATATGGACTTGAAATTTATATAAATTTGACAAACTTATGGATGCAATTGTATAAACAAAAGATGGATTATGGATTGGAAAGTGTATTCCTTAATTGATGTTTTGGGAAAGGGATTTTTGATTGATTTATTGGTAAACTTGAATTCTTGATTCTTTATTATTTGTTTACTTGCTTCTTGGGGAAAGAAGTAGTTTTATCTAGGAATGTATTGGGTTACTTTCTAGGCTAGGATGCCGAATGTGGATTTTCAGAGATGGCTTTTCCTCTTTTTGGGAATTGAACCAGGTTACTATTTCAAGGATTAAATCTAATTGAGACGACATTGAAATAGATGATTATTGTCTAGAAAAAATTATTTATATATATCTAACCACATCCTGTTGTGAGACAATCTGCTTTTCATGATTTAGGATTGCACATTCAGGCATCAGGGTTGCATCGAGTGTTCCCTCCTGATAGTTGTTTCTAGGTAGCTAGATATTTCATGCAGGGCTAGGTTTCCTTCTTTTCATGAAAGGATCCAAGGAAGTGTAATTACTTCATGGTTGGGTGGAAAAGCACCTGGGTCATGTTCCCATCTCTTAGCTCGCAAGTGGTGGACCACTCGGTTCGTGCAACTGATGAGCATATTGATTATTTATTCTTGTTGTACATGATGATTGTACTTGAAATTGGATGTATTATGGCATGAATGCCCATGGATTTTTTATATTATTTATAGTGCTTTTACCTAGATTGAGCATGCAATTTTGTAAGATTTAATAACATATTGATTTATATTTATGAGATGGTTCATTTTACTTATGATATTGTAATTAAGTGGATTAATTACACTCATTTTATCTTTTATATTATAATTAAGTGGATTAATTACATCTTTTTACTTTGGATATTGTGATGTATTTAAGTGGATTATTTACTTCATTTACTTTTGTTATGAATTGAGGGCTTTACATTTTGGTATCAGAGCTCTAAGTTGAACCCGAAGGCCTCTGTTCTCTTTTGGGACTATTGTGCTAAAGTTGTAAACTTCATACAGATAATCCGTCATGAATACTAGAAACACTGATCGAGGTAAAGGATCAGGAATTAGTCAAAATAAAGGAAACCGTGGAGGTGCATGTGGTGGTGCTCGTGGTGGTTGAAATGCTGGGGATCATGGAGATGCTAGTAATGATCAAGATGGAAGATTGGACCGTATTCTTTATCTCTTGACCCAATTGGACACAAGGATGAATTTTCTTGAACATGAGATCAAAGGAAATCCTAGAGTGCAAAATGTTAATGAAAACTCAAGGGTTGAGGTACAAAATGAGAATCCAAGGATAGAAGTTCAAGTTCCTGAAGTAGGAGCTAATGTTGATAATCAAACAAAGATAGCAGAAGAATTGGGGAAAGACCTTAAGAAAGTATCATGACTAAATTTTGATGGAAAGACAATTGGAGATGGAGCAGAATCCTAGATAATAGAAATGGAGAAATACTTTGGACTCTAAAACCTTTCAAATCACATGAAGGCAATGTGGGGATCTTACCAATTGACTGGAGAAGTAGCAACATGGTGGGATAATGAGAAGGCAGATAAGAAGTCGTTACCTGGTGAAATAACTTGGGAGATTTTCCTACAACTGTTTAGGAAAAGATGGTTACCATAGTTATTCTTCGACGAGAAGATAACAGAGTTTCAGAATTTGATTCAAGGAGGTATGTCTGTAACCGGTTATTAGGAGAAGTTCTTGCATCTACTTAAGTATGTTCCATAGTGTCAAATAGATGAGAGATTTCAGATTAGGAAGTTTATATTGGGATTAAAGCCTTAGATTGGAGCAGAGGTAGACATTCATAATCCACTCACTATGGATGTAGTTTTTGAGAAGGCAATTAAACAAGAGCAAAAGTTGCAACAAGCAGCTAGTTACCATAAGCAAAGAGATGCAGATTTTGCTAATAAGAAACCTCATAATAACAACCAAGCTAATAACAGGTAGATCAGAAATCTAAATATAGGCAATAATTCTTAGGATGGAAATGGAGGAAATAAAAGAAGTGGCTATAATAACAGAAACAACAATCAGAAGGAAAGAACTTAAGGACCAAGAGCACCTAAGGGTGGATGCTATACTTGTGGAGGAGAGTATTATGCAAATGCTTGCCCACATAAAAGGGGAAACAAGAATCAGCAAGGAGCATCTCAGCATCAGATTGATTCCACAGTGGACAATCGACAAGTAGATTTTCAAGCAGCATCTATTCAGTTTCAAGGTAAGCTCTATGGACTACCTATTTCTATTTTAATTGATATTGGTGCCACAGAATGTTTTGTAGATCCTAAAGTAGTATCTAAGTTATCAATTAGACCTAGTCATATGGAAAACTCTTGGATGGTACAATATGACAATAGTGCAGAAAAGAGAGTAGACTCATGTCTAGCATGCAGTGAGTTAGAGTTTCCTAGTTCTCATATGCAAGTAAATCTTTATGTAGCACCTTTAGGCTCTTATGATGTAATTATGGGTATCAATTGGTTAGCTAAACATAAGTCTCTAGTAAACTGTGAAGACAAAGTGGTTAAATGTTTGGATGACCTAGGAAATCAAGTGGAAATTAATGGATCTAAGAGACCTTTAGAGCTTAGACAAATCTCGACTATGCAATTGAAGAAAGCCAAGAGGAAAGGGTGTGCAATTTTTGTTGTCCAAGTAAAGGACCTTGACAAAGAAGAACTAGTGTTCAATGACTACCCAATATTTAGGGACTTCAGAGATGTATTCCCTATGGAGTTGACAAAGTTACCACCAAAGAGAATTTGATTTCTCAATTGATTTTCTACCAAGGACTGAGCCTCAATCTAAGGCACCCTACAGAATGACTACTATAGAATTGTATGAGCTTAAAGCACAATTACAGGAGTTGCTAAATCAAGGGTTCATTAGACCTAGTGTGTCACCATGGGGTGCACTGGTCATCTTTGTGAAGAAGAATGATGGTACTTTGAGATTATGCATTGATTATAGGATGCTTAACAAAGATACTATAAAGAACAAGTACCCACTTCCAAAAATAGATGAGCTCTTTGATCAGATGAAAGGGGCAACAGTGTTCTTGAAGATAGACCTTAGATCTAGTTATCACCAATTATGGATTAAGGATGAGAACATCTCTAAAATAGCTTTTAAGACTCGATATGATCACTACGAGTTCACACGGGTACCATTTGGGTTGACTAATGCTCCAGTGGGTTTCATGAATTTGATGAACAACATTTTCAGAGATTGTTTAGATGATTTTGTGTTGATCTTCCTTGATGACATATTGATATACTCTAAATTAGTGGAAGAGCATGAAAGGCATTTGAGGATAGTGTTGTAGCACTTGAGAGAGTGAAAGATTTATGGTGAATTATCTAAGTGTACATTCTTTCAAGATAAAGTGCACTATCTTGGTCATGTGATCTCAACAGAAGGGGTTGTTGTTGATCCTAAGAAGATAAAAGTGATAATGGAATGGCCTGCACTGCAGAGTGTGATAGAAGTCAAAAGTTTTATGGGACTTGCAGGTTACTATAGAAAGTTTGTGGAAGGTTTCTCAACTATAGCAGCACTGATTACTTCATTGCAAAAGAAGGGTAAGAAGTTTGAATGGACTGAAAGGTGTAAGTAAGATTTCCAAGTACTAAAGGAAAGCTCACAACTGCTCCTATCTTGACCATACCAGATCCTAATGGTCACTTTATAGTTATAACAGATGCTTTGGGAGGAGTAGGAGGAGTGTTGATGTAGAATGAGGAAGTGGTTTCTTATGAGTCAATTAAGTTAAAGCAACATGAATTCAACTATGCACCGCATGATCTTGAGTTAGCCGCCATAGTTCATGCACTTTAGATGTGGAGGCATTATCTTCTAGGTAAGCCCTTTGAGATGAAGACAGATCATTTAGGGCTCAAGTATATATTTACTCAACCTAACCTTATTGCATGGCAGAGGAGATGATTAGAATTCCTTAGCAAATATGACTTTGGAATTGAGTATATAAAAGGAAAAGAGAATAGGGTAGTAGATGCTCTTAGTAGAAGAAGACATTTGGCTTCCATGGTTACAATGAGATCCAATTTGAAGTAGAAAGTAATTCAGAACCTTCAAGGGGACGAGCATTATGAAAGAGTTAAGCAAGTTTTGGAAGTAGACCCCTTAGATCATAGGTTTGATGGTTATGTGATTGAATTAGATGGACTTTTGAGATTTAAGGGAAGAATGTATATTCCTAACTTAGGAGAGTTGAGGAAGTTAATGCTTGAGGAGATCCACAATGCACCTTATTCAGGGCACCCCGGAGTGACCAAAATGGTCGAAGGTTTGAGACCTTTATACTTTTGGCCTAGACTTAAGAAGGATGTGACCGAATTTGTGGCTCGATGTTTGGAATGCCAGTGAGTCAAGGCTGAACATGTGCATCCAGCAGGATTGTTGTACCTGCATAGTATTCCTAAGCATAAGTGGCAAGTAATAAGTATGGATTTTATTCAGGGGTTACCCATGTCTAAGAATAGGCATGATGTCATCTTAGTGGTTGTGTACAAGTTTACTAAAGTAGTACATTTCATTCTGGGGAATCTTTCAGATGGTTCTATGGTTTTAGCTAAGAAGTTTGTTCAAGAGATTTTTTGATTGCATGGAGTGCCTGAGACGATCATTTTAGATCGAAACACTTGCATGACATCTAGATTTTGGACAACTCTTAATGCAGCTTTAGGTACAAAAGTTAAATTTTAGCTCGGCCTATCATTCTCAAATGGATGGTCAGACAGAAAGAGTAAATCAGGTTGTAGAAGACCTTCTTAGAATGTATTATATGGATCAGCAGTATAAATGGGAGGAGTATCTTCGATTGGTAGAGTTTGCATACAACAATTCATACCATTCATCTTTGGAAATGGCATCGTTTGAAGCTCTTTATGGGCGTAAGTGTTGAACACCTATCAGTTGCAGATAGAATAGTGATTGGTCCTGAAATGTTAAGAGAAATGGATGAACAAATGAAGTTGATCAAGGAGAAGTTGAAGCAAACTTCAGATTGTCACAAGAGTTATGCAGATAGAAATAGAATGCATAGATAGTTCTTAGTGGGTGACAAAGTCTTTTTTAGGGTCAAACCTCATAAGAGTTTAGTTTTGTTTGGCAAAGCATCCAAACTTGCTCCTCATTTTGTAGGACCATTCGAAGTTCTGGAAGTGATTAATCCTGTAGCTTATAGACTTGCTCTACCGCCTACACTTTCCAGAATCCATAATGTTTTTCATGTGTCCTTACTTAAGATTTATCATCCTGACACGTCACATATTGTTGATTGGCGTGCTTTACAGGTTTAGGATCTAGGAGTGGTGCTGGTGGAGCCCACTCAAATTTTGGAGATCTTAACATTAAGCTGCATAGCAGAGATGTCCTGCAATATAAGGTCCAATGGGATCAATATTCAGAGGACAGTGCCACATGGGAGGATGTGGAGGAGACTAATAGATCTTTTCCTCATTTGAGGAGGATATAGCATAGATTTCTTATTCATTCATAGATTATGAAACTTTGAGTTTGATTATTGTCTTGAGATACTTTGATACTTTATTAGTGGTTGATTGATGCCTTATTGTTTTGATGTGTAATAAGACATCGAGACGATGTCTCTTCCAAGTGGGGAAGGATGTCATGTCTCATTTTTATGGACAATATTATTATTCTAGATTAATGAACACTTACCATCATTTTTTTTCTTTGACTAAGTTTCACATGTGTGAAAGTAATTATTGTGAAGTTATATTGGAGTAAATTGGAAAATTGATTTACATATTTGTTGGTAAATAGATTTGTTGCTTTAAAATAATCTTCTTGAGTAACTCCGTTCACCCTTGGATTAGCAACAACCTGCTCACAACAGTTGAAGAATCGTAGGTCTTGTCGATTCCTCTCTGCGTTTAAGAGGGGTAGCTCCCTCGTATGATAGGGGTATTTGGATTTTCTGGAATTATAAGAATAAAAACAAAGAAATAACAAATAGTAGCAATGAAATAAGAGTTAAAATCATGAATTTAAGTTCCATGCATCCAAGTAGAGATACCAAAACTTGATGCGAAATATCTTTCTCACAATGCAACTTTGAAAGGAAAGCACATGATCATTATTGATGAAACGTACGAATACCAATAACAACACATGAAATCGAGTTGAACACACATTCAAAATGTTTCTTTATTGCTTTCAAACTTGAATAACACTATTTGAGTCTTTCATACACTGTCATGTGAAAAAGTGGAACTCCCTTTGCTTGAAATACAATGAAGTATATATAGGTGAGGTTAGTAACCACCTAGGGTAACTACCTCAACCACTTTTTATAACTACTTGGAGTAACTAAATTCATAAGTGCGCTAACTTTAAATAACTAACTTTCTTTTGTAAAGATAGTCACTTAGAGTAACTACCCAGCTTTGGCACTTAGAATAACTACCTTGAAAATAATTGATCTATACTCCTTAGTAGCAATAATGGCCATTTCATCCATTAGTTTATGCCACTCAAGTTTTGGAGAAACTGGAGGATGCATTCCATGTTCCAGAGTGATGGCAGTAAGCTGCTATAGAGTTCTAAAACACAAGTGTTCCTCACCAAATGATTTCTCTATGACTTCCCCTTGGACAGTGACCCACCAAGATCCATGGATTGTATCTGGGGGTTGAGATAATATATCTAGATGGGTTGGACCACCTCCTCTTCCATATGGTATCATGAAAATAACTCATTCCTGCACACATCTCATTTTGTGGGGTAGGAGGAGTGTGTCGGATTTCATCTGTTCGAAATGCAGCTTGAATCCCTTTCTACAAAGCTTCAACTAACTTTTGCTTCTCATCTGGAGTAACATCTTTTGAATACAATTGCGACAAGCAATTTCAAATCCAAGCATGTTTCTATAGCAATGACCTCTGAACTAACTACGTTGGGGAGGATGATGGTAATGGTAGCAGCATCGGGTCTAGCTTTGCATTTTCTTGAAAGTTTATAAAGTCTTTTCAACGTATCCATTTTGTGCAGGACTTGACGTCATTGTATTCCATTGAAATGATGGCTCACGGCTAGCATAATTGCAACTAGAAGATCTAACAAGAATCTCATTTCTTTATGTTTTGCTGGATACCATGACTTCTTTTCAAATCCTATTTTGGTGTGTAGGCAAGGAGAAATACTGGCAAATGTTATGGATATTGGCTTTACACCTTGAAAAATGTATTTCAATGAAGTTTCAAAAAAACATTTGCAATGAATTTATTTTGTAAATATCCTACAACCATTACAAATATTGCATAACATGAGATGACGTTTCTTTTGCTGCGTCTTGTCTGTTCATTTACATTTTGTAGACATGTCTGATAGAGCATTTCGAACTATAATATATAACAAAAAATGTCTATTTCATTATGACTTGATGGATGATCATATCTTGCTGCAAATCTCCCATTTTGGCATACATTGTGAGGGTACTGGCGAAGACAGACGAGTCAGGTTTTAAATTTGCCAAAATGCACTTGATTAAAAGTTCCTACGGCATTTCAATAAATCCATAATGTGCGTATCATCTAGTCCTTGGATTCTACGAGACCACATTTCCTCAAGGTGTTGTATCATGTAGTTTATGTGCATTGGCTATGCTTCTACCATTTGTATTTGCAACTGCTACATGTGGTAGAAAATCCACTTTCTATTATGCTCTGATGGACGTCCATGATCCTATTCGCAAGCTCCCATTTTGGTGCAGTTGGGAGGATTTTTGCGAAGTTGGTGGAACCTAATAATTGCAGTTGTTTAAAAGAATTATGTGGCCTTATCTACGCTATCACAATTTGCACAAGCTAGGAGAATCTTGGAAAAGGTTGAAAGTAAACTCGATTACATGCCATATATTCTGGGAGGTTATAACTGTCTTTCTCAATGTAGATTTCTACGCAAACATAGGCGGCCTTCTATGAGAACATGGAGTGACAGTTGGCAGCTTCCCATTTCTTCTTTACACGTGACATTATTTTCAAATAAATGAAACCCCTTTATCAGAACTTTGAAAGCCTTTCACAACTAAACTTGTCACTTTTGAGTTATGATTTATAACAGTATTCAACGGGCCTTTGAAGATAAATTTATTCATTCATCGCAATCCAAAGCACTTACCAAACATTTTTTGGTATTTGGCAATGCTTCTGAAACCATTCAGATTACTTGATAAATATAATCAAATTCTTCTTCAATCGGTGTTTTTAAGACAATTTTTAAAACTTAATATTTTTACCGATGGTGTAAATACGATGTGCATATTAGTTTGGCTTATCTCATATCAGCACCTCAGGTGGCTTTTAAAACTTTGGAGGAGATAATTAAAACTATCAAAACTAAATTGCATTCCCGTGCATAAAAAGTTTAAATTTTAAAATGTAGGAATAGGGTCAACAGCTGGCTCTAACTGGGGACAAGGACCTTGTGGACGCGCGATGAACCTAGAATCATCTAGAAATGAATAGTGCCTTAAATTCATTGCGCAAATAGAGTCAAGATATAACATGATGTTCAGGAAAACAAGAATACCCAAAGAGACAAAAGGACAAATGACAAAGGACACCAAAGATGAGGCAAGTGACAAAAACTAACAGAAACCAAAATAGGACAGACACAATCAAAACACCTAATTAGCCTATATACATGGTAGGTGATTCCTACCTTAGAACTGCCTCAGGATGATCATATAAAACCATTGACAGGTTTAGAAAAATAGGCACCTGTATGAAAAAGAGATGTGCACGGATGAGGCACCTGTGGACTCAGTAAACATTTTAGGATGATGAGAAAAATGAAATGTGAGAAATATGAGGACTCCTTGAATTGCACGCCAAACAACCATTTCTCATTATAAGCATCTGAATCCTTCCCAATTGAACTGGTGTTGCTTTGTGTAACTTTAGACATATCTTCCAGCATCATGTCGAGAACACCAATATCCTCTATCTGAAGATCTTTCTGATAATCTGGTTTGCAATAAATTATCCCATGAATTGGACAACCTTCATACAATTTATGATATGAAGAAACTGATGTAGACACACTCGTTGAATCATGCTTTTGAATATCAATTTGAGAGACATTTGTGGAAATGCACTCATTCACAAATACAGGATTAAGTAGACACCTTGGCTATAGAAGGAATCATTGTCTAAACCTTTCAAGCACCAACTTGGGACATAAACATCATGAGAGTTAACTTTATTGAATTCCTCCATTGGATTATCCATTACCTCATTCCTTGCTTCATTGTTGGTACAACTCCCACAACTATCCTCTGAAATAGGAGTTTCTTCTTGATCTAAAGATTTGAAAAGAGGATTGATATGAACTTTAAATGCTCCATAAGACAAAGATTGAGCTTTCAATAAGACCTGCTCAGTATTCTCTGGACTCGGTGATTCTTCTCCATGGATCTTTTCATGAAATCTAAAAATTTCATACTCCAATTGCATGTATGATAAAGAGTGAATGCTTGATGATTCATCTTCATTTTGAAGTTGATCTTTGTCTTTTGTATTAACTATACCACTAATTGAAACTCTATCAATATCTTCAAAAGTAAAGGTCTCCATTTCTAAAGCTAAGGAAGATATTTGCAAGGGTTCAGTTATGGTTGCCTCTGCATTGGTTATAATAGTACAAAGTTGTCCAATAGACGTTATATCTCTAATTTCATCAACAGATCTTTCCGCCTCAGCCATTGGTGATGTAGGAATATCTTGTCCATATAGAAAGTCATCATTAGAAGTATTAAGACACCAGTTTGGGACAAAAACTATATGAGATTCATCTTTATTCTTTTCTTCTTCATCATTTTCTTGAAGCTTGGGCTGCATGGAATTCTTGAAATTATTTACTTCTCCTTTAAGATTTTGTTTTTAGGTTCATGGAAGACTTCTTCTTTAACATGTGATAAGGGAGAGAGGATGACATCTTCTTCGTAAAGAAAATCATCTTCAATAGTCTTGAGACAATCTTGCGGTATTATTTCATCATCATCCTCCTCTTTCTCAGGTTGCATGCATGTCATAAAAACACTTTGCAACTCATCTTCATCTTCTTTGTTTACACTTTGGTCCAAAATTTCTTCTGCATTCCCTTGAACATTAACCATGTCATGGGAACCTTCCACGAAAGATATAGTTGTCAAACCGGAGCAAGTTGTCACAAGAGGAGAAACATTCTTCAAAGAAACTAAGAACATGTCATCATCTGGAAAGATTTCTTCTTCTTTATTGCATGTTTCCATACAATCTTCTTCTTCTGTCTCCATCACTTCTTCTTCTTGGTCTTCCTTAAGTGGACATGCGTGTTCCGATGAGTCTCTTTCAAAGACTTCCTTCAATACAGGTTCATTTGTAGGAAAAGTCTTTGCCTCTTCATTGCTGTCCTCATCAAGCAAATGATGTATTTTAGCATAATTTCTTTTATCTTCTGGTGCATGAATCTCTTCTGATAGGGAGTTTTGATCACGACCAAGAAAATGAGTTTCTTTCCCATCTTTTGCTTCAATCTTCTGCAATGTTTGAAGCAAAGAAGGATGAACCTGATTAGTATCGAGTTGCATGCCACCATAGAAATTCTTCAAAAACTCTACTTGCTTAGGGTCATCAAGAACTTGATTTTATTGAGCAGAGGATGTAGGAGAAGGATAATCTTCATCATCACTATCACTGTCTAATTTAGGAAGTTGAATGTTATGTATTTAGGTTCTTCGATACCAAACCATTTTCTAGGATTCTTCTTTCTGATAAAGTCGCCAATCTTCTTTTCTGGGGAGATACTTGTATATTCTTAAGGAATTAAAAGGCACCAACGTTTCAGCTTGTTTCCCCAGTAGAGTCACCAAAAATCTGTTGGTAAACAGATTTGTTGCTTTAAAATAATCTTCTTGAGTAACTCTGTTCGCCCTTGGATTAGCAAAAACCTGCTCACAACAGTTGAAGAATCGCAGGTCTTGTCGATTCCTCTCTGCGTTTAAGAGGGGCAGCTCCCTCGTATGATAGGGGTATTTGGATTTTCTGGAATTATAAGAACAAAAACAAAGAAATAACAAATAGTAGCGATGAAATAAGAGTTAAAATCATGAATTTAAGTTCCATGCATCCAAGTAGAGATACCAAAACTTGATGCGAAATATCTTTCTCACAATGCAACTTTGAAAGGAAAGCACATGATCATTATTGATGAAACATACGAATACCAATAACAACACATGAAATCGATTTGAACACACATTCAAAACATTTCTTTATTGCTTTCAAACTTGAATAACACTATTCAAGTCTTTCATACACTGTCATGTGAAAAAGTGGAACTCCCTTTGATTGAAATACAATGAAGTATATATAGGTGAGGTTAGTAACCACCTAGGGTAACTACCTCAACCACTTTTTATAACTACTTGGAGTAACCAACTCCTATTTTAAGTGCGTTGATTTTGAATAACTAACTTTCTTTTACAAAGCTAGTTGCTTAGAATAACTACCTCACTTAGGCACTATAAAGAATTATTATGTGAGAAATAGTTAGGATGAACCTAACTTTACAATCAAAAGAGAAAAGATCAGACTCGAAGGAGAAGACTCAATCATGATCATTATTTACAAAACAAGCCAAAAATCATGACTTGAGCTACACACAAACACAACAAAAATGAAAACTATACAAAATGCAAACTTGCATTTATTCTCTTCTTGTCAATGGCGTCGTTGACAGAGTGGCGAACTCTAGAAACTGATTTTACAGACCGGATTCTCTTTTTCTAAACATTCTAAAAATTTGAATGGCCGGGGTGACAGATTTGCCCTTAGGAATCAGAGTGTTTGCTATCCTCATCTTCCAAGTTTTCAGGCACTTGTAGACATTACTCAATTCTGCCACCATGCTTGGTATTTGGGAGATGGAAATCTTCAATGAAGTATAGAGATCGACCAACTTATCCATTGTGTTCTCATTGAAAACTTCTCTGTTGAAAAGTTGTCGATCAATCATATTCTAAAAATCATTTTGAATTATCTGTGATTCTCCCATCAATGATGCATTCAGGAGGATGGCACCAAGCTGATCCTGAAGCTTTGTAGATACTCGGTCACAAGTGAGCATTAGCTTTTCCTGTTCTGTTGAAACTTGGCCAATAATTACTAATTTCCAACTTATGCTCTCTGTCCAAATTTCCAAGTAATTTTCTTCTGTACCAAGTAGGATCTTTTCTGCCACGAGGATATTAACATCAATCTCCATCATTTTTGCAAAATCTTTTAGGATATCCTTCCAAACAGCTTCCTCTTTCCTGACATTTTTCAACTCTTTTTCAATGACCTCCTTTTTTATTAAGGCTTCATCATGCATTGCCTTTGCCTTAATAATGAAATCAAATGCAATGGATTTGACTTTGTTCACCCAATTCTCAGTGGTTTTTCCATAAACTTGATATTTCTGAAGACTGTCAATAGTACCTTTTTCAATTTCTCCTTCTTGGCCCCAGATGGTTGACTGATGATCAATGCTAAGTGGCATGGTAGAAGTGTCAACTATGGTCTTTAAGTAAGAAGACAGACTCTATACTTGTTTTAACTGATCTTTTGACTGCTTCTCCCTTTTGGTCCTTTCTACCAGCCTTGCGGCTATGACATTGAAGTTTTGTATGTCGGCCTCATGAGTGGATGGGCCCATATCAATCCTTGACACAACAAAGTCTGCTGGAGTGGCTTTATTCACATTTCTTTCAGAAGTGGGCTGAGCTATCTCAAGGCACATGTTTCCTGAATTGGCATCAGTTTTTATTCTCGAAGTCACCTTAATCTTCTTCAGCTTCTCAGATCTCCTAAAGAGATCAGAAACTGCACTGAATTCAGGAATCACTAGTTCTTCTACCTTCCTTTTCTTCAATAGGCTTTGTTCTAACCATGGTAGTGAAAGATCTTCTGATAGCTCAAGTGCATCACCTGATTGGAGATCTTGTTTTTCAAGTATTGGTGAGGCTGCTTTCTCTTCATCTTTTTCTGTTTGATACACTAGATCCTTCGAGGAAGGAGGCTTGATAACTGAAGTAGAATGTGGTACTTCAAGGAGAGGGGATTCAATGAGTATGGAAGAAGATGTGGTCGGTATGGCTTCATCAAATTCTGGATCAAATAGGACTTCTTCTTGTTCCTTTTCTTCTCTTGAAGTAGAACCTCTCTCTTTTTCCTTCGACCTTGTTTTCTTCTTCTTCTGCCTGGGTTCATCTCCACATGTGCTTTGAAGATTGCTTCTCCTCAGAGGGTCTTCATCTCCACCACTTCCCTGGGTTCTCTGGTGAGAAAGAATGTCAATAACTGGGGTGTGCGAAGGAATTGATGAAGTGGAACTATCCTAGTCACTTCTTCCTCTTGGTGTCTCTTTCCTACTTACTGGTCTTGTTGCGGTCATCTGGGATATCTTCTTCTTGATCCAGGCTTCTGACTTCTTGATCATGAAACTAGTTCTTTCTCTGACATCTCTAACCTCTGGATCTGCCCAATTAAGAGCAGGAAGAGGTTGAGCTTGGATTTCTTTAAAATAGAAGGGATCAATCAGATCTGATTCATCATCTTCAATGCCTTCAACGACCCATTCCATCTTGAAATCTTGAATTTGCTTTAGAGTAAACCTCGTCCAGTCTCTTTTTCTTACTTCAAAATCATCTTCACAATCTTCCCAAAAGTCTTCAAGATTGGGGAAATGAAGGTATCCAGGACCAAGCTTCAAATTATTCTTCACGTATCCCTTGTTGTCAAAGGGGAATCTCATCTGGTATGTATACAAGTTGATCATGGCTAGGGCCTTCTCCATATTTTCAGCCCTCGAGCTAGATTCACACTTGTAGTGACTAAGACAAATAGGGAATGCCACCCCCTTGTTCTTCCTATCTCAACATTTCTTTTGAACTAATGCCAGCTGTCTGCAAAGCTCAACCAAAACAAGCTTGTCATCCACATATCTTGGCAATTTAGAAGGGTAACCATCAAATCCTCCAACTCGAAGATAGGTGAACCTTGGAAACTGGATGAAGTAGCTACCATACTTCTTTATCAACAATGATGCTTCTTTTGAAATTCTGAGAGCTATTTTTCCTTGAAGTAACCTTACTGCAAGCATTGCGAAAAAGCATGAGTTGAATTATTCTCTGGCAGAGAAGCATGCTTATGCAGTAGTCAAGGCAGTAAAGCATTTCAGATTCTATATCCTGAATTCACATTCTAAGGTCTTTGTATCAGACACTTCAATCAAAACCATACTAACTCAGCAAGAAATAGGTGTCAACAAAAGAGCCTCTTGGATTACCAAAGTTCAAGAATATGATATTGGTATTAAGCCAACCAAATTGGTACGAGGGAGAGGCTTATGTAAGCTCATAGCTGAAAATGGCACAGTTGGAGAACCTCTAGAAAAGAATGCTGAGTTGCCTCAAGTGTTGTTTGTAGGACTGACAGATGAATGGTTCTCGCACATAGCATACTTTCTTACATATGGAGAATGCCTAGCTCATCTAAATCCAAAAGAGAAAAGAACTATCAAGTTAAAAGCCACAAAATATATTATTTGGGATAATATTCTCTATAAGAAAGGGATCGATGGCACATTCTTGCGATGTGTAGATAAAGAGCAACAGAAGGAGTTACTCCAGATTTTTCACAATGAAGCATGTGGGGGTCATTTCTCCTCTTCAGTTACTGCATTTAAAATTCTAAGGAATTGCTATTACTGGCCTGGCATGTTCCATGATGCAGATGAATGGGTCAAGAAATGTGAGTCATGTCAACAATTTAAAGGAAAAGTACAACTTGCAGCTATGCCACTCAAACCAGTGGTCATTGAAGAACCATTCAAGCAATGGGGTCTCGATTTTATAGGTCCTATCAATCCACACTCTAGCACAGGCCACACTCATATTCTGGTGGCAACAAATTATGTTACTAAATGGATTGAGGCTATCCTAGTAAAGCAAACCACTTCTGAAGTGATCTGCAATTTTATCAAACAGAACATTCTAGTGAGATTTGGGGTACCAAATAAGATTGTCACCGACAATGCCACTAACTTCTCTTCTCATGTGATATCATCTTTTTGTTATAGATATGGGATCATTCTTTCTCACGCGTCAAATTATTATCCTCAAGGGAATGGTCAAGCTGAGGCTAGTAATAAGAATATTGTCACCATTCTCTAAAAATTAGTTGGTGAAAATCAGAGAATGTGGCATAAACATTTGTATGAAGCATTGTAGGCTGATCGTATGACCAAGAAGAGAGCCACCGGGTTGTCACCATTTGAACTACTCTTTGGTATAGAAGCCAAATTGCCAATATCCTTGGAGCTGTCTGCGCTAAAACTACAAGATATACTTGAGAACCAAGAATTCAGAGACACACTCGAGAAAAGGATCGCTTATCTCACTAAGTTAGAAGAGCAAAGAGCAGAAGTTGTTGATAGGATAAAGGAACATCAAACTCAGGTGAAAGAACTATTTGATAAGAAAGCTAGAGTAAGACAATTCAATATTGGTGGCCTTGTGTTACTTTGGGATAAGAAAAAGGAGCCAAAGGGTCTTCATGGTAAATTTGACTCTCTCTGGAGAGGACCGTTCTAGATTAGAGAAGCATGTGGAAAGAATTCTTTCTATCTTGCATACATGAGTGGAACACCGTTGCCCCTTCCCTACAATGGGCAACATCTAAAGCATTTCAATCAGTGAGACAGATTGTTTTCTGTCTTTGTACATAGGTTAGTTAGGAATTTTTGGGTGTGTTTCTTTTCATGCTGCTTTGTTCCTCTCCTTGTTTCATTTTTGGCTTGTCCGTGCACTTTTGAAGTTATTCCAGTAAGCTCTCCCTTTCCTGACTCTATTTTGCCCAATGGATTTAAGGCACTATTCATTTCCAGAGATTCTAGGTTCATCCTGTGTCCGCAAGGTCCTTGTCCCCAGTCAGAGCCAGTTGTTGGCCTCATTTTCATCGGTCCATCTAATTACTTACGAAACCATTGTAAAATGCCAATGAGATGGTAGTTTTGTATAAGCTCAAATGAATTTGTTTCCAAAATGAGGTAAAACAAGTGATGGATTTTGCATGCCTAAGTTCAGAAACATGGCGAGAATATAATTGTTGCAGATATGTACAAATTGGGTTCTTTGAATAATCTTTTGAAAGTTTTGCAAGAAACCATATGCAAGTGAAAATTCTAATACCAGAACTTGGGCCAGCATCCTCTCGACTTGTGCATATGGGGTCTTTTGAAAACGGTCACCAACAAGACCTGTGATTTCATGGAACACCACGATTTCTGATAAATTTATTGGAAGCAATTTCAGGTTTTTCACAAAACGGTTTTGTTGAAAAGCCTTCAGAAATTCTCAAAGCAAATACAGTTGGCTCTTCTAGTTGAAAACACTCAGGGTTTTCAATTCTTCTAGCAAAGCTGGTTAAAAAGTTTATATTATTAAACCTGTGAAAACACCATCATGAAGTATAAGTCTCAAAATTACGAGTATGCTCCTATGATCGACACCACACTTCGGGAAGTATTTGATACTAAAATGGGCCATATTGATCTACAGGAAATCAAGAAGTCATTGACAGAAGGAGAACGATCAAAATTGTCCCGAAGGATTGCAGACAGTGGCCTAGTCAATGCTGCTTGTTTTCCCACTGCTGTCCAATGTCCAGAGCTAGTAATTGAATGTGTAAAAAGGTACAATCCCAAGGCCAGAGAGATCAGATCCATTGATGGGCACCTAATGGCCAAACTTCATGGGATCTCTATCGCCATCATTCTCTGATTGCCATACAAAGAAAACTTCATCTGTGTTGATAAGCAGAAGGCCTACAAGTATTTTAGTGATAACAAGAGCAAATGCTTGAACAATTTGGCTAAAGAATGGATGATAAACTGAGAGGTGGACAGTCCCAACTTCCTAAGATGCTACACCATTCTCTTTTTATCAAAGAAATCTTCTATTTGATTGCCCTTCTTCATAGGTTGACAGGCAGCCTAGACTCAACCGAGTTTGAAATGTGGATGTATCTCTTCATCATTGTCATAACAGCAGGAAAATAATTTATTGATTGGGGCCACCTTATTAGTGATTGCATAAATGACCAGCTAATTCACTTCAAGACCAGTCAACGATTCCACATGTCATCCTACTCGGTATATGCAATTGCTAATTTGAGATCATGGCCTGGTTTGGCTACCACAAGTGTCCTTAATTAGGAAACACAAGTTTGTGATTACTACAAGCAGTTACAGTTAGAACAAAGCTTTGTATGTTTCAGACGAATGAATGCTGCTTTCATAATGCTTGCAGTAAGGTTACTTCAAGGAAAAACAGCTCTCAGAATTTCAAAAGAAGCATCATTGTTGATAAAGAAGTATGGTAGCTACTTCATCTAGTTTCCAAGGTTCACCTATCTTCAAGTTGGAGGATTTGATGGTTAACCTTCTAAATTGCCAAGATATGTGGATGACAAGCTTGTTTTGGTTGAGCTTTACAGACAGCTGGCATTAGTTCAAAAGAAATGTCGAGATAGGAAGAACAAGGGGGTGGCATTCCCTATTTGTCTCAGTCACTACAAGTGTGAATCTAGCTCGAGGGTTGAAAATATGGAGAAGGCCCTAGCCATGATCAACTTGTATACATACCAGATGAGATTCCCCTTGATAGCAAGGGATACGTGAAGAATAATTTGAATTTTGGTCCTGGATACCTTCATTTCCCCAATCTCGAAGACTTTTCGGAAGATTGTGAAGATGAGTTTGAAGTCAGAAAAAGAGACTGGATGAGGTTTACTCTAAAGCAGATTCAAGATTTCAAGATGGAATGGGTCGTTGAAGGCATTGAAGATGATGAATCGGATCTGATTGATCCCTTCTATTTTAAAGAAATCCAGGCTCAACCTCTTCCTGCTCTTAATTGGGCAGATCCAGAGGTTAGAGATGTCAGAGAAAGAACTAGTTTCATGATCAAGAAGTCAGAAGCCTGGATCAAGAAGAAGATATCCCAGATGACCGCAACAAGACCAGTAAGTAGGAAAGAGACACCAAGAGGAAGAAGTGACCAGGATAGTTCCACTTCATCAATTCCTTCCCACACACCAGTTATTGACGTTCTTTCTCACCAGAGAACCCAGGGAAGTGGTGGAGAAGAAGACCCTTTGAGGAGAAGCAATCTTCAAAGCACATGTGGAGATGAACCCAGGCAGAAGAAGAAGAAAACAAGGTCGAAGGAAAAAGAGAGAGGTTCTACTTCAAGAGAAGAAAAGGAACAAGAAGAAGTCCTATTTGATCTAGAATTTGATGAAGCCATACCGACCACATCTTCTTCCATACTCATTGAATCCCCTCTCCTTGAAGTACCACATTCTACTTCAGTTATCAAGCCTCCTTCCTCCAAGGATCTAGTGTATCAAACAGAAAAAGATGAAGAGAAAGCAGCCTCACCAATACCTAAAAAATAAGATCTCCAATCAGGCGATGCACTTGAGCTATCAGAAGATCTTTCACTACCATGGTTAGAACAAAGCCTATTGAAGAAAAGGAAGGTAGAAGAACTAGTGATTCTTGAATTCAGTGTAGTTTCTGATCTCTTTAGGAGATCTGAGAAGCCGAAGAAGATTAAGGTGACTTTGAGAATAAAAACTGATGCCAATTCAGGAAACATGTGCCTTGAGATAGCTCAGCCCACTTCTGAAAGAAATGTGAATGAAGCCACTCCAGCAGACTTTGTTGTGTCAAGGATTGATATGGGCCCATCCACTCATGAGGCCGACATACAAAACTTCAATGTCGTAGCTGCAAGGCTGGTAGAAAGGACCGAAAGGGAGAAGCAGTCAAAAGATTAGTTAAAACAACAAGTATAGAGTCTGTCTTCTTACTTGAAGACCATAGTTGACACTTCTACCATGCCACTTAGCATTGATCATCAGTCAACCATCTCAGGCCAAGAAGGAGAAATTGAAAAAGGTACTATTGACAGTCTGTAGAAATATCAAGTTTATGGAAAAACCACTGAGAATTGGGTGAACAAAGTCAAATCTATTGCATTTGATTTCATTATTAAGGAAAAGGCAATGCATGATGAAGCCTTAATAAAAAAGGAGGTCATTGAAAAAGAGTTAAAAAATGTCAGGAAAGAGGAAGTTGTTTGGAAGGATATCCTGAAAGATTTTGCAAAAATGATGGAGATTGATGTTAATATCCTCATGGCAGAAAAGATCCTACCTGGTACAGAAGAAAATTACTTGGAAATTTGGACAGAGAGCATAAGTTGGAAATTAGTAATTATTGGCCAAGTTTCAATAGAATAGGAAAAGCTAATGCTTGCTTGTGACCAAGTATCTGCAAAGCTTTAGGATCAGCTTGGTGCCATCCTCTTGAATGCATCATTGATGGGAGAATCATAGATAATTCAAGATGATTTTCAGAATATGATTAATCGACAACTTTTCAACAGAGAAGTTTTCAATGAGAACACAATGGATAAGTTGGTCGATCTCTATACTTCATTGAAGATTTCCATCTCCCAAATACCAAGCATGGTGGCAGAATTGAGTAATGTCTACAAGTGCCTGAAAACTTAGAAGATGAGGATAGCAAACACTCTGATTGCTAAGGGCAAATCTGTCACCCCGGCCATTTGACTTTTTAGAATGTTTAGAGAAAGAGAATTCGGTCTGCAAAATCAGTTTCCAGAGTTTGCCACTCCGTCAACGGTGCCATCGACAAGCAGAGAATAAATGCAAGTTTGCATTTTATATAGTTTTCATTTTTGTTGTGTTTGTGTGTAGCTCAAATCATGATTTTTGGCTTGTTTTGTAAATAATGACCATGATTGAGTCTTCTCCTTTGAGTCTGATCTTTTCTCTTTTGATTGTAAAGTTAGGTTCATCCTAACTATTTCTCACATAATAATTCTTTATAGTGCCTAAGTGAGGTAGTTATTCTAAGCAACTAGCTTTGTAAAAGAAAGTTAGTTATTCAAAATCAACACACTTAAAAAGGGAGTTGGTTACTCCAAGTAGTTATAAAAAGTGGTTGAGGTAGTTACCCTAGGTGGTTACTAAGCTCACCAATATATACTTCATTGTATTTCAATCAAAGGGAGTTCCACTTTTTCACATGACAGTGTATGAAAGACTCGAATAGTGTTATTCAAGTTTGAAAGCAATAAAGAAACGTTTTGAATGTGTGTTCAACTTGATTTCATGTGTTGTTATTGGTATTCGTACGTTTCATCAATAATGATCATGTGCTTTCCTTTCAAAGTTGCATTGTGAGAAAGATATTTCGCATCAAGTTTTGGTATCTCTACTTGGATGCATGGAACTTAAATTCATGATTTTAACTCTTATTTCATCGCTACTATTTGTTATTTCTTTGTTTTTGTTCTTATAATTCCAGAAAATCCAAATACCCCTATCATACGAGGGAGATGCCCCTCTTAAACGCAGAGAGGAATTGATAAGACCTGCGATTCTTTAACTGTTGTGAGCAGGTTGTTGCTAATCCAAGGGCGAACGGAGTTACTCAAGAAGATTATTTTAAATCAACAAATCTGTTTACCAACAATGTTAAATGAAATTGATGTAATACAATGATTTGCTTCGGCTATGTTTTGGAGACACTAACCTATTGACGTCAAGTTGATTGCGAATGAATGCAGGTACTCGTCTAAGATGAGAACATGATTGAGGTAGAGATGTTCTAGCCACTTGCCAAGAACTGATGGGATGGTTAACCCTGATGCAATCACACTCACGTAGTTGCATATGCATTTTCAACTGGCTTATTTTATACATTAATGTGTGGTTATTAATCATGATTGTTGATTATATGTTTGAAAATTAGTGTGTTAAAATCATTTTCAAAGGCATTATGTGATTACTTAAATTTAATGTCTTTTCAAATTGTATTTAAATGGTGTATTGTATTTTAAATAAGGAAATATATATGTGTGTATTTTATTTAAATAAATAATAAATATTGTTTTCTATTTACATGTGTTTAGATCTTTGGAAGATAATATGTTTGATTTAATCTATTATATTAAATTATAATAGATAAGTATGGATAAATATTATTATTTTGTTTTTTATTATTTTTAATTGATTGTGTTTTTTCTAAAAATAGTTAAATCATATGTAAAATAGCATTATTATATTTAGGAAATGAATAGAAGACTTAAAATTTACTTATTGTCACTCATGCGACAATAAGCTAACTATAATAGTTGTTATTTTATTTTAAATAGAAATTTAGAGCTTTTCAAATTGGCAATTCTCATTCAAATGAAGGGAGAAGCTTTAGTTAAATAAAATAGTAGCATTTAAACCTAATTTGGATGCCAAAAATAAGACATATTTTTAATAAAAGAAGAGGCATTCAGCAAAAGAAGGAACCCATGATTTTTGGAGCGGAGACAGAAGTTTTTTATTTTCTATGTGTGTTTCTGATCATAGAAGGAGAGAAGATCTTTTAGCTGGGTGTGATAGGAGATAGAAAGGTAGCAACTAGGAAAGCAAATTGACCTCTGTTTGCAGGTAGATAATTCTAGGTATTTATCTTGTTTTGTGCATAATAATAATTGGTTGGTTGTAACTGTTAAAACTAGTTAACCAGACCTGCGTTTTGTTATTTTCTGGTATGCATTGTTCTTTGGGCAAATAGTTTTATGTTTTCCTTACTATGGTCTAAAGACTTCATACCACTAGCTTCTTAATCTCTATGACCCAACTGAACAACTTCCTATTATGGACGTTTGGCCTCTTGCTTGCGCAACCTATCTAAGTTTCTAACACTGTCACCATTTCCCTTGAAACCACGGTAGTTAATGTTGGTTCAACACTACCACGAAATTGACGTCTCTAATTATCTCCCTATCATTCATTATTTTCTGGCTTGTGCTAAGTAAATCAACCTACCTTTGGTTCATTCCTACCACCAATCTTTAACTTAGGCATTGTTAAAAGAAGATTGAATACCTTAATGTCCAATGATAAAGATGAAATAAAGAGGCTGGAAAAGGACACTTTGAAAATAACTGCAGAAGTCCTCAAAGAATTAAAAATCAATACAATTGAAGAATGGTCTTACTTTGAAGAAGAAGAAAAGGATGATGACCAAATTGTAGTAACAAATACTGATCAAGATATGTTGACTAAACAAAATGTACCATTTCCACCAGTAGACATAGGTACAGAAGATCAAAATGTTGTTAGCCCTCCAGAAAATATAGAGAATATTGAAGAAATGAGGGAGATACCAAAAGAGAAGAAAGATGAAAAGAAAAGAGAATAGAGTGAGGTTGTCTTAGCACAAACAAAAAAACATTGTCGATAATGTCTCTATTCCTCTGGGGAACAAAGAAGAATAAATACATGAGGAGAATTATCCTTCAAAACCCTCTAGTTCTCATAAGATATCCATCTTGGAAGAGGAGAAAATGAATACTATTGGTGATTGCTCTGGAGTCTCCCCAATAGATTCTATCAGAGAATTTTTGGTGCAACAAAGACAAATTTAAACTATATCCTCACCATAGTTGCTTCAGTTCTAATCTTTGGATGGACAAATCAATTTGTCCAGTATCTCTCCATTAAAGAAACTACAACTTGGAACAATCTTTCAGGCCACAGCTCAAGAGGAGATTCTATAGTCACATGTAGAAGGCAATGAGATTCTAGAAGTAGAAAAGAAATTTTTGAGAAGATGCTGCCATATGCCAAGAGAGATGCTTCTCTAACTCATACACAACAATTGAAGAAACTAATGGAGTCAGTTAACAGTCATTTTGTGTCCTTAGAGAAGGCTACTGAGAAGAAAGTTTTTAAAGAAATCAAAAATAAGAGACTGATAGATCTAGCATACAAATGTACCAAGGAACATAACTTGTTGGGAGTTAGTGTAAAGAATATTCAAAATGCTCTAGAAGAAGCAAAAGTAATGTATCAATAATGCCTATCATGGCATCTTACCACAAAGGACATAAAGGACAAAATTGATTGTCTTGAAACACAAATTGCTAAAATCTCAATCTTATGAGCCTTTAAAGGATAACAATGGAAATTTGAGAGCTAAAATTGAAAAAACTCATGCAATCATTAAGAAGCTGCAAAATCAGAAAGAACTGATCAAGGGTCAGATGAGCCAGCTAAGGGAGATAGTCAGTTTTAAGATTGCAGCTCTGACAAGAATGTTAAAGGAAGCTGACAAGATTGCCCAGATAATCACTACATCACCATCTGTGGAAGAAGTAGAAGAGTTATTTTTATAGATAAATGGGTAGATACAAGTACTTAACTCTACCAAGATGCATTGAGACTCTACAGTACTACAGTTAAAGAATATATACAAGGATATTCTTCCTACTAAATAGTAAGATTCATATTTTGATTTCTTGTACATATGCAGAAGGATAAAAGAAAATAATTTTAATATCTTAATGTATATATTAAATTATAGAAATAAAATAGTGATGGGGAGTATGCACATATAAAGGAAAAGCCAATTTTGAGATAAGGGGAGAGTTTTTCATTCATAGATATACAGGTAGTTTCCTTTGTCATTGATGACAAAGGGAGAAGTTGTGGCTATGTTGCCATCGATGACAAAGAGGGAAATTGTTGGAAACATAAGCATAATGATGGAGAGAATGATGTGCATGGCAGTAAGCAGTGTTGTCATTGATGGCAATATAGAGTAAATACATAGTCATGTTGGTCCGAGAGGTTCAATAAGGTATACATGTATAGTTGTGTTGGTCTGGTTAAGTATGATATCTAAGTATTGATCCAGAGAAGCTACTAAGAGTAGTATGATGAAGAATACATCCAAGCATGATATGCCTTCATTTTGGTGCTTCGCAGTTAGGTATAATATGTTCAAGATTTCCCTAAGGTATTTACTGACCAGAACCTAAGACAAGCTCACTATATTTCAGCCTACATTTCTCTGCTATAAAGAGTTTTTCTCTATGGTTGTAAGGTAATGATGGCTATGGATGTTAGAGGTGTGTATGTGTCAAATGGTAAGCATTTTGGTGGTCCACACGTTGAATTATGAACTAACAGTTAGTTCATGCTATTGTTGCTTCACTAGTTAAGCTGACCTGAAGTTGTTAAGGTTGTGTGGAGCTATGACATGTATGAAATAATGTCATAGGAGTAATTATATGATGTAGGAGCATCCCTAGTTCAAGAACAATCTTGCATCAACCAAAAACATTTACATTTTAGTTTGTTTGCATTTGGATGTCTGATGCAGGAGCATGCCTGGTTCAAGAACAATCTTGCATCAACCAAAAACATTTGCATTTCAGTTTGTTTCCATTTCAGTTTGTTTCTTTTCAATTTCCAGTTCAGTTCATTCAATTCAGTCAGAAGTAGTTTCTGTGTTTTGGTCTACATTCTACCAAAGTTGCTTTTCAAACCTTGTGGAGCTGGACTTAGCATTTAGATTCACTCATACACATTATATCCAAATCTCATAGCATTTGGATCAGATACAGGAAAGTTATCACTATCAGAAGATCAACTATTTTCTCATAGCAAAGCATCATGACAGTCTCAGATAATCAGCTAAAGGAGAAGACTTGCAGAGCACTCCTCGACTTGTGGAACCTAATGACACATCATATAATGTTCCTTGGTTTGTGGATGACCTTCCCCGAGATCCACACATCATTCCATTCATTTGTAGAGGAGTTCTTCATGATTAGGCCCAACCTATCCATGTACACATGTTACACCTCTTTCTTGGAGTCTGTAATGATCCCCGACCGACATAGAGGAATCTATTCTTCTGGAGATGATATATATTGATGTAATAGATCCCTAGGAAAGGAGTAATCAAGTTAACAAGATTAGAGATAGTTGATAGTTTTGATTCTTTGTGAAGGAGATTCAAAGCTATATCTTGTACATATTCTGATATTTTGTAATCAAGCCTATGAGCCCTACTTGTAAGCCCGCATGTTGCCGGCCAATTTGTATTTGAATTCTTTGATATACTAAGTGACTGAATCTACATTTGTTTCATATCTTTGAGTTGTTTTCATTGTGTTTACTCTTGTTGCATGGCTTGGATAGTTCATTCTGTGAACCCTCCTACCGTGACTGTACCAAGTGGTATCAGAGCTAGGTTAGAATCTTGTTGTGGATAGATCATTGATCCAAGGCAAGTTACTTTTGTCACAACTGATCACTGATTATGAGACAGTTGTCACCTTGTAGCCTGACCGCCAAACTTGAGGTAGTTTGCACTTGATCCTAGAAGAATTCTACTAAGGAGAATCATTGCTATTGGAACAATGGCTATTAGAATGGATGAGATGATGGAAATGATGAAAACAATAAAAATTCAATTGGATGTTGTTGAGGGAGATAGGCAAACAGGATTGACGCCTAGACCTAATGTTGAAAGTGATGATGAAGAGAAATTTCAATCTGTTGATCAAATTGGCAAAACCCTAGGAGGTGATGAAGAAGAAGAATCAGATCAAGTCAAGACATTGCAAGCTATTTTGAAGATTGGGAAAAGACCTAGAGTTGATGTACTGAATTACACTGGCAATTTGAATATGGAGGAAATGATTGACTGGATAAATGACATGGAAGAATACTTTGAATATGAGGAAGTGGAAGATCCAGAGAAGGTGAAATTTGCAAAGACAAAGTTGAAAGGACATGCTACTATATGGTGGAAAGAAGTTCAGTTGGATAGAAATAGAAGAGGAAAAGAAAAGATTACAAAATGGGATAGGATGGTGACAAAGTTGAAGAATCAATTTGTACCTGCTGACTATGAGTTGGAGCTATTGAAAAGATTGCAAAACCTGAGACAAAAGGAGAAATCTGTGAAAGAATATACTAAAGAATTTCATAAGATGATCACAAGGATAGGACATAGTGAAGCAAGGAGAAAGTGGCTAGATACATCAATGGACTGAGATTGAACAGTCAAGAAAAACTAAGCTTGGTACGGATGACATCTTTGGAGGAAGCATATTAGTTTGCCCTGAAAGTTGAAGAGAAGTTGAATAAGAGACATGATCAGAGACAGAGAGGTAGAGGAGGTAAATTTCAGAGAGGTAGAGCATTTTCTGAAGGAGACAAATCACATCCAAAGCAGAACAAGCTTGACAGCCCATTTAGGAAGGATGACAGAGATAGCAATACCTATCAGAGCAATGATAGAAATTTTCATCACAGAGTTAATTATAATTCATACCAGAATGAAGGATACAGGAGAGAGGCAAGAGGATTTGATAAAAGAACATTCAGAGGAACTTGTTTCAAGTGTGGAGGTGAAGGACATAGAGCATTTGAATGTAATCAAGGGAGTACAAGCAAGAGGACAGAGAACATTGGAAGGACAGTCTATGTGGAAGAAGAACCTATTAGATCACCAAGTTCAGTTAGTAAACTTGAGAAAGGAGAATCACTTGTGATGAGAAGAGAACTATTCCAAGAAGAGGCAAATGAGGAGCCACCACAGAGGAAGAGTTTGTTCAGAACCAGATGCAAATCATGAGGTAAATGTTGTAAAGTTGTTATTAATAGTGGTAGTTCAGATAACCTAGTTTCAGAGGAGATGGTGACTAAGATGAAGTTGAAAAGATTAAAACACCCTAAGCCCTATTAGATAGCATGGATTTAGGATGATCATAAGGTACTGGTGAGTGAACAATGCTTGGTAAAATTTCATATTGGATCTTATCATGTTGAAGTCTTGTGTGATGTTATGCCTATGGATGTATGGCATATCTTGTTGGGTAGACCATGGCAGTATGATAGGAAAGCTATACATGATGGAAGAAAGAATACATACACTATAACATCAAATGGAAAGAGAATTACTTTGATTCCTTTGGAAGATGATCCTAAGAGTGAAGTATGTGGAAATACTAGAATCTGTTTGGTAGATGGAAGAAATTTTTGAATGATTTGAGACATGAGAATATTGTTATGCTTTGATCCCTAAGAAACCTAAAACATTGAAGAAGGAGAATGAAGAATCACAACTGAAGGAGATAAAGGAGTTGCTGACAGAGTATGAAGACATTATATCAAACAATGTACCTGAAGGATTACCACCAATCAGGAGTATCAGTCATCACATGGATCTTATACCTAGAGCTAGTTTGCCTAATAAAGCAGCACATAGAATGACACTGACAGAGAATGAAGAACTGAATAGATAGATACAAGAGTTGTTAAAGAAAAGTTTGAGTCCTTGTGCAGTATCTATAGTGTTAGCACCAAAGAAAGATGGAGGATGGAAAATATGTACTGATTCTGAAGCAATAAACAAGATCACAGTTAAGAATAGATTTCCTTTACCTAGGATGGATGATATCATGGATTGTTTGAGTGGAGAAAGATATTTCACAAAGATAGACTTGAAGAGTGGATACCATTAGATCATAATCAGAGAAGGAGATGAATGGAAGATTTATTTTAAGACAAATGAAGGATTACATGAGTGGTTAGTTATGCCCTTTAGATTGACAAATGCACCGAGCACTTTCATGAGATTGATGAATGAAGTCTGAAGAGGTTCTTGGTTAAGTTTGTTATTGTGTATTTGGATGATATTCTAATTTTCAGTAAGACAAAAGAAGAACATCTATTGTACCTAAGACAAGTTTTGTAGAGATTGAGAGAAGAGAAATTGCTGATAAATATCAAGAAGTGTAGTTTTATGAAGGAAGAATTGGTATATTTAAGATTTGTGATTTCTATAGAAGGATTGAATATGGACCCTAAGAAAGTGAGAGAAATAGTTGAATGGCCTACATTGGAGAGCATTGGAGAAGTTAGATCATTTCATGGACTAGCTAGTTTCTACTAGAAGTTCATCAGAAATTTCTGTTCAGTTTGCAACCCTATGACAGAGACAATGAGAGGTGACAGAAAATATTTCAAGTGGGCATTAGGATTAGACAAAAGTTTTGAGTTGTTGAAGCAGAAAGTGATAGAGCAACCTATTTTGGCATCACCAAATTTTAGTAAGGCATTTCAAGTAGATTGTGATGTAGTGGGAATACAATTGGAGCAGTGTTAAGTCAAGAAGGTAGACCTGTAGCATATTTTAGTGAGAAGTTGAATGATGCAAAGAGAAGATATTCATTTTATGATCAAGAGTTTTATGCCATAATTCAAGGCTTGAAGAAGTGGAGATATTACTTGTTGCCTAAGGAGTTTGTGTTGTATACAAATCATCAAGCTTTGCAATATTTGAAGAGTCAAGGTAAGTTGAATCAGAGACATATGAGATGAGTAGAGTTCATGCAGAGTTACACTTTTGTATTGAAGCATAGGAGTGGAAAATCAAATAAAGTTGTTGATGCATTGAGTAGGAGAAGAAACTTGCTGATAGAGATGAGAGTTGAAGTGTTTGGTTTTGATGAATTGAAGCATATGTATGAGAGAGACACTAATTTTGCAAAACCTTGGAGAGCATGTAAGCAACATGTTGTGACAGATAGGAGTAAGTGGTCAGAATATTTCATTCAAGAAGATATGTTGTTCAGAGGAAGTCAATTATGCATACCTAGAAGTTCAATGAGAGACAATTTGATCAAAGAGAAACATAGTGGAGGATTGGCATGACATTTTGGCATTGATAAGACAATGGCATTGGTGAGTGAAAATTACTTTTGGCCTTAGATACATAAGGATGTTAGGAAATTTGTGCAGAGTTGTAGAATTTGTCAAGTTACAAAAGGAAGTAGTTAGAACACTGGATTGTATAAATCTTTGATAGTACCAGAGAGACCTTGGGAAGATATAAGCATGGATTTTGTAATGGGATTTCCTAAGACAGAGAGGACATGATTCAATATTTGTAGTAGTGGACAGATTGTCAAAGATTATTTCATACCTTGTAAGAAGACAACTGATGCAGTCCATGTAGCTGACCTATTTTTCAAGGAGATTGTGAGATTGCATGGATTACCTAAGAGTATAGTTTCAGACAGATACTAAGTTTGTTGGATACTTTTGGAAGACACTTTGGAAGAAGATGAAGATAGATTTGAAGTTTAATTCATCATTTCACCCATAGATAGATTGACAGACATAGGTAGTGAATAGGAGTTTGGGAAACCTATTGAGATGTTTGGTTGGAGAAAAGGTAGGACGATGGGATTTGATTCTTTCACAAGAATTTTCATACAATAATTTAGTGAACAGGAGTACTGGAAGAACACCTTTTGAGATTGTTACTGGAGTTAACCCTAGAGGAGTTATAGAGTTAAGAGATATTAGCATGGAAGAAAATAGAAGTGCAGAAGCAGAAGAATTTGTAGACCATATGAAGATAGTGCATAATCAGGTAAAGAAACATTTGGAGGAAATGAACAATAGGTACAAGGATCAGGCTAATGAAAAGAGGAGACACAAAGAATTTGCAGTGGAGATGAAGTGATGGTATATTTGATAAAAGAATGATTTCTAGTTGGGACATATAACAGGCTGAAGATGAAGAAGTTTGGACCTTGTAGGATAATCAGGAAATTTGATTCAGGAAATGCATATGAAGTATAGCTACTGGAGACATTGGGTATATCACCTATTTTCAACATTGCAGACCTATATCAGTACCATGAAGCAGAGTTCAGTAACAACATTGAAGAAAACTTGAAAAAGCAGTTACCACAACAACAATCAGAGTAGATTGAAGATCTTTTAGACATCAGAGTTGGACATAGCACCAGAGGAAGACAATACAAAGAATACCTTGTGAAGTGGAAAGGACGACCAGAAGAAGATTCATCTTAGATTTCTCAGGCTAAGGTGGACTGTCTTGGTTTTCCTCTAGACCCAGCAAAGTGAGGGACTCACTTTTTCAATAACCCCAGATGTTTGATGCAGGAGCATCCCTAGTTCAAGAACAATATTGCATTAACCAAAAACATTTGTGTGAAGGGGAAAACAGATTAATCAATTAAGATAACAAAACCCAATACATCTATGAAATTTGAAGATAAGAAGGAGAATAAAATAACAAAAACAATGATAATTACACCTTTACCTTGCATCTTCCATAGTTCGCCTATCTCTTCTTGACCTTGATGATGATGAAGCCCTTAGAAGTGAATGCTCCCTTGCTTGTTGAAGGTGACAAGAATGGAATGGCTAGGATACTTGTGTGATTTGAAGATGAGCTTCAAACACACACTAAGAATGGAGGATTATGAAATGCTTAAGAATGATGGGGGTGCCAAAGGCATGCCTGTGTTTCTACAGCATAAGTTTGCTCAAACGATTGATGATGAAATGAAGAAGAATGGTGTTGTATTTATAGAGATGTGTAGAAGAAGATCAATGGTTGAGGATAAAAGGGAAGATCAACGGAGGAGGATTGTTGAGGAACGTGCAACAAATGGAAGAAAGACATTTGTCATTCAAAAAGCATCTTTGTTGAGTTAACTCCTCTCTTGATGAGGATGAGATTTGATTTTCTTAATTTAGAATTTATTTTTCTAATTTAAGAGAAAGTTTGCTTTAAAGATGCTTTAAAGATGCTTTTGCTTTTGTATGACAAGAGGAAAGTATTTTTAGAAGATAAGAATGATTTTTGAAGATAAGAATGCATAATTAAATAAAAAGATTTTATTTAATTATTTTGTAGATAATTGAGAGGAATAAATAAAATATAGAAACATATTTTATTTTGTGGAGATTTTTGAAGAATAAAATAAAATATAAAAATATATTTTATTTAGTGGATATTTAAGATTTTATTTAAACAAAATTGCATTTTATTTAAATTTGGAAGAATAAAAGATTTTAATTAAATAATTGAAATTATTTAATTATTTAGAAGAATGAAGTTGATGCAGATGAATTTAATTAATTAAATAAATGTAATTTATTTAATAATATGAGAGGAGATGAATCAAATAAATAAATAAATATATTTATTTATTGATAGAGGAATGTGAAGGTGAAATAAATATTTAAAATATTTATTTAAGTAGTCATGCCATTTTTAGGTGTATACATTTTACCCCTCTTTGATGCAATGTGTTTTATCACGTTGTTTCAAAGAATAAGATTTTCAACAGTGATACATGCCCCAGTTTGCCCCTGGTACAAGTTTAACGACAGGATGCCCCCTCAGGAGATTGGATGGGGAGAAGGTAGAAGGCGTGAGATGGACAATCTCACGAAGAAGAAGAAGGTGGAAGATAGGCTAGGATGGAGAAAAACAGGATATGGTTCAGAGAAACAGACATGGGAAGTAGCCACAATTGTCATGCAGTCAGATATGGGTCACTTGCTATATATAGGAGTTGGGTCCACAAGTTCTATTCATTTGCACACTTGTCCATAGTTGATTAGTCCTCTAGAGAGCTTAGAAGAGCATGGCAGCCAGATAGATGGATATTCTGCATGAGGAGCACCGGTTTGGGCGGATCTGATGGTTCGATCGGTCAACGGAGGCAAGACCCCCGGTATGTAGTTCTTCAAAACTTGCTAAAAGTTGATTTTTAGGCTCATTAATGGCTAGGAAAAACAACCAGAACAGATGCGTTGAACCACCTTTCAGTGCATATGACTCCCAAAATGGCGCATATGATGCGATATGGCGTATTTAAGCTCTGAAATGGCGCATTTGATAGTATGGCACATATAAGTCATGAATTGACGTCTATGATGCGATATGGCACATTTAAGCTATGAAATGGTGCATTTGATAGTATGGCACATATAAGTCCTGAATTGGCACATTTGTTGGTAAATGGTGCATGTGACATAAGAAGCGGCGCATGTACCATAACGGCGCATACACATCAAAGGGCGGCGCATTCACGGTGAAGCGGCACCTGTGATATGGATCGGCGCATTTGCCACTTGGATCGGCACATTTGCACTAGGAAAATTAGTTGACTTAATGAAATTAACCCAATTGGCATCTTGATCGATGCGTCAATTGATTAGCGATCTCTGAGATTGCCAAGAATCTAGTCGAGAGATGATATGTTGTTTTTAATTAATTTGATATGTTAAGTCAATGATAAAATAGTTTGATTGCTTTGAGTAGGTTTGCTTGGATATGGATTTCATTGATGTTATGCTTTGCTTGGTTGCAGGAGGATATTCAGGATGTTCTTATGTCACGAGAGTAGTTCCTGTTGCCGCTGTTCCAGCGGTATATGCTGACTGAGATAGATCGTGAGGCTCTAAGCGCTATGGGTTTGCATTATGTTTCCTTTATGCCCGAGGTTAGCGCAAACCAGGCTATGCTGACTACAGCTATGGAGTGATTTCACAGTGAGGATGGGACATTCCATCTTCCGATGGGAGAGATGGTGATCACTCTCGAGGATGTGTATAGGATTCTACACCTCCCTATTCAGGGAGAGTTGGTCAAGTATGAGTCATAGGGGGACGCTGGCTTGGAGGAGTGCAGACGCATGTTCGATGACCCTGAGTTGGTGGAGCAGGTGATTTCGTGGCAGGATATACATGACTGCTATGACTACTTCCCAGGCATAGTGGCAGGATTGATCGGTGGCATAGTATGCCCCGATAGGAGGTCACACGGCTTCCCGATCGGCTGGGGGAGGGTACTAAAGAGCATATTATAGATGGGACGCGATATGCATGGGGTGTGTGTGTGCTTGCACACTTGTACAGAGACATACACCAGGTGGTGTACCATAGAGGGGTTAGTTTGTCTGTCAGGGTTTCGCTTCTACAGTTTTGGTTGTGGGAGCACATTGCTATCACACGGCCGATATGTTTATTTCACAAGCAGAGGGGTGAGCCCTATAGTTATGGCTATGCAAGTGTGATTTCCCAGCACAGGTTAGGGAAGTTAGAGTACTGGAGATGTGCTTTTGATGGCGTGGATGCAGTTGTTTGGCGCCCCTATCTAGACTGTGAGGTATGGGATGATGAGGCAGATGAGCTTCCTTATTATTTCCAGATGAGATGGCTTATTGGCAGGACGAGGTTCATTCTTGAGAGGCAAATCATGAGTAGAGTGCAGAGATAGTTTGGCTAAGTACAAGGTAGACCACAGGGGGAGGCACATTTTGCTAGGACTCATGCAAAGAGGTATAGGTGGGGTCCTGTGGCATCATATGAGGAGGCCTTGGCAGAGTTTCAATAGATCCCCTATGTAGCTTGGCCCATGTGGAGGGAGATAGTGGATCCTGGCATGACGCCAAATTATGAGGAGTGGTTTGCTGCCCATCCCTTTCCCAGATACTCAGGACCAAGAGAGTTGGCTCCTCGTATTGATGAGGAGGATTCAGATGAGGAGGGTGCAACTGGCAGGAGGAGGGGAGGACAGAGGAGGAGGAGGAGAGATTAGGGAGATGATGGAGGAGGAGGAGGAGGAGGTGGTAGACCGAGATAGAGGCAGAGGTCCAAAGAGGGACTTGTGGATCAGCAGGTAGTTGTGCAGCCACAAGCTGCAAGATAGGTATAGGTCCAGGTGCTGATTCAGCCAGTGGCACCGCAAAGACAGATGTCGCCGCCACAACAGGTGGTGCAGCAGCAGGTACAGGTAGGGCAGGTGCCAGCACAGCAGGGGGCACTGGGACAAGGAGAGGCAAGACAGGGCTCATAGCCTAACTTGCAGCAGCAGGCCATGGTTGCACTACAAAGTCAGATTAGGCATCTGAGGGCTCATCTGAGAGCAGCAGAGTCACAGAGAGAGTCAGATGTGGCTCAGTTATCAGAGTTGACTAGAGAGAGAGACGCAGCCTTAGCCAGCATACGGGCTATGATGGCAAAGAGAGATGCAGCTGTGATGGCCATGGGCATAGATGGGACATCCAGTTTTTTGGTTTCATAGGTGCAGCAGGCACAAGCACAGGTGGCGCAGGTGCAGAGTGAGCTCACTAGGGCTCAGTCATAGGCGCAGTATTACAGGGGGTTATATCATGGAGCAGTGTCAGCAGAGCATCGTGCCCCTAGCTTCAGGAGCCAGTCAGAGGCATCCCAAAGAGAAGGTGGGTCACGATCTGTAGGCTCAGTGAGGGGCCCACAGCAGGCAGGGGGACAGAGGAGAGGTTAGTGCAGGGAGCAGTATTCCATGACAGCAGGGTTAGTCAGACCCAGATACTTGTATCAGTTTTGATTGTATTGTAGCACATTTTTTATGGATGGCTGAGATAGCTGATATATGTACTTATTTTGTCCCGAGACATGTATCACCATTTGTTATATTTTGTATACATTTATGACATGACTCTGAGAGATTTGGATAGAGATTTTTGATATGTTGTACATTTGGACACGTTTTTGATGATTATATGATGATGCGGTTGTTCATGGTCTACATGCATGTGTTCTTACGTTTATATGCTATGGATGCATTCTATCTTGTGATGTTTTGGTATACGTGATGCATACTAGATGGATGTTAGGATGATTTGATATGTAAATATAAATGTGTATGGATATGATTATGCAGTTCTATATGCTTTTGTCTATGTTTTTTATTCTTTTAATATGATATATGGATGCAAATGTACAGTGGATGTTCTAGATATGTATAGAAATGATCTAATGTACTTTGATGTATGCGAATGATGTAATCATGTGAATGACTATCTCATGTGATATGATATGCAACTTATATGCTATGTTTTTGATTGTCCAAGTGTACTCAATTGACACAGAGATGATATAGATGAGTGGAAGAAAAGAGATGAAAGAAAATGAGGGTTTTCGCTTGATATGCTGCAGGATTTCTTATTGTATGGTTGATATGGATGTGCTAGATATGAGATGGATATGGATGTGGATTGTCATCTTTGAGATTTTTGCAAGGTTTTTGCTTTCATCATTGGGCACTTTTTGGTATTTTTAACTTTTTGAAATGTTGTAAGAAAATACAAGCATCTAGGTATAATTAAACTGAGATGACCTGAGTATTCCTTACATGGATTTTGATATAGCAAGTTGATACAAGCATCTAGTCAAACTTGAATCTAGATGACCTGAGTACTTACTGCATTTCAACAGACAAGGATTGGCCCTTTTCATGTTTAGACCTCGGAGTCCTTGATGATTTTTTGTTGATCATGTCATTAGACTAAAGTCATCACATTACTAAAGTTTAATCCATAAGCAGCAAACAAATAAAATGATTATGCCCCCCATCATAGCATCTCTAGCTTTTGGCATCCTTGAGTAGCATAGGAAGACATAATGACAAAAATTCAAGACCTTGTAAGTTAACCTGTTGACAAAACATTCTTGCATTAGATATGTCTTTTGCCATAATTGATATAGAATCAGTTTTAGTGTTCTAGTATGGTACTCTGCTTCATTTTGGACAGGTTGATGTTTTGCTTCAAGATCTTTGTTATTGGGTAGCTTGCTTTGTTTCTCTTGCTCGTCTAGTGAAAGGTATCATAATCATTTATTAGTATCCTCTTAGAATAGTGGCATTCAAGAATCTAAATCTACAACCAGGTTAAGGAGTTGCCCCCAGTTTTAGAAAAGGATTGACTTATTATGGGCGAGATGACAATAGATATGGAGAGACGGACCCTAAGGGAATGACCTAGTGCCTCGAGGGCTTATTGCTAAATGGCCTTACCTATGTGACGACACAGAGGCAATGTAGTTCAAGGTAAACCCTGATGGGCCTAAGACCTAGGCAATGGAAAGACGTAGAAATGGGACGGACTCAAATTGATAGAAGGACTAGACATGGGACGGATGGAAAAGTGGAGCCTTGGGGGCACATTAAGAATGGCCTTGCCTACGTGATAACTTAGAGGCGACGTAGTTTGACAATGGTTTAAAGGACTGGTTCAAGATGAATGGTATGATGGACACAAGAAATATGAAGGCATAACAGACAAAGGAAGTGGTTTGTCACAAATAGCACCTGTTTACCAGGTTTTCACCACTTGCTTTTATTTGCACGGAAGCTAAAAGTACACATGATGCTTGTTTGCCAAGTTTTCATCATGGTACCTATCCAAGGCACCTGTTTGGCAGGTTTTCACCATTGGACCATTTTTTGCTATTTTTCTTTTTTTTTTTGATGTTTTTGTTCTATTTTTTATCACTTTTTCAATTTTTTTGTATTTTTTCAAGACTCCCTTACATTGGGGTTTTCAGGTATAGAACTTACGAAGGTGCATGCTATTGATAGGATCATCGAACAATTCACCTTCAGATGTAGCCAATTGATATGCGCCCGATCCATAAGCTGTGATGACGACATAGGGACCTAGCCAGTTAGGTTCAAACTTTCCTTTCTTTTCTCTCTCTTACTGATTTATGGGATTTTCTCTTAGGACTAGGTCACCGACTTGGAATATCCGGGGCTTTACTCTATGATTGTAGCTTATGGACATGCGTTGCTGATATGCTTTCAGGTGGTTAAAGGCCTGCTGCCTTCTCTCTTCGAGCAGCTCTAATTCTTGGAGTGTGGTTACTCTGTACTCTTCATCTGATATGAGGCCTTTTAATGAGACTTGCAAGGATGGGATCTCAACTTCAATGGGCAAGATAGCTTCAGATCCATAGACTAGGGAGTATGGTGTTGCACCTGTGGGTGTGCGGATGCTTGTGTGGTAGGCCTACAGTGTGGGATTCAGTTGGACATGCCAACCATGACTGGCATCATTGACAGTCTTCTTTAGTATTTTCAAAATGGTTTTATTTGATGCCTCAGCCTGGCCATTGCCTTGTGGATAATAGGGGGTTGAAAAGCAGTGCTGGATATGGAATTTGTCACATAGTTCCCTGACATATTGGTTTTTGAAGGTTTGTCCATTATCCATGATAATGGATGAAGGGACACCATAACAACAAATGATATAGTTTAGGATAAAAGAGGCAATCTACTTTCCTGTAATGTTGGCTAAGGGCATAGCTTCAATCCACTTTGTGAAGTACTCTATGGCAGTGATTATGAATTTATGGCCGCTGGATGAGGGGGGATGGATCTTGCCCACTAAGTCAAGTCCCCACTGACAGAAAGGCCAAGGAGTCATTAATGGCTATAGCTCCTATGCTAGTGCATGTATCAGGTTCCCATGGATTTGGCACTTCTTGCACTTCTTTACGAAATGATAGGAATCTTGTTCCATAGTTGGCTAGTAGTACCCCATGCGTATGAATTTCTTGGCTAGGGTAGGGCCACTAGAGTGGGTCCCGCATATACCGTCATGTATTTTGCTCAGGGTGGTTTGATATTCCTCACTATCGAGACACCTAAGGAGAGTACCATCAAGACCTCTGCGATATAGGGTATTGGCGACAATGCCATACCAGGATGCCTGAAGGATGAAGGTTCTCTTTTGGTTACAGGAGAGATCAGGTGGGAGGGTATTCTCTTTAAGATAGGCAAATATCTTTCCATAGAGGGGGGAATTAGGTCCAACAATGTGGCAGATGATATGGGATTCGGGGGTGTCATATGCAGGACAGGACACTGGCTCTACCAAGAACTCATAACGTGATTAATTATCTGGAATGTCGAGGAGAGAGGCGATCGTGGCCATAGCGTCTATAGCTTTGTTCTCAATCCTTGGTATCTGCTCAAAGGAGATCTTGACGAAGTACTCTTTGAAGTCATCCACCATTCTCTTGTAAGGGATCAATTTCTCATCTTTCGTTTGGTAGTCATCATTCACTTGATTGATGACTAGCTATGAATCGCCATACACTTGAAGCTCTTTGATATTCCATTCAACTGCTAGCTTGATACCGATTACTAGGGCTTCATACTCTACCACGTTGTTAGTGCAGGGAAACATTAATCTGTATGATTTAGGGATAGTGTCACCACTAGGTGTGATCAACAAGATACCTGCCCCCGATCCATGCTGAGTGTATGAGCCGTCGAAGTACATTTTCTAGGTTGTTGTATTTATGTGGAAGATAGATTCATCTGGAAACTCAAAGCTCAGAGGCCTGTCATCTGTTAGAGGTGCATCTTCCACTTGATCTGCTAGTACTTGTCCCTTTATTGCTTTCCTGTCTACATATTCAATGGCAAACTCACTGAGCAGCATGACCCATTTAGACAATCTTCCTGTTAGGGCTGCCTTGTTGAGTAAGTATTTGAGTGGATCAATCTTTGCTATTAGTTTGATAAAGTGTGAGAGCATGTAATGTCTCCATTTTTGTGAGGCGAAGACAAAAGCTAGACATGCTCTTTTGATTGGCGTGTATTGTAGTTCATACCCAACAAGTGTTCGGCTGATATAGTAGATTGCCTGTTCTTTCCCATCATAGTTTTGTTGTGTGAGGAGAGCTCCCAGAGCTATTGGTGTAGTTGAGATATACAGTAGTAGAGGCTTGTCTTGAATTGGTGGCATCAATACTAGTGGTTTCATGAGATATTCCTTTAATTGTTGGAATGCCTATTCACATGACTCATTCCATTTGAAAGGGACATTCTTGTGTAGAAGGTGAGAAAATGGGTGGCACTTGTCTACCAATTGAGAGATAAACCTTCTGATAGATTGCAATTTTCCTTGTAGGGATCTTAGTTGAGTTAGATTCTTAGGAGGTGGCATCTCCATGATGGCCTTCACCTTAGCCGGGTCGACTTCGATACCATTTGCCAACACGATGTATCCCAGCAGTTTGCCTAATGTAACCCCGAACACACACTTCTTTGGATTGAGACGCACATTAAACCGTTCCAACCTATTGAAGATCTTGTCTAGTACTGCTAGATGGCCTTCTCTTGTAAGTGATTTTTCCAGAATGTCATCGACGTAGTCTTCCATTATAGTGTGCATCATATCGTGGAAGATTGTCGTCATGGGTCTATGATATGTTGCACCAGCATTTTTTAGACCAAATGGCCTGACACACCAACAGTAGGTGCCCCAAGGACATGTAAATGCAGTCTTGTGTTGGTCTTCTGGTGCGATCTTTATCTAGTTATATCCTAAGAAACCATCCATGAGTGACAGCATAGTGTGCCATGCCATGAGATCTATAATCATGTCTATGTTTGGCAAGGGAAAATCATCTTTTGGACAAGCTTTGTTCAAGTTCCTGAAATCATTGCATATTTGGACTCTGCCATCTGGTTTAGCCACTGGTACTATGTTTGAGACCCACTCAGGATAGTCTATAGGCCTAATAAATCCGACATCTAGCAGTTTCTTTAGCTCTTCTTTTACCATGAGGGCCACATGTGGATGAATCTTTCTAATTTTTTTTTTACTAGTTTAGCTCCTGGAGCTAAAGATAAATGATGCATGATAAGATTTGGATCTAGCCCTGGCATGTCAACATATGTCCAAGCAAAGTTGATTTGTTTTCATTTGAAGAAATCAGTAAATGCTAGTTTTTCGTGTTCTGTTAGAGCTTTTGCCATGTGGATCATTCTGGGCTCATCTCTTGTGCTGACATTTATTGGTTCTACCAGTTCTATCAAGATCGATGATCTCTCCTGGTGTGTAAGATTGGGGAGAGGGTCAAGCCTTCCATCCTTTGGCACCTCAGAGAGGTTTTCACCATTGGATACGTCTTTATTTTACTATTTTGATGATCTAACACTGTCGCGGAGTGGTTTTCACTGTTAGATCATTCTTTTATTTTGATATTTTTATGACTGAAAGGCTTGGCATTCTCTCCAAAATAGGCCTTCTTGTTGAGTTCAATAGCATAGCCAGCTCTGTGGTCCCCTGCAGGTATATGATCTCTAAGCTCAAGATAGTTGATAATGGCATCATCATTCTCAAAGGTATCTAGCTCAAGGGTGGTGCCTTCTAGGTCCCAATCTATGAGTTTGGGGTGCACCAAAGGTAGTGGATCATTGGGTTGGTCTGGTTCGATGGCGTTGATGGTTAGGATAGAGTTATTGAAAGCATAGACAAATTCTATGATGGTACTCTCTATTAGTGGATCCGTCAAGGGGGGGATCATTCCTTCCTCACGATTTTCACTATTGTTGATATGCGGGTCAGACTCTAGCGGTCTAGCCCTTGGACCTTGTCTCTCATTGGTATGGGTCAGGTCGTACTCATGGACAACGTTGATATCTTTTTCATCACAAGACATCTTAGAGAGGCTATCCCATTCATACTCATTAGAATTAGTTTCACTCCCCAGTTGCATTCATTGAATTTGCTCAACTAGATTATTAGTAGAGGTTTCTGGTTGTTTGTCCTTTTTCTTGTTTGCTAGGTTGTTTCTTGGTGCTCCAGTGTATCCTAGCCCTGTAGTGTCTCAGGCTATCAGGGTATGAGGTTGGATGGGTTCAGTGATGCCATCCTTTCTTGAACTGAGAGGACCATGTCCTTCATACCCCATTCTCTGTAGCATTTGAAAGCCTTGACCATATTGTTCCATTGGTATAGTGTGATGGCTATGTTGTGTTGAGGAGCTACCTTCATCCTTATATAGCCATTGTAGGATATCCTTTTCATCACTTTCTTCTTCTAGGCTTCCCCATTTTACAAATGGTCCTTTTGTAGTTCTCTTTGCTTTTGTTCTCTTTATGATAGGTTTCCCATAGAACCTAGGAGATAGGGGTAGTTGTGCCAAGCAGAGGGATTGAGAGATCATGTATTCAGCCTAGCCCTTATCTGTGAGTCTGAGACCAGGTTGCAAAGCTTGTGAAGAGGAAGCAAGTGAAGCCGGATCAACATGAGATGGGGATCACAACTTTGAGTTTTGGATGAATGGAGTTGCAGTATTGATAGGGGTTAGGGCCACCTTGGATGGTGATCTCTTGACCTTCATGTAGGAACTTGATACATTGATGGTATGTGGAAGATACTGCTTTCAAAGCGTGTATCCATGGTCGCCCAAGAAGCATGTTGTATGCCCATTGTATCCATCATCCATTCAAGCAATTCATGGTTTGGAGGTCTGCAAGCAATCTTTCTAATGTGACAGTTATAGCAGATAGTGTTCTTAAGGTTACCAAATGAAGATGCAAGTGATTCTGATGATTTGGAGGAGTGTGGACATTTATTTTGAATTCAATGTGCTTGTGGAGATCTTTGTATCATGTAGCTATTGTGTTGGAGGTTCGCATTGAAGTTTGGGCTTGTTATTGAATATTTCCCTTTTGGTGTTGATGTTCTTCCCAGTCTTAGTCAACCGGATGATCTTAGCATGTTGCGGATGATCTAAGATCAACCCTCTAGAGTGTGGCATGTTGTTGAAGGTAGATTCAAGTCTCATATATGTTTGGCCAATAGTATAGTGATCCACGTTGAGTCAAGCTAACCTTGATGTTTATTCCAAGGTTGATGAAGCATATAAAGGTGTATAGTTGAAGTGTGTAAAATCATCCTTGTGCGAAAACAATCTAATCCAAAGAAAGGATCAAGTGTAGAAGCAGGGAAGACATGAAGAAGTGTAGAGTAACAAGAGCAGTAAGGATGAAGATATAAACAGACAAGTGGTTGAAGATCAGAGTAGAACTTGTGAGCTTTTCAAAGGGACTGAACCAGGCATAAAGTAGATGCTATTTCTCAGTTCATTATCTATGTAATAAACTTATTCTAGTAGGCAGTGAGCCTCTTTTGAGTAGTGAGCTCTGGGCAATGCGCCCAAAGGCATGTGCCTTCTATTTTTCTAAAGTACTTTTAATAGAGTACAAATCTTTGTGGGTTAACCCCACCATGGTTTTCCCTTAACCAGGTTTCCACATAAAAATCTTGGTGTTATGTGTTCATTTGTTTCTGCTCATGTGTTGTTGATTCCTACTTTAAATGTTTACATTATTAATTAGTTTTGTTTGATAAAGAAATTGTTGCAAGTGTTAAATATTTGGGACAACTAATTCACCCCCCCTCTCAGTTGTCTGGCCTAATTCCAAAAATTGGTATTAAAGAAAGGTTGCTCTAGAAGAAGCTTAACCGCTCGAGGAGATCTAGTATGTCGACCTACAAGAAAGATAGTCTTAGATTCGATGGAACAAATTACTCTGTCTGGAAGAGTCGGATGGAGTGTCATTTGCAATGCATGGGTGATGTTTATTGGGTGATAACTGATAATGAGTATACACCTCTAGAGAAAGGTCCTTCAACTCTAGATCAAATCAAAGATGCGGAAAATAACCTTCAAGCTAAAGAAGCTTTGTTGAGTGCCCTGACTGATTTAGAAATGTCAAATGTCTTTGGACTGAAAACTACTCATGAAATCTGGAAGAAGTTGGAGAATCTTTATGAAGGGGATGAATATGTCAAATGTGCCAAGCTACAAAGTCTGAGAGGAAATTTTGAAAATCTGAGGATGAGAGAAGATGAAAATATCACAATCTACATGCAAAAGATAAATGAACTTGTGTGTGGTATCAGTTGTGCTGGTGGAACTTTGGAAGAATTAGAAATTGTGGCAAAAGTGCTTAGATCATTACTAGATTCATACAAACATAAGGTTGATGCTATAGAGGAGATTAGGACTGTCTCAAAAGTTACAAGAGGTCAACTAATTGGCAAAATTTTAGCTTTTGAATTAAGTGAGTTTGGTGATTCTCTCCCTAAGTCTAAAACTGTATTCAAAGCTAGTGTATATGGAAAACAAAAATATGATCCAAGTAGATCATATAGATTTGTGAAGAAAAGGAAGGATATTGAAGATATTGAAATTGAAACTATAGATCTGGAAGCTCTTATTGCCAAAAGAATGCCAAGAGGATCTAGTAAGTATGAAGGAAAGTTGCCATTCAAATGTTTTGCTTGTAATAAGATTGGTCATTTTGCCTCAAGATGTCTGAAGAAGTTTTCAAAACCAAACCCTAATAGATATAAAATTCAGAAGAAATGCTACTATGTCCAAGAAGTTGGAGAAGAAGGAATCACTGATGATGAATCTGATCATGGAGGTTCCTCTGAAAATGATTGGGTGTTCATTGCTATCAAAGAAGAAGATATGGTGTCTACTGAATCTACTAGCTGTGCAAATGTGGAAAGTGTCTTGGTTGCTCAGGTTGTTGAAAAAGATGAATGGGTGATTGATAGTGGATGTTCTCATCATATGAGTGGTGACAAGAGTAAGTTTGTGAGTTTTGAAAAATATGAAGGTGGGCTTGTAAAATTTGGAGACAACTCAGCTAGTAGAATCCGCGGCAGAGGATCCATCTCTTTTGATGGTAAGAATAGCACCAATGATTTTATATATGTGGAAGGACTGAAACATAATCTTCTCAGTGTTGGATAGTTGGTTGACAAGGGTTATGATCTTCGATTCAAGAATGGAAAATGTAGAATCTTGGAGAGCTCCGAAACCAGAATTACATCCGGTACTCCAACTAGAGGTAACATTTTTCATTTAAGTAGTTCTGACAAAAGTTGTTTGATTGCTCAAATAGATCAAAGTTAGTTATGGCATAGGAAGATATGTCATGTGAATTTTGATAACATTGTCAAAATAAGTACCACTCAGGCTGTAAGAGATCTTCCAAAACTTGTGAAACCTAATAGCATGTGTAGAGAATGTCAATTGGGGAAACAAAACAAAATCTCATTCAAAAGTAACGAACAAGCTTCAAGTGGATGATTGGAACTTGTACATACTAATCTTTGTGGTCCTACTAGAATTAGGAGTGTGCAAGGAGATAGATATTTCATGTTGCTGATTAATGATTACTCCAGGATGATGTGGGTAACTTTCCTAAAAGAAAAATTAGAATCTCTTGACAAGTTTAAGGTGTTCAAGGTGATGGTTGAAAATGAGATTGGTGATAAATTAAAATGTCTGAGATCCGACAGTTGTGGATAATTTACTTCCGATGAGTTTGATGCTTTCTATGAAAAGCATGGCATAAAAAGACAGTTATCTTCTCCTAGGACTCCTCAATAAAATGGAGTTGTGGAAAGAAAGAACCGGACCATTCAAGAAGATGCCAGGACCATGATGATGGAAACAAATATTCCTCAAGTTTATTGGAGAGAAGTTGTGAGTACTAGTGTCTACACTCTTAATCAGGTGCAAATCAAAGGCAATTCTGGTAAGACTCCTTATGAACTATGGTTCGGTCATCCTCCTATGAGATATTTCAGAGTTTTTGGTAGTAAATGCTATATCAAAAGAGATGAGGATTTAGGCAAGTTTGATGCAAGAAATGATGAAGGAATATTTTTGGGATACTCTACTCAAAGTAAGGCTTACCAGTGCTTTAACAAGAGGTTGAAAAAGATTGTTGAAAGTGCTAATGTTAGAGTTGATGAGAGCAGAGAAGGACTTTCTAGGTATTGTGGATATGATTCAAATGATCAAGATGAAAGTCAAAGTCAAGGAAGACAAGTCCAAACCCAGACTCAGATCCAGATTGATCCAGAAACCCCTGAAACTCAAGAGGATAGTATAGATGTTGAGGAACAAGCTCAAGAAATAGAAGTTCAAGCAATTCCCAAAACCCCCAAGTATGTAAGGTTGAATCATCCTGAAGATCAGATCATAGGAGATAAGAGCAAAGGTGTTCTAACTAGGAGAAAAAATTTTGAACATCAAGAAGAAATTTTTTTGATTTCAAAGATTCAACCTAAATCAATAAGTGAAGCCTACAATGATGAAAATTGGGTAAAAGCAATGGAAGAAAAATTGATGCAAATTGAAAAGAATCACACTTGGGATCTTGTTCTTAGACTTGAGGACAAAAATGTGATTGGAACCAAATGGGTCTTCCGGAATAAACTAAATGAAGATGGTGAAGTTGTCAGAAACAAAGCAAGGTTGGTATGCAAAGGCTATTATCAACTGGAAAGAATTGATTTTGAAGAAACTTTTGCTCCAGTGGCAAGAATAGAAGCAGTTGGATCATTTCTTGCATTTTCTACCTTCAGAGATTTTAAATTTTATCAAATGGATGTCAAATCAGCATTCCTAAATGGAGAATTGGAGGAAGAAGTTTACATTTAGCAATCGGAAGGATTTCAGTTGTCTGATCAGAGAGATATGGTCTGTAAACTAAGAAAAGCATTGTATGGACTCAAGAAAGCCCCAAGAGCCTGGTATGCAAGAGTGGATAAGCATTTTCTTAATCTAAGATTTAGAAAAGGTACCATTGATAGTAATCTTTACTTCAAGATTAATCATGAGGACATCCTGATTGTTGAGGTGTTTGTTGATGATATCATTTTTGGTGGAAATGAATGTATTTGCAGAGCATTTTCTAATCAAATGAAAAGTGAATTTGAGATGTCAATGTTTGGTGAGATGAATTTCTTCCTAGGTCTGCAAATTATTCAATCAGATAAAGGTATCTTCATATCTCAATCCAAGTATGTGAAAGAATTGTTGAAATTTGGAATGGAAGATTCAAAGCTAGTAGGTACACCTATGGTAACCGGATGCAAGTTAAGCAAAGATGATGACTCCCCCAAGGAAAATTAGAAAAGGTATAGATCAATGATTGGAGGATTGCTCTATCTGACTCAGACCAAACCTGACATCATGAATGTTGTTGGACTTGTTGCTAGATTTCAAGCTGATCCAAAAGAATCCCATGTTGTGGCAGTCAAAAGAATATTCAGATATCTCAAGGGGACAATTGATTATGGATTGTGGTATCTAAAGGATAATGACTTCACTCTTCATGCATATACAGATGCTGATTGGGTAGGAGATGTGGATGATAGGAAAAGTACTAGTGGTGGTGCATTCTTCTTAGGAAGAAGATTGGTCTCTTGGATGAGCAAAAAGCAAGAGGCAATATCTTTGCCTACTACAAAGGTAGAGTATATAGCAGCAAAAAATAATTGTACTCAAGTTCTGTGGATGAAGCAAATGTTGAAGGACATCAAAATTGTGTTTGAGGAGCCAATCACAATCTTCTATGATAATTCTAGTGCAATAAGCATCTCAAAGAATCTAGTGTTGCATTCAAAGACAAAGCATATATCTATCAAGTTTCATTTCTTAAGAGAGAAGGTAAATGAGAATGAAGTCAAGTTGGAGTTTGTGTCTTCCAAAGATCAGATTGCGGATATTTTCACTAAGCCTCTTCCCAAGGATACTTTTGAGTATCTCATAGAGAAGTTAGGGGTTATTACCCCTCCTGATCAGAACTAAGATGCACTAAGGTGCATCAGTCCGGTGGAATTCATAGTCATATCTTATGATCCGGATTGATGTTAAGGAGATACTAATCAAGGGGAGTAGTCAGTATGTAAATTTTGGGATCAGTCTAAAACATAAAGGGAGAAAAGATTGCAAATATGTACCCTTTGCCATTGATGTCAAAAGGGGGAGAGAAGTTCATGTGAAAAACTAGTTGCTGATAAAAGGGGGAGCAATGAGGAAAGTAATTGCAGAAGTGAGAAGAGAAAGGGTGAGAAGTTCTTGTCTTGATGGTTGAATTTAGTTTTTCACATCATATGTTGCCATCAATGACAAAGGGGGAGATTGTTGTAAATATGTGCCTAAGCAGTGTCATTGATGTCAACATATCCTTGTTGCCATTGGTGTCAACTGTATCCTATTTTTTTGCTTGTATAGAAGACTGGATTGTTGAGGATATTGAGAAAATTAATGAAGATCAATGTATACAGACCATATGGCTATGAAGAGGTTTGTCTAAAGAAGCTCTAGTTAAGATTTGAGAGGTTCACATTAAGATCTAAAGAAGTTATGGTCATTTGAGTAGAACCAGTTCCTGTAATATTCAGGAGAGACAGAGTGATAGGAAAGAGGTCCAGATTGCTATGGTAATGTAAAATGATGATCTACGGATCTAGAGGCATGTTTGGGAAGTCAGTGTACATCATCCATTCAAGCAGTTCATTGTTTGGAGGTCCATATGTAATCTTTCTAGTGTGACATTTATAGCAGATAGTGTTCTTAAGGTTACTGGATGAAGATGTAAGTGATTCTGATGATTTGGAGAAGTACAGACATTTTTGTTGAATTTAATGTGCTTGTGGAGATCTTTGTATTGTGTAGCTATTGTGTTGGAGGTTTGTATTGAAGTTTGAGTCCGTTATTAAAGATTTCCCTTTCGATGTTGATGTTCTTCCCAGTCTTGGTCGACCGAATGATCTTAGTGAGTTGCGGATGCTCTAAGAGCAACTCTCTAGAGTGTGGCATGTTGTTGAAGGCAGATTCAAGTCTCAAATATGTTTGGCTGATAGTATAGTGATCCACGTTGAGTCAAGCCGACCTTGATGTTTATTCCAAGGTTGATGAAGCATATAAAGGTGTATAGTTGAAGTGCGAAAAATCATCCTTGTGTGAAAACAATCTAATCCAAAGAAAGGATCAAGTGTAGAAGCAAGGCAGAGAGGAAGAAGTGTAGAGTAACAAGAGCAGTAAGGATGAAGATCAGAGCAGATCTTGTGAGCTTTTCAAAGGGTTTGAACCAGGCATAAAGCAGATGCTATTTCTCAGTTCATTATCTCTATAATAAGCTTAATTCCACTAGGCAGTGAGCCTCTTTTGAGTAGTGAGCTCTGGGCAGTGTACTCAAAGGCATGTGCCTTCTATTTTTCTAAAGTACTTTTAATAGGATACAAATCTTTGTGGGTTAACCCCAACCGTGGTTTTCCCTTAACCAGGTTTCCACGTAAAAATCTTAGTGTTATGTGTTCATTTATTTCTGCTCATGTGTTGTTGATTCCTGTTTTAAATGTTTACATTATTAATCAGTTTTGTTTGATAAAGAAATTGTTGCAAGTGTTAAAGATTTGGGACAACTAATTCACCCCCCCTCTCAATTGTCTGGCCTTATTCCAACATATACAAGATTTAATTCTTGTGCGGAGGTGTGTGTGCAAAGCGAAAGTGTGGTGTGAGCATATGTAAGTGAAATCTGATGAAAAGAAGGATAAGTTGAGGTTGCAGTGAAGATGAAGTGCACAAAGTCAATATTCTGAGCTTCAGTGGAACTGTGTCTCTAGCATAAGTTAGATGCATTATTAGTAGTTCATTTTGGTAGTGAGCCATCTCTTCTTCTATCTCTTTCTATTTAGGACAGTGAGTCCTTAGGCAGTGAGCCACCTGCAATGAGTATTCTTTATTATGGACAGTGAGTCTTTTTGGTAGTGAACCTAATTGTAATTAGTATTGTTACTCATATATATATATATGAGCTAATCCTCACCGTGTTTTTTCTCTTTTTGGGTTTTCCACGTAAAAATTTGGTGTTCATGTGTTATGTGCTTTAATGGTTGAATTCATGCTTTCCTTTCTTACTGCAATTTAAATGTGGTGTGTGGAATGAATGTTTAAAAGCTTAAGTGTTTTCAAACAATATTGATTCACCCTCCCCTCTCAGTATTCTAGGTGTTCAACACTCCCTACTCTAATTCAGGCATTTAAAAAGGTGATTTTAAGGTTTTTAGGATCTTGGCTTGAAAAACCTTATTCGCAACTTTACTTCCCGATCTTAGATTTGGCAAAAAAAAAGCCAAATATGACTTTCTTGGATGTTTTGGACACAATGAAATAGTTCAAAACACTGTTAGGATAACCAGAAAGTTGCATCCAATCAAATTCAGAAAATACAAGTATTGAACCCCCAAAGGTTAAAACAATTTATGTCAAACTTTTCTAATTCTCCAAATCATCTGAAGATGCAAGAGAAGAGCATACTGGGTTTTCAAAAATCCTACATGCAAAGATTAGTAGCCCCCCAAAATCACTCAAAATATGAATCTAATCTTTCAAAACACACTCTAATACAATGTTAGAATCTGAGAAAACATATTACAACCCAGAATCAAATTGAAAGAGTTAGAAACAATAAACTGTAAATACAAATGAAATGAAACAACATAACAGTGATACTGAGATATTTTATATAAATGCTCAAATGGCACAATAGCATCAAGAGAGATCTATATCTCCAATATATAAAAATACAAGGCATGTTTATATAGGCTCAAGGAGAGGGAGGAGGTGGCAAGTCCAACCAATAAGTCGTGACCACAAGTGGTGCATGTAACTACCATGGAAGAGGATGACACCTCAACACCCACTCACTTAAGTAAATATGCTTTATGAACCTATGCAAGATTAATAAAAAGTGTAGGAAAAGCCTTATAATAAGTAATAAAAAACCTACACTAGCAATGACTTCTATCTCGAGACAAGACAAATGGAAGCCTCTAGTAGAGGGTATCAAACTAAACTTTGATGGTTCCTCTAAAAGTGATTTGGGGGCAACATGTGTAGGTTTTATCCTTTGTGATGATAATGGGAATATGAAGATGGAGAGTGCAATACATCTAGGAGATAAAATAAATAATGAGGTAGAATTCTAAGGGGATTGAAGTCATCCTATATAGATGGTTTTTGTTAGATAGTAATGGAAGCTGACTCAAAGATTATAATTGAAGTTGTCAATAATTAATATTGTCCCAATTAGGGGATGAGAGATTGATTTGAGGAAGTAATTACCATGCTATAAATTTCTCCAAGTATAAATGTGTTCATAACTTTAGAGAGACAAATGGTGCTACTACCTACCTAGAAAATTTTGGCTCCTCTCAAACTTAGTATGCATCTTTAGAAAGCAATAATATTAACGATTGGGGGCATTAAATAAGTGCATCCTTTTAGATTGCTTGATGTGAGTTGGATAGATGCACTAATTAAAAAGCAATGTAAGTGTCAGTGATTATTGTTTCTCATGTGTGAGATCTTCTATCCCCTGTACTGTTCATGATTATGCTTATGAAGAACTAGTAAGAACAGACAACAAATTAAAGGAGGTGATGGAGGTGGATGCATGTGGTACATGAATTTGGTATTTGTGCTTAGCTCTTATTTTTGGGATAATTGTATTTCTATTGAGTGTGAGCAAGTGGTTAATGCTATTCTCATTGCAAGGTAGGGACCAAAGGCATCAGTGGAGTATTTTATTATCATCTCAACAAGATCTTTAATTACAATTCAAATAGTTTGATTAAGGTTGTGAGAGTGATGCTTGGTGTTGACAACATGCATGTAAATGGCTCTATTAGGATAAGGGAGTCTATAAGAGAAGATTTCCTACTCAGAATAAAGGGTGTTGTAAAAGATGTTAAGGTACATGATAGTATTATCAATGTGTTTCTTCTAGTCAAGTTAGATTTGGATGATAATATGGAGGAGGAGTTGGCATTCCAAGATAGGGTTAGGCATAAAAATTATATGATGGACCTGATTATTTTGACTTCTAACTAATGAAATCAAGGGTTAAAGCTATGATGAAATCAAGGGCTTTGGATGCCCTCTATAAACATATCAGTATAGTTATGAAAAACATGGTTGTGTCTCATCATCAGGGTATCTTGGAAGTTCTTAGTGGTTATACAATGCCTATGCTAAACAATGATAGGATTGTTGCAAGTATGGGCCTAACTAGTGTTGTCATTGATGTCAACATACTCCTGTTGCATTATTGACAAGGATTGGATGAGTTGTATGCTGAGGATATTGAGAAAATTAGTCATATCATAAACAGAGAAGATTAGTGAAGATAGTGAAGCTCTATGAAGTGAAGATCCCAGCTAGATGAAGATCAGAGAATGTGCATAAAAGGGTTTGTAAATATGTGTCTAAAGGTGATCTAGTCAAGACTTGAGAGGTCTGCATGAAATTGTGAAGCAGTTATGGCCATAAGAGTAAAATTAGTTCTGGCAACTATTCAGAGGTGGTAGAGTGACACAAACAGGTCTGGTGAGATCCAGAAATACAACATCATGTTCTACGGATCTAGTGGCATGTTGGGAAGGCTAATGTGAATGACAACTCAATTAGTTCTTGGTTTGGAGGTCCACAAGCAATCTTTCTAATGTGACAGAGATGGGTAACTGTGTTCTTAAGGTTCCGGTTGAAGATGCGAATGATTACAGTAAGCAGAAGTGGTGCGGATGTTCTTGGTGATTCAAGCAAGCTTGTGGGGGTCTCTAGATTGTGTCTAGTTTGTGTTGGTGTTCTACATTGAAGATAGAGCTCGTAATTGAAGATTTACCTTCCAGTGATGGTGTTCTTCCTAGTCTTGGCCGACCAGATGTTTTGCACATGTTACAGATGATCTTGAAGATGTTTTGTGAAGCCTGGTGTGTCCCCCAAAGAAGATTGAAGTCCCAGCTATGGGTAGCCGATAGTGTAGTAGTGCGCATGAAGCTTTTGTAATAAGTCAAGTTGTATTTTTGTATTTGCTCTGTAATAAAATAAGTGTATGTTGTGCTGACTTTGATGATCATTCCAAAATCGATGTCTTGTATAAATAAGAATTGCAAAGTCATAAAAAAGTATCCTTGTAGCGATGAGAAGGAGGTAAGGAAGAAGAAAGAAAAGCAGAGCAGAGGTGTTGAGCTTAAATGGAAATGACTCAAGCATGGTGAAGATGCTGATCTCTAGTTCAAGTATGTAATATTTATATTATTTTGTAGACAGTGTGTCTCCTGTAGGCAGTGGGTCTCTTGTGAGCAGTGTGCTTGGGTAGTGAGCCCTAATTGGCAAGTGCCATTTCACTCTTTTTATTCTTTTAACAGAGAATACAATCTTGGGTTTGTCACCCCATGGTTTTTCCCTTAACCAGGTTTTCCACGTAAAAATCTTTGTGTTGTATGTGTTGAATTTGTTTCTGCTCTTAAATTCATGCATTGTGTGCCTCATGATTGAATCTTTGATATGCTATTGAAATAGAAGAAGCTTTAAAGTATAAAAAGAACAGAAGATTGGTAACAACTAATTCACCCCCCCTCTCAATTGTCTGTCTTAAATCCAACAATTGGTATTAGAGCTAAGTTCCTCTAGAAGAAGCTTAACCACTTGAGGAGATCTAGAATGTTGACCTTCAAGAAGGACAGTCCAAGGTTTGATGGATCAAACTTCACTGTCTGGAAAAGCCGCATGGAATGTCATATACAATACATGGGATATTAGTATTGGAACATAACCTCAACTAAATATGTTCCCCCAAGGAATGGCCCAACAACTATAGATGAAGTCAGAGATGAAGAAAATAATCTTCGAGCTAAAGAAGCCCTACTGGGTGCCTTGTCTGATTCAGAGTTGACAAATGTTATGGGATTGAACACTGCTTATGAAATTTGGACAAATCTTGAAAATCTATATGAAGGAGACAAATATGTTAAGTGTGCCAAGCTACAAAGTCTGAAAGGAAAGTTTGAAAACTTAAAGATGAGTGAAGATGAGAATATCACTTCTTATATGACAAAAGTAAATGAGCTTGTTTGTGGCATCAGATGTGCTGGTGGAGTGCTAGATGAAGATGAAATTATTGCTAAAGTTCTTAGATCTTTACCCCCTACATATAAACACAAAGTTGTTTCCATTGAGGAAATTAAATCTTTAACAACTATCACAAGGGATCAATTGGTTGGTAAGATATCTGCATTCGAGTTAGCTAAGTTTGGTGATGCACTTCCCAAGACTAAATCTGCATTCAAAGCTAGTGCCTCTACAAAAGGCAAACAGAAATATGATCCAGGAGAAAGTTCCTCAAGAAAATTAACTTGGTATGAGAAAGCAAGAAAATATCTGGAAGACAATGAATTAGAAGCTGAACAACTTGAGGCCCTCATTGCAAAGAGACTACCAAGAGGATCTGATAATTATGAAGGAAAATTACCTTTTAAATGCTTTGCCTGCATTAAGATTGGTCATTTTGCCTCAAGATGTCCAAAAAGGATTTCAAGGATAAACCCTAATAGATCAAGGTTTCAGAAAAAGTGTTACTATGTTCAAGAAGATGATGATGGAGTAACAGATGATGAATCTAAGATAGGAAACAAATCTGAAGTGACTGGGTGTTAATTGCTATCAAGGAAGAAGATCCAATGCCTATTGAATATGCCAATCATAAGATGATAGAAAGTGCTTTGGCTGCTCAAGTTGAAGAAAAAGATGAATGGGTTATTAACAGTGGATGCTCTCACCATATGACTGGTGACAAGAGTAAGTTCTTAAGCTTGGAAAGATATGAAGGTGGAGTTGTAAAGTTTGGAGATAATTCTACTGGCAAAATTAGAGGCAGAGGAAGCATCTCTTTTGAAGGAAAGAACAAAACTAGTGATGTTCTGTATGTTGAATGTCTGAAGCATAATCTTCTTAGTGTTGGATAGTTGGTGGACAAAGGCTATGATCTCCATTTCAAAAATGGAAAATGCAAGATCTTTGAAAGCTCTGGAACTGAGATTGCATCTAGTACACAAACAAAAGGTAACATCTTCCTATTAGTTTTTACTAGAAAAAGTTGCTTATTTGTTCAAATTGATCAGAGTTGGTTGTGGCATAGGATAATGTTCCATGTGAATTTTGATAATATCATTAAGATAAGCAACACTCAAGATGTAAGAGATCTTCCAAGACTAATAAAACCTGCTAACAGTTTGTGCAAAGAATGTCAGTTAGGTAAGCAGAGAAGAGTCACATTCAAAAGTAAGGAAAAATCTTCAACTGGATTGTTAGACTTGGTGCACACTAATCTCTATGGTCCTGCAAGAGTCGGGAGTCTGCAAGGAGATAGGTATTTTATGTTGCTAATTGATGACCACTCCTGGATGATGTGGGTGACCTTCTTAAAAGAAAAATCTAAAGCACTTGAGAAGTTCAAAATATTCAAAGCTATGGTAGAAAATGAAACCGGCATAAACATAAAATGCCTCATGTCTGATAGAGGTGGAGAATTCACATCCGGTGAGTTCATAACATTTTGTGAGAAGCATGGGATAAAGAGACAGTTATCTGCTCCAAGGACTCCATAGCATAATGGAGTAGTGGAGAGAAAGAACCGGACCATCTAGGAAGCTTCTAGGACCATGATGATGGAAGCAAATGTTCCTCAGATCTATTGGAGAGAAGTTGTGAGCACTGTTGTCTACACTCTTAATCGGGTACAAATCAGAGGCAATACTAGTAAGACTCCTTATTACCTTTGGTTTGGCATCACTCCTATTGTGAAGTATTTCAAAGTCTTTGGTAGTAAATGCTATATCAAAAGAGATGAATACCTTGGCAAGTTTGATGCTAGAAGTGATGAAGGAATATTCTTGGGATATTCCACTCAAAGCAAAGCATATCGGTGTTATAATAAGAGATTGAGAAAAATTCTAGAAAGTACAAATGTTAAGGTTGATGAATGCATGGAAAATCCCTCAAGGTTTTATGAGTATGAAGCAGATGATCAGAATGATGTCTTGGTCCAAGAAGAACAAGCCCCAACTGCAGTTCAGATTCAGACTGATCCAGAGAATCCTAAAATACAGGAAGAAGAGACAAGTTTGGATGAACCTGTCCAAGAATTAGAAGTGCAAGAAATTCCCAAAACTCCCAGGTATGTAAGACTAAATCATTCTGAAGATCAGATTATAGGAGATAGAAGCAAAGGTGTTCAAACAAGAAGAAATATTGCTCAAGATTCAGTGAAGTGTTGTCTGATTTCAAAATTTGACCAAAAACAATAAGTGAAGCTTGCAATGATGAAAGTTGGGCTAAAGTAATGGAGGAAGAATTGATTTAGATTGAAAATAATAACACTTGGGATCTTGTCCCCAAACCTAAGGACAAAAATGTGATTGGGACTAAGTGGGTCTTCCAGAATAAACTAAATGAAGAAGGTGAAGTAGTAAGAAACAAAGCCAGATTGGTCTGTAAGGGTTATTCTCAAGTAGAAGGAATTGACTTTGAAGAAACTTTTGCTCCGGTGGGAAGAATTGAAGCAGTTAGATTATTTCTTGCCTTTGCTGCCTTCAAGGATTTCAAAGTATATCAGATGGATGTCAAGTCTGCCTTCCTAAATGGTGATTTGGAAGAAGAGGTATACATTGAGCAACCAGATGGATTCCAATTGTCTAATCATGGTGATATAGTCTGCAAGTTGAAGAAAGCATTGTATGGACTCAAATAAGCTCCAAGAGCCTGGTATGAAAGATTGGACAAACATCTTTTGAAGATTGGTTTCAACAAAGGCACTGCTGACAGTAATCTATATTTTTAGATTGATCATGAAAGTATCTTGATTGTTGAAGTATTTGTTAATGATATCATTTTTGGAGGGAAAGATAGTATGTGCAAGACCTTTGCAAATCAAATGCAAAGTGAATTTGAGATGTCCATGTTTGGGGAAATGAATTTCTTCTTGGGTCTGCAAATCACTCAAACAAAGAAAGGAATATTCATATCATAGACCAAGTATGTGAAAGAGTTGTTGAAGAAATTTAGGATGGAAGACTCAAAAGCAATGAATACTCCCATGGCAACTGGATGTAAGCTGAGTAAAGATGATGAATCCCCTAAGGTTGATAAGAAAAAGTATAGGTCAATGATTGGAGGACTGCTCTATCTCACTCAAACTAGATCTGATATTATGAGTGATGTTGGTCTTGTTGCAAGATTCCAAGCTGATCCTAGAGAGTCTCATGTCATGGCAATCAAGAGAATTCTTAGATATCTAAAGGGAATAGTTGAGTATGGATTATGGTATCCTAAGGATCATGACTTCTCTCTTCATGCATACACAAATGCTAATTGGGCAGGAGATGTGGATGACCGGAAGAGTACCAGTGGTGGTGCATTCTTTTTGGGAAAAAGATTGGTTTCTTGGCTGAGCAAGAAACAAGAGGCAATATCTTTGTCCACTGCAGAAGTAGAATATATTGCAGCAACAGGCAATTGCACTCAAGTATTGTGGATGAAGCAAATGCTAAGAGATATCAGAGTAGAGTATGAGGAACCTATCACAATCTTCTGTGATAACTCAAGTGCAATAAATATATCAAAAAATCCGATGTTGCATTCAAAGACAAAACATATATCCATCAAGTTTCACTTTTTGAGAGAGCAGGTGAAGAAGAATGAAATCAAATTGGAGTTTGTGCCCTTAAAGGATCAGATTGTAAACATTTTTACTAAACCTCTACCTAAGGACTCTTTTGAGTATCTCAGGGAGAAGTTAGGGGTTATTACCCCTCCAGTTCTAAATTAAGGTGCACTAATGTGCATCAATCCAGTGGATCTCACAGTCATATCTTGTGATCTGAATTGATGTTAGGAGGCTACTACTTAGGGGGAGTAGTCAGTATAACTCTAAAGAGTGAGAAGTGGTTGCAAGTATGTGCCTTTTGCCATTGATGTCAAAGGAGGAGAGAAGACATGTGAAAAAAAAAGTGGTTGATGATCAAAGGGGGAGTAGTAAAGGAAGAGAAGACATGTGAATGGTTGTTGTTGATAGGGGAGCTACGTTAGTCAGTAAGGAGAAGTTCTTGTCTTGATGGTTAAAATAGTTTTTCACATTATATGTTGCCATCAATGACAAAGAGGGAGATTGTTGCAAGTATGGGCCTAACTGGTGTTGTCATTGATGTCAACATACTCATGTTGCATTAATGTCAAGGATTGGATGAGTTGTATGATGAGGATATTGAGAAAATTAGTCCTATCATAAACAAAGAAAATCAGTGAAGATAGTGAAGCTCTATGAAGTGAAGATTCCAGCTAGATGAAGATTAGAGAATGTGCATCAAAGGGTTTGTAGATATGTGTCTAAAGGTGATCTAGTTAAGATTTGAGAGGTTCGCATGAAATTGTGAAGGAGTTATGCCCATAAGAGTAAAATCAGTTCTGCCAACTGTTCAAAGGTGATAGAGTGACACAAATAGGTCCGATAAGATCCAGAAATACAACATCATGTTCTACGGATCTAGTGGCATGTTTGGAAGGCTAATGTGAATTGACAACTCAATTGGTTCGTGGTTTGGAGGTCCACAAGAAATATTTCTAATGTGACAGAGATGGGCAACTGTGTTCTTAAGGTTCTAGATGAAGATACGAATGATTATAGTAAGAAGAAGTGGTACAGATGTTCTTGGTGATTTAAGCAAGCTTGTGTAGGTCTCTAGATTGTGTCCAGTTTGTGTTGGTGGTCTGCATTGAAGATAGAGCTCGTAATTGAAGATTTACCTTCCAGTGATGGTGTTCTTCCTAGTCTTGGCCAACCAGATGTTTTGCACATGTTGTGGATGATCTTGAAGATGTTTTACGAAGCCTAGTGTGTCCCCCAAAGAAGATTGAATTCCCAGCTATGGGTAGCCAACAGTGTAGTAGTGCGCATGAAACTTTTGTAATAAGTCAAGTTGTATTTTTGTATTTGCTCTGTAATAAAATAAGTGTATGTTGTGCCAACTTTGATGATCATTCTAAAGTCGATGTCTTGTATAAATAAGAATTGTGAAGTCATTAAAAAGTATCCTTGTAGCAATGAGAAGGAGGTAAGGAAGAAGAAAGAAAAGCAGAGCAAAGGTGATGAGCTTAAATGGAACTGACTCAAGCATGGTGAAGATACTGATCTCCAGTTCAAGTATGTAATATTTATATTATTCTGTAGACAGTGTGTCTCCTGTAGGTAGTGGGCCTCTTGTGAGCAGTGTGCTCGGGCAGTGAGCCCTAATTGGCAAGTGTCATTTCACTCTTCTTATTCTTTTAACAGAGAATACAATCTTGGGTTAGTCACCCCGTGGTTTTTCCCTTCACTGGGTTTTCCACATAAAAATCTTTGTGTTGTATGTGTTGAATTTGTTTCTACTCTTAAATTAATGCATTGTGCCTCATGATTGAATCTCTGATATGCTATTGAAATAGAAGAAGCTTTAAAATATATAAAGAACAAAAGTTTGATAACAACTGATTCACCCCCCTCTCAATTGTCTGTCTTAAATCCAACAAGGATTATTGGGGCTCTTTAGTGTGCAAAAATAATCAAGGGCATTAAATTTCATGGGTTAGAGAAAATAGTTGTTCATAAGCTACTTCGTACAAAGTAGGTGAATGTCTCTAGCTTGAGAATTTCTTGTCAGGTGACACAACGATGGAAATCTTTGCCTAGGTGTAAGAGTATTGTGCATTGGGGAGTTTCTAAGAATGTGTGGTTTGGGGTGGTATTATTATGTGTGCAATATTTTGTTGTGGCTTTTATGGTTTAGTGTCTCTTGATATGCTTTGCTTTGTGGACTATTTTTTTGCTTCAATAGGGTATTGGTTTCATGGGTTAGCAATTTTGGTGGTCTCCTTGTTGGTTGTTATGTTTTAGCTATATGTGTATATTTTCCTATTTTATGTTAGTCTTTTCTTCTACTATGTCTACTTAGTTATTTATGAAAACTTATGTAGTTATGGTTTATATGGCTAGTAGGGATGGGGCCCCTATAGAACTCCTATAATATTAAACTAAAATATATATTAAGGCAAAAGGTAGACAAAATGTTATGAACCAAGGATAAATAGATTTCAGTTCTAGGGGAGACTCAAGGGATGAAAAATTGAAAACACCTAGGGAAATTCTACTAAAAATTAGGCTCAATGAGTATTGAAAATGGGTGTAAACATATTTTGAAATCCAAGAGAATAAGGGACTTAAACTGAGGAACAAAAGCCAAAACAAAAATTGCAAACCAAGGAAACTCAAACCCAGGAAAAATAAACTTGCGAAAATTAAAAAAATCTGATAAAACCCAAGTTCACAAATATCAACTAGACAAACCAAAGAAAACATAAGAAAGCCAAGAAATGTTAGAGGCATAATAAAAGGAAACAAGGGGAAAATGAAAACCAAACTAGATCAAAACTAGGGAATCAAAAGTAAATATTGATAAGTGAATATTAACTAAATTAAATTTATTTGGTATTATAAAATCACAAGCATCAAGATTTAGTTATGAACTAAACTAAACCAAGGGAGATGAGAGAAAATTCTAGCAAAAAAAGAAAAAACAAAGGCGGGTCAAGTTTGAAAAAACTTGGGAATGTTGTGACAACAAGTCACAACAACTCCTTATTGAATCTATGTTGAATGTTAATTATAATGAACATTATAGTTAGGGCATATAACTATATTTATGTTAGTATGTCATCTCTCTTATCTCGTGCATTATTAGAAAGTCAATTTAGGTAGATGATTCATCACCTTTGGGTTTGGTTGGCATAGATTAAGGAATGATATTAAACATGCATGCTTAATTCGACATCTTATCCATGTTCCTTTTAGTTAGTGCTTGAAGTTTGATGCCTTCCTCCTTCCTTCTAGAACTCATTATGGAGTATGATACCCTTGAGGGTGTTGCTCCTTTTGGTACCATGATCATTGGTGAACTCCTCCCTTTTGATACTTAACTTATGTAACATAGGGTGGGTTGCATAGGGATGTGTGTCATCCATCCTTTCCTTGCATTTATTTTATCTTTTCTCCATCTTACAATATCACCAACACATTATCCACGTGTTATTAATATCAAGTGGTGTCGCATGTAGTAATGATACTTGTTTTGCATGTGTTGTTGTCAATGTGATGCATTTTGTTTCAAAAAAATGATGGTTGTGTTTTGTTGAGTTTTATCCATGGATGATATATGGGCTTACATAGTATCAAAGTACATTTGCAATGCGAAGAAATTTGGGAGTTTTCTATTGGGTCTTATCTTCTATTTATGAGTGTGGTGTTAGTAGTTATAATTATTTGTGGTTTTCAAGTAGATGCATTTTTTATGAGTAGCTCTTGTATTGATAAATTTAGACCCTAATTATGTTATATTACAAGTTATTATGTTGCAATTTCTATAATTCTAAAGTTCTTAATGAAATGCTAACTTGAATGTGTTATAGTAATGAGTGTTTGTTGACATACTTGATTTTACCTCCCTTCTTTTGATAAATCTGAATGATGAATATCATAGGTGATCCCACAATAATGGGTTACACTTTTTAGCCAAAGTTGACATTGAAATGAACATTTTGGAAAAAATCTTCACTTTCAGACACCTATAGTTGCTAAACCATGAGGAATTTGGAGATGATGTAAACTAGTGATTTGTCACATTTTGTCTGTCGATTCTAAATATTTTTAAAAAAAAATTTGAAATCAAATTGAATTTATTTTTCCATCTCCTTCAATAACTAGTTTTTAATAGTAAACACCATTTTTAAAGAGTGATGTGTACTGTGTAAAACATAACTTTTTTCCTATGAAGGATAAAATTCTAATTTTTTTGAATTTAGATTTCTAACTATGATATCTAGAGGATGCATTTGGTTGCATAATGTTTTGTTGAATATTTTTCTTCTAATTAACTTTTGAAGTCAAACCAATTACAATTTAGACATAGGTGTAATGTGTAAAGCATAAATTTTTTTGTATGTATCGGAATTCAATTTTTTTTTTCTGTTGGATCAAGGACATGAATACCAAGAGGATAGATATTTTTCATAATTTTGTTTTGGTAATATACTATTTTTCCATATGTGCAGAACAGAGAGCTTGATTTTTGGTGAAAAACCTATGTTTAATTAAACTAAAAAAAAATGTATAATAAAACCAAAATATATTAAAATTATACTTGATAGAAATCTCATTTCAAGGAATATAATACTCCAGATGGGTTTGTCAAGTTGATTCCATTTTGATCCTCAACCTAGGCCTCGAAACCCAAAAATCTGCATAAAATTGCAGTTGGAGAGGGGCAAGGGCAAAATAAGGGGGTTAGATCAAACGTGGTTTGAACGAACCCATAGGGAGGGGTTCAAATGAAAGGGGGTTCAATCAAACCCCTTTCATTAGAACCCCCTAAAAATAACATTAAAATTTTGAAATAACATCAAAGGGGGTTTGATCGAACCCCCTTTTATTAAAATAATAATATTAAAGGGGGTTCGATCGAACCCCCTATTTTATTAAAAAAATCCTGACATAAAGTGGGTTCGTTCGAATGGGTGGGTTTGATCAAACCCATTTTTGGGTTTGTTTGAACACTCCTGTTTGACCAAACCCCTCCAAAACTTTTTTTTGGTGCACGGGCAATTTTCCTTCGTCAATGCAATTGTAACCCAGTATTGCGGGATCACTATGGTGAAAATTTGTGGATGAGTTATGATATTCTTTATTTACATAAAATGAATATTATGTTTTGTGAAATTATTTTATGATGCTCATGATGTATGAAATTCTATAAAAGGGATTGTGTACCTTTTGATGCATAATGAGTATTGTGGTATGCAATTATGCTTGCATGGTTGTTCATATTATATCTATTATATAGATATGAAAAAAAGACCTTTCAATGAAGTAATAAATAGTTCTTAGGTTGTAACTTAGACCACTAGTTTATGTCCTTCCTAGTGAAGCATTGCCTAGTTTGATTTCAATATGAACAACACATTAAAGCATCTAGTAAGAGAAATTTGATCGATGAAATGCATGGATATATGTTGCACAACATGGTTAAGATATTTTTAAATAAGAAAATACTTAACTATGCCACATATAAACAAGTTATGCTTTATGAATGATTGAGAATGTTCGTAAATGAGTTGTCAAGGTACCAAACAAGCTACATGTCCTTACAAATGTGACAATGGAAATAATTTTTGAATATGAAATTCTATATGAAATATAGTTTCAATTAATTAATGAGAAGAATAGAAAGAATTATATACTTGAAATATGTCATGATCTATAAAAAGGGAGCACGTATGTATCTCTCCTTATGTGATCTAGTGTTGAGGGAAACATTATTATGGATGTAAAAGTGCAATGTTTGATTTCCTTATGAATATTCTAATATCCTTTGGGCATGTAGTAATATGTATCAATCTTTGAAAAATAAAGCATTGTGAATGTGATATGTAATCTTGTTTTTTGCACCCCCATTTTGAGTCTATTTCTGGCTTAATTATTGGTGGTTATGACCCCCACCAAATAGTTACTTGTTGATGTATGCTTCATCTTGGATTACCTCACTTTAGTTAATTTTTTGAAAAGGAGTTATTAGTGGCTGATGGCCTCCTATTGGTAATAAAAGTGAAAGCATGGTATTTTGAAATACTTTTGGCCTATTTTTCACCAATTTTTTAATAAAATACACTCATCTCATCACATCACTGACTACATAAGTGAGATTAATGTTGGGATTTTGGGTGAATTTGGAATTATGAGGGATTTTGTGCATGAAAGGGTTAGGAGAGGTTTAAGGATAGAAAAACACTTTCATCCAAACCAAAGTTTATAATCCTTCCATGGCACTCAAATATTTCACATCACCATGCTTGTACCCATAACTAACTTTAATGTACACTTCTAATTTGATCTAATCTTATTAATAACTATTGGTGGTGGTTGATCGAGACACTTGCTAATAGTTACTAGGGGTTGTGTTCCTTGTTTAGATCAGGTGACATCTTATGTTCAAGTGTTTACTAAGAGGCAATGGTCATGATGTCTAGGATGCATTATTTGTTAGAAATGAAGGAAACCACTACAATATGGAAATCTGAAATAAAATTGAAAATCTGAAACTATATATAGAATATCAAATGAAGATGTTAACTAGCAACAAAGAAATTAGAAATACTCAAAAAGTCATACATATGACATAGAGATTTACATGAAGAAAACCCTTTAGAGTAAAAAACTCCACCAAGAAAAGAGGGCAAATTTGTATTATCTTCAAAAAGATTACAATACATAAATTTCCTTCAATCCTACATCCAATCAACTGCACCTATGTACCTATAAACAAACAACTCTCATTTTTTGCACTTCCTCTATCTTCTGTTAAATAAAATATAATCTTCCAAAAGAAGACAAAACAAAAATGGCACCCATATTTGTGAAAATCACACGCCCACTTTGGGAATCTAGCTAATTAATGTTTCTTACACTTTTCATAGCCTCCAAATAGAATGTGGCACCCAAGTAGGCAAAATTCTAACTCCTTCATAGTGAATAGTCAACAAACATGTTGTTTTTAGCCTTTTACAAGTTGTCATAAGATTCTTGTCATAATTCATCATAACTATCCAAAACTAAATGATTCCTTACAACATGTAAGATAAAATCTTGGAATATTCTCTTACAACTATCACAAAATCAATTACTGGACTTGGATACCCCTATTTCACCTATTTACTATCCCAAGCTAAATAAATAAATAAATATTACAATCACTATAAATAAATTATTACTACAATCAATGGATTCTACTTCCCTTATGTTTGCATATACAATTACAATATTAGGATTAATTAAATTAATTGAATTTACAAGGTTGATAGCACCTTAATCCTAACATTCTCTCATTTGACATCATACATTGTAAATACAACCATAGAAAAATATAAATCAACTAAGTACAAGAAACAAGGCCCATGGCTTCCCTACACCAAGTGAACTCTTTTGTGCTCATAGGTTTGGTAAGATAATCTACAACATTCACCTGAGTGTTAATATCTTCAACTCAATCTGTCCATTTGCAACTATTTCTCAAACAAAGTAATACTAAACATCCACATGCTTAGTCTAAGCATGATAAATAGGATTCTTGGATAAACAAATTGCACTCTAGCTATCATAACCAACCTAAATTGACTTGCAATCAAAACCAATACCTATACACAGTCTATTTAACCAAATTGCCTCTTTAGAGACATGGGTAGAAGCCATATACTCTGCTTTAGTGGTAGATAAAGAAACTATGGCCTATCTCTTACTCACTCAACTCACAACTCCTCCAAACAGAATAAACACATAGCCACTAGTGGACCTTCGACTATCCAAGGACCACCTACCCAGTTTACATTAACAAAACCTTGTATGTCCAATGTCTTATCCATATTGTTAGTACCAAAATAAACCAAACAATAATCAAAAGTACCACACAAATATCTTAGCAGCCTCTTTTCATAATTTCAATACTCTCTAATAGGGTTAGACATAAACATGTTGAATACTCCCACTACTTGGGCAATATCTGTCCTAGTGCACACCATTGAATACATCAAACTTCCTATAGCACTAGCATATGACACATTAGATATATTCTCAAATTAATATTCACACTTGGGACATATATCTAACATAATCTTAGTGCCAACTAGTAGAGGAATTCTACTTGATTTACAATCTTTCATTTTAAATATATGCAAAATAGTATTCACATACTTACTCTGTGATATCCAAAGCTTTATGTTACCTCAATCACTTTTTATTTCAATTTCCAATATGTACCTTGTTTCCACTAGATTCTTCATCTTAAATGCACCTGAAAGTCATCTTTCAGCTCAATAATCATACCCTTGATATTACTAAAAAATAACATGCCATCCACATACAAGTCAATAATTAGTATATGATCATCAATACATCTAATGTAAACATAGTGATCTTCTTTGCTTCTCAAAAAACTCAATTTCAACATAAAAGAATCAAATTTTTGATACCACATCTAGGGTAATTGTTTCAAACCATAAAGAAACTATTTCAGTCTGCAAACCAAGTGTTTTTCCCTTTTACCTCAAATCCTTTTGGTTGTTGTATATATATTTCCTCTTCCATATATCCATGGAAAAATGTAGTCTTAACATCCATTTACTCAATTTCAAAATCAGAAGTAGAGGCTATGGATAAAAGAAATATAATACAATATAATTTAGCAAAAAGAGAGAATTTCACTGAAACCAAACCCCTCTCTCTAAGAGCAGCCCTTGGCTACCAATCTAGCCTTGTACTTCTCCAATGAACCATATGCTCCAAATTTCTTTTTGTAGACCCACCTACATCCAATTACCTTCCTTCCTTTAGGAAAACAAACAAGATCTCAAGTATCACAAGAGTCTAAAGTCATCATCTCCTCCTAATGGCTAGTTTCCAAGACTCACCATCATCTACAACAATAGATTCCTTGTAGGATCTAGGTTCATCATCAATACTCAATAAAGAAAATACACAACAAAAATCTAGTGGGATATACCTATCAACTGGATTCTATTGTCTTGTGGATCTTCTCAAGGGTGGAGTAATGGATTCTTCCTCTTGTTCTTCTACATGCTCAACTTATTCTATAATCACAGAGCCTTCATCTTCTAAACTTTCACTTGAACCCTCTTCTTGGTGCAGTCATAGTAGGAGGGTTCATAGAATGAACTCTCTAGACCGTGCAGCAAGAGTAAACACAACAGAAACAACTCAAAGATATGAGACAAACACAGATTCAGTCATTCAGTATATAATAGAATTCAAATACAATCTGGTCGGCACCATGCAGGGTTACAATTAGGGCTCAAAGGCCTACTTACAGAATATCAAAATATGCTCAAGATATAGCTTTGAGGCTCCTTCACACCAAATATAAACTAAGGATTATGAATCAATCACCAACTTCCTTCATAGGGATCTATTACATTCATCTTCGTACAAGACATTCCTCTGCGTCAACCAAGGAAGATCACAAACTCCAATGAAGAGCTATAACGTGTGTATATGGATAGGTTAGACCTAAACATGAAGAATTCCTCCGTAAATGTCTAGAATGATGTGCGGATCTCAAGGAAGGTCGGTCATGAATTAAAGATCATTGAATTATGTGTCATTAGGCTCCACAAGTGAAGGAATGCTCTATAAGGATTCTCCTTTAGCTGATTATCAGAGATCATCAGGTTGCTTTGTTCTCAAAAAATAGTCAATCTTTTGATGGCGATAACTTTTTGGTACTTAATCCAAATGCTCTGAGATTTAGATATGATGTAGAAAAATGATTCTAGATGCTAAGTCTAGCTCTGCAAGATGTGAAATGCAACTGCGGCAAAATGCGGACCTAAATACAGAAGCTGCACTAACTAAACTACCTGAACTAAAATGGAAAATGAAAGGAAACAAACTGAACTGCAATCAAACTGAAATGTAAAATGTTTTTGGTTGATGGAAGATTTCTCTTGAACCAGGGATGTTCCTACATCACTTCTTCTCCTTCCTCAAATCCATAATTTTGTTCTTGATGTACATCTTCTTGTTGTAAATCAAAATGCACTACCCTTTTCCTTTTTTTCTTATATTTGTACAAGATCAAAAATATCTCTAAGTTCCCTGAAAATCACATCTCTAGAATAGATAACTTTCATGTTCTTTTGGATCCAACTTAGAACTCTTTTCTTTAGGCACGTGAACAAAATCCTCATAGCCAAAAACCCTCAAATGTTATTTAACAAAAGGTTTCTTACCTATTTGCACTTCATAAGGTGTTAAATTAGGATCCTTACAAGGAGATATGTTTATCATGTAATGAGCAGTACTCATAGTTTCTACCCAAAAGCATTTATCCAACTATGCATTGCTCAACATACTTTTGACTCTTTTCATAATTGTTCAATTCACCCTTTCAACAACAACATTATGTTTTGGTGTAGATAGATTAGTCTTTTATCTTATGATATATGCATGTATGCAAAACTCATAAAATTCCTTAGAGAAATATCCCCCTTGATGGTCAAATTTCAATAATTTTACCTTTAGTCCTTATTGGTTTTCTACTAAGACTTTAAATTCATTAAACTTAGTGAAAACTTCATATTTATGTCACATAAAGTAAATCCATGTAAATTTGGATACATCATCAATGAAGGTAACAAAATAATGATATTTTCCAATTGAATCCTTATCCACCAAACACATCCATATGAATAATCTCTAACTTATTCTTTGCTTTATTACTTCCTAAAGGAAAAGATGACATGTTTTGTTTACCAAACACATAGTGCTCACAAAAATCAAAGTGTTCATCAAAATAGGAGAAACCATCCAACAAATTTTTATTGATAATAGTTTTTAAAACATTTTCACTAGTGTGGCCCAGTCTACGATGCCACAACATACATGTATTTTCATCTTTTTCTGTCACATAGGTGGATTTGCAAATAGTACTAGCATCAAGCCTAAACAAATTTTTCATCCTTGTTCCCCTTAATACCACCAAGCTTCCTCTCACCAATCTACAACCATGCTTTTTAAATGCTATATCCATTCCCAAATCATTTAACTTTGAAATAGAAATAAGATTTCTAGCCAATCTAGTAATATGTAAAATACCAAGGAAGCTTTTAATCCTCCCATCATTGAAATACAATTGTACCTTTCCTCATCTAACTATCAGATATGTAGAGTTGTCCCCAAGGTAGACATTACCTCCATCATATAGTTTGTATGCAAAGAACCACTCCTTATGAGGAGTCATGTGATAAGACCATCCTAAGTCAACCAACCAATGTTCGTTAGATATAACATTACAAGAAGAAAGTAAAACCCCATCACTTGCATTGGAGGACTTTTCTATGGAAAAAACCTATTATTTCTTTTTGTTTTTACATTCCTTCTTAACATGTCCCCTCTTTCCACAATTATAACACTTAACTTTGTTCTTCTTTCCAAGAGTTTTAGACCTTCCTTTTGATTCCTTAGGCCCCTTCTAATCTCCTTTCATTCCTCTTTCTTTTGACCTACCTATTGTGCCTTGCACACACCCCCCGGTTTTTGCATGAGAAAATGGGGACCCCTCTTTTGCTTGAGTCTTTTGGTGATTTTCTTAGCCTCTTTTGGGTGTTTCAGCTTGTTATGAGTGCTCTAAGTCATGGTTGAGTAGCTTGGTCTGACTGTACAAGTTCATGATCCATTGCATTATGTTGACATATTTTAACGATTTCTTGGTTCTTAGTTGTCTCAACTAGTTTTAGATCCACTTTGATGATCTATCTATTTTTATGAGTTTTGATTGCTTTTATGTGGTTGATTTTGATGATCCATTCAAGTTTATTTATTTCTTCATATTCATATATAAAGTTAAGAGTATAATTCTTCATATTTTGAGAGTCTCAGGAGGTGCCTAGATGACTAAATGTATGAATGCAATCATGTGGTATGCTTAGATCTTACCATGTTGAATTATCATTAGTTTTGGGTTTATTATAAGACCAAGGGCTTGAAGAAGGTAATGAAATACTAATAAATTGAAACCATTACCTGTAAGTGAAGAAAATAATCCATGCAAGGGTGAAAAGAACACAATTCATACAATGTTCCAAAAATGCCTATTGCTGTCATAGTCAAATAGCAGTGTATACATGATCATAAAAGCCATAAAACCTTGATAAAAACCTTATAATTGGCTAAACTAATTAAAGGAGATTGTTGTCTAAGTATCCTAAATGCAAAATCCAATCATTGTTTAACCTAAAATGGTCAAAAAATAGTCCTAAAATTAAATTTTGACAACCCAAAAACCCTAGGACAGCCATGAAGAAGTTAAATTTATGATTTTGTTTTGGCCTCTATAATGGACTCAAAAGACATTTTTAAATTTATGAAAGGCTTGAATAGGTAGATAAGATGGAAATGTCAAGAGGATACATCAATAAAGGAAAGGAATCAAGGGGGAAACCACAAATCTAATGACAATATAATCCCAATTAAATATTCGTAGGGATAAACAATTAGTAATTCAATCATATCTCAAGATCTACAATCTATATGGCTAATTTCTTGTGGGGATATAAAAAACTTTTTTTTTAGCTTTCTTAAAAATAGTAGAAATACCTAGTTCATAAAATAAAAGTTATGGATATCGTAACAATTTGTTTTTTCTTATGACAGGTTTACCAGTTTTTTTTAAAAAGCAAACAAGTTTTAATCATTATTTGTTAACTTGCACATGATTGATCCATGATGAAAATGGATATGATTTGATATGTATTGACTTAAAATGATTTATTTTTTATGAAATTGATACTTGTCTTTGTCGGTTGCAGGTTTAAGAGTCTGAAACATGAAAGGATCAGCTAGAGCCATCATGGAGAGATGAAAACCTAGAGACACCCTGTTGTCCCATCCATGGACAAATGTGATTTTCAGGCCTAGATCACTACTACACCTTAAAAATGAATCAAATATGATGTCAAGGATGATGAAACAAACCCTAGGAGATTTTGTAACACAAAAATCAAACCTAAGCCATTGTTGTACATGCACATTTGGAGCCCAAAATGATGGAAAATGAAGGGAACAATGTCATGCATTTTTTGGAAGATAAATTGCACCACCTTATAACTGATTTGAAGAAAAGGATATGACTAATACAACCTTCTACAAGTTCCCAACATGCTGCTCCAAATCTGAGTTGAAGATTTGTGGTTGAAAATGAAGAAAACAATGAAGGATAGAGGACTAGAAATGCATTTTTATGACAAAATTAGTCACCTACAGCTGCATATTGATGTTTGCACATGGAAAATAGATAGCTAAGCCATCTATGATGGAGAAAATAACTTTTATAGCTGCCTATGTATTTCTTATGAAGATTTTTCATACTACAACTTGTCTGGATGTAGTATCAGTCATTTAATATTTTTGGCTTCCAAAAGTTACTTTTGTCATATTTGGAAAACTTAGTAACAAAAAGTAAATTAAAGAATTACTATTTGATACTAAGGGAAGCTTGTTGATGAAGCCACATGGGAATAAGTGGAATATTCCTTGCCACCAAAATTGACTTTTGTGTTGGAGCATCAAATGTGAGCCATTGGATCAAATTGATCATAGCCATTGGATTTTATGGTAAAAACTTAGTATGGTAAAGCTGATTTGAATATGTATACAACTAAAACTCATTGTAAGAGGTTAAAATTTGTAAAGAGAAGTTAGAATTGGTGAAGAACCAATTGGTTCTTGTTGGTGTTTTGGAAAAAAACTCATTGAAACTCATTGGAAAACAATTGTACTATTGGGATTTAAGGGCAAATAAGTAATATTTTATGATTTTTCATGTTACTTTCATGGTTTTCTCCACACCAAGTTTAGAAATTGTTGATGTTTATCAATATTTTGAGCTTAATACAAGTTTACTTCATGGTTTCTAGTCAAGATTGTGAATGGAAATTGTTGAGATTTGTTGAACTTGTCATCTTACAAAGTTTGTTGCATGGTTTCTAAACACCAATATTAGATGAAGTATTTCTTTCATTTTTAGTTGAAGATACATGGATATTTGATGAGTTTGCATATTTTTCATAACACTAATAATTTTCTGATTGTAAATTGTTAGAATCTGAAAAGATGATTAACCCAGAAAACTAGTGCAAATGAATAGATATCTAAATTATGAATGCAAATGATACGAAATTAAAATAGAAACATAGAGTTAGTCCCTAAGAGAGTAATGAAAATGCTAGAAGCAAAATAGTATTAAGAGGATGCAAAAGCAAGAGATACAAAATACAAGCTAGGTAGCATGTTTATATAGAACAGGGAGAGGGAGGAGGTGGCAACACCAACCAATGAGGAGCAACCATCTATCAAACTAAAGATAGAAAAGTATCTTCCCAAGATAACTAATAGTTGCTCACATGTAGGAAGGTGACACCTCATAATCCACTCATCTAATAAGACATGCTTTATTAACCTAAGCAAGATTAATAAATGGTGTAGAAAAAACCTAGGAATAAAGGGAAAATAAATAACCCAACTAGGAAATAAAAACCTACACTAACACCCCCCTTAAGCGTAGCTTAGGTGGATGTAGAGATGGGTCCTAGCAAGTCAAGCCTGAGGAGGTACCCATGTACATAAATTCCCCCCAAAGAGAAAAAGCCCCCTAGGATAGAGAAAAGCCCCCCCAAATAGAGAGAGAGAGGAGACCCCCCAAAGTAGAGAGAGTTAGAACTCCAAGTGAGAGGATGAAGCCCTCCTAGAAGATGAAGCATCTCACACCCCCAGAAAAGCTCGCAAATGAAGGAGCTTGCTCTCAGTGAAGGGTTTGGTGAAGATATTAGCAACCTGCTTGGAAGTCAGACAGTAGTGACTTGGTCGATGACGTGGCCATGGATGAGCTCCTGGATGTAGTGCATGTGGACCTCTATGTGTTTCGTCTACTGATGATAGACTAGATTCCGTGAGATCTGAATGGCACACTAGTTGTCACAAAATATGACTAATGGTCATCTGATCTGAATACCAAACTCAGTGAGAAGATTCTGAAGTCAAATGGCCTCAGTGGAAGCATTCATAGCCCCCTGATACTCAGCCTCAGTAGAAGATAGAGCAATAGCAGATTGCTTCTTACTCAACCAACAAACAGGACCTGAACCAAGTGAGAAGTTGTAACCTGAAGTAGACGTACGATCCTGAGAATCACCTGCCTAATCTGAATCTATGTAGCCCACCAAGTCAAGATCAATACCCACTAGGTAGTGAATCCCAAAACTATGAGTACCCTAAATGTAGTGAAGGATCTACTTGGCTACTTTCTAGTGCAGCTCATGAGGCTCCTGCATGAATCAAGAGACCATACCTATAGCATATGAAATGTTGAGTCTCGTATGAGTCATATAAATGAGACTCCCAACAAGCTACCGATACAAAGTGCCATCATGTCATGCCCACACTTCCCATGTGGTCACAACACGCAACACATGTGTCATGTCCACATTTGTCATGTGGTCATGACATGAAATATCAAAAACTTTTCCACGTGTCCCTAGAAAACCCCTCACACACGTCAGCGTGCTCGGTGGAAATATGCATAAGGTGTAAACATGTCAATCAGATCTTGGGGTAGTGCGATTACACACGCAATCCCCTGCGTGATGATAGCCGACTAGGGGGTTATGCGATGCGATGAGCATCGCCACTAGGGTTAGGATCAATTTGACCTAAACCCTAAGTTTCCTAAATGAATGGTGTGATTTCAACCTGAATCAAAATCAAAATCCTAATGCTAGAGCATAAAAAGATTAATTAACACCCTCAACGATCCATAAATATTTTGTGAAAACATTAAATTAATAATCAAAGTATAACATAAATCAATTAAATAACCAACCCAGATTCCCAGAAAAATCTGGCAGCATAACGCCTCTAGGGCGAACAAGGGAATAATTTTTTTAATTTTAATTTAAAATCCCCCTTCTACGAGCCCGCTAAAATTGGATTAAAATTGATTAAAATAAATATTATGCTAGGTTGATTTGTTTCACCCCATTAATGTTTTAAATTGTTACCTAGGTTTAAATAAATATGATTAAATTAACTTCATCAAAAAGGTCCTTCTTAAGATATAATTCAATTCTAAGGTCAAATAAATATTCCCAAGCCACTATTAAAATTCTAAATAAGGATTCTAAAGTTATTAATTACTAGTCATTTCCCACCAAAACCCACATTTAAATTCAACTCCCTAGACAAAATTAAGGTAAGGTTAAAAATAAGCTATCCCACCCATTAAAATACTAAGCCCACAATTTAATAAAATCCAACTTAATAAAAGCATTGAGAGAGGCCTCCACATAAGAAAATACTCATGACAAGAAAATAATTCCAAGTCAAACTCCAAGTATTAAGAAGGAGTTGAAAACCCACGTTCAACTATATTCCCCAAATATAAAATACATTTCCCCAACCCTAGTTACATTTCACATTAAAATATTTTCCTCAAGAGCCCTAACCCTAATCAATAAAATACTAATTTCTTAATGAGAAAAAGAAACCCTAACATTCCTTATCCCTATTCTATTCTCATAGTCTATTTTCCTTCTCCTCATTTTGACTCCTCTCTATTTTTTTATTTCATGTTTAGGGTGGAGGCAGCCATGGAAGGGTTTTCACAGTGACGTATACTCATTATTTATACATCTAGTTTAAAATCTCTCTCTCTCTCTCTCTCTCTCTCTCTCTCTCTCTCTCTCTCTCTCTCTCTCTCTCTCTCTCTCTCTATATATATATATATATATATATATATATGCTTATTTAAAAGCCACTGAGAAAAATATGTATATATAGATTTTTCTCAGTGCTTTTAAATAAGCATATATATAAAATAAAAGTTATGAGTTGCAAGTCGAACCGTAGCCGGCGGCATCAAAAGAAACACAAGTGTGAAGATGGGCGTCGAGCGCAGGAATGGAGCGTCGAGGGTTTTGTGACAGAGGTGCGTGCTTCCCGTGCCAGGGTTTATACATCAGAAAGGGGGTGTGGGGGGCGGATCCCCACCCACTACCTACCAAATGGGGGTGTGGGGGGGATCCCCACTGAATGGTGGGTAGTGGGTGGGGGTTCATCCCCCCACCCCAAACTCCTTTCAACAAAAAAACAATGTCGATTCTCAGACGAAGACTGCAATGTAAGAAGCCCTCGGCCGATTCGGCCATCGTTCCATCTTGGGCTATAAGCCCTAAGACCAGTGTTGAAAATTTTGATATTTTTTTATATATTTAAAAGTTAACATTTCTACTTTATGTAATCTCATATATATATTGCCAGATTATATATATGTATATATATATACATATATATAATCTGGCATAAAAAGAGATATATATATACATATATATATGTATATATATGCATATATATATATATACATATATATATATATATATGTATATATATGCATATATATATATGTATATATGTACATATATATATACATGTATATATATATATATATGTATACATGTATATATATATATGTATACATGTATACATGTATATATATATGTATACTTGTATATATATGTATACATATATACATATGTATATGTGTATACATATATACATATGTATATGTGTATACATATATACATATATATATGTGTATACATATATATATGTATATATATATATATATATGTATGTATATATATGTGTGTGTATTTATTCACTCACCATAATTTACTGTATTTAAAATTATCTTAAAAAGTGTATACTTGTATGTCTACTACACATAAATTAATATATATATATATATATATATATCTACTATGGGAGAATATATATATATTTAAAGCCAAAATATTTTAACCCCAAGGTTTATTCTAACTGGTAAAATTATTAATGTTGTATATTTAACCAGCAACTTAAATAAGCTAATATGAGGTAGAAATAACTTTCAGGGGTATCTATATCGACTCATAGATTTCACAGCAAACAAAATACCTTATTTCTATAATACTATTTTTTTTCTCTTTTTTTTCCTTAATACAGAAATCATTATTTTCATAGCAACTATGCAAATTTCTTTTGCTGAAGTAAAACTACAGAAAGTCATTTCTGTAGCAACATAATATATTTTTCATTTCTTTCATAAACATGTTTTATTCACATTCACATATATCTATATTTTATTCACATTCAATATAAAATTTCTCACAGCAATAATAAAATCAGCAATATATATATTTTCCATTTGCAAACTTTCTCACATGAAATAAATACAGCAACACACATTAAAATTTTGAAATCACAAGAAGATGGAATGTAACATTAAATCTCATTTAAACAAATACACATTAAGAGAGTATTTCCTATCTTTTTTTTTTGTCCACAACAATTAGGCCATCGTTTGGCCATGGCTCACAAGTAGCCAAAATGATATTTCAACACCTACAAAATAAGACATCTCCCAAGCTCCAAGGGTCACCAAATAAACCTGCAAGAAACTAAACAATGGAGGGACAACCAAGCCACTAAAAACACTCTCCACCCTACCATAGACCCGCAAGTGGGTCACCCCCAAGCTTAGAGGTTGATCTTCACATAGGTCTCAAACCACAACACAACAATAAGCAAACCACAGAAATCATGAAGAACACCCATAAGGATTACACATCACAAAATCCATAGAAATGGATTTGAAGGTGTAGGAGAGTGGACATCACTCTACTCAAAGGATCACTCCACAAAAATCCCAAAGTCTCAACACAAAATAAGGCCTCAAGCCCAAAATGATAACTCCATGAATATATAAATTTCACCATGGCACTCATGCCAAACAAAAATACCCATACTCCAATATCTTACCCTCAAGGCCACAAAAATACCAACACTAGGAGGGTGACCTCGAGGAGTTTCACTCCTCCCCCACCCCACACATGGATGGACACACCAAGATTGGTAGTCTCATCCCAAAACACCCAAAAACCCCACAACAAAGAAGAAACAAGCTCCCAACGTATTTCAAGCACACAACCAAAATTAACAAAGCATAAGGAAGGCTAAAATGCCTTGAGGCTTACCTTAAGAGCCCCACAATGGATGAAAGTTAAAGAAGAGCCCACAATACTTCTCCAAACCTCTAATCCTCCAAAATTTCTCTACTCTCTCCAAAGATAGAAAATTAAGCCAAAAACAAGAACCTCATTCCCCTCTCAAAGAGGAATTAAAATAGGCTTCATTCCAAAGCCTTGAGGAATGAGAAGGTGACACATGTCACCTTCTTCCTCTTCCCATCCCACTTGCAAGGTAAAAGGAATATGAGGGTGACATGTGTCACCCTTCCATCCATTCAAACCTCACCCTCTCCACATGTGCTCTCACACTGTGAGAGCAAAGGTGGAGAGGTGGCATCACTCCAAATGGGCTCCAAGAGGATAAGGGATGACACATGTCATCACCTTATTCTCTAAAGGGAGCCCCTTCACTCCAAGATGCTCTCACACATGTGTGAGAGCATTGAAGGAAGGTTCCACACACTTGGGGGTCTTGAAGACTCCCCAAGTCTTCAAGGTGATGGGATTCCATGTCCTGGAAAGGGAGATGGGTCTTCTTTCAAGGCATGACTCATCTCCCACACTTATCCAATTTGAATTTTCGCCACTTTACTTTAAGCTAAGGTTACGGTGACTGGACAGGGGTAACCCTAGGGTTTGGCATGCTTAAATGGCCCCTAGACCCTAGGGGTACCACCTAAGGTTAATTTTAGCCCATAGTAAACACTTTAGGAGGAAAAATTCACATAAAATGGCCACTAAAATTAAAAGACACCAAGTGGTGTAAATTAAAACACATACTTTACAACACTTTAGTTAAATAATATAAAAGGGTGAAATCTAGGCCAAATAATAAAATGTAGACATTTACAAAAACATCATACAGTTCACACATGATCTTGGTCCCCCTGGGACTAGATCAATCTAACACAAGAAACACATTAGGTGTGAGATCGATCTCAATTTTTTGTGGCCTAGAAAATCAGCTGCACACTTAAACAAACAGATTATATATATATATATATATATATATATATATATATATATATATATATATATATATATATATATATATATATATATATATATATATATATATATATATATATATATATATATATATATATATATATCATATTTGAACCAAGGAAATGCAAACACTAGCGCCATCGCATAATCATTTAAAACATTATAAAAATCACATCATAAATAAGATTCATAATTGCATTTCTATATACTATCTCAGGATCAAAATCGTATAGCAAATCCATATATTAATTTCACAACTAACATCTCTAATATCATCAAAATGCATATCACATGTCTAATCATCATCAATGAATCAAAAATTAGGATATAGTCACATCACAACATACTAAGCATAGCTAACCAAAATAGAGGAATGTAGTCTAAAGAATCTACATATCAGGATCAACAGTCCCCAAATGTCTAAATGTCATCAACTGTAATATGAAATAAGCAAAATAAGGGAGTGAAATAAATAGGCATCACATCCTCCCCCCTAAGACTAAATTTTCTCCTGGAAGTCGTCAAAGAGATGAGGATAAAGTGTCCTCAATCGAGCTACATCCTCCCATTCTTCATGACCTGATCATACATGTAACACTGAACCCTAACCTAGTCCAGCTCTCAACCTCGAAGGACTAGCGTTCGATGAGCCAATATGTGAATCAAATCCAAAGCCAACTGCACATTCACCTCTACCTGTAGAGCACTCCAGTCCAATACATGAGATAAATCAAATATATATCTCTACAAAATAGACACATGAAATACATTGTGGATGTGCGATAGGCTAGGTGGCAAGGCTAGACGGTAGGCTACAGGTCCTATCTTCTCCAAGATCTCAAAAGGCCCAATGAACTATGGTGCGATCTTAGAGCCCTTTCCATAATAGATTGGACTCTTATGTGGCTGCACTCTCAAGAAAACTATATCACCAACTGAGAAGCTCTGATCTAGTCTCTTAGCATCGACATACTTCTTCTATCAATCCTGTGCCTCCTGAAGTCTCTATCTAATCAAGGTCACCTACTGCTCCATATCCTGTACCAACTCTGGCCCAATGGAAACCCTATCCTCAATACGATCCCAACTCAACGGTGTCCTGCAAGGTCTACCATACAAGGCCTGATAAGGAGGCATACCCAACGAGTTGTGATACCCATTATTGTAGGCAAACTCAACCAGATACAGATACTCCTTCCATCTAGACTGGTGGTCCATAACGTACATGCAGAGCATATCCTCTAACACCTTATTCACCTTCTTCATCTGACCATCTATCTCGAGGTGATAAGTGGAACTAAAGTTGAGTTGTGTGCCCAATGCCTGCTGCAATGCCCTCCAAAAGGCTGATGTGAATACTAAGTCCCTATCAGAAATAATGCAGCGAGGTACCCCATGTAATCTCACTATGTCATCCAAGAATACTCTCACCACTATCAGTGCATTGTACGTCATGCGTACATGTGAGAAATGTGCCACCTTAATCAACTTGTTAACCATCACCATGATGGCATCATGGTGACGAGATGACATAGGAAGACCAACAATGAAATCCATGGAAATGGTGCCCCATTTCCACTCAGGTATCTCGTGAGGGTATAAAAGACCTGTTGGATGCTGATGCTTGGCCTTGACCCTCTAGCACTCAAGGTATCGAGCAACAAACTCTACAATATCATGTCTCATACTTGCTCAATGGTACAGTTGTCACAAGTCAGCATGCATCTTCTTCACCCCTAGGTGTGCTACATAAGGTGCTCTATGAACCTCTGAAAGAACTACTACACATAGGTCACCTACACGGGGTTCATAGATGCGTTGTCAAGGTCTAAGTAGCCCATCTACCTCTATGGAATATCCTACAAACTTGCCCACAAGGGCCCTCTGTGACTGAATCTCTGGCTGCACCTCAAGAAACTACTCATCCTCAGGAAAATGTTGTATAATGCATCCCCTCAAGTCTACACTCAGTGTCAAGGTTAGGATCTTGTGGCACCTCTGACTCAATGCATTGGCAACCATGTTCTCCTTCCCTTTGATGTAGTGAACATCAAAGTCATACTCGCAAAGGAACTCCATCCAACATCATTGGCGGGCATTTAGATTCAGCTGCATGAATATGTACTGTAGACTGTGATGATCTAAATGTAGCTCTAAATGATAGCCCAGTAGAAAGTGCCTCCAACAAACAAGAGCATGAACCACCACTGCAAGCTCTAAATCATGTGTGGGGTAGTTCAGCTCATGGGTCTTGTTCTTTCATGACTCATACGCGATCGCTTGACCCCCCTACATCAGTACAGCTCCTAATCCCTCTAATGAAGCCTCCATGCAAACCATGAAATTAGTTGTTGGATCAGGAACTGCTAAGATAAGAACGCTGGTGAGGTACTCCTTGAGGACCCCAAAGGCCCTCTCACACTGCTCAGTCCATGTGAAACTCTTCCTTTTCTGCTAAAGGGAAGTGATGGGGTGTGCTATCCTGGAGAAGCACTCAACAAATCTACAGTAATACCCAGCTAACCCCATGAAACTCCTAACCTTTATCATGTTGGTGAGTGCTGGGCAATCCCTGATAGCCCTAATCTTTGATGGATCTACGGAGATACCATCGCTAGATAAGATGTGCCCTAAATACACCTCTGATCTGAAAAAGGCACACTTCACCAAGTTACCATATAGATGCTGCTCCCTCAAGCACTACAAAACCTGACTTAAGTGCTCCTTGTGCTCCTCCTCAGTCCATGAATAGATCAAAATATCATCTAGGAATATAATCATGAACTGATCCAAGTAAGTACAGAACACCCCGTTCATGAGACTCATGAACATTACAGGGGCATTCGTCAAGCCAAAGGGTACCACAAGGAACTCATAGTGTCTGTATCGAGTCTAGAAGGCGGTCTTATGGATGTCCGCCTCTATGATGCACAACTGGTGATAACTGGACTTCAGGTCTTTCTTAGAGAACACTTTGGCTCCTTGCATCTGGTCAAAAAGATCATCAATCCTAAGCAGAGGATAACAGTTCTTCACCGTCACCTTATTAAGTTGCCTATAATTCATGCACAGACGAAGAGACCCATCCTTCTTCTTCACGAAGATGATTGGTGCGCCCCAAGGTGAAATGTTAGGTCAAATGTGCCCCTTCTCGAGAAACTCCTCTAATTGTAACTTAAGCTCCATGAGCTCATGGGTAGTCATCCTATAGGGTACACAAGACACTAGCTCGGCACCTGGCACAAGATCAATGTGAAAGTCTACCTCTCTATGAGGTGGCATCCCTGGTAACTATGGTGGGAAAGCATCGGCAAACTCTCTCAAGATGGGATTATCATCTAATGATGCCTTTGGCTCATCCTCTGACCTGTCACTAACAGTAATGGCAAACATCTGACATCCCTTCTGTATGTAGCACTTAAGCCGCTGAGTGGATATCATGCAAATTTCTGTGGGCTTCTAAATGTCCACTATCTCGACTGTCATGTCATGGTCGTCTAAGCAACTAATCACCTTTTGGTGACAATCTATCTTGGCTCTGTGAGCCACAAGCCAATCCATGCCTAAAACCACACCATAAGATCCTAAGGGCATAACCCTAAGGTCACATAATGTAGTGAAGGCTCCCAAAGATATCTCACAGTCATGAACCAAAGCATCCACTACCATCTTGGCCCTTGTGGCCAACTCAACCTCCCACCTATTGCCCTGCCTCCTACCAGCCTGCAACGCTCCACCAATGATGGAGATATAAAGGAATCAGTAGTGCCAGAATCAAATAAAATAGCAATGGGGACATCCCCAATCATACTTGTGGTCTCGATCATGGAGGCCTGGAAGTCATCCTGGTAGTTATCAACCACTGCAAACATGTGGTGGGACCTACCCACATCCCTAACTGTCTGCTCGAATCCTTCTGCACGAGGATGTCCCCCTGTCATAAAGCCCTATGGGCACTCTCTGGCTAAATGACCTACCCCACCACATACATAACATGGTCCCTAAGCCTGCACTTGTTCAAACTGTGTCCTACTTGACTGCTGATGCCCAGGTTGACCTGTGGACCCTTGTGAACCTCTGAATGACTGATGTGATCTAGCGGGCCCCACAGATGCTCCCCATTATTGTTGATCCCTACGCGGGTCCTGCTGTTGCCAGCCATGATTATGACCCCCATGTATCCTTTGTTGTGGCTTGGATCTCTATTGATACTGTTGCTGCTACTGTGGAGGTCTAGGAGGTAATGGTGCAGAACTGAATCGTCCCCTCTGAGGTGGTGGTGGTGGTCAGTGGAAGCCCTAATGCTGCTACTGGCTATAGTCCTAATATTGGGGATGTGAACTCTGACCCAACCCCTGAATCTCCTCTATGATGTATTGCTTCTTGATAGCCTCACTCATGGTTTAGGGATCTGCCATGCGCACTGGTCCTAATATCCCATGATTCAAACCTCTGATAAATTTATGCACCAAAAGTTTCTCATCATGGAGGTACTCTGCATACCATGATAGCTCAATGAACCTACTCTCATACTGCGCTACAGTGGAACCTTGCTGCTACAAGTCATGGAACTCATCAATCTGATGTTGTATATAGTGATCCAATAGATAACGCACGTTGTCCCATGTAAGAGTATCTAGTGATAGGTGACACTTACACTCCTTAGTGCGCCACCATGTTACCGCTGTGTCTCTGAAAAGATGAACTACCACATGTACCTTTGTGTTGCTCCCATAGGGACGCAACACAAAGCACCTATCCAAGCTGATGAGCCAAGCCTCGGCCTCAACTCCCTCTATGGTCCTCATGAAGGTCGGTGGATTTAGCCTAAGTAAATCCCTAATGGGGTCCCCACGATCTCTGTGTCCTCTAAAAGGCTCATCCACCTCCTCTCGTCATCCATAGTCATAAGGTTCGTGGTATACCTTCTCTATCCTCACAGCCTCCTCTTGCCTCATATGACGCAGTGGACTCCTACTATGAGCTCTGTATGTTGAACTGACCTCCTCTGCTATGGTGTTAGGTACCTCTACATATCGCTCAATATGTGGCTCCATGCGCGGCTCAACACATGGCTCCACTCGCAGCTCTACACGGGGCTCAACACATGGCTCTACATGCAACTCAGCATGCGGCTCATCACGTGGCTCCTCTCATGGCTCAACGTGGGGCTCGACATGTGGCTCTACATGTGGCTCTGCTGCAGTCGGTGGTAACGTCTCTAAGAATGTGTGTAATGCATGAAGAATTTGTGGCCCTAAATCTGGTGCTGGTGGTCCCTGACCCTCGGCTGATGACTCGCTACATATCTCTACGGACGCAGTGGTGTGTGAACGCGCTCTCCTTGTTCTGGGAGGTATCCTACAAGAACAAGGTATTTACAAATCAATCAAAAATGTGAAATATATAATGTGCCCAAACAAGTTTAGTGTTTAAACTTGGCTCTGATACAAAATGTCATGCCCACACTTCCCATGCGGTCATGACACACAACACACGTTCATGTCCACATTTGTCATGTGGTCATGGCATGAAATATCAAAAACTTTTCCACGTGTCCCTAGAAACCCCCTCGCACACATCAGCGTGCTCGGTGGCAATACGTATAAGCTCTAAACATGTCAATCAAATCTTGGGGTAGTGTGATTACACACGCAATCCCCTGCATGATGATAGCCAACTAGGGGGTTATGCGACACGATGAGTGTCACCACTAGGGTTAGGATCGATTTGACCTAAACCCTAAGTTTCCTAAATGAATGGCATGATTTCAACCTGAATCAAAATCAAAATCCTAATGCTAGAGCATAAAAAGATTAATTAACACCCTCAATGATCCATAAATATTTTGTGAAAACATTAAATTAATAATCAAAGCATAACATAAATCAATTAAATAACCAACCCAGATTCCCAAAAAAATCTGGCAGCATAACGCCTCCAGGGCGAACAAGGGAATATTTTTTTTAATTTTAATTTAAAATCCCCCTTCTACGAGCCCTCTAAAATTGGATTAAAATTGATTAAAAGAAATATTATGCTAGGTTGATTTGTTTCACCCCATTAATGTTTTAAATCGTTACCTAGGTTTAAATAAATATGATTAAATTAACTTCATCAAAAAGGTCCTCCTTAAGATATAATTCAATTCTAAGGTCAAATAAATATTCCCAAGCCACTATTAAAATTCTAAATAAGGATTCTAAATTTATTAATTACTAGTCGTTTCCCACCAAATCCCACATTTAAATTCAACCCCCTAGACAAAATTAAGTTAATGTTAAAAATAAACTATCCCACCCATTAAAATACTAAGCCCACAATTTAATAAAATCCAACTTAATAAAAGCATTGAGAGAGGCCTCCACATAAGAAAATACTCATGACAAGAAAATAATTCCAAGTCAAACTCCAAGTATTAAGGAGTTGAAAACCCACGTTCAACTATATTCCCCAAATATAAAATATATTTCCCCAACCCTAGTTACATTTCACATTAAAATATTTTCCTCAAGAGCCATAAACCTAATCAATAAAATACTAATTTCCTTATGATAAAAAGAAACCCTAACATTCCTCATCCCTATTCTATTCTCATAGTCTATTTTCCTTCTCCTCATTTTGACTCCTCTCTATTTTTTTTTTATTTCATTTTTAGGGTGGAGGCAGCCATGGAAGGGTTTTCACAGTGAGATATACTCACTATTTATACCTCTAGTTTAAAATCTCTTTTTTTGTGCATATATATATATGCTTATTTAAAAGCACTGAGAAAAATCTATATACATATTTTAGTTTCAGACAGATGAGGATACACACATGATATATATATATATGAAAATCAGTCTCTCATCATCAATCCATTATAATCTGGCATAAAAAAATATACAGTATATGAATATATGTATATATATATGTGTGTGTGTGTATTTATTTGCTCACCACAATCTACTGTATTCAAAATTATCTTAAAAAGTGCATACTTGTATGTCTACTACACATAAATTTATATATATATAGACATATATATACTTAAAGCCAAAATATTTTAACCCCAAGGTTTATTCTAACTGCTAAAATTATTAATGTTGTATATTTAACCAGCAACTTAAATAAGCTGTTATGAGGCAGAAATAACTTTTAGGGGTATCTATATAGACTCATAGATTTCACAACAAACAAAATACCTTATTTCTATAATACTTTTTTTTCTCTCTTTTTTTCCTTAATATAGAAATCATTATTTTCATAGCAACTATGCAAATTTCTTTTGCTGAAGTAAAACTATCGAAAGTCATTTCTACAGCAACATAATATATTTTTCCTTTCTTTCATAAACATGTTTTCTTCACATTCACATATATCTATATTTTATTCACATTCAATATAAAATTTCTCACAGCAATATATATATTTTCCATTTGCAAACTTTCTCACATGAAATAAATACAGCAACACACATTACATTTTTAAAATCACAAGAAGATAGAATGTAACATTAAAGCTCATTTAAACAAATACACATTAAGAGAGTATTTCCTCTCTTTTTTTTGTCCACAACAATTAGGTCATCCTTTGGCCATGTCTCACAAGTAGCCAAAATGATAATTCAACACCTACAAAATAACACATCTCCCAAGCTCCGAGGGTCACCAAATAAACCTGCAAGAAACTAATCAATGGAGGGACAACCAAGCCACTAAAAATGCTCTCCATCCTACCATAGACCTGCAAGTGGGTCACCCCCGATCTTGGAGGTCAATCTTCACACAGGTCTCAAACCACAACACAACAATAAGCAAACCAAACAAATCATGAAGAACACCCATAAGGCTTACACATCACAAAATCCATAGAAATGGATTTGAAGGGGTGAGGGAGTGGACATCACTCTACTCAGAGGATCACTCCACAAAAATCCCAAAGTCTCAACACAAAATAAGGCCTCAAGCCCAAAATGATAACTCCATGAATATATAAATTTCACCATGGCACTCATGCCAAACAAAAATACCCATACTCCAATATCTTACCCTCAAGGCCACAAAAATACCAACACTAGGAGGGTGACCTCGAGTAGGTTCACTCCTCCCCCACCCCACACATAGATGGACACACCAAGATTGGTAGTCTCATCCTAAAACACCCAAAAACCCCACAACATAGAAGAAACAAACACCCAATGCATTTCAAGCACACAACCAAAATTAACAAAGCATAAGGAAGGCTAAAATGCCTTGAGGCTTACCTTTAGAGCCCCACAATGGATGAAAGTTGAAGAAGAGACCACAATCCTTCTCCAAGCCTCCAAGCCTCCAAAATTTCTCTACTCTCTCCAAAATCCCTTCAAAGATAGAAAACTAATCCAAAAACAAGAACCCCATTCCCCTCTTAAAGAGGAATTAAAATAGGCTTCATTCCAAAGCCTTGAGGAATGAGAAGGTGACACATGTCACCTTCTCCTTCCTCTTCCCATCCCACTTGAAATGGAAAAGGAATGTGAGGGTGACATGTGTCACCCTCCCATCTATTCAAACCTCACCCTCTCCACATGTGCTCTCACACATGTGTGAGAGAAAAGGTGGAGAGGTGGCATCACTCCAAATGGGCTCCAAGAGGATAAGGGATGACACATGTCATCACCTTATTCTCTAAAGGGAGCCCCTTCACTCCAAGATGCTCTCACACATGTGTGAGAGCATTAGAGGAAGGTTCCACACACTTGGAGGGTTTTGAAGACTCCCCAAGTCTTCAAGGTGATGGGATTCCATGACTTGGAAAGGGAGATGGGTCTTTTTTCAAGGCATGACTCATCTCCCACACTTATCCAATTTGAATTTTCGCCACTTTACTTTAAGATAAGGTTAAGGTGACTAGGCAGGGGTAACCCTAGGGTTTGGCATGCTCAAATGGGCCCTAGACCCTAGGCGTACCACCTAGGGTTAATTTTAGCCCATAGTAAACACTTTAGGAGGTAAAAATTCACATAAAATAGCCACTAAAATTAAAAGACACTAAATGGTGTAAATTAAAACACATACTTTACAACACTTCAATTAAATAATATAAAAGGGTGAAATCTAGGCCAAATAATAAAATATAGACATTTGCAAAAACATCATACAGTTCACACATGATCTTGGTCCCCCTAGGACTAGATCAGTCTAACACAGGAAACACATTAGGTGTGAGATCGATCTCTAATTTTTTGTGGCCTGGAAAATCACCTACGTACTTAAACAAACAGATTAATCCAACATATATATATCATAGCTGAAGCAAGGAAATCTAAACACTCACGCCATCGTATAATCATTTAAAACATTATAAAAATCTCATCATAAATAAGATTCATAATTATATTTCTATATACTATCTTAGGATCAAAATCGCATAGAAAATCCATATATTGATTTCACAACTAACATCTTTAATATCATCAAAATGCATATCACATGTCTAATCATCATCAATGAATCAAAAATTAGGATATAGTCACATCACAACATACTAAGCATAGCTAACCAAAATAGAGGAATATAGTCTAGAGAATCTGCATATTAGGATCAATAGTCCCCAAATGTCTAAATGTCATCAACTATAATATGAAATAAGAAAAATAAGGGAGTGAAATAAATAGGCTTCACACACCAACAAAGGGTGAAGAACATTGAGCCTCAAGTTTGACTCCAAAAAGGAAGAGAGTCAGAGTAGGCTTACAGTCAGCCATATGAAACCTTGAGAGAAAATCTAGAGCATACTTGGATTGTGTGATGGTGATCTTGAAAGTAGACTAGAAGATCTCAATCTTGAGAAAGTAATGCAACAAGCCCAAGTCAGTCATCACAAAACCTATCATGAAGGGCAGTTTTGATAGCCCCAATGGCAGATGAAGAACTCCCTATGATCAACAAGTCATCAACATACAAAACTAGAAATAGGAGTGAATCATCTTGTTGTAGAATGTAGACATTGGGATCGGAATGGCACCGATTGAACCCAACTGTCAAAAGGAAGAAGTCCAACTTGGCATACCATTCCCGCGAAGCCTATTTGAGGCCATAGAGAGACTTCTGAAGAGGGCACACAAGTGAAAAATCTTGAACGAACCCCTATGGTTTCTCCATGTAGATCTCCTCCTCAAGGTCACCGTGAAGAAAAGTACTCTTCATATCCATCTGGTGTACTTCCCAATGATTGGCTGCAGTAATGGCAATGGGTGCTACCACAATAATGGGTTACACTTTCTGGGACATCCTAATTTTTACTGAAATCACATATTTTTAAAAAATATAATGATTTAAGCCTTGAAAGATTCCATTTAAAGGATTTTAATTGAAGAGGGTTTGATCAAACTCCCTTAGATTCAAACCCCCTTGGATAGAACCCTGCTAGTTTGAAACCATACATATAATGGAGTCTCCTCTACATCTATCAAAATGCTGATTAAAAAACCACTTTTGATTTACCTTTTGGGGGATCAAATGAATTTATTTAAAATTTATGTTTTGTAAGTATGTAGTCCTTATTATAAGCTTCCTGAAAAGTATAATTTTAAATATATTTAATTTGATTATTATATTTATTTTTTATTTCTTGTGAATGTAGGTTTTATGGAATACGCCTATGTATAAATTATAAATGGTTTGACTTCAAAACTTAATTAAAAAAATATTCAACAAAATATTATGAAACCAAATGCATGCCCTATATATTGGTGTTACCAATCTAAATTCAAAAGAATCAGAATTTTATCCTTTGTAGAAAAAAAGTTATGTGCTATAGAATACACATCACTTTAAAAAAATGTTGTTTACTATTAAAAACTAGTTATTAAAGGAGACACAAACAATTTTACAATTTAACTCCAAATTTTTTAAAATATATATATTTAGAATCTACAAATAAAATCTCACAAATCACTAGTTTGCATCATCTTCAAATTCCTAATGGTCTAGCAGCTATGGGTGTCAGAAAGTGAAGATTTAGTTCAAAATGTTGATTTCAATGTCAAGTTTGGCCAAAAAGTGTAATCCATTATTGTGGGATGACCCTAACAACAAGTTGGATGGAGTTCATTCTGGCAACTAGCACAAAAGTCTTGAAGTAATCAATCCCAAGAACATGGGAGAATCCTTTGGTGACCAAGCAAGTCTTATGCTTGTCAACTAACCCATCTATTATAAACTTTGTCTGATAGATCCACTTACATCGAATAAGTTTTCTTCCCTTAGGAAGAGTGACAAAATCCCAAGTGTGGTTCCTCATCAAGGAACCATACTCCTCTTGCATAGTTGTATCTCACTCAGGAATACCAGAAGCCTCATGAAAAGACTATAGATCTGAGGAAATAGTAATGAATACATGTGGAGCATCCTAGAACTATGAACTAGTCCACCTAGTGTTTGATGGATCCCCAACCCAATCACCTACATACTATGAAGTCTGTCTAGCCCAAAGTGGACCAAAAGTGGGAGAATGTGGAGGAGAATCATCACCCTCTGAATGATTACTAGGAGAGGAAGGAGATGAATCCTCTGAATTGCTCTCAGCATTAGAAGTGGAGGTAGAAGATTTCTCAAGTGAATCTGACTCATCAGAAGATCTATCATGTAGCCCAAGTGACTCCAATGTCAATGTAGAAGGAGGCGTAGAAGTGATAGAAAGTGAGCTCGAAGAGCCCTCCTCAAACTAAACACTCCTCTCAATGAAAAGATCATGTGTAGTAGGGTGGAGCAACCAATAACCCTTCACACCATCAGGATAGCCTACAAATATGCAAGATCTACTCTGCGGATCCAAGGCCTTGCACTTCTCTACAGGAATGTGGGCCCATGCAGAAGAACCAAAAACTTTGAACTGCTTAACTGATGGTTTAAGATCGCTCCAAGCTTCAAAAGGAGTGACTCCCTTCAAGGCTTGGTGAGGAACACGGTTCTGGATATAACAAGCATAGTTAATGGCCTCTGCCCAATACTGGGGTGCAAGAGATCTAGAGTGAATCATGTAGTTCACCATTTTCTTCAAGGACCTATTCTTCTTTTCTGTAACACTGTTCTACTAAGGATTGTATGAAACTGAATGTTGCAAATCAATCCCCTTTGAAGTGGAAAACCTCTCAAATTGATGGTTGACATACTCACCACCATTGCCAGTGCACAAATATTTGATGGTTTTCCCGGATTGCTTCTCTACAAAAGTTTTGAAGTCCTGAAAATGATCAAATACCTCTGACTTATGTTTGAGAAAGTACACCCATTTATAGCAAGAAAAGTCATTAATGAATGTGAGGACATATCTAGCCCTGATGAAAGAAGGATGTTGAAATGGACCAGTCAAATCACTGTGAACTAACTCTAGTAGCTGTGAATCTCTCCATGCCTTTCCTTTGTCAAACTTTTCCTTAGGATGATTACCAAGAATATAACCTTGGAAAACAAGTAAGGAACTAAACTTTACAAAACATTAATAAATACAAATAAATAAATAAATGAAAATTATCTTAAAATAGTTCCATAGGACACTTCATATTCACAAAGGGATGACTATTTTTTCTCTTCTCTTCCTAAGTTTACAAAATTAAAAAAAAACCAATTAAACTAAGTACAATTAGGACTTATTTGTTTAGAATGTGTCATACATGATAACAGAAATAATATTTCTTTACATTATGCTTCACTACCAAGCAACCTTGGTAAATACCTCCAAAGTGCAACCTCAAATTTTCTTAAGTAATAATCAATACAAACCACCTAATACTAACAAAAGAGTACAAGACGCTCTTCCAACAAATTCCACTAACTCCCATGATATAATATTGTGTAGTAATACAAATACATACAAAGATATTGAGATAAGATCCATGAAATATACAACTTCAACTCATTAAGCATAACAGTGAATGCATTACAATTATTATGGAAGTCTCTCAAGTGCATACCTAGTGCTTATCAATGGAGAAAACATCTTTACATGATCAAGATTTATAAGGGAGAGCAAGTATTACAACTTTCAACAATGAAATGAATAAAATAAACGATGAACCTATCACCATGAAAATATGTGGCCCAAAACAACAAGCCATGAATAATATCTGAAGGACACTGAGCTCAATTGTAATGACCAAACTGAAACAATATAATACATCCAACTTCAATCACCAAACAAGGAAAAATATCAAACTATATTCTCAAGGCCTGAGTACTGGGTACATCCTTCATTGCCCAGATTGCCTACATACCCTATATCCACAAGATCAAGGCCACAAGAGAATTCGATCACATTCACAGAATATGTAGTTTTGTTTGTACTAGGTTTTAAGTAACTGTACGAGTGGGTACGCAACCCTTTTTAGGGTCCAGTTTCCCCAGACAGTTCTTTGTTAGCTTCCACCCACTTAGGTGAAACAATGACAGAAACCTAAAGGAATAACTATAAGAAAACACCTAATAGGAGTGTTTGACGTGAAGTGTTTAGTTTTCATGCAGTGATAAAGTTTACCTATTGTTCGCGCATCCAAGGAAGGTTTCTTGTTCGCTTGGACTCAATAGTTTGGTTTTCTTCAAGAACTTATCAAAGGATAACAAAATTTGACTTTACAACATTATTCTAAAGTGTTAAAATGTATAAGGTGTAATCCATTCTTGATTGTCTTCTTCCTTATTGAAGATAACAATACTTAAGGAAAAGAGATAACATAATCGTAATTTCAAGTGACCCAATTACTACATACTCAAGGTCTAAGACAAATGGATCAAAATTAATTAATACTATCCAACAAATTACTATAAACCATCTTTGTGGAACTAGATGTAGGAGTACAATCAACACTGAGAGGGGGGGGTGAATCAGTGTTGTGTGAATTTTCAAATCTTTTTACACACTTTAACTTTCAGAGCACAAGGAGAGAAAGATAGCATTGATTTGTCAAATACATATGCACATGACTGTGAATACAAAAAGAGAACAAAACTTTATAAGTAAATCATACACACACAGAGAAGATTATGACACAAGAATTGCATGAGTGGAAAACCCTCCAGGGGTAGAAAAACCACTCTAAACTACCTCACTGGCTACAAAGAAGCCTCACTGGCTACAATATGTGTCTCACTGACAAATGTTAAGGTCTCACTGACCTACAAGCCTCACTGGCATACTGTGCCTCACTGGCATAGACAATTTTTCATCATAAAATTCTGTGTGCAAGAATTGATTGCTATTCAATCTGATTTGCACCATTATGCAACCTGTGTTTCATCATACACCCTTATACCTCCTATTTGATTTTCAAATCAAGACCATACAAAACAATTCCTTTTACAAATCTTTACAACACTCTTATCTCTGCAAATTTGATTCATCTGATGCATATTCACCTGCATTTTATCTTAATGATTCAATCTTTATTTTCATGGTTCAATCTGTAAGATTATTGCATGATGTCCTCATACTGTATTTGATCCATTCCTGCACAAACATAATCTCACATACAATAAAATGATTCATCTATAAAATATCTCCAATACTCCATATTGATCCACATCACCACACACTGTATATTCAACCTCTAAAACTCATCATCTGTGTATTTCATCTCTGTCTCCCAAAAACTTTTTTTCAATACACCTGAAAAATAATTTTATACAAATTGAATATCCTTCCACCTGCAAGAAAAAAAAAACTTTTCATATTCCTCTGTGCCTATTCAATTGTTCAATAACCTCTTCAAATTCTTCTCCTTCTATCTACAAAAAAAAACATCTCCAAACAAAATCATATAATCCCAAGTCCCATTAAAAACTCTTCATGTTCTCTGAGCATAAAAAAAATTCAATTTCCCCTTGCAAATATCTTCACAAAATAAAATATCTTCAATGAAATATTAATCTTAAAATATCGATCTATTAATCTGCCCTCAAGAAAAATCTTCCATTTATAATGCACCTACAGAAAAATAATAACCCTTCAATTTCCTTTGCATTGCAAATATTTATTCATCTTCTGTACAAAAGAAAATAAATGATGTCCACCATAAAAATTTCTTCATTTTTCTTCATACCCATTCAATTCCCTATCGGAATCTCTTCAATCTTTGATATTCTTCAAAAATATCATTCAATTTTTTTTTCTCTGTAATAAAAATTTCTGTCTTAAAAAAAATTCTTCAATCTGTATCAAACAACTTTTCAAAAAAATGTTCCACCTGTTCAATTTCATCTTCTCATAAAAATCTCCAAAAAATTAATCTTCTCACAAAAAAAAATCATTCCCTTCATCTTCTTCAAAATCCTTCAATTATTGAAAATCATCTTCAATAAATATTATATAAATCTTCAAAAGATTTCTATCTTAAAAAAACTTTCTATCTCAATGACTCTTGGTCTTCATTGTCACTTAGAAAAAGGAAACAAATCTGATTTTAGCTTTTTTTTAGAAAGCAAAAACTCCTTAAAAAAACTTTCTTTGATATTATCCACAAAAATGGGAGATAAAGTTTTAATAAAGTTCTAATATTGAAACTAGACCATAAGAATCGGGCTATCTCCTTAAGAAAAGCTTAAAGCACATAAAGAGGGATAGACTTAGGAAATACGTGACCTTTTTTAATTTTCAGAACTTAATGAATATAAAATGCACTTATATAATGTCACTATTAAGTGATCTTAGTATCCCTTTAGTATGTCACTATTAAGTGATCTTAAAAGGTCAAGTAGATTTTATAAGAAAAGTGCATATGTGAAGGGTTAAAGTATGACTTATTTTTAAGGTTCTAAAGTCATTGATAAAATTCTAACACATATTGGATGCAAAATTGGCTATGAAGAAACATACTACGAACAAGGGAATTTTGTCTGTGACATGGAGATATAACAAAATATATTGACTCTACAAGAGCAAACCCTTGATAACGGAAGATGCGCATTTAATCAACAATCACCTGATTAACATCAATCAAAGCCAACTCATATCACTAATGCTCTTATCCCTCTTGTTGTTACACCAATCCATTCATATCTTGATTTGATCATGACTATACCAAATCAGTCCAACAAACTTAACCACCATAACCTTTGTTATGCAACTTACTGAAGACACGTTGTACTTTTGTGTCCTTGAAAATACATTCTCAACATGAAGCCATCCAATACCAACACCCACATGGAGAACATCATACTTCTATGCATCAGTAAGACATCAACCTGTGTCTATCATCAACAACTCAACTGACAACATTCTTATTGAAGGCATGATTCTAAACAACCTGAACAACCTATGTCAATAGTGCAAATCTCTGATGGTACCTTATGAAGATGCACATTAACTCAACACCCTCAATACCTTTTGACATCAATGACAAACTATCACCATCACTAGAAATGTTTGTTTAAAGCTATGAAATAAGGATTTGGCACCTATATGACTATTAGCGATAATTATATTACCATGGTTGAACCATAATCAAGAAAGTTCTACATACAAGGACCTTATCTTCTATATCTAACCACACCATTCTGGTGTAAAAGGTATATCTACAGAGAAAACAATAACTTTCAAGACATCTCCTAAGTCAATAGATAATCAAGAAAAGGTTGAATGACATTATGCGTAGCCAAAGGATCTTTTAAAAACTGATGATGGCAGGTAGGCTAGAAGAAGTAACCTTTTAAACATAATCCCATCCCTCTCTTTATTATGTCACTACTATAAGAATCCTTACTCAAACTAATCATAACTCAAGCTTTTTCTAATCAAATGGGATACTATGTAAAAACAAGTATGAAATAAAAATTTTAAAAAAAAACATTTCACAGAATTATCAAAAATCTAAAGTTATCCATATTATTACTTTACATTCTATTTTTAAATTCAAATAGTGAACTCATCTCCATACTATCCAAGACATAGCTTAAATATTAAGCATTTATCTAACCATCACTAATGGAGGATGTTGTTCTACATGAACTAATTCTAAATACTATTTTCCAGTCAAAACAACAATATTATTAAGGAAAAGTGTTAAATTAATATTTATAATGAAACTAAATTTTAAATAGTGATAAACTAGTTCAAATATCACCTTTAACATCTCAAAATATATTTTTTTGTTTGCAAAAATAAATGTAATTGTATAAGATACAAATTGACTATATGCATGTCTATGTTATAGACTTGTACAATTTACACATTCAAATACAAACACTATCAATAATAAAATATTGATCTAATAGATTTGCCATACTTATTAAGGATGAGAAAAATAATATCAATTTTAATTCAAAGAGGAAACATCTTATTCAACACATATCCATAATTATAAAAAAAAATCAAAATAAGTTCACTTTGATATATATTTATATATAATTAATTTCATATTATAATAAATTCATATTTTTCTTAAAACAAGATAATTCTTATTTAGTAAATTTCTTAATCTTATTTAATAAATTTATTAAGAAGAAACACAACATTCTTAAAAAGAAACTTAGTTTCTTAAAAGAAAATTCATTGTTTAGAAAGTTTTTTAAAAGTTTAAGTTATTCATTGTTTAGAAAGTTTTTTAAAAGTTTAAGTTTGGAATGTTTTAGAAGAGTGGTTTGGTTTAAGTTTTTAGAAAGATTCATTAATAATTTAAGAGAATTATAAAGAGAAGGTAGAGCTGAATTTGTTAGAAGTCTTAAGTGTTAAAGAAAATTGGAAGGAGCTTATATGATACAAAAGGGAGGTAATATAAAACAAGGCCGCATTGCAACGTAGTTTCTGCCAAATGTTGGTAGGGCGGTTTTGTCCTTTGCAATAGTTCATTTAGGGTCTTCTTTGAAGTTGGTTAGTTTTCACAAATATAAAGCTCAAATGAATGAGATAAAACTAGATCAATTCACATTTAACAACACACTTTCAACCTGTGCAAAACGGAGACTTTGAAACAGGGTATAGACATTCATCAAAGCATAAAAGATAAAGGAATTTCATAAAAAGAAGCATCACGCTAGGCAATGAAACTATTGTGAGCATCTCGTAAACCATGTGTAGCCATAGCCTGAATACAATCCCGCCCCTAAAGCAACAACGCAGTCATAGTTAAAAGACAAATCCATATATAATAGTAAATGCCCTAAAATCATGTAGGGTTTAACAAAATGAACTAGCAAACAAACACATATAAATATGCTATTCTTAAATATATGATAAACTATAAAAGACAAGAAATAACATACTCCCCATATCTTGCAATCATGTCATCCATGAAACCAAATCTCTTTGAGGCATTCTGTCAAATAATTCACATGGCTGTGACAAAACAAGATGGCCAAGAAGAATTTGATAGCAGTTGCAAATAATGTTATTGCTAATTTTTGCATTTACATGGGCGGAGGCAGACTATGTTGTCAATCCATTCCACCATCTCCTTGTAGAAAAATTAGATGGCCCTAGCTTGGAATCTAAAAGTGGAATTTAGAGGCAACCAAGTAAACATGTTCTTCAATACATTTACAACAATGTTGTAGGATTGCCTATTCCAGTACAAGAATTAGATGATGAAGGCTTGTGTGAGCATTTAGGACAGTAGCCTATGACTACAGTGAAGGGAAGGTTTGAACTGGCCAAGGACCCATTAGCAATTGATGCCTCTGGCTCTTCATCAAATCTTCACTATAACGAGCAAGCAAGCCAAGGAGAAGGGTCATTCTTAAATATGAACAAGTCTCAAGATCATTGCAGTGGTTTGGTCATCGAGATGGAAAAGAAAGAATTTTGTGGTGATGTTTTGGAGAGAAAGAATGCTGGAAGAAGGAGAAGGAATGTAGAGCCAAGAAATGAAAATTTTGAAGGAAAGTAGAAAGAGATTTTAGAGGAAATAATAGAGCATATTCAGAAAAAGGTTGATGCAGAGCAGAAGCAGCTTTCAACTGGTGTCATGAATTTCATCTGCACTAAGGCTGTGGATGGGCCTAAAAATCTAGGTAAATGCATCTGCAAGCATGAAGTATATCACAGTTAACCCTTCACTGCAAAAAGTCACGAATTCATGCTACTTCGAATGGTTTGGAAATGTAGAAACTTGAGGTCTTTCATGGCAGTGTCATTGTAACAAAATGACTTTCTGTTCAAAAAGTATTCATTCAAGCTGAATTATTATAAGAAAATTGCTATTAATTCAGGCTAAATAGACATTTGATTAAGCAAGTGGGGTCTAGGGAAGTGGGTCCTATATACATACTCCAGGGAAGCCAAGTTCATAGAGCCCAAGCCCCACAAGAGTTATTAGAGGAACTGTAGAAAGTGGACTCAGAAATTTGAGAAGAGCAATACCATAAACTCAAGAATGTCAGGCCTTATAGATTGTAAAGTGATGAAACCTGAAACAAATTTGTAGCCTATGAATTAAATAAGATGCAGAAGTTTAATAGACCTAGCAACAATAGCCCAAAGACCATTAAATCCAACAATAATTTGTAAACTGGATGCAACAATGAGAGCACCCTGCACTGCTCGCATTGTACGTAAAAGCCTAAGTAAAGCTGTCAATCACACCTTTCCACTAAATGGAGAGGAATTAGTAATCCATGAGTAGTAAAACCCTTAAATGTCCTAGAGTAATAAAAAAATACAAGACATACAAAGCTCCATAATAGACTGTTCTAAGAGTTTCTGAGACCACAGGATGTATACTCTTTCCACTTACATTTGAGCCACCCGTATGAGGAACAAAGAATGAGGGGATGATAACAGTGGTGCCCAACATAACCAGATAGTGCTAAAAACCAAGCAGAATAGCCTCCGTTGTAGCAACCAAGACAATAATTAGCTCCAAACTATGTCTAACTCTGAAACAAATTGGTTGAAACATTGATATGGAAATCGTATAACAAGCTCTTTGAACAAGTTTGTGCAACCTCTTAAACTAAAAAATTCAATCAAACAGGTGATCCTGGGGCTATAGGGTTACTTGAAATACAACATGAATTAGTTGCCAAATTTAATATATACATTTGAGATAGCGGTTTGATATGATTCAATAATAACAATAATACTATAAGAGTGATAGCCAGAAATAATTTCAGTGCAACACATCTACATGGGCCATAGGCAAAATATACTTTTTTAAAAAATTGAGATCCAGATATGGATTGCATATAAACAAATGTCTTGAAACAGTTTTAGAGCAAGATATTCATGTCAGTTGTTGCCAAAGAGTTTCTGAATAGGATGTGCACATGGTTTTGTAGTAAAAAGGCCTTATAAATTATATCTGAATCACAAGTGAATGTCTTAAAAATAGTTTTATATCATGTATCTGGATTACCAACATAACCATTACAAAATATCTGAGCAAGATATTCACATTAATCATAGACAGGATGCATTTGAACCAGTTTTCAAACAAAACATGCAATTTAATTACTAATAAGTATGTGTATGAGCCTTTTTAGAGGAACAAATACACATGGATAGTAGAAATAGTGCTTCTGAAGCATTTTATGCATAGGGCATTGAAAAATGCACAAGACACTTTCAACCAAAGTTTTGTAATGTGTTATTGACAGAACGCTTAAGAAAAATTGCAGAGTGAAATATGCACTTAAATCGTAGGCAAACATATTGGATGTTACAGAAAATGTAATAGGCAGTGTTTCAAAGCAGTATAAGCATATGGGTTATAGACATAAGACATTTACAACTGTTTGGCCATAGGTTAAACACATTGGAGACATATAGAGGTGTAATACATGGGCATAAGTCACAGGCAAACATATTGGGTCATACAGAAAATACATTAGTGAGTGCTTCAAAGTAGAAGATTCATATGTATTATCGACATAAGACAATAGCAACTATTTTAGGGTACTAGATGTGCTCTGCCTCAAGGCGAGTTACATTGAAAATAATCCCATAGCAGCACCCACATGGTATAACACATTGAAAATAGTTCCATAGCAGTACCCACATGGTAAAACACATTGAAAACAGTCCCATAGTAGCACCCACATACAGATCACTGATAGAAACAAATTGTAATAGTCTACAAGAAATAGATAAAATATGAATCAATTTTCAAGAAAGAAATACAAATATAAAATAGTTTTGAAGCAAGAGGTTGAATGGAATGTTGACTAAAAATGCATTAGAAATGTGTGATGAGAGAGCAAAGAAGCTCATACGCCATGGCGGTGGACTTGTTATGCAGTAATCTACTTCTGGGAGCTGATCCTTTGCTAAGTGAGGCTGTAATTCATCAACTTTTGTTCCCCCTCCTCCTCCTCATGCTCCTCCTCCACCTCCTATTGTTGCTCCTCCTCCTCCTCCCTCTGCCATACTTGCAGAGGAAAAAAAAGAAAAGGACTACTAGTCCTACTGAATCAGCTACATAGCTACCTAACTGTTGATATACTTGTACTAGTCGTGCCAGCCAACAAAACAAGAAGAAAGAAACTCAGTTTCACTATTGTTACAGCTCATAAACCCATCAACAAATTTATTATTGCTCCTAATATTCCCACTAAGGAAAACAATTGCTTCAGAGTTGAAGCATATCCATGTTTTTAATCAGCCTTAGGCACAAGAAGCCAAGGGAACATCTAGCTTGGGAAATGATGGAGAAACACCCACAAAATAATAAACAATTGGATAGTGTATACTTAAAAGCAGCCCCTCTCTGTCGCTACTACAAATATCATGAAACAATACAGTAGCAAATCAATGCACAAGCACGTAGACAACATTGGTAATGGCGGTGGGGCATAGCTGTCAAACAGAGCCTTGAACCGACGGGATGGTTGTTGTTAGGCCTCCAAAATATGCTTTGATTACTTTGCCTTCTCTTGCATTGAAAGTCGGGGGACAATCTGTGACCGAATTGATGCCCAACCAAACTGTGACAAAATTACTTTTTAAATTTTTGCCCTTAAAAAACTTGCACTTTCCTTGCACAAACATTAGGATAAAATATATATTGAAAAATATGTCGTCTGATTGGCTGTAGAGATGAAAATTAATCACAGTTTAAGTTTTAGGCCTCCGCTATAGTTCTAGGTAGGAACTGATGCAGGGACTTCTGAAGGTCATAACTTTTGACTCGGATGTGGGTTTTCTATGAAATTTTATAGGTGGATGAGTTATGAGGTTGGACCTCGTCTTGGCACTTTTTCGGGACTTGAAACTTTTATCTTGGCCCTCAAAATGGCAATTTAGTGTTTTTTTCTAGTTTTTTAAAAGTTGCTTTTTTTAATAACTCGAAACTCATGTTTCAAATTTAGGATGTTAGTTGGCTTTTCGTCCTACCTTAGCTTTATGAAGTTTTTGGGAAAAAATTGGATTCTCAAGATATGATTGTAAAATTACCTAAAATGGAAAAATCTGACAATTATTGAAATCTACCAAAAAAGGTAATTTTTTTTTGGTTTGTTTTCTTGGATATAAGAGAGTTTTCTCTCATTGTAGCAGCAGAGTCGGTGGATTGAAGTTTTTTTCCAGTGTTCCAAATCTTTGGCTCTCACACATGATTAATGGCACAATTTTATTGAGTGTATGTTGTTGGCTACATCAGGAACTAATAAAGGCATGGACAGTTAGAAAATAAAGGATGTGCTTTGGTAGACATGCATGTAAAAATTTGATGCAAGATGTTTGGAAATGCCACTGAGATATATCATCTCATGGAAAGCGGCTATCAAAGCATGAGCCATAGGAAGGGTGTACAAAATATAAGAAGTAAAATGCATTCAAAGATAAATCTGTTGAGACTCAAGTCATTGAAAAGATCTGAAAAGCATGTGAACCATTTGATAGAATGTCTCAAAGAGACGTTGTCTCATAAAAGGCAATAATTGAAGGATACCCACGAAATTAATATGTGAAAAGGATTTTAAAAACTTTCAAGAAAAAGTAATTTGAAAGTGAAATTTCAAAATCCACTACTTATTCTTGCATCCTCCCTCCTAGCACAGTGGCTTTTAAACAAATAAAAAAAAACATCTATCAAAACATAATTATGGAGGGATTTTATCTAATATTAAAAGTGGAAGAGTTAATTTCATAAAAAGGCACATTTGGAATTTTTAAAGAAGTGATAGACAACCAAAGGGCACAAAATGCATCTTTGAATCATGACAGTCAAATAAATTGAGGTGTTTGAATGATCAATCTACCCATTTGGGCTTGCATGTAAATCCATCATTTCATAATATGCATAAATAGAGAGACAATTCTTGCCTAACAATATCTCGAAAGCTACAAATATGCAATGGTCAAAAATGCAGATACTTGCTATTAGGTCATGCACTATTTAAACAAAAATGGGATTAATTCCAACATACCTTGGTTAAGAAGATTCTAAAATGCTCAACATTGAATCCCCTTACCAGAGACCCCCAATCTGACCTTCTATTTCTTCCTTTATTTCTATTTTTCCCACTCTCTCTCTCCACTAATTTCTCCAAAAAATAAATGAAATGAGATAACTCAGAATAATTTTCTCAATCTTCTAACTCCCATCCTTGTTGTGGCCCCCAACAGAATTAAATAACTAGAACAATCAAGTCATGATAATTATAAATAAGATGTTTCTAAAACAATTAAATTTATTTAATTAATTTAATGTATTTTCAAGAAATAATTATTATGTCTATGTAAGGAAATACAATATTTCACATACAAAAATTAAATCGATCTAACGAATAAATAAATTCCACACTATAAGAATAATATTGGAAATAGCTAACTATTTGAATAAATTAAATAAGATAAATAATATAGCCAGTCTCTAGGCTAGGGTCATGACAAAACACCACCTGAAAACTAAACTGAAGACAATACTATGACCATGCTCTATTGGTTGAGTTACTGCAAGTAGTGGTAGTTAAGATGGCCAAACCGCTCATGCCATAATCTACTCACATCATTAGAATGAGTGAGAAAAATAGTCGAAGGAGGATCAAGAACAAAGTGAGAAAACAAATAGAGCTTTGACTGATGATCTGCTCTCCCAACTACAACTATAGAACCACTGTGCAACTCACGAATCTCCATTGAATCAGGAGTGAACTCAACCCGCTTGCCTGAACCTGTGTGAGTGATCTGGTATACCAATAGGAGATTAGTTGATAATGAGGGCACACAAAGAACATCATGGAATGTGTCATCCCCCACATCAACAAACCCTCTCCCACACACCTCAACAGGAGTGTCATTACCCATCAAAATAGAAGGCATAGTACACGGCTCCAAAGATGCAAGCTCTTCTTTAGATGAAGCCATGTGGTGTGAAGCACCCAAATCAAGAACCCAAGTGGATGGTGAAGAAGAGACTGCTACAAGGGCCTTGCCCTTTCCTTTCCCCTTACTGTTAGACTTAGGAACATTGATATTATTCTTCTCAAGAATGTGTGTGAAGTGATCAATTTGTTTCTTCAAGTACTTATGTTCATCATGACCAAGTCTTTTATAGTAGACACATTGGATCTTCTCTTTCTTATGGTTGTCTCCCTTAGAAGATTGGGTCTCATTAGTTGTTTTTGAAGCAACTGGTATCTGATCCTTCTTCTCCTTGCTATTATGTTGTTTCTTATCCTTATTCTTGTTGTTACTACTTTGTCATTTCTATTCTTTTGTGCCTTGGTTGGCAGCCAGGACATGTGACTTAGAGGACTTAAGAGTGCCCATATGGATTAGCTTATCCTATTCCCAAGTGAGACTGATAGCAAAATCATCTAAAGATGGCATGGTGAATTGAGTACCAAGTGCACTCTTAGCAGCATAGAAGGTAGAAACAAACACAGAATATTCTGAGCTTAGCTTTGACAGAATACTAAGAATCAATTGTTCATCTTTCTTTTCAATTCCACATTGTTTTAACTGCAGCCTTAGTGATTTCAATTTGGTGAAGAAATCCTAAACTGCATTGAAATTGCCTGGACTTAAACTCATTAGTTCATTTTCCAACATCTGACCCCTAATTGAATCTTGTGTGTCAAATAGTATTTCTAGCTTTGTCTAGAATTTATTTGGTGAATTCAAAGACTCGATGTGAAAGAGCAAATCAAGAGAAATAGACAAACACAATGTTCCATAGGCCTCATCACATTTGTTAAACCACTTAGGCTTATCTTAATCTTTAGTAGGTTCAGTTTCTAATCCCATTATTATCCTATGTAATCCAACTTTTTTTAAGTAGATTGTCATGCGTGATTTCCACTCAAAGTAGATGTATGGAGTTAGGATGGTGTGAGGCCTATTTATTTCACTCATATATTTTGCTTACATCAAATTTACATTTTGATGACATATGGACTTTGGGACTGTTGATCCCGTTTTGCAGACCTTAAGGATTTATTTCTTATGCTATGATGTTGATTATGGTTTACATGTTAGATTTCATTTGACATTATAATGTTATGCGATTATTTGATTTTGATGAAATTTAAATGTTAGTATTAAAGAATGAATTTTTATGCAATCCTGATATTGAGTTGATGATTAGAAATACAGTAGATAGAAAATCTTGTCAATGATGTTATGTGTTGATTATTGAGGATTTGATGATTATGCGACATTGTGTGTGTATGCTTTCTTTTTCTTCAACTATGATATACATGTGTTACTAATCTATTTTCGTAAGTGTGCAGGTGATTTTCCATGCCACAGAAAATCAGAGACCATCCTACACCCTTATGTGAATTTCATATAAACCGATCTAATCCCAAGAGGGACTAAGGTCTTATGTGAATTGCATGATGATTTTTTGTGATGTCTGATTTTGATGTCCCTTCAATTAGGTCTATCCCTTTTAATTGATTTAAATTATGGTGTTGTGAAATATGTGTTTGGTTTGGCACATTTTAGTGCTTTTTATTTTGGTGGCCTTTTTATGTGATTTTATGCTACCTAAGGTTTTTATTATGGCTAATTTTGATCCTAGGTTGTACCGCTTGGGTCTATGGCCCATTTGAGCATGCTAAACCCTAGGGTAACCTCCATCTAGTCACTTTAACTTCACACTGAAGTAAAGTAAACGAAATTCAAATTTTGGAAGGAGTGGTGGATGGGTCAAGCATTCAACCATGACTCACTCCTCCTTCCAAGGCTTTTATTCCCTTGCCTTCAAGACTTGGGCTATCTTCAAGACTCCCAAGTGTGTGAAACCTATCTCCAATGCTCTCACACATGTGTGAGAGAATCTTGGAGTGAATGGGATTTCTTTGGAGAATAGGACTATGACAAGTGTCATATCTTATCCTCTTGGAGTCCACCTTGTGAGATTCCTCCTCTCCACCTTTGCTCTCACACATGTGTGAGAGCACATGTGGAGAGGGTGAGGCTTGGTGGGATGGGAGAGTGGCATTTGTCACCTCCCCATCCCATGGGGCTTGCAAGTGAGTTGTGAGGAGAAAGGAGGTGACTTGTGTCACCTTCTCATTCCTCAAGGCTCTTGAGAAGAACCTATAATACTCCCTCTTTGAGAGAAGGAGAGTGTTCTCCATTTTCACTTATTTTTCTTTTATGATGGCCTTTTGGGGAGTTAGCTAAGTTTGGAGACACTTTGGAGGAAGGGTTTGGAGGAGGAGTTGGAAGGCTCTACATCAAACCTCTTCCATTATTGAGCTTTGATAGGTAAGATTCAAGGCTTAAAGCCTTTCCCATGTTTTTTAAATTTCATTGTGTGATTGTAGTTTTGAGTGTGCATATTTTTGTTATGTGGGTTTTGTGGGTTTTGTGGGTGTTTGTATGAGACTCTCCATCTTTGGAGAGTTCATCATGTATGGGGTGGGAGAGGAGTGAACCTCTTCGAGGTAACCCTCTTGATCTATGTGATATTTTGATGGCTTTGAGAGCATTTGGAGAAGTATGGAGTTATTTTGATATGGCATGAGTTCCCATGGGTTTATATTGAGAAGTCATGAGTGCCTTGGAGATGTATTGCATTATTTGTGGTGTTTAAGGCTTGAGGCCTTGCATTTGAGATCTATTGTGATATTGGGTTTTGGAGTGCACCTCTTTAGTAGAGAGTTGTCCACTCTCCTACCCCCCTAAATCCACCTCTCATGGATTTCGTTGTGTTAAGCTTGGTGGGTGTTCTTCTTGTTTGTGGTTGTTTTTGTGTATTGTAATGTGGTGTGAAACTGGGTGAGGATGATCTCCAAGATCGGGGGTGACCCTCTTTCGGATCTATGGTAGGGTGGAGAGCATTTTGGTGGCATTGGATAGTTTTTCCTTGTTTTTATGGCAGGTTTGAATAATGGAGCTTGGAGGAAGAATTATTCATTTATGTGTTTGTATTTAGTTAGTTGTTGTAGCCTTGACCAAGAAGCCTCAATATAACTTGTATTTTTTGAGAGAATAAACTCTCTTGTTGTGTTGTAACAGAAATATTTCTATGTTCATGTTAATGTCTATGAGATTTGTTGTTTTGTATTTCAATGCTCTCCTCCAAGAAAGAAAATATTATTTCACTATCTTATTGTTGTTACAAATAAATTACATTGTTGTTTTGCAATTTGAGTTGTTTCAATATATATGTATGTATGTATGTATGTATGTATGTATGTATGTATGTATGTTTGTATGTATGTATGTATGTATGTATGTATGTATGTATGTATAATTGTTGTCATTTATTTGCTATGGATTTTCAAAAGAAGAAAAAGTAGAATACATTTAGGTTTTGTTATAGTTCAAAAAAAATTTATATATTGTAGTGCTTCTTGTTATAGTTACAAAAATATATTTGTGCACATGCGAGCTTATTGGTGTAAAGAAAAATGTCACAAAAGTAAATTTAGTTTGTTGTGTGAAATTTTAATTCTAGTTGTATTAAAATATATATATAATACAGAATAAAAAAAATATAGTGTGAAGTGATTTATAAATTTATGTGTATATTGGACATTGTCTATTTTTTAATAGTAGGATGAATATGGATAGTAGAAGAATAATTGCAGTATTCTTATAGAATAAAAGAAAAGGGACTGGTATGTGTTTATATATATACGAAAATGCATCATTTTATGTTGTTTAAAGATATTAGCAATGCTTAATATATAAAAAAAAGATATAATTAAAAGAACCCACGTAGGGTTTATAACTATATGTTTTTTTTTAACTAGAATGTCAGTACAGGGGCGGCCGCAGCCGCCGCCTGCTTTAAGATTTTTTTATAAAAGAAAAGTGGGGGGGACGGGACCCCATCCCCCCATAGGGTTTAGACACTGTGGGGGTGGCAAAGGCCCGCCCCACCCCCTAAGTCTATTGTTAACGGTGGTGGCGGGGGAAATAAAACCCTCGTCCAGCATACCTTTGGTCAGGTCGTGGCTCCCTCTCAGTTGCCAATCCCACATCTTTTGCGACCCTTGTATCTTGGCCGCCGCCGCCATTATTCATGAATCCTACACAAAAAAAATTATAACCCTTATCATTTGAAATATATATATATAGTTTTTTATCTTCTGCTTAAGCAAAATACATATAAGAATATTTAAAATTGAGCATACCTCCATTGCCTGAAACTCCATGGTTGCCCTTCCTTTACCTGCAAAACAAAAAAAAAGATAGAAGAGGAAATAGAGAGAAAAGAAAGTGAGAAGAGAGAAGAATATAGTGGAATGAAAATGAGTTTAGGGTTTTGTGATAAGAAAGGTATATTTTGTTAAGGAGCATTTGAGGGCTTCTTGGGAATTTAGAAACAATATCATTATTTAGCTTTTTATTATTTAGCTTTTAAAAAAAGCTTGGGTGCACGTGAAGTTTGCAATTTCCCTCTACTCATTTATTTTAACCTAGGATGTGGGAAGATTAATTTATTAGGCTGTATGACTTGCCTTTTGGGAAATTATATTTTTAGTCATTTTTTTCTATTGCTATAGGTTATTAGATAAATGAGTTTAATTAAACATAGCCCCTTTTAATTATTCTAATAGAATTTAGTGGAAAAGTATGTTAGGGGAGATTTATTAATTTGAGCCTTTTAAATTATTTGGAATGTATTTATGTTTTAAAGGATGAATTTTAAATTACTTGGTTAACATTAGAGTTGGGATAAGATAATTAATTTATTAGATTATCGTTGACCAAAGAGTGACTTGGGGTAGATTAAGTGTAGGAGAGTAGATTTTTATTATAATTTAAATTAATTTAATTTAATCTCCCTTAAATGGTTTAACAACTAATTATTTTTTTAATTATTTCCCTTGAACACTAATAAGGCGTTATGTTGTTAGATTTTTCCAGAATTTAGGGTTGTTAAACTAAGAGCTTTGAATTACGCGTTATTTTAGTATTTTAACTGTTAATGTATTAAAGGTATGTTTTGATGAATATTATCGAATGCTTTATGCTATAGTTTTTAGGATTTGGAGTTTGACACATGTTGAAATCCCTCTGCCTCATTTAGGTCAAATCTAGGATTAGTTCCCGTTAGAGAACTCTACCCTCTTAGCAACACTTTCCGAGTCGCATAATCCCCTTAGTAGATTGTTATGTCACATGGGATGCGAAAGGACTTCAAACTTCCCTGACTTTGACTAAGGTCTTTGCCTTAGAGTCAAGTGGGAAAAATTTTTAATGTTCATGTCATGACCACATGGCAAATGTGGACATGACATGTGTGTTATGTGTTGTGACCACATGGGAAATGTGGGCATGACATTTGGTATAAGAGCCCAAGTTTAAACATTGGGCTTGTTTGGGCACATTATTTATTCTGTAATTTTAATTAATTTGTAAATACCTTGTTCGTGTAGGATGCCTCCTAGATTGAGGCGAGGGTGATCCCATGCCAATGAGTCCAAAGGAGCTGAGATACATAGTGATTCATCAGCCAAGGGATAGGCTCTGCAGGCATCACAAGCACCGCAGGCACCTAACTTAGGACCACAAATTCTTCAAGTGCTACAGGTAGTTCTAGAGAGATTACCACCGGCCACAACTGAGCCACGTGTTGAGCCGTGTGTTGAGCCATGTGATGATCCACTTGTTGAGCCATGTGTTGAGCCGCGTGTCGAGTTGCATGTAGAGATACCAGCCACTACAACAAAGAATGTCGCTTTAGCACACAAAGCTCATAGTAAGAGTCCTCCACGTTATGTGATGCTCGAGGAGGGAGTGAGGATAGAGAAGATCTACCACAAGCCATTTGATTATGGATGGCGAAATGAGTGGATGTACCATTCAGAGGACATAGAGACCATAGGGACCCTATCAGGGACTTACTCAGACTGAATCCACCCACTTTTTCTTGGACTGCAGAGGGAGTTTAGGCTGAGGCCTGGCTCATTAGTCTTGATAGGTGCTTCACGTTGCGACCCTATTAGAGAAACATGAAGCTATTTTTTGTAGTGCACTTACTACATGTTGCAGCAGCAACATGGTGGTGCACTGAGGAGCACAAGCATTATCTCTCTTTAGACGTGCTCACTTGGGACACATTTCTAGAGCGTTACAGGACTCAATACCTCTCAGAGCATTTCAGACGCGCAAGATTGATGAGTTTCACAATCTGCAGTAGAGGGGCTCTACAGTTGGATAGTGTGAGTGTAAGTTTGTGGAGCTAATATGTTGAGTACTTATAGGATGAGAAGCTCCTGGTTAGTCACTTTATCAAAGGGCTTAATCCTAGTATCGCAGGACCTGTTCACATGTCAGACCCACAGACGATGAGCGAGGCTACCGAGAAGGCACTCATTGCAGAGGAGGTCTATAGACGAAGTCATGGGTCATGACCTCAATTCCAGGATCATAGCCATCATCAGGATTAGGGATTCCATAGGCCTCAGCCACCTCATAGGGGCAGTTTTAGTTCTGCACCGCTACCTCCTAGACCTCCACAGCAGCAGTAGCAGCATCAGTAGAGGTCCAGGCCACAATAGAGGGTACATGGGGGTCATAGTCACAAATGTTAGCAGCAGGGACCACGTAGAGATCAGCGACAGCAGGCACCATCTGCAGGGCCAACTAGGTCACAGAAGTCCTTTAGAGGTTCACAGAGTTCCACAGGTCAACCTGGACAGCAGCAGTCCAGTAAGACACAGCCAGGATAGGTACAGGCTCAGGGACCATGTTGTTAGAATCTGAAAAGATTAATAACCTAGAAAACTAGTGCAAATGAATAGATATTAAACTATGAATGCAAATGATACGAAATCAAAATAGCAACACAGAGTTAGTTTCCAAAAGAGTAATGCAAATGCTAGAAGCAAAATAGCATTAAGAGGATGCAAAAGCAAAAAGATGCAAAATACAAGCCAGGTAGCATGCTTATATAGACCAGGGAGAGGGAGGAGGTGGCAACACCGACCAATGAGGAGCAACCATCTATCAGACTAAAGATAGAAAAGTATCTTCCCAAGATAGCTAATGGATGCTCACATGTAGGAAGGTGACACCTCGCAACCACTCACCTAATAAGACATGTTTTATTAACCTAAGTGAGATTAATAGAAGTGTAGGAAAAACCTAGGAATATAGGGAAAAATAAATAACCCAACTAGGAAATAAAAACCTACACTAACACCCCCCATAAGCGAAGCTTAGGTGGATGTAGAAATGGGTCCCAGCAAATCAATCCTAATGAGGTACCCATGTACATAAAATTCCCCCCCAAAGAGAGAGAAAAGCCCCCCCCCCAAAATAGAGAGAGAAGAGACCCCCCCAAAGTACAGAGAGTCAATACTCCGAGTGAGAGGAAGAAGCCCCCCAGAAGATGAAGCATCCTGCACCCCCAACAAAGCTCGCAAATGAACTTTCTCTCAGTGAAGGGTTTGGTAAAGATATCAGCAACCTGCTCAGAAGTCAGAAAGTAGCGAAGGTCGATGGCGTGGCCATGGATGAGTACCCAGATGTAGTGCATGTGGACCTCTATGTGTTTGGTCTACTGATGATGGACCAAATTCTATGAGATATGAATGGCACTCTAGTTGTCACAAAATATGACGGATGGCCGTCTGATCTAGATACCAAACTCAGTGAGAAGATTTTAAAGCCAAATGGCCTCAGTGGCAGAATTCACAGCACCCTGATACTCAGACTCAGTAGAAGAAGAGAAATAGCAAACTGCTTCTTGCTCGACCAACAAACAGGACCTGAACGAAGTAAGAAGTTGTAACCTAAAGTAGACTTGCGATCATGAGAATCACTTGCCCAATCTAAATCTGTGTAGCCCACCAAGTCAAGCTCAATGCCCATTGCGTAGTGAATCCCAAAACTGAGTACCCTAATGTAGTGAAGGATCTGCTTGGCTACTTTCTAATGCATCTCATGAGGTTCCTGCATGAATCGAGAAACCATGCCTACAACATATGAAATGTCAGGTCTCATATGAGTTAGATAAATGAGACTCCCAACAAGCTATTGGTACAAAGTGCCATCAACAAGTGGAGAAGAACACTGAGCCTCAAGTTTGACTCCAGAAAGAAAGGGAGTCAGAGCAGGCTTGCAGTCAGCCATATGAAACCTTGAGAGCAAATCTAGAGCATACTTAGACTGTGTGATGGTGATCCCAGAAGCAGACTGGTAGATCTCAATTATAAGAAAGTAATGCAATAAGCCCAAGTCAGTCATCAAAAACCTATCATGAAGGGTAGTTTTGACAACCCCAATGGTGGATGAAGAACTCCTTGTGATCAGCAAGTCATCAACATACAGAACCAGAAATAGGAGTGAATCATCCTACTGCAGAATGTAGACATTGCGATCAGAATGGCACCAAGTGAACCCAACTGATGGAAGGAGTCCATCTTGGCATACCAGGCCCGAGGAGCCTGTTTGAGGCCATATAGAGACTTCCAAAGAGGGAACACAAGTGAAGAATCCTAAATGAACCCATGTGGTTGCTCCATGTAGATCTCCTCCTGAAGGTCACCGTGAAGAAAAGCACTCTTCACATCCATCTGGTGTACTTCCCAATGATTGGCTGTAGCAATGGCAAGAATAATTGGGATGGAATTCATTCAGGCAACTGGCGCAAAAGTTTTAAAGGAGTCAATCCCAGGAACCTGGGAGAATCCTTTGGCGATCAAGCGAGCCTTATGCTTGTCAACTGAGCCATCTGCTACAAATTTTATCTGATAGATCCACTTACATCGAACAAGTTTTCTTCCCTTAGGAAGAGGGACAAGATCCCAAGTGTGGTTCCTTATCAAGGAACTATACTCCTCCTGCACAGCTATATCCCACTCAAGAATACAAGAAGCCTTATGAAAAGACTGTGGATCTAAGGCAGTAGCTATGAAGACATGTGGAGCATCCTGGAACTATGAACAAGTCCGCCTAGTGTCTAATGGATCCCCAACCCAATCTCCTATAGACTCTAAGGTCTTTCTATCCTAAAGTGGACCAGAAGATGGAGAATCTAGAGGAGAATCATCAACCTCTAAATGATGACTAGGAGAGGAAGGAGGTGATTCCTCTGAATCGTTCTCTTCATCGGAAGTGGAGGTAGAAGACTACTTAGGTGAATCTGACTCATCAAAAGATCTGTCATGTATCCCAAGTGACTCCAATGTCAAAGTAGGAGTTGGAGAAGTGATAGAAAGTGAGCTCGAAGAGCCCTCCTCAAACTGAACACTCCTCTCAATGAACTACTCATGTCTAGTAGTGTGGAGCAACCGATAACCCTTCACACCATCAGGATAACCTACAAATATGCAAGGTCTACTCTATGGATCCAAGGCCTTGCGTTTCTCTGTAGGAATGTGGGCCCATGCAGGAGAACCAAAAACTTGAAAGTGCTTAACTAATAGTTTCCAACCGCTCCAAGCTTCAAAAGGAGTAACTCCCTTCAAGGCTCGATGAGGAACACGGTTCTAGATATAGAAAAACATAGTTAATGGCCTCTACCCAATACTGTGGTGCAAGAGATCTAGAGTGAATCATGCAGTTCACCATTTCCTTCAAGGACCTATTCTTCTATTCTACAACACCATTCTGCTGAGGATTGTATGGAATAGAATGCTGCAGGTCAATCCCCTCTGAAGTGCAAAACCTCTCAAACCGATGGTTGACATACTTACCACCATTGTCAGTGTGCAAAACTTTGATGCTTTCTCGGATTACTTCTCTACAAAAGTTTGGAAGTCTTGAAAATGATCAAATACCTCTGACTTCTATTTAAGAAAGTACACCCAAGTATATCGAGAAAAATCATCAATGAATGTGAGGACATATCGGGCCCTACTGAAAGAAAGATGCTGAAATGGACTAGCCGAATCACTGTGAACTAACTCTAGTATCTGTGAAGCTCTCCATGCCTTCCCTTTGTCAAAATTTTCCTTAGGATGCTTACCAAGTATGCAACCTTGGCAAACACCACCTGAAAACTGAACTGAAGGCAACCCTGTGACCATGCTCTGTTGGTTGAGCTGTTGCAAGTAGCGGAAGTTAAGATGGCCAAACTGCTCATGCCATAATCTACTCACATCATTAGAATGAGTGAGCAAGATAGTCGAAGGAGGATCAAAAACAAAGTGAGAAAATAGATAGAGCCATGACTGATGATCTGCTCTCCCAACTGCAACTATAGAACCACTGTGCAACTCACGAATCTTCACTGAATCAGGAGTGAACTCAACCCACTTGCCTGAACCTGTGTGAGTGATCTGGTATACCAATAGGAGATTAGTTGATAATGAGGGCACACAAAGAACATCATGGAATGTGCCATCCCCCACATCAACAGACCCTCTCCCACACACCTCAACAAGAGTGTCATCACCCATCAAAATAGAAGGCATAGTACACGGCTCCAAAGATGCAAGTTCTTCCTTAGATGAAGCCATGTGGTGCAAAGCACCTGAATCAAGAACCCAAGTGGATGGTGAAGAAGCAACTGCAACAAGGGCCTTGCCCTTTCCTTTCCCCTTGCTATTTTCTTTTGCCTTGTTAGACCCCTCATTTGAACTTTGTTTGATAGATTCAAGAACACTGATATTATTCTTCTCAAGAATGTGTGTCAAGTGATCAATTTATTTCTTCAAGCACTTATGTTCATCATGACCAGGTCTTTTACAATAGGCACATTAGACCTTCTCTTTCTTAGGCTTGTCGCCCTTGAAAGATTGGGTCTCATTAGTTTCTTTTGAAGCAACTGGTATTTGATCCTTCTTCTCCTTGCTATTCTTTTGTTTCTTATCCTTATTCTTGTTGTTACTAATTTGTCTTTTTTGTTCTTTTGTGCCTTGGTTGGCTGCCAGGGTATGTGACTTAGAGGACTTAAGAGTGCCCATCTGGATTAGCTTATCCTATTCCTGAGTGAGAGAGATAGAAAAATCATCTAAAGATGGCATGGTGAATTGAGTACCAAGTGTACCCTTAGTAGCATAGAAGGTAGAAACAAATACAAAATATTCTGAACTTAGTTTAGAGAGAATACTAAGAATCAATTGTTCATCTTTCTTTTCAATTCCACATTGTTTTAACTGCAACCTTAGTGATTTCAATTTAGTGAAGAAATCCTAGATTGTGTTGAAATTGCCTGGACTTAAACTAATTAGTTCATTTTCCAACATATGACCCCTCATTGAATCTTGTGTGCCAAATAGTGTTTCTAGCTTTGTCCATATTTCATTTGGTGAATTCAAAGACTCAATGTGAAAGAGTAAATCAGAAAAAATAGACAAACACAATGTTCCATATGCCTCATCACATTTGTTAAACCACTTAGGCTTATCCTCTTTTTTAGCAGGTTCAGTTTCATGTCCCATTGTTATCCTATGTAATCCATCTTTCCTTAAGTGAATTGTCATGTGTGATTTCCACTCAAAGTAATTGTATGGAGTTAAGATGGGCACATTTGTTTGATCCATGATGAAGAAATGCAGAGAAGAAATGTTAAAAAGAAGAGAACACAACCAAGACAACCAAGAAAAATAAATAACCCATCTAGGAAATAAAAACCTACACTAACACCCCCCTTAAATGAAGCTTAGGTGGATGTAGAAATGGGTCCCAAAAAATCAAGCCTGATGAGGTACGCATGTACATAAAATTCCCCCCCCCAAGAGAGAAGTAGCCCCCCAAAAGAGAGAAAAGCCCCCCCAAATAGAGAGAGAAGAAACGTCCCCCCAAAGTAGAGAGAGTGAAAGAGACTATGAAACCCCCCCACAATGAAGTAGCTTTGGTGTCGAAGGAGAATGCCCATATATGAATGTTGAAGATGATCCATTTGTGGCAAATGACATTTCTCCCCTTAGGAAGAAACAACTCCAATGGTGGATGTTGAAGTAACTCCCACTCAAAGAAGCAAGGTGAGGAAGGAAGACTCATGATGTATCATGTCTCAAAACTTTGCTCAAGTGTCTCCATGTGAATATCAAAAGATGCCTCAATGCACGAAGGTAGAAGTAATCCAATCCCATGTGTAGAACTAGGAGGTGCAAGATCCAAAGACAAGGAAGATGGGATAACAGTGATGAAATGACTGTCATCAAAGAGGAGTTGAATGTCCTCAAGAGTGTCATCTAGATCCAAAATGTAAGACTCTACAAAAAAATAAGAGATGTCTGGTAGAAATTGGTCCCAATGAAGTGAATCCAGAAGACAAATATGATCCTACTGCAAAGAATCACTAGAAGCTCTCAAAGAAACATCTCTGAACTCTGAAGTAGCAATAGGTACAGTAGGAATGTCCTTAACTATAGATGGGGCATCAATGTATGTCAACCAAATAGACTGATCATCCCATGAGGATGTGTTCACACAAGAAGGGGCAACAAAAGTCTCAATATCATCCACAAGAGCCTAGTCATCCAAGGAAACATCGCTATTAGATGAAGATCCAAAGTCTCCATACAACTACTAGATGATGGTCCAAGCAGTGAAAGGGAACTTAGTGTGCTCTATGTGATGTAGAATATCATCAGAAATAGTAATACATATTAGTCCATAGACCATGTCCTTATTGTTAAACCATATATTCTTCTGTTCAGTCACTTGGCTAAGGAATTAGTCCAAGAAGATGGGGCAATAGATCCTACTCAAGGAAATGATTCTTTATCCCTTGTTTACAAGACAAATAGTTCTCTGAGTTTAACTTAACAACAGAAGGATGGAAATAACCGAAATCCATGATGAACCCTCAAAATGATTACAATAACCCCATAAAAAGTGTAACTCAAAGAGAGCACATAAGACACCCCTTTTCACTCAATCAAAGACCCCCCCAAGAAAATATGATTTGGCACTTTATATTAATGCATTTACAACTACCACTAGCAAGAAATACTAAGTGGTCTTGAATTCAATGCATTATAAAACCCTCACGAAGAGCATATGCTAAAAATACTTTGGTAAAATAACCAGAGAAATAAACAGCACCACTGCAATCTACTTGAAAAATCATGTACCTTCAAAAAAAGAATCGCCTCAATATGAGGTCATATGTGAAAGTTATGATCCTCTAAAGTTCCCAAAATGAGAACTGTGCAATGTCACGACTGAGCATTTACAATTTTTAAAAAAATTCTGCATCAAAATTAAAACACGTCTACATTAGTGCATAGAGAATGAAACAATAGACAAAATCAAAAATAATTTGTGGGAAACAGAGTCCGTATGAGGAAGAACAAAGCATTTGAAAATTGCCTTCAAAACTGCAACTGCCAACAGAGAGGGGTCTTGTTGTAGCTTTCTTTCTAAGTGTGTTTCTACAAAATATATAGACTACATGCAAAAATTAAAACATACCCAGATGGTTTTTCTGTGCTACAAACAAAACCCAGAAGGCATTTTTCTTTCTAATGTATAGAAGATGTTGATCCAATGTAAACAGAATGCCTTTAGCAACAAAAAATGACCCTAGCAACCAACAAATGGCATGCAAAGGCTGAATCAACTACCTAAGACAAGTAATGGCATGCTAGAACCTGCAATATTGATTAAAAACACCAAATATGCAAGCCGGTTGTCAGATTTGAATTTGAAACCCCGGTTTCGCAACTGTGTCTGACGATCTCTAATTTTGATGAAACGAAAGCCAAATCTCACTTTCTCGAGCATCTTGGATGCATTGGAATAGTATAAATGCTACTAGTATAACCATAAATGTTGCAATCACCCAGATTTCATAAAACACATGTGCAAACCCTAGAGATTAAAATATTTTTGTCAAACTTTTCTCGTTCTCTAGATCATCCAAAGATGCAAGAGAAGAGCATACTAGGTTTTTTGAAAAACTGCAATAAGATTTATTAGCCCCCCCAAATCTCTCAAATAAGGAAACTAAAATATATCCTTGCACATAGAATAGCTCTGATACCATGTTAGAATTTGAAAAGATTAATAACCCAGAAAACTAGTGCAAATGAATAGATATTAAACTATGAATGCAAATGATACGAAATCAAAATAGCAACACAGAGTTAGTTTCCAAGAGAGTAATGCAAATGCTAGAAGCAAAATAGCATTAAGAGGATGCAAAATCAAAAAGATGCAAAATACAAGCCAGGTAGTATGCTTATATAGACCAGGGAGAGGGAGGAGGTGGCAACATCGACCAATGAGGAGCAACCATCTATCGGACTAAAGATAGCAAAGTATCTTCCCAAGATAGCTAATGGATACTCACATGCAGGAAGGTGACACCTCGCAACCACTCACCTAATAAGACATGCTTTATTAACCTAAGCGAGATTAATAGAAGTGTAGGAAAAACCTAGGAATATAGGGAAAAATAAATAACCCAACTAGGAAATAAAAACTTACACTAACACATGTTATGTATGTGGTGGAGCTAGTCACTTAGCCAGAGAGTGCCCACAGGGCTATACAGTAGGGGAACAGCCTCATGTCAGGGGATCTGAGTAGACAGTTAAGGATGTGGGTAGGTCCCACCGCATGTTTGCAGCGGTTGATAACCGCCAGGTTGACTTTCAAGCCTCCGTGATTGAGACCATAGGTACGATTGAGGATGCCCCCATTGCTATTTTGTTTGACTCTGGTGCTACTGATTCTTTTATCTCTCCATCATTAGTGGAGCATTGCAGGTTGGTGGCCTCTAGTCAAGATGATAGGTGGGAGGTCGGGTTGGCCACAGGGGCCAAGATGGCAGTGGATGCATTGGTGCATGATTGTGAGATAGCATTGGGAGCCTTCACTACAATAGTAGACCTTAGGGTTATGCCCTTGGGATCTTATGGTGTGGTATTAGGCATGGATTGGCTTGCAACTCATAGAGCCAAGCTGGATTGTCACTAGAAGGCAATTGGTTGCTTAGATGACCATGGCATGACAGTAGAGATTTTAGACATTCAGAAGCCCACAGCAGCTCGCATAATCTCTACTCAATAGCTTAAGCGTTGTATGTGGAAGGGTTGTCAGATGTTCACCCTTACTGTCAGTGATAGGTTAGATGATGAGCCAGAGGCATCATTAGATGATCATCCCATTTTGAGAGAGTTTGTCGATGTATTTCCACTTGAGTTGCCAAGGATGCCACCTCGCAGAGTGGTTGACTTTCACAATGACCTTGTACCAGGTGCCGAGCCAGTGTCTCGTGCATCTTATAGGATGACTACCCATGAGCTCATGGATCTCAAGTTATAGTTGGAGGAGTTACTCAAGAAGGGGCACATCCGACCTAGTGTCTCACCTTGGGGTGCACCGGTCATCTTCATGAAGAAGGATGGGTCTCTTCATTTGTGCATGGACTATAGGCAGCTTAATAAGGTGATAGTGAAGAACCGTTATCCTCTGCCTCGAATAGATGATTTATTCAATCAGATGCAGGGAGCCAAGGTGTTCTCTAAGATTGACCTGAAGTCCAAATATCACCAATTGCACATTATAGAGGCGGATATCCATAAGACAGTCTTTCGGACTCCCTATGGTCACTATGAGTTCACCGTGGTTCCCTTCAGATTGATGAATGCCCCTACAGTGTTCATGAGTCTCATGAATGGGGTGTTCCACACCTATTTGGATCAGTTTGTGATTATATTCTTAGATGATATATTGATTTATTCACATACCGAGGAGGAGCACAAGGAGCACTTATGCTAGGTTTTGCAGTGTTTGAGAGAGAAACACCTATATGGCAACTTGGTGAAGTGTGCCTATGTCAAATCAAAGGTACAGTATTTAGGACACATCCTATCTAGTGATGGTATCTCTATAGATCCATCAAAGATTAGGGCTATCAGGGATTGGCCAGCTCCCACCAGTGTTACAAAGGTCAGGAGTTTCATGGGACTAGCTGGGTATTATCGTAGATTTGTTGAGGGCTTCTCTAGGATAGCACACCCCATCACTTCCCTTCAGTAGAAAGGGAAGAGTTTCACATAGACTGAGTAGTGTGAGAGGGCCTTTGGGGTCCTCAAGGAGCATTTCCCTAGCACTCCTATCTTAGCAGTACCTTATCCAGTAGCTGATTTCATGGTTTGCATAGATGCTTCAATGGAGGGATTAGGAGTTGTACTTATGCAGGATGGTTGAACGATCACGTATGAGTCACGAAAGCTCAAGACCCATGAGATGAACTACCACACACATGACTTGGAGCTCGTAGCGGTAGTTCACACTCTTGTTCGTTGGAGGCACTTTCTATTGGGGCGTCGTTTCGAGCTACATTCAAACCATCATAGTCTACAGTATATCTTCACGCAACTGAATCTAAATGCCCACCAACGGCGTTGGATGGAGTTTCTTTGTGAGTATGACTTTGATGTCCACTACATCAAAGGGAAGGAGAATGTGGTTGCCGATGCATCGAGTCAGGAGGCACCATGAGGTCCTAACCTTGACATTGAGTGTAGACTTGAGAGGATGCATATTATAGCATCTGCCAGAGGATGAGTGGTTTCTTGAGGTACAGTAGGAGATCCAGTCACAGAGGGCCCTTGTAGGCAAGTTTGTAGGTTATTCTTTAGAGGCAGATGGGCTCCTTAGACATCGACAACACATCTATGTACCCTGTGTAGGTAATCTATGTACAGTAGTTTTATCAAAGGGTCATAAAGCACCTTATGCAACACACCTGAGGGTGAAGAAGATGCATACTAATTTGTGACAGTTGTATCACTAGGCGGGCATGAGACAAGATATTGCAGAGTTCATTGCTCGATACCTTGAGTGTCAGAGGGTCAAGGCCAAGCATTAGCATCCAATAGGGATTTTGTACCCTCACGAGATACTGGAGCGGAAATGGGACACCATTTCCATAGATTTTATAGTTGGTCTACCCATGTCATATCATTGCCATGACGCCCTCATGGTGACGGTTGACAAGTTGACCAAGGTGGCACACTTCTCACTAGTACGCATGACGTACAATGCACCTGCAATGGTGAGGGTCTTCTTGGATGACATTTTGAGATTACATGGGGTACCTTGCCACATTATATCTAATAAGGACTCAATTTTTACATCAGCCTCTTGGAGGGCATTGTTGATAACTGAGAGGGGGGGGTGAATCAGTTATCCTAATTATTTCTCTTTCTGAACTTTCTTATTAATTAATGCAGCATTGAATCAAACACAAAAACATTACCATGAAATAAGAAACACATGACACAGTATTTTTGACGTGGAAACCCTGTTAAGGGAGAAAACCACGGGGTGATTAACCCAAAAATTATTCTCTGTTAGAAGAATAGGAAATTACAAAATGGCACTTGCCAATTAGGGCTCACTGCCCGAGCACACTGCTCACAAGAGGCCCACTGCCTACAAGAAGACACACTGTCTACAAAGTGATAAGAATCACAGTCTTGAACTAATTGGAAGCATCTACATATGCTGGAGTTCAGTTCCGGTTAGGCTCAGTACACTGATCTGCTGCACTTCATCTTTCCTCTGTTCTTTATTCTGCTATCCTTTCACATACCGGATCTTTCTTGCTACTTCTGCTCTGTTCTGGACTTATTCGCATATATATTCATTCATTCACACACTTCACAACTAAATCCATCCTCTATATATATCCGCACAAGTAATTTCATCACCTTTCTAGTCAGCATCCGGAACAGTCTAGTTTCTTACAAACTTTGTTCTGTCGGCTGAATCCTTGCTCACCAAGCAATGCGGATCAAGCATATACTTGTAGATATCATTAATCATGTCGGCCAAACATGATTCATGCCTTCACAACCTTTATCATCAACAGTAACACATCTGGAAAGTAGTCTGATACTCTGTCAGTCAGTTCTTCCTCTGTTTTCACTGTCTCTCAGGAATCCGGTACTCAACTATTCATATCTTTTTCCTTGTCCATCACCGGAGGCTAAATCCTTGGAATATACCACTCAAGGTAGTCCTCTTGACTTCCCCAAATCCGCACTGCACCAAGACACTTCCTCTGAGAGATCCGGATCAATCTGTCGGACCTTGCCACATGCTCTGTTCTTGTTCACCAAGCCACAACAATCTTTATTCTGACTTCCGGTAGAGACGCACCATGACTTGCGGATATGTGGGATGACCTTTGTTGCCATCAATGACAACAACCATGAATCCATATAGTGTCTCTTGCCAACAATCTCCCCCTTTGGCATTGATGGCAACACTTAGTGAAAAATGACTAAGTGTTTACACTATGTTCCCCCTTTGCTGATGCTCTGTCTTTATATACAATTTCCGGAACTCCCCCTTAGTTGGATTCCTCATTTTTCACTGCTCCTCACTCCCCCTTTGACATCAATGGCAAAGGGTAGGGTCCGCACACCAAAATTTTCAAAAATTTTCTATACATAGCTGCATATTTACATACTCACATATACTGAAGAATGTCTGCAAAGGATGTCTGCAATTGGATCATTTCTGTAGCCCAACTTTGCTTCATTCTATCCAAAATTGAAATGTGACCACTCAACAAAAATGCAAAAGCTTCTGCCCACTTGAGATCTGTCGGATCATTTGTTTGGGCGGTGGTCTGAGCATCACTGATGGCCTCATGCATAGTTTCCAACTTAGGGATTATAATCCTTCTAAGTTCTCCCATCCGGTCAGTGATATTCTTCCTTTCCTTCTCAAGATTCTTTATTTCATTCAAGACTGCAATAGTCTGACATTCTTGATTTATTATGGAGGAAGAGAGAGGATCAAAATTTTGAGATAAGCTTTGTAGCTTGTCCTGTTCCTCTTTTATTTTCTTATCAATTGCTGCTGTTGCCTTTGACCAGGATATACAAAATTTGTAAATGTCACCGCCATCCTTAAGAGCATTCTCTAAGCTCTTTATTCCAATACTCACAATCTTCCTATCTTTAGAGATTAATTCTAATACTTCTGAAAATCTTTTATCCAAAAATTCCTTCCGGACCTTTTCTTCAGCAGATTTTTCTAGAGATTCAAAATGTGTACTAACACTGCTGACTAAGGTTTTGAGATTACCGGAAGAGGAGGCTGTGGGATCCTTTTGAAAGGATGGCATGATCTTTTCTAGCACTCCAGATGCTACCTCCATAAGCTCACAGTCTTCCATGTGAGATTTCAGCAGCTTCTCTTTGACTTTCTCATTTGCAAATGAGGCTATTTTCATTGTTTGCACCGGTGACAAAGAGTCAAAATCTAATGGTCCTTTTAGCAGGTCCGGTTCATCAATTTCTACAGGGGCTTTGCTCAAAAATTGTTGAACAGTTTGTGCAGTGTCTCTTGTCGGAGACAGATGTTTCTTTTCTTCTGCAGTCTTGGAACTGTCAACCTCTTTATCTTTCACCCCTGCTTCCTTCTCCTGTAATTTCTCTTCTTCTTTGGATCCGGAGACTGTAGGGGAAACCGGAGGAGAGATGTTTGTCTGTTCAGGGCCCACTTCTTCCGGAACAGATGATTCCAAATCCGCAGCTGTTTCTGCACCTAAGTCCTCTACAACAGGAAGATTGAACCTTTTGAAGGCCTTCCGGAGGATCTCTTCTGTCTCTTGGGCCACTTTGTCAGTCTCACCAAGCATGAGTTGATTCATCCTGGCTTTACTTCTGAACTCATCTTTGCAGTCTTTGAAGATAATGTTCATTGTCTTGGGATCAATTTGAGGATATAGCTGAATAGCTATCTGCTCCTAGATCTCAAGATCTTTTGCATGAGCATTATTCTTTCTTATTTCTAATTCCTTTTCTAGGCTTTTAGGAATAAGAGATATGATCTCAATGAAAGCCTTATTGTATATGTTCAGATATTTGACTGTGGCTTCCTGCAGAAACTTTTGGTCAGCCTCATTGTAGTCATCATAAAATTCAGTCATTGGTTGAAGGTTTCCATCTACCGTAACTAACTTGATTACACTCTCTAGAGACAGAGTGGGCTTTTCAACAGATACCTCTGCCATTTCATCCTTGTCTTGGCCTGTGGAGGTTTTACCGGATCCTTTCTTCTTCTGCTTCTTTATTTCTTTAACTCCCTCATCTGACTCTGTTTCCTCTTCATCCTTTTGGTTTTCATAAGCCCTTGTGGCTTTTGTCTTGGATCTTTTACCGGATGCCTGGACTTCCGGTTTTGAATTTTTGGTTGTGGGAGGAGCAGATCTTTTTGATGATCTGGTCCGGGTGGGAGTTTCAACCGGAACACTTTCTTTACTTTTCTCTTCTTCCTCAGCCTTCCTCCTCTTTTCCCGGCTGGCATCAAGTGCCTCTTTTGAGATGCCTAGGCCTTGAGCAATATGCTCAACTTCTTTTCTTACCTTCCTCTTTATCTCCGGTTCCCTGAGTTCTACATGTATCTTTACACTCAGTTCCTCAAAGGTTCCAAACCTTTCTGCCTTAGGATCTTTGGGCTGGCTTAGCATGTGTTGAACATGCAACTCTACTATCTGTTCATCCACTTCATACCCCATGGGCATGATCTAGACAGTCCTTGGCTCCACTGCCTCCATCAGACACTGATCTGTTTCTACCATGAAGCATACTGTGTCTTTGTACTTTTCAACAAGGGATTGGGGTATTCTTTCTCTTGCATGCATCATGCTTTGGAAGTTCTTGAAGTATCCCCATAGAGCTGTATTTCTTGCTTTTGCATCCCCAAGTCCATGCAAATAGTCTCTGATTTGGATGGCAACCGGTCTGTCATTCTGCCATATCCATCCACTGGATCCGGGAAGCTCATTCATGTAGTAAAAGAATAGACAAAGGATCAGATTGCCATACTTGAAGGAGTTTTTCTTGTCCTTCTTGATCTTCTGTAGATTTTCAAAGAGTTGGTTCACAAGAAGCTCACACAAGTCATAGTCTGCATTCTCCTTTAACATTTGATAAGCTGTGTAGATTGCAGTTCCCGGTACTAAATTTTCCCTACTGGAGTGATAGATTTTGTAACCAATTATCATAGCTGCAAATTTGACATCCGGTTTAGTGATGTCATCAACTGTCATAGCTCTCTTGTCAAACTTGGATCCGGTTGCATCACTGACTGTCTGATTTTTGACAGACTTGAGAACAGGTAATCCACCGGATGAGTGCAGACCGGTTACAGCCCTAATTGCATCTTTGGTGATCTTGAAGGGCTGGTTCAACCATAGGAAGTTGTCATGTACTCTACTTAGTACATACCGGACCCATTCATCTTCTTCAAAACAGGGGAAATGAATGCACTGTGCAAAGTGTTTGTCCCGGATGGCTTTATACTGAGGTTTGATCTCAAAGGAGTCATCTATCAATTGTTTGTGATAGATATCCATCAGTTTTGATTCTCCAAAGTCTTCAAGATTCGCATGGATGTAAACCCTAATATCTTCCGTATGCAATACACCATGAGGAACACTAGAGAAGGCTCCTAGTGGATCTACCTCCAATGATTTGTAAGGATGTTTCTTGAATGTGGGGCAAGGTCTATCAGAGATCTTAACTATATTTGGAGTAGCCATTCTTCAAAGATTTGCAGTGAGATAATGAAAACGGAGAATACCTTATGCGCCTTCGGTTTGCACGGAGTAGTTGGATTGATTTCTTTATGCAATGACTTCGGCAGGAGATCTTTGGTGTGCTTGATGAATCTTGTTGCAGAGCTCCACTTTTCGCTTCTTCTTGAGTGCAGAATGAGCAAATGATTTTTGAGAAATCCCTTATATTGCTCCGCAAACCCTAATATCTGTTTACAATAAATGCTTCACCTATATTATTCCAGTTTGCCTTGTCCGGATAGCTTGGAGTATCCCGGATCAGTCCTGATCTATGAACATCATGCGGATCTTTCAATCATGAATAAATCGAGATGACACATAACAAGAACATCCCAAGCACTCTGTCCAATCCGCAGAATAAGATAGTGCACTTCCGGATCTCTCCGGACCTTTTTGTAATCCTCTGTCATACCGGAGCATCTCCCGGAACAGGTCTTACTTGATCGATCACAGCTTCTTCATAACTCCATGCGGACCTCTGAAATCTTATCTGGATCATCTCAAGACTTATATATTTAAACCCTTTACTCCGCATCTTGTGCCACATCCGGCACCACTTGATTGGCTAGGGGAACAGGATTTTCTTTGAGTCTCCCCCTGAGCCAGAGCTCACTTTTTAATTTCTGGAAGAAATATCAGCACCAGAGTCTGGTGCGGATCCAACCTCTACATTCTCTGAACTTTTCTTCACCCAAATCTTGCTCATCTGATTCCTAACTTCATCCGCATTCATCTTTTGTTTACCCTTGTCTTGATTCTGATTATACACCGGACCTCTTTTGTCCTGATTCTTGCTTCTGCAGACTTTAGCATTATGACCGGACCTATTGCAGATTTGGAAAATAACATTTCTTTGCATATTTGACTGATATCCTCTTGATCTGCATTGATTAGCCATATGACCTACTCTATTGCATGTAAAGCATCTACCTTTGAATGATTTGTTTACTTGCATAATTCTGCATTCATGGGATTTGTGTCCATACCTTTTGCAGTTGAAGCACTGTCCGGAGAAGGATGAATTAATCTGATTCATTCTCTTTCTGCACTGATTAGCTTTGTGACCAAAGAGGTTACAGCTGTGGCAGTATCCATTGAAAGATGGATATCTTTGAGCATTTGGCTGTCTTACCGGAGGTCTTCTAGGCCTGCTCCTTGGATTTTCTGATCCAAGATTCTTTTGACCGGATCCGGAGCTTTCTCCTTTCTCATATCCCAAACCATACTTGTCATCTGTCCTCTTTTGACTTCCAAGAAGAACTTCAAGTTGAGCAGAACTTATCTTGAATTTCTCTTTATATTCATTTGCTGTTTGAAGGTCTCTTTTGAGAGAGGCAATTTGATCCTCAAGTTTTTCTTCATTATCTTTGGCATCTTCAAGATCAGATTCAAGATGTCTGATAATCCTGTCCATCTGGTGGCATTCTTCTGATTTTTCTTTAAGAGATTGTCTTAGATTGTCTTCAGCCTTTCTTTTTTCTTCAATCTCTTGAGTAAACTTTATAGTTCCTAATTCCATTTCATGTCTTAACATAATGACTTATTTTGATAACTTTTCACATAACTTGGTTTGCTCAGTCAATTCTTCATTTGTATTGCTTTCTTCACTTTGTCTTGCCAACTGTTGGAGCAGCTCCTTTCTCTTTTTCATAGAGAGACTTAATTTGTCTTTTAATTCTCTCATGAATTCATCAGCCTGTTTGAGTCTTTCTTTTAATTCATTGACTTCAGAATTTGACTGTTCAAGATCCTCAAGGGCAGTCTTGAGTTGCTCCCTTAAACCATATGCATCCATTTGAACTCCCAGATCTTCCTCAAGCTGTTAGGCTCTATTAGGAGGAACTTCGCTCTGATACCAATTGTTGATAACTGAGAGGGGGGGTGAATCAGTTATCCTAATTATTTCTCTTTCTGAACTTTCTTATTAATTAATGCAGCATTGAATCAAACACAAAAACATTACCATGAAATAAGAAACACATGACACAGTATTTTTGACGTGGAAACCCTGTTAAGGGAGAAAACCACGGGGTGATTAACCCAAAAATTATTCTCTGTTAGAAGAATAGGAAATTACAAAATGGCACTTGCCAATTAGGGCTCACTGCCCGAGCACACTGCTCACAAGAGGCCCACTGCCTACAAGAAGACACACTGTCTACAAAGTGATAAGAATCACAGTCTTGAACTGATTGGAAGCATCTGCATATGCTGGAGTTCAGTTCCGGTTAGGCTCAGTACACTGATCTGCTGCACTTCATCTTTCCTCTGTTCTTTATTCTGCTATCCTTTCACATACCGGATCTTTCTTGCTACTTCTGCTCTGTTCTGGACTTATTCGCATATATATTCATTCATTCACACACTTCACAACTAAATCCATCCTCTATATATATCCGCACAAGTAATTTCATCACCTTTCTAGTCGGCATCCAGAACAGTCTAGTTTCTTACAAACTTTGTTCTGTCGGCTGAATCCTTGCTCACCAAGCAATGCGGATCAAGCATATACTTGTAGATATCATTAATCATGTCGGCCAAACATGATTCATGCCTTCACAACCTTTATCATCAACAGTAACACATCCGGAAAGTAGTCTGATACTCTGTCAGTCAGTTCTTCCTCTGTTTTCACTGTCTCTCAGGAATCCGGTACTCAACTATTCATATCTTTTTCCTTGTCCATCACCGGAGGCTAAATCCTTGGAATATACCACTCAAGGTAGTCCTCTTGACTTCCCCAAATCCGCACTGCACCAAGACACTTCCTCTGAGAGATCTGGATCAATCTGTCGGACCTTGCCACATGCTCTGTTCTTGTTCACCGGACCACAACAATCTTTATTCTGACTTCCGGTAGAGACGCACCATGACTTGCGGATATGTGGGATGACCTTTGTTGCCATCAATGACAACAACCATGAATCCATATAGTGTCTCTTGCCAACAGGCATTACAGCATGCGTTGAGCACTCAACTCAACTTCAGTTCCGATTACCACCCTAAGATAGATGGCCAAACAAAGAGGGTGAACCAGGTGTTAGAGGATATGCTCTGCATGTACTTGATGGACCACCAGTCTAGATGGGAGGAGTATCTGTATCTAGTTGATTTTTCCTACAATAATGGGCATCACAACTCATTGGGTATGCCTCCCTATCAGGCCTTGTATAGTAGACCTTGTAGGACACCGCTGAGTTGGGACTGCATAGAGGATAGGGTTGCTATTGAGCCAGAGCTAGTGCAGGATAAGGAGTAGAAGGTGACCTTGATCAGACAAAGATTACAAGAGGCACAGGATCGACAAAAGAAGTATGTCGATGCGAAGAGATTGGATCAGAGCTTCTCGATTGGTGAGAGAGTTTTCTTGAGAGTGCGGCTGCATAAGAGTCCAATCCGTTATGGAAAGGGCTCTAAGATTGCACCACAGTTCATTGGGCCTTTTGAGATTCTGGAGCGGATAGGACCTGTAGCCTATCATCTAACCTTGCCACCTAGCCTGTCGAGCATCCACGATGTGTTCCATGTGTATGTTTTGTGACGATATAAATCTAATTTATCTCATGTCTTATACTGGAGTGCTCTACAAGTAGAGGCAGATAGACAGTTGGCTTTGGAGCCAATTCACATATTGGCTCATCAAACGCTGGGCCTTTGAGGTCGAGAGCTAGACTAGGATAGGGTTCGATGGGACAGATATGACAAGGTCACGGCTACATGGGAAGATGTAGCTAGATTGAGGACACTTTATTCTCACCTCTTTGATGACTTTTAGGAGGAAGTTTAGTCTTAGGGGGGAGGATGTGAGGCCTATTTATTTCACTCCTATATTTTTCTTACATCACATTTACATTTTGATGACATATGGACTTTGGGACTGTTGATCCCGTTTTGTAGACCTTCAGGATTTATCTCTTATGCTATGATTGGATTAGAGAGACTATGCTATGATGTTGATTATGGTTTACATGTTAGATTTCATTTGACATTATATAATGTTATGCGATTATTTGATTTTGATGAAATTTAAATGTTAATAATAAAGAATGAATTGTCATGCAATCCTAATATTGAGTTGATGATTAGAAATGCAGTAGATAGTAAATCTTATCGATGATGTTATGTGTTGATTATTGAGGATTTGATGATTCTACGACATTGTGTGTGTATGCTTTCTTTCGCTTCAGCTATGATATACATGTGTTATTAAACTGTTTTCATAAGTGTGCAGATGATTTTCCATGCCACGAAAAATTGGAGACCATCCTACACCCCTATGTGAATTCCATGTAAACTGATCTAATCCGAAGAGGGACTAAGGTCTTATGTGAATTGCATGATGATTTTTCATGATGTCTAATTTTGATGTCCCTTCGATTAGGTCTACCCCATTTAATTGAATTAAATTATGGTGTTGTGAAATATGTGTTTGGTTTGGCACATTTTAGTGCTTTTTATTTTGGTGGCCTTTTTATGTGATTTTATGCTACCTAAGGTGTTTATTATGGGCTAATTTTGATCCTAGGTTGTACCCCTGGGGTCTAGGGCCCATTTGAGCATGCTAAACCCTAGGGTAACCTCCATCTAGTCACTTTAACTTCACACTAAAGTAAAGTGACGAAATTCAAATTTTGTAAGGAGTGGTGGATGAGTCAAGCATTCAACCATGACTCACTCCTCCTTCCAAGGCTTTGGTTCCTTTGCCTTGAAGACTTGGGGAGTCTTCAAGACTCCCAAGTCATGTGTGAAACCCATCTCCAATGCTCTCACACATGTGTGAGAACATCTTGCAGTGAATGGGATTTCTTTGAAGAATAGGACTATGACAAGTGTCATATTTTATCCTCTTGGAGTCCACCTTGTGAGATTCCTCCTCTCCACCTTTGCTCTCACACATGTGTGAGAGCACATGTGGAGAGGGTGAGGCTTGGTGGGATGGGAGAGTGACATTTCTCACCTCCCCAACCCATGGGGCTTGCAAGTGGGTTGTGAGGAGGAAGGAGAAGGTGACATGTATTCCTCAAGGCTGTTGAGAAGAGCCTATAATACTCCCTCTTTGAGAGAGGGAGAGGGTTCTCTATTTTCACTTATTTTTCTTTTATGATGGCCTTTTGGGGAGTTATCTAAGTTTGGAGACACTTTGGAGGAAGGGCTTGGAGGAGGAGTTGGAAGGCTATACATCAAACCTCTTCCATTATTGGGCTTTGATAGGTAAGATTCAAGGCTTGAAGCCTTTCCCATGTTTTTAAATTTCATTGTGCGATTGTGGTTTTATGTGTTTGCATATTTTTGTTATGTGGGTTTTGTGGGTGTTTGTATGAGACTCTCCATTTTTGGAGAGCTCATCATGTATGGGGTGGGAGAGGAGTGACCCTCCTCGAGATCACCCTCTTGATCTATGTGACATTTTGATGGCTTTGAGAGTATTTGGAGAAGTATGGAGTTATTTTGAAATGGCATGAGTGCCCATGGGTTTATATTGAGAAGGCATGAGTGCCTTGGAGATTTATTGCATTATTTGTGGTGTTTAAGGCTTGAGGCCTTGCATTTGAGATCTATTGTGATATTGGGTTTTGGAGTGCACCTCCTGAGTAGAGAGTTGTCCACTCTCCTACCCCTTAAATCCATCTCTCATGGATTTCGTTGTGTGTTAAGATTGGTTGGGTGTTCTTCTTGTTTGTAGTTGTTTTTGTGTATTGTAATGTGGTGTGAAACTGGGTGAGGATGGTCTCCACGCTCAGGGGTAACACTCTTTCAGGTCTATGGTAGGGTGGAGAGCATTTTGGTGGCATTGGATAGTTTTCCCTTGTTTTAGTGGCAGGTTTGAATAATGGAGCTTGGAGGAAGAATACTTCATTTATGTGTTTGTATTTAGTTGGCTTTTGTAGCCTTGGCCAAGAGGCCTCAATGTAACTTGTATTTTTTGAGAGAATGAACTCTCTTGTTATGTTGTAACAGAAATATTTCTATGTTCATCTTAACGTCTATGGGATTTGTTGTTTTGTATTTCAATTCTCTCCTCCAAGAAATAAAATATTATTTCATTATCTTATTGTTGTTACAAATAAATTATGTTGTTGTTTTGCAATTTGAGTAGTTTCAAAAATATATACATACATATGTATAATAGTTGTTATTTATTTGCTATGGATTTTCAAAAGAAGATAAAGTAGAATACATTTAGGTTTTGTTATAGTTCAAAAAAACATATATACTGTAATGCTTCTTATTATAGTTACAAAAATATATATGTGCAAATGTGAGCTTATTGTTGTAAAGAAAAGTATCACATAAGTAAATTTAGCTTGATGTGTGAAATTTTAATTCTGGTTGTATTAAAATATATATATATATATAAGACAGAAAGAAAAAAAAATAGTGTGAAGTGATTTATAAATTTATGTGTAAATGGATACTGTCTATTTTTTTAACAATAGGATGAATATGGACAGTAGAAGAATAATTGCAGTATTCTTATAGAATAAAAGAAAAGGGATTGGTATGTGTTTATATATATATATATATATATATATATATATACCTAAGTTTTATTTTTTACAAAAGTGTTATTTGCATCTGAGTATGTATGTATATGCAGGTATATATTTTTTACAAAAGTGTTATTTGCATCAAAGTATATATATATATACAAAAATGCATCATTTAACGTTGTTGTTTAAAGATATTAGCAATGCTTAATATAAAAAAAGAGATATAATTAAAAGAACCCACGTAGGGTTTATAACTATATGTTTTTTTTTTAAATTGGAATGTCAGTACAGGGGCGGTGGCGGTCATGGCCACCACCTGCTTTAAGATTTTTTTATAAAAGAAAAGCGGGGGGGATGGGACCCCATCCCCCCCACAAGGTTTAGACCCTGTGGGGGTGGCGGAGGCCTACCCCACCCCCTAAGTCTGTTGTTAATGGTGGTGGTAGGGGAAATAAAACCCCCGTCCACCATACCTTCGCACAGGCGACGGCTCCCTCTCAATTGCCCATCCCACATCTCCTGCGACCCATGTATCTTGGCCACCACCGCCATTATTCCTGAATCCTGCCCAAAAATAAAATATAACCCTTATCATTTGAAATATATATATATATTGTTTTTATCTTCTGCTTAAGCAAAATACATATAAGGATATTTAAAACTAAGCATACCTCCATTGCCTGAAACTACATGGTTGCCCTTCCTTTACCTACAAAACAAAAAAAATATATAGGAGAGGAAATAGAGAGAAAAGAAAGTGAGAAGAGAGGAGAATAGAGTGAAATGAAAATGAGTTTAGGGTTTTATGATAAGAAAGGTATATTTTATTAAGGAGCATTTGAGGGCTTCTTGGCAATTTAGAAACAATTTCATTATTTAGCTTTTTATTATTTAGCTTTTAAAAAAATCTTGGGTGCACGTGAAGTTTGCAATTTCCCTCTACTCATTTATTTTAACCTAGGATGTGGGAAGATTAATTTATTAGGCTGTATGACTTGCCTTTTGGGAAATTATAATTTTAGTCCTTTTTTTATTACTATGGGTTATTAGATAAATGGGCTTAATTAAACCTAGCCCCTTTTTAATTATTCTAATAGAATTTAGTGGAAAAGTATGTTAGGGGAGATCTATTGATTTGAGCCTTTTAAATTGTTTGGAATGTATTTAATTTTTAAAGGATGGATTTTAAATTGTTTGGTTAACATTAGAGTTGGAATAAGATAATTAGTATATTAGATTGGTGTTGACCAAAGAGTGACTTGGGATAGATTAAGTGTAGGAGAGTAGAGTTTTATTTTAATTTAAATTAATTTAATTTAATCTCCCTTAAATGGTTTAGCAATTAATTATTTTTTAATTATTTCCCTTGAACACTAATAAGACGTTATGCTACCAGATTTTTCCAAAATTTAGGGTTGTTAAACTAAGAGCTTTTAATTACGCATTATTTTAGTATTTTAACTGTTAATGTATTGAAGGTATGTTTTGATGAATATTATCAAATGCTTTATGCTATAGTTTTAGGATTTAGATTTCGACACATGTCGAAATCCTTCTGCCTCATTTAGTCAAATCTAGGGTTAGTTCCTGTTGGAGAACTCTACTCTCTTAGCGACACTTTCTATGCCGCATAACCCCCTTAGTAGACTATCATCTCGTAGGGGATGCAAAAGGACTTCGCATGTCCCCAACTTTGACTGGGGTCTTCACCTTAGTGTGATCATCTCTAAGCACACATGTTGCATGCGAGGGGGTTTTTAGAGTCAAGTGGGAAATATTTTTTATGTTTCGTGTCATGACCACATGGCAAATGTGGACATGACACGTGTGTTGTGTGTTGTGACCACATGGGAAATGTGGGCATGATAGATGGGCACTGTTTGATCCATGATGAAGAAATGCTAAAAAGAAGATAACACAACCAAAACAACCCCCCTTTTCACTCAATCAAATAAACCCCCCAAGCAAAAATGATTTGGCACTTTATAATTAGTGCATTTACAATTGTCACTAGCAATAAATACTTAGTGGTCTTGATCTCAATGCATTACAAAACCCTCACAAATTAGGTGTATGTCAAAAGTACAATTTTGGATTCATCCAAGCAAAGCTAACAACACCACTATAATCTACTCAAAAAATCATGCACTTTCAAAAAAGGAATCACCTCAATACGAGGTCGTATGTAAAAGTTATGATTCTCCAATGTTCCAAAAAATGGGAACTGAGCAGCATCACCTGTGAGAATCTGTAATTCCTAGAAACACCATGCACTAGAATCAAGAATTGTCTATACCACCATGAATAGCATGGAAAAATAGCCAAAATAAATAAAAAAAGAAGCTCAGTAAACGGAGCCAATATGAGCTAGAATGGAGCCTTTGAAGTTTGCCTTCCAATGTGAAAACTGCAACCGTGAAGGGGTCTTTGGGCAAAAATAGCCCTTCACCAAAAATGCTACCAAAGTTAGCGGTCCACCAAATGTAGAGATTCCCTGCCAGATGTAAGCAATATCTTGCCAAGTCTGCCAAATATAGTGTCTAACAACTAAATTTAGCAGAGATTAATAATAGTAGATTTCACCAAATATAGCAAAGGTTTGGCACAAAGGCCAAATAAGTGGCATAGAAGCTGAGGAAGTCTAAGGCAGACTGTATTTTATGGCACAGACACAAAAAAATACAAGCGGAATAAAGTTTTAAAGAGGCTAAAGGCCTATTGAAAGGGAACGGGGGCTATATGCCACACCCGCACCCACATTAAGGGGTATGTGGACCCTCTTAAGTGGGTCGCACCCTATGGAGGGGTCGAGGCCCTCCTTAAGGGAGCACTATGAAGTGCTTGGGATAAGCGTTGAGCACTTTTCACAGTACTTAAAGTGCTTTTTTTTTTTTTTTTTTTAATTTCAAAAAAATGCTTAATAATTTTTTTTTTGAAATTTTCTATTACAAAGTAGTTTTTGATTTTAAAAAAAACAAAACCCTACTTTGTAATGAATATTTTTGAAAAAAATTCAAGGAAAACATAAAATATTTGTAGGAATCCAATAATTTTGATAGAAAACCTGCTCCGAAATGCGTGTTGGGGGTTGAAATGGCCTTCCGACAAAAAAAAATTGTCTTTTCTTACTCATGGCAGTGTAATATGTCAAAATTTGTTTGCAAAGCCTTTTGGACGCAATGGAAAGGTCCTTTTGGCCTAAAAACACTTTGATTGAATGTTGATTTTCAGATCTGAGCATGAAACCCCAGTTCCACAACTATGTCAAATGATCTCCAAATTCAGTAAAACAAAAGCCAAATCTAACTTTCTCGAGCCTCCTGGACATGTTGGAATAGCCAGAAATACCACCAGTATAAATAGAAATGTTACAATCACCCAAATCTCATAAAACACATATGCAAACCCCCGAGGTTAAAATGTTTCTGTCAAACTTTTATGATTCTCCAGATCATTCGAAGATGCAAGAGAAGAGTATAGTGGGTTTTTGGAAAAACCTGCAATAAGTTTTATTAACCCCCCCCCAATCTCTCAAATATAGAAACTAAAATCTACTCTTGCACATAGAAAATCTCTGATACCATGTTAGAATCTAAAAAGATGATTAACCCAGAAAACTAGTGCAAATGAATAGATATCTAAACTATGAATGCAAATGATACAAAATTAAAATAGAAACATAGAGTTAGTCCCAAAGAGAGTAATGCAAATGCTAGAAGAAAAATAGCATTAAGATGATGCAAAAGCAAGAGATACAAAATACAAGTTGGGTAGCATGCTTATATAGACCAGAGAGAGGGAGGAGGTGACAACACTGACTGATGAGAGCAACCATCTATCGAACTAAAGATAGAAAAGTATCTTCCCAAGATAGCTAATGGTTGATCAGATGTAAGAAGGTGACACCTCATAATTCACTCACCTAATAAGACATGCTTTATAACCTAAGAAAGATTAATAAAAGGTGTAGGAAAAACCTAGGAATAAAGGGAAAATAAATAACCCAACTAAGACTACACTAACGTAAATTATATTTTATGGTTATCCTGAACACCTAATTTAACCATTGAAGATTGTACCTCCTTGAAACTTCATTGGTGGGTTTCCATGATTAAATCAAGGATGGTTAAATGTGTTTGCAAACATGTTTATCCATTTTTGAAGTTGAAATGATTGAAGAGGTTTAAGATTTAGTTAGGTTTCATAGTATCTTTCTCTATCTTGCCTTGCTTTTGCACTTTTTTTATTAACTCTGGTTAGTGTAAAGTTAGAATAGGGTTTTCAAACTTGCATATTGTTGTTATAGATTTGATATTTCATGAATGAAAGTTGATGTATTTCTAGTTATGAGCTCAAATGATACATTTTAGAGCAATATATGTTTATATTAGTTTGCTAATGCATTTCTAAATCTAAAAAATGGATGGTTTATGTGTAGTTTAACCTTGTGTGCTAGCTGATTTATCTTGTGAAGGCCAAGACCTGACTATATAGACCTTGGGGTTGGTGCAGGAGCACCTACCTGACAGCTGGCCTCCATGAGGCAGTTAGTTTGTTTTAGGTCTTGTTAATGTTTTCAAGAAGGTCTTATAAGACCAATGCATGTAATAAGGTCATGTTGACCAGACTTTGCTATTTTTAGCTAGGTTGTTAGGACAGCTGTTATGCTGTAGGTCCGGTTGGACCTCCCAGCCGCCTGGAGAGATTTCCCAGCCGCTTGGAGTCGGGTCAGTAGTACTCGCAGGAGAGCCTATTTATACAGGCGGATCGGTTGGTATTACATATCATCGATCATCGATCAGACTTTGGGAGAGAGACAGAGTATTGTAATAGCATCTTTTGAAATCAATAAAGATCCTGTTTGTGTTCATTTTCTGTTTGATCTCCTTTGTGTAATCGATTTGCTGTTTTGGTGGTTACATGGATTCGTTGATCCATTCCACCGGTTGATTCGTCGAATCGGTGGAATGGCTATGTACAGTAGGTTAGGTTTTAGTTTGCTTTCTGTTTGCATACAGGTGTGCAGGATCATCGTCGAGATGTGTTGAGAACCCTAGCATGGGTATGTGCTAGGTCGAGCTGATAGTTAGAGTTTGGAAGATCACCCTGGAAGTAGATCGGGTCATCCTAGGAGGTTCGGCGGATCAGAATCCGTTAAGGTTGGAAAATCCATCGCAACGGCATCATCAGGATATTTCTGTGTATATCCTGCAGGTACTTCGGGCGTCATCTTAGTAAAGGGAGGTGAGCATGATGCAGTCGATTGCATGAAATGAATGAGCGTCAGGGTGATCATCATCAGGTGTTGCCAAGGAGGAGCGTATCGGCATAAGGTAGAAGATCGGGTTGATAAAACCATCGCGGGCCGATAAGGTTAAGTTTGGCTGACAGCAGGATATTGAAGGAGCTGCATGTGACGTCATCGTCATCAGGATAATCGTCATCAGGATATCGGGGTGACGTAAGCATCGAAGGAAAGGTGCGTTAAGTTGAGTATCATCATCAGGATATATGGGAGGAACCAGATGTTCTATATCCTGCTGATGAACATGATGTTGAACATCATGATGCTGAAGATAGTGAAGATAGAGGTTGTCGGTAAGATGAACAATGAACGTCAGGAGGATGTTTGCACTTGCCGAATGTGATGATGCTGTCGATAGCTGAATATCATGATGCTGCTGACAGGCGAAAGGGTGAAGACTTGTCTGCAGGAGGATATCGGTCGGTACAGTAAATATGATGATGCTGACAGTGTTAAGGAAAATATGATGATGATGAGGGGTTGCGGACATCCATGCTATATGTCAAGGTTTTAGTGTGGATGCCTCTGCATCAGGGGTAGTCATTTTCCATTCATTGGGATTTGATTCCTTTCAAGAAAGATAAGATACTTAGTATTTTATCTAAGTTGTGTGCAAAAACACCCATCAACATATTGGTGCTAGAAGGAGGGCCTGAATGGTAATTTTGGTACAAGATTTCAATTTCATTGATTTATTGCATATTTTGAAATGAGTTAGATCTTGGGAAGATTTGGCTAAAATGGGTAGCTCTTTGTGCATACTTGGGGTGCAATATGAGGTTCCTAGTGATGCATATAGCAAGATTCCTTCATCTTTTCCCCATAGTGGACAAAGAGCTTCACTACATGTCAAGGGTTTTAGGGTATTGATGTTCAAACTTTAGATTTGGCAAGAAAATGTTAAGTGTCTCCTATTTGTCCATACACTTCAAGGTGCAACTCTACAATGGTATGCAAATCTTCTGTCTAATTCAATATGGTCATGGGTTGAGCTTGAGAGCATGTTTTTGTTTCAATTTGATTTACATATCATCTCGCAACATCCATTACTTCAATTTGCAGAAATTAGAAGACAACATTGCGAGAGTGTTTTGCAATTTAGCCATAGATTTATTATGATGTATAGAAGGGTTAAAGGTGCAGATCTGATTTTCAATATTGAGGTTTTGAAAGAGCATTATTTGTGGGGTCTTGATTTGATATTTAGAAAGTTGATTATTGGTTGGTCCAATGGTGTAGTGACTTTGAATGATCTATTTGAGAAGGCTCTTGACATGGCCAATAAAGGATATGACATTACGAATCATTTGAATGATGAGCGTATTGGTTATAACATGTAATTGTTTGAGTTTTGTGAATGGATGTAGCCTTATATCATCTCATACCATGACCCTAATCAACTACAAACACCTCACGTAATCATCTATTGTAGACACCTAAAATGCCTTGACCCTGCAAGCCACTTTCCCGCATCCTTGCACTACTAATTATCCCTTCCACCAATTAATTAAATAAAATGAAATTATTTAATTAATTAATCCTAAGCCATTCATCCTTATCCACTTGTCACCAGTTATTCACCTATGATAAATTAATTCATTTAATTTATCACTATACCTTAGCCATCATCCACAATTAATTAAATAAATATTCTAAATATTTATTTAGTTAATTTCTCCATCCCCTAACCTAGATTAATTAACTAAAACATGCTTATTTAATTAATCTCCCCTAGCCTATTACCTAAACCTAGCCCAATTGAATAAATAGTAATTATTTAATTAGCTACCCTAACCTACCTAGCCCCTAGACCCAAATTAATTAAATAAATCTATATTTAATTAATTTTAACCACTAATTAACCCCCTCACTAATTTCCAACAGCTATATTAATTAAGTTAAACACTTAATTAATTGGGTCAAACCTTGATTAACCCATCCCCCTGCACCCTTAGAATAAAAAGTAATTTTTTATTCAAAGGGGTCAGATGACTCTTCCAACTCATCTTTCATTTTCCAGGTAAGAGTTATTTTTAATAAAAATAACTCACATGTGTTTTCTAAATAAACACATGTATCACATGTCATCACATTCACCCATAAATTAAATTTTTTATTTCACCCCCTCCCATATGAATGAATTTTTTATTCATTCATGTCTTAATCAAAGCCTTCCCAAGGTGAATTTAAAATTCACAAATAATCACAACCCTCCATTTTTGTTGATCAAAATATAACCCTCCATCTCATCTCTTCATCTCCACCATTGGATTCCAACTTTGAATCTCAACCACTCATCTCAAATCCCCTCCAAAATACCTATAAATACAAGCATCCTCTAAGCTATTTTCATCATAAGTCTTTGGCATCCTTACCATGCCAAAATAGTCTCTCAACATATCTCTTTAGCATGCTTACTATGCCAAAATTTCAATCACATCTCCTTCGCATCCTTACTATACCAAAATTTCCATCTCATCTCATTGCATCCTCATTATGCCAAAATTTTAATCCATTTGCTAAGCTAATTCCATCCATAATGTGTTGAATATTGAGAGTAATCCACATACTTTCAATTTGGGTAAAGCTAGGAATGACTTGGGTGCATCTCTCCTCCACCTTATCAACGAAAGGAGATTGAAGACTTTGGAAGGTATAATATCTTTTCCTTTGAGTTCTTTTCATCTTATTTGGTCTTTTTGGTTTCCTTCATCTTCAACTATGAGAAACACACTCCTCAAAAGCCTCAATCAGCACATGATACAAATCAAGTTAGCCACTTGTAAGTTTAGTTTTATGGTTCAAATGGTCATGATTCAGAAGTAAATGCATGCAATACTTCCTCTACTAATGTTCCAATAGTTGTACCATCAAGTTCTAAGTCATATGCAGCTATATGTTCATCCAATTTGGGTGATTTGCCAATTGGAAAGAGTGTTGATCAATCATAGCATCCTGCAAATGAAGCAAGTGATGGTAAGAAACAAGGTGAAAATCATATTACAAGCTTTCTTAATTACTTGGTTGAGAGGACTAATGGTTTGACATGTAAAAATTATCAAAATGATGCAAGAGATGATTTTCCAACTCATCCAACATTCTTTGTGAGTTGTCCCAATGAGAGACCACCATGTTTAGAGGTTTACACATGTTCATCAAGTGTTTCTAATGGTCCTTCAACATCTACATTTAGTCAACAATCATCTTATGAGGATAATATTCAAGTGGATATCCCACTTTTTCAAAATATGTTAGTGTAACGTTGGAAAATGTCCCCTTGGGGGCTTTTTCCTCATAAGGTTTAGCTCCTGGGTCTTTAGAGTGCATTTAGGACATTTTAGTTCATATTTTAGCATCCCGATGGAATGAGACCTAAGTCCCATGGCAAATAGGACCTAGGAGGACCCCTTGAGTTGTGCCCTACCTAAAATAGGGGGGAGGACTTGGGCGCCCGTGCCCTAGTCCTGCCTTATTTTAGGGTAGCCTCAATTTTTGGGTGTCGGTTAGTGACTGTTATTGGGTCACTTTGCCGACACAATAAGTTTGAATTTCAAATATCTTGGTAGGAGTGCTTGTAGATGCATATATAAACATATGTAGGCATTCATTTGAAAACTAGATGATCATTGTGAACTTTAGGCATTCTTAAGGTGATTCAAGGCTTTCTATTGTGTTGCAAGAGCAGACTTGTATGTTTTGTGTGTTGATATGTACAAATTTGAGCTTCAATATCCTCATGGCATGAAGAGCATCTTCCTCCATGAGAGCTTCACTACAAGGTGACTTATCATTGTGTTTTTATCATTGATTCCTTTGGTTTTGGCCTCTGCCTCACAAGGGCACGCCCTCTTTGTTTGACAACGGTGTTCAGAGACTTAAGTGTCCTCTGAGGTTTGACTGAGGCAAACCTCTAAACACCATAACTCCCAAACCAAGTCTTGTGATTGCAGGTTACAGGTGTCGCATTTGGGAAAAGTGGAGTTGTAGGAAGGCTAGAAAGATATCAAGGATTTGGGATCTAAAGAAAAGATGGACAAAGGAGCACTTCTGGGACTAGGGTGCTCGTTCTAGTGTCTTTCGTAGACTGATTCTAGAAAATAGAAGTTACAGGGTTGATCAGTGTCCGAAGGAGGTCCAGATTCCTTGACAAAGCAGGTACCTTGGACTTGGGTGCCCACTCCAGTATCCTTGACTATTCTGCTTCAAAACCCTGAAAATAGGTATTTTGTAATTTGGTATTTTACTCTCGTCTGCAAGAGCTTTTTCTATATATCATTAATTTGTTGTCGTATTTGCATAATTAGGGTTTTAATGGTCAATTGAGCATAGGAGAAGGAAAATTTGATAATTAATTCCCTAATCCAAGCTTCCTCTCATTTTCAAGTGACCTAGGGTATGATAGTGCTCGCCACTCGACCCTAGATTCTTCAATGTTTGGGTGAAAGGAGGATTTTAACATCTAAGCCACAAAAGATCAACAAATCCAATTTTACCCTAAACATTTTGGTGAACCCATGTCTTTGAACTTAAATTGCAACTTACTGAGTGTATTTCTACAGATTTGGTGTGATTTCATTCATTCATTTGGTCATTTAATTTATTGCATTGAGAAAATTTCAAAAAAAATGGAAAAATACAAAAAAACCGCATTGTTGGGCTTACTAAATTGTGTCAATTCTTTCTATTTTTTCCTAATTCCTGATTTTTGCATCATATCTGATATAAACTATAGGAAAATACAAAAATTCAAAATCTTGTTTTGCATTGTCATCATTTAATTGCTAAGGTTTTGTGGAAATTTTGACAATTTTTAGATAACCTAGTAATTCCAAAATCTAGGATTTGTAGGCAAAATCTTTTATCAGATTTTTCTACTAATTTTAAAGGCTCATTAAAATTTTAATTTGGCTTTAGTCTTTCATTTTAGTGTGAATTTGCATTTAAATTTAAATTATTTGCATTTTTGCATAGAAAATTTCAATAAAAACTAGCAATTTTGGTGCATTTTCATTAAATTTGCATGGGAATTTTGCATGATTAAGCTTGAAAATCATTTTCATATCTGAGAGTATGTAATTTCCATCAAATATAAGACTTCAAACCATTTTCATAGCATTTTGTTCCAAAATCTCAAACCTAGGGCTTTGAAAACAATGATTTTCACTAATTTTGGTCTTATCGACTTCATCAATTTGCACCATAGGTGTGTTTAGAAAGATATTTTTGCATTAATTTACTATTATCAGGGTAATAATTTTCTTCCCCTCATAAAAATCTTCATAACACCCTTTTAACGGGCTCTTGTAGTGAAAATTCGGTAAAAAACTACACATTTTGGCTATTTTTGCCCTAGGGTTTGACCTAGTTTGCACTCCAAGCGTGTTGTGATCAATTTTATGGATTGAGGTGACTTATATTACTGATATTATTTGTTTTACCTCTTAAAATTCCTTACAACACCCCTTTTTCTAGGTCTTGGAGTTTTAAAACCATGAAAAATTGCATATTTTGCTATATTTTCACTACGGTTTTGCCTTAAGTGGTGTTAAAATCATGTTGTGTTAGATATTTTGGCACCAAGTGGCTGTTATTTCTGATACTATTCTTTTTTCATCATCATTTTCCCCACAACACCCTTTGTTATGCTCTCTTGCATCGAATTTTGGTGAAAAAAGTGCATATTTTCACTATAATCAACTTGGCATTATCTTAAATTTGCATCAAGAGTGTGTTGAGAGTGAACTTATTGTTGTTTTGGACTGATAACTTGCTTCCCTTGACTGAAATCCTCATAAGCAAAAAAAAGCCTCATTTAAACAAGGATCATATGATAACAAACAAGACTCTCATAAGAACCACTCAAATTTTTCTTTAAACACGATCGAGTACCTCTCCAAGAGGTTCGAGAGCTCCAAGATATAAAATGAAGACCCTACAAGTAAATATCTATAAATTTTTATTTCTATCATAATGTTTTTCCCCCGTGATATGTTGTGTTGTTTAGGCCTCCTGGGATGACCTCGGATTCTCCCGTAAGGTTCAGGATACCAGGAGACCGCATCTGTTGTGACCTTCTTCTATTTGTATCATCATTCTTCTATATTGCCTCTCTCTGATTTCATAGTTTTGTGCTGTATCTTACGGACATAGCGTCGTGGTTGGTGACTTGGGGGCATCCTCCTACGTGAGTATCCCTAAGACACTTGTTTCTCCTCTCTTATTTATTGTTTCCATTCCTCTAGTGTTTCCATCTAGCGGGCAGATGATGACAAACATTTATACTAATGTGGACCTAGTGTCCCTTTCGAGAGCAATCAAAAATTGGACTTAGTTCCTAATATGACAATGGGGTTGTATATTTTATCCAACGCTTGGCTAGTGGAAGCACTCGTGCTTTCTGCATAGTGAATTTTATGATGTTTCTATCGCATTTACAAACCTTAACAATACTACTGCTCTATGCACCTTTATTTACCTTTGAATCTAGCCTTAGGGGTACTCGATTCGGAGAGCTTCGTGATAGAGCCCCTAGTTATCCTCAAACTCTGAATTCATTGTATAACCTTGGCTCTCTGTGTGGTTAATCATATGTATTGATGTTCTTGTTTATCATGATGTTGTAGACACTAACATGTTTCTTGTAGGGATGTGTTTGTGGGAACATTTGGCGATCGTAAAGTACATGTCACCTCCGGGAGGCATGGGCTTTGCAAAAGCCGATGTTCCCTTGTGTGTTTTCTTCCTACCTTAACGTGCTTGATACCGATAACTGATATTAACCACCTTAAGGTGGGGGCATATAAGTTAAGTTGTTTGTTATAGATGTTAGCAATGTGTTTGACCTCAGATGCATAGACTTGTTCCAGAGTAGTGCATTGTGAATCCTGATCTTGTTTGCAATCAATCAATCAATCATATAAGCCCTCTGCGGAGCTGGGGATGGTGTATTTCTTAGAGCAGATTGCATCATCCTATCATTTTCAAAAGTCCTCTACAAAGGCGGGGAGTGGTTTTGTGACTAACTCAACCCTTAAGTGTGTCTTCGGTAACTGTTGTGGTGAAGCCCAATCATTGGTGTGTGCCTGTAATGTGCCTAAGATGGTATTGATCCTAGAAATAGGGAACACACCATCACTTGTCTACCATGTTTTCTCTGTGTCTTCAAGTGTGTGTTTTGGCATGCTTGTTTTGTATGGTGTGTTTGTTGCCCCATATGCATAGACCAGCACCTTGAGTAGTGCTTCATGCATTTTGGGAGGTTTTACATGTATTGCGTGTGTGTTACCCCATATGCAGAGACCAGTGCCATCAAGTACTGCTTCCTACATTTTGGGAGGTTTGTTTACTTTCTAGTACTTGTATTTGCATTTCATATATATGAGAAAAAGAAAAGAAAAGAAAAAGATATCATATCTGTCTTCCATGCATTAATGTGTCTTTCATGCATTAACTGTCTGCTCTGTGTTCTGCGTGAATGTAATTGTCTTCTCTGTGTTTTGCATGTCTGTTATTGTTATCTATGTGATTGGCGTGTCTTCTCCATGCTTGGTGTGTTTGTTGTGTTTGTGACCTTACTTTAATGCATGTATGGGCCTCGTGTTCATACATACATTAAAGTGGGGGCTAAATGTAACATTACAAAATGTCCCCTTGGGGGATTTTCCCTCATAAGGTTTAGCTCTCGGGTCTTTAGAGTGCATTTAGGACATTTTAGTTCATATTTTAGCATACCGATGGAATGAGACCTAAGTCCCATGGCAAATAGGACCTAGGAGGACCCCTTGAGCTATACCCTGCCTACAATAGGGGGATGACATGGGCGCCCGCACCCTAGTCCTACCCTATTTTAGGGCAGCCTCAATTTCTGGGTGTCGGTTAGTGACCGTTATTAGGTCCCTTTGCCGACATGGTAAGTTTGAATTTCAAATATCTTGGTGGGAGTGCTTGTAGATGCATATATAAACATATGTAGGCATTCATTTGAAAACTAGATGATCATTGTGAACTTTAGGCATTCTCAAGGTGATTCGAGGATTTCTATTGTGTTGCAAGAGAAAACTTGTATGTTTTGTGTGTTGATATTTGCAGATTTGAGCTTCAATCTCCTCATGGCATGAAGAGTATCTTCCTCCATGAGAGTTTCACTACAAGGTGACTTATCATTGTGTTTTTATCATTGATTCCTTTGGTTTTGGCCTCTACCTCACAAGGGCATGCCTTCTTTGTTTAACAAGGGTGTTTGGAGACTTAAGTGTCCTCTGGGGTTTGACTGAGCAAAACGTCTAAACACCACAACCCCCAAACTAAGTCTTGTGATTGCAGGTTACAGGTGTCACATGTGAGAAAAGTGGAGTTGCAGGAAGGTTGGAAAGACATTAGGGATTCAGGATCTGAAGAAAAGATGGACAAAGGAGCACTTCCGAGACTAGGGCACTCGCTCCAGTGTCCTCCACAGACTGATTCTAGAAAATAGAAGTTACATGGCTGATCAGTGTCTGAAGGAGGTCTAGATTCCCTGAAAAAGTAGGTACCTTCGACTTGGGCACCCGCTCCAGTGTCTGCGATTGTTCCGCTTCAGAACCCCGAAAATAGGTATTCTATAATATGGTATTTTACTCCCATTTGCAAGAGATTTTTCCATAATTCATTAATTTGTTGTCGTATTTGCATAATTAGGGTTTTAATGGTCAATTGAGCATAGGAGAAGGAAAAATTTATAATTAATTCCCTAATCCAAGCTTCCCCTCATTTACAAGTGACCTAGGGTATGATAATGCTTGCCACTCGACCCTAGATCCTTCAATGTTAAGGTGAAAGGAGGATTTTAACATCTAAGCCACAAAAGAGCAACAAATCTAATTTTACCCTAAACAGTTGGATAAGGAAATAAGAGAGAAATGGCCTTCACAAACATTGTCCCACTTTGGTTCATCTCAAGTTTTTTATGTACATCCTAAAGAACCACATAGTGAGATCAACTGTTTGACATGTCTCACAAGGTTGGATTTGAGTCTAAAAGGAATAATTCCTATCTTGGAAGTGTATGAACCTGAAGTGAGGTATGTATGCATGGGTAAGAATGAATTTCTCCTTTACTTTGTCAAATTGAACATGAAAATGAAGGTGGATGCATTGTGAGTGATTCACTAGTTGGCTGCCCTAACAAGTTTTTCGAAGGTACTACTATTCCAAAGTGGATTAATTTTAATTTTTAGTAATGGGACAGCAAAAGAGACATTAATAATGATGATATTTTTATTCCTAATAATAGTATGAGTTGAATGACAAGTTTGGTGAGTTTGGTTGTCAAATAGAAAGTGCATATCAACAAGAAGTTGCTTGTCAAATGACTAATTTAGTGAGTGATTTTGATGATAAAGTGGCTGAAAATTATTGGTTTCAATTTTCTAACTATTTTGAGAGTGAAATTAAGTGTGGACAGTAGCTAGATCAGTCCAATTTCATGCCAAAACAAGGAGATATTAGCCTACCTAGTGAAGGAAATTCACGGACAGCGAAGAGGGAAGTTGTTCCAATTGATATACTTGAGGTACAATATGATTTTTTGGAGGTAAATGGTCAAATTTATGACTATACCAGCATGTTACATTAGGATGATCAGTCATATCAGATCTATACAAGTGTTTTGGATGAGTCACAAGTTGATCCAAATGAAGAAAATCAGGGTATAACATTGTTACAAGATAAAATTAGGGATATAGGTCAAGTTGCACATGGGAATGAGGATCCAAATGGTCTTATTGTTGCTTTACATGATGGTGCATCATTCCAATATCAACCACAAGCTGAAACAAGGAAGTTATTGTATGATTTAGATGATGTTTCTTCATTACATGTGACTTATTTTAGTAGGTCAGATTCGAGTATATCATGTTTGATTTTTCTAATCTTGCTCATGCTTCTAATGATGATGATTCTCACTTGGTTATTTCTGATATGTAGGTGGATAATGAGGACAATAGTTTATTCTTTGAGGATGGAAGCTAAACAACCATGCAAAATGATAACCTAGAGAGTTTGCCACACTCCTCATTTGATAGCATGATTGATCTAGTGTCCAAATTGGGTGAAGACATGGCACTTCATGGGTATTCAATGCAAATATCAAACCTTGCTTTGGTTGATTCATATAGGACTCATCCTGCTAATCCACATCCTGAGGTGAGTTTTCATGATTTCTTGCGTGCATGGGAAGTTACTTTGGAAGGGAAGGTTGATCATAGGTATGTTTATCCTCCCTTTGAGCATGAAAATGTACTAGATGATGATTCTATTAATTCATGTAATCTAGAGGATGGATTTAGAGCTAATTTTTATAATCCTTTAGATAATGCACATGCTGATTTGTCATATCATCCACATAATGAGTTGGGAAGAGGTGAGATATTTCATGTTTTAGAGCCTAAACAAGTTGAATCTTGCATTGATATGATTGATTTACCTAATTCTAAACATTGTAATGATTCAGTCACTTATGGATTTGATTGTTATTTGCATGTACTTGATGCACGAGGGATGATCCATCATGAGTTGAGACCTCCTGAAGGTAAGGGAGCACTTGGTGAGATGCAACATGATGGTGAGCATATAATTTTAGTTGATGGCACTACAAACCAGGTTGTATCTTCCATTTTCTCGTTTAGTTATGATATTTTTCATTTTGATTATGGGGATGGGGGTAAGAAAACTTGTGTTTGGATTAACCATGGACATTATGAGTTGCCACAATTTCTGATCCTACATGATTCGTATCCTGAATATGAGCCTAGTTTGCCTATATCTTACATTTCAGAATACAAGGATAAGTTTGCTACTTAGGACCTTGACATGTACCTTGTTACTCTTGCATATATATGAGAAATCAGTCAAGAGGGAGTTTATATACCTATTGTCCTAAGCCTTTGTACTTAGTCTTAGTTAGTTTTGGTTTTTCAGGTGTCTAGTTTGCTTGGTTTTGCTTTTCAAGTTTTCTTTGTTATTTGTTTGTTTTGATTGCTTTTGCTTGTTTTTTGTTTGGTTAGTTATTATTTGTTAGTCTATTGTTTTAGTTTTTTTTAGTCATAACCTAAGGGTTTATTGTGGACTCCATTGTTAGTGTTGAATGGCATGATTCTTGTTCTTGGGGGATGAGTTGATTGTTTGGTATGACTTGAAGTGTTTTGAGATCTTATACCTTTACACATCTTAATGATCCTAAAGTTTCTAAGTGATTCTTTGTGATCTTGCATTAAGTGAAAAATCCTAAGGTCTCACCTTTGCCACCACTATGATTCCTAGTTTAGTAAAGTTGAAATTATGCATAGCCCATGTGTAAAAAGCATGTGCTATGGTAAAAGAAAGTATGAAAAGAAAACAAAATCAAAAGAAAAAAATGAAATGAAATGAAAGGCGGTACTTCCTAGTACTCCTATCATATGACTCAACTAGATGGAGGATTCAAGCATCTCTACCGAGGCTATAGACGGATGGCCAGAAGTAGAGCTATGCTTTGAGTAGAAACACATATAAACAACCTCATCAGGGTTATAGACACTTGACTTGTAGTGAGGCAATGTCTAGGTAGTTCATGGGGTGAGAATCATTCACGTAGCTTAATGCAAAGGAACTTGGAGGACCTTAGTTGCTAAAGGATAGGAATGAATGCATTTACACACACTTGGATCTTGGGAACATGAATGATTGCACTAGCTTTTGATTTTGATTCTTTAATCATGTATTTATGTTTATTTGACCTAATATGTGGGTGTATGCAGAGATTCTGGATTCATAACTTATGTTTATCTTTAGAATTCTCAAGAGCATTCTCCCAGTAAGGTCACCATGTGTTGTGCCTTGCACACACGCCCCACATTTTTCATGAGAAAAATGGGGACCCCCTCTTTTGATTGAGTCTTTTGGTGAGTTTCTTAGCCTCTTTTGGGTGTTTCAGCTTGTTATGAGTTCTCTAAGTTGTGGTTGAGTAGCTTGGCCTGATTTTACAAGTTCATGATCCATTGCATTATGTTGATATATTTTGACAATTTCTTGGGTCTTAGTTGTCTCACCTAGTTTTAGATGCACTTTGATGATCTATCTACTTTTATGAGTCTTGATATGCTTTAATGGGGTTTATTTTGATGATCCATTCAAGTTTATTTATTGTTTCATCTTCATATATAAAGTTAAGAGTATAATCCTTCATATTTTTAGAGTTTTAGGAGGTGTCAAGATGACTAAATGTATGAATGCATTCATATGGTATGCTTAGATCTTATCATGTTGAATTATCATTGGTTTTGGGTTTCTTATAAGACCAAGGGCTTGATGAACATCATGACATACTGATAAAGCAAAACCATTAGCTGGAAGTGAAGAAAACAATCCATGCAATGGTTAAAAGAGCAAAATGCATACAATGTTTCAAAACTTCCCAGTGTTGTCATAGTCTAATAGAAGTGTATGCATGGTCATAAAAGCCAAAAAAAAACTTGAGAAAAAACTTATAATTAGCTAAAAGACTTGAAGGAGAATGTTGTCTAAGTATCCTAAATGTAAAATCCAATCATTGTTTCATCTAAAATGGTCAAAAAATAGTCCTAAAACTAAATTTTGACAACCTAGAAACCCTAGGACAGCCATGAAGAAGTTGAATTTCTGATTTTGTTTTGGCCTCTCTAGTGGACTCAAAAGACATTTTTAAATTGATATAAGGTTTGAACAGGTAGAGAAGATGGAAATTTCAAGAGGATGCATCAAGAAATGAAAGGAATCAAGGGGAAACCACAAATTTAATGACAATATAATCTCAATTAAATATCAGCAAAGATAGAGAGTCAGTAATTCGATCATATCTCAAGCTCTACAATCTAGGTACGGTTAATTTCTTATGGGGATATAAAAAACTAAATTCTACAACTTCCCACAAAATATTAGAAAGACCCAGATCATAAAATAAAAGTTATGGATGTCGGAACGGATTGTTTTTCCTCATGACAGGTTTACCATTTTTTTTTAAAGCAAACAAGTTTTAATCATTATTTGTTAACTTGCACATGACTGATCCATGATGAAAATGGATATGTTTTGATATGTATTGACTTAAAATGATTTATTTTTTATGAGATTGATGCTTGTCTTTGTTGGTTACAAGTTTAAGAGGTTGAAACATAAAGGGATCAACTTGAGCCATCATGGAGAGATGAAAACCTAGAAACACCCTGTTGTCCCAACCATAGACAAATGTGATTTTCATGCCCAAATAACTATTGCACCTGTAAAATGAAGCCAGTATGATATCAAGAATGATGAATACAAACCCTAATATATGTTGCAACACAAAAATCAGACCTAGCCATTGTTGTACATGCACATTTGGAGCCTAAAATGATGGAAAATGAAGGGAACAATGCCATGCAGTTGTTGGAGGATAAATTGCACCACCTTATGGATGATTTGTAGATAAGGATATGACTAATACAACCTTCTACAAGTTCCCAACATGCTACTCTAGATCTGAGTTGAAGATTTCTTGTTGAAAATGAAGAAAACAATGAAGGATAGAGAGTTGGAAATGCAGTTTATGACAAAATCAGTCACCTACAGTTGTATATTCATATTTGTACATGGAAAATAGATAGCTACAGCCACCTATGATGGAGAAAATAACTTTCTACAGCTGTCTATGCCTTTCTTACGAAGATTTGTCATACTACAACTTGTCTAGAATGTAGTATCAATTATTTAATATTTTTGGCTTCTAAAAGTTACTTTTGTCATATTTGGAAAACTTAGTAACAAAAATTAAATTAAAAAATTACTATTTGATAGTAAGGGAAGCTTGTTGATGAAGCCACATGGAAATAAGTGGAATATTCCTTGCCACCAAAATTGACTTTTGTGTTGGAGCATCAAATGTGAGTCATTGGATCAAACTGATCATAGCCATTGGATTTTAGGGTAAAAACTTAGTATGGTAAAGCTTATTTGAATATATATATATAGTTGAAACTCATTGTAAGAGGTTAGAATTTGTAAAGAGAAGTTAGAATTGGTGAAGAACCAATTGGTTCTTGTTGGTGTTTTGGAAAAAACTCATTGAAACTCATTGGAAAACAATTGTACTATTGGGATTTGAGGGAAAATACATAGTATTTTCTGATTTTTCATGTTAATTTATTAGTTTTCTCCATACCAAGTTTAGAAATTGTTGATGTTTATTAATCTTTTGAGCTTAATACAAGTTTACTTCATGGTTTCTAGTCAAGATTGTCAATGGAAATTGTTGAGATTTGTTGAACTTGTCATCTTACAAAGTTTGTTTCATGGTTTCTAAACACCAAGCTGAAGTATTTCTTTCATTTTCAGCTGAAGATACATGGATATTTGATGAGTTTTCAAATTTTTCATACCACTAGTAATTTGTTGATTGTAAATTACTTTGTGTGGTTAGTTTGAACACCTAATTTCACCATTGAAGATTGTACCCCCTTGAAACTTGATTGGTGGGTTTCCATGATCAAATCAAGGATAGTAAAATGTGTTTGTAGACATGTTTATCCATTGTTGAATCTGAAATGATTGAAGAGGTTTAAGATTTAGTTAGGTTTTTAGTATCTTTCTCTATCTTGCCTTGCTTTTGCAATTTTTTATTAAATCTAGTTAGTGTTAGAGTTAGAATATGGTTTTCAAACTTGCATATTGCTATTATAGAGTTAATATTTCATGAATGCAAGTTGATGTATTATTGGTTATGAGCTAAAATGATACATTTTAGAGAAATATATGTTTATATCAGTTTGCTAATGCACTTCTAAATCTAAAAACTAATTGGTTTATGTGTAGTTTAACCTTGTGTGTTGGAGTTTGTCCAAATTCATGTAGGTCCCTTGATTTGAACAGCAAAGGACATCATACAACTAAGTTTCTTGTGAAGGCCAAGACCTGGTTGTATAGACCTTGAGGTAGTCATTTTTCATTATTTGGGATTTGATTCCTTTCATGAGAGATAAGATACTTAGTATCTTATCTAACTTGTTGTGTGCAAAAACACCCATCAACACTACCCTTGACATGAAGAGCATCCATCAAGCTATCCATAGCTTTCTTCTTCATTTCTTGTGCCAATAGAGTTGCAACAAAAGCATTCATCTTTGGATCATTAAGGTTAGCAGTGATAGAAAGAATGAAATTCTCCCAAGACTCGGCAAAGAACAAAGAATAATAATGCATTTTTCTTCTTCCTCAATCTTAACATCAACAAAGGCTTATTGACTCAAAATTAAATTAAAAGAATTTAAATGCTTTACAATAGATTCACCTTCCTTCAACTTAAAATAAAATAATTTTCTTTTTAAATACAATTTGTTTACCAGACACTTGGCTTTATAAATATCACCCAACCATTTCTACAAAGAATATGTGGTCTTTTCTTCATAGACATTTAGTAGGATAGAGTTTGCAAGACATAATCGTATTGTGCCCATGCCTTTTAATCCATCTTGTCCCACTCCTCTTGACTAATAGTATCAGGTTTCTTTTCTTTTGATGTTGCCAACCATTGATCCCTCTCTTCAAGAAGATCCTCAATTTTCAACTTCCACAACTCATAGTTTGATCCTTTAAATTTTTCAATGTCTATTTGAGATGTAGATACAACCATGGTTTTCACACACACAAATCTACAAAATCAAAACTCCCACTGCAGCACAAAAACCTTCATACTTCCACCCAATAAACAAAATTGGCAAAGCTCTTATACCAAATGTTAGAAATAAAGGAAACCTACAATATGGAAATCTAAAATGAAATTGCAAATCTACAGTTATATTGTAGAATATCAAATGAAGATGTGAACTATCATCAGATAAATTAGCAATACTAAAATAGCCATACACATGGCATAGAGATTTACGTGGAGAGAACCCTTTTGGGTAAAAAAACTCCACCAAGAATAGAGGGAAAAATTGTATTATCTTCAACTATTTCCTTCAATCATGCATCTAATCCAACTACACTTGTGTACCTATAAACAAACAACTCTCATTTCTTGCACTTTCTTTAGCTTATGTTAAAAAAATACAAGCTTCTAGAAGAAGACATAGAAAACATGGCACCCATATTTGTGAAAATCCCACATGCACTTTGGGAATCTAGCTAATTAAGTTTCTTATGTTTTCAATACCCTCCAAATAGAATGCGGCACCCAAGTAGGACAAATTTCAACTCCCTCATAGTGAATAGTCAATAAACATGTTATTTTTAGCCTCTTACAGGTTGTCATAAGATTCTTCTCATAATCTTTCATAACTATCTAAAAATAACTAATCCCTTACAACATGTAAGAGACAATCTTGCAAGACTCTCTCATTACTGTCGTAAAATCAATTAATGAAATTGAATGCCCCTATTTCACTTGTTTACTATCCCAAGGTAATAAATAAATAAATATTATAGTCATTGTAATTAAATAATTATTGCAGTCAATGGATTATACTTCCCTTATGTTTGCATTTAAAATTACAATAGTAGGAGTAATCACATTAATCATATTTACAAGGTTGATGGTCCTAACATCATCATTGACTTAAAGGGTAATATAGCTAAGTAATATATGATACTAGAAGATAAATTGGTTGTCATATGGGATGTTTGTTATATTCATCATGACAATATCATATATTTCTAAGTTCTTTGCTTCTTGGTCACTATGTGACAAACAATTAGTGTTGTTTGGATGTATTATCAAGTTTCAGGCACTCGATATTAGCACTTGGTATTGGCATTTGGTACCAATTTTGATATTGGCTCTCAATATTGACACATGACATCATGATATGATGATTGACATTATGGTAGCATTTATATTATGATAGTATAAGCATGCTATTATGGTGATGGTTTGCATGATGATGATTTCACCATTAGAATGTGATGATCAACATTGTGATGACATTAGGCATTGTGGTAGTAGAGGTATGGTGATATGGTGATGGTTTTAACACTATGATATAGTTAGGATTTAGAAGGTTTGTGGAGCACTTCCATGACTTGTAGAGCCTAATGAAACATATCACACTACACATATGGATCAGATAGACCTTCCTTGAGGTTTACACCAAGTTTCATCCATTTACAGAGCATTACCAATTGTTCAAGGCTGACTTACTTGTTTCTATACATTACATCCTTCTTTAGAGTTTGTAACCTCTCTTGTGGCCGACGTGGAGGATTTCATGAGCTTGAAAATGATATATATATATATATATATATATATATATATATAAGATGTATTAGGAAGTTAGTAGTTTGATGATATGATTTATATAGTTTATAAATATAGATTTCCTTTTCGAAAGGCACTTCAATGCCATATCTTGCATATCTGTTGTAACCTAGAAAGAGGGCATGTGAGCCCTTTGACTATAGCCCGCATGTTGCTGGCATATAAGCATTCTAAATATATGATATATTGAGCATTTGAATCTTCCATTACATTCCATATTTGTGTTGTTTATGTCATGATTACTCTAGTTGCATGGTTTGGACAATTCATTCTATGAACTCTCTGACCATGACTGCACCAAGTGCTATCAGAGTGAAGTTTTAAATCCTTCGAGAGGTGAAGGAAATTTTGGAAGATCTTGTGGTGAACCAATCACTAACCTGAGGTAGTCTCCTTGCATTTGTCAACAGAGCAGGGATTGTGAGGTAGTTGCTACCTTGTAGTCAAATCACCGAATTGAGGCAGTTGCACCAGATCCTAGGAAGAGATATCACCAAGGAGGATGCATGTTATGGGCACTATTATTGGAAGAATGGAAGAAATGATGGAGATGATGAAAATAATGAAAGTTAGATTAGATGATGTAGAAGAAGATAAAAGAAGAGGACTAACCCCTAGACATGATAGCACTAAAAGTGATGATGAAGAATTTCAATCTGCAGATCAAAATGAAGAAACCCTAGAAGAAGAAGAAGAATCAAATCAGGCGAAGATGTTGAAATTTGTTTCAAAGATTGGAAAGAGACATAGAGTGGATGTATCAAACTATACTAGAAATTTGAATATGGAGGAATTGATTGATTGGATAAATGACTTGGAGGAATACTTTGAATATGAAGAAATTGAAGATCTAGAGAAAGTAAGATTTGTGAATACTAAGTTGAAAAGACATGTTTCTATTTGGTGGAAAGAAGTTCAGTTGGATAGGAATAAGAGAGGAAAAGAAAAGATCATAAAATGGGAAAGAATGGTGACAAATTTGAAGAATCAGTTTATACCTACTGACTATGAGTTGGAACTATTGAAGATATTATAGAACTTGAGGCAAAAGGAGAAATCTATGAAGGAATATACTGAAGAATTTCATAAGATGATCATAAGGACTGGACATGGTGCAGGTGCACCCTAGCATGAATATGCCTCCATGAGGTAGACTTAGGGTTTTGATTTTGTATAGGTATTATTATGTTGTAATAAGGCCTAAATGGCTACATTTAACTTGTAAAATGTCCTATTTAGTCATTTTGATGTCATTTGATACCTAATGTAAAAGTTGCATAAATTGACAAAAGTTGTCATAAGCAACAAATTGCAAAAAATGCAACAAAAGTGCATAAAATGGAAGATGAAGGGTAAAAGGGTAGTTGAATGGTTGGGAAGTTAGAAAATGGTTGTAATAACTTAAATATGTCTTGTAAAGTCAAATCCCAGGAGGGAAGAAGGTTGGAGAATGTGGGTTGTTACATTTTGATGTGATATCAATAAAAGATACCCTTGTTTCTGCATTTCTGAATGTTAAACTGCTGTTTCAAAGATTGGTACAGATTTGTACAGATTTTATATGACTAGAATGTGGTATATATGGAAATATTATTGAGTCTACTTTCCATTTCTTTTTATTGTATCAAATTTCATTAATATTTGAATAAGTTATGACATTTTTATTGAGGGTAGGTCTGCAGAGTTTAACTTTCTGAAATTGTAGTCTGAAAATATGCATGGTACGGCCTGGTATAGCCTCACTTTGACACATATAATAGATGGATGGAAATATATGTGTTTCTAGTTTACAATTATTTTGGTTTGGTATAATTTCATTAAGTTGTGTGAGAGATATTGCAATTTTGGTGAGGGCAGGTCTGAACGCTGCCTAGGGTTTGCAGTTTTCAGAAAAAAATCATAACCTTCTCCCCTACCATTGGATCTTCATGAAAATTGGAGGAAAAATATGTATTAATGTTCTCTTCAACCTGACCAAAGCAATTGGATTAGTTCTTTGATTTGTTAATGTTATTGAGGATAGTTTGTTTCATGTCAATGTTTCATTTTGTGAAGTATGTTTAAAACAGTCAAATGACATGAAGTATGAGTCATGTGAACATTGCCTTGAATGATTGGTTGAGTTGATTTGTTGGTCCTCCTACCTCTACATCATAGTGGTATCAGAGTTGGTGAAAGATTTGGGTGGTGTGTATTTTTTTCCTGTCACTGAGAAGGTAGGTGAAGAGCGAGAAGATCTTGATTGTGTAGATAGATCACCGAGGGAGGTAATCTACACCATTTGGATTTTGTGTTGCTCAGTTGTTTGGTTGCAGTTGCTTGTTCCATCTAGCTACAAGAAGGAGGTTCTTGAGGTTGTGTGTGTGGGCAGACAAGATGAGGTCTGTCATGACCATTCTCCAATAGAGATTAAGCTGGATAAGGGTGCAGAGAGAGGCCACTAAGGAGAGAGTGGTAGGTGCATCACCAGGATCTGATGTTGGGTAAGATGGATGGTTTAGTGAGTTGGTGTGGTAAGGCAGTAGAGAGATGGATACCTGACTGAAGAAGCACTTAAGGTTGCAACCTAAAGAGTACTCCACTGATGGGAGTAGGACCCTGAAGAAGCTCTAAAGTTGATGGTAGTTTGATTTTGTTGGTTGGTTGGTCACTAGCCATTGATGTGAAGATTTGAAGCCTGAAGTTGAAGAGACAGAGTGAAAGATGAAGCCAGACAGAGATGCAGGAAAAGGTAGATTTGTTTTGCAGGTACCTTTCCAAGGGACTTGGAAATCTTTGTTGGTTTGTTGTATGGTGCAGGTGCACCCTAGCATGAATATGCCTCCATGAGGTAGAGTTAGGGTTTTGATTTTGTATAGGTATTATTATGTTGTAATAAGGCCTAAATGGCTACATTTAACTTGTAAAAGGTCCTATGTAGTCATTTTGATGTCATTTGATACCTAATGTAAAAGTTGCATGAATTGACAAAAGTTGTCATAAGCAACAAATTGCAAAAAATGTAACAAAAGTGCATAAAATGGAAGATGAAGGGTAAAAGAGTAGTTGAATGGTTGAGAAGTTAGAAAATGGTAGTAATAACTTAAATATGTCTTGTAAAGTCAAATCCCAGGAGGGGAGAAGGTTGGAGAATGTGGGTTGTTACATTTTGATGTGATATCAATAAAAGATACCCTTGTTTCTGCATTTCTAAATGTTAAACTATTGTTTCAGAGATTGGTACAGATTTGTATAGATATTATATGATGGAAAGAGTATTGAGTCTACTTTCCATTTCTTTTTTTTTCATCAAATTTCATTAAGATTTGAATAAGTTATGACATTTTTAATGAGGGTAGGTCTGCAGAGTTTAATTTTTTGAAATTGTAGTCTGAAAATATGCATGGTACGGCCTAGTACAGCCTCACTTTGATGCATATAATAGATGGATGGAAAGATATGTGTTTCTAGTTTACAATTATTTTGGTTTGGTATAATTTCATTAAGTTTTGTGAGAGATATTACAATTTTGGTGAGGGCAGGTCTGAACGCTGCCTAGGGTTTGCAGTGTTGGGAAAAAAATCATAACCTTCTCCCCTACCATTGGATCTTCATGAAAATTGGAGGAAAATATGTATTAATGTTCTCTTCAACCTGACCAAAGCAATTGGATTAGTTCTTTGATTTGTTAATGTTATTGAGGATAGTTTGTTTCATGTCAATGTTTCATTTTGTGAAGTATGTTTAAAACAGTCAAATGACATGAAGTATGAGTCATGTGAACATTGCCTTGAATGATTGGTTGAGTTGATTTGTTGGTCCTTCTACCTCTACATCATAGTGGTATCAGAGCTGGTGAAAGATTTGGGTGGTGTGTATTTTTTTCCTATCACTGAGAAGGTAGGTGAAGAGCGATAAGATCTTGATTGTGTAGATAGATCGCCGAGGGAGGTAATCTACACCTTTTAGATTTTGTGTTGCTCAGTTGTTTGGTTGCAGGTGCTTGTTCCATCTAGCTGCAAGAAGAAGGTTCTTGAGGTTGTGTGTGTGGGCAGACAAGATGAGGTCTGTCATGACCATTCTCCAATAGGGATTAAGCTGGATAAGGGTGTAAAGAGAGGCCACTAAGGAGAGAGTGGTAGGTGCATCACCAGGATCTGCTATTGGGTAAGATGGATGGTTTAGTGAGTTGGTGTGGTAAGGAAGTAGAGAGATGGATACCTGACTGAAGAAGCACTTAAGGTTGCAGCCTGAAGAGTACTCCACTGATGGGAGTAGGACCCTGAAGAAGCTCTAAAGTTGATGGTAGTTTGATTTTGTTGGTTGGTTGTCACTAGCCATTGATGTGAAGATTTGAAGCTTGAAATTGAAGAGACAGAGTGAAAGATGAAGCCAGACAGAGATGCAAGAAAAGGTAGATTTGTTTTGCAGGTACCTTTCCAAGGGACTTGGAAATCTTTGTTGGTTGGTTGTATGGTGCAGGTGCACCCTAGCATGAATATGTCTCCATGAGGTAGACTTAGGGTTTTGATTTTGTATAGGTATTATTATGTTGTAATAAGGCCTAAATGGCTACATTTAACTTGTAAAAGGTCCTATTTAGTCATTTTGATGTCATTTGATACCTAATGTAAAAGTTGCATAAATTGATAAAAGTTGTCATAAGCAACAAATTGCAAAAAATGTAACAAAAGTGCATAAAATGGAAGATGAAGGGTAAAAGGGTAGTTGAATGGTTGGTAAGTTAGAAAATGGTTTTAATAACTTAAATATGTCTTGTAAAATCAAATCCTAGGAGGTTAGAAGGTTGGAGAATGTGGGTTGTTATATTTTGATGTGATATCAATAAAAGATACCCTTGTTTCTGCATTTCTAAATGTTAAACTGTTGTTTCAAAGATTGGTACGGATTTGTATAGATTTTATATAACTATAATATGGTATGGATAGAAAGCGTATTGAGTCTACTTTCCATTTCTTTTTGTTGCATCAAATTTCATTAAGATTTGAATAAGTTATGACATTTGTATTGAGGGTAGGTCTACAGAGTTTAATTTTCTGAAACTGCAATCTGAAAATATGCATGGTACAGCCTCACTTTGATGCATATAATAGATGGATGGAAATATATGTGTTTCTAGTTTACAATTATTTTGGTTTGGTATAATTTCATTAATTTTTATGAGAGATATTGCAATTTTGGTGAGGGCAAGTCTGAACGCTGCCTAGGGTTTGTAGTTTTGGGGAAAAAATCATAACCTTCTCCCCTACCATTGGATCTTCATGAAAATTGGAGGAAAAATATGTATTAATGTTCTCTTCAACCTGACCAAAGAAATTGGATTAGTTCTTTGATTTGTTAATGTTATTGAGGATAGTTTATTTCATGTCAATGTTTCATTTTGTGAAGTATGTTTAAAACAGTCAAATGCCATGAAGTATGAGTCATGTGAACATTGCCTTGAATGATTGGTTGAGTTGAGTTGTTGGTCCTCCTACCTCCGCATCAATAGTGAAGCAAGCAAGGAGAAAGTGGCAAGATACATAAATGGATTGAGAATGAACATTCAACAAGAATTGAGTCTGGTAAGGATGACAACAATAGGAGAAGCATATCAGTTTTCATTGAAGGTTAAAGAAAAGTTGAATAAGAAACATGAGAAAAGACAAAGAGGAAGAGGACGTAAATTTCAAAGAGGTAGAACATATTCTGGAGGAGACAGACCTTATACAAAGCATAACAAACAAGAAAGTAGTCCATTCAAGAAGGAAGACAGAGATAACAATTCATACCGGAGAGGTGATAGAAATTTCTACCACAGAGGGAATCATAATTTTTACCACAATGAAGGGTACAGGAGAGATGAAAGAGGATTTGATAAGAGAACGTTTAGAGGAACTTGTTTTAAGTGCAAAGGTGAAGGACACAGAGCATTTGAATGTCATCAAGGAAGTACAAACAAGAAGATAGAGAACAATGCAAGAGAAGCTTATGCAGAAGAAGAACCTATTGGATCACCTAGTTCAGTTGGAAAACCAAAGAAAGGAGAATCATTAGTCATGAGAAGAGCATTATTTCAAGCAAAGACAACTGAGGAACCATTGCAAAGAGAAAGTCTATTCCAGACTAGATGTAAATCAGGAGGTAAATGTTGTAAAATGATCATTGATAGTGGCCGTACTGATAATTCAGTTTCAGAGGAAATGGTGACTAAGTTGAAACTGGAGAGATTAAAACACCCTAAGCCCTACAAGATAGCATGGATTCAGGATGAACACAAGGTATTGGTGAGTGAACAATGTTTGGTGAAATTTCATATAGGATCTTATCATGATGAAGTATTATGTGATATTATGCCGATGAATGTATGTCATATATTGTTGGGTAGACCATGGCAGTATGATAGAAAAGCTATACATGATGGGAGAAAAAATCCTCATACTATAACATCAAATGGGAAGAAACATATCTTGATACGTTTGGAAGATGAGCCTAAAAGTGAAGTATGTGGAAATGATAGAATCTATTTGGTTGATGGAAGGAAATTTCTAGATGGATTGAGACATGAGAATGTGTTTTTCTTTGATTCCTAAGAAGCACATAACCTTAAGTGCAGAGGCTAAAGAATCACAGCCATAGGAGATAACTGAATTGTTGACAGAGTATGAAGACATCATATCAGATAATGTACCTGAAGGATTGCCACCAATCTGGAGTATCAGTCATCATATGGATCTTATACCTAGAACTAGTTTGGCTAACAAAGAAGCACACTGGATGACAGTAGCAGAGAATGCAGATTTGAACAGACAGATATAGGAATTGTTGAGGAAAGGATTGATTAGAGGAAGTTTAAGCCCATGTGCGGTACCTATAGTACTAGCACTAAAAAAAGATGGAGAATGGAGGATGTGTATAGACTCTAGAGTAATCAATAAGATCACAATCAAGTATAGATTTCCATTGCCAAGGATGGATGACATTGTGGATTGTTTGAGTGGAGCAAAATATTTTACAAAGATACACTTGAAGAGTAGATCCCATCAGATCAGAATCAGAGAAGGAGATGAATGGAAAATTGTATTCAAGACAAATGAAGGATTGTATGAATGGTTAGTGATGCCTTTTAGATTGACTAATGCACCAAGTACTTTCATGAAGTTGATGAATGAGGTTTTGTACAAATTCTTGGGTAAGTTTGTTATTGTATACTTGGATGATATTCTAATTTTTAGTAAGACAAAGGAAAAACATTTGTGGCATATTAGACAAGTATTGCAGATTGAAAGAAGAGAATTTGTTGATAAACATCAAGAAATGTAGTCTCATGAAGGAAGAATTGGTATATTCAGGATTTGTGATTTCTGTGGAAGGATTGAAGATAGACCCTAAGAAGGTTAGAGCAAATGTTGAGTGGCCAACACCAGAGAGCATTGGAGAGGTAAGATCATTCCATGGATTAGCTAGTTTCTATTAGAAGTTCATTAGAAATTTTAGTTTAGTATGCACACTGATGACAGAGACAACGAGAGGTGACAGAAAGGATTTTAAGTGGACATCAGGAGCAAATAAAAGTTTTGAATTGTTGAAGTAGAAAGTGATAGAGCATCCAGTGTTAGCATTACCATATTTCAATAAAGTATTTCAAGTAGATTGTGATGCAAGTGGAAATGCAATAGGAGTAGTGTTAGGTCAAGAAGGGATACCAGTAGCATATTTCAGTGAGAAGTTGAATGATGTAAGGAGAAGATATTCAATTTATGATCAAGAGTTCTATATCATAATTCAATCTTTGAGGAAGTGGAGACATTACTTATTTCCTAAAGAATTTGTGTAGTACAAAGATCATTAGGCTTTACAATATTTGAGCAGTCAAGGAAAGTTGAATCAAAGACATGTGAGATGGGTAGAGTTCATGTAGAATTTCACATTTGAATTGAAGCATAGGAGTGGGAAGTGTTGTCGATGAGGATTGCACCCTTATGTAAAGCTGTGAAACTCTGTAATCCTTTGAAACATGGGGACAAACTCAAGCTGTGGGTGACCTATAATGAGGTTGAACCTCCAGATTATGGGCCGGTTCCCTTAAAATGTTCAATTTGAAACTATGATTTTTTGATTTGGAAAAGGGTAAGAAGGAATCTCTAAGGTAATATACTATAAAATTCTGGTGATGCACCTAATAATGATGGAAAAAATGCAAATCTGATTCACAATAGACTTTAGAAAATCTTACCCACACAATTCACTTTGGACACGATAATCACATAAATGTTTCTAAGGAAGGCTAGAAATTATCTTCTTTATGAAGGAAAAGGGATTTTTCACAACATGAAGGAAAACAGACTTTAGTAGCACAACCTAAGACCTGTGATGTCACTATGCCTAACACTCACAAGTAAGAATGAAACAATAATTTTAAAGGTTTTGATAATTAAACACAATAAAATTTCATCTAATCACTCATACAAGTAGCATTAATGGAAGGCAAACACTTGATTTCAATGAAAAATAAAGGAAAATATTGCATAAGAGACAAGAATATGGACATGTAACCTACTGTAATCTCTATAAAATCTGTAATCAAATGAGTTACAAAAACTTTCTTCTCTCTCAAAGTGTAAAGAACAAAAGGCAAGAACTGCAAAAACTAAGTTTTGCTTTACAATATATAGTTTACTCTCTCCAAGAGGCATGAAAAATAGAACTGCAACTAACTGCCTCTCTAAAAATAATCTCTCCAAAGTGATCCATGAGAAAACCAAGAAATCCCTAAAAATAAGGGTCCAAACTGTCACAAATTGAGCAAAAATAGCTCCAAAGTGATCCTCTCCATATGTTTGACCAAGAAGTTGACCAAAACTCCTCAAATTGCTCCCCAAATCATGCAAAAGTCTCCAAAAAGCCTCAGTTAACTCAACTCATCTATTTTGCATTGCAAAATTGATGTGATTGAATAATAAAGTAACTGAGTAATAATTACTTTACTATTGTTTACATTTTGCATTATTTTTATGATTTTACAACTTGTGAAAATAATAAAGTAATTTGTAGAATATTACTTTATTATTCTCTTACATTGATTTAGTTGTAAAAAACATGCATGATGGATGAAAGAGAAAATAAAAACCTTATCTCTCCATTTACACTTGCCTAATTTGCATAATTTGCATGATTTGATGCAAAATAGGACTTAAGAGAAAACAAAAATCACCTTGTCTCCATGCAAGAAAGAGCTCCTAGTTGCATAATACATGCACTAAGGCAAAAATATCACCCTTATTACTCCACATGCACTAAGGTAAAAATAGTATACCCTGCCTTATGCCTCCATGCCTTGCAAAAATACCACTTGTCTTCATGTGATCATGCAAATAATACATTTTGTCTTCATTGTTTTGTAAAAATACCACTTGTAATAATTACCTTATCCACAATCTTACCACCTTGCATGCATATCTTGTCATCAAAATGATTCCTATTTTGACCTTTCTGTGCATTCAAAATATAAAAGGTATTTAAGTAATGATCCATGCATAAAGTGGGAGAATCTTTGACTCTCAACCACATGCATGATAATAATGCATCGTTGAGATCATTTAATTATGTTTTGCAAAAATGACAAAGGCATAACTTCAACCATGCATGATTTTAAGGTATCTCGACTACACCATTAGTCCATCACATAGGAAATAAAGGTTTTGAAAAAGTTTACAAGGCATAAGCCTTGTCTCCTCATAATGTCGACCACCTTTGACTTTAACAAATTCAAATACAAAGGTGATATGTGATGTTGCCCTTTCAACTCATGATCACTAGGAACTTCAAGGTTGAAGTCTTAAGCCCCCGTGCATTTGGATAAGGTAATGATGTTTTATTTTGTTAAGTCAAAACAACAGATGGAAGAAGTTTCCATTGAATAAAACAAGAGAACCCTAAAAGATATCCTCATTTTCATTCGGCATTTCACTCTTTCATTTATGCAACTTCACCATGGTCGACTAGGGTTTGAGACTCTTGGCATATCTCCTTTTTCTTGGGCTTCTGTGGTCAAACTCCTATTATTTTTGTGCCAAAATCAAGCTGGAAAAAAGGGTGAGTATGGCATGCAAGATTTTAGTTGGTATTTTCACTTCTTTCTGTAGCTTTTTCGTTCAATGGTCGCGGCCATGAGCCTATGTATACATTATTTTTCTTGACAAATCTTTTGTTTCTTTGTTGTGTTTATATCCTTTGCTAGTGTGACAAAAATAAACCCTCAACAAATGAGGCCACGGCCACGGCCATGCTTCTTCTCCCTTTGCAAATACTAAAGGTGAGCTTCTTTCCTGTCATAATTTATTTTTTCTATGAGAAAAGAAGATATGGGTTTTTGATTTGGTGCCGTGGGTATCTCATTTTCTTGCAAAAAATGAAAGCTATGTTGTAGTTGTGACTATGTATACATTATTTTTTATCCTCCTTTGACTGTAGGTGCAAAACCTTGAGAGTTTTTTGATAATGACAAGGGTGTGTTCTTTTTGCACATACAAAGCCTTCATTTTGTTATGGCTATGCTCCATCTGTATGTAGACACAAAAAATATGAAAAAATGATGAGGGTTTCTAAATATGAAACAAGGGTTTCAATTTTCTTTGCATAAAACCCTTTATAACTGGCATGGCCAGCTTCCTGTAGTATTTACTGTGTTCTCTTTTCAAATGTATACAAGAAAGAAACAAGGGTTTTAACATATGTAGATGGGTATTACATTTTTAGCATGAAAATGTCTTTTCCTGGCACGGCTATGGCAATAGATACATAATATCAGTTTCTTTTGGTTGTAAGTGTAAGATGGCACTAGGGTTTGAAATTTCTGGCAAGGGTTTACTCTTTTCTATACATACAAGGCCATGAAACAAATGGCCATAGCATATTCTCTCTTTCCATGACTATTTCACTTTCTGCATCTATAGCATATATCAAGATTTTTCAAAGTATAAAAGGTTTCATTGCCTTGAAAAAAGGAGACTCAGACCTTCAGGCACTTTCTGTATCTGCTTTTGTCTCTTAACTTGCAATGCTTTTGATGTATTCTCCTCCATTTTATTGTGACTGCCGTAGTCAAATGATGCATTTATCTTATCTATCTTCAACTGTATCTTATCTTATCATATGATAACAAGATTTTGACACTCAAAAAAGTATGATTGTTGTTCCTTTTATCTCCACCTATAACTTAAAATTTTGATACTCCTGTAGCATACATTCTGTCAAAAACTCCTGTCAATTGTTCATTCTCACTTGTCTTGCTCAAGGAACTTAATGTTGCAAGGTATAGCCCTTGGTCTCCTTGTTTAGCGTTGCGCTGTGGTGGTTTACGACAAGGGCTTAAGCACCTCCCGTGCTTGTTAAGTCAAGTGGTTGTATCAAGCATTAAAAGGTCGATCTTTTGGTGCAATGGCAACTAACAGTTGGTATCAGAGCTGAGGTCATAGGTTCAAACCCCGCGCTTGCGCTGGGGGGGTTGTTGCAAGGTGTGGCCCTTGGTCTCCTTGTTCAGCGCTGCACTGCGGTGGTTTGTGACAAGGGCTTAACCGCCTCCCATGCTTGTTAAGTCAAGTGGTTGTATCAGGCATTAAAAGGTTGATCTTTTGGTGCAGTGGCAACTAATACTTAATTGGCACATTCTCTTGTATCATTATCTGATATTGCAGATGCAATTTACTTTTAACATTTATGATTCAAAAGTGAGATCAGCTTCTTATGTTGAAGTACCCCTATCACTGAGCACCTGAACCTTGACATGATGAAATATGTTTTAACATTCTGAATCTTATTATGAATGTATGCTACAGTTGAAGACAGATAAGATAAATGCATCATCTAACTATGACAATCACAATGAAATGGAGGTGAATACATCAAAAGCATTGCAAGTTAAGAGACAAAAGTAGATAAAAACTGTGCCTAAAGGTCTGAGTCTTCTTTTTTCAAGGAAATGAAACCTTTATACTTTGAAAAATCTTGATATATGCTATAGATGCAGAAAGTGAAATAGTCATGGAAAGAGAAAATATGCTATGGCCATTTGTTTCATGGCCTTATATGTACAGAAAAGAGTAAACCCTTGTCAGAAATTTTAAACCCTAGTGCCATCTTGCACATACAGCCAAAATAAAGTGATATAATGTGTCTATTGCCATAGCCATCCCAAGAAAAGACATTTTCATGCTAAAAATGTAATACCCATCTGCATATGTTAAAACCCTTATTTCTTTCTTGTATACAGTCAAAAAGAGAACACAGTAAATACTACAGGAAGCTGGCCATGACAGTTATAAAGGGTTTTATGCAAAGAAAATTGAAACCCTTGTTTCATATTTAGAAACCCTCATCGTTTTTTCATATTTTTTGTGTCTACATATGATGGAGCATAGCCATAACAAAATGAAGGCTTTGTATGTGCAGAAAGAACAAGCCCTTGTCATTATCAAAAAACCCTCAAGGTTTGCACCTACAGTCAAAGGAGGATAAAAAATAATGTATACATAGTCACAACTACAACAGAGCTTTCATTTTTTGTAAGAAAATGAGATACCCACAGCACCAAATCAAAAACCCATATCTTCTTTTCTCATAAAAAAAAGAAATTATGACAGGAAAGAAGCTCACCTTTAGTATTTGCAGAGGGAGAAGAAGCATGGTCGCGGCCTCATTTGTTGAGGGTTTCTTTCTTTCACAGTAGCAAAGGATATAAACACAACAAAGAAATAAAATATTTGTCAGGAAAAACAATGTGTACACAGGCTCATGGCCGCGGCCATTAAAGGAAAAAGCTATAGAAAGAAGTGAAAATACCAATTAAAATCTTGCATACCATACTCACTTTTTTTTCTAGCTTGATTCTGGCACAAAAATAATAGAAGGTCGACCATAGAAGCCCAAGGAAAAGAAGGAGATATGCCAAGAGTCTCAAACCCTAGTCGGCCATGGCAAAGTTGCATAGCTGAAAGAGTGAAATGCCAAATGAAAATGAGGATATCTTTTAGGGTTCTCTTGTTTTGTTCAATGGAAATTTCTTCCATCTATTGTTTTGACTTAACAGAATAAAACATCATTACCTTATCCAAATGCACCAGGGGTCAAGACTTCAACCTTGAAGTTCCTAGTGATCGTGAGTTGAAAGGGCCAACAACACATAGCACCTTTGCATTTGATTTTGTTAAAGTCAAAGGAGGTCGACATTATGAGGAGACACAGCTTATGCCTTGTAAACTTTTTCAAAACCTTTATTTCCTATGTGATCGACTAATGGTGTAGTCGAGATACCTTAAAATCATGCATGGTTGAAGTTATGCCTTTGTCATTTTTGCAAAACATAATTAAATGATCTCAACGATGCCTTATTATCATGCATGTGGTCGAGAGTCAAAGATTCTCCCACTTTATGCATGGATCGTTACTTAAATACCCTTTATATTTCGAATGCACAGAAAGGTCAAAACAGGAATCATTTTGAGGACAAGATATGCATGCAAGGTGGTAAGATTGTGGATAAGGTAATTATTACAAGTGGTATTTTTACAAAACAATGAAGACAAAATTTATTATTTGCATGATCACACGAAGACAAGTGGTATTTTTGCAAGGCATGGAAACATAAGGTAGGGTATATTATTTTTTCCTTAGTGCATGTGGAGTAATAAGGGTGATATTTTTGCCTTAGTGCATGTATTATGCAACTAGGAGTACTTTCTTGCATGGAGACATAAGGAGATTTTTTTTTTCTCTTAAGTCCTATTTTTCATCAAATCATGCAAATTAGGCAAATTAGGCAAGTGTAAATGGAGAGATAAGGTTTTTATTTTCTCTTTCATCCATCATGCATGTTTTTTACAACTAAATCAATGTAAGAGAATAATAAAGTAATATTCTAGAAATTACTTTATTATTTTTCACAAGTTGTAAAATCATAAAAATAATGCAAAATGTAAACAATATTAAAGTAATTATTACTCAATTACTTTATTATTCACTCACATCAATTTTGCAATGCAAAATAATGTAAAATAGATGAGTTGAGTTAACTGAGGCTTTTTGGAGACTTTTGCATGATTTGGGGAGCGATTTGAGGAGTTTTGGTCAACTTCTTGGTCAAACATATGGAGAGGATCACTTTGGAGCTATTTTAGCTCAATTTGTGATAGTTTGGACCCTTATTTTTAGGTATTTCTTGGTTTTCTCGTGGATCACTTTAGAGAGATTATTTTTAGAGAGGCAGTTAGCTGCAGTTCTATTTTTCATGCCTCTTGGAGAGAGTAAACTATATATTGTAAAGCAAAACTTAGTTTTTGCAGTTCTTGCCTTTTGTTCTTTACACTTTGAGAGAGAAGAAATTTTTTGTAATTCATTTGATTACAGATTTTATAGAGATTACAGTAGGTTACAGGTTCATACTCTTGTCTCTTATGCAATATTTTCCTTTATTTTTCATTGAAATCAAGTGTTTGCCTTCCATTAATGCTACTTGTATGAGTGATTTGATGAAATTTTATTGTGTTTAATTATCAAAAGCTTTAAAATTATTGTCTCATTCTTACTTGTAAGTGTTAGGCATAGTGATATCACAGGTCTTAGGTTGTGCTACTGAAGTTTGTTTTCCTTCATGTTGTGAAAAATCTATTTTCCTTCATAAAGAAGATAATTTCCAGCCTTCCTTAGAAACATTTATGTGATTATCGTGTCTAAAGTGGATTGTGTGGGTAAGATTTTTGAAGTCTATTGTGAATTAGATTTGCATTTTTTCCATCATTATTAGGTGCATCACCAGAATTTTACAATTTTATACCTTAGAGATTCATTCTTACCCTTTTCCAAATCAAAAAAACATAGTTTCAAATTGAACATTTTAAGGGAACTAGCCCATAATCTGGAGGTTTAAAATCATTATAGGTCACCCACAGCCTGATTTTGTCCCCATGTTTCAAAGGATTGTAAAGTTTCACAGCTTTGCATAAGGGTGCAATCCTCATCGACAATAGGAAGTCAAACCAAATTGCAGATGCATTGAGCAAAAGAAGAAATTTGCTAACAAAGATGAGAGTAGAAGTATTAGGTTTTGAGGAACTGAAGCACATGTATGGAGAGGATCTTGATTTTACAAAACCATGGAAATCATGTAAGGAACTTGTTGTGATAGATAGAAGTAAGTGGTTAGATTATTTCATTTAAGAGGATATGTTGTTCAAAGGAAATTAGTTGTGTATACCTAGGAGTTCAATGAGAGACAATTTGATCAAGGAGAAGCATAGTGGTGGATTAGTAGGACATTTTGGGATTGACAAGACAATGGCTTTGGTAAGTGAACATTATATTTGGCCTTAGATACATAAGGATGTAAGGAAGTTTATGCAGAGTTGTAGAGTATGTCAAGTAGCAAAAGGGAATAGTCAAAATACTAGGTTGTATAAATCTTTGATAGTTCTAGAGAGACCTTGGGAAGACATAAGCATGGATTTCATATTAGGATTGTCAAGAACACAAAGGGGACATGATTCCATATTTGTAGTGGTGGACATATTTTCAAAGATGTCACATTTCATACCTTGTAAGAAGACAGATGATGCAGTGCATGTTGTTGACCTATTTTTCAAGGAGATTGTGAGATTGCATGTATTACCTAAGAGTATAATTTTAGACAAAGATAAAAGATTCCTTCAATACTTTTGGAGGACATTGTGGAAGAAGATGAAAACAGACCTAAAGTTCAGTTCATCATTTCATCCACAGACTGATGCACAAACAGAAGTAGTAAATAGGAGTTTGGAAAACGTGTTGAGATGTTTGGTAGGAGAGAAGACAAGAAATTGGGATCTAATCCTTTCGTAAGCAGAGTTTGCATACAATAATTCAGTGAATAAGAGTACAGGGAAGACACCATTTGAGATTGTGATAGGAATGAAACATAGAGGAGTTGTAGAGTTGAGATACATCAATATGGAGAATAAGAGAAGTGCAGAGGTAGAAGAATTTGTAGGATACATGGAGACAGTACATAATCAGGTCAAGAAACATTTGGAAGAGATGAATAGTAAGTATAAGAAGCAAGCGGACTAAAAGAGGAGACATAAAGAATTTTCAGTTGGAGATAAAGTAATGGTATATCTAACAAAAGAACGATTTCCAATAGGGACATACAAAAAGTTGAAGATGAAGAAGTTTGGACCATGTAGGATACTCGGGAAGTTTGATTCAGGAAATGCATATGAAGTGGAACTACCAGAGACATTGAGTATATCACCTATATTCAACATTGGAGACCTATATCAGTATCATGAAGGAGAATCAAGTGATAGCATTGAAGATGGTTTGAAGAATCAATTACCACAGCAACAACCAAAGTAGATAGAGGACATCTTGGACAATAGAGTTGGGTGCAGTACCAGAGGGAAGTAATACAAAGAATATCTAGTAAAGTGGAAAGGCAAACTAGAAGAAGATTCATCATGGATATCTTAGGCTAAGGTAGACTACCTTGGTTTTCCTTTACCCCTAGCAAAGTGAGGGACTCAAGTTTTCAACAACCTCGAGTGTCTGATGCAAGAGCATCCCAGGTTGCAGAGAAATCTTGCATCAACCAAAACCATTTGCATTCTTTCTTTTCTTTCATTTTCAGTTCAGTTCAGTCAATTGCAGTTTTAACATTTTGTACTGCTTTTCACCGCACCTTCATATCAAAGCTCATGAAGCAGGACTTGTCATCTACATATCGTCATCTACATCATATCCAAATTTTAGGTCATTTGGACTTGTCTACTAAAATTTATCGCTATTAGAAGATCATCAGCTTTCACAAAGCAGAGTATTTAGACAGTTAGATGAAGGAAATAGTCTGCAAAGCACTTTCATGACTTGTGAAGCCTAATGAAACATATCACATGGCACATATGGATCAGATAGACCTTCCTTGAGGTCCACACCAAGTTTCATCCATTTGTGGAGCATTACTAGTTGTTCAAGGCCGACCTACTTGTTTCTATACGTTACATCCTTCTTTGGAGTTTGTAACCTCTCTTGTGGCTGACGTGGAGAATTTCATGATCTTGAAAATGATATATATAGATCTCTAAGATGTATTAAGAAGTCAGTAGTTTGATGATATGATTTAGATAGTTTAGAAATATAGATTTCCTTCTAAAAGGCACTTCAATGCCATATCTTGCATATCTGTTGTAACCCAGAAAGTAGGCATGTGAGCCCTTTGATTGTAGCCTACATGTTGTTGGTATATAAGCATTCTGAATAAATGATATATTGAGCATTTGAATCTTTCATTTCATTCCATATTTGTGTTGTTTCCATTGTGTTTACTCTAGCTACATGGTTTGGACAGTTCATTCTGTGAACCTCCAATTGTGACTGCACCAGAAAGGTACTTTGAAATGTATAGAACGATCCTTATGGAGGACCCTATGACCATATTTCCAAAATTCTTCTTTGGCTACTAGTATTTTATGTATGCAAAAGATGCACAGGCCTACATGGAAGCCCGAGGATGATCTATAGTCCTAATCATGTACATGTAAGTGTGAAATATGTATACATCTCAGTAGTATTCCACAAGAACTTTTGAGGGCTCAAGGTAGGCATTGACATCTTCTTCGTATCAGGTTCTTCATGTTTTAAAGTAGTAATTATCTCATATTCTTGCTCTTGGAAAAGTAAATCATTTCTTCATTTTTTCTTGATAGGTTGTTTATTTACTTTCATAGACTAGAATTGCATTTGATTTGATTAGATTAGCCTTATTTTCATTCACAAGATTATATTTACTTTCATTCACAATTTCAATTCCTTGAATTAGATTCAAAAATCATTCTACGAAAACTACAAAAACATAGATTAGCTCACATATGAAAAACACATATAGACTAGACATTCATATTTCAATTCCTAGTTAATTGGACAACATTTCAAATTGGAAAAAGGGAACCAAAATTGTTTTGCATACATTTAGATTGCATTTGTAAAAATTATAAAAACATTAGGAAAACTTAGATCAAGACAAGAACAAACCCTCAATCTCATCATGAGGTAAATGTAGTTAAATTAAAAATAAAAGGAAACCCTCAATTCCATCACGAGGTAAAATCAACTCAACACATTCAAGAATAAAAACATGAAATGCAACACTTCCCTTATTTCCAAGCATTCAATGTGCCCAGAGATTAGGGAAGATTAGATACAATCCATCCTTGATGAGATTGGGGAGGACTTCCCCCATCCAATTCATCATCCAAACATTCAACAAACAAGAGAAGAATGAGAACATCAATAATGCATTATAGACCAGTAACCTTTGATACAACAAATCTTATAAGACAAAGAAGGAGACAAGAACATCTTTGAATCATAAATGAACAAAACACCCTACGTGCTAGGCCTAGGAGACTCAAGACTCGTCACCCTTTGGGTCATAAAATTATTACAACAATAATAACAATCAAGCATCTCCACGGGAACAATCATCAACACACAGCACAAAACTCAATTGTCATCCACGACATTTTTCTCCCTCAAAATTGAGAGCAGAACAAACCCCCGGTCCTACCTCCGCTCGACTGGCTCTTGCCACGTGAGGGGGAGTGACTAGGAGGCTAGCCTTAGAAAGAAAGATGATTCATGTGTCACATTGGAGTGTGACTCACACGTAAATTGTCTAAGTCGCATTCTAAACAACATAAGTACTACTTGTGGAATTACACTAGAATTGATTATCAATGACTTGGGCTCTATTATGTTTCCTTATGGAGGGGATCACGGGGCAAGCCTGTTGCAAGTATGAGGTGAGCCAGTGTTGTCATTGATGTCAACATACTCATATTGCATTGACAAGAAGGATTGGATGAGCTGTGTGCTGAGGACGTTGAGAAAATTAGCCTCAGTCAGGAACAGTGAAGAACAGTGATGAGAAGAAGGCAAATGTATTGTATAGGTTGAGAACCAGAGGATACGGATTAAAGGGTTTGTAGATATGAGTCTTGAGATGCTTCAGTTAAGATTTTAGAGGTCCGCATGAAGATCTGAAGGAGTTGTGGCTGTCAGTGTAGAACCGGTTCCGGCAAGTATTCAGAGGTGACAGAGGATCACAAAAAGGTCCGGTGAGGTCCGGAATTGTATTATCCTAATCTGCGGATTGGAAGGAAGTGTTTGGGATGTCCTTGTGATGTGTCATCCTGATTTGTGTATGATTTGGAGGTCCGGAAGTACCTTTTGCATTATGACAGAGGCGACAGACTGTGTTCTTGAAGTTCCGGATGAGGAAGACAAGAGATTCCAGTAAGTAAAGGAAGTGCGGATGTATCCAGTCATTCAGGCAGGCTTGTGAAGGTTTTTTGGATCATGTTGAGGTTGTGTTGTTGGTCCGCATTGATAGTAAAGCCCAGAATTGAAGTTATTCTTCCGGATGAAGTTCTTGCTCTGTTTAGCCGACCGGATGAGTTGTTCATCCTGCGAATGTTCTTGTGGTGGCCGACCGGATGTGTTATTCATCTTGCGGATACTCTTATGGTTGTTTGCCGACTTAGATGTTTGTTCCTAAGTCGATGTCTTGTATAAATAACGGTTTGTGAGTTCATTTCGATGTGTGGATTGTGTGGATGAGTGTGGCATAGCGAAGAGAAGTGCGAAAGGCAGAGCAGAGGTTTTTGGGCTTAAATGGAACTGATCCGGACATGGTAGAGATGTCATTCTCTAGTTCAAGACTGTGATTTTTATCACTTTGTAGATAGTGTGTCTCCTTGTAGGCAGTGGGCCTCTTTGTGAGCAGTGTGCTCGGGCAGTGAGCCCTAATTGGCATGTGCCATTCATTCTTCTTTATTCTTCTAACAGAGAATAATTCTTGGGTTAATCACCCCGTGGTTTTTCCCTTAACCAGGTTTTCCACGTCAAAATCTTGGTGTTCAATGTGTTGATGTTTATCTGCTCTTGTGTTTATGTATTATGCTTCCATGGATGATTAATTGATATGCTGCTAACTAACAACGAAGAATCAAGTGTTTGAAAGAACAAGAAGTTTTATACAACTGATTCACCCCCCCCCCTCTCAGTTGTATGCCCTAGATCCAACAATTGGTATCAGAGCCAAGTTCCTCTGAAAGGAGCTTAACCGCTTGAGGAGATCCAGGATGTCGTCATACAAGAAGGATAGTCCGAAGTTCGATGGAACCAACTTCACTCTCTGGAAAGGTCGCATGAAGTGTCACTTGAAATGTATGGGAAAAGCATACTTGGCTATGGTTTCAAAACCATATGTACCTCCACAAGGTGGTCCGACAACTCTGAATGAAATCACAGAAGCTGAAAACAATCTGCGGACCAAGGAAGCTCTTCTAAGCGCATTGAATGACTCAGATCTCTCGAATGTTATTGACCTACCAACTACATATGAGATCCTGACTAAACTGGAACTTCTGTATGAAGGAGATGAGTTTGTCAAAAGTGCAAGGTTGCAAAGTCTGAAAGGGAAATTTGAAAGATTGAAGATGAGAGATGATGAAAACATCACTACCTTTATGCCAAGAGTGAATGAGCTGGTATGTGGAATTAGAAATGCTGGTGGAACTCTAGATGAAAATGAGATTGTCTGCAAAATCCTAAGATCCCTTCCTGCTGCCTACAAAATCAAGGTTGCTGCCATTGATGAATTCAGAGCCCACACAACTATCACAAGAGAACAACTGGCTGGCAAACTAGCTGCATTTGAAATGACCAAGTTTGGAGATGATCCTCCCAAGACTGAATCTGCTTTCAAATCCAGTACCTATGTGAAAGGCAAATAGAGATTTGATCCGGGAGAAAACTCATCAAGGAAAATGTCATGGTATGATCAAGCAAGAAGAGACATGGAAGAAGAAGAAGCAGAAACAGCTCAACTTGAAGCCCTCATTGCAAAGAGACTGCCAAGAGGATCTGGTAAGTATGAAGGAAAACTACCCTTTAAGTGTTTCAACTGCAATAAGATTGGTCATTTTGCTTCAAGATGTCCGGAAAGATCTGCAAGGTCTAATACTAACAGACAAAGGTTTCAAAAGAATTGCTATTATGTTCATGAAGAAGATGACAATGAAGGAGTAACAGATGATGAATCAGAACTAGGAAGCAAATCCAGAAATGAGTGGGTGTTTATTGCCATCAAGGAAGAAGATTCAATACTCTCTGAATCTGTCAATCACAAAGTTGTTGAAAAAGCTTTGGCTGCTCAAGTGGAAGAAAAGGATGATTGCGTTATTGACAGTGGATGTTCTCACCATATGACTGGTGACAAGAATAAGTTCTTGAATTTGGAAAGGTATGAAGGAGGAATGGTAAAGTTTGGTGACAATTCTGCTGGCAGAATCAGAGGCAGGGGAACTATTTCCTTTGATGGAAAGAGCAAAACAGGTAACGTACTATATGTTGAAGGATTGAAGCACAATCTTCTCAGTGTTGGTCAGTTAGTGGACAAAGGCTATGATCTCCGGTTCAAGAATGGAAAATGCAGAATCTTTACAAGCTCCGGAACTGAAATTGCATCCGGTACTCAGACAAAAGGTAATATCTTTCATCTGGTTGGTTCAAATAAAAGTTGTTTGTTTGTTCAAATTGATCAGAGTTGGTTATGGCATAGAAGAATGTGTCATGTAAATTTTGATAACATCATCAAGATAAGTAATACTCAGGCTGTAAGAGATCTTCCAAAATTGATGAAACCTACAAATAGTTTGTGCAAAGAATGTCAGCTAGGTAAACAAAGTAGAGTCTCTTTCAAAAGCCAAGATCAGTCTTCTACCGGATTGTTGGAATTAGTACATACTGATCTCTGTGGTCCAACAAGAATCAAGAGTCTGCAAGGTGATAGATATTTCATGTTGTTAATTGATGATCATTCCCGGATGATGTGGGTTACCTTTCTAAAAGAAAAATCAAAAGCATTTGAGAAGTTCAAAATCTTCAAAGCTATGGTAGAGAATCAAACCGGATTGAAACTAAAGTGTCTAAGGTCTGATAGAGGTGGTGAATTTACATCTGGTGAGTTCATTGACTTTTGTGAGAAGCAGGGTATAAGGAAACAGTTGTCTGCTCCTAGGACTCCACAGCAGAATGGAGTAGTTGAGAGAAAGAACCGGACCATCCAGGAAGCTGCCAGGACAATGATGTTGGAAGCAAATGTTCCTCAAATGTTTTGGAAAGAAGCTATCAGCACTGCAGTCTACACTCTCAATCGAGTTCAAATCAGAAACAACACTGGTAAGACCCCCTATGAACTCTGGTTTGGCATCACTCCTACTGTGAAATATTTCAGAGTATTTGGTAGCAAGTGTTATATTAAAAGAGATGAAGATCTAGGAAAGTTTGATGCTAGAAGTGATGAAGGAATTTTCTTGGGTTACTCCACTCAAAGCAAAGCATACCGGTGTTACAATAAGAGATTGAGGAAGATGATAGAAAGCACCAATGTGAAAGTTGATGAAGGAATTAAGAAGCCTTCAAGATTTTATGAGTTTGATGAAGATGACCAAGATAGTGTTCAAGGAACTCAATCCTCTCCGGTGAGACAGAGTCAGCCTGATCCGGTAAATCAGGAAGAAGAGATAGGTTTGAATGAGCCTGATCAAGAAGCAGCAGTGCAGGATACTCCCAAAATTCCAAGGTATGTAAGACTAAACCACTCTGAAGATCAGATCATAGGTGACAGAAGCAAAGGTGTACAAACTAGAAGGAATGTTGCTCAAAATCAGGATGAATGTTGTCTGATTTCAAAGATTGAACCTAAAACAATAAATGAAGCCTGCAATGATGAAAACTGGACCAAAGCAATGGAAGATGAATTGATGCAAATTGAGAAAAATCATACTTGGGATCTTGTTCCCAGACCTAGAGACAGGAATGTAATTGGAACCAAGTGGGTCTTCCGGAACAAACTAAATGAAGCTGGTGAAGTAATCAGAAACAAAGCTAGATTGGTCTGCAAAGGCTACTCTCAAATAGAAGGAATTGACTTTGAAGAGACTTTTGCTCCGGTGGCAAGAATTGAAGCAGTCAGATTACTTCTTGCATTTGCTGCCTTCAAAGACTTCAAGGTATATCAGATGGATGTCAAGTCTGCCTTCCTAAATGGTGATCTGGAAGAAGAAGTCTACATTGAACAACCGGATGGATTTCAATTGTCTGATAATGATAATATGGTCTGCAAGTTGAAGAAAGCTTTGTATGGATTGAAGCAAGCCCCAAGAGCATGGTATGAAAAGTTGGATAAACATCTTGTGCAGATTGGATTCAACAAAGGTACTGCTGACAGTAACTTATATTTCAAAATTGATCATGAAAATATTTTGATTGTTGAAGTGTTTGTGGATGATATCATTTTTGGAGGAAGAGATAGTATGTGCAAAACTTTTGCAAATCAGATGAAAAGTGAGTTTGAAATGTCTATGCTTGGTGAAATGAATTTCTTCTTGGGTCTGCAAATTACTCAAACAAAAGAAGGGATCTTCATTTCTCAGACCAAATATGTGAAAGAATTGTTAAGGAAATTTGGTATGGAAGACTCAAAGCCAATGAACACTCCTATGGCAACCGGATGTAAGTTAAGCAAAGATGATGATTCTCCAAAGGCAGATCAGACAAAGTATAGATCAATGATTGGTGGATTGTTGTATCTCACTCAAACTAGACCAGATATAATGCAGGCTGTTGGTCTTGTTGCAAGATTCCAGGCTGATCCTAGAGAATCTCATGTTATGGCAATCAAAAGAATTTTTAGGTACTTGAAAGGAACAGTTGAGTATGGTCTATGGTACCCTAGAGATCCGGATTTCTCTCTTCATGCTTACACAGATGTAGATTGGGCAAGAGATGTGGATGACCGGAAGAGCACTAGTGGTGGAGCATTCTTTTTGGGGAAGAGATTGGTTTCTTGGTTAAGCAAGAAAAAGATGCAATATCTCTGTCTACAACTGAAGCAGAATACATTGCAGCAGCAAGTAGTTGCACTCAAATCTTATGGATGAAGCAGATGCTAAGAGACATTAAAGTTGAATATGAGGAGCCTATCACAATTTTCTGTGATAATTCAAGTGCAATTAATATTTCTAAGAATCCGGTATTGCATTCTAAGACTAAGCACATATCTATCAAGTTTCACTTCTTGAGAGAACAAGTGAACAAGGAAGAAGTCAGATTGGAGTATGTTCCCTCCAAGGATCAGATTGCAGATATCTTTACTAAACCTCTTCCCAAGGACTCTTTTGAATATCTCTGGGAGAAGTTATGGGTCATGGCCCCTCCGGTGATGAACTAGGATGCACTGATGTGCATCAGTCCGGTGGATATCACAGTCATATCTTGTGATCCGGATTGATGATGGGGAGCTGCAACTAAGGGGGAGCAGCTGGTATGATTCTGATGTATGAGAATTGCAAGTATGAGCCCTTTGCCATTGATGTCAAAGGGGGAGAGAAGACATGTGAAAAACAAGTAGCTGATGATCAAAGGGGGAGCAGTAAATGGGGAGAAGACATGTCGCTGATAGGGGGAGCTGTGACAGAAAGGAGAAGTTCTTGTCTTGATGGTTTTTCACATCATATGTTGCCATCAATGACAAAGGGGGAGATTGTTGCAAGTATGAGGTGAGCCAGTGTTGTCATTGATGTCAACATACTCATATTGCATTGACAAGAAGGATTGGATGAGTTGTGTGCTGAGGACATTGAGAAAATTAGCCTCAGTCAGGAACAGTGAAGAACAGTGATGAGAAGAAGGCAAATGTATTGTATAGGTTGAGAACCGGAGGATGCGGATTAAAGGGTTTGTAGATATGAGTCTTGAGATGCTTCAGTTAAGATTTCAGAGGTCCGCATGAAGATCTGAAGGAGTTGTGGCTGTCGGTGTAGAACCGGTTCCGGCAAGTATTCAGAGGTGACAGAGGATCACAAAAAGGTCCGGTGAGGTCCGGAATTGTATTATCCTAATCTGCGGATTGGAAGGAAGTGTTTGGGATGTCCTTGTGATGTGTCATCCTGATTTGTGTATGATTTGGAGGTCCGGAAGTACCTTTTGCATTATGACAGAGGTGACAAACTGTGTTCTTGAAGTTCCGGATGAGGAAGACAAGAGATTCCAGTAAGTAAAGGAAGTGCGGATGTATCCGGTCGTTCAGGCAGGCTTGTGAAGGTTTTTTGGATCATGTTGAGGTTGTGTTGTTGGTCCGCATTGATAGTAAAGCCCGGAATTGAAGTTATTCTTCCGGATGAAGTTCTTGCTCTGTTTAGCCGACCGGATGAGTTGTTCATCCTGCGAATGTTCTTGTGGTGGCCGACCGGATGTGTTATTCATCTTGCGGATACTCTTATGGTTGTTTGCTGACTTAGATGTTTGTTCCTAAGTCAATGTCTTGTATAAATAATGGTTTGTGAGTTCATTTCGATGTGTGGATTGTGTGGATGAGTGTGGCATAGCGAAGAGAAGTGCGAAAGGTAGAGCAGAGGTTTTTGGGCTTAAATGGAACTGATCCGGACATGGTAGAGATGTCATTCTCTAGTTCAAGACTGTGATTTTTATCACTTTGTAGACAGTGTGTCTCCTTGTAGGCAGTGGGCCTCTTTGTGAGCAGTGTGCTCAGGCAGTGAGCCTTAATTGGCATGTGCCATTCATTCTTCTTTATTCTTCTAACAGAGAATAATTCTTGGGTTAATCACCCCGTGGTTTTTCCCTTAACCGGGTTTTCCACGTCAAAATCTTGGTGTTCAATGTGTTGATGTTTATCTACTCTTGTGTTTATGTATTATGCTTCCATGGATGATTAATTGATATGCTGCTAACTAACAACGAAGAATCAAGTGTTTGAAAGAACAAGAAGTTTTATACAACTGATTCACCCCCCCCCCTCTCAGTTGTATGCCCTAGATCCAACAAAGCCATGTTAATGTATTTTCCTCATGGATTTATCATGTGTACCTTGTCATGTGATCATATGATGTGGATATTGATGTGTATTGCTAGATTATAATTGTATGATGTGCATTATCATGGTTATTATCTATTTTAAAGGTTAATAAATACTTTAATTACTTACAAATGTAAGATAATTGAAATAGATATTTATGTTGTTCGAGTAATTCTTATTAGTGAATGATTACAAATATTAGACAATTTTTTGATTGCAATGCTTCTTTAATGACTTTGTTATTTTTTATGCATCATGTGGATGATTTCTTGTGTGATTGATAAAATAAATCTTGAGATAGTTTAGACTTGTTGAGACCTTGTCATGGTTTTGAGAACCATCATTAGTCAATCATTGACTTTTCTCACTAGTTGTTATCTTGGGCCCTTTATATTCTACAACTATGTGACTTCCATGAGGAAATTTAATTTAAAGGGAAGGGGATAAGACCCAGCCATCGTGTGATCCTAATCGCACTCTCCTCACCTATTTTATTTTTCATATCATAGATGTACCTTGGTCACAATATTATTTGTAACTCTTTAAGTTAGATTACTTCTATTATGTTATTGATTTTCTAATACACCCTATAGGTGATTACTTATTAGTTTCACGAATCCTTGTGTTTTGACTCCCATTAATTAATGGTTTGCTATGCTTAGAACTTGCATGTATGTTTTGATGGTGATGATTCCTCATTGTGATTATGAATATGATTTTATGAATTATGTTTTGGTGTGTACATATTTAGGGTTCTTTGCATATTCCTTACAAATGATTTGATTAGATCAAATGTATTGTAACAATAGATTAAAGGTCCATTTTTAAAAAAATTGTACTTTTGTGATTGGGTATCAACCATGATAAATATTGCATGGAAAATAGATATAAAAACTAGAAGTCACCTAACCTTATATTTGCTAGATGTATGATCATGATTAGATAGATATTATTCTTCTTTGAGATTCATAATCATTGCATCATATTTTATGTTGCGTTCTTTGGGTTGTAAGTGATTGATCATTGTGTGATGTCAAGATCTTGGTTTTGGGTTTAGATGGTGATGTATGCTTGGGGATGAATGTTGATATGAAGTTATTGTGATTAGTTCAAATAGGAGATGCGCATTAATTTATTGATTCAAAATGGCATTTAATTAGATGATTAATTATAATATTAATTTATATGTTGATGATAGGATTGATTTAAAAGTTATTTTAGATGTTTGATTAAATGTTGCTTATGATGTTAAATAGGAATGAGACAATTAATAGTGTTTACAATATTTATAATGAGGTTAAATTAAAAGAGAGTTTAAATGTTAAGAAATAATTGTGAAATAGAATACAGCAGGGAGCAGAGGCATGCAATGAGTCTCAGGCAAGAGACCAGATGGTTGGGCTAGCCATTAATGATGCACTAAAACTAGCAAAAGATAGTTTGTGTTTCCAGGAGGAGCTAGGCAGCGATGACATCAGGCAGCTTGTGGCTATTATACGACAGTGGGTGGATGAAATTAAGCATAGGAACATGTAGGGCTCTATGAGATGCATGGAATCTCCCTCCACTGATCCTCTCATCTCCATTTTTCCCCCCTCTACTATGTAGAATCACATGAAGGGTACCTACAGACTATGCCAAAATGCTACAAATCCTTTCCATGTATGTAGTGATTTTTGCAAGGAGAGGATCCTCTCGCTCGATCCTATGGCCGACCTAGGGCTTGTTTTAGTTCCTACTATACCATCCAGGGAGAACATTTCTACTGCTCTGAATCCCCTACCAGCTCCAGTGGTAACCCCTCTCGACCCGTGCTCCTCCTGGCTTCTGGGCGACTACAAGGTAGATTTGGCCTAAGAGCCTATGGATTTTCATATATCTGATGAGTGTATAAGGAAAGCCTCCTTAGACATTGGTTCACAATCTTTGATCTTCATATCAGTGGTACAACGACCTCCTGTTGATGATTTCATTGCCTGGTGCAAGAGCTCTTGGGACAAAATGTCTCCCCCTTCTGTGGAATTGTTGGATTATGGTTTCTTTTTTGTTACCTTTCAAAATTCTAAAGTTTGCAGGTTTGTGTTGGATAATGGACCATGGTTTTTTGATAGATCTGGCTTATTCATGACCCCATGGACCCCTTTCTTTGATCCTACAAAGTTCTAAATTTCTTACATCCCAATTTGGTTGTGCCTATACAATCTGCCTCTGGTGATGTGTGATCCATTTCAAATCGAATGCTTCGTCAACCAGTTTGGCACCTTCATTAAAATTGAGAAAAGGATTGATCTTGGAAGGTATTCCAGAGTTTGTACCTGATAGATATATCCAAGCCTTTGCCCCATATAATTCACATCAACTCGTCTCATGGCTCTTGGCTTCATTTTATTAATTATGAAGGGCTTCCTGAAAGATGCTTCAAGTGCAACCAACTCGGCCATAAGATCATTGGTTGCCAATCTAAAATCAACAATGACCAATGGGCCATCAATCTCAAGAAATTAGTTAGCAAGGAGGGCAGTCCTAATGTAGATTTTTTTTGGAGAAATCATGGTATGTTCTTGGATCACCCTTCTTCGTCTGCCCCTGAAAATGGGGTTGAGGAGCACTCCAAAAACAATTTTGTGCCATCTAGTCAAGGGGAGGATGCATTGCTCTAGCAAGTGAATATGGATCAGCAGTTGAACTTTGGGGCCTCAGTGAATAAGGATTCAAATGCCCAAGACCCTTTGGATCAGGCAGATGCCCTTTCTTACTCAATGAGGCGCTACTTTCCCCAGACTGTTGGTAGGGATACAATTTTGGTTAAAGGTGGCAAGCGTAGGGGAAAGAGAATTGAAGCTAAGAAACTTAGACTGGATGCTCTGGATGCGATTGATGAAGGCACTCAGTGGATGATGGAAGAGCTCCTAAGAAGGAGCAAAAGAAAACAAAAGAAAGGCTAATTTATTGAGGCTCTATTGGCAGCATATCTTTGTTGGTCTTTTAAGTTTCTATGTTGTCTCTTTTTCTGCTCCCTCTCGTCTTTTCTGCTCCCTGATTTTGGGTTTGAAGCATTCTTATTTTTATTTTTCTTTTATGTTATATGGCATGGACCCCTAACCCACATCTTACAGATCAAAAATAATAATTGTGAAATAGAATAAAATTTAGAGTTTAATAATAATTATAATATTATTTTCATACTAATTAAAATGTGTAGTTGATGCAGTTAACTTTATTTGGAGAATAGATTTTATCAATGAGGTTTTCTTGTGTATGCATTGTTTTGAAATACAATGTTTTGAGATGTACTTGTGTGTATGTCATTAATTATTTGAGTTAGATAGTGCCTCAACTATATATTATTATGATGGACTTAACATGTAAAATTAATGTGCTAAAAATTACATATTTGGCTCAATAGGGGCACAAGACAATTGTTAGGGACCACTCATTATCTCACTCCATGTCATGGAGTAACAAAACCGTGACTATGTTTTTCTAATGACACCAAATCATCTTGGTCAATTAGTGATATCCACTTTTATCTAATGTTATTATTTTGGTGTATATTGTAATGTAAATGAATAATCATGTTTTAAATTTGTCTTAAATAGGAAACTTGTATTTGGACTTTTTGAGATTTTTAGAGGCTTGTAAAGTAGATTATAATATCTTATGGTATTTTTAAGTCCCTAAGGACAAGACCTTGGGATAGGGTAATTTTTTAGAACTTCTTCTAGAGTGTGTAAGAGGGGTATGTGTACCCTTAGAGCCATTCAGAAGAGAATGGAATTAATAAGACATAAGGACTTGAGTACAAGTACCCAAATCAACCTATTTAATTTGTAAATGAGTTAAGATGAGTGCACTCCACTTCTCCATGCCTTGGGAAGATGAACCCATGTGTATCCACATGGAATGGGTATGACTCATTTATTAATTTTGTAAGGAGGAGGTTGCATGGGTTTTGGGGTTTCCATATGGCTCCATTCTATTTGTTAGTCTAGGTTTTTATTTTCCTAGAGGGTTATTTATTTTCCTATTTGCTAGTTTTTTCCTACACTTTTATTAAGTTTGATTAGGTTACTAAAGTGAGTTTAATTAGGTGAGTGGGTAATTTGAGGTGTCACCATCATACAAGGGAGTTACATTTACTATGTTTAGACTGTTTGGTGGTATCTCCCTATTGATTAGTTTTTCAATCTCACCCTCTTTGTGGTCTATACAAACTCACTACCTAGCTTGTATTTAGTAATATTTTACCAATCTTTTTTGTAGCTTCTTCATTGAGCTCGTAATGCAATTCTATCATCTTGACATTTGCATATCTCTCAAAATCATTAGTCTATTTTTGTTTATGCATTTACAACTTTTGTAGATTAGAATCTCTTTAAAAGTTCTTGATTTATACATCTGTTTTAGATTTCTAACATGTTATTAGATCTTTTGTTTTGAGAGTTTTAAGTTCAAGGATTCCTAATCAAGAAATTGAGTTTATTTTTATAAGATCTTGTAAAATCTCATATGGTCTTCTCTCATGTTTCTTAACAAACTAGAGAACCAAAAAAGATTTGTCATGCCCACATTTCCCATGCGATCATGACATGCAACACACGTGTCATGTCCACATCTGTCATGTGGTCATGACACGAAATATCAAAAACTTTTCCACATGTCCCTAGAAACCCCCTCGCATGCATCAGTGTGTTCGGTGGCAATACGCATAAGGTGTAAACATGTCAATCAATCTCGAAGAAGAGCATTTACATACACAATACCCTACATGATGATAGCCGACTAGGGGCTTATGCAACATGAGGGGCGTCGCTACTAGGGTTAGGATCAAATGGACCTGAACCCTAAGTTCCCTAAGTGAGTGACATGATTCCGACAGGAGTCAGAATCCAACCCTAATTCTAGAGCATAAAGAAAATAAATTAAAATACGCCTTTGTTAAAACTAATAATTGCAAGGTAAAATAAATGTTAACTAATGTCAAGGAAATTCATTTAAATTAAATGCCCTAAGTCTCAAAAAATTTCGGCAGCATAACGCATTTTGAACATTTGATATAATTATTTTAAAAAGAGTCCCTCGAATCATTTAGGAGAAAATTAATAAAAAAGAGAAAATTAAATCTACCTAAATGACATTATAAAAATTACCACCCGATTAAATGGAATCAAATTAAATAAAAATCATAAAATAATTAATCCCAAAATTTAAAAAAGGTCTCTAATAAATAAAGCTCAACAGTTAATTTAAATTAAACGCCAAGGTAAAAATCTCCCAAAAAGAATTAAAACACTCTGCCCATCCCAACAAAATCAATCAACAATAATAAATTAATAAACGGGATTTCCAAAATTAATCGAAATAAATCCCACTAGGGAAACTAATAGTTCAAGCCTAAAATTAAAAATCAAGGGATAAAAGAACCCATTAAAATCCCTAAATCAATATCCAAATAAAAATCCCACACCATAATCACTAATAAATAAATTCCCACTCACATGAAAATGACCATCTTAAAAATCACTCAAAAGGAAATATAATAAAATTTAAAAGAGAAGGAGAGAGGGAAAAGTCACATGCAAATGAGGAATAAATAAAATAAATTAACTTAACTAAGATTCCCACTCATTTCACAACCCTAAATCTTATCCAATATTCTATTGTTTCTTTTTGTCTAACCCTAAACCTATCTCTTTCTTTCTCTCATTCTTCTCTTCTCATTTTGCCTCCATTCTAGCTTTCTTCTTTTTTTTTTTTCCCCATTTTTGTTTGTAGGTTAGGGTTTGATGATAGGAATGGCAGCCATGATAATACCTCTTACAGAGGTATATATTTATTTTCTATATGCACAGGGGTTACTCATTTTGTTAGATATATATATATATATATGAATAGTTTTGCAAATTAAATAAATAGAGGTCAAAAAACATAGGGTTTCCTTACAGCCATGGGCCGAATGGCAGAGGAGGCACCGCGGTTCAGAACATAGGGTTGACGGCCCTTAAGAATTTCTGACTACGTTTCTTTTTTGTTTTGGAGAGTATCAAAAGTAAAATGGGGTGGGGGCGATCCACCCACCCACACCCCCCCACCATATGGTGGGAGGTGGGTGGGGGGACCGTTCCCCACCCATTTCATATGGGCGCACAGGGGTTGGGGCAGCGGCCATGCCGCCATCCCAACTCAACTTCATTTTTTTGTATAAACCTTAAAAGATATAAACCCTAACAAGTTTCAGCCTACAATACAAATTTCTCCCTTTTTTTATTTCTATGAAATATGAAACGTGGGCAGTGAAAAGAAAAAGCCATTCAGTTATTATAATATTTAAATTAGTTTTATTTAATATTAAAAAAATATGTATATATATATATGTGTGTGTGTGTGTTTATATATATATATATATATATATACACACACACACATAGTTGTATATATATTATTTTGCCAGTTATAATAGTAGGTTTAAATATACATTTTTTGAAATATATATATATATAATACATATACACAGTCATTTAGTGGAATGGAAAAAATTGGATTTATAGACTTATAAGAACTAATTGTATATGCAATTTTCTTGAAAAATAAATAAAACAAAATACTATTTCTCCTTTTTTTTTACAGTAAATAAAATCATGGAATTTTATACTATCCCCTTTTTTTAACAACTAATTTTCTCTAAATCTTTTTTGTTACAGCAAAATAAAATAACCAGTCATTATTTTTCTTTGAAACAGCAAGCATCTTGAGGAGAAAACCAATTACTATGAACCATAAATAAATTTTATCTAGTTTCCTTTCTATTCTAACATGCTATAAAAATCACAAAATTGTAACATATGCTCTTTTTTCTTCATTTGGACATAAAATGGCAGCAAAGTTATATTTTCCTTTGACAAGCTTTCCATAACTTCATGAACTCGACAGCAACATAATACACATTTTAAAAATCACTACCATATGAATTACACATTAAAGTTTGTTTCAAAAACAATAGAATGGAGAGTTCCAACTTTGACAACAATTACAATAAGGCCTCCAAGGCCATGGCTCTCAAACAGCCATCATGAGAAAGAAAATAAGGCTAAAATGAACATTCTCCAAAGCTCCAAAACACCAACATAACCTGCAATGAATATAAACACAAGAGGGGGAAGCCAAGCCACACAAATTGCCCTCCTCCCTACCATAGACCTGCTAGTGGGTCACACCCGAGCTGGGAGGTAGATCTCACACGAGTTTTCTCGTACCACAACAAAAATCACAAGCAACACAAAATCACCCATGGATTAAGCACAATACAAAACTCATTGAAATGCGTTTGGAGGGGTAGGGGAGTGGACCCCTCGACTCAAGAGGTCACACCAAAACTCAATAATCTCAATACCACAAGGCCTCAAGCCAAAAACAATATCTCCATGAAGCACAAAATCACCATGGCACTCATGCCAGCCAAAATAATCCCAACTCCATAAAATGCCCTCAAGGCTATAAATAGATCAACACCAGGAGGTGACCTCGAGGAGGTTCACTCTCCCCAACCCCATACAAGTTGAGCATTTTCTCCAAATGGAGAGGCTCTTACCAACACCCAAAACCCACACAAAAATAAATAACACCCAACACAAAATTTCATGCACACAAGCAAAATGAAACAAGCATAAGGAATGGCTAAATGCCATAGGGCTTACCTTAAGAGCCCAACAATGGATGCACGTTGAAGAAGAGACCACAAGCTTTCTCCAAGTCTCCAATCCTCCAAGGTTTTTCCAACTCCTTCCCAAAAACCTCCAAAGATTAAAAAAATTCCAAAAAGCAAGAACACCCAACTCCTCCCCAAGAGGAGATAAAATAGGCCTCCAAATTAGGCCCTGAGGAATGAGAAGGTGACACTTGTCACCTTCTCCTTCCTCATCCCATGCCACTTGCAAGGGAGAAGGAATGTGAAGGTGACAAGTGTCACCCTCTTATCCATTCAAATCCTCACCTTATCCACTTGTGTTCTCACACGTGTGAGAGCCCAAGTGGAGAGGTGGCATCTCTCCCCATGGCTCCATGAGGATAAGGGATGACACATGTCATCCACTTATCCTCCAAGAGACCCCCCTCTCTCCAAGATGCTCTCACATGTGTGTGAGAGTCTTGGAGGGAGGTTCCGCACACTTGGGGGTTTTGAAGACCCCCCAAGTCTTCATGGTGGAGGAATCTCCAAGCCTTGGGAAGGGAGATGGGCCTTTTCCAAGGCATGACTCATCTCCCACCCTTAGCCATTTTGAAATTTCGTCACTTTTACTAAACCCAAGTTTAGAGTGACTAGATGGGAGTTAACTTAGGGTTTAGTAAGTCCAAATGGACCCTAGACCCTAGGGCTACCACCTAGGGTAAGTTTGGAACTCAAATAAACACACAAGGAGGTGAAAAATCACATTAAATGGCCCATAAATAAAAAGAACACCAAATGGTGTAAATTAAAACACAAGTTTTACAACACATAATTAAATTAAATAAAAGGGGTGAACTAGGCCAATAATTTAAATCAATCATTTATGAAAACATCATTCGATCATACATGATCCTTATCCCTCTTGGGAATGGATTGACTTAACAAGGAATTACATAAGTGTGAGATCTACCTCTAATTTTTTGTGGCCTGGAAAATCACCTGCGCACTCGATCAAAAGGTCAAATCCAACATAGATATATCATAGCCGAAGCAACATAATGTAATAATCATGCCATTGCATAATCCATACACAACATTAACAACTCACATCATAATTAAGATTTAAATTTGTATTTTCTATCTAATATCTTAGAATCAAAATTGATAACCAATCCATATAATGAACTCATAATCAGCATCAATAATAATCATCAAATGTATCTCACATGTCTAACATTATAAGAGCATCAAAATAGGATCTAATCAATTCACCACATAACTAATCAAAGCTAATCCAGAATCAGGAGATATAGTCTAAATCTGCATAATGGAAATCAATAGTCTCTAGATGTCTAAAAATTTCTCCAACTATAAAGTGAAATGATCAAAATAGGGAAGTGAAATAAATCAGCCTCACGGGATTTATGACATTCTAATAACCTCTATATTCTGCATGTGTTTTGTTAGGTTTGGGTGATTGTAGTTATTCTGGTTATATTGGTAGTCTTTTTGGTTGTTCCAACGTGTCTAGGAGGCTCAAGAAAGTTAGGATTGGTTTTCATTTCATCTGATTTGGAGATCGTTTGACACAGTTACAAATAGGGGTTTGCAACTCAAATCTAGTGGAAAACTTTTATCTAGGGTGTTTTCAAGCCAAAAGAACCTCACCATTGCATCTAAAAAGCCCAAAAATAATTATTTTCATATAAAATTTGCCTAGCTTTGGTTCCGAGTGTTTCTGAGGCAAAAAAAATTGCCAGGAGGGTCGTATAACCCCACCCACATGTAAATCAAGGTGAATATTTGTTATCCTCAAATTTAGCAACGCTCAATTTGTGGGATAACCCCTACGAAACTTGTCTGTTTCATAGCCCACACACTCTAAGCATGCAAAATTAAGAAAATCACATTTGCCCTCGTGTGTGGTCTCCTAGCCTCATAACATCATTCTGAGCATTAACCTTTTTTGGTTTGTCAAAATTTGCAAATAAACCAACCAAGTTGTAAAATTTCATTTTGAGAGTTAGGAAATTTTTCACTCATGCAAAAGCACTAAATTTCAGTGCCCCTACATTCCTAATGCAAAATAAAATTGCAAGGTCGCTGAAATTCAATGACCTTGCATATCATTCATTAAATTTGCAAAAGCGTTAAAATTCACCGTCTTTGCACTCCTAGTTCACACGAGTTCGTAAAAAATGTGGGTTTTATTTAGATTTGGGGGTTTTTAAATTGATTTTGATTCCTTTTTATCTTTGTTTTCGCTCAAAACCCTCCCCATTCCTCTGTGCATTCGAGAGGCTTATGAGCTTGTCAAGGCATGGCTTCTGAACTAGGTCAAGCATCTCGAATTAGGGTTTCTACATTTGTTCCCAGGTATGTTCGTTTCCTTTGCCTTTCTTCGTTATTCATATTTTAGTGTTTTGTGTTTATGTAGTTTTCATTTTTGTTCATTAAGTTGTGGATCATTTTCCTTGTGATTCTAGGGTTTGTATGAAACTAGGTTTTCATTTATTTAAAACCTGCAATCTATGTATTATCATTGCTATCTCAGTAACCCTAGTTTCATATCTTTAGGACCTCTTTTCATAGTTAGCCAATTTGTGTGCTAACCCCACATCGCCATGGAGGGTCTTAAATTTTTTAAGTCGTGTTGACCTTCCATGAGACGACGACATTTCTCACCATCTAAACATCCTATCAACTACCCAAAATTTTATCTATTGATCCCATTGATCGATATGTTAAATTTGCACATCCATCCTCATATATGTGATGGCAGCATTTTTTGCTGCCTTGGCATATAAAGCTATTCGAGACTGAGCATGGTCGGGGTTTTTTTCTAGTACTGCTTGAACTTAATAAATTTTTCTACTGATATAGGGTAAGTGAAATTCACCGACCATACACTACATATGGAGTGATTAATAAATGTGGTCAGGGTTTTTCCCCGATTCCAAAAATTTGAGTCATATTCTTCCCTTACAAAATTGATGAATTTCATCAACCTTGCATTGCTTTGCAAGTCCTTCCCTTGCAAGGTCAGAAAAATTTGTCGACCTTGCGATCCTTCACAAAAGTCCTACTTGCAAAGTCAGCAAATTTTACCAACCTTGCAAATAGTTGCAAGTTTTTCCCATTTGCAATGTCAGCAAAATTTTCTGAGTTTGCATACCTTTTTGCACCTTCCACCATGCAAAAGGCTAAAAATTAGCGCCATTACACCCACTTTGTAAAATTTCGCTAACACTAGGAAATTTTTACATTTTGCCCAATTGTCTGCTTTCGCTCCACTTTTCGCCTTCATCACGCTTAAGTCCTCCAAGCTCATGTAATTGCTCAAAATTTCCTCGCTATTGTAATTTCCAATCATGCAAAGTTTCCTAACACTACAAAACCCTAAACTCTGTGTTGTAGTTTCTTGTGCACGCATTTTGAGACTTTCACATCTGCATTCCAACAAGGATACAGTCACTTGTTAGTTGTTCTTTAGATGTGAGATTCTTCTCTGAGCAAAGAAAAAACAATGAAGTACAAATATCAGGGAGTTTTTCCAGTGACCTCAACCATTGATGAGATAAAGGATACTGAGATTGGGCATGTTGATATGTCCGAATTTGTGGAAAGGACTTAGCAACAACCACTGAGAATGCCATAAAGTGTATAGTTGAGAGCAACATTCACATGGTAGTTGCATTTCATGTCGCTGCACATAACCCCAAGTTTGTTCTCCAAGTTGTAGCACATTACAATAGGGATGACGGAAGTGTTAGGGATTCTAATGGAAATGTGGTTATGAGGCTAGATGCAAAAATTTTTGACAAAGCTTTCTCGTGTCCCCATACTGAAACATATGCAGATATCACTTTTGACTATGCACAAGAAGAATATGACAAAGATACAGATACTGCAAAGAAGGTGATTAATAGTAGGTCGTTGAAAAAATCTAGGCCAAATATTTCAAGATGGCCTAAGATCTTTCCATGCAGTGACTTCATTGAAGAAGTGATTTGATCACCCTTCTCAGTAGAGTGAGAGGTTTACCTACATCATCTACCTTTCATGAATGGATGTATTTATACATCACAATCATAATGAGAAGGAAACCAAAGATCTTTTGGGAAGTACACATTAGTGACACAATTCATGATCAACTGAGAAAGGTACACAATTCACTAAGGTTCTACATGACATCATATCTTATATATGTTGCTACTGCAATGAGGAATTTTCCTGGATTAACATCAGAAGGAGATAGAAGATTAATTCTAGTATATGAATACTATCCTCAAATAACTTTTGATGGAGGTATTCATCATTTTAGAAGAGTTAATGATGCTTTCTTTGCTCCTTTCTTGTGTATCTTTGATCTTGAATTGGAAAAGAAAAGGGTTTATGATGAAGCATGGTTAGTGGTAGACAAATATGGTTGTTTATATCTACAGTTTCCTACATTTACCTATTTGAGAGTTAGTTGTTTCATGGGATATCCATACATGCTCCCAAGATACCCTAGTGACAAAATTGTGTTAATGGAGCTATATAGACAGATATAGTAGTTCATAGCAAACAAATGGAATCTAAAAAGATAGGTTTCAAGTTTCCCCTCACAATTGGCAAGTATTCTATCTCGACGTCCCCAAAAGCTAAGGCTATAGAATCTAAGATGCAATGGGTCACCATGAAGACCTAAAAGAAAAGACCTAATTTTGATTACCAAGGAGTTAAAGATAAAATCAAGAGATCCCTAACCCATGAGCATAGAATTGAAGATGTGTGGGAAAATTGTAGAATAGAGGAGGAGATAAGAAAGCTGGATTATTGTTGGTTGACTTTAAAGCAGATTGAAGAACTTGATTTAGTAGATATTCCTAAAGGAATGGAAGATGATGGTGACATCCTAGATCCTGCTTATGTGAGGAATAGTGTTGCAGATTCTCCTCTACCAGAAATCTAGTGGTCAAAGAAAGAGGTAACTTCCATCAAAGAAAGGTTTGAGTCAATCCTAGCTAACACAAATGTATGGTTAGAGGAAAAGAGAATTCATTTGAAATGGTTTGTAACTAGATCAAAGGAAGAGTCTCAAAATCCTACAAGTAAGAAATCTGAGATAAGGATGAAAAACAAGATTGATGTGCCTAGTACCGGTAAGTCTGCCAAGCCAAAGATCAAGTTTGTTTCAAAAGGTGGAAAAGATAAAACCACTGCAGAAGGGCCATCTACTGAAGGGTAAGAAGAATTTGTTCGGGATGAAAGGCAAGAAGAGGAAGGACAACACGAGGAAGCAGAAATGTCTTTTCACAAAAACATTTTAGAGGCACCACCTATTTCTTCTTCTACTATCATTCCTACTATCACAGTCATTTATGTTGACACCATTCATATTCCTTCCACTGGGTCAATTCAATCCATTCATTCATCCTCGTCCTCTAGGTCAATTTTTGATAGTCATAAACAGGGTTTGGAAACTATTTTCGATACTTCCCCATCTTTGCCAAGTTTGTCATCACCTTCTTTTGACATACATTCTCAATCAGACTTAGAGCAACTTATGACTAAGTCTTTGAAAGTTTCAAGTGTGAATATTCTTGGTGTTGTTTTGACTAATACTTCACCCATTGTGACAATAAATTTTGTGAGTGCAGCCCCTTCTCAAACCATGGCTATAGGTCCATAATTAGCTTTCACCTTAGACACCTAAGAGGAAGAAGCAAGTCATCTCTCCAGATGACGTTCATTTTGAGATGTTGACACCTATGAAGGTAAAAACTAAGAAAAATCCAAAGACTCTTTCCAGGTTGTTTCATAAAGAAGGTTACAGGTATGTAGAAGTTGCTCAGCCTCCTCCTGATAAAACTATAGAAGAGGTGGATATCTCTGATTATTCAATCAAAAGAGTTGAGTTAGGGAAGATAACTCATGAAAGTGCTAAGGCAGATGCTCAATCTACACTGAGTCCTCTCATTGTGAAATTTGATGAAGTGAAAAAGGTGAAGGATCAATATAAAGCCAAAATAGAATAGTTAACTTCAGTGCTCTAGAAGATTACTCTATCTTCTGAGTCAGTTGAGCCTGAGGCAATAACCATTGAGGATCTAGTTATCCAAAAGGTGGAAAAAGTTCATAGAAGGGGTAGGGTAGTCAGTGAGTTCCTAGACAAAATGATTGCATAAGGATCACAATTGTTAAGAACCTTTGTGGAGAGAAAGGAAAAGATGGAAGACATAAGATCAAAGTTAGACAAAACTGTTGATGCTTTTTCTCAAGAATAACAAGACTTGGAAAACAGTTTACAACCTTGGATTAAGATGAAGAAGCTTAAGTTGGGCATATAGGTGGAAATTGGGATCATTCCCAATAGAGAAATGTTTGTAGAGGTCAAAGAAACCATGATACACAAAGTGAGTGTTATTAAGGAATTGATCAAAGACTTGCAAAGTGCTCGAGAAGTCGGTGAAGACAATTATTTGAATCTTGTCAACAAGATTGAATATTTTCCTTGTAAGTTACTTGATGACAACCAAAAGTTTCTTTCCTCAGATGCAGTGATCTAGGAATTCAACAACATGATCCAGAAGGAGTTTGAAGATCAAGCCTTTTCATTGGTTTCGATGGACAAGTTGTTGGATATTCAGTTAACCTTGGACAACCTCAAAGTTTTTTTGGGAAGGCACAAGAAAGCTTGTAACACTGTTAAGGATTCAATCGCAAGAGCCCTTGCTATCTCCAAACATACTTCAGGATCAGATAATGATGAAGTGAAAGCAATTATGAAGAAGTATGAAGATTTTATGGAGGACGGTGGAGAAAGCTAAATGTGCCTTAGTTTTAATTTTTAGTAATTTCATGCTTTATGTAATTTGTTCCAGACATATTTACATGTCATTTTCAAATATGTAATTACATGTAAAAATAGAGAAGTCCTAAATCAATGTGGACTCTTTTGTTGAATAAGTTAATTTTAGGTTTACTTTTCCTAGATTAGCTCTAAACTCTCCTCTATATATATGAGGGAATTCTTTTGTACAAAGGACCTTTAATCTTTTGAAGAAAAATGTTGCCCATTTTGAGAAGCATACTTGAATCTTTGTGTTGAATGTGCATATCAAGAATTGATCAATAAAAGAAGCAGATTTTCTCCGACCTTTGTTTTGGAGCACGTTTGTTGTATGTAAGAGCGTTCTTATATCTCTCTTGTCATATTATCTTGAAGTTGGTTTATGAGTGACGTATTATTTGACTATTGAAGGGAAAATCAGATTTGACATTGATAAACTTTGTGTTATCATATTGCATTTGGAGCTATATGTATTGTGTATGAATTTGGTTGAGAACTTGTAGACTTTGTGCCGCAATAGTTATCTATATTCTTGTGGATCTGCGGTGTTGTTTGTTGATAGACTTTGAGCTACAACTTGCTACACGTGTTACATTTGAAATCATATTTAGGGAATAACTTGGAGTCTTTGAGCTGAAAGTTATTGTCGTTGTTTGTGCAATCTTATTGTGATATGCATTGAGAGACTTTGGGCTACAACAAATATTTTTTGTTATCTTTGGAACTATCGTGGAAAGTGGCAAAAGACTTTGGGTTTTTGCAGATTTTCCATTTACTATCATTTGCTGGTATTATTCTTGTTATTCCTAAGTCTAACAGAATTGGGTATCAATTATTATTGCTCCAACTGGTGTTATTTAGTTTCTTACTTGTTGTGGTCATCAAGGTCATTATTGTAATTTGTTTCCCTTATTCTAAAAGAAGAGAATATGCTAATGGAGACACCCCTATGGATAATTGTAGTGTACATAAGCATAGTTTAATTACTAGTTGATTTAGTTATCAATAAGAAGCTGGGAGCCTCCCCTTTCTAAGAGGAGAGATTTAATCTCATTGTACTGTGGTTGATATAACCATTTTGTTCTCGGTTAGCTGATAACAAAATATTCACCCAACAATATTTTAAAATTTTCAAAAAGAATTATAATTGAGCACACAACACTCAAAGCACTTTATGCGTGGTGTATTAAGTATGTAGCGCTTTAAAATTTTCAAGGGCTTTGACCCTATTCTAAAGGGGCCCAATCCCTGGTTTAAGCCTTACAGGCTATTAACACCCGCTAGTGGGCTCATCAACCTTGTGGCTTATGTTAAGCCGCTAGCAGACATCTTCGTCACCCTACAACCAAAGCCATCACCGCCCTAACGGCTCAACCCAAATCTCTACCCAATCATCACCCCTGCAGCCACCACCACTGGCGATGTTGCACATGGGTCGACCAAGGGCCTGAATTGTAAGTCTATTTGGGCATTTTTTTCAAACTTGCATAACTTTTGCTCACGGAGGTATATTTTTATAAACAAATAGGCAACGAAAAGTTGGAGATGAGCTCTTTCGATCCAAGGTGGGTTTGATCAGATTTTTTTAATGTTTTTCACCAAAAAATGTAGGTTGAAACTGATAATGGATTTTTCTTTGATAGGTCATATCTTGCACCCTGAATCTCTATTTTTTTCTAATGAATAAGCATTGGAAATCTATTGGAGAGCACTGCACATCTATATAATTTTTTTTCCATATTTTCTATCAAGTCCACTTTGTATCAAAATTCAATTTTTAGCCATTTTTGGGCCCTAAGACTATTGTAATCTAGTAGAAAACTTTGTAAATGCACTAAACTATAAAGTGCCAAACTTATAATCTCTGGGGCGTGATTTTTGAGCTAGTGAAAAGGGGGTGTCTTATGTGTTTTCCTTGAGTTTTTGCATTTTTTTTCATACAACTACAAACCACAACCTTCTTTTATATATAAGATGGATCAAACAACAATTTATATTCTGACTCCATATAACTATTTTGATTGGAAATCAAAAATGACAATTTATCTCAAGAAACAAGGGTTGTATAGGGTAACAATGGGGCTAGAAACTGAACTAACTCTAATTGCAAAAAATCTAAAATGGTTTAATAAGTGTGATGAAGCATTTGAAACCTTGTGTATGTCTATATCTCCAGATTTATTTTTTCATGTTGAATCTTCTTCAACTCCAAATCAGGTATGGACAACTTGGAAAATTTCTTTGGTACACAGGATGAAATAAGAGGACGTCTGCTAGAGAATGAGCTCATAGGGTTAAGTCCTTCCAGTTTTGATACTATTCAAGACTTCTTCACTAAGCTAAAATCCACAAGATTGCAGTTAAAACAATGTGGAATTGAGAAGAAAGATTCTCAATCAATCTTTAGTATTCTTTCTAAACTTGGTCTAAACTATTCAATTTTTGTTTCTACATTTCATGCTACTAGAAATGCCTTAGGAACCACTTATAAAATGTCTCCTCTTAATGAGTTTCCAAATGAAATCACAAAGGAGAAAGATAAATTAATTTAAATGGGTACTGTTAGGTCTCAAAAACCCAGGTCGTTAACCCTAAGAGGGTGCCAGGCTCTCTTGACATTTTTGGCTAACTGACATGGGGTAGATATGGCTAAACCCCCTTCACTTCAGGCTCTGCCCGACCTAGGCGGGTAAACCTCTAATTAATAAAGTAGATAAAAAGATGATCACTACTTTAATCAGAATTAATCTAACTATTGATAATGGCATAAATTATAAAACAGATAAAAAGACAGCATGTTAATTCTAAATAATCTAAATTGTCATGCTAAAACAATAATGCAATCTAACTAAGTAAATCCAAAATGAAGTTGAATAAGTGATAATGAAAATACTAGACTAGTGCCTTATTTAATATAGAGTCAGTACGGTTATGAAATAAATGACTGTTTGTTTGGTAAAAACTTGAATTATCTAGCCTAAAAGAATAGGTATGTAACTTGTACAACCCTGCAAGGGAATAGTTAGTATTCCATACTTACATATATCCAATTGACAAAATATTACCTGCATTCATCTAAAAGGATTTAATCCTTGCTTGAAGGAACCTATCAGAATGATACTACAATTGTAACAGATTTATCAAAAAACTAGAGATAGAATACAAACCCTAACTATATGACTCTTCTTACAGATCCATGGCAAGGTCTTCTGACTTACTATGATAAATTTAAAGGATTTAATTTTGAAAACAGAAACCAATTAAGCTTATCACACTATAACAGCAAATGTGCATAGACAATTTGAAGATATGCTTGATAACTCAAATTGAATAACAGAGAAAACTTTGAAAGGAGACAGTCATATAATTGAATAAATTTAACAGATAATTGATATCAAAATTTTGCAGTCACTGCTTCATGTTTACAGACTTGACTTCATCAGAGAATGCTTGCACATGATCTACCAGAAATAAAATATATTAAAAATGAACTAACATTGTTGTTCAAATCTTATCTCTTCTATTCTGTAGTCTCTCCCTCTAATCTAATATTCTCCCCGTTCCTCTAGTCTTGGTCATCTCTTATAAAGAGAGGCATACAAGCTTCAAACCAGTTACAATGGTTGTGATGGTTGATAACCGAACAACAATATTAGTTCTACTAAAACAGATTTATGAAATTTAATACTGGCCACTAATCATCAAATGGATAACCATTTCAGGGTCGAAAAGTCTTTAACTGCAGTTCTGCCCAATATCCGTCGAGGGTTTCTTCATTATTCCTAAAAAGACTAGATAAAATATCCATTAGTCTCAGATCAATTGATTAAAACAAATTTATTCATATATATTTACTCAATTGATTACTTCCCTCATTGATAATTTATCAATTGCTTAAGATCCTCTCGTGGGTGTTTTCACAACTTAACCGCCGCTGTGTATATCCTGCAAAAATAAATATTCTATCTGTCAAGAAAATATCTTGATATTTTGGATTTTAATGTTGTTTTTTAGGGTTTCCTTCGTCGGCATAACCTCACAGTCGGCTTGAAAAAACTTCCCGCCCTTTCGCTTTCTGTTTCTTTGTATATTCGATATGTTCATTGCAACATACAATTGTTATAACATACAAAGAGTTTTTAACATTTAACTTTTCCTTTGCGTCTGGTTTGTATCTTCGCTTGTATATGGGCTTGTATATCGAAGATATACATTGATATTATACAAGCCCAAATGTGCATGCGGCAGGACCCACTACTTATATCCTTCATATGCAATGCCCAATACATATAAATTCGATTGTATGTCTTTTCTGGACTCCCTACTTTTATAAACCATGGTTCATTTATTTTCAACTCCGACTTGTATATGCATCCTCCTGTTGGTTTTCTCTTCTGAATCAGCATTAGGGTTTGCCAGTTCTAATGCACAGGCAGATTCAGCCAACTGAATACAGGAGGTTGCGTGAGCTCCTCCCCTTCACTTCTGGTTCTGCCGCACCAAGGGGGGTGTCCCTATTTGATAAAGGTATAACCTTGACTAGCTCAATGACAGAAGGATTTAACTTGACAGCAACAGGCAGAATACTCTCATGTATGGACCAAGATTTGTGTAACAAATCACAAGGTTGGCAACATTCTTGGACATGATGTCTGGTTAAGTATGAGAGCATGCAGGGGTTTCCTACTTCTAATCCTACAACTAACAAATGGAAGGATGAAATGGTTTGATTTGATTTTTGGATGCAAAGCTGGACATGGTATATAACCTCAACACAGAGCTAGATTGGTGCCTATCCAGGGCTTGGAGTCGGTAGACATACACCTATGAATGATCAGTATGAACAACTAAAACTAGATTTCAGGGGGATATACATGATATCTGCCTTATAGATATCTCCCAATACAGAGTGTTAAGCTGTCTATACTTGTGGCATCCCTATTGCAGTATACCCTTCCCAATATTCAATCTGAAAATAGTTTAATCTACCCCTTGAGCAGAAGTTAAAAGATTAAACATTCAACACAGGAATTCTATGTTCTAGAATCTCAGACATTCCTTGAATGCCTGGACTCAGAAGAAAGATACATGCAAAACTGGAGACAGAATCAGCATAACACATGCAAACATAGCATTATTCATATAAAATTGACCATGAAATCAGTGGATTCATGCACAAACGTACAACAGGAGATACATAAACTCGCAAGTTTTGCTGCACAGAGCAACCAAAACCAGTTGTATCTTATTACAGAGCCAAAATGTCCAGTTTTCAACAACGTCAAAAATGGTAACACAGTCTGCCTATATTGGCCAGAAAGTGTACCCGTAGCAATTAATTACATGGCTATTACAAAAAACTGCCAGATACAGATCCCACAGAAGGAATGGCGCTCAGAAGTTATTGTTGCAGAGACAGAAAGTAGACAATGGTGGCCTCGAGCCCTGCGCCGCCATCAGGAAGTCTTCCTCCATAAATCGGGCCACCTGATCATGTGTACCATTTCTCTTACCCCTGCTACAGTCACCATTGATGGCTCAACCACCCGCGGCCACGTGAAAACTGTCGCTGCGTTCAAAAAGAAATTTCCCGCTAAAATGCATTTTCTGAAGTTTCAAATGTGCAGGGAAATTAATCCCACATTGGTGCCGCGGAGACTCCTTCAGCAGTTTATAAACGGGGCCACAAACATAATAAGCATCGAGCGCTTTTGCCACGCTTGACACATGCCTCTCAGCCCAAAGCCCATCGCCCAGACCTAGGCCATCGGCTCACCCCACAAATCTCTCATCGATCTCAATGGTCTCGCCGACCGCTACCTTCGCTGATCTCATCAGTTACACCGATGAAGCCACCGCAATCCTCTGTCGGCCAGACTACTACCATCAGCCAACCAAAAAGCCTCCTCGCCGATAGGCAAAAGTCACACCGACGCTTACACTATATTCCTTGTCATCGGCCAGAGAAAGACCGTCGGGCTAACTTCCCAGACTCCCACCAACCATACACGTCTCCCCGATGGCCACCAAAACACACTACATTAGTGGTTACCAATCCACCCTCCTCCTCCATCGGTATGACCAAAAATTATCAGAAGACCACAAATTACTACGCCGATAGATCAAAGTCCTGGCGACCACACATATGCCCAAATCCCCATCGGCCCGAGTAACGATATCGGCAGAGGCCAAAACCCCTCTGCCGATAGCAATAGTCCCGTCGACGGTCTTTCCATCTCCAAGACACACTCCCTCGTCACCCCGATATGTCGAACACCAACCTCACCATCGGCCAGACTCCCAACTGTCGACCTAGCATGAAATTCCCCTGCCAATGAAGAGTATTACACTGATGAACACCAAAAACACAAAGTGTTGAACTGTTGAACCGTTGAACCATGAACCGGTTCAACCCGATGGTTCAACACTGAGGTTCAAACATCAAAAATAATACTCCATCTGCAAAACACTCCGACCGAGAGCAAAAAACTCAAAGCATCGAACTATTGAACCTTGAACCATTGAGAAAAGGGTTCAAGCGGGAGGTTCAACGATACAATATTTGCGCAAGGCAAATGCATAATATGAACCGCTAGAAGAGAAATGAACCATGAACCGCTGAACCATTGAACTTAGAGAAAAAAGGGTTCAAGTTCAAACCGAAATGTCGAAGACACAAAAACGAACGCATGCAGATGGAGAAAACACGAAGACCCCTCCTCAAGAAATGAGATGCAAATGCTGAAAAACACTGAAGGGGTGCCAAAACTTAGAACCTTTTTTGGATTTTTTGGGATGGTGCCTGCATGAAAATTGCTAAATTAACTGACAGTGAATTCAGGCACCAACACCTCCAATATACATAAAGTCTTGATGCATCCCTTTAACCCGATTTAATTCTCTCCCGAGTTCTGCGTTGCATATGTGCCGCGATGTATAATCTGAAACATACATACAAGGCGTAATACATACAATAATTATTCTTTATTTTATAAACATTTCGGTTCCAGCTTGCATAAAGTGCAATGTATATTTCTGATATACATTGAGTAGTGATACATCGTTTATATCATTTTTTAATGTTCTCTGAAATCCGTGTTGTATGTCCCGCAATGTATGTACCGATACATACAAATGCGAAATATACAAAGACTTATCGTTATTTCACAATTATTTCGATTCCGATTTGTATGTGGGCATTGTATCTCAGCAATGTATGTATATTTAAAATGTATGTCTCCGAAAGCATACATATACAAGGCGTGATACATACAACAAGTTAACTTTGTTTCATACTTTTTCAAATCCAAGATATGTATATTAGCTTTGTATAACTCGAAACATACAATCGCGGAACATACAATAGTTTCACCATATTTGATAATATTTCAGTTATGGGTAATGTATATTGTGTTGTATGTATCACGTTGTATGTTGCGCTCTGCCAAACATACAAACATAACATACAAGTAATGGACCCGACAAAATATATACTTCAACTTTTAACCTCGTCAGGTCCACTTTGTATGTAGTAATAAAATGTTAGCCAAACACATATAATTAAACGATGCATCAACCTGATGACTCCTTTATGCGACCATACTGTGACCTGATATATGAGGGACTTTGCACATGCATCATACAATGAAAGAACATACAAACCACTTTGTATATGAGAGGCTTTGTATATACAAATGACTTTGTATATACAAACATACAAGCCCATACCACAATGTATTTTATCAGAAACATACATAACTTGCAAAATACAGAGTTTTAAGATGGTTCAAAAAACAACCCTTATTCATTTTCGACAAGGAATTTACCTATATTCAGTTCTGGTACTTAATGTCATATTTCCTTTACTTTCAACACGGTTTGTAACTTTTCACTTCCTTATTTACGGTTTATTTTTAATGAGCACTTCAACCATGTTATACTAAGTCTTTGGGAATCAGGACAGATCAAATCCAAATATTTCTATCAGCTCAATTGTTAATTTCTGCTTGAAAACAACTGTGGATCTTTCTATATATGCTCTCACACTGAAATCTTTGGATGATTAAAACTTAATATTTGCCAAAAATTATCTTGGGAATTTTAGTCCCAACAGGTACAATTAAACTCTCTAAAACTCATGCCTTGATTGCAAATGAGGGCATTAAAGATTAGAAAGGGTTTGGTAAGAAGAATAAGAAATAATAGAACTAAAGAGAGAAGAAACAAGATCAAAAACTTGATGCCTCTAATGCAGCTAATCAGGCCTCTTTTTCCAAAGGCAATAAGCCTAAGAAGGAGAAGACAAATGTGCCTATTGTAAGAAAGTTGGCCATGATGAACACTAGTGTTTAAAGAAATAGATTGAACACCTAACACATCTTCTTGAAAAGAACAATATCAAGATGCCCGACTTTATCAAACATGATTCATCAGAAGGGTCATCAAAGGACACAGATAAAAGGGGAAAAGAAAGGACAAGGCTCCAGTTGTTTCTTCACAGCCCAATACTTGGATCGTTGACTTGGGTGCTTCGCACCACATAGTTTCATCACAAGATGGTTTTGTCTCTTTGGAGCCATGTACTGTGCTAGTCATTCTAATGGGAGATGATACTCATGTTGAGGTGCATGGGAGAGGGCCTGTTGATGTAAGCGAAGGAACATTTTGTGATGTTCTATGTGTTTCATCTTTGTCAACTAATATCCTATTTATTCATTAGATCACTCACACTGGATCTGGAAAGCAGGTTGAGTTCACTCCACACAGTGGTAATCAGTGAATTGTACAGTGGAACTACAGTTGTGGGGAAATTTAATGATCAATCCATACTATATCACTTTTCTCACTTTGTTCCTAATTCTCCTTCACTTGCTTTGCTTAGTCACTCAAATGAGGTGAGTCATTTGTGGCATCAGCGATTTGGCCACTTGAACTACGGCTACTTGCAATAGCTCAATCAACATGACATGGTTTCAGGGTTGACTTCTATTCAATTTCTTATGGAGTTTGCCAAGGCTGCATTCTTAGTAAGCATCCTAAAGAGAAATATGATAAAGGCAAAGCATGGAGGGCCACACAGCTCCTAGAATTAGTACATAGTGATTTGGCAGGACTATTTCCACATCCATATTTCAATAGGGCTAGATATGTTTTGACTTTCATTGATGATCTTTCCAGATACATAGGGGTATATTTTCTCAAACAAAAGTCTAAAGTCTTTGAGTCTTTTCAGAACACCAAAGCTTTTGCAAAGAAACAATCAAGGAAGGCCATCAAGATTTTACGTACAGATAACGAGGGGGGATATGTGAACCATAGGTTTGAGCAGTTTTGTGCCTCTAAGGGCATTGATCTTCAACACAATTCCCTACAATCCGTAACAGAATGGTGTTGTAGAACGAAAGAACAAGTCCTTGAAAGAGATGGCCAATTATATGATTCACTCTAGGTCAATGGCACCTTAGTATTGGGTGGAGGCCATCAATTGTGCATGTCACATTCAGAACCAAGTTCCTCACCGAGTTGTGAAGGGGGTAACTCGTTTTCAAGCTTTGACTAGTCAAAATCCCCCAATAAAGCACTTTTGAGTCTTCGGTTCTCCTGCATGGGCCCACATTCTACCATAGAAACATAAGGCTATAGATCCACATAACAAGCCTTGCATATTTGTTGGGTACCGAAATGGTGTCAAAGGCTAGATGAGTTTTTCATCGAGAGAAGTGTTTGTTTCAAAGAGGATACTTCAAGTTCTTCTCCTACCACTTCTCCATCTACCATCACATTGGAGACGTTGCAACATGATGCTAGTTCTTCTGAGGATCTCAATCCTCCTACTCTTGATAAGGAGCCTTTTTCCTCCACTTTAGATGTTGATAATGATGATGAGGATTCATCTTCCTCCTCTCCTAGTCATCATTCAGAAGGTGATGATTCTCCTCCAGAATCTCCAGCCACTGGGCCTTTTTGGGTTCATCAGACATTGGAGTCAATAGGTGATTGGGTTGGTGATCCTTCAGATGTCAGAAGAACAAGGTCACAGTTTCAACAAGCTCCACATCTCTTCATTGCTTCAGCTTCCGATCCACAGTCTTTTTGCGAAGCTTCTGGTGTCCCCGAGTGGGATGTTTCCATGCAGGAAGAGTACAGTTATTTGGAGAGGAACCATACTTGAGATTTAGTCCCCCTTCCTAATGGAAATAAACTTTTTGATGCAAGTGGATCTATCAAACAAAATTTAATATAGATGGGTCGGTTGATAAGCACAAGGATCGCTTGGTTGCTAAAGGATTCTCCTAGGTTCCTAGAATTGACTACTCTGAGACTTTCGTATCAATCACCATAATGAACTCTAACTGACTTGTCTTTACTATTACTACATCCCATCATTGGGAAGTTCATTAGATGGATGTGAAGAGTGCCTTTTTTCATGATGACCTTTAGGAGGAGATATACATGGAGCAGCCACAAGGGTTCATACAAGATCCTTCAATTGTTTTGCGTCTTCAGAAGTCTCTCTATGGCCTCAAATAGGCCCCTAGTGCTTGATGCCAAGATGGACTCCTTCCTTCTATCAATTGGGTTCACTCTATGCCATTCTAATCCGAATGTTTATATTCTACAACAGGATACTCATTTTCCTTGTTCTCTATGTTGATGACTTGTTGCTAATAAAGAGTCGCTCATCCACCATCAATGCAGTGAAAATTGTCCTTCATAATCATTTCTTGATGTCTAACTTGGGCCTTCTGCACTACTTCTTGGGGATTGAGATCTTTTAGTCTTCATCTAGCATCTTCATTTCAAAACCCAAGTACACACTTGATATGCTCTTCAGATTTCACATGGCTAACTATAAGTTTGCACTGGCTCCATTTCTATCAGGGTCAAACTTGAAGCTCACTATTCTTCACCATTAGTGGATTCTACATTGTATCGCCAATTGGTTGGGAGTCTCATATACTTGACTCACATGAGGCCTGATCTTTCATATAGTGCGGGAATGGTCTCCAAGTTCATGCAGAAGCCACATGAGCTACACTAGAAAGTAGCTAAGCAAATTCGTCACTATGTGCAGGGCACTCACAGTTATGGGATTCACTATGCAACGGGCATGGATATTGACTTGGTGGGACACACCGATTTAGATTGAGCAAGCGATTCTCAGAATCACAAGTCTACTTCAAGGTATTGCTTCTCACTTGGTTTTGATCCAATTTCTTGGTCAAGCAAGAAGCAGTCTACAATTGCTCTTTCATCTAGAGAGGTTGAGCATCGAGAAGTAGTTAATGCTTCTACTGAGGCCATTTGGCTTCAAAACATTCTCATTGAGTTTGGCATTCCCTTCCAAAAGCCTGCAGTCATCTTTTGTGACAACCAGAGTGCAATACATATATCTCACAATTTGGTCCATCACCAGTGGACCAAACACATTGAGATCCACATGCACTACATTTGGGAGTTGATTCATGAGCAGATCATTGATCTCCAGTATTGTTCAACATCATAGAAAATTGCAAATATCTTCACCAAACCCTTCACTAAAAGCAAGTTCCTTCATTTACGAGCTTTGTTGGGGGTGCGACAAGTGTCCACTTTGGAGGGGACTTCTTAGTCCTCTTTACTCTCTATATTCTAGGAGGTGTTCTCTCTATTTGTGGAGGGGCTTTATATTCCTTGTTTGGGGGGTTTCTTCTTTTTGGGGGAAATCTTTATCCATGGGTACCTCATCAGACTTCATTTATCAGGACCCATCTTTTCACCCACCTAAGCTATGCTTAAGTGGGGTGTTGGTGTAAGTTTTTATTTTCCTAGAGTATTATTTAGTTTCGTATTTTCTAAGTTTTTCCTACACTTTTATTAAGCTTACTTAGGTTAATAAAGTAAGTTTAATTAGGTGAGTGAGTAATTCGGGGTGTTGCCCTCCTACGAGGGAGTTACATTTACTATGTTTAGATCATTTGGTGGTCTCTACCTATTGGTCAGTTTTGCCACCTGCACCCCTCTCCTTGATCTATATAAACTCACTACTTAGTTTATATTTGGTAATCATTTGTCAATCTTTTGTGTAGCTTCTTCTTTGAGCTCATAATGCACTTCTGTCATCTTGACATTTGCATATCTCTCAATATCGTTAGTCTGTTTTTGTTTATGCATTTACAACTTTTGTAGCTTAGAATCTCTCTTTAAAAAAATTGGGTTATACGTTTGTTTCATATTTCTAACAACATGGAGGGGAGTAACATAGAACTCCCTTTTATAAATTTTGTGTTGGCTTAGAAAGAGGTTAGCTCATTCATTTTTTTGAATTTTTATTTTAAAATTTTATAGAACACGAGCTTTTGAAAGTTTTAGAAAAGGGCTTGGGAGCTTGAAAAAGAAAAAGAGAGATTTCATTAGCTTTAGCAAGCTTCGAGTTGAGAGGTAGGCTCTCATACCATCTTTTTTTTTCTTTTTAATTTGTTGCATATCTTCAAAATGATAAGAATTATATGATTTTTCATTTGAATTTTGTATTAGGTTTTGTAAATGTAATATTTTGAACTATATGCTTGTGCAAGAATTCCCTAAGTCTTTTGAAAGTTTTGAAAAGAAAATGGTATGGTAGAGTTGTTATCAAGAAGTATTTTATGTATGTGTTTGTAAATCTTTGAGAAGCCTCCTTTTGTGATGGGAGTGCATTGTGATTCATTTGGGTACTAAGACCCATGGATTTCATCCTCTCCCAAGGTTGTACTTCTTCCCCCTAGAGGAGAACCAAGCGTTCAAGTTCATAGTTTTCATTTCAATCCCTTTTGCATTTATTTGTGTATTCATGTGCATTTGCAAAATGTTATGATTTTGGTGTTTTCTTTAAGAAATATCAATCCTTGGAAGATCCTCCTAGCTAGGGGGTTGGTGGTTAAGGTCATTGTATGGTCAAGAGGTAGCTAACTCTAGTTGGCCATGAGTTTTTTAGTTGGGAGCTTCGATCTCATCATTTTGGCATTAAAGATTTCCTTGTGAAAAAGAAATGAAGATTTGTATATTGTTACTTTGTATATTTCAATTAAGAAAGGAAGGATATGTGTATTGTATATAGTTGTGTTTTAAATTTCAGGAAAGATATTGAAATCTTGCCCTCATTATACTTGGAAAACTATAAATTTTGGAGATGCTCAATGCTGAAATTTGGGTATAGTCTAATTTGATTAAATTGTTTCAATGTTAAAGATTATAGGTGATATGCATTCATGGAATGTGTTGAAAGTATATTTTGGGAAAGAAAGGGATGAGATAGAGTATGAATGTTCACTTCGACACTTGGTCGTTTTCTATAAAAATTAATAGAGAATGTGTTTGAAAAATGGTTTTTTCAAGTTGAATTCATCTTTGTTTCTATGTAAGGATTTCATATTGTTTTAGCATTCAAATGTACTAAAAAAATTATGTTAATTAACATACCAATCATTTTGGAAAAACTCTAATTTAAGATGCAAAATCTGAAAATGCAGATTTTGATGTGACAAATTTGTCAATTCTAGTAAGCAATGAATTTGTTATTGATTATGGTTGGTTGTTCATCATGGCAATTTCATATATAGTGCAGTGCTCTCTTCATTCATCACATTGAATACTCAATCTCTACAGTGATCCATGTGTTCACCACAGTGAATGCCAACCATTGCAATAATCGCAATGTTCACCACGATATTCTCATGTTTGTAACCTGTGCAAAGCAATGATTTCACCACAATGCAAGGTACATGTCATTTTCCTTTCTAATTTAATGCATTTTCTAATTTCTAATGGTTTTCCTAAAACTTGCACTAATTAGCCTAAGCCAAGAAACAATAAAGGAATGTTCATAATTTTTTTTTATCTGTAAGTTGTGGGGTGAGGGCCCACTCCCATGTATAGTCGCATAATTAAATTATTAGAAAGCTTCCAACCTAAATATCAGGGAGTAGAAAATAGAATAAAACTAAAGAGGGCAGACATTCTCTAGGAAAAGCAAAAAAGAAGTCGAAGAGAACCAACAAAAAAGAAAGCCACGTGTTGAAACCTTCCCATACCAATCTACTCAAGCAAGAAAAACTCAACAAGGGATACAGGCATTGTATATTCATTTTTTATGTTTTCGTTTAGTCCTAGTGAGGAGAGCTTCCATGGTCCATTGTGTACCTTCTCCCAAAAAAATCTTGGGCTTCCAATCGTGGTTTTTCTGCCTCGGATTTTCTTCCCCTCCACTTATCAAATTGTTCAAAATTAGGCTTTGATATTGTGCTTGCGGTGAAGTGATCTTCAACCACAAGCGAATGCTTGTGAAGTTGAAGGTCTTCTAGGTCACTAGGGATCTACATTTTGTCATGTGGCACCACCATAGGAGCCTCACCACATGGAGGATCTGCTTGGGCAATTCCAACCACTATATCACGGAAGGAAGGGGATTGGGATTGAACCATAAACTTCCCATGATTCCGCCGTGCAAAATCATCATCAGGGTTCCCTTCTTTCCGAAACCGCTTTTTGAGGTTTGATGGAATGAGAAGCAGAAGTGGACTTCATATTCCATCCAATGATTATAGGACCAAAATTGTTGCATCTAAAACACCACTCAAGAAGGCCTTCAAAATTGATAATTGCATCCACGAACCATGAGAAGAAATCAATCTGACCTTGTGTGTAACAAGCTTGGAGATGTCAATCATAGCACAAACTCTTGTAAATCTTCTTGTTTTATCTGAGGGCCTCTCATCCATCTTGACAAAATTTCCAATTTGGGAAACGAGTTTCTAAATGAGTCCAAAGTTCCTCATGACTGGTGGGAGATTGTATAAGCGCAACCAAATCGGGATGAAAGTAATGCACACGTTGGCTGGATCAAAGAATAGGGACCATGGTGTCATAAACAAGCCTGATTGTCCAAAGAACCATGGGTCGTGATCCAAAACAAACCTACAATCTTCTAAAGACTGAAAGGTTACTAGAAAAAAAACCATGATCCAAGAGATCCACCAAAGGAATCTCCAAGTTGTACCATATCTCTACACCAGGCCAAGAAATCTTCCACATTTGGTCATTTCCCCATATTTCTGAAGACAATGAATCTAATTCCCAAATCCTCATAGATTTCCTTAATACAATCATTTGAAATATGGAGGTCCTTAGGGTTGGCATCCAATGTGACCGCACAGTCTCCTAAGGTGACTACAATGAAAGAATCCAGAGAAGAGAATGAGGGGAAGGCTCAAGATTGAGTGAGGTGTTCTCTGCTAGCACGTCAGAGAATGGTGCTTCCTGCTCCATCACACAATTCTCTTCGAGCCCCTTGTCTGAGTTAGGGGTAGCCTTCAAAAATTGTTTTATGCAAAAATCAATGCATTTGTGATAAGGGTTGGAAGAATTTTTGCACTCCCTAAAGACAATGGGCGGTAGCTTCAACACCATCGAATCAATCGGAGGCGTCAAGTCTAATTGCAAGGGTCATGGGCGAACACTAAGAAGAAATCTTTCCCAAAGCCTTTATCTAGTTTACAATGGTCTGCAGGGAACCATTCTTAAGCGGGATGGTAACAGTAGCTGCCGTGGAAGATTTGCCATAGCGCTTTTTGTGATCTCCATTCGCCTTGCCCTGCAAAACTCTCCCACTATTCTAAAGCTCTCCTCTGCTCCCCTAGCACTCGCTTGCCATTCGACATAATATAAGGAATGTTCATAATTATGTCATCTTGTCTCGTACATTTTTATGTGTGAAAGATTGTTTGAGAAGGAAAGAAAAGGATGGTAGTAGGAAGGAAGCCTAATGGACCATTGTGTTTAAGTTATCTTTATCTTGTTTTTGGATAATGCATAACATTTGTCTTGGGAAAAAAATGATACAACCTAAGTTGGCATGTTGGTGAAAAATGTGTCCTCTTGAGAGAGAGGTCACAAGTTCGAATCTCGCAAGGGGTAGGGTATGTATACCTCATATTGAAGCACAGTTAGGTGCCTCCAATACTAATGGGGGAGTATAAGGTAGTCCCATATGCTACACGCCACCTATAAGATAGGTCGTGGGGCATTGTGGACTATATAAGGACTCTAATCCAATCTAATCTCCTTTTTGCTAGTGTATTTTATTAAGGAAAGAAATTACATTTAAGAAAATAAAAGCGAATGTTCCTTGTTATTAAATCTATGTTCAATGTTAATAGAATGAACCTTATAAATAGAGAATATAACTACCTTTATGCTAGAACCAAATGTTCCTTGTTATTGAATCTATGTTCAATGTTAATAGGAATGAACCTTATAAATAGAGAATATAACTACCTTTATGCTAGAACCTCCTCTACCTTATCTTGTGCACTACTAAAAAGTTCGTCGTGTTTGGTTAGCATATTATAAGGGTATTAAACATGCATACCCATGTTCCTTTTAGTTAGTGCTTTAAGGGCAATGCCTACCTCCTATAACTCTTTAAGTGAGATTTGTGTGTCACTCTTTTGACATCTTGATCATTGGTGCCCTCTTCTCCGTTTGCCACTCACCTTTCCCAACATAGAGTGGGCTGCATTGGGGATTTGTGTCACTCATCCTTTCCTCACATTCATTTTATCTCTTCCCCATCCCGTGTGCCCATTGACATGTATGTTCCACATGTTGTCAATTCCAAGTGGCATTGCACATGTGTGTATGTGTGTGTGGGTGTGTGTTGCATTGTTCATTGTGTGATGCATTCATTTTCAAATAAAATTGTTAATATTTTCTTGAGTTTTGTTCACGGCTGATTTATGGCCATTACAACCCTTGAGATATTAGCGTGCAGAATCAGGCCACGAGCCTCAAACATTATATAGTTGCACATGCGTGTCTGTGTGTGTGGGTGTGTGTTGCGTTGTTCATTGTGTGATGCATTCATTTTCAAATAAAATTGTTATCTTTTCTTGAGTTTTGTCCATGGCTGATTTATGAATGAGGCCATGAGTTTTGTCCAGGGCTGATTTATGAATGAGCCCATGAGCGTCAAACATTATATAGTGTGAGTAAAACTATAAAGGTAAAGGTGCTAAGATTAGGTCAAGAATCAATGGGTTGAAATTGGAGGACAAAGGGTCAAAACTTATTTTTCAAGTGTTTTAAGCAGTCCAAAGAGAGAATGTCTACAATTTATGTTTAAGGTTAAACCAACTAAACATATTTTAGATCACATGCACAACACAAAGTGTCAACTCATATTTAATCACAAATTTTGTAAAAATTAAACCTTCAAATCCATTGATTTATTCATAAGCTCAATGACGCAGCACTTATCTAAGGATACGATGGACTAATTACTGAGTTTGATCTAAGCATTCTTTGTCATTTTAAATGGTTTTCAATTTGACTTGGAAAATCAAATCCCTAAAGTACTGGTTCTGTCTCAGTGCAGGACTGAGCATGGAACTGTTAATAGCAGCTTAATAAAAGGTCAAGAAAATATACATCAATCAGACTTTTTGATGTTTTTGGCATAAATTCTAAAACTTCAGTTTGTTCTACTAGTTAGAGACTTAAGTGAAGATAGTAGACCTGTGTAGCCCAGAATTTGCTAACCTCAAAAGGGATTCCCTTCAGCATGTGTGACACACAAGATAAACAGTTTTTTAACTCCCTGAAGATAAAAGCTATGTGAGAACTTCAAATACAGAAATAATCAACAGTATACAGGAGGCTTGAAACCTTTTCACTAATAACAAATCATATTCCTTCGCATTCAAAATGACAAGCATCTAGTTCATGCACTAATCCACTACCATTTTTTAGCACAAAAGATGTCACTTTGAAGTTCTAAGGCCAGAAGAGTTAAATTATAAAGGTTGTACAGAAACATACATTAAAATGGATTGAGTACAACTTACTCTGTTGCATATAGACTACAAAATTTTAACTATTGTACAGTGGTCATCCTAGTAATTCAAAAGACCCATGAGAAGATTATACAGCATATTTGAATTTGTCAAAACAAGAAAAACAAGGAGAGCACTGACACAAAGCAGCATTCTGTGAAAAAACAACATTAAAATGCCTATGAATTTAATGGTTCCATGTGTAAGGTGGGATTGCTTAAATTGAATTTATTCTGCAGGGCACGTGAATTTCACAATAATGAAAAAAATAATTCGTTTTACTCTTGACAGTTGGCGAATGTTAGCAACCAGTTATCTGCAGTTACCGAAACGTAGCACTACGATTTCCTGAAGCAGGGAAGACTTGTCTCCTTTTGCCTGGTTGAATATCATCTGCACTGGATTCTCTTGCAACACTGCTGATAGGGTCATATATGAACCCTTTGCCCCTTTTACCAGAAAATTTCTTGTTGGCATTTCCTTTTACATTTCTTGCTTCAAAATGCATAGATTGTCTAGCTGCTGCATAATCAAAAGGCTTGAACTGGCTTTCAGTTTGTGGAATTTTAGAAGAAACCTTCCATGCATTAGAAGGTTCTGGGGAATGGCTTTTTCTCTTTTTTCCACTTTGGAAATCATTTACATTTACACGAGCTTCACAACGAGCACTCTGTAGTAATTGGCAACTAGATTGATATTTATAGTTCTGTCTTCGGCGTAATTCAGACAATGAAAGAGGTAACTCCCTATCATTTGTTTCTGTAGTAACAGATACCTTTCCAACACCCTCAAATTGCACTGAAGGCCACCATGCTCTATATTTCTTTCCTTCCTTACTGTGCACAATTCCAGCAGTCTTCTTCAGTACTGGCATTGCTTTCTCAATTTCAGCTTTTGGATCTTCTGTTTCAGTACATAAAACCTCGCCAACCTTGTCCTCAACTTGTGAAGGCGACTGTGGCCTATATATCTTTCCTTCCTCACTGGCCACAATTCCAGCCGACTTCTTCAGTACTGACATTGCATTCTCAATTTCAGCTTTTGGATTTTCTGTTTCAGTGCATAAAACCTCACTGACCTTGTGCACAAAAACCTCACCATCCTTATCCTCAACTTGTGAAGATTGATTAGTGAGATCTTGATTGCTGGAGTTTTCTTTGGTTTTGGGAGAATACTGAATCAAAGTTATTTCACAAGTTCTGAGAAAAGGCTTGAACGGAAGAGTTATTGATGCCTTGATGTGCTCCACTTTGTTTCTTGCACTATCCTGCCAGAAAAGAAGAATCAGTATAACAAACCCTAGAACTCTCCACTACCAAGGACAATCAGAGCAAAAAGGCCCAAAAACACCCAAAAGAAATATATGCAAAGTCAAAATAAAGGGGGCAAATACAATCCATAACACGAACAATTTTCGAAAGTTAACAGCTCTGCACTGCATAAGTGCATGCCCACAAGTTAATGATTAAAAAATGACCCAGATCCTTAGTCATGCCAGGATGCATACAACTACCAACAACAATGTGGGAAAGTAGGTAAAATTTCCTGCACATTATCCTCGAGCAATGTCCAAAGCAGAAAAATGATGGCAAAGAATAAATAATTAACATCAAACATTAAAAATCAAAAGAAATCCAGTAGTTGTAGTTAGGTATATTAGGAGACATGAAATTTACTCATCTTTGCTGCTACTATACATAAAGCAATGAAGCATACTAAGAGGGCTTAAGTTACAATCAATTTGAAAATCTCCTGTTCTCTCTCAGGTTGTGTGGTATAGTGGCAAGCTGAGGCTCTGCTCACTGTAACAAAAATGGTACCCAGCAGGTATAACCCCCAAGTTAATGCAAGCGATTTAACAAAGACATTGTAAGTGGAGTGAGACCTGCTCCCAGCACAACAGGCCCTTTGTTTACTTTACAAAAAACTTTCTCTAATCACTTAAGAAACAATTATCTATTCTGCATACCTGCTCAGTATCATGCATTTTAGAAGTCGTTTCACTCTTCTGTTTTGACTTTGAAGATCCCAGCATAGCTGCCAAACCCCGTCCCAGTCTCTTTTGTGCTTGGACCAATGGCTCCCTTGCTTCTGACACAACCGAGTTTCTATCCACTGTAGCTTCCTCCTGAGCAGCACACTTAGACTCCAAGGAATTCTGACAAGATGTGCTGCTCTCATTCGGGATAAAATCCCCCAAATTAGAACAATCCACAGGTCTAGTGGATTGAAAATTTTCTTGTATCAAACTGTGATTGTTGTTGACAATGTTTTGTACTTCACATCTCTCAGAAGAAACACCTTCTGGAGACTGCGGGGCAAGCGATCTCTTTAACGGAGATTGACAAACCAGATTGCTTTTAACATCATTAATAATTGGCTGGCTTCTCTTCACGAAATCCTGTTTTTTGCTAAAAAGCAATGAAGAACCAGCACGGCCCACTACAGCAGAAGACTTTCTTTCATTATGGCTTGCTACTTTCTCACCGTAATCAAATTCTCCTCTATTAGCTTCCATGGAAAAGGAATTTTTGTCATCTATCACTTCAATATCAACTGAACTCTCAGAGACAGCTTGAATTTCATAGTCCAACCTGTCACTCGATAAAACATTGTCATCATGGGTTTGAGAATACGACACAATGCTTTCTGCAGTTGTATCGGCAGATACAGTTAAAGGCCGATTATTGATCTGTGGCATCCCTTCATCTGTTTCTTCCACATGAACTTGGAGTGATGGTTTTGTTGCAATATCCATAGCCTTTTTCCCTGTTTCCCTGGCTTGTTTAATAACACTGAGTACAGCAGCAAGACTGCGTTCAACAAATGGATGTCTGCCTTTGACAAATGACCGTAATTCATCTAACTTTGTTGGCATCTTCTTAGCTGTTCGAAAGGAAATTGAAATTTAATACTTAAAGTATAAATGAAGAGTCAAAGAAAATATTAGAATAAAAACAGACAGATTTTCTAAGAACAAAAATGTATCTTCATTTTGGACCGTTTAATAGTTTATCCACTAAAATCAGTTAACAATCGAGATATCAAACAAAAATAACATGTACAAAAAGGTTCAAGCATTTATGTTACCAATTTGCAATAGCACTTTGTTTGGCAATATATAGCCAGTGCTCTCATCCTCGATGCGAGCCATTCCATCCCTCCATTCATAGAGCCCCTGCAAAGGCAAAACCACCACCATTTTATACCTTTTTTTGTGAATGTTAACATAGACAGATTGTATGCCTAATTATCTAATTCAACATTCATGTAGTCAGTGGATGAATTAGAGAAACAATGAGAACCATATACATATGTTATCTGTATATGGCAACAACATTATTAGAGATATCATCTTCCTAATCTCTGAAGCATGATTACATGCAAACAGTGTTTAAAAAATATACTAACATTGATTAAAAAGGTTGCTTGAGAAAACCACAAAATCAAGCAAATTATAAATAAATTGAGGAAGGCATAAGCTGCATTTAGTAAGTTTCAAAGACCATTAGAAAAGCTTCTGTATTATAATACACATGATTATACCATTTTTTTAGAAGTTTAGAACCTTGTGAGATGTCCTCCTTCCTCTTTAACAAATCAATTCACCTTACACCACCTGTTTACTCTTTAAAACAAATCAGTTTATCATTAAGTACAGTTTTGCTAGTTGAGTGGTAAGATGGTTTTTGTAACACAACACATATTCAAATCCCCAGAAGATCCTTGTGAAAACCACCCAAAACATCCTTATGTAAGATTTTCATCATCTTTGAAATTCATCCAAAATTAATTTGTTGATGTTCTCTTGGTTCACAATTGCATTGTTATTGAGCTTTTATATTTTTTCAATTTCACTGACAATTTGTTTCAAAAATAAGAATAGTGGTATGGTTCCAAACTGTTTAACTTTGTCTTCCTAGACTGTTTTCATGCATGCTATTACTATCTAGAATGGTTTAAGCACATAGTCTATGAAACTTTGAATTGAATTTACCTTTCCTGTGTCAACTGTTGAATTTTCAGCCATGAATGGGAAAAAAAGTGGCCAAAGAGCAGGAATCCATAAAGCTGTGTCACCCAGGGCGAGCACCCTAATGTTTAGTAATATATTCTGACTCAGAACCTGAATCTCCTGACAGACACTAGAGACATTATGATAACTTTAGAGCAATGCTTAGCAGCAGGAAATTCCCTATCTCAGGAATCAGGAAGAACAAGGGAACAACAGGATCAAAGCTTCTATCTGATATTAAGACAACCCAGGAGAGTACCCTAATGTTTAGTAACAGACGCTGAATCAGATCTTGAATCTTCTGACAGACAATAGTGACCATATGATAACTTTAGAGCAAGTCTCAGCAGTTGAAAATTCCTTATCGTCAGAAAGAGGAACAACAGCAGCTGGAAATTAAATGATAGTATGATACTCATATTATTATACCATTTTCTTATAACCTTCTCAGAAGCCATGTTTGCTCTCAAACAAAAACCATTTCGCATAATACCACCCAGTTAGTCTTTCCAATATGTTAGCTTATGATTAAATACAGAACTAACAGTGGAGTGGCGAGTTGATTTACATAACACCATCAACCCTTATGTGAACTAAGGAGATTTTTGGGGGTAGCAGTTAATTTTTTAAAAAGCTTATATCAATGTTTAGGGAATATCTACACAAAAATGGCTGTTTATATAGTCCAGTGTTGCAATTGAAGAGACCACAAATTGTTTAAGAGCTTTATCAACGCCTAGGGAAATACCTCCACAACAATGGCTGCATATGATATGCATATGTTTGGTATTACATTTGAATAGAATAGTAGTTGATTTTACCGACATATCACCTCATTTTTCTTGTTAAAGAATGGCAGCAGCTCCACAGCTCATGGCCATGTTTGCATATTTGACTCCACTTAAAATTAAAAAATTGGCCATCTTATTTGAGGTGATTGAGGAGAAGCAGGGGAGAATGAGGACAGAGAGGACTTTTGCTTAATCATTATAATTTTCTTGATTATGAAGCCTATGAAAAAAAACTAACAATAAGCAATAGACACTCATATTGAAACTTACTGCAACAACAGCAAGCTGCTCCGGATTGAAATTTCCTTCTTGTAGACTGTCACATACACAGATCACAACAAACAAATCATCAGAAACAAAAAATGAGATAGCTAATCTTAAAAAGCTGTATCTTTCTGGCAAAATGATTCCAATAAAGCTTACCCATAAACATGTAGATACGATGTTTCTGTCAGACGTTCTTTTTCATACAGTTGTAAGCATATATCCCGACTGCGTCTATAAACCTTCCATCATGAAAATAAATGGATCAGGACACTAGTTTACATTTCAAAATCTTCCAAATGTTTGGAATCTCAAAAATGTAACAATGTAGAATAAAATGTAAAGAGTGAATTACCCAAACCTTCAAATTGAACTGAAGGTCTGAAATACATCAATATAGCATTCACCAAATCAAATAACTAAAGTTAGCCACAAGCTAGAAAAGGCAAAACCATTCAAGAACTCAAGAGGATGAATGCATGGCTTAGCATTGATTATATAGAAAAGTACATATAATGGGCAATATTAATAGTCTATCAATACTATCATAAAATTACTGAACATGAATAAGCTTACTTTACCGGCCATTAGTGTCAAGGAGACTCAGTTTTCCATACAGATGCATGTCGGCCAGGCAGAATTTTGAGACCATAATTTTTTGTCACCTTGCAAGCATGTGCTGAACCATAGATATAGGTGTCATGCTTCCAAAATGGAATATTACGCTGGATTGCATTTTTTTGGGGGCTGCACTCGGCATTGCATATGGAAGACCCTCACAGCCATTGCCCAATGCTAGCTAAGCAGGGCAACTGCTAAGTTGGCAAACCATATCAAAAACACAGTAGGGATGCTCCATCCATATTTCAAAATGACCATAATAATGGAAGCCAAAACAAGTAACTCTGGGCAAAGTATTGGATGAACATCGACATAACAGATACTGCTCAGGCGTACTTTAAAGCTGAACAGTTCATCTAGTTTGATAGCGTGCTATCTTTAGGCATTTAACAGACACCGTGTAAGAGTGTTGTTAATCAACTTATAGATCATTAAGAAGCATGGCAGTGGAGAGATTCGAAGAAAATCAATAAAAGACTAGAGTTAAGAAAGGAAGAAGTTGTCTCCTAACTATTATAACCAGAGAAGTTATTTCCTTTAAGAAAACTATAAATGATTATGTTAAGAAGCATCCAATATACAAATATAATGCTCAAACGTAACAGAAATGCACAATACCTGATATGCATGTTGGACCAATGTACCCTAATATTCATTATACTAATAAATAGAAACATCATTGGCATAGGTTTCATCATAAAATATTGGAGAAGGGTAAACTCATAATCCTCCCAAATACACAATAAATCGAAACAATCTGCATTATAACTAACTCACAAGTTACCCAATTGACCCAATACCATTAACCAAGGGTTGTGTGTGATACATTCTAGCTAATTATACACTATAATATCTTGTTGGCAATATTGTCATTGATGTCAAAGAGATTGTTGTCATTGATGTAAAAAGGCGTATGAGAGATTGTTGCAAATATCGTCATTGATGTCAAAGGGAAATTAATGAATGGCATCAAGCATGACTTAAGTTAAAATATTTGAAGGTGAGGACGAGATTGCTTTCAGATGCTATTGTCTACAACACTAGAAGGTGTGTTTTGATAGAATTACTAGTTGAACATATGCATTGACAAAAGATTAAATCAGACCCGGAAACATGCTTATTATGATCATGGTTTCCTTGATACTACGCTGGAAGCATTGCAAGTGTGAAGCATGCATTGCTTCAGAACGGTGAGAAGAAAATGTTGACAAGCCTTTAGCCTCTCAAGAAGAAGAGGGATCAGCCCTTTCTTAAGGACAAGAATAGAGATTTGAAGAACATGGAGTTGGTGCAGATATTGAAGGAGATGGCATGGCAGATATGGTGTTCCACTGTATTCATGAAATGGACATAGACAAGCACATGACTCTCTACCAACACATTGTTCTTAGTGGATTAAGTATAATGTATCTTGGCTTACCAAGCCAGTTAGAGAAAGAAATATAGGATCAGTATCTTCAAGTTGTATTAAAGGAAATAAGGATGGGCTACAGAAATCACAACTAAGAAATACCTTATAAAAGATTCTAAAGTCGAAGCCTTGTCAAGTAGAAGCCGATTTGATATAAAGATTAACATAATCTTAAACTGAATTCAACTAAGTTAAAGATTAATTCGTAGAGAGGCCGACCTCCATATAATAAGACAGAGATGATATTAAGTATTTATGAGGTGCATTCAAAATACAATTACGTGATACAAATTGCATGGACAAAAGCAGCGATTAATATGGAATGATTTGTAAATTATACAAAGGGAAGCAATCACCTTTAATAAGGTGCAATTCAAAAAAGACAAAGAGGTGCGGTTCAAAGAAGACATAAGGTGCAAAGAGATGTGATTAATGAATTAAATAGTTTAAAAAGGCAGCGATCTGTTTTAAGTGATGCAATTAAGGGACATAAAAAAAGTACGATCAGCAAGGGGCAGCAATTAAGTTTAAAGAGATATGTCTATTTGTAAGGACATCACCTTTGTCAAGGATGTCTCTCTTCATGAAAGTTTGAAGATATATATGGAGTTTTGTAATGCAGATTGAAAAGAAGTGAGTGTGTAAGAAATGTAATGAATATCATCTGAGTGTACAACAGATATAAAGGAAGAGAAGGGGCAGAAAAATGAAGTGTGCTTTAGACTCATATTAATAAATTATGCAGCCCATGAATGAAAGATAAGTGCAGATATAATTGATGAAATATGCAGCCCATGTATGAAGCATAAGTGCAGAAATATATGAAGAGTATGTGTAAGGACTAAGAGCAGAATTATGAAGTAAGATATTGCCATGTTATGAGCAGTTTTGTCTAAAGAAGTTGTGCATAATTTCAATCAGATTTGAGGAAGAAGAATGTCGTGTGGATTGTAATCAGATCTGTGAGATCTTGTGAAGAAGCATACCATATCATCCATTGAAGAATTCGTAGGTTGGTGCCTATAGATCGGTGTCTCTTACTGAGTTGGTGCTCAATTGTGAGGGTTGGTGCCTATAGATTCTACAAGCAGGGATTGGTGTCTCCAATGGGTTGGTGCTCACAAAAGAAGAATTGTAAGAGAAGTAGGTTGGTGCCTACAGAAGATGAATCAACATATATATAAGCAATATTTTGCCGTGGTTTTCTCCCGCAAGGGTTTCCACTTAAAATCATGTGTTCTCTCTGTGTTCATAATTGCTAGATCTTACATGTGTGATTTATTGTGATTGGTTTAAGTTTGAAAAGTAAAAGTTTGTTAAATATTGATTCACCCCCCCCCCCCCTCTTGAGTATCACCGTGTGTTCATCAATTGGTATCAGAGCAAGTTCCTTCGGAGATAGGCTAACAGCTAAAAGGTAGATCTTAAAAGCACATATGGGAAAAAGAAAAGGAAATATTAAGCAAAATGTTGATCAACTAGCACCAATAAAACTAAATCAAAATGATGAGGTGGCACTTGGAATACACATGGCAATAGAAACAATGAATGATATTGTAACAAATGGACACAACCTTGTGAGTAAAAGATAAGACGAAATGGCGTTAAAAGAGAAATCATCTAAAACAGAGGCAGGGTTCAAAGTGTCAAAGGAGATGAATAATTCAAAGCATGAATCAAGCGATAGCTCCAGCGATGAATCAAAGGAAGCCCATTTTGATAGAAAGCCCAAAGAAGGATCTGACATGTACAAAGGTAAGTATAAAAGTTTTATTTGTAATGAAATAGATAACTTTACTTCTGAATGTGTGCAAAGACGAAAGGAAAGAAGAGAAAGATTCAAGAGATAAAAAGAACGAAGATGATGAAGGAGAAGCGGATCTTGAGGAAGAACTACACTTCGCATATGATGGGGTTGAAAAACTTCATAGAAGAAACTCGCAACTAAAATTCAAAGTTCAAGAGGAAAGTGAATCCAAAGCCAAAGCATCTCAAGCTCTTGAAGAAGTAGAAAAAATAATCATGGAATCTATATATCATTCATTATTTTAATTTATTTGTATATATTTTTATTAATTATTAAATAAATAGTTCAATTTTAATTTTTAATTTGTATTTCAATTTTATAATTTACTTCATCAGATTTTAGAATATATTGTTCAAATTTTCAATATTTATTTTTCAAACTTGTTAATGCAGGCCTATACAAGTAGAAATTGTTACAATGGCAACCAATTCTAGCTCCGTCGGCAAACCCTCCTTCAATATTGACTCGAATTCACCTTTGTGGAGGCATGTAGAAATGTTACAATAGATTCCAAGCGGTGGGACATATGTTTGGAAATGCAATGGGTGTGATAAGCAATATACAAGTTCATACAGTCGTGTCAAAGGCCATTTGTGTGCCATTCTTGGAGATGGGAATCAAAGCTTGTCCCACCTTATAAAATAGCAGAATAGATCAAAGAGGAAGAGGAAGTAGATGCAAGAGTTGTAAATAGAACGGGGCATCCTTTGAGAAGAGGAGGGGGCTCACAAAGGCTATCTGTTTCTCCATCTCATACTCATAGTGTCGCCCGTAATGTTGTAGTAGAGAGCCACCCATTTTTGGGTAGGAATAAAGATGAGCCTGATAATGTGAAGAGAGCAAAGGGACCATTAGAGAGAGCATTTAAAAATGATGCTAGAGAGATTGCTGACCAAACTGTTGCAAGATGCCTTTGTGCAAATAGTTTGTCCTTCAATGTTGTTTGATCACCATATTGGCAAGATGTGATAAGAAAAGTAAATGAAGCTCCAAAAGGGTACATGGGCCCAAGTCAAGAGAAGGTGCATAGCACCTTATTATCAAAGGAGGTCAAACATATAAAAACTTCGTTGTCTCCCATTAGGGCCTCATGGAAAGAAATAGGGGTGTCCATCATTTCCGATGGATAGAAGGATGCAAGAAATAGGTCGTTAATCAATGTGATTGCAATGTGCCCTAAGGGGGCAATGTTTTTGAAAGCTATGGATTATAAGGGGCAGGTGAAGAATGCACAATTTATTGTTGACATCCTTATACAATGCATTCAAAAAGTGGGTCCTCAAAATGCTGTCCAAGTCATAAAGGACAATGCAAACAATTGCAAAGCAACCGATATGTTGGTTGAGACACGGTTCTCACATATACTTGGGACACCTTGTGTTGTCCACTCACTCAATTTCATGCTACAAAAGTTGGGTAGTGTTGATGATTGTTTTTAGACAAGTCAACAATTAGAGTGAAATACTAAGTATCTGACTCCCTCTTGAGCAAAGCCTCTTGAATGCTGAACTATGTGATCAAACAAGATGACTCCAAGGTTCCTTTTTTTCTGATTTTGTAAGAGATAGCTCAGTGACTAAGTATGATTTTGCTGTTAAACACAAAGGGACTTACGCAGATTCTTCTTCTTTCATTTGTTTAGCTTATCTCTCCTTCAATGTGGATGATTTATATACAAGGTCTCAATGATAAAGAAAATGAAAAGGGTTAAGGGTTCAGAAAGCTAATCTAAGGTCAAGGAAGCAATGATGTTGTTTGAATAGACAAACTCCTAAGTAAACCTAACTTCACTTCGCCAAGGATGCCTACAACTACATGAAGTTGGTGCAATCTCCTAAGGTTACGCGAATGGTTTTCCAATCATGAAGACATATATAAGCACCCATAAGACGGCGCAACTCAAACAAGCATCCACAATCGAACTTATACAGATGAGGCTCAGACTAGCTTTACACAACACTTCACCAGCGATGAATGTTAAAAGCATGAGCTAGGAGTTGATCAAATATTCAGTACAACAAACATTCCAACAAAGAACTTCTAATCTACTTTACTTGAAACATCTCTCCATTCCATTTAAGTACAAGAAACCATGTTATTTTGCAAGACAACACTTAAACACCAAGCGAACTCCAATGTTCTTTGCATTAATCTTGAAAATATTTACAACAATCTCCAGCCCTCTCGGAGAATTTTGAGAGTCTCTCCTATTCTACTCTAATTTCTCCTACCACTTAGCTACTAATCTACTGAATTACAAATGAGGCAACAAGGCCTTTATATAGTGCTCCAGAATACATTGAATGGCTAAGATTAATTCAATAGCCAAGGGTCTAGATCGTGCCACCTCACAGGTAGTTACAACAACTTTCTATTTTTAGCACAAAAGAGAGAGGCAATGAAGGCACGTTTTCCAATGTGATAAGGTAAGGCGAAAGCATTTAAAATATTCTTCCACATAGGAATCCCTTTGGCTTCTTTCATTAAATGATACATTTAATGCATTAAATAATGCGGCTAATCAAAATTGAATGATGTGTACTCGCCACATAGATGCCAACTCAGCATACTTTGAAAATTGTATCATCTTTGTGTGATGTATTCAACGTAATTGCTTGAACTTGTATGTTTAGGAATACAACTTGTTGATCTTTGCCTTGTACATCTCCTTGCAATTGGATGTATGATACTTGTTGCTTCACTTGACTAACTTCATGATTCTTTCTTCTTGTAGGATGTAGATATGATGATCTTTTTTGATAATGCTCTTGATGTAGAGTAGTAGAGATATGATGATGATCTTCCTTCATATAAGAATAGATGATGAAGCTTGCTTCATTAATTGGAGTAGGAGGTCTCTCTTGGACTTGAAGGTTGAATGGAACTTGAAGTATGATGGATGTCTAGCTTGATGATATGATGAAGATGAAGTAGTGCACTTGGCATGTTGACCTTGAAGTAGCCCTTTAGAGTGTAGATGATAACACCTTCTTTGGATGTGGAGTAGATAACCTCTCAAAGAGACTTTGAAGCTTGGTGAATCTTGAAGATTGGGAGAACTTGACTTGAAGCTCGGATGGATGAATGTTTCGAACATGATTATCCTTGATGAAGTACACTTGCAAGATATTCCTCGGAGAGCTTGAATGGATAGATGCCTTGAAGTAATACACTTGAACTTAATGTAATCCAACATGATGTCAGTGATGAAGAGTATCAACATGTTGGACTTGATGTGACCTTTTAGAAAGGTGTTTCCTCTGCAACTTGAAGGTGAATTAGGTACTTGCTCTTGATGACTCCTTGGCTTCACCAACACTCCTTTTCTCAATGATGCAAGTTGATGATCTTCAAAGGCAGCTAGCATGACGCTCCTTACTCCTCGCTTGAAGGTAATTCCTTGGATAACTCCTTAGCATTATTGATGATCCTACAAGACAAGGTAAAAGATATATCAGTGACTTCATAAGATAAAAACAACTTTAAACATGTAATAACGCCATTTCAAACTTAGGCGCAAATATAGGTGAAAATAGGAACAAAGTGCGCCTAACACAAATTAGTCCCACATTCATTATTTCAAACGATTTCTAACAACTGCAATAGTTTAAAGTGATTTTGCCTACTTCTAGGTATGAACTTGAGTGATTCTCTTCAAGGCGCCAATATGATGAGATCATTAGGTGCAACTTGCCCTTAGGCGGCCATTTTAGGTAATCTAAACAAGGATTAGCGCCTAGCTATGTTTGGCTATTTTCTTGGCAATTTGAAGTTCTAATTCATAAAACATGCCTTAGAGGGCTTCTCTCTCCCAAGCGCCCACTTTTAAAGTTTGAATTAACATGATTCTTCCCAAGGCGCCTAAAGACAATAACAACAAGGCATGGGCGCCTAAACTCATTGACCTCAACTTAAGGCACTTATTTGATGATAATTTGGACATGAAAAGGCGCCTAACATATCTAGATCATTCCTTTGTCGAATTCGCACTTCTTGAGGTCTTTTATGCCCATTCCAATCAAGGCGCCCTATCTTGGAGTGTTTGAAAGTTGATCTTCCTCTAGGCGCACTTTTGTCTCAACCTAAGGCGCTCATGTGGGAAAATTGCGCCTAAGTGCTCGAGCAAATTCGCGCATAGAAAGGTAAGTCGCCAAGGTAAGGTATATTGAAAAATATATTTAAGTATAAGAATTTCTTATACTTTAAATATTTTTCAATATACCTTTCAGGATGTTTGAGATAGGTCTCAGATCCACTGGATTTAACATGTAGATTATAGAATTTGGAGGATCCACCAGATTTCAGACTTAGTCAATTTTTCAATATTTCAAGATTTCAGGCTACCAGACTTAATCATTTTCAGGATCTCAAACATCATGATAGGAGTTAGTTTAAACACATCATGCTCTTTCATGATAAGGCGCAACTTTGGGTTAGTTTGAACATCTCTTCATGCTAAGGCGCCAAAAGAAGGTAGTCTATGCATGAAGGGCGCCTAACACTTGCTTGCTTATTTGGAGTTGTTTACATCCTTGGGAGGCTTCTTGAACTTTAGGCGCTATCTATCATTGATCTGAACTCCAACCTACATCAAGGCGCCTAAACCCATGACCTTCAACCTAAGGCGCCTTCAATCATTAGTTTAAACTTTACCTTACACCAAGGTGCCTAAAAATCATTTGATCTTTCAAACAATTCCTACTCATGCTTGAGCTTCATAGAGGCATCTTCTCACCTCAAGGCGCTCATGTTGGCTTGTGCAAGTTTCTTAATCATTTCTTTGGCTTCAAGGCGCCCAATTCAATCCTCAAATTAGTCATTTGCTAGGCGCCTAGAGGAGATTACCCTGGAGGCAAAGGGCGCCTTAAGTTCTTCAACATATTTTAGTCATTTTAGAGACTTTATATACAAGGCGCTCAAAGTGATGGGGTCCAAACAACCATCCTTCCTTAGGCGCCCATCCATCAATAGTTTAAATCTTATTTCTCATCAAGGCGCCTAAAGACAATAACAGCAAGGTATAGGCGCTAAAACTCATCTACTTTATCCTAAGGCGCAATTCTTGAGATCCTCTGAACATGCAATAGGCGCCTAGACCTAAATGCCTCTTCCTTGTCAACTTTGCAGTGTTTCAAGCTTCCCGACATCCATTTCAATCAAGGCGCTTTGATTTGAAGCCTTCTTTGCCCAAGGCGCAATCTTGGTTGTCTAGATGATGGAAGGCACCCTAATTTCTAGGCGGAGTTTTGAGGTGAACCTGGAGCAATTTCGCGCCCAGAATTGACAGTGCCCGAGGTAAGGTATATTGAAAAATATATTTAAATATAAGTTTAGAGATTCTTATACTTTAAATATTTTTCAATATACCTTTCAGGATGTTTGAGATAGGTCTCAGATCCACCAGATTTCATATGCAGATTCTAGATTTTTGAGGATCCACCAGATTTCAGACTTAGCCAATTTTCAGGATCTTCAGGATCAGGATACCAGACTTAGTCATTTTCAGGGTCTCAAACATCAGGATCAGGTCATCAAGGGGCTCTAAGATTCAAACACCACTAACTTCATCATGCAGAGGACATCATCCTGGACTTAGCAAAGCACTGGAATTCAAAAAAAAGGGGGTCCCCATTTGCAATGGGGCGATGTGTGATTTGGTCACAACAGGTAGGAAAATAGATTGGATCAAAAAAGTCTATGCTAAGGTTAAAGAGATCCAAATGTTCACACACCACCACATGTCACAAGTCATTTTTAGATCATTCTCACTATTAGAGTTGTTGAAAGTAATTCAAACAATGCAATTTTTTATTTTATGTTTAACTTTAGTAATTTATTTTTAAAAATTTAAGTTTGCATTCTTTTTTGTCTTTAATTTTTTAATTTTTTATTTTCAAATAGGTTGTTGAGAGTCGAGACTAGATTTGCATCCAACACAATCGTCTTGAGACAACTTGTGAAGGTGCGAGAGGCGCTTCCTAGCATGGTCATCAACCAATCATGATCCATATGGAGGCAATCCAACACTGAGAGGACAGCAAATGATTCTAAATGACACTTGGTGGGACTACGTGGAATATCTTCTTAGTTTCACCAAGTCCATCATGAGTATAATCCACTTTACTGACATAGATAAGCCATGTTTGGGAGAGGTTAACGATGGCATCAACTCAATGATTGAGAAGGTGAAATCCATCATAAATGCAAAAGAGCAAGATCCTAAAGAAACTTTCTTCAAAGAGATGCAATCAATTTGTGTTGAACAGTAGAACAAAATGACCACCCCACTCTATCTTTTTACCTTCAGGTTGACTCTCAAATATTACAACAAAGATATCCTTGTTATGCCAAAAAGGGTGCCACCATATCGTGATGCAAAAGTCAACGAAGGGTTTAAGTAAAGCACTTAATAAACTCTTCCCTGATCCTAATATGGAGGATGCAGTTACAAGTGAGTTTGTTGATTTTGCAACCTCCATTAGGCAAAGTATTAATGCTCTCTGCAACAAGTGTAGGAAGATGCTCACTCTTGGCGGTACCTCAATGGCCATAAATTGCCACACCTTCGAGTTCTTGCAATCAAAGTTTTATCGCAAGTTTATCATTTTTACCCACCCTCTAAATTTGATTTGTTCATTTAAATAATTACCATTTTCAAATTTGAAGTTTGATTCACAATTTATTAATTTTAGAACTCTAACGAGAGCTCCCTTTCCTTCAATAGGTTGCTAAATCTTCTTCATCTGAACGGAATTGGAGATACTCCATCCACTCAATGAAGCACAACCGATTGGCATCAAGTAAAGCAAAGGAGCCAGTTTACATGCATTCTAACTTGTGGCTTCTTACTCAAATAGATGATGACTACAAGGAAGGTGCAACAAAGTTGTGGGATGTAGACCCAGAGCGAACTGATTTGGATCTTTCTTCTATTGCACAATCTTCAACTTTTGAGGAGTCCAATAACCAACATACTTTTAGTGCGAGTGGCAGTGGGATTCCATGCAGTTCTCCTAATCTACTTGCATCATCACATTATGTTAATGATGATGATGATTTTGGTCATGATGATAACCCATATGATGCTGATTAATAATTGTATTATTTTAATAGTGAACAATGATTATCTATCATGGCATTCAAGTTTCAACTTTAATCCTTTTGATATCAAATTAGTATATTATATTTCAAATTTTGAAATTTGTAATGGTTTTGTTTAGCATATGCATGATATATGGTATTCTAAAGTTAATTTTGTTTTTAGGCTGCAAATATATATATATATTTTTTAAATTTCTTTTATGTTTTGTACGCACGTACCCAAAACGTTCCCAACCCCCCTCCCAAACAAATTGCCATACTGGCGTACCATACCCACATACCAATACCCGATTCCAAATCCAATTTGGTAGCTTAGTATAATATAATGAGCCTAGGTGTATAACACTCCACCTCCCTATATCATAACAAATGATCTACAATGGCAACAAATCTTTAGTATAGAGAAAACATATAGACCAACAACACCAGCACTTATTATGGGCATCCACACGAGATATGGAAAAATCTTATTCCTCCCTCTCTCTTCATTCCTAACATGGTTGCAACAAAATATGCATGTTTATTTTACTTCAAACAATCAGTAGAAGAGAGAGGCTAGCCAAAGGAAATTGAAGAAACTTTAATTGGGATGGGTCCATTTATCTAAGAAGAAATGATTTAATACCGTACATAATGCATATCGACGTGGGTTAAGTGAATTGCCCTTGCCACATTAAAAGAAAATTACTCGCCAGTATCAGACAAGCTCATGTTCTCGTCATCATTGTCAATTTTTAATAGCACATAAATGCAAAACACCTAAACCTCTTATCATTAATGGACATACTTAACCAACAATCAAACTAGAAACCCTCAAACTTCTCAAACCAAATCTTTAAGAGTATTTATCTAATTTAACAAGTTCTGAAACATGGAGGCCTTCCACAAAGGTTAGATTTTGTCATTAATATTGCTATCAATGATAACACAAGCAGTTCTTACTTTAGTCCATCTTTCTTGTTCAATAAATGCAGTGAATGTGAATTACAATAATTTATGAACAATTCATCTACCAGATTGAATACCTAATATTCTGCAATCCATGATAGACCATTCATGCCCTCGTGCTTTTGATTCCAACTAAGATCTTGGATAAGCAACTAATAACACTACAGAAGTAATTCTTGAGGAAAGAAGAAGAAACAAACTATTTCTACAATATTAAAAAGAGAAAAAAAATAACCACCTGCAATAGTGGGCTCTCTCCACTCTCAGATGAAACAGATGCTAGATTCTGCCACATTACATCATGGATATACAAAAGATAATGGGTATCTTCTCTCCCATATCTGTTTTACAGGAAGGATAGTTTACAATTTAGAAATTCAAAGGGAAGAAATCACCCAGAAAGAGGAATCAATCAGACAAAAAACTGATTAGAAATAAAATGTCGCTAAATAGAAATTACTTTAACATTTCTGGGGGGAGTGGCCGCAAACGCCAATCAGCAGTCTGATATCTGCACAAAGAAATTCTAAAAATCAGTTTCCTGTGTGAGTATAAGATGACAAATTCTAAGAAGGGATATACAGAAAATAGCCATTCAGTGATTAATATTGTATCAAACACTAAGCAGAGATGTAGATAACAAAGCTGACATAAATATAATAGAAACATCAGTAGAGATATTGTAAGGAAACATGATTTCAAGAATGTATCTCTACCGAAAACATGATTTAAAAAATGTTCATGTGGAAACAATCTTTGCTAGTCAGGAATGAAAGCTATGCTGATTCTATCTGTCTAATAGTTGTGAACCAAAAAGCAAAGTAATTTCCAAATAAGCTATGATGGAGAGCATCATTATTCAAGAAATCTGTCACTGATAATTGGGGGCAGATTTTAAAAATGCATCCATAATGATCACCAATTTTTATGCATAGAAAAATTCAGATATTATCTTTTATAATTATTAATAAGTGGATAAATCTGAAATCATAAGTGAAATATGTATACAAATCTTTGAACATTTTGCTCACTGCTCTAATGCCACACCACCACTATATTAAGCATGCATCACATCACAAGTAGGCAAGTTTGGAAAACACGATGAGCTCTGAAGACCAACCCCTGATACATCCTACCAGCCTCAACAGTTTTGGAACTAAATACAGGGGAACAAAGTAGGGGGAATTTTGGTGATAACATGCCTTACAATTATAATGATCATATGTAGTACTTGTATCTACAATCTAAAAAAGAGTTTAAAAATGAGCTCACAAGCTTAAAATCCAGTAAAAACCCAAGAAAGATGTGCAGTTTTCATTAAGCCAAGATTTGTCAAGCCATGTTCCTAAAAACATGTATATTCTTCCAACCACATTTCCTAAGACATGGTGAAGAATATTTTAAATGGATACTTGTTACATAAAAATAGCTTGCTTGGTCCAAAATGAAGTCAGTATGAGAAGCTTAGCAAGGAATTGTCCAACAAGGCATATCAAATCTAACGATAGCAAAAAATAATTGAAATTTTTCAATGCATTCTCAAATTTTCTCACAATGAGCACATCATTATCACTGTGTAAGCTACATAATTCAAAAAAGGATCATGTTACATCAAATTATCTTAGAGACCAGGAATTAAAAAACTGCCTTTCAAACTAAATCAAGCATCTGAAAAGTCACCAACATGGTTGTGGCAACACAAGTACAATAAGAAATGGCCGCAGTTAACAAATCTGCAAACTGAGACTGGTAAGGTAACAGGGAAGACCCCTCAACATGCAGAGTCGAGGTAACTGATAAGCATGTAGACCAAGATTAGTATGATGTTATAGAAGGAACTAAATCTTTGTCAAAACCTATTACATCTTAGTATGCTCAAACCTTTGACAGGAATTTGGTAAATTTCAACAACCACCTACTGAAACCACACCAGGCCACTTGAGAAAGTTTAGAAACAAGTGTTATCAGAATAGATTTACAGAGTGTTACCAAATCCTCTAATTTAAATTTTTCATTGCTTTCTCTTTCTCCACAAGCGCTAAGGCTATCATCAGCTTTATTACAGGCATGCACAATCTTGTACCCAACATTGGAGTTCAATTAACAAAAAATAAGTAGAGACAACTATTAGGACCAGAGCTCAGCATGCAATCTACCACAAGAAACATTAGCCCTTGTAATAGCAATTGATGCACCTTCTTCAATTTGAAAAAAAGGATAGAATGTCAAGGCTCAATGGAAATTGACCAGAGCTATTAAAAAGCACCATTATGGTTTGGTATTAGTGTTCCTAGCATTTCAAAGCTAATATTCAACAATACTATAGACTAGCACTTGCAACTTCAAGGGTGCAAGGGATGCGCCGATCGGAAATTCAAGGGAATGTTAAGAAGATTAGGAGGAATCCAGGAACGTTAAGAACTTTAGGAGGAATAAAAGAAATAGGAGGATTCGGGGTGATGAATACCTAGAATACCTAATTTATCAAAAGATTTGAATTTTTTACCTTTCTCACCTAAAACATCAAGAAAGTCAATGAAATATACATTCAAAGTGGAATAACTCTTGTACGGGATGGTGTACACACAAAAGAGATATAGAAAAATCATATCTACTACAATTGTACTTGTCATTATCAATTGACAAATTCTCCTTTCCCACCTTAAATATTTCACTATCCTCAAAATCAAATTTTTACTTCAACTTTAAACCCCAAAGTGTTAACACTTCTTCAAAACTTAGAAAGCCAACAGGGCAACAAAGTTGCTTGCTTTTAGTTCCAAATGTGTTCTTGAACTCAACTTAATCATTTCAAAGTCATGATAGTTATTATCAGTACAAAGGAGTCTCAAACACCAAACAACCATGAATTGCCTAATTGAGAATGGCCACAAAATATGTTTATAGAAAATAATTTCTTACCAATTGAACTTAAAATAATCCACTATCCTGCATAGATTTATTCCCTAAACATTTTTGAGATTGTGGAAAAATCAGAAATGTTAAGCAACCAAAAACCCCTTTCATGTAAACCCTGGGAGGTCTAAGGAGTTCAGTTTAAGATTGAAAGAGGTAAAATCTGGTAACGTTTTACACAAAAAAATTGAGGGATCACGTATGAAAGAGAGATAAAAAAAATATATGGTAGCATGATATGATGGAGAGAATGACAGCAAGTTGAAAAGTTCAACTGATAGACACCCAGAAACTAGGTAGGCATAGATGATTATCTCAAATCCTTTCATAATAGATGTTAGGTCTTAGACTTAATGATTTTCATAATGGGTCTTCAAAGAAGCTGCCGAGGAGATGTATATATGTATGGATTTAGCGACGGGAGAGAAAAGAGAAAGCACTTTTAACCATGGTATTTTTAAATTATAACATCTTGCTATTCATTATTTTTAAATTATAACCATGGTATTTATTATCATATAAGGGACTTACTAGTGTTAGGTCAATATTTAGAGAGTTGTTAGCTGGTGACTTTAAAAACGCCCTTCCATGGTATCTTTGCTTTTGCTTTTTCAAAAATTACCAAACACTCATATGTGTATACTAGTTCTATTAAAGACCATAGTTTTTTCCGCCATGTTTAATGAGCTTATTTTGCAAAGATAATATATTGACTATGACACTTGTGTACACGGCAGGAACCTCTCTGTCTCTCCAATATAATGACATTGTATCATGCGCGTGTAACAAAGATACTGTTGGGCAGTATGGAAGCCATGCAGCTTTTTATACTTCCTAGGGAATACAGGATAGTTTCTGGCATTTATGTTTTCAGTCCCAAGTTCAACATTGTATCCCCTGGAGCAGAGACGAGTATCTACTTTCCTTACACTGAAAAGCAATATTGTATTACTTCTTCTCATTAGGGGATTGAAGATTAACTGTTCAGTCCAGAGCAAGCCACTGAGCACATGTAATGCATGCTCAAATAAAATGCTACACAACCTCATAAATTTTGAATTTAGTACAGTGCCATGTTGACGATGACTGGAGGTCCTGATGAGATCATTATTGATGGTGTTTCCGGATTCCATATTGATCCTCATAATGGTGATGAAAGTAGTAACAAGATTATTGTCTTTTTCAAGAGATGCAAGCAAAAGACAAACTATTGGAGAAAAGTATCAGATGCAGGGCTCCAACATTGCTTCAGTTGCAATTGCAAATCAGTTTGACAATGGTTGTAATACAACCACAGTCATTGATAATGGTCAGTCGAACTAAACATGAACATGGGATTTGTGATTTAGAAGTATCTCTTAGGTATAGAGGGTATTATTTATTGATTTTATGTATAAAATTCTCCTGTTATTATTCATTTTATAGATGACATTTTTTTGTTTATTCATTTTATAGATGACATTTTGCATCAGAGGCAATGTAAAAAGGCAGTAATGGGGTTTCAGTTTTTCTGTGCTTAATGAAATTGCAGAAAACAGATTTTAGTTTTTGTGCTAGAAAAACAAAGAACTGATGCAAATACCTTAAAGAAAAAAAAAGATTTCCTCCATGGCCTTGGATCGATTCCTCGGAAGGCGATTCTTTTGTTTTCTGTTCGCACTCCCCTTCAGCTCACCTCAAATCTTGCAATTTGATATGCTCGCCTGAGTTATTTGCTTTCAACCGTTTACCCTTTCCTTTTCCTTTGAAAAAAAAATTACAAAACACAGTATTCGGCAGGGGACATTTAAACGGCATGAGACTTTTTCTGACACAATTTTTCCCAGCGTGAGAACAATCGACGAGTTTAAAAAATATTCTGGCGTGAATTTTTTTACGGCAGTTTTCCGATGAACAAAAACGGTTTTCAAGCATGAGACAGGTTTTCTGTCTGTGCTTACAAATGTAAGCTCACTTATAAAAAGCCTATCGGCTAACAAGACCTATATTTGCCAACCATAAGGTTTCAAATCAAATTCTAGCATTAACTCGGTTAGTTTTGGAGCTTTGTTATTAACCTTGCATGATTAGGCAATTACTCTCAACGGAAAAAATCTATTAGTGGAGTCAAAAAATCTGCCCTGATATTGTTGTGCAGTGATTTGAGGAAGATGTTATCTTTGTGGAAACTAGATTTACTCAAGTGTCTTGAGGAGTTATCACATGTAAACAAGGAGCTTGTACTGAAAATTTTGCTGAAAGGGTATCAAGGAAAAATCTATGGTTGTACTAGACTTTTTCAAATACTACATAAAAACAACATGATCTTTAGTTCTGCCATTTGAACCTTCAATTCAGAAACTCTGATATCAATATATTTCTTGTAAAAATAAAAGATATTTTTCCTAAACAACTTAGCGACCATAAGCAATGGAAAATTCAACATGACAAGCATCAAGAATAACTGTTGACAAATGGGAATGTAAACAGTTTTACAAATTCGCATACTTGTGCTCTTAGTCAAGATAATCATACTCTGCAACTCTAGGTTAAGACCACAACCTCAGGAACTACATAGTTGGATGTCAGATCCAGCATGTCACACCTAATCCTTGCAGACTAGAAGTAAGCAAAGTTGCACAAATCCCACCATCAAGAAAAATATAGGAAAACACGACAGAGCCAAAATTGCAATTAAGAACATATTAATGACACAGTGGAGGAAATTGTGAGTGTCCAGAATTTCAAGCATCTTTGATCAGGCATACACAGAGAATAATCTTTAGTGTCACAAAAAACACTTTATACTACACAAAAAACTTACTCCTTGTCAGCAGTAATCCCACAGTAGTGCTTCAATAGAAACTCGAGGCTATTTCTCTCCAATTGCAACACTCTTGATGCCTGAAAAGTCAAATCACTTAGTGGTCAAATATTGGCTCTAGCTAAACAGAGATATAATAAAATAGCAGGAAAAGCTCATGATTTATAAGAAAATATTGCAGTTCTTGAAGCACTATACCAGGCCAAGTCATAGAATTTGTGAAAAAGGAATGAAATTAAGATACTCCTCAGGAAACAAGTATTCAACATTGAGAAAATTGAAAAGTGGCATAAAGAAAATTGATTGGATAAAAAAATAGTTTCTAGATCAATTAAAGATGTAAAATCGAAAACAATATTATAAATATGAAAATCCATACCTTTGTTTACAACATGCTTCTAGAAAAAGTCACTCTTTAAAAGGTCAGGCAGTACCACACCAATGATAAAGCCAGAGTTAAACAAAACATGGGTTATTGAATAACGTGCAGGTTATCCCCAGTTTTCTCCAGGTTTGACTCGGTTTTTCAAAAACCTAGCATGCCGGTTTGACTTGGCACAACTTGCATGTTGTTTGCCCATGGTTAAATATATTTTATTCTATGTTGCACAGGGACGTGTACCCCCTTTGAAACCCCCATCCCCATAGCCATCCCTTGAGACAAGGGTCTCAAGTGATGGCTAGGGGACCAGGGAAGCGCCCCCCCTTGGAAACCCCCATCTCCACCCCCATAGCCATCCATGGAGACACAGGATGGGTAGCAGATCGGGGTCACACCTGCCCTCTGAAACCCTTGTCCCCACCCCAATAGCCATCCCCGAGACAACCGGATGTCAGGGGTCATCCCCTATCTCCAAGGATTCCCAAGAACGTTCCCAAGATGCTCTCTACAAAGACGGACGTCATTGGGGCATGTGAGATGTCCCTTGACTCTCTTGGGGACGTCTAGGCATCTCCGATGGCAAGTTTCTTTTCCAATGTTCAAAAAAATACACTTCCTTTTTTTATATGACAAAATTAAAAGGGGTGCAGCAGGCCTACAAGCACTCCCACACCCCTTATGCAACCTTAAACACCTTAAAACATAAACCCATTGCCTAAATTTGTTTTTTCTATTGTCAATTGAGCTTTTTCCACCTTGATGAAAAGGAAGGAAAAAAAGAGTAAGAAATAAGATATGCAGCCACTCTTTGTATTGAAGGTCATTTCCATTCATTGCAAGGTATGCCACAATCACCATGGCTATGTTTTTTTAGTTTGTAATTGTTTTCATTTTATTTTTTGGCAAAAAACTTAGGCAGTGTTTTGCTGCTTCTTTTTTTTCAGTTTGTTCTATGATGTCACACATTTCCTTGCAAGTAAAAATGGGTAGCAGAGATGAGTATGAGAAGGAGAGTGAAGAGAATGTCAACATAAACCAAAACCAAAATTAAGTTGAACATAGTGATGGGGATTCTAGTTCTTCTAAAAACACAAGAGCAGCTGCACCAAACAATTTTGCATTCCCTTCAACCATTCTCAAGGATTATGCAAAAAGCCCTTTCAAATCTCAAGAAACCCTTGATACAATATGTCACCATTTTGGGCAATAATCACCAAAAATGTAGGGGGCAGCAAGCATTGGTTGTGTCATGTTTGCAATATTGATTTCCATGGGAGTAATAGTAGGGTCAGGCACCATTTATTAGGTGAGCGTGCTCATGGGGTTAGAGTTTGTGGGGAAATAACTTTGGAAAATAGTGTTGAAATGGCAAAGTTGGTTGAGGAGAGCGAGGCAAAATCTATACGTACACCCATGCAATCTATTGTTGCTAATAGGGGAGTGGGATCTATTAAAGGAAAAGGAAGGCCACTTTCATTACAAGTGGGAAAAATAGTGGTAGGGTTGTTGAATTTGCAAGCACATGAGGGATGTCAATGATTCAATAGCCAAATTCTTTATGACTATGTCATCCCAGTTCATGTGGCACGGTCTCTTATTTCATAGAGATGTTGAAAAATAAAAACACAATTGGATCCACTTATGCACCCCCTAGAGAACATAGATTTTGCACCTCCCTCCTCACAAACAATATCCAAAGGTGAATGTGTTGATGGAGAGCATGAAACAATCATGGATTAGGACAGGTTGCTCCATTGTCATGGATGGCCGGACTAATATTCCACATCAGCACTTGTTAATATTATTGTTGATGTCCAACTTGTTCATACTTTCTTAGAGCTACTGATTGCTCTCTTGGAAATGCAAGGATGCAGATTTCCAATTTCAGCTTTTAAGGGAGGCCATAGAAGAGGGGGCCTTCTAGTATTGTGCAAGTTGTCACAAATTCATCCCATGTTTGTACGCTAACTGGCTTGATGATTGAGAGCGGTTACAAACACATTTTTTGGACTCCATGTTGTGTACATGCTTTGAACAATGCTTTGAAAGGCATTGGAAAAATAGATTGTGTGAAGACAGCAGTGGCTAAAGCTAGAGACATACAAATGTTTGTGTATAATCACCACACATCACCTGCATTATTCAAGCCTTTTTCAAAGTAAGAAATCCTCAAACCAATGGAGACTACAAATGCTAACTATTTCATTTTGTTGGAGAGGATGTTGGAGGTGCAAGAGGCTCTACAATCCATGGGGGTTTGAAGAAAGTGAAAGAAGTCGGTTGAACCAAAGTCAAAATAAGGGAATGTGAGACAAAGGGTGCTTGATGATGCTTAGTCGTCCACTATGAGATAAGAATTTTTTATTTAATATGTTTGTTTTTAATTTAAATATTTTACCTTTAATTCTATTTTCGAAAAAAAATAGCTTCACATTTAAATCTTTTCATTTTGTTTTTAAAATTTTTATTTGTAATTGTTTTTTGAATTGTTTTAATGTTACTTGCAGATATATTTGCTCTATCATATCACCTATTGTGGGGGTAAATGTCAATACATACTCTCCTAGCTTTGGAGAGATTTATGAGACTTTTGACAACATGCTTGATCAAATGAAGCGAGCAATTTGTAACAGAGATCTTGAATTACAATTCTATGACAAGCATATCAGGCTTATTGTGACAAGAAGGTGGAACATAATGAACATCCCTCTTCATATGGCTGCCTATGCTCTTAACCCCAAGTTGTATGCACCTAGATATAGCAGAGTTCCTCCTCCTGAAGATGACGAGGTAAAGGAGGGGTTTTCGAAGGCTCTTGAAAAGATGTATAGTGCTAAGGATGCATCCAAAATTAGGAAGAAGTGGACTCAATTTGTCAATCTTCAAGGTCCTTCATTTAGTAGACCAAAGGCTAGGGCAGATAGGTCAGTCTTGCACAAAAAGACCCTATTGGATGGTGGACATGGCATGGGAAGGATACAACAGAGCCGAAGCATCTTTGCATTCGACTACTCACAGGTTGCTAGTTCCTCTACTGCAAAGAGTAATTGGTCAACCTATAGCTTCATCCCCTTAATCAATAGGAACAAGCTTACCTCTAGATGAGTAGAGAAACTAGTTGCAATTCATAGTCCCTCGAGGCTTCAAGATCAGCAGACTCTTGTGTATTGACAAACTCTAGCCACACATGAAATGTTGTCTATAGAAAACTTTAAACAATGAGATCAGAAATTTTTATTTTTATTTATTTTTAATATCAAATTTGATACATTAAATGATTATCTAAACTCAAATTTTTACAAGTTTAGCTATACATGACATCAAATTTGAAGTTTAGACATTCATACAATATATCAAATACTGCCATCACCAAAAAATGGCCCTCCAGACTGCCAATCCCAAAACATGTACCACAGTACCGTACTGTCCTTGTCCCTAAAATGTCATGGAACATAGATTTTATTCACATTTTATACTACTATGCTTTGGGTAATGTAAAGCACTAAAGCGCAACAAAAAATTTCTCCATTTGCTTAGAGAATTAGTTTACAGATTTAAAGCTTGTGCTTCTTAAGATATTTTCTTCTTTTTGAGGAAAATAAAAATCTGCGTCATGGTAAGACTGAGAGCGCTTTGTCAAGTTGGGAAGATAGATGAATTTAAAGCATTCACAAATTTCCTTTTTATGAAACACATCAATATAACATTATTTTTGGTTAGCTTGGAAAGGTAAGGGAAATTAGATTTCCAACTGAGCCTGAAATAGATCAGCCTCTTCATTGCATGTACTGCCCAAGTGTTGCCATAGGTCCCATCCTAATACAAATCCACAAGCATTTTCCATATACAAGGCATCCATTACATTGAAACACTAATTAGGCAAGTTTCCCTACAAATGGCATAGCTATATAAACCATGCCCTAAAATGAAATGCTTCCAAATGAATCACAACGACTACCGTATAATTATAACTGAACTGATGAGGACATACCATGTAGATTGAAAGTTAACTATATAGTTCACATCCAAGTGGACTGATAAAAGTAAAGCAAAACTCAATGTTCACCAGGGATGCATCCCAAGGACCTAGACATCTATCCCAAACATTCTAGGGACGGGAAAGGTACGGGATGGGATGGGACAGGACGGGGCACCTATTTCCATGTCACTTAACATAGCTACATCCTACAACCAAGCTACTCATATTTCTACAAGGTATTCCCCTTTTAGTGTATGTTACCTTTGGAACCTTATGAAATTGTGGTTGTCATTAAAGATCCAGGTATATCCCACAGCAAATATAGCAAGAGAAAGCTTCTAACTTTGTGTAAAATTTGGCCAAGATACATACAAAAATTCATGACATTCTTCAAAAAACTCAAGGTAAGTTCAAGCCACTTGATGACCAATATCATGTTCCTCATTCCTTTCAAGTTAGTGATCATGTTTGGCTTCACTTGGATCAGCAAAGGTTTCACAACAAGCATCACTAGTTGACACCCATCAAATGCAGAATTTACACCATTCTCCAAGTTATCATAACTAATGCTTTTTTACTTGATCTTCCAGCTCAACTTGGCATCCATAATATCACCAATGTGAGCAAGCTCAAGCTGTATGACTTATCTTGCATGAAGGAGGAGATTCTATCATTCTCATTCATCATAAGGCTACTGTTCCCCAGTCGCAACAACCATTGAGCACTGATACTTTGTTTGACGTTCTGATCCCCGTCAATCGCAAAGGAAAACAACTACATACATTGATAGCCAAAAAGTAACTCTAACAAATCAGGTCAACTGGTTCTCTGAGTCAACTTTCCCCAAAGAAATTTCCAAATCTCACGTAGAAATTGGGGACAATTTCCTGTAACCAGAGAGGAAATGATGAGGACATACCAAGTAGTTAGAAAGCTAACTGTAGCCGACATGCAAGTGAGTCAAAACAATAAAGTAAAGGTGAAACAAAATAAACTGCTCTGAACATATTATGGTAATGTCAGTATCATGTTCATCCACTAGTGTTACTGCTGAACTCATTATAGTGGACAATTGGATAAAACAACTCTGGCAAAATATCTTTTACAATTCAATGACCTTAGAACCTTACTTCATCGTGAAAATGTTAGGAAGACCACCATTCCTTGTGAATGTATATGTTGCAGCAAAGCTCACAACGGGCCTTGGAAAAGTCAATTTGACTGTAATCAAACAATATTATCTATAGTATGATCTTCAAAAGGCACTAAATGTTTTAGCTTTAAAATGGTTGAGCAATTTGATTTCTTCGTGAAGAAGAATTGTGTATATGTAGTTATAATACAGATCAAAGAATCTCCTTCTAGAGTTCCCTTGTCTTGTGATATATTTGAGGGGGTTGATTTTACTTGCACATATAAGCTTTGACTGCATTAATCCACTCACTTATCTCGCAAATGGGTCTTTAGAGTTACAAGAACATATCTCCAGCTAAGTAAAAGCTTTAAATTGAAAAAGTGGAAATGCTACCACTATAGCCACTAATCAGCACCACTTAATTAGTTGTTTATTCCTGAATCCCAGGTAGGCATTGAAATGGTAGTGATATAAACTGTCAAGTCATAAGAATGATCCGAATATAAACAAATATCTTCTTTATGAAACTTAAGCCCACAGAACAGGCATATATTTCAGCTTTCTGAATTCCAGGGTCAATAAAAGGCAATGCCAGAACTAAATAAAGATTTATAGGCTCAATCTCGGAGGAGAATGACACCCTCCTATCAATGTATAAAGCATATTAACCATATATAATTCCTTTTAATCTTTTACACTATTTGGAAGGTACTTAATCCAGTTATGAAGACTCCAGAGCATAGTAGCATTGTATTTACATGGTAAAGGCACTGCAAACTAAAACAGGTTTAAAACAGGAAAAACAAGGCAAACTAAAAAATGCCAAAATACTCATAAAAACACATTTAAAAAAATAGCAATTGTTATTTCATGACAAAACTGAAAGACCCAGGAAAAACCCACAATTTTTTCAATTACCCGCATTTAGACCATGGTTTTTTCAACTGCACACGTTTTTTTGACCCTGGCTTGACCAGGTGTTGACCAGTTTTTGAATGAACCAGGCATGCGACTCAGAACCAGCACGGGAAGACTGCTGGGAGCCGGGTACTCATGGTTAACCATGCGTTTTCCTGGTTATTGCTACTATGGTCCAGAGTATGGGCAATATTTTTCAATTCAAAATTTCAAGAACTTCTGCAGGTTTATAAGTACCACCACACAATAGATAATTGCTCTTTACATTCATGTGCTAAATAACTGTCAAAAATGATAATCGGAAGTGTTCTTCTTATTTAAAAAAGCAAATAGAGAATAAATATTTACATGTGCTGCAACAAGATAAAAAACTACATATGCTGAATAAATAATCAAAAATAATAAATGGATTAATGCTTCTCATTAAAATAAGAAAATAGACAATTGCTCTTTAAACCTGCCACATGATTAAAAAAGAAAAATGCCATACAAATACCAAAAAATTAAAATGACAATTGCACATGTACTTCTCATTAAAAAGCAAATAAGATGTAGTGCAAAACCTGGCCCGTGTCAAATAGATTGCAAATATAAATGCCAAAATCGCGTTGCAGCCATAATATGTCTCTATCTGCTCCATGCATCACCTGTCAAACAAAACCATGTCCCCAAAGTGATCAATTCATGATGTCTATCATGCATATTGAAGATTGGGATCTATTCCAAATAAGATTGTTTATTACACGAGCAGATTATCACTCCAGCAAACCAGTCAACTGTAAGGCCTAAAATCTATCAGAAATTAGTATATTACTATATACTATGGCATTCACAATGGTTGTTACATATGCTAACAATCAAACAATCTAAAGCTTGCAAAAGCATGAAACTTCATAAGCTTAACTCTTGGAACAGGTCATTTGTTGTTAACCACTTAAAATATTTGAATTTCAAATCTAGAACAATCTTACTAGTCCCACCCTCCACCTAGCAACTGGCACTAAACAAATTTCAGATCAGGTCCTAACAACTAAGAAGATTTGGATTCAAAAGCTAAAGCGTTCTTATTGGCCCTATACAGGGCATCTTTCAGTATTCATTTTTTTGATAAAAAATAAATACTCATTGCAATATGTTTCTTTCAAAACATTTCACTAAGAGGCATTGCCCAATCAAATAGCTGAAAAGGTTTCAGTGCAAGGAAGAGTGTGCTTTAAATATAAGCTGTAACGATAAACTTTTGACACCAGCAAAACAGACAGCCCAAGGTAAGAAGAATATTGCCGACAGTTCTTGTCACTATACATTAAGAATATATTTACCAAGGAATCTAGGGCATCCCTCTGGCTGCAACTTTAATAGAAATCAAACAAAAGAACAATAAGTAACTGCTCCGCCAATTACATTTAACTGTTATTTGTTCTCGCTACAATAGCAGCATTAAAAATCTAATGCCAAAATGTTGGCTTTTTGGCCAAATGGATCTCTATAGTCATATTTAATGAACACATTGGCCAATACTTTCTAGACTCACAACAGTATGAATGGGGCGATTTGCACATAAGGTGAGGATTCCATACTAACTAACTTTCTAAAAATTTTACTAGGCCATCTTTAGAGAATTACTTGGAACATTTAGTTGTCCTTCCAATTCTTGACTGGTGTTTTATCTTTAATTTATCAGAAGAAAATTAATTGGTGTTTAAACATTATTTTATTGTGTCTGTTGATAATTGAGTTAAACTCATAAAGAACTCTTCACATTTTCTGTTGTATAACAACCAAATGCAGCTTCTCACACAAGTAATATGTCTGATTTCCTTCTCAACGGACAGCTCCTAGTAATTCAGAAGATATTTATACTAGGAATTAGAGCAGAAGCCTTAAAACATTAACTCCCTACTCATCATTCACACACTCATTATCTATTTGATACCCTGCCATATCCTTTCTTGTAGCTTATACCCATGATCCATTTGGCACCGTACCTTACTCTCCACTATAACTTCATGCCTCCATATGTATATCCAAGTATTGCCTATTGCCACCCATGTGACCAGCATTGTTGCTCTAGACAATGTTAATTTTGTATGCAATATGCATTAAATGCAAAATTATGCTGGGGTATGATATTTGCATATTTAGGAGGAGAAAACCTTAACATACTCAAATGTTATAACAGCATAAGGAAATGCAATCAAAAATTCTCTTCCATTCTAAGCACTTCCTCAACCATATTTCAATAGCACTACAATTATATTTTGTTTTTCCAGATTTAGCAATTAGATCTTTCATAAAACTCTGCTTTTCTTTAGAAGAGGGGAAAAAAATATTATATTAGTGAGATTAAGAAATTCAATTTATATTTCTTTGGTTCAAACTCATATTTTAAATACCTAGCAATTCCACTCTAGGGTTTACAGTAGGAACATAAGAGCATTATAATTGAATAATATAGGAAACTGCCAAAAGTAATCGTGTTCCATTGTTAGAAGTCAAGGAATTACCACTCAATCTTTAGAAACCTAAAAGATAGACTGCCAGAGCTCTGAATGTATTATATTGGACAACTGGAACACCAAACTGAGTCGGCAGAGGCAACACCAAGAATCTTCAGTCAAGAGAAAGTAATGCCAGGGATAGATAAAATTCTCTAAATTGGTAGATTCTATATTATTGAGACGAGTGAGAGAAAACCAAGAATTGAATCTATAAATTATTGACGAAAGTAAATAAAAGGAAGCATTTCCCCTGCCATGTATTGACTGCATGCCATCTTCAATGCATGGATGAATAAGCATTGTAGAGATCCAATACACATGAGCTAATGAAGAATGGCGAACAAACTCATGCCATCCAATATAAGAATTACATCAGCATCTCAACAAGAAATTATAGAATTTCTTAACAAATACCACTAAGAAAGAGTGAGGGTTTTTAATAGAATATTCTCAACTCTGAATGCCTATTGAAAGGTTTTGTAAAGGTACACTTTATTTAGAATACAAAAACCAATATAACCCCAAAGTCTAAAATGCACGCGAAAAATTGGTGAAATATCAGTAAAATGTGAACATTTAGTCTTATATACTAGGGCAGACAAAAGGTACTGAAAACTGACAGAGAATCAAAAAAGGAGTACCACATTCCAGAAAAGGGAATTTCACAATCTGGACAACGCAGCAATTTAGAAAGTTCCTTATTGCATCAATAATGCATCCATCTGAATACATCTGTTATTAACTTTGTTTTCTACATCTAGATGAAGCCCAAATAAATCACCCCTTTCAGTCTGAGAAATGGAATTTTACGTCAATACAAATGAGAAGAGCTATGCTGAGATGAGCATGGAATTTTTGTTAATGCCCATTTTATGATATAGGAAACTTGACAATAGGTATTGGTCAACTAAGAAAATTGGAATAGTGTTGATGGATGTATCGATTTAGTAGCCATGTTCACAGAAAACCAAAATACAAGAGGTTTTTTTTCAATAGATTTTAATTTTTTTTTCAAGGTTTATAAGCACATGTAGTCTATAAAAAACATCAAATAGAAATTTCAATTTAAGGCAACAAAAATTATTTGCACATCAGCTCCCACTTATGTTTTAAATACAGTTCTCTGACATCACTTAATGAGAATAGTGAAATCCCATTCGTGGTTAGATCTTAGCTTTTTTATAGCCCCATATAGTTTACCTTTGAAAATTGTTGAAAGAAGACAAAGATGGGGGAAATGGGCACATGTTGGAATGTGTGTGCACACTTGCTTATTAAAGAGGGAGGAAATTACATTGTCTGTAACTTACATTCCGTAAGTTAATTACCTATGTTATTAGACATAATTAATGCAGAAGTCACTACAATCATTATTTATGTTATTGGGCATTAATAATATTTAGGATATTTAATACTTACTTTTATAATAAAGTTGTTTTAATTACTTAAAATAGATTAGTCTATTTTAATATTATTTTTTTTAATTTTTAGATAAGTCTACATGCATTCGACATGCATGATTGTATTCTCACTTCAAGCTCTATAAAGAAGTGATTGACTTTGTAATCGATGCTTTGAATCTAATAGAATAACTTTGTCTTCTATTTCATTTTCCAAAACATGCTATCAGAGCAAGGCAAGTTCATGGGCGTAGGTTTTTGATTCTGCAACAAATTGCGACTCTAGGAAAGGGAAAAATCGTGTCATTCTGTTGCTGATCATGGGTGCCCTTTTGTCTAGAAAAATCATGGCCAAAGAACTAGAAATCGTCATGGATTTTTAAGAATCCGATTCACAATCGCATCAATTAAAAACGCAATTTTATGAAACCACATTTTACAAATTGCTATTTTTTTTATATGGGTGCGATTCTCAAACACAACTAGGGCAGAGATAGTTTGCAAGTTTTTTCGCGTCAGTTCTTCATTGGAAGTCTAAATCGCGCTAGGATTTCTGTAAAAGCGAAGCCATTTTTTCAGGTCTGCAAAGTCACGCAACCAGAAACAAGTTTTGGGCGATTTTTTTAATCAAAATTGTGGTTCTTTTCTTCATTATACTGGGCCTATTTCACCTAGCCATGGCTGGAAAAGGCATCTGTTCCAGAATTTTTTGGTAAGTTTTTTTAAAATCGTTGTTGGTTTCTAAACGTTTTCTTCAAAAATGTGGGTTCAAAAAATTTTGTTTTGGTGGCGCCTATAATTTGTTTTTCCGGGTGAAATTGAAGGTGTTAGGGTTTGAAATTTTCCAAGTTCATTGGGTGAGCTTGTTTATTTTCCAAGAATGGAATTTCCATTCGATAAATATTCCAATTTCAACTTCCACACCTAGAAAGTTAAAATCCAGATGCAACTAATGCACAAAAATCTGTGAGGAATTGTTAATGGAAATGAGACATTGCCTACAAATGCTAGTAAGGTACTGGAATGGAAAAGCAGAGATGATAAAGCCAAAGCGATTATTGGTCTTGCTCTTTCCAATTCCGATTATTGGTCTTGCTCTTTCCAATTCCGAGTTACATCATATAGATCTCGCAAAATCATCTACGGAAATCTAGGATAACTTGAACACGTTGTTTGGAGCAAAAGCGATTAATGCTAAATTTTCTTTAAGGCCTCAACTTTTCAAATTCAAAATGACTAACGAAGTCACTATGTCAAGCCATGTAAACAATCTGAGATCGCTTCTTTGACAACTTGCAGAAGTCAATACTACAGTGGATAATGAAAATGCTAAAGCCATTTTATCGAACAGTTTGCATTCAAAATTCAGAAGTGTCATCTTTACTCTTAGTCAACTTTCTACTAAAACTCTAGAAGATATGATTTCAACTCTCGTAGCTGAAGAAAAGAGGACTATTGCAGGAGATACAAAAGATGAACCTCAAACTTAGGTAGCATTATACTCAAATCGTAGAAGATCTGATAAGGACAAAAGGGGGACAAAATGCTATTATTGCAAGAAAATGGGTCACATAGCTTGGAACTATAGAAATCGAGCAACTGATGTTCTCAAAGGAAAGATCAGAGAAGCTAATGTAGCCATTGTTGAAGATCCTCTGGATGCTAACAATGGTGGAGAAGTCGCTTTTTATGCATTCTAAAGAAGCCTGGTTATTTGAAGACAAGAAGGAATCCAGTGTAGTTGAAGCTCAGTATTGATAGTTGCCAAGTTAGCTTGGGAGTTTGTAGATCTGGGGAGTCATACCCTTACGAGGGTCATGAGACAACATGATGGAGCTTTGTGAGTGTAGCTCAGCATGGGTTGTTGTCCAATGATTTGGCGGATTGTGATTCAAGAGTTCAGGGAGGTGGTAATTCAAGAACTTGGAAATTCAGCTTGGGAGCTACACCTTTACGAGGGTTACGAGGCAGCTTGATGGAGGTCTACCTGGTTGAAGACCTGTTTTTAGAGAAAAGCTTCTGAAGAATTCATGGTTCTAAGTGTTTTTAGTTTGCTTATGTTAGTTTGTTTTGTTTTAAGTATAGTAAGTCTTAAGAGGGGGTATTAGAGATATTTACTACTTACTTTTATAATAAATTTGTTTTAATTACTTAAAATAGATTAGTCTATTTTAATATTAGTTTTTTTAATTTTTAGATAGGTCTACATGCATTCGACATGCATGATTGTATTCTCACTTCAAGCTCTATAAAGAAGTCATTTGACTTTGTAATCGATGCTTTGAATCTAATAAAATAATTTTGTCTTCTATTTTCGTTTTCCAAAACAATGCGTGTCATTACAACATTACAATCATTAATATCCTATGTCATACATTGATACCTTCTATCTAAACATTATGTCTTATTTTAATTTCACCACAATTTCACCTTAACCCAACCTCTCATTGAATTTCCATTGTCGGCAGCCTTGAGAACTTTTACAAACTGTAAATGTAATGAAATAAAACTAGTAGATAGAGTTGTTGATATCAAACATGCATCCTATAATAGCTAGAACTTCAATGTCAATGATTTTAACTTTTAGAGCTAGATAGCTGATTTTATGCCTGCAATCTAACTCACAAGGTTAATGTTCAGCAAGGGAGAAAAGGACACAAGCTTGCCAGCTGATTAAAATCAGGAAAAAATCATGTTTTAAGTTTGAAAAATATAAATATTCATTTTTTATTATTTTAATTTTTAAAAGAATATAAAAAAATGACAAGCGATGATATTAAACAAGACATTTAAACTAATGATAATCATATTATCTTAACAATAAAATAAATAAAAAATAAAACTAAAATATTAATATTTGTAACTATAAATTATTTTTATATTTAATAAGGTTCTATAAACATTCAAATGCATAAGAGACATGAAATTTCCAAAGTCCGAGTAAAATGAAATTAAGAATGCTTCTGGTAAAAACTGTGTGAGAGTCTGTATCATCCTCATCCTGACAATGGATCATGGAGTATGATCCAAAATGTTGATACAATAACTCTCTCAGAGTTTTTACCAGAAGCATTCTTAATTTTCATTTAAATTCACATTTAAAATTTAACTAAAACCTAGAAGTATTTATACCATATTAATATAAAATCATACTATATTAAATTTAATTTTTAACTGTCACCTAATGGAATCTTGTTTTCAATTTTTCTACCTAATTTTTCTACTATAATGTGGCACACTATATTATACCTAATTTTTATACTGTAATGCAGCGCACAATATTATACCTAATTTTTATAATGTGTTATCTAATGGGTTCAATCTATACCCAGATCAATTTCTCAGTGCCATAGCTGCCATTTTTTTGCGAATTCATAGGATAGGACTGGAAATTTTTTTTTGAAATTCTGATTAAGACTTCTCCCGAAAATGAAGGTTGAAAATCCCGACGCTGAGACTGGAAGGAATTCAGCCAACGGCAGTCACAAGCCAATGCACAGCAATGGGACGGCAGCATGGCAGAATGAGATCAGAAAGAGAATAAGATCAGAAAGACAGTGTTGGGTGTGTAGAGTTCTCTGCAGAGACAAAAAGAGAAGAAGATCAGAAAGACAGTGTTGGGTGTGTAGATTTATCTGCAGAAACAAAAGGCGGTTCGGTGGCACAGAAACGGAACGGAGCATGGCAGAATGAGAACAGAGAGAGAAGAAGATGAGAAAGACAGTGTTGAGTACGTGTAGATTTCTCTGCAAGAAAACCCAGTTCAGTGGCACATCAATGAAATGGCAGCATAGAAGAATGAGATCAGAGAGAAAAGAAGATCAGAAAGACAGTGTTGAGTGCGTGTAGATTTCTATGCACCAAAAAAAAACGACAATTCAGTGGCACAGCACCAGTCACTTTGCATGTTCAAGAATGAAAAGTAAGAAACCCTAAATTGGAAAAAGCAATTTTCTAATATTTTTTCAAAAAACAAAAACATATGCATTCGTACAGCCAAATTTGCAGGTGAATTGGAACGATTTTTGGGGCTTCTGGTTATGTTCGATGGATTTCAAATTTTATGAATGAAAATCGGCAAACTCTGTGACATAGCCTGCAACCACTACCGCTTTGTCTGATGACCCCAAGAGCTTTAACAAATAAAGGATTTAGGACACTTTTATTCACTTTAACAATCAAATTAGTTCTCTTAAAAATTCAAGGAACAGACACAACCTCTACAAACTATCTATAGTACAAAACAACTCTTGCATATATAATTCCAGTCCCAGGCAATATTTCATACACAAGATCTTTTAAACAACCAAAGAGGGATATATAGATGGAATCAAAACTCAAGTGAAAGATGGTACACTTTAACAAACATTACCTTTTTAATAAAAGGGCTTGAAAATATGTCTTTCAAACAAGGGCCAATGTGATTGCGCAGTATCAAGGTATCCACCACAAAGTCCTCCAATCTTGTAGAAATTTGCATCAAACAAGTTAAACCCTGAAAGGATCTGTACTGATTGTGCTCCAAATCAACCTGTCAGCATGTCAGACAAAAAAACCATATAACTCCATTCAAAAGATTAAATATAAATTTTCTGCAAAAACATATCTCATTTACATCAATTCCAAACTACAGGCTACATAGAATCTCTTACGAACATATATGGCTGATGCAAATGAAAAATGAGAAAGAATAAAAAGCTTGAGAAAGCATTCAAAACATTAGGAGTGTATTGAAACATGCTTGGATCATTTATTCCATATTTATGAATCCAATGGCTTAAACATTCTACTATCTATAATTTTATATTGACTTGTATAAACTCAAAAGTTCTAATGGCTTACACATTCTAGAGCACCATATTTTCATTATGGTGGATCTTTTATGGTCAGATTTAATCATCACCTTAATTCAACTAAATATGTGTTATATTTTCAATTGCTAATTCACAGCTAATATAGTTATTGTCAACTGGAGCTCTCTGCTGATTGGAAACGCATCCCCCAAACCATACTGGCTAGAATGTCTTCATCTGATTGTAGAAAGCCAATCCAATCTCTCAAGTACATGCATATAAACATTAAACCTGTTGACCTGAAGTTCAAAAATTCATTGAAAACTGACTAAATTAAATTTAAAACATGGCAACATGAAACCTGTTGACATGAAGTTCAAAGATTCATCAAAAACTGACCAAATTAAGTTGTCATAAGCAAAACTTTAAACAAGATTGGCACCCCAAAATATTGGAAATTTATCTCCTTGAACTTCATAGTTTTGTGGTTTAAACCAGTATAAGCCAATTATGACTCAAGAGCAAAGACAAAGTAATCAAGAATTAATCTACAACTTTTACATAACAGCAACACACATTCTCGGCATTTTGCAAATTGGGGCAAGGTTTTCGATAGTGAAGGGATTTCTTACTAGTTCCAAGTAAAGATACTTAAGCACCTGCTGGAAAAAGTAAGCATGAAGTCTGACAAAGATATCTCAATCCGGGTGCATCTGGAAAATTTACAATCCTTGGAAATGACTTGTACATTTACAAAAGTGAGCCACAAAAGTGCATATCTCATTAGATAAGCATGCATCTGAAGTCTGTTGCATTCTTCACATAATTTTACAGCTTTAAAAGGGCATTATCTGAATAGTTATCTTCCTTCTCTATTTTGAATATTTCTCTCAATCAGCAAGAGAAACCAGCAGCATCACAAAAAGTTTATTTAAGTATTGCCATAAATAGGACATTGATTGCTCAGATGCAAACAGTTTCACAAAACGGAAGACACGTGTTAGTAACATGGGGATGGTGGTCCTTCACAGATGGCACAAGGGGAACCATTCAAAAAAATCTACATTAACATAAACACAACAAATAGGCAAAATAGCCGACCAACATTGATATATATAGGACAAAGTTGCATGGACATGGATATGGATACAGCTATTTTTCAAGGCCTCCTAATATGGATATGCCTGGAAACGACATTCATAAAAAACAAACACATACATATACCACAATTTTACAAGTTATTAGAGAAGATTTTCATTACTTTAGAAGCAATATAGACACAAAATTACTACTATATTCCAAAATGTTTATATTTAGATATAATTTCATTATCAAAACAAATACATCGATAGAATCACATGCTATCAAAAATATCATCACATTATAATATTATAAAAATAATAAATTAAAAACTAACTTTAAATAATATTATAAAAATGAACTAAAATTTAAAATATAATTGCTCATGGAGAAGATAAAAATTTAAAATATAATCAATAAATATATTATAACTAATAAATTAAATTTAATAAATAACAAACTTGTTAAAAATAATCATAAAATTAATAATATAACAAGTTAACTATTTTATCCCTGTTGATGCGGTAATGGAAACTAAAAATAAGAATAAAAATAGTGTTTGGTCTTGCCCTCATGAGGGATGTCTAAAGTTGAATTTTGATGGTGCAACAAGAGGTCCCCAGGCCGGCTGGTGCAAGAGTGGTGCTAAGATCAGCCTTGGCCAAATTTGTAAAGGTTGGATTCTACTTTCTAGGCATTAAATCCAGTAATGAAGCGGAGATGTCCATGCTTTTGGAAGGTCTCAAATTAACTAGATCAGTTGGCTGTGGTAAGTTGGAAGTGGAAGAAGATTCACTGCTCACAAATTTATAATCAATGGTTGTAAGAACTAGAAGGACTCTATCAAGGATTGGAACCTTTGAAACATAATAGATGAAGTCAAATGTGGATATGGTATTTAACCACTGTGAAGAGAAAATAATCGTGCTGCTGATCACTTAGCTAACTATGGGAACGAACAAAGCCCCTTTTCAGCAAAGGTGAGCTGTGAAGCCTTTGAATGACAGTTAGATGATGTGCTTGCAAGTGATTTACATTCTAAGCTGCCACCAAACCCACATATCAATCACCTTCTTAAATGATAGATATGATGATGTCCAGACATGTGTTTTATTGTTTTAAATTTTGATGATTCCCAGGCATGTGACTATTAAAGAGCCTAGTACTTGCCCTGCTCCACACATGTGAGAGGCTCAATCCAGCATATGGTGGTGGTTGGATGTCATTGCAATGATCAAAGCAATTAATGTTTCTCCTTTTTAAGCAGCACAGGAGATGGCTGCTTGGTAGTCTTTGTTTGTTCGCTTATTTTTTATGTGCAGATGCTAGTTACTGTGGATATGCAGCTGGTGGAAGGAATTGATGGAAGCCATGACGGATGAAGACCTGTGGCAGATTTTTAAAGCAGATGCCGAAGCATCTCTGCTGTTCTTAAAGCACATCATTGGCAGAGAACTGGTTTGCTTGGGATTACTAAAGTCAGATTATATCCTCGCTTTGTTTGAATCAAATCTGTGATTATGGGTGGCAGATAAGGTGACCTGTACTTGGATTTTGAAGACTTTACACCAAAGTCTCCTCCAGATATCCCAGCTGAGGGCTCTCCTATGTCTGTCAATGACATCCAATGGATTGGTGATTCTGCAGGGGCTGCAAGTAACCTAGCAAACAGAATGGATAATGTGGGAAAATTCTGTCAAGATGTGACACTGGTAATTGATAATGTGCAGTTTGTTTTGTGGAATAATATATTGTACGTAGGTAGTGACTTCTCTACCCCAGTATTATCTCACGACAGGGTTTTTAGATCTTAAGTGCATGAAGTTTTGGAATCAGGTGTCCAACTAGTAGGTAGAGATGATGGGGCTTCTGCAGCCTCCTCGTTTCTTTAGGGTTTCCCTCTTTCACTCTGGCCTGCTCAATGGAAGTATTTTTGGCTTTTTAGAACTTTTCTTATGTAGCTTTGACTGTTAAAGAGTTTGTATATGTGGACCCCCATAGAACCTGCAACTAATCTATAAAAAACAACAGTTAAACTATTTTAAAAATATAAAACAAAAACTTAAAAAGTGAATATATATATATATATTGAACACAAAATAAAACTAAACAAAAAACATAAATTATAAAAGTTAAAACAAAATATAACATAAAACCAAAATGAAAATATTAATACCTAAAAAATAATAAGTTTAGTTTAGACTTTAGGGAATAAACTAAACTTATTTATATCCCTAAACTTATTAAAACCTAAAATATAATAAGTTTAGTTTAGGGAAATAAAACAATAGCAGAAAAGCATAACTGTAAAAAAGATAATCGCAGCACAGTGGAAAAAATACTACAGCACAGTGGGCATGAAATTGTAGGCAGAATGGCAGAAAAACAGCATATTCAAGATTAAAGTGAGCGAAAGTTTTTTTAATAGAGAGGGTTGTTGGAATACTCATCAAATGGGTGAGAATAACCAGAAGATAGAATACAGAGCAGAAAACAAAAGATTGAAACCCAGAAAAATTAGGGTTTTTTTTATATTTTAGGGTTAGATTTTTTCGAATCCAGCATGGATGACAAGGGCACTATATCCGCATGCATCCAGCATGACCAAAAGATCAGATTTTTTGGGTATGCCTGGATACATTACCCAGACCATATCTGGGCCACACCCTGTATCGATACCCAGTACAGAGGTACGCATACCAAGAGTTCTACCGTCATATCTTGCAACCCTAATATAGGATAATCAAATAGACATGCCATAACAAGTTCCAACATCGAATTAAAGAGTCATCAATATAGCCTAAAGTAAGCACAGGCCACAAAACATATTGGTTCATTTTATTATTAGTTTTTCAAATTCTCATACTAGATAAAAATTAATATAATGATACAACATACACTAAAATTGCAGTACCATAGGATTTACATTCAATATATATGTGATGATGCTAAATCACAAGAATGCAAAACAAGGATGGACTATCCTAAGCCTCCAATCTTTACATCTAGTGGTTTTCAAAATGCTTTGTCATCACCAATGCTACCATTTCTCCAAATCTAACATTGTTTCTTTCTCAAAACACTAGGCCTTTATTCTGCTGTTTGTTGAGATTTTGGGGATTCCTTTAAATTTTGTTTTCAGGAAATAAAAACTGGAGCTCATATTGTTATTTCCCACAGCAACAAAAAGCGTCACCATTTGAAAGGCCCGTTTTAAAATCCCACTGCATTTGTTGCTTTAAAATCACATTTTGCAAAATCAATTGAAATGGCCATATTTTGGTAGATGCATTTGGCAGTATCCAAAATAGTATCCATTAATATATAACACTTCAAAATAGCAGGCTAACACTGGTATATACAGGATAATCAAATAGACATGCTATACCTAGTACCAACATTGAAGTGAACAGTTGTTGATACATCCTAAAGTAAACATTGACCATTGAACACACTGGTTAATTTAATTATTAACTATTCAAGTTCCCATACTAAACAAAAAGCAAATAAAAAGATATAATGTACATCAAAATTAAAAACATAGGATTTACACTTTATAAGTTTATAGTGTTGACCCAGCAAAATTCATGAGCAACTACAAGAGATTTAAATCCTCGCATTTCAGAAAAATCTTGGCATGGCCTACCAGAGAACTTCAAAAAATAGAGTTTAACCTACCCCACAAAAATAAATTGCTTTAAATGGATTTTTCTATATATTCTATTAAAGTGAAAAACAAAAGGTCTCTTCTACTTTTTACAGCTTTGTTGTGAGTTGCAAATATAAAATTTCATATCCCATGGCCTATCTGCTGAAGAAGAAAATTCAAAATAATAACTGGCAATAAAAATGACAAGAGTCCAGATTTAATCCAGATTGTGCAATATTGTAATGAACTATCTCACTAATACTGAAGAAGAAAAGTTCATAGAATGAGTAGATAATACCCTTTTCCTCAAATCACACAAAACAAATAGTCATGTACAAATGCTAAATATTGATTCGAAAAATCATGTAATAAACAGAGTTATATAATTCATACTCCAAATTCATACATAAAATTTTAAATGACAATATCCCAATTTAATTATCTCGTACAGATTGAAATAAGATCCAATGAAATTCAACACCGATCACTAAGTAAGGAACTACAGAAAAAATATGCCTTTGTATTAAAACTTCTTCTGAGTGGCTCTATGCAAACACCCCATCCCCCTTTGTGAGTAAAAAAAATATATATTTACATGAATAGTTCTCCTTGAGAAAAGGAACTGGAGAGTTACAACAAAACACTTTTCAATCTCTGGGAAACAACTAAAAGAATTTAAGTCTTCTAAATACACTTTTTAAGAACCTCAAATTCTTCCAAATCTACAAACTCTAGGCATTTGAGAAGCACAGCCGGAAGACTTAGTCAAAGGCAGAACTTATCATTGCTTCATTGCATCCTTCAATAGAAGAATCCTATGTTGCCGGTTCGGGTTCGCGGGTTCAGCCAAAAAAAAATTTGGGATTGGGTTAAGGTTCGTTCATATATATATACCGGTTCTTTGCATTTGACTACTGGGTATTGGTTCGGTTCGAACCGGGTCCTGGTCCTAGTCCGGTCCTCCAGGGGATTCTGCCAGGGTCCTTCAAATGCCTTGTGGGTTCTTCTGGGATGAACCCGGGAGAACCCAGACAGAATTTGCACAATCAAGACCCTTCTTGCTTTTATCTGTCCTTGTATACCTTCTTACAACCATGATTAGCTTGCATGCATCCTCTATAGTATTGTATTATGCATGCAATCACTGTTAATTAGCACTCCTACAATGCAGGGAATTAATTATCATTTGGGTTTGAGGGTTGTGTGAGGTTAAAAGAGTGAAACTTTTGTGAGGTCTTGATAGTCAGGCTGGTCTTAGGGTCACCTTGGTACTGGGGTCTTGGATGGTTACCTCATTATGGTGAATTATCTTCTAGGAGTTTGATTGCCATGTTGTGGCACTGTTGGACTACCAAGTAGGTTGGTGGTGGGATCAACCTCCAATACCAAACAAGTAGACTTTCCCTCCAAAAACTTGAATTCAAAGAATGAAAATTTAATAAACTGACCTTCATTGTGGCATTATCTCATGGTTCAAAGCTGGCAAGTCCCTTGATTGCAACTTTGCTACCGAAGATAAAATGAACTGTCTGCAGCCTGGACATGATTTTAACTATATATACTAGTACAAATGAGCACTGTAGTCCATCAACCTCTTCAATATTGAAAATCTGTTTTCTAGGGCATCTTGCAATGTAAGTTTAGTGAAATATTTTGGTTCCTATTGTATCACCATACCCTTTGCATCATCATCTTGCCAAAATATAAAGATAATTATAAGTATAATTAGAATAGGTAGTTGTCATGGCATTTCTCATCATCCATCCAGCATAGTATTGTTTATGATAATTCAATATCCCAAAAAGGTATTCTGATGCTATATAGAATAAAAAGGTATGTTTATGATAATTCTATATCTCAAAAAGGTTTTGTTTATTGAATATTCTGATGCTATGGTATTCTGAACTTAATTACTGCTGCAAATATAAATATATTTCTGATTTTTATACGCTTTTGTATGGACGAACCCAAAACAAACCCACACCCAAAAAAATTTTGACCGAACCCCTAAACCCGAACCCGAACTAGGACAAGGACTGGTAACTTAGTATATATATATATTATAACATTATTATATTATATTATATAATATTATAACATTTCTGTTATTAATATAAATATAATATTATAATATATTTATATTATTATAATATTTATATATTAGTATTTATATTAATTTAAATGTTATAATATTTATATTATTTATATTAATGTTATATTACAATATTTATATTTATATTTATATTTATATTAATATAAATATTATAATATAACATTAATATTAATAATATAAATATTAGCTATGGTCGTTCGCGCATCCATTAAAACTTATGTGGATGGCGGCATTAACTAGCTGATAGGCTTTTATATGTGAGCATTATAGTGCTTGAAAAATTGTCTCACGCCCTAAAAAATTCACGCGGAAAATTTTCTGAACTCGTCGATTGTTCCTATCAGCGTATATTATCTGTAGCGATAGTGCTACATTATCTACAGCGATAGTGCTAGGTATCAATTCGGGCCGATTCAGTGTTGAAAAATCCCACCGTGGGCTCCATCCCCCTTCCAATTCCCCTGTTAATTAATTTGAGGGGAAAACGCACTGACAAAAGTGGGAAAAATTTAACCTCCGAATTTGATTGGACTCCATATAACAACAATCTCCCACTTGGAGACTAATCAGACTCCACACCATATCATCTCCCACTTGGAGACTGATCATAACATCGCTGCCCCTGTAGCTCCCACTGGAAATAAGCACCCTGGACCCTGTTGTTCTAAATTTATTATTGTCAATCTTTAAGGCCAACCGAAGCTAAAGAGGAGCTCAGCTTCTCCTTTGTCACCGCCTTCGTAAACATATCTACTTGATTGTCATCTGTATGTATCTTTTCCAGCCTTAATTGTCCATCCTCCAACCTGACAGGATGAAGTGATACCTTAGCTGTATGTGTTTAGTCTTTGAATGCAATGCAGAATTCTTTGCAAGATGTATGGCACTCTGGCTATCTGGAAACAAATAACTTTCAGTCTGTTGTTTGCCCAATTCTTCCATGAAAAATTGTAGCCATATCATCTCCTTGCTTGCCTCTGTTGCAACTACATACTCCGCCTCTATGGTGGATAAAGCAACCACCTTTTGTAACCTTGAGATCCAACTCACCGTTGTCTCACCTACAGTAAAGACATAACCTGTAGTACTCCGCCTGGTATCAATATCCCCTGCCAAATTCCCTCGTTAATTAATTTGGGGGGAAAACGCACCAACAAAAGTGGGGAAAATTTAACCTCCGAGTTTGATTGGGCTCCATATAACAACAAGATCAACCCCCTTGTCATATGTGACAATGCACAATAATGCCACATGGCCTCATACCACCTATCCACAGACTCAAATACACCCGCAAGGTTTATAAGGCCTAAAGTTCTACAAGTGAGAGTGTGGGATGGTCTCATGTCACACGAATCCCCAATCCCAAGATGAAAAGCCCAAAATTAAAAAGGCAAAAATTAAAAAAAGTATCACCAATTGCCTCTTCCTCCATTGCTTGTTAACACTATATCTCCAACTTTAGAATGAATATGATTATTTGAGAAAATACGATCATGTAGAAAGACATATTTTCGATCGTGTGTGTGTGCTGGTCCAGAGTAGTTCCCCACAACAAGAAATCAGCATGCCAAGTCATGGAATAGTTGCTTGCGGCAATTTTTAACATTCTAAGGTTAATATTTTTGGGTGCCCTCCTCAACAGCATCCCTTCCTTCTGTCCGAAGTTTCTCTGCTTTAGTTTTCCGCCCTTTCTTCTTTTGTGGTTTGCTTATTTTTGGTTTGGGGATGCGACTCACACATTGAGCAATGGAGCACACCTTCAAAGGAACCATCAGTTCATCTTGATCTAAAAATTCAGGGAAATCTTCATCTAGACCCTCCATAAAAGGGAAGGTGCCTTCATCATCAATCCAATCTTCCTTCCTTTCATTGAGATGATTGAAAATAAACAATTCATTTATGGGGTTACTGTGTGCAGGAGTGGCTTCAACATGGTTTGAGTCTTCAACAGGCGTCACCGGATCAAAAACCACCAAACCAGGCCTAGTCTCCTTTTCCATGAACCTACTGTGATTGCACCAAATGAAATCAGCATCCAATGGAGCAAACTTCTTGATCCATTTTTTGAGATTGAAGACATTTGATCCAGACGATCTCTTTTCTGTGCATCCAGCAATTGTGTTCAACCTTGTTACAACAGAAACACATGAAAGGTAACCCTTCGTAGTTTAAGGATTGGATCCAAGTTTCAAGAGAGGAGTGGATTTTGACTAAATGATGCAACGGTTTGAAAATGTCAACCATGGCACACACCCATGTAAATCTATTTGAAAAATCAGAGCCCTGCTTAACAAAGGAACCAACTTGATCAATCATCGTTCTAATAACATTCGCATGCTCATAATTAGGGAAAGATTATACAATCGAATCCAAATGGGGATAGAGGTAATTTTGGTGGCAGTTGGATCGAAAAAAGGGGTCCAGGGAGCAATGAACAAACCCGACTGTTCATAGAACCAGGGGCCGTTCTGCTTCATGAAATTACAGTCCTCTATAGATTGAAATCGAAGAAAAAAGAAACCGAAATCCAAAATTTCGATTTCCATAGTGGTCAGGTTGCTCCAAGTAGACTTTGTCCATTCCACAAAAACCTCCAAAGGCGGACGTTTCCTTAGAAATCTGAGGATGAGGGATCAATTCCCAACATCCGTTGATGCAGCATTAACACATTCATCAGGGATATGGAAATCAATAGGATCCCCCGTCAAAACCGCCTCCGAATCACGCAGGGCACATGTGCATGAGTCCAACTAAGGATCCGGATCCAAGCAGGTTTCAGGGATATGAGCCCTATCCTCAAACAAAGATCATGCCATCTTTTTAGGAGAAGAATTTGAATTTGCCACGATTTGTTCCTTGCAAAAGGCGAGCACTCATGGAAAGGGTTTGCACGATTTCTGCATTCTGCAAAAATTTGAGGGATCAGAGCCTCAAAAACTTGCAGCGAGTACTTCCGCCTTCCATCCTCCTTGGAGCCGAGATGATCGAAACCCAGGCCATCCAATGCCCTCGCTCCATTATTCTTCCCAGCGCCCAATCTTCCTTTAATCTCCTTGCTTACCTTTTTCTACTTTGTGCGCCGCTCACCCTCTTTTAGTCCTTCGCACATGCCGCTCTATGCCATCACCAACTCAAATTAAATTTGGAGGTAACAACCTCAATTGTTGATGCGGTAGAGGGCAACCCCGCCAGGTTTGAGCCTTGGTTGTTAGCACTACAGGCAAGAAGCCCCACCATTTCACCACTGGGTCTCCCTAGGTAAGGTCTCTCAATTGTTGACGCGGTAGAGGGCGACCCCGTGAGGTTTGAACCATGGTTGTTGGCACTACAAGCAAGAAACCCCACCATTTCACTAGAGGATCTCCCATCATGTTTCTTATTTATACTAATATATCTATGTTTATATATTTATATAAAATGTGTTTTTTGTTTTACTAATATGATTGATATTAGTATATTTATATATGAAATTTACTGGTAATATATTTATGTTTTTAATATTATATATATTGTATGGCCAAACCCAGCCGTACCAAACCCAGGAAAAATAATTGCCGAACAGCCGAACCATCAACATTGCAATTGAATGAACTTTACAACAATTTTTTCACCATGAAGATTTCAAATAATGACTATGAATGAGAATGACCACACATGACCTATAATGATGAAAAATTTTGGTGGGTGTTGTTCTAAGCAACAACACCAAGCAAGTCCAAAGAAGAGATCTGTCTGCTATCTATACAGGGCCAATCCTGTCCAGGAATCAATTGGCAATGCCTGGTGCTCCATAACAGGAAGAGAAAAAAATTCTGGAAGTTTTCAAAGTAAGGGGCATATGTGAAGTAGAGCACCACCACCAAGAGAGGAGAAAATAGCTCACAACAAGGGGACTGCAGGAAATTCATAAAGCATTTCATCAGTGTACAGCACCAACAAAGAGCAGATTTGAGCATCCCACATGCAGCTACTTCTGCTTATGCAGCCTGTGCTTAGGCCCCTGTCACAGAACTGTACGCCTTACGTGGCCAATTAAACTTAAGCTTCTTTTTGTTTACAGAACAAGCTATTGAAGTTAACTGTTATAATAATTACATGGTACTGCAAGGCCCATATGTCAAATAGTTTCAAAATATTATATGTCTACTTTTGGAACACATATATTTTCTTTTATCAGAGGGGGACCTGTTTAACCCTCATTTTACCAATCAAAAAGTCTACATATTCTATAGACAATACATGGACAAACTAAAAAGCTGCTTTAAAAATGTGGATTTCACAAAGCCTATGAGACTCTAAAAGCAATACAAACATTGTGTTTTGCCAAGAGTTTGGTGTTTCCAAAATCACCTGCATCAATGTTCCCAAAAAGCACGCCCTACAACACTTAAAGGTCCATTTAAAGTCTTTTTTCCACTCAGTTTTTTAATTTCAAATAAGTAATTTGTACATGGTAAACCTCTTTTAAATTTTAATTCCAATGACCTAAAATTCCCTTATTCCAAGACTAGCATGCAGCTTTAAATGCTTCTCAAGTCCTATGCAAGCCTTACAAATATAGAACTACACTCTTGCACATCAATTTATTTCATTATCATATAGTATGACTGTGATAGGTAGTTATCTCACTGAAAACAAGCCCAGCTAAGAAAATATGCCCAAGTCATTCTCCCCTTAAGAAAAATGGGATGCATCAACTCCCCCATTGTATAGATTGATTCAAACAACTCCAATCAAAGGATGAATAAATGCAACAAGTTCTAGTAGACACGGTGCTTGAGCAATAATAGATAGCAATGCTGCTAGGACAACTGTTATATAGAACATACTCAGTATGTGAAGCCGAATGTAATGAAGATGACCGATAACATGCCGTGTTCATAAAGACCAACTTACAGTTTCTTGACCCTGTAATTGCATAGGCCCTTCTTTCTGTGACCATAGACAAGAAAACTCAGAACTAAATTCACCCTAACAATTTAGTTATTGATCAATATCAAGCAAGCCTTACCACGAGACTAGTGATTAATTATTACATACTCGTATAAAGGTAAAAACAAATATTGAGATCGCGAAACAGTTTTAATGACAATTTAAACCTTTCTATGTCATGTAACAGATCTTGTCAAAACTACAGTCTTAACTTCTTGCGTGAGTGCAAACTCTAGAACATTTTTATGGTATAAAATTTCAATGTTCAAATACATAAATTTGATAACATAAAAAAATGTCAAGTGTTTAGAATATGGTCCACTATAAATACATTTTGATTTTAATGCATATTTCAGGCCAACATATACTTTTAATAATATATTAATATGCAATTACAGGTAATGGTTTGTGGGACTACTTTCTACATAGAGTACAATTCGCTTCTAAAGAAGCAATGATTTACTGTTATATTTTAATCTCGTTCACAATCTTAATTTAAAAAAGCTATTTTCTCGGAAGGGAATAACTATTAAGATTAAGGAAAAAAGATGCTGCACTGCAAGAAGTTGAATATAAATAAATTCACACAGAAAAACACTCAAAGATAGACTTGCATATTCTACATGGCACTTGGCAGCCAGTAATTTAATTTTCTTTTAGGCAGAAAATACTAAAATGATAACAAATATTGAAAAGGTAACAGAAGAAGAGAAATATTACAGCTATTTCACTTGCAGATTGCAATTTGATGGCCATTTCTTTCAAATCTTGAACTCTCTCCACAAATTTAAATGGTGTGCTCTCCAATGGGTAAGGCTTAAGAGGCGCAGGTGCTTCAGACTGAATGTCTGCAAATTCCAGTTTATTTAGCTCCGCCTGCACATAAAAACACCAAAACCAAACGATAGCAATGAAAACAAGAATTTAAATTCAAAACAAACAAACAAAACATCCCAATTCTATATCAAGATGCACACAAAAACTTCATCTATATATTCCTTTGCTAAAAAAGTCATCTAAATTTGTAATGCATCACTACCAACATGTTGTCGCTTACATGCTACTGTAAACTAATACTCCTAATGTTTGAAATTAATTATTACCCCTCCGCCCTCTTGTAATAAATTTTAAAATTATTAGTAAAAGTACCAATAACAATACAGACTACATATGTCCCTTCTCTGATCAATTGCGCAAAAGAATGGTCAATTACAAACATAAATGTTTAAAATCAATAGTCATTTTTAATTTTATATATTATACATCAAAAATATGTAATTAGCATAGATATTCCAAAGCTACCTCATCATACTAACCCATTAATACTTAGTAGACATGATATTTCCACAGTCCATGATAATCAATAATTGTAAGCTTCTGGAAAAGCTGTGTTGTTTTTTTTGAATCGACATTTCGGATCACACTCCGTGATCCATCATCAAAAAGAAAAGAAGAGAATAAGAAAGAGTAAAATTGCAGAGAGAGAGACATCCTTAAAAGGAGAGAGAGGGGGGTTTGTGGCACGGAGTACTAGATTGACAAGAGGTAAAGAAACAAAAGGAGGAAAGGAAAAGTAAGATCATAAAACCACCAGAGTAAGAAAAAGGAGACAAACAACCAACAAGACGATGAGAAAAGACAAGGAGAAATAAAAATAAAAATAAAAGAGAAAGGGAGAAACCTATTAGGAAGAGGTGAAGAAGACCAAAAGCAGGAAGATAAAAAGCATAAAATAGAAAGCTATGAAGAAGAAAACGATGAGCCATAAAATAGATCATGTAGAAAAACAATAAGAAAAGAGCTAATAAAAACCAAAAACAAGCAAAGATGTGTTTACATCAAAGGAGAAAAAAAAGATAAAAGGACGAAAATTAAGATAAGTAACATAGCTAAGAGAAAACCATTTGAAGTTAAGATAGAAGAAAGATTCAGAAATAAAAATCGAAAATATAAAAATACAAAAAGAAAGTACATCTATATGTGTGTGTGTGTGTGTGTGTGTGTGTGAGAAAGAGAGAGAGAATAAATGCATGTAAGAGAAATGAGTTAGGACAAACAAAAAATAGACGTAATTGAGAGAGATGCATAAGGGCAAACAATAAAAATAGACGAACGTTGAATATATATATATATATATATATATATATATATATAAAATAAAAGCTTGAACAAGAATTATTCCAATTTATCTATTCTTATGCTACGGTATTTCTTCATTATATATATAAAAGCAAAATTGTATATATAATCATAAAAGCATAATTATATATGTAAAAGCAAAACTAGAAGAGAGAAAAAATAAATGTGTAAATAAATGGTGTGTGAGTGTACACTGAAAGTCCAAACCTGAAGCTAGAAGACAAAGGAATGAGACAACAAGAAAATGAAGAACTAAAAGCATAACTAAGATAGAGGGAAAAATCAATACTTGTAAATTAGGATTTGATAAAGCAGATTAAATTCCAAAAACTGCAAATTCCCATCATAAAGATAAAGTCCAATGAAATCTACTTTTGATTTTTCTTTACGACTGTCATGCCCCGCCTATTTAAATCCCAGCAATTCATATTAACATTAAAGGCATTTAATCATTATTTATGATTACCAAGGGCAGCAGCTGTTTGGGAATAATTAAGTCAAATTAAATTATAATTATCAAAAGGCAGTGGTTGTTATTAAAGGGTATGACTCATTCAAAACGCAGTGGTTGCATATGAAAGGTTGTGACTCCCTCCATAATAAGATATAAAAGGGAAGTTATTTCAATGAGAAGAGACATCAATGGGAATAAACTTGTCAATCCATCAAGAAGTATTCAATCAGCAAAAGCAATCAGCAATAATCTAGAAATCTTTAAGCAATAGGTCTTGAATTTGAGGAAGTAGCTTGCAAATAGGAAGGATGCCCCCCCCTCTAAGTTCATGAGAGATGAAAGGATGGCCCGTCTCTCATGCTCTTATCAAGTTTGGACAGGAGTTGGAAGGACGGACAGCCTTTTATGCTCTGGGTCTAACAGGAGTTGGAAGGACGGCCAGCCTTCCATGCTCTTGGGTTTGATCAAGGAGGACAGCCAGCCTCCAAGGTAGACTGAGAGTTGGAAGGATGGCCCACTTTTCATGCTCTCGGCAAGTCAAGGACAACCAGCCTTGATATTGCCATTTGCAAGTATTTCCAAGGAATTAGTGATGTGATTGGCTGTGGGGGTTGTGCTATGATGTATTAATCTGAATATTAATGATGCTATGATGTATTGATCTGAATATTAATGATGCTATGATGTATTGATCAGAATATTATCATAATTTCTTGATCTTTAATATTTCTAATATCATTTCTAGTGATTATTATTGTTTGCGAGCAAAGAAATCAGGAATATCCTCAAAAAGTACATTACAAGTGGTATCAGAGTATGATCTTGCCAGCCTGCGGATCAAAAAGTAGTGTATGCAATTGAGCCAAAGAGCTCAACAAGCTTTAGACAGAGAAAGAAAAACTAGAGGCAACTAGCAGCCAAACCAAAAGTAGAGGAAAGAGTAGAATGGGTCATCGTGAGGTAGATCAAGGGAATGAATTGAAGGTTTATTTTTGACCTGTTTCCTAATTGGAGCATGATTAAACCAACAGCTCATGCCAAACTGTTCATGAGATTATATCAGGACACCCCAAAGTCAAAACTTTAACTTATGCACTTTATCAATCGCAATCTTCTGTACACTAGATCAGATCAGGCAAACCTCCCTGAAATGCACAGTATCATGCATCTTGCAAATGAAAATCCAAACCTAGATCTGCTTTTATTGCTAGTATCCTCCCAGCATTAGAAACAATTTCAACACGTGTGCCAACCAGGGAGATGACAACAGGAAACAGTGAATAGCAAGAAACTGCTGTCCACACCATACCAAACTTACCTTGATATTATTTAATCCATATAAATAACTTCAAAGTATTCGTAATCTTGTATATCGGTAAGTACATCTATCTTGGAAGTCATGATACAATAAGATAATCTCATTGATACTTAACATCAAAAGCTGCAATTGTCAATGACAATTTGCCAGACAGTAACCTTTGTAACCCAAAAAAAAAAAAAGTCTTCTTTACACCACTTCAAACAGTTTGTTTTAAGACATACTGCAACAATTGGAGAGAATGACAGCCACTTGTTACATAGTAAGCCTTGACTGTTGACAACCTCATTTCCAGAAAAAAGCAAATCGTGATTCAATCTGTTGTTGCACCATTAACAAATCTGCAAGGCATGTACCATTTCTGAAAACCTTATATGCCATTGTAGAACAAATTTCAGGTTAGTCATCTCAACCACAATTACTTGAATTTGTTTGGTGAACATCAGCAGTTGCAACATTCTAGCCCACATACATCTTAATCTAAGTAGTTGGCACACTTATTCAATTGTGCAGCCCACCAAGCACTAAACAAACTCCACTTCAGATTACAGGCCCATTCAATATCGCAGAATTTCGACCCAGAAAACATGATCAATTACTACCACTAAGCCCATTACAGATTATTTACATGGTTATATTATTTCTGTAATTCGGACCCGCAAGTTGGCATGATATCATCCTTATCCTGTAGTTGCTGTTGAAACAATGATATCAAATCATTGAATTCATTACCAGAGTTTTCAATCTCAAATGTTCTCCCGCTAAAGCTGGCATATTTATTGTGTGACAAAACCTATAGTAGGCAACGAGGTTGAATTTCCCACTCCGTAGGTTGAAAAAATTCATGCACAACAAGAAGTTGCACGACAAAACCTTTTTACAAATCAGCACACCAGAGAGAATCCCGTGCCCTAGGTAGGTAAACCTGTGACCACAACTAGAAGTAAGACCAGGAATTTGCAATTGCCTTGGCAGGAAATCCTAGGCAGAAGAACAAAAAGTAGAAAATCGTGACATTCAGGAAGAATCGTGACTGTTAGAAATCACGAACTTCAAAATAGAGACACAACCTTCAAAAATGTGACCTCTAGGCCACCAAGAATCTGTGATCCAGGTGACAGGGAGACTGTAACCATAAAGAAAACCAACGCACATTGACCAGAACAATCACATTCATGAAAACACGACTAGAATGCGGATTCATGAAAATATGACAGAGAAAATGTTATCATGCATTCACGAACCCGTGAGCTCGAATACATTAGCACTCAATTAAGACTTTTAGGACCTCATTTAGTGTTAAGTAATGTGTGATTGACTTATCAACATTGCAAAGATCATTTCAGTACCCGTTATAGTTACTCCATGGTACAATTTATTGATTACCTTATGGATAGGATCTACATATCTTAAAACCAAATATGATTCTAACCAAATATGATTCTAACTTACCAATACATTTATCGGGCCTATATTAGCACACTAATATCTCTTGAAAGAGTTTGCAACCTTGCTATGGTTAGCTACTCAGGAACACTGGGGCCATAATATGTTTAGTGTGATATGTTTTTTTTCAAGATTGCTATTATCCAGACTTTAACCTTCTAGATGTAAAACTAGACAAATTCCATATTTTCCTTGTCAAGCTGTTGTCATTTGCAAGGTGCACATTTCAAGAGTTGCAAGCCATCTCAAGGTGTACAAAACCATTGCCAATCTTCAAAGGCACTTTTACCGGTCTGAGTTAGTAACGAACTACAAATGCGCATCAAACTTCACACTTTGAAAAATTACCAATCCTTCTTAGCAGAAGCTTGGCAAACTCTAACAACTTCCCATTCCTTTGCATATCAAAAAGGAGTTCCTTGGTGGACTTTCCATGAACCATATTAGCAATGCTAGGTTGTGATCATGGCAGACAAATTGATCAAAATGACAGTTCTAGAGTAATGTAGCACACCATTGCTAGGTCAACATATCACACCATGTCCAGAGTTACCCCCGCTTGTTGATGAGGAAAAATTAATATTGGAACCCAAGGCCATCATTAACATGAGAGAAAACTTGTCTTAAGTTACGTTACCAACTCTTGGTTTGTTGTTGAGTGATATTGGGGAATAACAATACATGAACCAAAAGAATATTGGACAATAAATTGTCCTCACACTTTAGAAGCAATGTTGCATGGACACGGATACAGTGTCCGATACGAGCACGGTATCTAATACGTATACGGCTAATTTTGAAGACCCCCTATACGGATACGGTTGGATACGGCTAGGGTTAGATACGACAAATATATATATATATTATGATATAATATAGTATATTAAAATATAATTTATTATTTTATAATAGCATATAATATATAATATGTTATTATAAAATAATAAATTATATATATAGTATTAATAAATATTAAAAAAAAAAAAAAAAAAAAAAAAATATGGTATCAAAATAAAATCAAATCGCTCCATCTAATCAATGATTCATCAACTCGGAAAAAGCCGAGGTTCGATGGAGCTGAGCGGAGCTCTGATGCGCCCTAGGGCACGCGTGCCCTAGCCGCGTCCTTTTTTCCGCGACTGTGTGCGTTTGGCGGGGCTCGGCTGCTCGCGGGGGGTCTGTCTGAGGTCGCAGGGGTCTGGAGGAGCTTGGGCAGGGGTGTGAGCTCCTCCCTTTCGTCTTTGATTGCTGGTAGGGTTGCTGACGGTGCGTGGGTCGCCTGGTCGGTGGTTGCGCGGCGGCAGGGGCTTCTGAGCCGTCTACACTGCCTCTTTCCCTCCTTTGCCTGGCGTGTAGGCCCTTTTTTCCATGGAGCATCAGGGTTTTGCCTCTCCCCTGGATGTGGAGATGGGCGATCCTTCCTCTCTGATGCATGCCAACACCAAGGATCGTACTGTGCCTCCTCTTTCTGGAGAGGGTACCTCCTCTTCAAAAGGGTCGCTTCGAATTAAAAAAGTTAATGGTTGTTTGGAGCGAGCGGAAGATCGACCGGTCTTGGTTATTCAACCTGAGCAAGTTTCAGAGGATGTTGAGTACTGGTGCAAGCATGCTCTTATCTGCAAATTTTTGGGCCTTCGTCTTTCTCTTCCCGTGTTGGAATCCTGGGCACGTCGGGTATGGAACCCTGAAGGAGATATGGAGATCCTTTTAGCGGCTAATAACTACTTTCTGGTTATATTCTCAAGCATGTCGGACAGGCATAGGGCTTTCGAAGGTGGCCCTTATTTTTTTAACCAGGTTGGGCTCTTCATCAAGCCTTGGCACATGGGCTTCAACTCCGCTGAAGAGATCCCTTCGCGGGTACCTGTGTGGGTTCGCTTGCCGAGGCTTCCGCTAGAATTCTGGAGGGAAGATATCCTCCATTCAATTTCTTTGCTTCTTGGGAAACCTGTTGGATCGGCTTCACAGACTCAAGACCGTAAGGTAATTTCTTTTGCTCGTATTTGTGTCGAAGTTGATTTGAATAATCCTTTACCAGACTCTATGGAAATCTGCATGGGTTCTTCCTCCTGGATCCAACAGCTAGATTATGAAACCCTACCATTCAGATGCCGAATTTGCCATGAATATGGACATCTACACCGCAGATGTCCCAGATTGAAATCTTCCCCCTTGTCTGCTTCTGGACCTCCCAGGACGGACAAGGGGAAAGCTCCAGTGTCGGATGGGCCTGTTGATAAGGAGGGATTCACCCCGGTTACTTCTCGGAATAAAGGCAAAGGCAAGAAGAGATCCTGGATGGATAGACAGAATGATGGCACATTTAATCGGTTTGAGGTCCTCGATAGCATAGTCCAAGAAGATGGTATTCCGGTAGAGCCCTCTTCTGGGGTTCAAGGTCAGGAAGAGATTCAGGTGGCGGAGGCGAAGGAGGATGAGCTCATTCTTCCGTCAAGGATTCATCAGGCTGGTCTGCCGGCTTTGGACGTGCCTCCTCAAGTCCAGAATATTGTTGGCCCCCAGGAGTCACAATCTCCGGTGGGTACTGGTGGTTCGGCTCCACGCCCCCAAGGTACGAAGGGGTCTGCGGATCTTGTGAAGGGGGCTAAGGCTCCTCCGGTCTTAGGTTTGCATCAAAAATCTTTCAAAAAGGGGCCTCTAGATAAACAGTCAAGGAGTGGAAGGAAAACTGATCAAGAGAAGGTTAAGATTATGGGTGATACTCTGGTTGAGTCCGGGTCAGTGAAACCCATTGATTCCCACTTCTCTCACCCCCCTAAATGATAGTTTTATCTTGGAATGTTAGGGGTTTGAACAGCATCCCTAGACAAAAGGCTGTTCGTAGATTAATTGAGTCTCAGGCTCCGGATGTAGTCTTTCTACAGGAAACCAAGCTTACAGTGGATGGTTTGAATAATTGTGCTCCGCGTATCTGGCCCCAAGGCTACTGGCAGGGGGTGGGGGCTTTGGGCAGCTCTGGGGGGGTGGCTTGCTTCTGGAACCCGAGGAAAGTTTCCCCCTTATGGTGGGCTTCTAGTCAGTCTTCCATCTCTATGGTGGCCTCTATTTTTGAAACTGGTGAAAGATGTCTTTTCTCTAATATTTATGCCCCTACTGATCTTCTAGGTAAGACTCAGCTTTGGGATCATATCTACTTTGTCCGTTCTCAGGACCCGTATCTCCCATGGGTGTTGGCAGGTGATTTTAATGCTGTTATTAGTATGGAGGAAAAACAAGGAGGGTTAGCCAGGCTTGATTCTTCTTCTCTTTTGCTCAGAGATAAAATTAGTTTCCTTAACCTCATTGACGTGAAGCCAGTCAATGGAGTTTTTACTTGGAATAACAGGAGGTGTGGTGATGAGGCTATCTCAGAACGGCTTGATAGATTTCTGGTCTCCTGTTATTGGATGAGCAGCAGGTGGACTACCAGTTCTGATATCCTGGATTGGAGGGGTTCCGATCACTGGCCGATCAAATTCTGTGCCTCCTCTTATGGGGTCACTAAAAATCCTTCTTTCAAATTTCAATTGATGTGACTTCGCGAGCAATCTCTTCGGGATCTTGTGCTGGAATGGTGGTACGAAGGGCTCCCGGCCCACGGGAGGGCCATGTACACTTTTAGCAAACGGCTTCAATATGTGAAGTATCGGCTTAAGAGGTGGAATTATCAATGCTTTGGGAACTTGCATGCTCAGAAGCTTGCTGCTCAGTCCAAGCTGGATAGTATCACTCGTCAAATTCGAGACTATGGGCTATCCTCTGACCTTCTGAATGCTGAGTCCCTGGCCCTCAAGGGCTTAGAGGAGTGGGAGCTTCGGGAGGAGATTTTCTGGAAGCAAAAAGCTCGGATTGATTGGCTTCAGGAGGGGGACAGGAACACGGCTTTTTTTCATAACTCGGTTAAGGCTCGTAGGCAGGGGAACTCTATTTCCACTCTTGTCTCGAGTGATGGGGCCCAGCTCTCGTCCTATGGCGAAATTTCCAGGGAAGCTGTTACCTATTTTTCTAATCTTTTTTCCAGGGAGGATATTGCTACCGGTTCTGAAAGGCGGGCTATCTTGGATTGTATTCCTTGCTTGGTTTCGGATGAGATGAATAGGGCTCTTCTGAGTCCAATCTTGTTACCTGAGCTGGAGAAAGTTGTGTTTAGTATGAAAAAAGGAAAAGCTCCTGGCCCCGATGGGTTTCCGATAGAGTTCTTCCAGGATTTTTGGGAAATAATAAAGTCTGATCTCCTTGAGGTGGTTCAGGAATCTCTTAGGAACAAACAAATGCTTAAGTCTTTGAATTCTACTTTTCTGGCTCTCATACCTAAGAAGGTAGGGGCTAATCAGATGGATCAGTTTCGGCCTATTGCTTTATGCAATGTCACCTACAAGATCATTACCAAGTTGATTGCTGAGAGACTCAAACCCATCCTTGGTGCTTTGATTTCTGCTGAGCAGGGTGGTTTTGTGGACGGGCGACAGATTTTGGATGGTGTCGTGATTGCTACGGAGGTTATTCACTCTATGGCTTCCTCTAAGGAGAAGGCGATGTTCATGAAGCTTGACATGGCTAAAGCTTATGATCGGGTGAGCTGGGAGTTTCTTCAGAATATCCTCTTGACTTTTGGCTTCAATGAGGAATGGGTGAGCTGGGTTCTCAGCTGTGTAACCTCATCCTCCTTCTCTGTTCTTCTTAATGGGGATTCCTCAGATTAGTTCAGTGCTTCTCGGGGTCTTCGGCAAGGAGACCCTCTGTCCCCGTATCTTTTCATTATCATGGCGGAGGGCCTTGGTAGATTTATTAAATCTCAGGTGCGGCTGGGTCTTCTTCACGGTTGGAGCTGGACCAATGATCTCCCTCCCTGTTCTCACCTCCAATTTGTGGATGATACTGGACTGATGGGCTTGGCTAGAATTAGCGAGGCAGTGAACTTCAGGAGAACTTTAGATATCTATTTGAGAGCTTCTGGTCAGTGTATCAATGATGACAAATCCTCCATCTATTTCTTCAATACTCCTCGTCTCATTCAGAATAGGATTGCTAGGATTCTTCGATTCCAAATTGGTTCTCTTCCCATGATGTACCTGGGGACTCCCTTGGCCCTGGGATCTCAGCGTCGAAGTTTTTGGCAGGGGATTTTAGATAAGTTCCGGAGTAAGGTTAGCCATTGGACTCACAGATGGCTCTCTTCTGCTGGTAGAGTGCTTCTTCTAAAAGCTGTGGTGCAGTCTCTCCCTATTTACAGGTGTTGTGTGCAGATTCCTCCTGCATCCTTTGTGAGGGAGTTTGATGCTCTTTCCCGGCAATTCCTTTGGTCGGGTAACCTTCTTTCCTCGAAATGGAGTTTAGTCAAATGGGAGTCTGTCTGTAGGCCAAAACATGCTGGTGGCCTTGGCCTCAGGTCTATGGCTCTTGTGGTTACGGCCCTGGCGGCTAAGCTGTACTGGAGATGGTGCAACAGCCAGGATCAGGTTTGGGCCAAGATTCTTGCTTGCAAGTATGTTCCTGGGGTTGAGAGCCGGGATGTGCCAAGGATTGCTTTGCTGGGCAAAGGCTCTTGTATTTGGGATACTCTTAAGAAGGGAGCTCAGCTTGTTCAGAATGGTCTTTTCTGGATCTGTAATATTGGTTCTGATGCTCTTTTTTGGTTGGACTCTTGGGATGGCCACCCCCCCATTCTGTCTAGTTTCCCTCAGCTTATGCCTCTTGGCCAGATGTTCTCTGATGCTGGTTGGAATAAGGTGGAGCATTTTAAAACAGTTAAGCGTATCGGTCATCTGGAGGTGTCTTGCTGGAAGGACCCGCAGGAGTGGCCTGTGGGTGGCTCTGATGAGGATCGTGCTACTTTGTGTAAGGTCTTGGAGGGCAGGCTTTGTAGCTCTCTGAGGGAGAGGGACAAGTTGGCTTGGAGCCCTAGCCCAAAAGGGAATTATACTGTTGCTCAGGGTTATGCTGTGCTTGATAGGAATTTATATGGGCCTTCCGAGGTGCCCTGGTGGAGGAAGGTTTGGAACAGCTTTTCTTGGCCCAAGTGTAACTTCTTTTTATGGTTGGTTGCCCAGAAGAAATGTCTCCCCTGGGAGAATCTTCGTAAACGGGGGTTTCAGGGGCCTTCCATCTGTTTTCTTTGTTTGCGCAGTGAAGAATGTTCTTCCCACTTGTTCTTTCATTGCCCCTTTTCTCGTGAGATTTGGCACAGATGGTGGGAGGCTTGGCATCATGGGTGCATTCATGCTTCCTCTCTTATTGAGTTTTGGGAGAGCCTGGGCAGGCCTCCTGCGAAGACGCCTTTTCTTCAGGTGGCCTGGTGCATTGGGCCCATTTTTATCTTTTGGAACCTATGGCTGGAAAGGAACCGTAGAGTTTTTTGTGATTCCAGATTGGATACTGGTCAACTTTGGACGAAGATTATCAGTAGGCTTCAGGAGACTATTTCCGCTAAATGTGATATGTCTGAAAGTATTGATCCTGGGGATGTTGCGATTATGCGGGATCTGAGCCTGGGTGTTAATAGTAGGGGATGCCGTACTGGTCTAATGTCACGCCGTGTCAAGAAACGGGTCTGTCGTGACGGGAAGTGGGCACCTCCTCCTGAGGGAGTCCTGAAGGTTAATACTGATGGCTCTTCTCGGGGGAACCCTGGGCAAGCTGGTATTGGGGGTATTGGTAGAAGTAAGGATGGGGATGTTGTTTTCTGCTTCTCTGTTTACAAAGGGCATCACTCTAACAACCTGATGGAGGCCCTTGCTATTAAGGTTGCTGTTGAGCGGGGATGCTCTCTTGGCTGGAGGAGGATTATCTGTGAGTCAGACTCTCAAATCATTGTGGATATGTTGAACAATCAGAGATTGGATGGTGTTAGTTGGCATTTAGCTTCGATGGTCAGACAGATTTTAAGTGTTTGCAATTCCTTAGAAGCAGTCTCTTTCTGTCACATCCCCCGAGAATGGAACAGTGTGGCTGACTGCTTGGCGAAGTGGGCCTCGGAGAAAGGGGATGGCTGGGATATCAGTGGTAGGAATGAGTTACCTTCTGATTATCTGGGGATTCTAGAGAGTTTTTTATTGGATGATATGACTATGTAGTGTTGTTGTTTGTTTGTTGGATGTTGTCCTTCCAGTTGAGCCTGTGGCTCTTGCCTTGTTTCTTGCTTTGGATTGAATAAAATTTTTTCCCCTTTTTAAAAAAAAAAAATAAATAAATATTAAAAATATTAAATTTAAATATTAATTATAATACATATCATAAATATTATATTTATATATATATATATATATATATATTTTATGATATAATATATTATATTAAAATATACTTTATTATTTTATAATAGCATATACTATATAATATGTTATTATAAAATAATAAATTATATATATAAAGTATTAAAAATATTAAATTTAAATATTAATTATAATACCTATTATAAATATTAATATATATGCCGATAAGGGCGTGGTTCGGTGGTTAAGTCGCTCGGTTGTAGTGGTGGCCACCAGAGTTCAAACCCCCGCTAGGCCAACGAGCTCGCAGGCATTACGCCTTCGATGGGCCAACGAGCTCGCGGGTTTGAAGTGTTCTTTCTTGGGGATGAGGTCCCCCGTGTTGTGGCCTCACCGGTTCATAGCTCCGGGCAAAAGCGTTGTGTGGAGTCGGAGGGCGTGTCGCACCAACGTCACCGGTCACGTTAAAAAGTTTACTTGACGCATTTTAAAAATATATATTAATATATATAAAATAAGAATTAATAAATATTAAAAGTATTAAATTTAAATATTAATTATAATACATATTATAAATATATTTTAATTAAAATACACATTAAAATTATTAATAAAATATTAAAGTTTAAAAAATTTTACGAAGATTAATTTTAAACATTATAGTGCTCGAAATTAAAACATTCAATAAGATTAATTTCAATGTGAGCATTATAGTGCTCGGAATTGTCTCACGCCGTAAAAAAAAAAAAAAAGTTCACGCCAGAAAATTTTCTACCCAGAAAGTTGTCTCACCCCTGTAAATTTTCTAAACTCGTCGGTTTTTCTCACGTCGGGAAAAATTCGTGTCAGAAAAAGTTGAAATGGCTTTTATATGTGAACATTATAGTGCCTAGAAAATTGTCTCACACAAAAAAAAAAATATTCGCTAGGAAATTTCCTAAACTCGTCGGTTGTTCTCAGGACAGGGAAAAATCATGATTCTCACGCAAGGAAAAAATCCTGTGAGAAACAGAGTTCTCACGCCGGCAAAAATTTCAACTCACACAGGGAAACGCAAGTCGTTGGATTTTTTTTTATGAATCGATGCCTTTTTAACTAGTTTTTAGCTGGATATGGGGCATTTTTCCTAAAAATCCCGAATCCTAAAGTATCGAGTACAGCTGGAAGAAGAAATTTTTTAGGGCATGGATGGGCACGGTACCCAGGCCGTACCCATGTCATACCGTACCCGAATCTGTACCAGGTATGCTGGTACGCGTGCCAGGACAGGAGGGGGTGCTGTATACGATAACTCTGTTTAGAAGATATTATCAACCTTATGATATTAAAGAACTATGTTGGCGTTTGGATTAAGGCAAGTATACTAACAACAATTCTTCCATGACAACCAATGTCTAGGAATTACAAATCTACATGATCGATTCAGGGTACTAGTTGGTGATTGCTTGAGGACAAGCAATCTTGGGCAGGGCAGACTGTCATGTCCCGCCTATTTAAATCCCAGTAATTCATATGAACATTTAAGGCATTTAATCATTAAATTATGATTACCAAGAGCAATGGTTGTTTGGGAACAATTAAGTCAAATTAAATTATAATTATCAAAAGGCAGTGGTTGTTATTAAAGGGTATGACTCATTCAAAAGGCATCGGTTGCATATGAAAGGTTGTGACTCCCTCCATAATAACATATAAAAGGGAAGTTATTTCAATGAGAAGAGACATCAATGGGAATAAACTCTGTCAATCCATCAAGAAGTATTCAATCAGCAAAAGCAATCAGCAATAATCTAGCAAATCCTTAAGCAATCAGTCTTGAATTTGTGGAAGTGGTTTGCAAATAGGAAGGATGGCCCCCCTTCCAAGTTCACGAGGGATGAAAGGATGGCCCCCCTCTCATGTTCTTATCAAGTTTGAACAGGAGTTGGAAGGGCGGGCAGCCTTTCATGCTCTGGGTCTGACAGGAGTTGGACGGACGGCCAGCCTTCCATGCTCTTGGGCTTGATCAAGGAGGACGGCCAGCCTGTTGATGGTTGTTTTTCAACAAGTCAACAATAGAGTGAAATACTGAGTATCTGACTCTCTCTTGAGCAAAGCCTCTCGGATGCTGAACTAAGTGATCAAACGAGATAACTCCAAGGTTCCTTCTAATAATGTTTAATTTCGGTAAGAGACAGCTCAGCGATTTAAGTATGATTTTGTTGTTAATCAACAAAGGGGCTTACACAATTGTTCACGTAACTTGTTGTTTCAAAGACTATGGAAGTGAATACTAGAGAATCTAAGTACTGCAACTGACGCGTATGATTTAACAATGGGTGTTCTGATCCTAACTCTAACTGATTGGTAAAAAAAAGACAAAAGATATAGGTTTAGAAATACTAATCTAATCCTAAATGGAAGGACGTTTACTACTTAGAGTGAAATCGAACCAAATCTTGTTTCGCCAAGATAAAACAACTACACAAGAGAGGTGCAATCTTCAAAGGTATACAAGATGTTTAAATCAATTATGCTCATGAAAATTCAACAAGCATAAAGATCAAATTGACGTTCAATTGTTCAGACTAACCATGCACTGTAATCCACAAGCCGTAGACTACAAATGGTATGAACTTAAAGACTTCATTACAAAGCAATAAAGCAACCTTTCATTAACTAACTTATACTCAAAGAAAACTTATAACTTAACTCAATATCTGTTTGAAAATTGAAACCATGCAAACACTCAGAAATATAAATAGAATCACCAAAACAATGAATCCTTTATTATCTCAGAGAGCTCTTACAACAATTTCAGAATTTCCAACCTTTTCAAATGAGAGCAATGAGAGCTCTTTTATAGACCTCAAAGGAGAGAAGGGTCAAGATCGATCGGCCAAATCAGCGGACCAGATCAAGCCACATCACAAGTAGTTACAACAAACTATCCTTTATTAAATGAAGGAGGTCAACTTTATTAAATACAGGAGGCTATCTATATTAAATGAAAGAAGTCATGAAGGAGAGAACAAAGGCACGCTTTCCAAGAAGATAAGGAAGCCACATCATGTGCCTACTATGTAGTAGTACTATGAGATACAATGAATCTAGACACAATTTGAACAATATTTTCCATTGGTACACTTGTCGCCGCATTAATGGATCCTTCTGCTACTGCTACATCTGCCTCATAAACGCCAAGTGTCTTCTCCCAGTCGTTGATCCAAGACTTATTTTCCCCAAGACGATATGCAAGTGTGAATATACTATCCAATTGACCTTCATCAAGTCCATCATATTGAAAGTAGAATGCCTTAACTTGTTGCTTCATGTTTTCAACAGTAACATTTCCATAAGGATTACAAATTGTTGTCAAAGCAGTGTATATATGATTTTCTGTTCTTAGAAGAACACTTCTTATCCTGGACATATCTACTTCAATTTTATCAACCAATTGCCCCTTGTTGTGAAAGGAGAAATACCAAGTGACGAAGTCATGTGGAGTATCTCTATCAATCACCTTATCATGAATTAGATCTTCTACTGGAGCTTCCATTAAACTTTTGAGTTGTGGCATATATTGTTCTTTGATTGGTTTGAACTCAGCACAATTTCCCAATAAAGCTTGGACTCGATCTTTAAGCTTAATGACTCTGTCATACACTTGCACAATTTCTTCAAGGAGAGTATAGGCCTTCTCTTCTGTCTTCTCTATCCATCCTTTCATCATCTGAGATGAAGTTCTCATATTTTCAACTTGGGATATTGTTTACTGTGGAAGAATAGACGGAGGAATTGTAGTAGCTTCCTTCTGTTGAATGGGCTGCATGACCTGTTGGATGTAATGCTTCAATGTATTAAAATCTTGTTCAACCTTCATCCTTGCTTCTCTTTCTTGTTTCAACATGCTTCTCACATTGTTCACTGAATCTTGTAGTTCCTCCTCGACCTGTTCCCTTGTGATTGGACCCATGCCAATAGTAGTCATATTGTAATCCTCAGGTGCCATATTTTCTAATTCCTTGTCAATTCTAGGAACAGCTATATGTACCTCTCTATTTCCGGCAGAATCTTGAGTGATTTTAGAAAGGACTGTTGCTTTCTTCCTCTGGTTACTCTTTTGTACATTTACAAGCAATTCCTCAACTGGAGCAGGCTGATAAGTCTCTACAATTGTACTTTCTTCAATCCTTTGTCTCAACCAAGGTGGGAAAGCAGAAAGATCTCGTTGTCCTTGAGCTTGACTGTGTTGAACACGAGCTACTTCCTCATCAGATTCTGCTTGACCTACTTCATCTTGACCAAGATCATCATTCTCCTCCATTATAACAGTGGGGCTTGATTGAATCTCTTCTGACGGAATCAAAGCAACTTCTTCTATAACTTATATCTCTTGTATTGGATTTTGAACAATTGAAGCACCTTCTTGTGGATTAGATGAAGTAGATGGATTACTCTTCTTTGGCGGTCTTCGGCTTGATTCCCCTTGATCTTGACTAGGTCTTTTCCTCTTTCTAGCTGAATTATTACTTTGATCATTCCCACTATGTTGTGGTTGGCTATGTGTACTATGCTGTTTTGGTTCTCCTTCATCCATCTTATTGTAAGTGAGAACTTGACTTTCATCACTCATCTCTTGCAATAGTTGATTGATACATACTTGTGTCATGGCTAAGACCGGCTTTATCAATTCTTCTTCGGACGCATCTCTCTTTGACCAATCAACTGTATAAGGCAAATCTTTTATCTTATCAAATTCATCTATCAACAAAGTATCATCTTCGGTGAACTGGTCTGGAATCCTGAAAACTTTAGTGGCTCTAACTAAATCCCAAGTGAGTCTCGAACTTTGAAGTGTTCGGAGATCATCTTCATCTTGGGCACTGGCCCAGTGGTCTTCCAACTGTTTGATATGTTTGAATTCTCTGTTGTATTTCCAGCAAACTTGAAAAGGATCAAAGTTAAGCCTCTTGGTGCCATGAGTTTGCAAATGGTATGCCTGTAGCTCTATTTCAGAATATTCAGCTGCTAATAAGGACGGACACTCCAGATTTTGTCCAAGAAGAAGTGGAAACTGGATTCCTCCTTTCTTTTTCAACTTTTGCAACCTGATGAGTTCTAGGAGTTGTCTTGTAACCTCTAACATCACCATCCTGTTGGTTGGATACCTTGGCAATCTGTATGGATATGATGTAAACCCTTGGATCCTTAGGTAAGTGTACCTTTCATGCTGAGTATACCAGTGTCCATATGCTGAAATGAACTCTCTCGCTGCATTAGACAACCTTTTATGAAATTCTCCTCTCAGTTTCTTCATTATGAACATAGCAAATGCATCATTGAATCTTGTATAATGATTGATACTCTTTAAATGCAACTGAGGATAACATTGATGTGATAGGTATTTATTAGGCCCAATGCCGACTTCTCCTTTTTTGGTCAAACCTGAATAGACTTCATTTCTTGCGAGAAGGTACACTACATAGGAACTCATATGACAAGTCTTGGTCTTAGCAAAATTGATGAACTGCTCATGTATACTCTGACTGATAAGTCCAGCCCAATCAATCATTTTCCCTTTGAGAAATGTCTTGATGAAAGAGTACATCCAAGGCTGAAAGGTAGCAGATTGAGGCATTCCTGTCATTCTGTTTAGAAACATGATCAAATATCCAATTTCAGGATGAAAATCTGACTTGTGGAACTGTGGAGGATTATTCATATTGAACTTCATGGCTGGATTGGCCATCCATTCTCTCCTTATCTCTTGTAACTTTGTCTTGGAGTCGACATCATATTCCTGTTGACTTTGTTGTATCGAGATGCTGATCATCCTTTCCTTAGTTGGAATGTTGAAAGTTTCTTCAACTGCTTCCCTTTGCAAATAAGCTAATATCGTCCCATCTTTGGCTATAATCTGCCTTGTATCTACATCATATTTCTTGACACATTCGATGATCATCTCCGGACACGGCAAAGCTGGCGGAAAACAAGCAGCTTCAATGGCTCCACTCCTCATGATGGCTCGAGCAAGACTGCCTCCGTTGGGTTCTTCAAGAACTGACTTGATATCTTCCAAGTTGCTGCTCCCCATATTCGTGTCTCCTACATTTGTCCACCTTGAGACGAGCTTTGATTCGGGAATCTTCCCCTTGGCATCCATCCGGATCTTCGCTTGTCGCTCTTTAGAAGTCATTGCCATGATCCTGCAGACTTGACGCGAATGAGTGATTGTAAACACAATCTAGACTTTACTTCAGCAACCTTAGTGGATTAAATTATGAAATTTTCCTTTACAATTATGAAATATTGCTACTAAACTCAAGGAATCTATGAAAATCCATGAAAATCCACTTGTCCTTCTTAAATTTTACTAATATTTGAACAATTTTAATGCATTTAATGGAGGAAAAAGAAGAAAATCAGATCAGAAATATTCAGATCAGACTTACTTGATGAGCTGTTTTGAATTGGATACCTTGCAATTTGATCCACCACTTGCTTAAATTTGATAAAATCAAATTTATTCTTGTAAAAAAAACTTCTTGTGGCTGCTCCTTGAGGATAAATCTGCTCTTGGAAACAAATCTGCTCGTGACAATGATAAAAATGAAAAGGAAATGAGGTATATATACATAATTTGCTTTAAAAATTGTACCTCTTCCCTAGGCCGACCTCCTTTATTGTGGTGCAAAAACATTTAATTTCAATTGATCTTTATTTAATAAATGCAATTTTCACATTTTCCAAGGCAAAAATCATTAAATGTTTCTAACTCCCTTGATGGCGCATTAGATAAGGTCTTGATTATCTCCTTGTAGATTGTGATTTCCCTCTCCTTCAAGCGCATGGGATCAAGGTTTGGAATCCTCTTGTCTTGTACTTCGCATTGGATGACGTTTGTGATTCCTCATTGAATTTCGCATTGGATGGAGCCTTGATGATCTTCCCCTTTGAAACATCATGATCTTTCTTCATAATCCTTCTAGTCGCATTAGATCAAGAATTGGAATTTTTACTTTAGACACCCTCAAAGTCTTAATGCATGGCGCTTTAGATCAAAGTTTGAATTCCTCTTGGCAATTCGCATTGGTTGAAGGATAAAAATCCTCTGAATACTTTGCATTAGATGACACTTAGTTTTTTCTTGCTCAAGGAAGTGGCGCATCACTTCAAGGATTAGAATCCTCTAGACCCTGGCACATCAGACGGAGCTTTAGGATTCCTCTCATGCATGGCACAATGGATAAGCAATTTGGATTCTTCTACATCAAACTTCACTCTCCCCCTTTGGATATGGCGCATTAGATGGGCAACTAGATTTTTTCTTGTTGAGCGCTTTGGATAAGGGGCTTGGGAAATGGCGCATCACTTCACTAGGTTGAAGTCTTCAAACTTGAATGAATTTAGATAGCCTTTGTCTTGAAGTGGATCATGCATGGTGTTTGGCGCAATGGTTGCCCTTGGAGAATCCTTTGGAAACAAATCGTGATCACTACCTCATGTTGCGCATTAGATGAACTTGGAAAATCCTTCGAAACAAATCTCACTCTTCTTTATATTGCGCATGGGATGAACTTAGAGTGGGCGCATTGGATCACGTTGTAGGAATCCTCTAAACTTACCTTGAAGACCCAAACATTGGATATCTAGGACACTGGCAATCTCCTCATGATATGGCGCATTGGATGAGCTTGGCAAATCCTTTGGCTCGAACCTTGATCACTACCTCATGTTGCGCATTTAGATGACCTTGGAAAATCCTCTAGAGCGTTGGCGCATTGGTTGGGACTTTAGGATTCTTCAAAATCAAACTTTGGAGGATACTTGAAGGCTTAGAGGTATTCCTATAGTTGGCGCATCAGATGAGACTTGCAAATCCTTCAAAACTCAAACCTTGACGGCTTAGCCTTGGATCTTACCTTCCTTCTAGTAGGGCGCATTGGTTAAAGTTTTCAAATCCTGTAGATTGTGCTTTGGATGTGGATCCTTGAAACTTCATCTTGAAACTATTTGGGCGCATTAGATCAACTTTTGGGATCCTCTGGAGTTCTCCCTCATGAGGTCGCATTAGATGGGACTTCGAGATCCTCTAAACTTAGCCTTGGATAGTTGACATAGGATAAGCGCATCACTTCATGGATTCAAATCCTCTAACCTCTAGCGCATTGGATGACCTTTTAGAATCCTCTGACTTCTAGCGCATTGGATCAAGATTGGGAATCCTCTGATACTTATCGTTTGGTGAAGCGGTTTGAATGCTTGAATTTGTCATTTTCGCATTAGTTGAAGGGTGAAAATCCCCAAGAATTGGCGCATTGGATAGAGGATTGAAATCCTCTAGACTTTCTCTTCCTCAAGTCAACCAAACCTCAAGACTCCCTCTTCCCTCTTGATGGCGCATCAGTTGAAGGATTGAAATCCTCTGACTTCTATCGTTTAAATTCGCTCCAAGATTCGCTCTGAGACTTATCCTTCATTTTCGCACTAGATCAAGGCATTGAAATCTTCATTTTCTCCTTCAAAATGATACTTTTGGTTTGGGCGCAATAGATGAGTGATCGAAATCCTCTGGCATTTTCGCATTGGATCAAGGTGTAGATGGGCGCATTAGATCAAGTTTTCAAATCCTCTGGCTCAAGTGCCTTCTCCTTCGTGATTTTGCGCCCAGATTTCGCGCCACTTAAGTGCCCTGTCGCACTAGATCAGTGTTTTGAATCCTCTGAACTTGTCAGGCATTTTTCAGGATCGTGCGAGTAAAGGTATATTGAAAAATATATTTAAGTATCAACTTATACTTTAAATATTTTTCAATATACCTTTCAGGATGTTTGAGATAGGTCCCGAATCCACCGGATTTAAGATGCAAAATATAGAATTTGGAGGATTCACCAGATTTCAGACTTAGCCATTTTTCAGGATTTTCAGGATTTCAGGCTCCAGGCTTAGTCTTTTCAGGGTCTCAAACATTCTTCAGGATTGACCTCAAAACTCAATATCTAGATGGGATTTTATCACAATTTTTCATTATTGCAAGTTCATCTACCTCTAATCTTGAACCAAAGATCATAGGCGAGAAAATTATTACCATATTGGCAGAGGAAGATGAGTCAGGTCATCATTAAAATCTCGTTGAAAACTCATTGAAAACTCCTTGAAAACTTATTGAAAGGACAGAGCTCAAAAAAGGGGGTCCCTATTCCTAATGGGGTGATGTGTGATTTGGTCACAACACAGCCTCCAAGGTGGACTAAGAGTTGGAAGGATGGCCCACTTTCCATGCTCTTGGCAAGTCAAGGACGACCAGCCTTGATATTGCCATTTGCAAGTATTTCCAAGGAATTCACGATGTGATTGCCTGTGAGGGTTGTGCTATGATGTAATGATCTGAATATTAATGATGCTATGATGTATTGATCTGAATATTAATGATGCTATGATGTATTGATCTGAATATTATCATAATTTCTTGATCTTTAATATTTCTAATATCATTTCTAGTGATTATTATTGTTTGCAGACAAAGAAATCAGGAATATCCCCAAAAGGGACATTACAACGACTCCCTTGGATATACTTTGCAAACTGGTGAAATAATAAATATATTAAGCTAAAGGTGTATTCATGCTTAAATTTGATCAGCTGCCATCAATTGACTAGTGCCTTAGATACTCGGTGACAGTCTAAATTCTAAATAAAATGTAAATAGGACTGCATATCTTAACCCAAGAAGTTAGCTATATCCACATTCCAAGTAGTGGACTAGAATTAACTTCAGGATTCCACCAATCAAGCTACGATTTCACCTAAATAATTCAAATATAAAGAAACATCAAGCAACAAGAGATCCTTACGAATCCATGCTGCTAATATAGGCTGGGAACCCCCATCTGACAGGCAAGATCTGCCTGATGTATGAGGCAATCCTGAGGATCATGAACCACCACCTACTGGTTTTATTCCTCTAGCTGCTTGGTATGTGGTTAATCCACATTTGAACTTTGTTGTTGTTACTGTTGTTGTTGTTTTAGGCTTTACCTAGCTTGAACTTTGGTTAAGATTCCATCCAACTGAGTTGATTATACTTGTTGTCCTCTTAGTGGTTTCATTTTACTTAAGAAATTTGTAAATTGTGTTATAACCTATATTACTCCAAGTTTTCGGGACGGGGACGGCAAAGGGGACGGCTATATAAAAAATAGGGAAAATCTAAAATATATAGGGAAATTTCAAATATTCGTATGATAACATTGATAAACTATTAAACATTCATCATCTACATTATAGATACTTAATACATAACATTTGAGTCGAATTGAGAGTTCACATGAGAGTCAAACAAATTAGCAAATGTCAAAACTTAATTGCTTTCATAATTCATTGCCAATAATTCCTTTGGTTTCTTTTCCCTAAGATGAGAGAAAACTTGTCTTAAGTTAGGGACCTTACCAGTTACCAACTCTTGGTTTTGGTGTCAAGAGATATTGGGAAATACAAGTATATGAACCAGAAGAATATTGGACAATACATTATCCTCATACTTTAGAGAAGGTTATCAACGGTTGGATGGAGAAAAGTATACTAACAACCATTCTTCAAGGAGGATTGATTTGGGATGCTGATTACTTTAGGAGCATCCTAGTTTGTGATTGCTTGAGGACAAGCAATCTTGGGCAGGGTGGACTGAAATGTCCCGTTCTTAGGCTGACCACCCTTCGGTCAAAAGATGGCCGACCTCCTATGCCTTTGGAGATTTAAATAAAATATATTTCAAATTCGGCCGACCTGCATTATCTCCCTGCTGGCTGACCACACAGTCAAAGCCGACTTCTGGGTGCAGCAATCAAATTATCTAAGAAGAATATATTAATAAAATTAAAAAGCAGCGATCAAATTATTGTGCTATACAATTTAGGAGAGGTGTGATCCCTGCACTAAAGGAAACAACATGAGAAGGTACAATTTGTTATAGGAAGAAGTTTAATTAAGAAAAGTCACATCTATTCGTCCAAGTCACATCCCATGTAAAGATATGAGAAGCCAGCAATGGGAACATTTGAAGACATCGATCAAAAATTAGTATTTGGAATATAGAAAAGCAGAAACAAATATAAAAAGGCAGAAAAGAATATATATCAGCAGTGATATTTATATATCAATTGACATCAGAAACATTATTTATAACAAAGGTACACATATCAATCATACCAATTCCCAAGCAATACAATTGGAATATGGTGAGGTTAGCAAGTAGGTAATGATGGCCCTTTTGGGGTTCAAGAGATGGTGAAGTGCCGATAGGCCCCTTCATCAAGTATGCCACCCCGAGTTAAGTGCTCGTGGGCCGGGAGGCTTATGAGTGCTCCCGGGCTTGTTGAATAGCGGACTTCATGCATCTTATCAAGCACGCCACCCTGAGGTGTGCCATTCGTGGGCTGGGAGGCTATTAAGTGCTCCTGGGCTTGATCAAGGTATCTTATCAAGCACGCCACCCCGAGGTGGGCACTCGTGGGCTGGGAGGCTATTAAGTGCTCCTGGCTTGATCAAGAAGGACGGCCAGCCCCCAAGGTGAATTGGGAGATGTTAGGTGGACTGACCCCTTTCATGCTCTCGACAATATTGTTACTTGCTAACGCTCCGGGAAGATTCAATATGTGATTGGCTTGGGGAATTGTGTTATGGATTGAACTAAATGTGTATTATGCTATGATGATTGGATCTCATTATTTATGTTATGAAATATTGATCTCATTATTAATTATGCTATGATAGATGAATTTAATATGAATAATGCTATGAACTGAATATTATCTAATTTATTGATCTTTAATATGTCTAATGTCCTTTTCTAGTGATTTTTATTGTATACAGGTAAAGAAATAGAGAATATCCTAAAAGGGGACATTACAACGGCCCACCTTCCATGCTCTCGGCAAGTTAAGGACGAAAAGCCTTGATATTGCCACTGCTGAGTTAGGGACGGAAACCTCTAATTCAGCAGATTTGCAAGTATTTCCAAGGAATTCACGATGTGATTGGCTGTGAGAATTGTGCTATGATGTATTGATCTGAATATTAATGATGCTATAATGTATTGATCTGATTATTATCTTAAATTCTGAATGTTTGACAGAGTTACTATTATTTTGAAGTAAATATTATTGTTTAAGGCAAAGAAATAAGGAATATCCCCAAAAGGGACATTACAATTAAGAGTTGAGGCACTTGTAAATGAGGCTTGCTTCACTACATTTGGCTTCTCCCAAAAGGAGGGTAACATTAACAAATTGAAGGTAGGCAAGGATTCTTACAAACCCTTGATCTGAATGCCATTGAGAAGCACTTGGGATTTAGAACCCTCATCCAAGATAATGAAAAGGTAGAGAGACAAGGGATCACCTTGCCTAAGACCATGAGAGGCATGGCATTGAAAAGGAGAAATTTTAATGAGGACGATAAAACCAACCCAAGAGAAACAACTTCTCACCTAATCCACCCAACTATGAGTGAAAACAAAGCGAGCATGGTGTTAGAAAGATAATTCCATTTTGTTCTATCATAAACCTTGGACATTTCTAGCTTGATCAACATCAATCAAGATTCGAACCAATTCATGTAGTGTATTAATGCTTGGCTAATGACGATGCCATCAATAATTTGTTGACTTCCATGTAGCCTCCTTACTCTTCCAAGATGATAGAGTTAAGTGCAATATTGAGGGGCACCAACAAAATTTTGGTAGGATTTTATAGAGAGATTATTAAGCACAATGGGTCTAAAGCATCCAAGTTCTCTACATGATGCTTTTTGGGAATTAGAGCTAAAAATTTATTGTTCATGGCCCTAAGCATTTGGTGGAAAAAGTGAGATAGCTCCACCATATTAAGAATATCAAGGTTGACCATGTAGCAAAATTATTAGTTAAATTTGACAGGAAAGACTTCAAGACCTTTAACTTTGTTCATAGTCATGAACACAACTTTTAATTCCTCCAAACTTATTGGGTGGATGAGCCTTGCATTCCAAGAGGGGGAACAATGCTAGTGTAACCTAGAAAATTTCTTGTTTGGCAGCAACTCTATCTTTTTAATCAAAGGAGATGAGAGACAAAATGATTGACCAATAAGCGTTGTTTCTCTTCCAACAATTTTTTCATACAACCATCAAAAGCCTTGGGGCAATCAATATGAATTTGATTGAGCTTAGATAGAATCTAGCAATACAAGGACGTGATTTTGATGCCTTAGAACTAGAAGCCTCGGGGCAGTCAATATGAATTTGATTGCGGTTGGATGGAACAAAGCAATAAGAGGACATGATTTCTCCTCTAGTATCAAGTTCCTCCAGCTTATTCCCAAGTTCCACTTCCCCAAGACATTCCCTAGATAGACCCTCTCTTCTAATGGAGCTAGAAACATCATGAAGTCGTTTGGTGACCAAATTCATTTGCTCAAAAGCATTGCCAAATTGAACTTTTGTGCGAGATTTGAAATAAATTTTGAAAAAGGTGAGTTTCATCTAAAAGAAAAACATGGCAATACCAAATTTGGGACTACCCTCCTCTTACCACAAAGGAAATAGCTCATGAAGGGGTTGATCACGAAGCCACATAAGCTCAAACCAGTGAGGGCTCAAGGGTAGTGAGAACCCAAGGAATGTCTAGTTCAATAGGCCACTAGTCTAAGAACATGCCATCCAATACAAATAAGGAAGCAAGAAAACCTTTTAGAAGCCAAAGATCCTTGATGACAAAGCAATCAAATCCTTCCAAGACATATAAAAATCACATCCACATGTTATTCCAATCAATCATATTTTGAGGGTCTCAACGTCCGAGACATTCCATCAGTCCAAACTTTCTCCAAAATCCTGGAGAAGGGATCAAAATCTTGCAGGTTCTGCCCAAGCAAAAGAAAATAAGGCATGGGGGAGCAGAAACGATGTTGGGAGGCTTACACTTAGAGGGACCCGGGTGCCCGTATTGGTGGCAATCTTTGCGTTCATAGGGAAGAAATTCATGTTCCAAGGATTACTCCAAAATTGTTTACCCAAGATGAATCTCGTTGACTTTTGGAGGAGGCTTGGGGAGGTTCAATCCTACATAGATGTGGATCACTTTCCTTTCTCTGATGAAGTCAGAGAGCCCTAGGTAGGATCCAAGGGTATCTACAATCATTTTCAATATACCTTTGTACCAGAAAATCAAGGGGAGCCTAAACAAAAGAATCCATACTTGTATCTTGGAGGGAAATTCTTCATTGGGATCAAAACCGTAATGAAAGGCTTTCATGAGGTTTGCTTGTGAAAATAGGAACCTCCCTCAAAAGCTCTAGTCCTGTCCTCCATCCTGTTGAAGACCATTTTGACATGTCCATTGGCCACAAGAGAGATTTCCAAGTCACAGAGTGGTTGCCATGTTTTCCTGATGCAATTTTCTATCAAGAATAGAGCGGTACAAGCTCCTAAGAATTTGCAGATTAAAGCATGGTCATGGGGAAAAATCCATGCCTTTGGCCACACAGTCTGTGATAACAATCAGGCAAGGCCAGAATTAGCTTTTAATAGTCAGCATTTGCATTTCTGGATCGGATCTCCTTTAGGAAGGGGATTAGCAAGCTCATCAAGGACAGATCCTGCATCATTCAGGTGAGCACAGGGAAGGGACTGACTGAAAGCGAATGCAAAGGGCAGATCCTAAATCTGACTGCAAACTTAAAAGAAAGAGGAGAGGGCATATTCTGGCCCACCTCTGGGTCAGCCATGACTGACAAGAGCATAGAAAACAGCACCAAAGCCTATGGGAATCAGAGCCCTAAACCATCATCAACAAATGTTGGTGATTCAATAAATTAAACGAAAATCCCAAAGGGGTAATTGATTTGAGTGTTTACTAACACAGCTTTATTTAATGATAAATACTCACACAGATTGACTTATAACAATCTAAATTTCTCTAACAAACACAATTTAAATTTCAAAAAATCTTAATTCAAAACACTTGTGCAAATTGACCTAACATAAGATCTTTATTCTGTCCAAAAGGTTGTGTGCTAATAGTAATGGACACTCTCCTAAAAGAATGACCCAGGCTCCCTCCACCTCAATAAGAAATCCCTCGATAGCAGCCAAGATATGGTTAGGCTGTGGTGTAGTGATTATGAGGTACATTCCAGCATTATCCATGTTTACAAATCTCAAGAATGTGATCCCCACTTACTGCACAGTACAGCGGTCTGTTCCCTTACTCAATATTTATCAAAAACATGTGGCAACTTTGTGCCATAATGATTTACCTAACCAATGTATAAATATCTTAAGAACAAAACCTATTCTCACCCAAGATTTATCAAGTACATAAGGAAATATTGTGGTGTAATGATTATGAGGTACATTTAGGTGTGATTCGTGTTTACAAATCTTCAGAATGTAGTATAGTTACATGTGGCAACATTGCGGTGTAATGATTTACCTAATCAAAGTAAGAATATCTTAACAACAAAACCTAATCTCGCCCAAGATTTATCAAGTATGCGAGGCAATATTGTGGTGTAATGATTAGGAGCAACATTTAGGTGTGATCCATGCTTACAACTCTTAAGAATGTGGTGCAGTCTAAACTTATCCCAGACTGTGCCCAGTATTTATCAAGAAGAAAGGGAAAAAAGAAACTAATATCAATCTTAATTCTGCTCAGCACTTGTTCACACCGTGCTAATTTACGAAAGAAGGAAAAAGAACCATCAAACAATCTCAATTTTGCCAACTAATTAGACAAAGTAACCTAAATATAATCTTTATTCAGCAACTGCCGCATCATACCTCTAAAGGATGAATATATTTGCTTCCCTCTTCAGTGGTTTGCAATCCCTGGTGCTTAAACGGCGTATTACTGTTATCCACAAAAATATTATACCTATCCTGCGGACGAGTAATGTTCGGCAAATGAAACGGCACACGGATGCGCCCGCCGGCAGTTTTCTTATCCCTGGAAACCACCTTCACGCCAGAAGAGCCACCTTCCGACCTAGAAACTGCCGAAACCCCAACCTCCCTCCTATCATTTCCGTCCTTCTTTTTCTTACCATACACCAACCGAAAACCGCTCTCCAGATCATCTATACTGCCTGGCTTGCTGCCTTTCTTTACCTTCTTGAATTCGTCCATTGAAACGTCGACACGCTCAAGAATATCGTCCTGGACGTCGACAATCCATTCGTAGGCATCATCTGGATCCGCCGGAATACCGACCATCCGCTTGCACAGCGAAGGAGATGCTCCGATTTCATTCAGGAGGCATTCCGAGCGGTTTTTGAGGTCCGCGATTGGATGTTTGAAGTCAGGAAAATTGTTGTAGAAGTGAAAATCTGTTCCTAGTGGTATATTCCGGACAGAATTGCTGAGCTTTTCAATGGATGAAGCGAGAGGACCTCTTACGAGCTTCTGCAAGTTTTCAGCCCGCTCCTTCACGGTTTCTTCATTTTCTGAGTCCATTCTGAAGGAATTTCTAGCCTGAACAATTTGAGCGTGAGAATTGATTACTTGATTACTTGATTACTTGATTTCTAGCAGCCTAATGATGATTTCAGAATGATGATTTCAGAACCTCTGCCGATGGTGTTTTGTCCAGATTAAAAATAATTACAGAATTCCTTGTTAGGGTTTCTTTCTATGGCCTGTTAAAAACACTTGGCCGCGATTTAAAAACCTGTTATGTTTCTGCGCTTGCTTTTTGTCCGTTGGAGAATAGGTATTATGTTTTCGTGAGGTTGTGTTTTAAGTCTCTATTCTTTTTAATTGAATTTTACGTGCGAATTTCTCTTCCCATGAAAGGGAAGAGAATGTCGGAATATTTCAATTGGTGGCAAAGTATCTAGGTACCTATTACTTAGTGTAATGGTGAAACTTGCCTATGCATTCCAATTTCCATTTCGTTTTGGCCCAATTTGATAGAATTGTATTGTGTTTTTTTACATACTTTTATATACTAGCACTTGCACCTATAGGAGGTTCAAGGAATACGTCGATAGGAACAATCGATGAGTTTAGAAAAAATTTCGGCATGAATTTTTTTTACGGCGTGAGACAATTTCGAGCACTATAATGCTCACAGATAAAAGCTTATCGGCTAATTATATTTTATTTTATCATTATTTATATGTATTTCTTATTTTTAATAATTGTATTTCTTGTTTTAGGTTTAGTTTATACTACCCATAACTTTCAATTCTACTCTTCACAATGATGTATAAATAGCTTATTCCTTCAATCACCATACCAACACACCTCAATGCTAAATGGAATTGCAAGTTTAGCCCTTCAAGATGGAATGAGTTCATTTTCTAGATCTAGAAATCTAAAGCCAATGTGTGATTCCAACTTATGGCTTGGAAGGTCTTGTTAATTTCTAGATCAAAAAGAAGTAAACCCTAAAGGTTTGCCACTTCTTATCAAAAGGTTCATTACATAATCCAGCCAACAAAGACGAAAGGTTGTGTGAACGTGCCTCCCCTTCACTTTAGGTTCTACCGCACCCAAGGGGGGATCCCTTCTACTAAAGATTTAGCTTTGGCTGACTCAAAACAAAAGATCTAACTTTTCAGCACAGGCAGAATGCTCTCACTTCTATGCCAAGATCTGCAAGGTAAATCCTAAGTTAGCAACACTCTTGGATTATCTACACTGGCTGAAACAGAGAGCACACAGGGTCCTAATTCTACTCCTACAATCTAATGGATGAAGGTGATGAGATGGTTGGTGAGTGGAGCTGTGAGACCTCCCTAGACCCTTTGGACAGGCAAATCCCTAGACCAGTGCCTTTCCTGGGCAACAGAGTCAAGCCTAGAAATGTGAATGTTCTCCAATGATAACCTAAATTCATATCCAGGGGACCTAAGAAAATATCACTGTCTTACAACAATACGTCCACAAAAGAGTAATGCTCATGACCATGCTTTATAAATCCCTTGACATGACACCTCTCCCTATATCTAATTTAGAGCCTATTTAATCTACTCATTGAGCAAAAGTAGAAAACCAGACATACAGTACAACAAATGTATACTGAAGAACTCAGATATCCTTGATAACCTTATTCAAAAGAGGAAAGACGATACCAGAAGAGACAATCATGAACAAGACACACATACAATGTTTTATATTTAATTCAACCTGAATAGATCATTATCATACAGAAAAAATAAAATAAAATAAAATAAAAAATAAAAATAAAAATAAAAATCATTCACAAACCAAAGACTGATCTATACCTAGACAAAGAACCAAATCCGTAGTAGGACATGCCTTCCAAAGACATGAATACCTTATATTCAAAGTCTGAGAGAGAAAACCCAACGAACTCACACTCACCGATAAAGTGGCCATGATTCCTTTTTTAAGGAGCGAACAAGATACTGGCCATCTACCTCTGACAGGCTTCCTAAATGATACAATAGATCCTTACAAAATTTCCAAGATACAGTCAGATCTTTGGGTTGATTTTTTGTAGCTGAAGTAGTCATAAATCCTTTAAAATCTGTTGTTTATGAAGCTTTTCCTCGATCAGATGAGTGGATTTGATGTTTTAGTCCATGGCCATGCTATAGATTCATTTACTTTAGAGTGGAAATGGGCGGGAATTACGCTGACAGACAGTCGCTTCAGATTTGAATTTCAACCATTGATTCGGGCCTGTCCTTTGCAAGATCGACTCTTTGAAATGATCAACAGCTTCAAAAATCCACACTGGCACCTTTGAAAAGTCTACCACCAATGACATCATGCCACGCATGCGGTCTTCCTCATCTGACTTTTCCCTCCTGTGCATTGGTCCTCGCCACATGGCACCATCTCGCAGTATCGCAGCCAAAAATGGCCCACCACCTTCAGGCTTTGTGTGACTGCACTAAGCCATCCACTTGTCCCTTCATTCCTTGCTCTGTGTCCCCTTATCAAAATCTTGCCATGTGTCTCCTTGTCGCACCGTCGCACAAAATATTCTATCTTGAAAGATTCCCTTGTGCACTTGCACAACCGTCAGATTTTGTCCTTCCTGCAGATCTCTTTTCTCCTCGACACCTGGCAACGCCTGATTTGTCATTCAAGAATCCTCGATTAATGGTTGTAAGCCTCATCTAATCGACAACTGGCATTATATTGTAGCATCGCAGAAGGTTGGTGACATCATCGAGAATGCCACACGATGGTGAAATATTCATTCAAATGGCACTCTGACCCCTTAAAAGACTTTAGACTTAAGAGATTTTTTTACGTTGTGAAGGGGAATAGGAGGTGACACTAGGCAAAGGGGGCCGGTCACCCACGATTAAAAAGGCCTTAAGTTACAACTTAAGTGACCGAAAACCTACTCCAAAACTTCAACAACAAATTATAACAGAAAGTGCTTGACCTAAATAGGGTGAAAGGGGATTTTGAAAGCAAACATTCTAAATTTTACAATCCCTAAAACCCTAGAAGCTAAGGGATACCACCAGGTCTTACACATCAAACTTCCTATTAGAACTCACTTAAAATTCCTTTGCTTCCTTGCTTATCCCTTTTGTGCCAAAACAAAATCCATAAAACATGATTTATGGTTCTACCTCCATGTTAGAAGCCTTTGGCTTTCCCTCTTCTCCACCCTTCCCACTCTCTTCCCATGTGCGTAGTCATAGAAATATGCTATCCTTGAGACCTCAACCTTTCACATTGATTTCAACACTCACACTTGCAGGCATGTGATCCTCAAGTTTATTGTAAGTTTCACTATTTGGTGGTTTTCTTCAACACATTCTATCCTTGTCAAATTGAGATTCAAATGGTCTTCTCTAACCTGGTTCTTCGTATTGCTTAATTATCCTCTATACTTCAAGAGCATTTGAGAGCTAATGTTGCGTTGGTGGATACCATTCACAGCCTTCTTTTATGCTTCAGAGGATAGAGGGAGTACAAAAGACTTCTAAGACTATCCAAAAATTTCTTCATGAGGGAACGTTCTTCTTGCTTTGAATTCAATAACCTATGCTGAGAAAGTTTATTTAAGTTGCCATAATGATGTTAATTTTAGAGTACTAAAGGGGAATTATACTAAAAGGATTAGAGGATACATTTACCTCTTGGCAGCATTGATGTTCTTCTCATGTTCATTGATTTTGCTGGTCAAGGCATTGAAGATGTATCTGATACCATTATCTCTTACACTAATGGCAACCCTTCTTGGCTCTACAAAAATTGTTGTTCTCTTATTAATTCCTTGAGGTGAACTATATAGTTGTTGTTATAGCTACTAGTTGCAATTTTTCTCCTTTTTGCAGCCTCACGTTGTTGCTTGTCCACTTTCTTGTGTTGTTGATTTTGTAGCAGATACTGTAGCTATTTTGTAATTTATATTTTTTCTGCTTAATCCAATAAAAAAATATGTGACAAACAGAGCATGTTGATGTAAGCACAATGGAAACTACCTTGTAAAAAGATAGTATAAAATAAAAAAGTATGTATGCAAGATGTTTGATTTTTCCATGCATGTTTGAAATAAAGATGACTTTCTTAGAAAGATTATTTTCCACTTTGCATGTAATTTTTTCTAAATATATGAATACTTTTCTAAAAACACACAAGTATGAAGAAATTTATAAATGTATGCATATTTTTCTAAAATTAAATAATCTTTTCACATGCATGAAATCTCTAATTGCATGTAGGCTTTTCTAAAATCACACAATACTTTTGTATGCTTGCATTTGTATAAGAAAAATCAACTTGGAATAGAAACCCCTACACTAAGGAGGAAAATCACAAAAGTTGCCCTTGCTCCACATTCTTGGACTCTTCATGAAGGATAGAAGCTAGATCCTTGAGGTAATCCAGATCATGAATGTTATTCCAAACACAAGAAAAGGAACAAAAACTTTCCTTAAGATTCGAGTTGGCTAGCCAGTCTATCACTTTGTTCTTTTATCACCTTGAATGAATGAAACGATACTTCTCAAACTTTCCAAGGAAATATATAGCTTCTAAAATAATATTTCAAAAGTGCCCATTAATAATGTTTCCTTTTTCTAAACCATTGATAATTATTCAAGAGTCTCCTTCAATAATCGGGTTTGCGAGACGGACCTTGGTGCCAAGATTAAGTTCCAAACTAGGCCTTCTTCTTCATTAATATCATTGGAATTAATACCAATGAATAGAATCCAAGAGACAAAAATTCTCCTTTATGGTTTCTAAGTATAGATCTGGCCCTCGAGATCCTAGGATTATTCTTTGTATCATCATAAACTTTTAGTTTATCCTGTCCCTCTTTAGGTGGGCTCCATGAATGCACGAGTGAGTATTTTAAGAGGCTTTAGGGGGTCTTCTGTCAAAATCTTTCCTTATGTTGGGCCAATTTTAAGAATATTCAACTCCTCTGGAGATTAGCTTCCATATTCTCAGAGGGACGTTGTCGATAAAAATTTCTAGAACAAGAAATTGTCACTTCCCCCATAATTGGTCCTAATTTTTCTCCTTTTTGTTAAAGATCGTGTTGTTATGTTTTAGCAAAATCTTTTAGAGGATAGTTCCTAGAGCCAAATTCTAGGGATCTCAAAGAATTTTTAAAGAGATTGGGAATCTCCAAGATTCAAAATGCTCTATGAAGCATCTTGCCACCACCCAAATAATATTGAAACTTGCTAGGAAATAATCTTAAATTCTTCTTGCAAAATCACAATGAAGAATGATTTGATTGACCTCCTCTTCATATGCCAAATAAAAGGGACATTTACTAGGGCCAAATAAGCCTTTCCTTTTTTTTGATCCTAGGTAAGGATCTTAGTGTAGCACACTAACCAAAGGAAATGTTTAACATGTGACCAAGCCTTAGAAGACCATGTCTTTCACCATGGGAAGTACTTTGAAAGAGCCACCACTAAAATTACCAATTTCTAACATCACTTTCTAACCATGTGAACCCCACTACTACTACAAAACTAATTGAAACTATATTGATAGTTTCTCTGCATGGGTCTAAAATTTGCAACATAGTTTATAGCTAATCCAATGAATCTTCCTAGTGATCCTAAAGAAGTCCTTATGTTTAATCTAGTAATCCCTAACCTTTGATATCCACCTTACCTTTAGATTGGTACACAAAATCTAAAATTCCAAGGAATTTATAAGAGGGTGGAACACATACCATATAGACACTCTTGCATTCCTATTTATGGAACACATATCATATAGACATTCTTGCATTCCTATTTATGGAGGAAACCTTCTACCTTATTCAGATGATTAGTGTTCTTGAGACTATTGGACCCTATATTTTTTACTGCCACATTATTGCAAGCCTTATTGTAGTATATTAATGTGATTTTGCCCATTTGTGCATTGGTTGAGTAGTGTTGTTGGGGTTACTCGTACAAATTGATGTACCATTTGCTTCTTTAGCTATTAGATTTTTGCCTTGTGTAGCATCTATACATTATTCAAGTAGTGTCATTGGGGTCTCTCATGTAGATTTGTGTCTCTTTGATCTTATCTTCGTCTTGATTTCAATGGAGCTTCTTCAGTTTCAATAGTGTAGCAATTATTCTTTGGCAGCTATTTGTAGCCTTTTTGTGCTTCAATGGAGTTCTTCATGTTCCTAATCTTTTTGGGACATATTTTGTGGAGGCTTCTTCATCCTTCTCTTGTTTTATCTCCTATGGGGGATATCTATTGTGTCTTTGTGATGGACGTTGTCCTTGGGGTGTCATGTTGAGTCCTCCTTCCTTCCTTCACTTTTACATCCTTCTTTGCATGTTTTCTCTCTTTTGGGGAGTAGTTTTTCCCATGAGGTTTTCTCCTTTTCTTCATTTGTGAAAGATTATTTGTACATGGGTGCCTCATCGAACCTTGTTTCTAGGACCCATCTTTTCATCTTTACATTTGTTTAATCCTCCCTAAGTTGCACTTAAGGGGGATTTTGGTGTGAACAAGGGTAATTCCTATCTATTTTCCTTTTATAGTGTGAACATGGGACATTATATAACTAGTTATTATAAGCACCAAAATCACGCATAGCCTCCACAAAGACCCCGATGATGACTCACAATCCTTGTCATGTACATGTAAGCGTGAAATAACATTCTCTCAGCAGCAATTTGTTGGGATAAGGTGCCATTAACATTGTAAATCTCAATATTGGATTTATTCTATTCTATCATTTGTAATTTGTAATTACCCATAAGGGAATGAGGTAGTTTCACCAATAGTGGTAATTTTGGATTCACCGAAGGTAATTATGAAGTGACATTTATGGTTGGCAATTGTAAAAATCATGATTAAATGAGGGTAGGCACCACCTTGGGAGAATATGCTATTTTTAGCATGTATGACACATGTCATAATGTTTGGTGAGTGCATGTAAGAGAATCTATGATAGTTGTAAGTTGTCATAATAATTTATGACACTATGATGACGTATGACGAATATTTATTATGTGTAAGTTGCTATGTTTAGCCATATGCACCCGTCTTGGGAAGATACTCTTTGGTGGAATCTATGACAGTTATGACACGTCACAAGATGTTGTAAGAGACCTTATTTAGCCTTGGGCACCCAACTTTGCATGGTTGACTTTGGACAGGTGGCAGAAGCTTGTAAGGAGGCATTTAATATTTGCATGTTGGAGATTCTCAGGAGAGAGAAAGTGGATGCCTAGATTGGTGTGAGAGCTCTTCTATAAGTATTTTTCCATGTATTTGTTTTAATATATAGATTTATAGGTACTTAGGTGTTGCAGGAATGCTATCGGATTGAAGACTAAAGGAGAGAGTTGTGTAGTTGATGTATTGTATCACTTTTGCAGATTAGTACAAACTTGTGTCTCTTCCCTGGTGGAGTTTTTTACCCAAAAGGGTTTTCCACGTAAACATTGTGTCATTGTGTGATCAAATTTTAGATTTGTTGCTTCTGTGTTGCATTATTTATATTTTGTTGCAATCTCCATTAAACAATACACTATTAGAAGATCTTTAAACATATTTGAATCAGATTTCTGTTGAGTAGTTGTTGTCTTCATTTTCTAACATTTGGTATTAGAGCCTAGCCAGCTTTAACTCTTAAGTGGTAGTGTGAAGGCTTTTTAGTTGCAGTGGGAGATTAGGTTTTATTTGTTTTACAAATCTTGAGTTGATATTATGGCTGCATCCACTGTTGCATCAACCTCTCGATTGGACATTGAGAAGTTCAACAGAACGGGGTATGAGTTGTGGAAGCTGAAAATGGAGGATTTACTAGAAGAAAGAAACAAGTGGTTGGTTGTTTTACAAGAGAAGAAACCCAACGATGTCTCTCAAGATGAGTGGGAAAGATTGGATAAGAAGGCACGAGGTACAATTAGATTATGTATTGCAGATTCTGTCATGTTGAATGTCGCAAGGTAAGAGACTACACATGGCTTGTGGAAGCATTTGGGTGAGATCTATCAAGCCAAGAGTATGGTAAACAAACTTTACTTGAAGCGTAAACTATTTTCTATGAAAATGAAAGAGGGTGAATCTGTTGTAGAGCATTTAAATTCATTTAATTTGTCGTTAAGTTAACTTGCATCTATAGATGTTGAAGTTAATGAGTAAGATAAATGTATCTTACTTCTTTGTTCTTTACTTGAATCTTGGGAGAATGATATCCTTGCTATCATTGCTAACCTCACGGATCTGCAGATGGATGCTCTTGTTGTAGTTTTGTTGGCACAAGAATTGAGGAAGAAGAGTTCAGATAGTTTAGGGGATGCTCTCAGTGTTAGGGGAAGTTCTAAGGAAAGAGGACCGAAAGAAGATCAAAAGGGGTTCAAAGATAAGTCTAAGGTCTATTCTAAGACTCCTAGGAAGAACATAGTTAAGTGTTGGAACTACGGTAAAAGGGGACATGTGAAGGAGTGCATAAACCCAAAGAAACAATGGGAGACCACTTCTGAGAAGTCCTCTAATACGAGTGAAGATGTTTTACTTTTTGTATTGAATATTGTTTCTAATGATTAGTGGTTCGTTGACTCAGGATGCTCATTTCACATGACCTCGCATAAGGAATGGTTTTCCAGATCCGAAGAGTATGATGGAGGTACAATGTACCTTGGGGATAACTCTACGTATCTGATAATTGGGAAAGGCAAGGAATTGTTGTGTTTCAATGATGGGAGGATAAAACCCTCCCTGGTGTTTTGCATGTTCCTGGATTAGCTAGAAATTTGATTTTAGTTTTGAAGTTGAATTATTTGGGAATGCATGTAACATTTGATAAGCATGGTTGCAGATTGGTAAGAGGAAACTTGGTGGTAGCGAAGGGGAAGAGAATGGGAATCTTGTTTAGGCTATATGCCACTACAGTTTGTAATTCCTCTTATGTTTCTAAGACTTCTAAACACACTTGTATGTTGTGGCACCGTAGATTGGGCCACACAAGTAATAATGTTTTGAAAACTATTAAGAATAAAGATTTTTTGGATGATTTTTCTTATTTTGATGAGCACTTTAATTTCTGTGAGCATTGTGTGTTTGGTAAACAAAACAAAAAATCATTTCCTTTAGGAAGCAATAGAGAAAAAGAGAAGTTAGAGATTATTCATATAGATGTGTTTGGACCTGTAGATAATGACTCTATCAGAAAAACTCATTATTTGTCACCTTCATTGACGATGTATCCAGATTCACATGGATTTATTTTATGAAACACAAATATGAAGTTTTTACTAAGTTTAAGGATTTTAAAGTCTTAGTTGAAAACCAATCAGGATTAAAGATAAAAAAATATTAAGATCTGACAATAGAGGGGAATATTGCTCTAAGGAATTTGATGAGTTTTGCAAGCATGCAAGTATAATCAGATAAAAGACAACTCCGTATACACCACAATAGAATGATGTTGCAAAAAGGATGAATCGAACATGAATGATTCACAGTTGGATAAATGTTTTTGGGCAGAGGTTGTGTGTACCTCTTGTTACTTAATTGACAGATCTCCTTGTAAGGCTCTTGATTCGACACCTTATGAAGTGTGGATAGGTAAGAAACCTTCTGTTTCACATTTAAGGGTTTTTGGCTGTGAGGGTTTTGTTTATGTGCCTAAGGAAAAGTGATCTAAGTTGGATCCAAAATCTGAAAAGTGTACTTTCGTTAGATATGGTGATAATGTAAAAGGTTATAAGCTTTGGAATCCACTAACCCAGAAGATTATCTATTCTAGAGATGTTATTTTCAGGGAACCTAGAGCTATTTCTAAACCTGAGCAAACAAAAAAGAAAGAAAAGGTGAAGAGAGTGCACTTTGACTTAGAGCAGGAAGATGCACCTCAGGAAGAACACAATGATGGATTGGAGGGTGAAGAAGAAGAAGAATCGAGTAGTTCCAATGAAGAAGAATCTATTGTTATAGAAGAAGCTGGTACAGATGAGCATCCAAAAGAATGAGTAGAGTCTCTTACTCCACCCTTGAGCAAATCCACAAGACAACATAATCCAGTTGACAGGTATAGCCCACTAGATTTTTGTTGTGTATGTTCTTTATTGAGTACTGGCGATGAGCCTGGATCCTACAGGGAAGCTATTCATGCAGATGATAATGAGTCTTGGCAGTTAGCCATGTAGGAGGAGATGATGGCTTTAGACTCTTATAACACCTGGGATCTTATTTGTTTGCCCAAAGGAAGAAAGGCCACATGTTGCAAGTGGGTCTTTAAGAAGAAGTTTGGAGCAGATAATTCATTAGAGAATTACAAGGCTAGATTGGTAGCCAAGGGCTACTCCTAGAGAGAGGGAGTTGATTTCAGTGAAATTTTCTCTCCTGTTGCTAAGTTAACTTCTATTAGATTTATTTTGTCCATCGATGCAACTTTTGATTGGGAGATTGAGCAAATGGATGTTAAGACTACGATCTTGCATGGAGATTTTGAGGAAGAAATTTATATGCAACAACCTACAAGTTTTGAGGTAAAAGGGAAAGAACATTGGGTTTGTAGGTTAAAGAGGTCTCTCTATGGTCTAAAATAGTCCCCCAAAATGTAGTATCAAAAGTTTGATTTGTTTGTATTGAAATTGAGTTTTGTTAGGAGCAAGGAGGATCACTGTGTTTACATTCATTATATTGATGATCCTATACCGATCATTGCATTGTATGTTGATGACAAGTTATTTTTTAGAAATACCAAGTGTATGATTAGTGAGCTGAAAGCCCAACTTTCAGGTGCATTCGATATGAAGGATCTTGGAGTTGCCAAGTATATTCTAGGTATGGAGATCAAGAGGGACAAAGGTAAAAAAAAGCTTTGGTTGTCACAGAGTAAGTATGTGAATACCATTTTGTAGAGATTTAGTATGCAAGATTATAACCCAGTTAGAGTTCCTTTACCCATTGGTACTAAGGTTACATTAGATATGTGTCCAAAGAATGAAGATGATTTTGAGGATATGTATAATGTGCCATATGCTAGTGCTATAGGGAGTTTGATGTATGCAATGGTTTGCACTAGGCCAAATATTGCCCAAGCAATGGGAGTTTTGAGAAGATTTATGTCTAACCTTGGTAGACAACATTGGAATTATGCAAAGAGAGTGATTAAATATCTTACAAGTACTCCTAATTATTGTTTTGTTTATTTTGGTACTAGTAGTGGTGATAAAACTTTGGACATATAGGAATTTGTTGATGCAAATTGGGCAGGTGACTTAGATAGTCGAAGGTCCACTAGTGGTTATGTGTTTACTCTGTTTGGAGGAGCAGTGAGTTGGATGAGTAAGAGGCATCCCACAGTTGCTTTATCCACCATTGAAGTAGAGTATATGACTGCTACTCAAGTCTCTAAGGAGGCAATTTGGTTGAGGAGACTATGTATAGGGATTGGTTTTGATTGCAGGGTCATTCAAATTGGTTGTGATAGCCAGAGTGCTATCTATTTGGTCAAGAATCCTATATATCATGCTTGGACTAAGCATGTTGATGTTTAGTATCACTTCGTTCAAGAATTGGTTGTGAGTGGACAAATTGAGCTAATGAAGATAGACATTCAAGAGAATGTTGTAGATTCATTGACTAAACCTATGAGCACAAAGAAATGTGTGGTGCAGAGAGGCCATGGGCCTTTGTTTCTAGTGCCTAATTATTTTTTCATTTGATTTCCTATGGGTTGATTTACAATGTATAATGTCCAATGGGAGAATGTTTGGATAAGGTGCCATTGACCATGTAAATCCTAATATTGTATTTATTCCATTTTATTATTTGTAATTTGTAATTACCCATAAGGGAATGAGGTAGTTTCACTGGTAGTGGTAATTCCAGATTCACCAGAGGTAATTATGAAGTGACATTTATGGTTGGCAATTGTAAAAATCATGAGTAAATGAGGGTAGACACCACCTTGGTAGAATCTACTATTTTTAGCATGTATGGCACACGTCATAATGTTTGGTGAGTGCATGTAAGAGAATCTGACAGTTGTAAGTTGTCATAAGATTCTATGGCACTATGATGACATATGATGGATATTTATTATGTGTAAGCTGATGTGTTTAGCCCTAGGTGCCCATATTGGGAAGATACTCTTTAGTGGAATCTATGACGGTTATGACATGTCATAAGATGTTGTAAGAGACCTTATTTAGCCTTGGGTGCCCAACTTTACATGTTGGAGATTCTTAGGAGAGAGAAAGTGGATGCCTAGATTGGTGTGAGATCACTTCTATACATATTTTGCCATATATTTGTTGTAATATACAGATTTACAGGTACTCAGGTGCTACAGGAATGCTGTCGGATTGAAAACTGAAGGAGAGAGTTGTGTAGTTGATGTATTGTATCACTTTTGCAGATTAATACAAACTTGTGCCTTTTCTTGGTGGAGTTTTTTACCCATAAGGGTTTTCTCCGCATAAACATTGTGTCATTGTGTGATCATTTTTTAGATTTGTTGCTTATGTGTTGCATTATTTATATTCTATTGCAATCTCCATTAAACAATACACTGTTAGAAGGTCTTTAAACATATTTGAATCAAATTTCCATTGAGTAGTTGTTGTATTCATTTTCTAACACAATTCTCTTGGTGAGGTGTGTTTTATTCCTCCTTGTGTTGTTTCTTCTTTGTCATTTTCTCTCTCTTTGCTTTTGACACTTGTCGATTTGTGTTTCATGTGCTTGCGACTTCGTCCCTAAGCCTTGTATTCATCCATTTGTTGTGTTTTCACCTTTCCCTAGTATTTTCATCCATTCCTACCCTTAGAGGCCTTATAGTGGTCTTACCAATCCATCTCCCACTTTCAGGTTTTAGTTTCAGTCAATCAATCCAAATCTCCCCCGGGAGATCCTACTTTTGCAAGTGGAGATTTGGTTTTTAACCCTTGTTTGACCTATTTTTAGAGGCAGATCCCCTTCTTTTCTCCTCCTCTTCCATCTCCCATCCTATACTTTTACCCAGGTGTCCTCCTCTAAGGGTTGCCCATGGGTTACCCCCAAGCAATCTTGACTGGTGAAAGGGATGACCCTGCCATTTTTCCAAGCTGTAAAATAACTTCAGTTTTTGGCCAAAAATAGCTCTATTTTCGCCTGTTTTTCTTCCTGTTTGCATGAAATTTCATGTCAAATATAGAGTTAACTATTTCATGCACCCAAGCATGCATATTTATCTCTTTTTCATCTTTAGTTATCAACCCATGCATTCCCATGCATTCTTTTTCTTCACTTCTTCTTGAGTGATAAGTTATAAATGGATAGATAATTCCAATTTTAGCCTAGATCACTCTTGTGTCTTTTACGTTAACTCTTCAATCAAATTGAGTTAACTCTTCTTCCTCTCAACCTCTCTTCCCTTCTACAAACCTACAAATAGCCCCTCCCTCAAGCACAAAGAGAGGCAATTTCATTTGTGCACACTGTTCTTTCATGTTATTGCTCTCCAAATCAAGCATCCATATGCTCACACAAGATGTTAGAGCCTTTTGATTTTATTTGTTATCTCATCTAGTTTTGCTAAAAGCTCATTTTGTGTCGATACGTTGCTCACATCACAAGCCATAGTGCTCATCAAGCCCTCATTGAGCTCATTTCAAAGCTTCAAAAGTTTCTTTTGCTTCTCTTTTCTTATTGTTGCCAAGAGGGTCACCCCGATGCTGCAAGAGGATTAGAGGTTGCCATACAAGGATTTTTGAGGGTAGTGGAGGCTCACGCATCTTCTTTTATTCCAGGTTCCTTCATGCTTTTTTTTCATTTCATAGTAATTAGATAAACAAAACTTTGCTCTTGGGAATAGTAAATACATGTTGCTTTTTCCTTGACAGGCTAAGTAGATTTGCATTGTTAAAGTAGTTTCCCTTTCAAAAGTTCATAGATTAAAAGCAATTTCAATTTCCTAGATTAAATTGATCCACTTATTCAGAAAATCAAACCAAAAACATAGATCCAATTGCATTAGGTAATCTCATACTAGTTTGCATGCATTTTCTAATTCCTAGAATAGAAGAAAGCACTTTCATTTCCATAAACATAAAAAAAACACAAAAAAAATGTTTTGTACTCACATAGGCTTGCATGCATACAAAAATAGAAAAGAACAAAAACATTAGCAATGTAGAAGATTCACAAACCTTTGGTCCCAACACAGGGTCAAGTTTAGTCAACGTTAGTCAAAAGCCTTGGTTTCATCACAAGGTGAACACAAAGTCAACAAAGTCAAACCCTAAGTCACACAAACCCTAAGTTGAAACCCTAGGTCAAGTCAAGGGTAGCTTAAACCATATCTCTCTTGTTTAGGATCATGAATGTGCCCTAGAATTAGAGGTGAGTGGGTGAAGGCAATCCTCGATGAGATAGAGGAGATCCACCCTAGACAATAGCAAGATCAACTGATAATTCAACAACAACAAGAAAGGTTCAAAGAACTTCAAATACAAGCAACCATCCAACAACATGAATGATGACGTCAACTTGAAAGAAACATCAACAAGAACAATAGTCAACCCACACAAAGCTGGAACATTAGAAATCCCAATAGGAGAATGATGACTAGTGACCCTTTGGGTCATATAGTTATTTTTACAAAAAACGGTCACAGAACACCGCATTCAAATAAATGCACAACAACAAAGGCCCCAGGACTGATTGACCACTTTCCACGAAGTCCAGCTTTGCAACGAGCTAGACCACCCCTATGTCTCACCTCCTCTTGACTAGCTACTTCCACAAGAGTGAGAGTGACGTGGAGGTTCACCCTGTGGCAAGGAGAGAGGGTCTGTATGTGCGCCAAAGATGACCTAACCACCCCAGGCCGTCGAGTCATGATTTTGAGTGTACATATTTTGGTGAACCCGACATGAAGTGCAAAGCCTCTTGGTTATGCTTTTTGTGTTCCAATCGCTCATATTCCATTTAAACATCATCATTTGGGATTTCAACTTCAAAGGCTTCAATCATTGTCACTTTCTTCTTCATAACCATCTTTGCCGCTTCCACGTTTGTTATCTTTGCCTTCGCTCATTCCATTTATTCTATGGTGTCTACGACACCCTCGAATATGATGGAACTAGACTTAATTTTAGGGAGTATTCCCTCTAGGAAACTAGAAACTCCCTCTTTTGACATGTATGTGCCACTTGACCTGAATGTACTGATCTCAAACTACTATGACTATGAAGCTTATGACTATGAGCAAGACTGAAGGGAACCCAAGCATTCTTTGTCTTTCAACAATCCTTCATGGGAGCATAAACCTTCCATACAAAACACACCTCACAAAGCGAAAAGAATTCAAATGAGGTCAGAAATCTACCGCATGGATCAACCATCCACAAGCACCTCAAGTACTCATCTCGATGATGAAGTAAGAAGGCTAGAACAGAACTTACAAGAAGCAAAAGATGCTCAAGAAGCCTTAAGAGTTGCTCTACTAGAAGAACAAAAAGAAAATGCTATACGAGAATAAACACATAATCATGACAACATTCACAAGGAAAACTCTAGAAATGAGGAAGCAGGTAGAGGTCCCACTTCTACAGACTTCATTGCAACTCTAGTGCAAAGAATCATAACTCTTGAGGTAGAACAACCTGTCCCAGAAAGAAGAAAAAAATCATACAAAAACATCAGAATTAAACAAGACCATGGGGCATCTCAAAATCCCCATTACCTCAACTACTATTCAAGAAATGGGAGTAATGATACATTTCCAAATGGGAACCCTCTTGTTCAAAATAATCAAGTAATGCTAGGAAACCAAGCGAATCAGACAATAACATTGGGTTACCAAAACCTACCAATGGGGTTAATGTTGTCAACTCTGCAATCACAAAGTGTCTTTTTAGGCACGTATTTAGAGTACTTAAGGGAGCCACTTGACCTTATCATAAGAAGAATTCCGTTACCTTGACTGTTACCTAATCTCTCAAAGTTCAAAGGAGAAGGAGATCCCAACTCGCATATTAAAGCTTACACAACCGCAATAAGAGAACTCCTCCCTTGGGATGGGGTTGTTGCCAAAATCTTCTCGAAGAAGTTAGAAGGAATTACCTTGGATTGGTATTATTGCCTACTAGAGGCCTCAAAACATTCATTCAGGCAATTAATTAGAGAGTTTGTAATGGCTTTCGACATGAACAAACTCATGAAGACAGGGATCTAAGAATTCTTAACCATGAAACAAAAACTAAACGAATCAGTAGCCCACTTTGTCACTCGATAGAGACAAGTTCTCTATTCTTCAACAAGTGTTCCAACACATGGATCATCATGAATTATGCAATCTTTTCTTGCATGCCTTAAATAAGGATATGAGAGAAGAATTTCAAAAGTTACCTTACAAATCCTACAAAGAGGCCTTGGAAAGTGATCTAAGGATTGACCAAGAAGCCATCAATAGTGGTAGAAGAACTTATGACACAAATGGAAAACTTAAAGTATCAAAAGGGGCTGAAAAAAATACCACAACAATCTTGGTAGACAAAGATATCAATGTCGTAAGAAGTGTGCCTAATAATGATAAATGCCGTCAAAAAGGAAACCAAGGACCAAGTCGTTTCTCCTATGATCCTGACACATATTGTTGGTTCCATGGAACAAAAGGTCATGACATGAAAACCTGCTACGAGTACAACAAAGCTATCTTGAAGCTTACCCTAGAACAACAACAAAAGTTCCTCACTCTCCTACAATCCCAAATAAAGGAGAAGGAACCTCAGAGCAGAAAAGGAAATATTGATTAGAAAAATTATAATCACGTGGAACTAAACTAGGAAGTGTTTGTGATCCAAGAAGAGGAACAAACTGACCAAACATAAAATGTCTTCTCGCAAGTGATAAACCTATTGAAAACCTCCCCCTCACACTGAAAAACATTTTTGGAAGTATTAGAAGTGGGATGCTCCACATAAGAAGAACTAACTCCCTCTCACATTCAACATTTCAAAACTCCCAAGGGATGAAGGAAGTAAAAATAAGAATTCACCATTATACATGCAAGTTCAGGTTGAAGAGGTCATCATAAAAAGAGTGGTAGTAGATGAAGGATCGACAGTTAACCTCTTGTCAATTTCCTTCTTGCGAAGGATGGGATACAGTAAAACGGGCATAAAACAACAAGCTACCACCTTAAGGATATACGACGGTCAAGACATTCAAACAATTAGGAAGATCAGTCTACCGCTCACCTTAATGTCTAAAACAGTTCCTACAAATTTCTATGTTATCAACAAATAAACCAATTACAACATCATCCTCAAAAGACCTTGGATTCATGCCATGAAGGTTGTGGCCTCCACATTGTTTCAAGAAATTCATTTCCATCACTCGGGAAAAACTCACATCGTTAAAGCGGATCCTGATTCTTTTAGTATTTACAGGAAGGAATAGGAAGAAAAGGATAAGAAGTTAAACACGCAGGAGAAAACAAAGGAAGAGGCTCAACACCTTTAGCCAAATGCAAATACTCTCAACATATCATATCAAAACATGGATCACCTCAGAGAATTCCCCTTTGATCCCCACACCACCAAGTCTCATGCTCCATTTGGCTTAGTAGCCATCCCTTGCATGGACAAATATGACATCAAGAATCTCTCGATTGGAAAAATAGAAATCATCAAAGAAGGGGAAGAAAAAAAGGAAAAGCAAAAATCAACTTACGAATTTGAAGAAACATCCCAATCATAAAAGAATCAAGACATATGGACTCTACACTTTGATGGAGCCAATTGTAAAACAGGGGTAGGAATAGGAATAATCCTCACCTCCCTAGAGGGAGGGCTCTCCCTTTCGCATTTAGATTGGATTTCTTCTGCATAAATAACATTGCTAAGTACAAAGCCATATCCTTGGGAGTCATGCTAGCTATGAGGATGGGAATCAAGAAGGTCTACTTTTGGAGACTCCTAGCTTGTGATCAATCAAGTCATTTGAAAAATTATGAGACAAAATCAGAAAGATTGCAACCATGCAAAGAAACCATAAGAAAGTTGGTCCAATTCTTTGACTTCTTTTCCATAAAGGCCATACCCAGGGAAGATAACCAAGTGGCAGACTAAATGGCCACATCATCTGCCCTATTTTCACCTCATGCTCAACTCCAGAATTTAGAGTTCATTATGTCAATTCGTGAAGAACCATTGTTGGAAAATGAAGAATTAATAAACATTTTAGACCATGTTTCAAATCAAATAGAGAAACTGACTCGATATTATGCTGAGAATGATGAAGCCATCCTAGAATATCTGCATGCTTATGATGGGCTTCCAAGAGTCTACCACAAGAAAGGATACATGCTCCTTCCTCATCTAGATGACTATTTCAGAAGTGAAAAAGAAATCCTCCAGATCGAAGCAAATTCAAATTTACCACCTGCACCTCAGAAATTTGAAGAGGGACATCCACCACTAACCAGAGACACCATTGATGTCAACGTAGGAGCCCCTGAGAAGCCAAAAATGTTAAAATTGGGAGGAGAATTGAATGATGAGGAATTGGAAGAATACACCGAGTTCCTTATTGAATATTCTGATGTCTTTGCCTGGACATATTCAGACATGCCCAGGCTAGACCCAAAAATTGTGGTACATAACCTAGTAACAAAGCTAGATACAAAGCCCATAAAGCAAAAGTTGAGACCCATAAAGCCTCAAGTAGTTGAAATGGTGGAAGAAGAATTGAAGAAGTTGTTGAATGTGGGCTTTATCAAACTAGTAGACTATTCAAGTTGGGTGTCAAACATCGTCCCAATGTTAAAGAAGAATGGAAAAATTTGGATATGCCTTGATTTTAGGGACATTAGCCAGGCTTGCCCAAAAGATGACTTCCCCTTACCATCCATTGATCAAATTGTCAATTCAACCGCATGGTATGAAGTACTCTCCCTTATGGATGGGTTCTCACACTACAACCAAATTAAGATCTCGGAAGCAGATCAAACAAGATGATATTCACAACCCCTTGAGGAACCTTTTGTTACATAGTCATGCCATTTGGATTGAAAAATGCAAGGGCTACTTATCAAAGGGCAATGACACACATCTTCCGTGACTACATTCACAAGACAGTGGAAGCATATGTTGACGATCTTTTGGCTAAGTCTGAGTAGAGATCAACGCATGTGGAAGATCCTTGAAAATTCTTCAATAGGCTTCATAAATACAAGATAAGACTAAATCCAGAGAAATGTGTTTTCAGGGTCACGATAGGCAAGTTATTGGGTTTCATTGTTTCACAAAGGGGAATTGATGTAGATCCAACCAAGGTTAAAGAAAACTTAAATGCAACTCCGCCAACAAGTGAGATGATGGTAAGGACTTTCTTGGGACAATTGGGTGCAATCAGTCATTTCATACCGAATATGACTTTCAAAATTCACCCAATTAATCAATTATTGAAGAAACAAGTGGGCATAACTTGGACAATGGATTGTCAAAACACATTTGAACAAGTAAATAAATTCCTATTGATTCCACCCACTCTAATGCCACCAAGATACGATAAACCTTTCATCTTATATTTTAGAGCTACTGATATTTATATAGCCTGCATGTTGGCTCAAGAGGATGATGATGGAAGGGAAAGAGCAATATACTTCATAAGTCAAACCTTGTTGGAGTATGATAAGAATTACACACAGCCTGAAAAGGAATGTTTGGCCATAGTCTTCAAAACTCAGAGACTATGTCATTGCATGTTGAATCAAGAAACTAGAGTTATGATACAACTTGAACAGTTGATAACATTCTTAAACCAACTAATGTTGTCAAGGAGAGTTGGCCGATTTGTGACATTGTTAAGTGAGTTTGAGTTAACTTACGTCAATCAAAGGACAAATAATAACAAATTGGCTAGCAGATAATCTGACTCCTCAAGAAGAGCCAGTTAACAAAGATTTCCCTGATGAAGAGATTTACGCTATCGATCTTGAGAAATATGCTACTTCATATTGGTACAGAGATATTGTGAACTATCTGGCAAACAAGACTTATCTAAAGAACATGACTAGGGAAAAGACATTTGCGTGCCCTCACTACAAGATATGTTTTGATCGATGATGTGTGTTGATACGATTGTTAGTCATATTAACAATGATAAAAATTCATATAGTAAACTTTTGTCTTCTTGAAGAATATGATGAATTCAGGATGAATTCATGATTCCAAGTCTATGTTGATCAGGTCATGATCTCCTGATGATCTCTCAGTGGTTTGATGTGAATTGTTGTTAATCCATTTTGGGGCCTTACGCATGAAATTTGAAGTAATTTGTATTCGGATGTGTAAATATTCGTGCTATTTCACCTGTTCTATATAAATCTAAACAAACTATGTTAAATCCTACAATCTCTAATCAAAACATGTAGATATCTATGTAATTTTATTCTGATATTCATTCTGATTAGGATTATTCATGATGATATATGTAACTTTGATGAGTTCTTCTGAATTCAGTTAAATTTGAACAAATTTGCACTTAATCTTACTTCTGCACTTCAAATTTCTCTAAATAATGTGCCTACAAGCTGATATTTCTATGATTCTTAGTATTAAGTACAATTATTTGCATGGTGTTTTCAATTTTACATGCGATTGGTTCAAATATGCATAAGACATTCATGTATCTACGGATGTCTACATATTTAGTATGTTCTGCTTGTTATCTATCAATATTTTGTAGTTGATGGTGATGATTAATAAAATTTAAAAGAAATTTAACTAAAATTCTAAAATTATCTAACATGAGTGAGTTTCGACCATTGAACCATATGCACAATTCAACATTTCATGAAAAGAGATAAAATCAAACCATTCTTTGCCAGGATATTCCACAACTTCACACAGTTGACGCTAATCTTCAAAGGGATAGGATGACAACGATATCCACCAGTTGACATGTACTCCAAGGGACACGACAAATCACAATGAAATATTAAGATGACATCCACACAAGATTACTTAGAATTTATGATTAATTGTTAATCTGGATCTCTATTTCATTCAACATTCAAAAGTATGCATATATACAATCAGTCTCAAGAAAGAACCATGTAGCTCAATAATTCTCTCTCAATTAAGCTCCTAATAATGTACAAATGGCAGTCCAACTCCTTTTATAGAAAAAGAAGAGGATGCAGTTACAACATATCACATGATCTAACAGTCAAAATTAAATGTGGCACATGATTGCCAGTTGGAAATCAATCTAGTGGTGTATAGCTGGCATGCGGGAACATTATGGAATCGTTGACTTGGTCAATATGACCTCTTCATTATACATTCCCATATGATTCCCCATCTGAAGATGACTCTTCTGTTACTTTGCATCTAATTCCATGAATGATTGTATATTTCTGAATAGATTTATTTATCTCTACTTTATCCTGCACTTTTGCTTTTGTAGCAGCATGCTCTTGTGATTTTTGTTGCTCTTGCAGTAATATCCACCTATTAGTTCCATTATCTAGCTCTTTATTATATTCATCAATTTTATATCTCATCAACATGGCATGATCAATTGTATCCTCTGAAAAGTGTTGAACATGATCATCCAAAATTGAAGCAAAGTTATCTTTGAAGGCTTTTATAGCAAACTCCTCATCTTGGTTCTCAATCTTGCCTTCAACTTCTCCTTCTAAAATTTCCAAAATTTATAGCTCCTTAGACATGAGCTGATATGCCTTTGTACTGATGTCAGTCATCTTGGCATTGAATCTCTTTAGTATACTAACCTCAAACCTCATGTCCTCAAACCAAGTCTCTAACTTTGGCAATGTTTGAGATGTCAAGACATTCCTCTTCATAACGGTACCTACATATGCCCTTCTCATATCTTTTAGTGTAGTCACATCTTGACTACTCCTTACCAATCTCTTTCCAACCTCTTTCTTTAGGTCATCCACTTTCTTCTTTATGTTTCTTAACATCTCCCAATTTGATAGGGGTATCCTTATTACTTTGTCTCTTTCAACTAGGAACTTGCTGAACCAATCATTCATGACATGTGCCTGATGTTTCATGGCATCCAACTCGATGATCTCTTGTTGTGACACCAATGTTAGGGATGTGGAGGTTGTGATTGGCACATTCATTGGTTCCACCAATCCCTTATGAATGACTACATCTGAGCAATTTTCTCTTTGTACTCTTTGTTCTTAGCATTTTCTGTGGCTATCCTGGTAACTAGGGCATATATACTCTCTTTAGCCTCATGACCCTCTTGTTCTGCAATTGCAAAACCTAGGTCAACTGTAGTTATCTAAAACTCATCAGCCTTTATTTCCCCTTTGCCTTATTTGCAATAGACACAGCTACCTAAGCTGTCCTTCTTCTTGTTATGGGGTCTCTCCTCTTCGCTTTGGTTTGCTACCTCTACTGAAAATAATAAAGAAATATCAAAATCGAAAGAATTAATAACCTGAGGCCAATTTCCCTCTTGTGTGAGCTAATGTGGCACACTAGGTCTAGACTCTTGTTGGTTAGTTTTCTCAATGTGAGCATCATGTACTTCTACACTCTTTTCCTATTGCTCCCCATTAGTGGGAACTTCTTTATTTGCTTGTTGTTGATTGTCTTGTTTTGTAGAATCCTCTGTTGTCTTAACTTGGTCTCCAAACTTATCCTTATCAGGCTCCACATTCACTGGTACCTTTGTCTAAACATCCTCATTCTAGTTGTTTGTATCAATGTGCATGTCACAAGGTGTCATTACATTCTGATTCTGCATTGGCTGATTATCTTAAAGTGGCAGAGTGTTTACCTTTGGTCCTGGATGACTGGGATCTTGTATATCCTGATGAACCTCTTGGTTATCACCATCCACTATCTCTTCTATTTTATTTTCATCACTTTTGTTCATTGGACCTTCTTGTCCAGCTAACAACATTTCTATATCTTTAGGATCTTGAGATCCGGATGTTGTCACAGGACCTATTTGTCCAGATGTCTGCATCTGTTGTTCCTTCTCAAGTACCTCCACTTGTCTTTCATCAGTATCACGAACATCATGGACATCATGCTTAGCAGGCTCTTCAATGTGAGCATTGTTGATAATTGAGGGGGGGGGGGTGAATCAGTTATCTTGATTATTTCAGCTTTCTAAAATTCTTTATTAATTAGTGCAGTATCAAATCAAATAAGCAAACATAACCTTGAAAAGGAAATAACATCAATACATTTGATACAATGATTTTGACGTGGAAAACCTTGTTAGGGGAAAAACCACGGGGTGATTAACCCAAGAATGTATTCTCTGTTAGAAGAATAAGATAGTACAAAATGACACTTGCCTATTAGGGTTCACTGCCCGAGCACACTGCTCACAAGAGGCTCACTGCCTACAATAGTTTATACAAGAAAACTAGTTACTTGAACTGATGAAAAGCATCCACATATGCTAAGATTCAGTTCTAGTTAAGCTCAATATACTAATCTGCTGCACTTCATTCTTACTCTCTTAGATGCTACTGTCTTGTTACATTCTGGACCTATCTTACTGTCTTCGCACTACTCTATTACTTTAATTTGCACAAAACACGACACACCACACACACACTTCATACCGAAATCAATTTGGTATATATATCTGCACCAAGGATTTCATCCACTTTCTAGTCGACATCCGAAGTAGTCAATATTTATCCAAATTCTGATCTGTCGGCTGAATCCTTACTTATCAAGTGATGCGTATCAAAGAGATACTTATAGAAGTCATCTAACAAGTCAGCCAATTTTGAATGATACCTTAATAATCTTGATCACCATCAAAATCTCATTCAGAATAGTGTCTGATGTTCTGTTGGTCAGTTCTTCCTCTGTCTGCTTTGCCAAACAGGACCCCAATACTTGAATGCTTATAACTCTTCACTCTTTCATCACCGGAGGCTCAAATCCTGGAATCTACCAATCAAGGTATTCCTCTTGACTTCCCCAAGTCCGTACTTTCCAAAGATACTTCCTCTTAGAGATCTAGACCTGACTGTTAGACCTTGCCACAACACTCTTCAATCTGACTTCCGGTATAGGTACACTATGTCCTGCAAATGTGTGGGATGAATTTTGTTGCCATCAATGACAACAATCATGAAGCTCCAATGTGTCTCTTGCCAACAATCTCCCCCTTTGGCATTGATGGCAACACTTAGTGAAAAATAACTAAGTGTTATACTATACTCCCCCTTGGTTGATGCTCTCTTCTAATGTACATTTTTTCGGAGCTCCCCCTTAGCTGGATTCCACATTTTTCACTGTTCCTCAGTCCCCCTTTGACATCAATGGCAAAGGGTAGGGTCCGCACACCAAAATTTTAAAAATTGAACTATACTTAGCCATATAAGTATATAAACAGGTTATACTTACATATACTGTAGTATGTCTGCAAAAGTTGTCTTCAACTGTACAACTTTTGTCGCCCAACTCTGCTTCATTTTGTCCAAAATGGAGATGTGACCACTCAACAGGAATGCAAAAGCTTCTGCCCTCTTGAGATCTGTCGGATCACTGGTCTGGGCTGTGGTCTAAGCATCAGTTGGAGCCTCATGCATGGCCTCTAACTTAGGGATAATGATTCTTCTAAGTTCATTCAACCTACTTATTCTATTTTTCTTCTCCTTCTCAAGTTTCTTCATTTCATTTATGACTGCAATAGTCTGACACTCTTGATTTACTATGGAGGAGGATAGAGGATCAAAACTTTGAGATAAACTTAATAGTTTATCCTCTTGCTCTTTTACCTTCTTCTCAATGTCCTTGGTCACTTTAGGCCAGGATAAACAAAATTTGTAAATATCACCGCCATCTTTGAGAGCATTTTCTAAGCTCTTTAACCCAATATTCATAACTCTCCTATCATTGGTTATTAACCCTTATACTTCTGATAATCTTTTTACCAAAAACTCTTTCTGGAACTTATCTTCTGCTGACTTCTCTAATGAATCAAAGTGTGTGCTAACACTATTTACTAGAGATTTAAGATTACCAGATGAGGAGGCTAAGGGATCCTTCTGAAAAGATGGCATGATCTTTTCCAGTACACCAGATGCAATGTCTATGATCTTGCAATCCTCCATGTGAGACTTTAGGAGTTTTTCTTTTGCTTTTGCCGAAGTAAAGGATGCTAGCTTTATGGTTTGAACTGGGGAGAGGGAGTCAAAATTAAGTAGTCCTTGAAGAAGTTATGGTTCATCAAATTCCATCATCTCCTTGGTTAAGAATTCTTCTACTGCTTCTGCTGTGTCTTTTGCCGGTGACAGGGTTTTGTCCCCTTTTGCAGCCTTACCACTATCATCTGTGGCCTTTTCTGTTGGAGTTTTCTCTTCTTCTGTAGCCTTACAACTGACATCTTTTTGCTTCTCTTCTGCTTCTTGACTGATTACTCTTTCTTCTCCTTTAGATCCAGAATTTGCAGGGGAAACCGGAGGAGAGATGTTTGCTTGTTCATGGATATCCTCTTTTGGAGCAGTGAATTCTAAGTCCTTATCCTTTTCCTTTACCTCTTCTGCTATCGTCTTAGTAGATTCTTCTTTGTTATCCATTCCCGAGGGATCATTACCTAAATCCTCTATAACAGGAATATTGAATCTTTTGTAGGCATTCCGCATGATTTCTTTTGTTTCTTTTGCCACTTTATCAGTTTCTCCAAGCATGAGCTGATTCATTCTAGCCTTACTCTAGAACTCATCCTTGCAATCTTTGAAGATCATATCCATTTGTTTCAGAGTAATTGAAGGATAGAGCTGAATAGCTATCTGTTCTCTAATCTCTGAGTCCTTAGCCTTGGCATTTTCTTTTCTCATTTCAAGTTCCTTTTCTAAACTTTTAGGAATTAGAGAAATTATTTCAATAAAAGCTTTATTGTATATGTTCAAGTACTTAACAGTGGCTTCCTCCAAGATTTTTCTATCTGCATCATTATATGCATCATAAAATTTTGTTATTGGTTGTAGGTTCCCATCCATAGTAATTGCTTTGACTACATCATCTAAGGACAGAGTGGGCCTTTCAACAAACTCTTCTGTCTCTGCTTTCTTGTCTTCACCGAATACTTTCTTCTTCTTTTTCATCTTCTTTACCTCCTCATCTGATTCAGTCTCTTCATCATCCTTCTGACTAATGTAAGACCTTGTGGCCTTTGTCTTAGTTCTTTTCTCTGCTTTACCGCATGATTTTGCTTCCAGTTTTGATGCCTTTGAGCTTTTAGCAGTTGTAGGAGTAGAGGTCTTAGAGGATCTGGTCCGGGAGGGGACTTCCATCGGAGCACCTTATTTCTCTACTTTTTCTTTTTCTTTCTCTGCCCTTTCTATCTTTTCTCTGTTTGTATCAAGTGCCTCCTTGGATATCCCAAATTTCTTAGTGACTTCTTCAACTTCCCTTCTTACTTTCCTCTTTGTCTCCGATTGTCTAAATTCTACATGAATCTTTACACTCAACTCTTCAAAGGTTCCAAACCTTCCTGCCTTGGAATCCTTGGGCTGACTTAGCATGTGCTGAACATGCAGCTCCATAATTTTCTCATCCACTTCATACCCCATAGGCATGATCCACACTGTTCTTGGTTCCACTACCTCCATTGGGCATTGATCAGTGTCAACCATGAAACATACTGTATCTTTGTACTTCTCAACCAATGATTGGGGAATTCTTTCTCTGGTTTGCATCATATTTTGAAAGTTCTTGAAGTAACCCCACAGAGCTGTATTTCTAGCCTTAGCATCCCCAAGCCCATGCAAGTAATCTCTAATTTGAATTGCAACAGGTCTGTCATTCTGCCATACCCAACCACTGGATCCGAGCAGCTCATTCATAAAGTAGAAAAACAAACATAATATTACTCCACCATATTTAAAAGAGTTCTTTTTGTCCTTCTTTATCTTTTGTAAGTTTTCCATTAGTTGGCTCAGAAGGAGTTCACAGAGATCATAATCTACATTCTTTCTCAACATCTCATAAATAGTATACACAGTAGTTCCGGATACTAAATTCTCCCTACTGGAGTGATATATCTTGTAGCCAATTATCATAGATGCAAACTTGATATCTGGATTAGTGATATCTTCTATGGTCATTGCTCTCTTATCAAATTTTGATCCGGTGGCCTTAGTCACAGTTTGGTTTTTGACAGATTTGAGAACAGGTAACCCTCCGGAAGAGTGCAAACTGATTACTGCCTTAATTGCATCCTTGGTGATCTTGAATGGTCTATTCAACCATAAGAAGTTATCATGCACTCTGCTCAACACATACCAGACCCACTCATCTTCTTCAAAATAGGGGAAATGGATGTATTGACCGAAATGTTTTTCTTGGATGGCTTTATACTGAGGTTTTAGTTCAAATGAATCATCTATCAGTTCCTTGTGGTAGATGTCCATCAGCTTGGATTCACCGAAGTCTTCAATGTTTACATGAATGTAAACCCTAACATCTTCTACATACAAAACCCCATGCGGAATGCTAGAAAATGCTCCTAAGGGATCCAGTTCTAGAGATTTGTAGGGATGTTTCTTAATTTTGGGGCGAGGTCTATCAGAGATCTTTACAACATTTGGAGTAGACATCTTAAAGATTCAGAGAAAGTTTGATCAAGAGTGAAAAATACCTTTTTGCGCTTCTAGGTTTCACGGGATGATCTGGATCGGATTGCTAGAAGAATTGTCTTCTGTGATTGATCTTTGAGAGACTTGAGACAATTTGTTTGCAGAGCTCTTTTTCTCTTCTTCTTGAGTGCGAATGTGTAAATGACGATCAAATGAACCCTTTTATCTCTAAGAAAACCCTAATTCCACATTGCAATAAATGCACAACTTAAGTTATTCCAGTTGCTCTGTTCTCCTTGTCCTGAGAAATTTTTCTGGATCACTAAAATGCACTTAAAGTTACTCTTGGTGGATAATAACAAATTATCTTACTTTCCCCAAACACTTGATCTATCCACAGAACAAAATGCCTCGAATTTGAATCATACTGGATTTAACTGTGATAATCCTATTTTACTGGATGACTGTTAAGCTGGATCAATCTTGGAAGATTAGACTCTTCAAATCTTCCTGCGGATCTTCCATCTTTACCAAGCTTTCTTTTAGATGTTTCTCTGAGAAGCCTTTTATTTCACAAATTCCCATGTGCCAATTTCAGGGACCAATTAACTGGCTGGGGGAAAATGTTTTTCCTTGTGTCTCCCCCTAAGCCAGAGCTCACTTTTTAATTTCTGGAAGGAATATCAGCACCAGATTCTGGTGCGAATCCATCCCCTACATTATCTGTACTTCTCTTCACCCAAATCTTGTTCATCTCACTTTTAACTTCATCCGCATTCACTATTCCTTTTCCTTTGTTTTGATTCTGATTATAATGCACCGAACCCCCTTTTGTCCTATTTCTTGCTTCTACAAAATTTGGCAATATGATCAGATCTATTGCAATTGTGGCAAGTAACATTTCTTTGCATATTTGAATGATATCCTCTTGATCTACATTGATCATCCATATGTCCCATTTTATTGCATGCAAAGCATCTACCATTGAATGAATTGTTCATTTGCATATTTTTGCATTCATGAGATTTGTGACCATACCTTTTGTAGTTGAAACATTGTCCAGAGAAGGATGTATTTGTCTGGTTCATTCTCTTTCTGCACTCATTAGCTTTATGACCAAAGTTATTGCAGTTGTGGCAGTATCCATTGAAGGATGGATATCTTTGAGCATTAGGTTGCCTTACTGGAGGTCTTCTAGGCCTATTCCTTGGATTTCCTGATCCAAAATTCTTCTGATCGGATCCGGAGCTTTCACCTTTCTCATATCCCAAGCCACTCTTATCATCTACCCTCTTTTGGCTTTCAAGAAGAACTTCAAGTTGAGCAGAACTTATCTTGAATTTCTCTTTGTATTCATTTGCTATTTGAAGATCCTTTTTAAGAGTATTAATTTGATCCTCAAGTTTTTCTTCATTATCTCTAGCATCTTCAAGATCAGATTCTAGATGTTTGATTATTCTATCCATTTTGTGGTAGTCTTCTAACTTTTCCTTGAGAGATTGTCTTAGATCATCTTCAGTTTTTCTTTTCTCTTCAATTTCTTGGGTGAATTTCATAACTCCTGATTCTATTTCATGTCTTACCATAATGACCTCTTTTGATAACTTTTCACATAACTTGGTTTTCTCCCTCAGATCTTCATTTGTACCATTGTCTTCACTTTGACTTGCCAATTGCTGAAGTAGATCTTTTCTCTTTTTCATAGAGATACTCAGTTTCCCTTTTAGTTCATTTATGAAATCATCAGCCTGTTTGAGTCTTTCCTTCAATTCATTGACTTTAGAGTTTGATTGCTCAAGATCATCTAGGGCAGACTAAAGTTGTTGCCTCATACCATACACATCCATTTGAGTTCCCAGATCTTCCTCAAGTTGTTAGGCTTTGTTTGGAGGAACTTAGCTCTGATACCAATTGTTGATAAATGAAGGGGGGGGGGGTGAATCAGTTATCTTGATTATTTCAGCTTTCTGAAATTCTTTATTAATTAGTGCAGTAGCAAATCAAATAAGCAAACATAACCTTGAAAAGGAAATAACATCAATACATTTGACACAATGATTTTGACGTGGAAAACCCTATTAGGGGAAAAACCACGGGGTGATTAACCCAAGAATGTATTCTCTGTTAGAAGAATAAGATAGTACAAAATGGCACTTGTCTATTAGGGCTCACTGCCTACAATAGTTTATACAAGAAAACTAGTTACTTGAACTGATGAAAAGCACCCACATATGCTAAGATTTAGTTCCGGTTAAGCTCAATATACTGATCTGGTGCACTTCATTCTTACTCTCTTAGATGCTACTGTCCTGTTACATTTCGAACCTGTCTTACTATCTTCGCACTACTCTACTGCTTTAATTCACACAAAACATAACACACCACACACACACACTTCATACCGAAATCAATCTGGTATATATATCTGCACCAAGGATTTCATCCACTTTCTAGTCGGCATCCGGAGTAGTCAATATTTATCCAAATTTTGATCTGTCGGTTGAATCCTTACTTATCAAGTGATGCGTATCAAAGAGATACTTATAGAAGTCATCTAACAAGTTGGCCAATTTTGAATGATACCTTAATAATCTTGATCACCATCAAAATCTCATCCGGAATAGTGTCTGATGTTCTGCCGGTTAGTTCTTCCTCTGTCTGCTTTGCCAAACAGGACCCCAATACTTGAATGCTTATAACTCTTCACTCTTTCATCACCGGAGGCTCAAATCCTAGAATCTACTAGTCAAGGTATTCCTCTTGACTTCCCCAAGTCTGTACTTTCCAGAGATACTTCCTCTTAGAGATCCGGACCTGACTGTCGGACCTTGCCACAACACTTTGTTCTTGCTTACCAGACCACAACAGTCTTCAATCTGACTTCTGGTATAGGTACACTATGTCTTGCAGATGTGTGGGATGAACTTTGTTGCCATCAATGACAACAATCATGAAGCTCCAATGTGTCTCTTTCCAACAAGCATATGTAACCATGGATAAATTATCTTTGATCTCCACATGCTCCATGGCTTTATCCTTCTCTTCATTCCCATACCCATCATATGTCAGATCAATTGCAGCTGGGCTTGTTACCTTCCCTATCAATCCTTTCAAGCCAATGTTCTTTTCCACCATCTTTGGATCTTCAATTTCCTCTTCACCTTCAATGGTCTTTTGCACTTGAGGTGTTCTTAGGGGTGTCATTGCTGTATTTCTAACTAGGCTTTCCATGGGACTTCTCGCCACATCTTTTGTCACCTCATCATCTATGAGGTTAATTGTCTCATCAAGAGACAGAGAAGGATCATGCATTTTCTTCTTCCCTCCTAGTCTCTCCTCTTGAGCCACTTTTGTTTTGAACTTCACTATTGTTGGGACAAGGACATTATGCTGAAAATCTTTTTGTATTGTACCCCTATCCTGACCTTTTGGCATCATTGATTTTACATCCTTACCTGATGCATATGGTTGTGATATGAACATTTGTTCCATAGGGGTGAATCCATCATCTCCTTATTCTTGGAGCAGGACATTAGGCTGGGTGCTAGTTGACCCTCTCATTGTATTTCTTTGTCCTCTCTTTTGCCTTGGGACATTAGCCCTTGCTAGTATATCCTAACTTTTCTTTATTTTGGCCAAAGGTACTTTATCCTCCTCATCTTCCAAATCCTGGTAACAAATTCCAGGCTCCCCTGCATCTGTATGCTTCTCTTCTGGCATTTTAGATGTTGTAGCAGCAGAGACCGAACCTTGTGTTTTTTGAGGGGATGGCTTTGGTGATATCTTGATATCACGATTAGTACCTTTCTTATCTTCTTTTGATGAGTCTCCTTTGGCTTTCTTCTTGAGGCCTTGCTTCTTATCCTCTAGGAAATCATCATAATCTTCTTCAGGCAACTCTTGCCTCTTTCTCTTCTTATCTATTGTTAGGACTACCCCCTTGGCCTTCAAAGCATCAACCTACTAATCTACCCATGCCTTGGTCAATGTCATGACCCTTGCTGATATGAGGTTCAGAGAAGTCACCTCTGGCTGGGTGCAATCTGGTGGGGAGAGAGTCTCATTTTATATCTTTTTATCTTCATACTATTTTGAAATTTTCATTCCATCATCTTGATGCAGCTATGGAGGTATAGGAATGCAATCCAATGTGTGTATCTACTTCAATGTTAATCTTTGATAGCTCCTCCTCCTCACTTCCACATCATCTAGACAATCTGCCCAGTAATCTTCTAAATGTACCTCATACACATGCTTCTTATTTATGTGTTTCTCCATCCTTCTGTAAGGATCCTATTGCCTAGCCAGTGGAAAAGGCTGTAAGTTTAGCATCTACAAACCTCCCTCTACTTCGTTTGCTAACTCAATGTTAAGAGACATGTACCATCCCATATAAACAAGGAAAATAACACTGGGTTCCTTATTTCTTTTTGCAAATGCCTCATATAAGGGCACTATCTATCTAGTCATCTCCATGAGGATGACTCTATCTATGGGATATCTTGATAACATCAGAGGTTGCCCACTGAATCCTTCCATTCTAATGTAAGTTAAGGCTAGGAACGAGATGGACCAAGTTCCATTTTTAACTATGACTTCCTGAGCTTCAATGCTCATCCTTTTAGCTCTATCATCCTCCATCAAGCAGACCAGATGCATAACAAACACAATCATTGACCCTTTTGTAGTTTTGGAGGGATGACTTCCTCTCCAATTGTGGATAATGACCCCATATATTCACATCTCCGGGCTTTCTCCCAACACATTCTACTATCTGTAGGCCATCAAAAGTACCCTTGGCTGCACAGGCATTTACAACATATGATGACATGTGAAACAAGTTTTCCTTGCCACCAATCTTCTTCATCCCACCATCTAGGTTGTCACTAATAAGGGATACCCATTGTATCTGTGTGTCTATGGTTTCAACCATCCTTATGAGTCCGTACATCCATGGCTTGAAATTTCCAGCATGTAACCTTCCTCTCATCATGCTCAACATGACCATCATTAATGAACCTCCAGAGTAAAATCAAACTTGTAGAGGTTAGCGGGCAACTTTGTTGTTGCTTTATAGGTATTATCTTGAGCTCTCCAACATGAGAACATTATCTTCCTGCAATCCATGTATTTACTCTGGTATTGATTTTTCAAGGTCTCTACATCTATCTTGTACAACTTAGGGCCTGTAGGTAGGTGGAAAGTTGTTGTGATCCCTGCTACTGAGAAATCTGCATATACACGACCATGCTTTTCCACCCTTCTTGTATCTCTGTTATAGTTGTTTGTACATGCTACCACTAGCTCAATAGCTTCTACCACATACGGAATTCCCCCAACATGCCACTTTCTAGAGTTGTAAATGTTGATGAGAATGGGGTTCCCGCCACCCTGAACTGATTGTGTTGTCCATGCCTCTAGACTGGTATTTCTGGCATGAGTGTCCCTGATTTGTCAAAATCTAAAACCTGAACCACTAGGTTGTGGGTACATAGGAGCCATGAACTCTATGTCACTTCTATTCTTAGGATCCTCCATGATATCCTACAATTATGGATATGCATATCTTAACCTAACTTGTAATTTCTGAGTTTAAACAGTTAATTCCCTAATATCATGACGTTCAATAGTTTAGAGAGCATATACTTGTGCATCATCATCAAGATTTACCCTAAGTAAGTATTATTTACCTTCTTACTGTGCAATAACGAAAAACAAGGGTTTTAAAGTTACATACCTGATTTACACACTTAAACATGATTGGTTGATATTTGGATACGTGACTTTACACTATGCAATAACCTTTTTCATTCACTGTTCAATATTTGCACCTTTCTGTTAGGGTTTCAAATCTTTGTATTGGCCACTGTAAACTCTGGAGCTCTGTAATTTCTCTTCAACTGCTTAGATGAATGCAAAATGACCAAAAATCCTGCTTTATGTGTTAGAATTCACGATTTTAGGACATAATTAATGTCAAATTGCTTATGTTCATGGATATTGGCATCCGATCCTTAGGATTGTAACAAGTGGTGGTTTATGATTTGAATTTTCAACTGACCATCTACTTTTTTCACGACATTTATTGTAGAGTATGGTTATTAATGAATATCTAGATATTAAAACAATGTGCATACCTTTTAGTATGTGCACATGCATATGCATTACGTCAACATGTTGGTCAATGTTGACCATGGGTGAATATTAGGTCATTGTAATCCAAAGGCAATTACCTTTGATCATCAAATGTCTGGACATTATGAAATGTCCTGAGCAGAAAAGTTAACTTGTGCCACGTGGCACCATCTGATCGGTTCATGGAAACCTATGGTTTTGGTCATGAGGATAGGGATGTGGATATTAGGAAATATCTAGATATTAACATTTGTGAAATATCCCTAGGTGCAAATGTGAGGATGACGTCACCCTTCTAAAGGTAATTTTGGGTCGAGTATAAAGTGACATCGTCATGATATTAGTGAAAGTCCAAACATTAACATGTGTTCGAATGTTAAGGTTTATCGATATGTTCTGAACTCTCAATGTCTAGATGACATCGTCATCTTTTGTTATTTCTCTAAGGTGGGATCAGATGATGTCATCAGGATGTTGGCGAATGTCAGGACATTGAGTTAATATCCAAACATTAAGTTTTATCATTATATTAAAGCAAGTCAGGATATTAACAAATGGCCTCATCTTGAGATTGAATATGCACACTTGTGAATATCCATGCGGAGTGACTTTAAGTGTGACGATTTACTACATTGTGGGTTAAAGTTTGACGCGCGCACATTCAGGAATGTGCAGATATTAAGTTTTCCTTAGTAATTTTGTGATTGGGACATTAAGTTAATGTTTGGATGTTAGGGAATATGCAGATATCCCTAACATTGTTCGACTAAGCTTTGACCAGGCATAACCTCTTGATCTTAGAGAATTTTAGGGTGCTTAAAAAAGCAAACCTGCTTAGAATTTTATGCTCTTTTACTTGGTAGGGTTTATGATGACAAATTCTGACTTTGAAAATTGGACCTAGATCTCAAGGTCCTGTCATGCCAAGGATAAAATCCTGACATACGTCTGCTATTAGTTTTTTACCATACCACCCAAAAGCAAAAGGGGAACAAGAAAGCTAAGCAAAAAGTTGGGTCCCTATTTTGCTAGGGCAAAATAGGGCATGTTGTGTAACCACACAACAACTTGCCACCAAAGAAAAATATCTAAAATTCAAATAATTCAAGAAATGAAGGCAAATTAAGACATAATGTTCCAACTCTTATCGAACATAAGCATCCTGACCTTCCTGAATGATATCATATTCATCAACATAACAATATAATGAGAAGGAATCAGGTGTGTGCATGTGATTCATTTCCTTCATCTTGAAGACAAGTTGAGAACACTAGTAGTGAGTATTAAGCTACATAGTTGGATTTAACCCTCATAACCAACCTAGATAGATCATGTTGATAACTGAGAGGGGGGGGGGTGAATCAGTTATTCTAATTATTTAACTTTCTGTTCTTCTTTAATAATTAGAGCAACATCAAAACAAATAAGCATCCATAATCATGAAAACAAAAACAAAGTTGATGCACATAACACAATAATTTTGACATGGAAAACCCTGTTAAGGGAAAAACCACTGGGTGACTAACCCAAGAAAGTATTCTCTATTAGAAGAATAGAATTACAAAAATGGCACTTGCCAATTAGGGCTCACTACCTGAGCACACTGCTCACAAGAGGCTCACTACCTACAAGAGACTCACTATCTACAAGTTATAATGAAAGTAACAAGATACTTGAACTAATGAGAAGCATCCACATATGCTGAGGTTCAGTTCCAGTTAGGCTCAATACACTGATCTACTGCACTTCATTCTTCCTCTTCTTGGTGCTACTGTCCTGTCACATACCGGACCTGTATTACTGCTTCTACACTACTCTCTGCCTTTCTTCGCCCTCTATTACACCATGCACCTTTCTTCACATCCAAATCCATCTTGTATATATATTCGCACCAATGATTTCAACACCTTTCTAGTCGGCATCCGGAATAGTTCATATTTTCCCAAACTTTGGTTTGTCGGCTGAATCCTTGCTTATCAAGTGATGCTTATAGAAGTCATCAATCATGTCGGCCAGCCAAGAATGATTCCTCAAGAAACTTGATTACCATCAATAACTCATCTGAAAAAAGGTCTGATGTTCTACCGGTCAGTTCTTTCTCAGTCTACTCTGCCAAACAAGTACCCAACACTTAGGTGTTCATATCTTTTCACTCTTGCATCACCAGAGGCTCAATCTCTGGAATCTATTAGTCATGGTACTCCTCTTGACTTCCCCAAGTCCACACTTTGCTGAGATACTCCCTCTGAGAGATCCAAACCTGATTGTCAGACCTAGCTGCATGCTCTGTTCTCGCTTACCAGACCACAACACTCTTCAATCTGACTTCCGGCATAGGCACACCATGTCCTGCGGATGGGTTGGATGAACTTTGTTGCCATCAATGACAATAACCATGAAGCTACACTGTGTCTCTTTCCAACAATCTCCCCCTTTGGCATTGATGGCAACACTTAGTGAAAAATGACTAAGTGTCACATTACTCCCCCTTGGCTAATGCTCTGTTCTAGTATACACTTTATCGGAGCTTCCCCTTAGCTGGATTCCACATTTTCCACTGCTCCTCACTCCCCCTTTGACATCAGTGGTAAAGGGTAGGATCCGCACACAAAAATTTCCCAAAAACAATCTATACTTGGCCGCATAAACATATATACATGTTTTACTTACATATACTGAATTATATCTGCAAAAGTGGTTTTCAACTGTACCACTTCTGTCGCCCAACTCTTCTTCATCCTGTCCAAAATTGAGATGTGACCACTCAACAGGAATGCAAAAGCTTCTGCCCTTTTTAGATCTATCGGATCACTGGTCTGGGCTATTGTCTGAGCATCAGTTAGGGCCTCATGCATGGCCTCTAACTTAGGGATAATGATCCCTCTAAGTTCACTTAACCTATTTATTCTATTTTTCTTCTCCTTCTCAAGCTTCTTTATTTCATTTATGACTGCAATAGTCTAACACTCTTGATTTACTATGGAAGAGGAGAGAGAATCAAAACTTTGAGATAAACTTGTCAGTTTATCCTCTTGCTCTTTTACTTTCTTCTCAATATCCTTGGTCACTTTAGGCCAAGATAAACATAATTTATATATATCTCCGCCATCTTTAAGAGCATTTTCTAAGCTCTTTATCCCAATATCCATAACTCTCCTATCATTTGTTATTAGACCCTACACCTCAGAGAATCTCTTTCCCAAAAATTCTTTCTGGACTTTATCTTCAACTGACTTTTCCAAAGAATCAAAATGTGTGCTAATTGAATTGACAAGAGATTTTAGGTTACCGGATGAAGAGGCTAAAAGATCCTTCTGGAAGGATGGCCTGATTTTCTCAAATGCACTAGATGTAATTTCTATTAGCTCACAGTCTTCCATGTGAGACTTCAAAAGTTTTTCTTTTGCCTTTGCATGGGCAAAGGATGCTATCTTCACAGTCTGAACCGGGGAGAGGGAATCAAAATTGAATGGTCCTTGAAGTAGCTCCAGTTCATCTAATTCCATCATTTCTTTTGTCAAGAAGTCTTTGACTTCTTCTACAGTGTCTCTTGCCAGAGACAAAGTTTTCTTCCCTTCAGTAGCCTCAGCACTATCACTTGTGGTCTTCTCTATTTGACCTTCTCCTCTTTCCTTCACCTCTTCTTCTTGACTAATTTTCTCTTTTGTTCTTCTCCTCCTCTAGATTCGGAGTCTGCTGGGGAAACCAGAGGAAAGATGTTTGCTTCTTTAAGGATTTCCTCTTCCGGAGCAGAGGAATCTAGATCCTTAGTTTTCTCTTCACTTGTCTTCTTTGCCTCTTCTGCCACTGTCTCAGTAGATTCTCCTTTGTCATCCATGGCATAGGGTTTATCACCTAAGTCCTTTATAATAGGAAGATTGAATCTTTTAAAGGCATTCCAAATGATATCTTATGTTTCCTTTGCCACTTTGTCAGTTTCTCCAAGCATAAGTTGATTCATTCTAGATTTGCTCCGGAACTCATCCTTGCAGTCCTTGAAGATAATTTTCATTTATTTAGGGGTAATGGACGAATAGAGATGAATAGCAATCTGTTCCCAGATTTTTAGATCTTTTGCTTGGGCATTGTTCTTTCTTATTTCAAGTTCCTTCTCTAAGCTTTTGGGAATCAGAGATATAATTTCAATGAATGCTTTGTTGTAGATGTTTAGATACATGACTATGGCATCTTGCAATATCTTCTAATCAATTTCACTATATTCATCATAAAATTCAACCATTGGTTGCAAGTTCCCATCCACAGTGACTGATTTGATGATATCATCAATGCGGAGAGTAGGCTTTTCAACAAATTCCTTTGCCTTCTCTTCTTTGTCTTCACCAGTAGAGGGTTCACCGGATGTTTTCTTCTTTTTCTTTATTTTCTTGACCTCCTCATCTGACTTAGTCTGTTCATCATCCTTTTAATTGGCATAAGACCTTGTGGCCTTTGTCTTAGTTCTTTTCTCTCCCTTTCTGGATGTTCTGACTTCCAGTTTTGATGCTTTCTGACTCTTAGAGGTGGAAGGTGCAGAGCTCTTGGAGGATCTAGTTCGGGAAGGGGCTTGCATCGGATCACTTTCCTTTTCTGCATCTTGTTTCTCTTTCTCTACCCTTTCCATCTTCTCTCTATTGGCATCAACTGCCTCTTTTGAAATTCCATGCCTCTAGGCAAATTCTTCTACTTCCCTTCTTACTTTTCTCTTGATCTCTGGCTGTCTAAGTTCAACATGAACTTTTACACTCAGCTCTTGGTAGGTTCCAAACCTTTCTACCTTAGGATCCTTGGGTTGACTCAGCAGGTGTTGGATGTGTAGCTCTAGGATTTTTTCATCAACTTCATACCCTATTGGCATGATCCACACTATTCTAAGTTCCACTGCCTCCATCAGGCATTGATCAGTGTCCACCATAAAGCACACTGTATCCTTGTACTTCTCAACTAATGATTGAGGGATCCTTTCTCTAGCTTGCATCATACTCTAAAAATTCTTGAAGTAGCCCCAGAGTGCTATATTCTGTGCCTTGGCATCACCAATTCCATGCAAATAATCTCTGATTTGTATGGCTATTGGTTTGTCATTTTGCCATATCCAACCACTGGATCCGGTTAGCTCATTTATAAAGTAAAAGAATAGACACAATATCAGACCACCATATTTGAATGAGTTTTTCTTGTCCTTCTTGATCCTTTGTAAGTTTTCTAATAGTTAGCTCAGGAGAAGTTTGCAAAGATCATAGTTAGCATTTTTCCTTAGCATTTCATAAGCAGTATACACAGCTGTTCTGGATACAAATTTTTTCCTGTTGGAGTGATATATCTTATAGCCAATTACCATAGATGCAAACTTGATATCTAGATCAGTGATATCTTCTATAGTCATTGCTCTCTTGTCAAATTTTGATCCGGTGGCCTCACTTACTGTCTGATTCTTGACAGATTTGAGAGCAGGTACCCCACCGAATGAGTGCAATCCGGTAATTGCCCTAATGGCATCCTTGGTTATTTTGAATGGCCTCATCAACCATATAAAGTTATCATGCATTCTACTTAGAACATACCGGACCCATTCATCTTCTGCAAAATAGGGGAAATGGATGCAATGTCCAAAATGCTTGTCCCAGATAGCCTTGTACTGCGGTTTGAGTTCAAAAGCATCATCTATTAACTGATTGTGATAGATATCCATTAACTTGGATTCCCCAAATTCCTCAATGTTTGCATGAATATATGCCCTAACATCTTCAACATGCAAAACCCCATGCGGAATGCTAGAAAATGCACCTAGGGGATCAACTTCTAGGGATTTGTATGGATGTTTCTTGAATTTAGGGCGCAGCCTATCAGAGATCTTCACAACATTCAGAATAGTCATCTTTCAAAGATTCAGAGAGAGATTTCAAGAGCAGAAAATACCTTTTACGCTTTTAGGGTTCATGAAATGAGCCGAAAAGATCCCCGGTTGACTTGAATTCTGCGGTTGATCCTTGAGAGAGATGAAGTAAACTTGTTTGTAAAGCTCTTCTTATCTCTTTCACTAATGCAAATGTGTAAATGACAAACAAATGAGCCCTTTTATTTCTGAGTAAACCCTAATTTCATTTTGTAATAAATGCACAGCTTAAGTTATTCCGGTTGCCTTATCATGAGAGAGATTTTTTTTGGATCATTAAGATGTACTTAGAGCAGATTTTAGTGATTAATTTCAATGTCTCTGCTTCCCTCGAATCATCTCCTTTATCCATAGATCAAGATGTTTCAATTTAGAATCACACTGGATCAAACTGTGAAAATCCAATTTTTACTGGGAAACTGTCAAACCGGATTAGTCTTGGAAGATTAGACTCTTCAAATCTTCTTGCTGATCTTTCACATCTTTACCAAGTCTTCTTTAGATGTTTCTCTAAGAACCCTTTAATCCGCAACCTTCCATGTGCCAATTTCAGGCACCTATTGACTGGCTGGGGGAAAATATATTTCTTTTGTTACTTCCCCTGAGCCAGAGCTCATCTATTTAGTTTCTGGAAGGAATATCAGCACCAGATTCTGGTGTGGATCCATCCCCAGCATTTTCTGTACTTCTCTTTACCCATATCTTTTTCATCTCCCTTTGAATTTCATCCGCATTCACTTTTCTTTTTCCTTTGTCTCAGTTTTGATTAAGATGCATCGGACCCTTTTTGTCCTGATTCTTACTTCTGCAGAATTTGGCAATATGACCGAATCTATTGCAATTGTAGCAAACAACATTCTTTTGCATATTTGACTGATATCCTCTTGATCTACACAGATTAGCCATATGTCCCATTCTATTGCATGCAAAGCATCTACCATTGAATGAATTGTTCATTTGCATATTTCTAGACTCATGAGATTTGTGACTATACCTTTTGCAGTTGAAACACTATCCAGAGAAGGATGGATTAGTCTGATTTATTCTTCTTCTGCACTGATTTGCTTTATGACCAAAGTTATTGCAATTGTGGTAGTATGCATTGAAGGATGGATATCTTTGAGCATTTGGTTGCCTTACCGGAGGTCTTCTAGACTTGTTCCTTGGTTTTCCTGATCCAAAGTTTTTCTAACCGGATCTGGAGCTTTCACCTTTCTCATACCCCAAGCCTTGCTTGTCATCTACCCTCTTTTGGCTTTCAAGAAGAACTTCAAGTTGAGCAGAGCTTATCTTGAATTTTTCTTTGTATTCATTTGCTGTTTGAAGATCTCTTTTTAGAGTGTCAATCTGATTCTCAAGTTGTTCTTCATTATCTCTAGCTTCTTCAAGATTAGATTCTAGATGCCTGATTATTCTATCCATGTTGTGGCAGTCTTCTAACTTCTCTTTGAGAGATTGTTTTAAATTATCTTCAAGTTTTCTTTTCTCTTCAATTTCTTGGGTGAATTTCATAACCCCTGATTACATTTCATGTCTTACCATAATGACCTCTTTTGATAGCTTCTCACATAACTTGTTCTTCTCATTCAAATCTTCATTAGTATTATTGGCTTCACTTTGACTTGCTAATTGTTGAAGTAGTTCCTTTCTCTTTTTCATAGAGATACTCAGTTTCTCTTTTAGTTCATTTATGAATTCATCAGCCTGTTTGAGTCTTTCCTGCAATTCATTGACTTCAGAGTGAGATTGCTCAAGATCATCTAGAGCAGACTAAAGTTGTTCCCTCATACCATACATATTTATTGAGATTCCCAGATCTTCCTCAAGCTGTTAGGCTCTATTAGGAGGAACTTAGCTCTGATACCAATTGTTGATAACTGAGAGGGGGGTGAATCAGTTATTCTAATTATTTAACTTTCTATTCTTCTTTAATAATTAGTGCAGCATCAAAACAAATAAGCATCCATAATCATGAAAACAGAAACAAAGTTGATGCACATAACACAGTGATTTTGACGTGGAAAACCCTGTTAAGGGAAAAACCACGGGGTGACTAACCCGAGAAAGTATTCTCTGTTAGAAGAGTAGAAATACAAAAATGGCACTTGCCAATTAGGGCTCATTGCCTGAGCACACTGCTCATAAGAGGGTCACTGCCTACAAGAGACTCATTGTCTATAAGTTATAATGAAAGTAACAAGATACTTGAACAGATGAGAAGCATCCACATATGCTGAGGTTCAGTTCCGGTTAGGCTCAATACACTGATCTACTACACTTCATTCTTCCTCTTCTTGGTGCTGCTGTCCTATCACATACCAGACCTGTATTATTGCTTCCACACTACTCTCTACCTTTCTTCACCCTCTATTAAACCATGCACCTTTCTTCACATCCAAATCCATCTTGTATATATATCCGCACCAATGATTTCAACACCTTTCTAGTTGGCATCCGGAATAGTCCATATTTTCCCAAACTTTGGTTTGTCAGCTAAATCCTTGCTTATCAAGTGATGCGTATCAAGGAGATGATTATAGAAGTCATCAATCATGTCGGACAGCTAAGAATGATTCCTCAAGAACCTTGATTACCATCAATAACTCATCTGGAAAAAGGTCTGATGTTCTGCTGGTCAGTTCTTTCTCAGTCTACTCTGCTAAACAGGTACCCAACACTTAGGTGTTCATATCTTTTCACTCTTACATCACCAGAGGATCAATCTCTAGAATCTATTAGTCATGGTACTCCTCTTGACTTCCCCAAGTCTACACTTTGCTAAGATACTCCCTCTGAGAGATCCGGACCTGATTGTCAGACCTAGCTGCATGCTATGTTCTTGCTTATCGGACCATAACACTCTTCAATCTGACTTCTGGTATAGGCACACCATGTCCTGCGGATGGGTGGGATGAACTTTGTTGCCATCAATGACAACAACCATGAAGCTACACTGTGTCTCTTGCCAACAGATCCTTGCTGGCAACATGCATCCATAACCCTGGTAAGGTTATCTTTGCAATTCTCCCAAGTAGAGCCCCACTACCAGACAGGCATCCATAGCCCAGGTAGAGTTACTTGGATGACTTAATTATTTCTTTCTTTTGATATTTAATATATTTCTCTTTTTTTTAATATTCATAGGATATGATCCTGTAAGCTCATGTGCAAGGAGTGGACACTTGGTTGTTTAGGTTGAGAATTGTAATGGTGGCTAGGGCAAACCTTTAGATTTTTCACTTAACTCAAACACTAGTATCTTCAACAAATCTAAGGCTGTTAGGTGTACTTTGTGAGGATCTCATTGAACAAAAGAGTTACCATTGATGAAGATGATATCACAGACATAATCAGAAACACCTAAACTGATAGGAATCACAACCTATGTAAGAATTTGTGATCTTTTCTTGAATTCTAACAATTTCACTAGTTTTTTGAAGTGGAAAGGTGCTCTATCTTGCCTAATCAAAACAAGGAATCAACAACACAAACAAAGCAAACAAACAAAATAGACTATACAATGCAACTATACAATATATACATATAATACATGGTTTTGACCTGACCTACCTAGGCTTGAAAATAGTGCTTGAGGAATTGCCCATTGACTAGAAATGGAACATCCTCACCTATTAAAGTCTTAATCCTGTAGGTGCTATCACCTAAAATCTCTGATATTTGGAAGGGGGCGATCTAGAGTTTATCAAACTTTCCATGATCACCCTTCCTTTCATGAGCTTTATCCCATGATAGGACCAAATTTGAGATCCTAAATGCCTTTACTTTGGCTCTTTTGTCAAACCATCATTTGACAATAGCTTGATGTTTGGAAAATTGATTAATTGCCTTGTCTCTTTTCTCTTCTAAGTGCATAAACTGCAACAACCTGACTTCCAGTTTATTGTCAATTCCTAGATACTCCTGAGGAAATTGCAGGGTTGGAATTTTTAGGTTGACAGGGAGGATGGGTTCCACCCCATACACCAGCTGATAGGGAGAATTGCCTAAGACAATTTTAACTCTTGTCCTATCTACCCATAGGGCATAGTTAAGCAAAGTGTTCCACTCCCTAAGGTTCTTTTCAATTAGATTTTTGATGATATTCAATAGATTCTTATTGGTGGACTCAGCTAGGCCATTACCCTGGGGGTAGAATTTGATGAAAATTTTAAAGTTATCCCATGATCAAATGCCCAACTTAAAAATTTAAGAGATGCAAAAGTAGGATCGTTGTCACAAACTAGAGCATATGGGATTCCACACTTGGTGGTGGTGTTGATTTCCAAAAACCTAATCACATCATATGAGGTGCATGTCTTGCTACTAATGGATTCTGTCCATTTGGTGTAGTAATTTGTAATGGTTAGTGCATATCTGTGTCCTGTAGAGGATGGAGGATTGATAGGTCCAATGAAATCCATGCCCCATTATGTGAATGGGCGTATCTCCATCATAGGTTACAATGGTTGAGCTGCATACTTCTCTTTGTTTGAAGCAGTTTGATATGTATGGCAAAATTTGATGTGCTTAGCTGTATCCTTGAAGATAGTGGGCCAATAATACCCAGCCCTCAAGATGGCATGTGTGGTAGCTAGATGTGATACATAGGCTGTACCAAACTTATCATGTAACTCAAGAAGAACTTTGGCCACTTCTTGTTTGTCTAAGCATCTGAGGTATATCCCCTCATAGTTTTTCTTGAATAGGACTCCTCCTTTAATCATGTATCTTTATGCTTTGATTCTCAGAGATTTCCTCTAGGATGCTTGCATATTGGGTGGACATCTCCCTGTGATCAGGATGTGCCTAATGTCAGAATACCAGTCATCATGCACGTCTACATCTACTGCATATTGTTGGCTTGTCAAGTTAGGATCTATCTCTGCAATCATCTAATTGAGGGCTTGTCCCCTAACTAGTTTCATAGGAGTTATACCCATATCATACTCTTGCAGTACAGTAATCCACTTAGCTCTCTTCTCTCCTGGTTCACTTTGCATTAGGAGCATCTTCATAGCTGAATCGGGTACTACTATAATGACTTTACTTCTTAGGATATAATGCTTGAACTTCTTTACAACTCTGACTAAGGCAAGAGCCTATCTCTCTACATCCATATACCTTAGCTTTGCATATTTGAATTAGGAGCTCATGAATGCAATTGGTTTTTCTTCTTTTGCCTCACTCCTTTGAGTTAGGACAACTGCACATGTGTGTTCTGATGAAAAAGACTATATGTAGAAATCTCTAGTGTAGTATGGACTAATAAGGATTGGGGCATCTGCAATGGATTTCTTTATATCTTCAAATGCTGCTTTTGCCACTGGAGTCCATTCGATCTTAGCATCTTTTTTCAACATAGCATTGAGATGTCTCACGATCTCTGCAAATCCAATAATAAACTTCCTGACGAAGTTGATCTTACCAAAGTAAGACTTCAACTCTTTCTTACTTGCTGGAAGTTGCAACTTCATGATTGAATCTACCCTAGCAGGGTAGATAGTAATTCCATTCTCAAATATGACATGACCAAGTGGCTTGCCTATGGTCACCCCAAAAATTCACTTCTTTGGATTCAGGGATATGCCATATTGTTCACACTTCTTTAACACTTTCCTGAGGTCCTTAATGTGATCACCTCTCTATTTTGAGAATACTGTTAGGTCATCCATATATATCATGATACAATGACCTACCAACCCTCTGAATGCTATATCCATAACTCCCTGGAAGGTTGCTCCAGCATTGATTAAGCCGAATGGCATACACCTATAAGCGAAGATTCCCCACTTAGTAGTAAAAGTTGTTTTCAATCTATTTATCTTATCAACCATTACCTAATTGTATCTTGAAAAGCCATCCAGAAAGGACATCCTCTGTGCACCGTTCACCAGCTGGAGAACCTCATTTGGAGAAGACAAAGGATAATTATCCTTCTTAGATGCTCTATCTAAGTTCTCAAGTCTACACACCAGCATATATCTCCATTTGTCTTTCTTACCAGAACTAAATTAGCAACCCATGTTGAATGTCTAACTGGAAATATGATCCTTGTAGCAAGCAATTTCTTGACTTCCTAAAAAATAAGAGGTTCTGGCAGCACATTAACTAGTCTTTGTTTCTACCTGAAGGGCTTAGCATCTGGCTTTAGGAGAATTGTGTGAGTTATGATAGATGTGTCATAGGTCTTTCACTCATCATATGTCCATGCTATGACATGGATGTAGTCTTTTAAGGCCTAGGTTATCCTCGATCTTTCTTCTTCAATGCAAACTTTGCCTATTAGAACATTTCTCTTATCTATATCCTATCCTATGTTGACTGGTTCATACTCTCCTGCATCTATCTTAGAGAGATCATTCTACTTGATCATATTATCTAGATCAAAAGCTCTTTCAAGTTCAATCATTCCCTTAGGAATCTTGTTGCTAGGTAGATCAATTATATCTTCTTCATCCTAGGTATAGTCTTCCAGGTTCTTTTCATCTACTATCTGGGCTTCGAATATGTCCCTATTGGCAATAAAGTCCAAAATGTGTTGATCATCATAAAACAACTGAAAATTGGTGACATTGTCAGGAATAGATGGTGTTGACACTAGCTCGATAGAAAATCTCTTCATCCCAAATATGGACAAAGGTTCTAGGGTACTAGCTGCTTGTGCTAGTGCATCCGCATGGTGATTGAGTTCTTTTGGAACATGCATGATGTTAAATGCATCAAAACTCTCTATCAAGTCCTAGACTTTGTGTCTGTAACTAGATAGCTTCTTGTAATTACAGCTATAAATACCTCTTGTTTCACTACAAGTTTTGAATCTCCCAAGACATGCAGAACTTTCACTTTCTTCTTTAGAGCAAACAACAGGCCATGTATCAAAGCTTCATATTCAACCACGTTGTTTGTGCATGAAAATTATAGTCTACATGTTGCCAGAAATGATTTCCCTTGTGGATTGATAAGATCCACTCCTACTTCATCTCCCTACTTTGATTTGTAGACATCAAATCTCAAGGTCCATGGTTTATCTTCTATCCATGATTTATCTAGACTTTCCTTTTTTCATTTGGCATGTGCAACTGCTCCTGTAGATATCCATTTGATCTTAGGTGGTTCATTCCTTATTATATCCAAATATTTTGGTGGAATGAAAACATCCACACTTTTCTTCTTTTGAGCATCATCTTGTTGATTATATTTTCTTTTTATGAATTTGATGACATCACATCTCTTATTAGGGGATTCTTTAACTTCTCTTTCTGTCTCTACTAAAACATCCCTAATTTTATGCAATTTGTCACTTGTACACAAATGTTCTTCTTTGCTCACTATGTGAAAACATAAGACACAAGTTGTTTTTGAATGGGAAGCTTCATGTATCATGTACCATCCTTCAATTAGCACTTGATTGGGTGAAATTAATTGGAGAATATGTCTTTGAACTTGTTTGGATAGAGACTCTTCAAACTGTGTCAAACAACTTCCCCTGTCTTCATCTGATAAATCATAATCTGATTCAACAAGACAGTCTGTCCTTGAGGTGACTATGCTGACTTTATCACTTGTATGCACATCCTCACATACCAACACTTCCTCTATAGTAGGAATTAGGACATTCCCCCTACATATTTCTTGTTCACATTCCCCTACATCTGTAGGAAACAAATGATTATAATCATCAATGTTAAGTATGCCACATACCTCTGGTGAAAACTGCTTGTCTTCTATGCATGTTCTCTATATTGTATCTATTATATCTAGGCATGCTTCACATGTATTCTCTGAGTTGGCATCTTCATGCAGTCTGCACCAACCTCCCATGAGTATGTCCTTAACAGGTGTCCCTGTCAACTGACATTTATGAATTTCACTTGACAAATACCTTTGAAACTCAAGGATATGATCAATTTCATCTTCTTCTGAAGAATTGTAATTAGATTCTATAGTTAACCCTATTTTTGGCATAATTTTATCATTTTTACTATCTTCATGTATATGTCTGCACATCAGGACTTCCTCTATTCTGACTTCCTAAGGTCTCAATGCATATACCCATGGCTCGACATCCACATTTAATATCTCATTGCTATGGTTATACTCAGTTATCATATGTTTCATTCTGGGTTTGACTTCAATTTTGAGTTGATTGGGGATGCCTTTCCATGGCAACCGCATGTGGGAGAAATTAGTAGCCATGTAACCATTCAAAATCTTGGACTAGTCCCTACTGAGGAGCATGCCATATGTGTCAGGTATGTCAACAACCTGAATGTCTATGTAATGCTGCACCCTGGGATTTGATGCAAGTTGCATGTGAATGTGTGTCAATTCTCCTACTACACTAACGTTAGACTTGTCTAACTGAGTTACTTTCTTGAGTGACTTTGCAGGATGTAGACATAAAGTTTGATAAATAGACAAGGACATCACATTGGTAGAAGCACTTGAATCTACCAAGCCATTGTGTAGGTTCTTTCCAAAGATCCTAAGTGTGAGTAGGAAAGGGGGTGACTCAGATTTCTCTTTGTACAAGGTCATCTGTGCTGCATCTATAGCGTGAACAGTGGCTTTGTCTTTTGGTTTGATAAGATTATCTCTAAGCATAGGATCACTAGTAGGAATATGACTAGGATTATCCTCCTTTGCTATAGGTTCATCTAGTGACTTTAGAAAGGCTTTCTTAGTGACAAGAGTCTTCAATAATTCCAATAAGGACAAGCTAATTTTTATCTTCATCATCTCCTTAGCAAGTTAAGCAATAAGTTTATCGGACTCAGGCAATTGGCTCATACCTTTTGCTACCATCACTTGTGGTGCAAAGTACTGTGGATTCACCTTTGGAGGTCCTAGATTATTACTAGCCTTAGGGTCCAGAGGTGTGTTGAAATTATTAGGGGGAATGGAAGTGGTCAGAGGACCAGCAGGGAGATTTGCATTGCTCCCCAGGTTTTAATTATGTCCTCTCTAATATTGTTGATATGCATGAACTTCTTCAACTTCCTTCTCAGGCTCATTCTCATCCTCAAAGGGGAAGACATAATTTATTTCAAAGACCATGGCTGATTCTTCGCATGCCAGGGTATAATTCTCATGGATTATATCCATCTTCTTGTAACATCCAAATTCTTAAACAAGACTAATAATAGATATTTACCATGAGATAAGCATACAAGGTGAAATATGTAGATTTTTTTTTCTTTTATTTAACTTTGAAATCAAGATACAACAATTTGCATAATTTATTTTCTCAAATAAACAACATGATACAATATACAAAGATGATTGTTATCTCCTCATAGTGAACCCTTGTTGAGTGAACTCAGCCTATTGGTGAAACATGGGAACTTTTCTAAGGCTGTGGGTCACCTAGGACAACAAAGAACCTCCAGAGTAAGCTGGCTCTTATGGTGTTCACCTAAACTACTGCTTGTTAGAAAAGGGTAAGAAAGACTGCATAAAATAAAACCTATGACTAAGGGTGATGCACCAAATTTGATATCTAAAACTTGTAAAGTTGCTTGTACACATATTCAATCAACAACAAATCTTGACATGCACAACTCAATATCTATATGCCTTTGCATCAATATTTCATAAGGAGGATATACTGCATAAAATCCTAGAAGGAAAAATACTTCTCACAACTCGAATCACTTGCATCTTAACACAACTTATAACCTGCTAATACATATATTTTCTACACAAAGGTGCTACTAATGAGATGCAACAACAAGGAATGAAATAACTTCACATGTAACTGCACCAATCATTCAAATGCACATAATGGAATAGAAAATTGAGATGGCAAAATGCTTATCTCTATTGATCTTCAAAGGTGTAAACTGTCATACATGTCTGTAAAATGAGTTACAAATCCTGTCTCATGTTGAAAGAACTCCCAAAAATGAGTTACAATACCTGCTTGAGAATGAAAAGAACTAAATCCAAAAATGATAATAGCACAAAAATAGGGACTACAAACCTCCTTTGGTTGTGCATAAACAAAAAGCCTAGAAAATAACTCCCAAATTCCCTCCAAAATGAATCTTAAGTGAAGAAAATGTCAAGGCTTGACCTTACCTATCATAAAGGCATCAGAAACTACTCCTAAATGCTCTCATTCCCCCCTAAAACCAAGTCAAAACGACTCCTATATTCCCTCCTTATGTCGGTCAACTTCTCCAACTTCCCCCTATATGCTCTCATTTCCCTTTTGTACAATAAATAACATTATTTAAAATGGTTTATAAACTACCATTTCAACTATGTTTTACATTCTACTTTTGGTGCAAAATATAAATACATCATGACTCGACCAACTTGGGAGTCAAAGCAAAAAATATATAAGGGGACACACCTAATTGCTAGACATATGGACATGAGGTTGAGGGTATTAATATTTTATTTCAAATGCTAAAAGAAAGGCAAAAAAGCCTTTAAGCCATTGACACACCTAGAGTTTTCAAACCCTAATGACAAAAGGCTCAAATGAACCCTCATTTCACATTTCATTTTGCATTTTCACTTCACTATGTTTTTTGAGTGTCCGCCATGGTAGGGTTTGCTTGAGTTTCTGGAGATTTCAACTGGAGCTCGCATCTGAAGGTTTTAAAAAAATTCAATGCAAAACTTCAAGGCCAAGCCTGGGTAAGTTCTGAGTCTATGTAAACCTTCATTTCCTTTCAATATTTGTGGAAAACAATGCTTGTTTTTGAGCTTTACTATGCCAAAATGATGAGTATATTTATTCTTTTTATGCATTTGTTTTACAGAGCAAAATGCAATCCATATCTCAGTTTCTTACATGATTTTTTTTTGAATGGCATTCTCTCAGTATGATGTATATCTCTCCTCTGTAGTCATTGACTTGGAATGAAAAGAAATGTTTTGTTGCATTCTGAGCATTGTTTATACATTGACTTCTTTGTTAATGCTCTAATCTTGTGTTTCTCAGTCACGGCTAGGGTTATATGGAAACCCACCCTCTATTCATTCTTGCTAAGTTGAAAGGAAGCATACCTATTTGGTTTCATGATAAAACATGAATGAAAATGAGATATTGACTGTATTGTCCTGTACTTCATCTCTGAGCAATGAAAGGAAACATGCTTGTCATTCTCAGCATATACAACAGGAGTTTGAGGCAGTCTTAGCAAAACACTAGATTTCTTGCATTATTTTCATTAACCTCCTGTGGACTGCATTATAAACTGTTCATCTACAATTGCATGCTACTATTTTGAATGAGCAAACCCATTTACCATATGGATTTTGTAGTTTGACTTCAAGAAACACCATTTGGCTGTCTGAGACATGATGCAACCTTTTATTTAGAGTTTAATCTTTCTAGGATTTAGCTTCATTGGGTCCAATACCTTTGAATGGAAGTCTGCTTGAGACATGGTTAACAAAAATATTTCACCACAATGTCATTGCCACATTTTAATACCACATCCCAGTCCTCTTTTCTGCTTGCATAGGTCAGCAATACCAGTCTATTGCTCCTTTTACTCCTTGCATATTGAAAGTCCTCACTGTCACATATTTGTTTTGACTGCTCCTTACTTCTTCACAACTGCTAGGGTTTTCTTGCTGTTTGACTGCTTGCATTTTATTATCCATGATGAGCTTCATTGTCAAAAGCATCTACATACTTTTTACCCAAAACATCTACATGCTTTTGAGATATTTGTATAGGCCTTGACCACCAAAGACCTTTGCTCCATCTTGAAAACAATGCAAACCATCTATATGACCCTGTTTTCCTTAATGACTGTGGATTGTTCTTTATGGTTTGATCTCAATGTTAACGTTTATTGTGAGTGCTTGATTGTCTTGTCAACCTGTAGTACTGTCTTTATTGTCTTGCTGTCAAATAGTCCCTATACACCATACATTCATTGTATTGACTATCATACTTCTTATGAATTCTTCAGTGATTTATCTCTACAAAGTCCGATGGTCTTGTAGTTTTGTTTCTTCATAGGCTTGTAGAGATTTTTTTTGGATTCATAATAATGCTATATAGACCCTAAAAGGTTTGCCACAATGTCTCTACTGCAGGGACATTTCTTCACGACCTTATGATTCCTAGATGAACAACATGCAAGATTCTATGATTCTTAGGTAGGCATACACAACTTTACACAATAATGAATAACTTATCCAAGGATCTCATGAGCTTGAGCATGGTCTGCTCCTATTCTACATGTTCTTAGACCAGTTGAATGATCTTATACATGACTCTAGGTCTTAGTCAAAGCACATATCCTTTCTCAAAACATCCATAAGCTAATGTATCCTTTTTGATACCTTATAGATGTTGTATCTCTATAAACCTTCATGCAAGACTATACAGGGTCCTGCAACAATGCCATTTCTCAATGTCATTCCCTTCTGTATCTTGTGAACTGGTTCAATCGTGAAGCTGTCACAGAGTCATGGAGGTATCTTTATTTCTTAGGAATGTTGTTCCTCATGCATGATCTTGCATAGAGATATACACTAACCTTCAAGGGCCATATGGGTCTCTTTAAACCTTATAAGTGACCTTCTTGGCACTTTTAACAAAATTTTATATACTTTCCCATCAAGAGCTACTCTATGTCTTTTGTATCTTTTGCATGACTGTTATTGCTCTTTGATTACTTTACCATACCTCTATCTCAGTCATAGCCTTGATCTTTATGTCTTCCACTGACAAGCATAAGCAATTGTCTCCATAACTCTGTCACGATATCCTTCATGATTGTGACTACTATCAAGATTCAAAAGACTGCTCCATATTATGCATTGTGACAACTATTTTGCATGTGATTGCTGCATCTATCCTTAACTATTTTTATTGTCCTTTGTCCATTTGTTACTATGCTCTCAGGGTATAGTCTACCTCTGCAACATTTGAAGAGCCTCTTGAAAATTTATCCTCTTCCTTATGACTGTTTGCTTCTCTTAATACCTTGTGAACTACTCTTTCTCAGAGGTTGACTGTCCTCTTTCACTGACTTACATGAATCCCTTTATTCTATTTCTCTGCTATTACAATCATATAGTGATTGTCTCTCATTAGCATGAAAGTCAAGGTCCTTAAGGACTGTTGTGTCTAACTTCTCTTATTGGGTTCCAATTGAGTAAATATTTTGTCATTTATGATAGTGATATCAAACAATTCACCATTATAGGTGATGAGATATATGCTCAAAGTTGATAAATGTAATGCTTTTACACTCTCATCCCTCTCAAAACAAGAGGGAAACACACTAGGCTCAACCCTTATGGGAGCCCATTTTTCTCCACGTGCTGTGATATTGAACAATGTAATCCAACAATGAAACTTGTACCTATACCTACATAGTGAACAAACATGTTAGATAAAACAATGAAGCTAAAAGCTTCCAATGATGCTCATGATGATTGATGATACTCCTTTTCTCTTCTTGATATTTGTGATGTTGCAAAAACTATTTCAATGCCTTAGGAGAATAAACTATATATTTGTTGTTATAGTATATGCAAGGAATATGGATCCTGAGCTCTAACACAACTTTCTCATCCTTTGCAGGCATTTCAAGCAGCAGTAGATCAACTTCTGGAGCACTCAAGTAGGAGGGGCTAGACAAGGATGCAACTTTTCAACTTGGGATTCATCATTCAGGCAATGACGGATCCCTACTCTTTTCATATGCTTTTCCTTTTATTTTTCATTCAAATGTCTAGTTTATTTTCATATTGCATTGAAAAAGTTATTCCGACGGCTTGTGTGGGACACCATACATTTATGATTATCAATAAAAGACAACAATCATGCAAAATCTATGTAGTCTTTCTCTTGTATACATTTGCAAACTGAGCTATAATTTATTTGATAATACTTCTCTGCATATGAATGAAACTTTAAGCAAAAATCAATGTGTACCTTTGTCTTTATTTTGCAAAAAAACTATCTCAGCTCTACCTAATTGATCTGGAAGCTAAATTAGGTAACAATGAAATTTTGCCTTTACAATTACAAATATCAACAATAGATAATATTTTATATAGTCTTATTATACATAAGTCGCAAAGGTATACTACATCTGAAAATATGACATCTTTATCGCAAGCCTCGGCATGTCTTCTGTTGAAGAGAGAGAAAGAGAGCATCTTCCTAGTGCTTTTCCTCAAACCATAGACCGATGGTCTCCCACACATCTTCTAATTGGAAGTGGCCCTACCCTTGATGAAGAGTATAGACCAAAGGTGACCAATGGTAATTTGCCATTTGAGTACATAGTGTTGTATCCTACATAACGCTATAGATCATACAACCCTAGATACCCTCTAGATAAGTATGACTATTCCAATAGGTTATGCAATCCACATACAGTGAACTGACAATGCACGCAGAGACGTATGCATTATTTTGGCCAAATATTCAATATGAATAGACGTTTGCAATGTCGTAATGTTCACCCACCCCAACTCGACTTGGATACTATCATATTCCTATAGTTTGACTTGGTCAACTATGTTTTACTATATAGTCTTGACAACTTCAATATTTTAGTCTTCTCAACTTAGACAAGTTTACAAACAATGTCAATGATTCATAGACCTTATGGATTATCTCTCTATATGAGAATTCTCATTGCATTATTGCAATACCCGAGATCCAAAACTTATCGCCACTCAAGAAATTAAGTCGATTTATAACGACTAAGAAGGTTACCTTACCAAGGTTAAGCATGGTTGATTAGGTAAATATTTCTTATCCAACTAGTAAGAATAAATAATCAACATTAGGGTACTTGCCCCTTCAATAGTGATCTATATAATGGTCACCATTGTTTTAGTATAAAAATACCCTAAGGTGTTAAGTTTAGGTTTTATCCTCCCTATCCCTCACAATAACAATATATATGTCCTTATAGTAATAACTTAATAAACCAAAGGATTATCCTCTTGGTTCTATCATGACTATGAGGACATTCTTAATATCTCAATTTTTGACTAAGAAGAAAATTGTTTTCCAATGTCAAGACAACTAAAATCATTCAACCCTTTATAACTAGGCTATAGCTCTTGCAATCAAATCATAATTACCACAAACCCTATGGTTCATACGAGTCTAGAATGTTGACTATAATTGATTTGTTATCAAACATTACAATTAGACAAGTATATATATATCTATCATCTTATCTTTATGGTCAGGGTTGTTTCTTACATAAAGAAATATATATACACAATAATAAAATGAGTGTCTATTTGCACCACTCAACCTATTATTTTGCTAGTTCTACAACACTAACTGCATGGTTTCAATAAAACACTAGGTGTATCAATCATCAAAATGAATATAATAACCTCTAAATAATTCTATCAAATGAATTCATTATATAAAGAGCCCTATAACTGGTGAAATCTGTAATGACTACATTGTTAAAAAAGAAGTATTTCTATATGACAACTAGATTTGAGAAAATTAGTTTAAAAAGAATCCTATTCTCTAAATGGAGGTCATTGATATAATAGAGAGGATTTATGAAACTGTTTGAACAATGGCATTGGAATGCATACATGAACATTAATATGTTTATAAAGATTCACAGGGGTATTCTTAACATAAAACATTGTCTCTCTATTCTACGATTTGATATGATGCCAGTTTAAACCACCTTTTTAAAACAACAAGAATCAAAGATTCCTATCAGTCATACTTGAATCTAAACATAATTAAATTCATAATACAGAGTTACAGTACATGCTAGATTACATAGCTTCATCCATTTCATCATTCATGGATGTTGGCCTAACATGAAATAGTGTAGCGACTCACATTTGACAGAAGACTAGAATGCATAAACAAGTATTAAAAACTTTGCATAAACTTTGAATTAGGAATGAACCTAGTTATTGACAATTCCCAAAGATAGATTAAACTCAAAAACTATGAGTTCCACTGGTCGCCAACAGCCAAAGTCTCCTTCCTTATCTAAAACAATACTCTACAATCCACCATTGATTCTACTCATTCGCTACAGCTCTAAAGATTTACTTACTTGTTTTCCTTTGATCTTCTCTTGTGTCCCACTCTTAAGAAATTCATTCTATTTATAACATTCTACACGACTCAAATATGAGTCATTTCCCTATTCGTCCCATTTCGCAGTCATTAAAACTCCACTACGTTTCAGTTAGTAACAAATTCTCTTTAAATCTGTTGGGGCTCTACACATGCTACACCAAAGAGGTTGATCATCCATTGTGAGGAAACGTGGTTTACAATAGCTCTATCACTTATGAATGGTCAACACTCTAAAATACCATGACTTAAGATAATTGAGTCATCTCAAGTGCTATAAAGACCACTACATTTGGTTGATACTCTCTCCACAATTTAAGCCTATGACTGGTCTATGCTCGAGCATGCCGACGTGAGGGGATACGTGGTATAACATACCATTGTCCTCTACAAGTATGACACTCTAATGAATTTCGACTCAAAATACTGTTTAGTTATCACTTGAGTAATTAAAACCACTACTCAAAGTCGTTATAAACTCCTCTATTTGTGCCCACTTCGATCACTTACCTAAAGGTTTAAAAGGCTATGTCCACATTGTGGACCTCTCCAACGGATAGGCATGAATGGTTAAAAGCACAATGAGGTAGTAATTGCCTCATAAAAGTTTAAAGATTCCTTCTTCGATATATCTCAAGATAAGGATAGATAGATATGATAAAAGAGAAGTGGTGAATATTAATTCGATGACCATCTCAAATGATCACTAAAGTTTTATGTGAAATAATGATCAAAGCACAATGATTATACTATTAATAGCATTAATAAAGATGTTTTTCCGTTAACTTACGTATATATATGTGCTTGGATCGAGCTAGTCTCCCCTTCACGTATACACACTAAAACACATCTATTAATCTTGTCATGAACGTTCATGTGACGTTTGAACTAAAATCATGATAACAATCAAACCATCTAGGTTTGACGATGCAAACAATAACTATTTACAATGTGATCGACGAGAGATCGTTCTAGTCACAGACAACTAACGTCCTTTCTCGATAATGTCATTTTTCACAAAATGACAAGGTTGACACACAACAAACTCTAAAAGGAATCTATAAGACATCGACAACCTATCGAGTCGATCCAAGAATTAACCAATAAAACATGACTTACCTCAATTGACTTAGAGTTCACAAAATGTTAAACACTATACTCGGTTGGAAAATGACCATTTGTAACCCAAGGTCTATTCTCCTCAGAAGATACTCTTACACTCTTTCTCAGAGAGTCATCAAAACCTGTTATTCTGCATATTACTTGTAATTCACTAGATCATGATCAGTGCATCGTTAGTCCATTCATAAACGTTATGAATAATAAATCAAATTCTCATAACATAAATTACTAAACCATTACCTCATATGCATTGCATTTATTCACATAACTGATATTTCATAAAATCAATATTTTCCAATGACATTTAACGCAACGTCAAAATATTTATCCAATAGATTCACTTTTGTCCATGTAAAAGTAAAAAGTAAAAACAAGCCAAAATTAGGGATGTAACATATCTCTCCCCTAAAGATTCATCGTCCTCGATGATTCAAAGTATCAAAATATAATTCAAACAAGTTTTTGTTTAACTATTAAAACCATGAAATAAATGAGGAAATTTCTGATAAAATTCATGGTAGTCCTCCCATGTAGCACTATCCTCCGCATACTGGTCCCATTGGACCTTGCACTACATAACTTCTCTATTACGCAAGCGAAGCTTGCATGTTTTGAGCACTTTGAGAGGTTCGATCGTGGCCATCCCTAGGGTCCTGCATCTGTAATACATTCCAATTCAGAATATGGTTATCGCCTACAATATACTTCTTTAAATAAGAAACATGAAAAATATTGTGCATTCTAGACAAGGTTGGTGGTAAAGCAATCTTGTAGGCAACCAGATTGATCACTTTGAGAACTTCAAAGGGTCCTACATAGTGAGGAGCTAATTTGGAAGACTTCCCAAACTTTATAGAACTTTTTAGAGGTTTGACCCTCAAAAGAACTTTCTCTTCAACAGAGAATTATCTTGGTACTCACTTGGTATTAGCATAACTTTTCTTTCTATCATTGGCTTCTACCAATCTTTTCCTGATCATCTTAACTTTTTCCTCCATTTCAGCTAGCATTTCTGGATCAATGCTAATTCTATCTTCCAACTTATCCCAACTTATAGGAGTTCAACATCTTCTTCCATACAATGCTTCAAATGGTGCCATCTTAATAGAAGAATGGTAAGAATTGTTATAGCAAATTCCACAAGTGGTAAGTACTCTTCCCACTTATATTGCTGATCTATACAATACATTCTCAATAAATCCTCCAAAACCTTGTTAACTCTCTCAGTTTGACCATCTGTTTTAGGATGATAAGTTGTACTCACATTAAGTTTAGTCCCTAGCACAGAGAACAAGGTTTGCCAAAACCTTGATGTTATACGTGCATCTCTATCTGAGAAAATCTTTTTAGGAACTCAGTGTAACCTAAACACTTCTTGAACAAATTTGTGAGCTAACACTGGTGCTCCATCAGTTAAATTCCCCAATATGAAATGTGCTACCTTCGTGAGTTTATCAACCACAACTAAAATGGCATCATGTCTGTTCCTAGACATTGGAAGACCCTAAACAAAGTCCATACTTATGACTTGCCACTTCCATTCTAGTACATCATGCGGATACAACAATCCTGTGAGATGTTGATGTTTTACTTTTACCATCTGGCACTCTAGACAACTTGCCACAAATCTTGCAGTGTCATTCTTCATTCCTTTCTAGAAATAAAGAGGTTTTACATCCGTTAGAAGTTTGTTTACTCTTGGATGTCTTGAGTATGGTGTAGTGTGCACTTCTTTCCACACGAGATTTCTTAATTTAGCTGAATTAGGATCATACATTCTTCCTCTATATCTTAATAGTCCATCAAACTTAAAATGAAACTCATCATACCTTGGATCTTTAAGATTTATCTCAATAGCTTGCTTGACCAACCCATAATATTCATCACCAAATAAATTTTGCAACACTAAATCTTTAAAGTTTGCATGAATAGAGGTAATTGAAGAAATATGTCTCCTCTAACTCAAAGCATTAGCTACCCTGTTCTCTTTTCCTTTGATATAATTTATCTCAAAATTGTAGTCAGATATCAACTCTAACCATCTCCTTTGTCGAGAATTTAGACGAGTTTGAGAGAAAATATACCTAAGACTTTGATGATCTAACTTAAGTACAAAGGTTTTCCCCAATAAATAGTGTCACCACATTTGCAAAGTATGTGTAACCGCTGCTAATTCCAGATCATGTGATGCATAATTTTTCTCATAAACTTTTAGCTTCCTTGACTCATAGGCTATTACTCGCCCATCCTGCATAAGCGCACCCCCTAATCCTTCTCCTGAGACATCATTTATTACCCCAAACTGTCCTTCAGGGTCGGGAACTTTCAAAATTGGTGCTGTTGTCAAATTTTCCCTTAATGGATCAAATTCCTCCTGACATTTATCTGTCCATTCAAATCGCTTCCCTTTTCTTTGCAAGGAAGTGATTGGACTTGCAATACTGGAGAAGTTTAGAATAAACTTTCTATAATAACCAACCAAACCCATGAAGCTACACACTTCATGCACATTCGTGGGTACAGGCCAATCTAGAATAACTTTGATCTTTGCTGGATCAACAGATATTCCTTCTACAGATATTATATGTCCTAGATACTAAATCTCCTTCTGGAAGAAAGAACACTTAGAAAGTTTTCCATATAACTTATGTTCCCTTAACCGTTGCAGAACCACTTGTAAATGTTGACAACAATCTTCTTCATTCTTAAAGTAAATTAGTATATCATCCAGAAGGACTAGAACAAACTTGTCTAAACAATCTCTAAACACACTGTTCATGAGATTCATGAATGTTGTTAGAAATAAAAGCAACACTACTTCAATGGAATTTTGATTCGAATAAATTTCAGCAATCTTTAATTGTGTGTTATTAATGGAGATTGTAACAAAACATAAACCCACAATACAAAAATATACTAGAAGCAGAATGAAGCACATAACACAAGTGTTTAACGTGGAGAAAACCCTTTCGGGTAAAAAACTCCACCAAGAAAAGAGGCCAAGTTGTATTATCTTCACAAAAGGAGATTACAAATACATTCACTTCCTCTATAATCCAACCTTCACTCCGGCAGAATCTAGGTACCTATAAACTGTTATATTCCTCTCATCTACTATGCTATGGTTTATATAGAATTTACACAACCTCAAGACATTAAATGACTTCTTACAAGCCCATAACACTTGTCAAGAGTCAACAACACAACCTTGGGCGTCCATGGCCAAGAATAGGCTCTTACGGGGTCATAAATGCTGTCATACATGCATCCTACACTTGGGAAAAAGTGCCCATGAAAGCATGAACACCTTGGGACTAAAAATAGCCACTTACAACATCTTATGACGTGTCATAATAATGCTATTATTAGTGTCATAGATTCTTATGACAACTTACAGTTGTCATAGAATCTCTTACACCTTCTTACAACATCTATGACGTGCGGCATAACACTAAAATTAGATTATTCCTCCACATGTGCACCCCACTTTGACCAATTACCATTTACCATAGTAAATGACATCTCGTAACTACCGCCGGTAACTCTTCTACTTATCGTCCAAAAACTCCGTAATTACCGTGGATAGTAAATAATTTTTACCACTACTGGTGAAACTTGTAGATCCCTTATGGATAATTACAAATTACAAATTACAAATAATAAATGGAATAAATACAATATTGGGATTTACAAGGTTAATGGCACCTTATCGCAAAATTCTCCCACTTGACATTATACATTGTAAATCAACCCATAGGAAATCAAATGAAAAATAATCAGGCACTAGAAACAAGGCCTATGGCCTCTCTGTACCACACGAACTTCTCTGTGCTCATAGGCTTGGTCAATGAATCCGTAACATTCTCTTGAGTGTCTATCTTCTTCAACTCAATCTCTCCATTTGCAACCAACTCTTGAACAAAGTGATATTAAACATCAACATGCTTAGTCTAAGCATGATACATGGGATTCTTTGCCAAACAAATAACACTCTGGCTATCACAATCAATCTGAATGATCCTGCAATCAAAACCAATACCTGTACACAGTCTCTTCAACCAAACTGCCTCCTTAGAGACATGAGTAGCAGCCATATACTCTACTTCTATGGTGGACAAAGCAACTGTGGGTTGCCTCTTACTCATCCAACTCACTGCACCTCCAAACAGAGTAAACACATAGCCACTAGTGGACCTTCGACTATCCAAGTCACCTGCCCAATCTGCATCAACAAAACCCTGTATGTCTAAAGATTTATCAGCACTATCAGTACTAGAATAAACCAAACAATGGTTAGGAGTACCTACAAGATATTTAAACACCCTCTTCGCATAGTTCCAATGCTGTCTACTGGGGTTAGACATAAATCTGCTCAAAACTCCCACTGCTTGGGCAATATCTGGCCTAGTGCAAACCATTGCATACATCAAACTCCCTACAACACTAGCATATGGCACATTAGACATATCCTCAAGATCATCCTCAGTCTTTGGACACATATCTAATGAAAGCTTAGTACCAATGGGTAAAGGAACTCAAACTGGTTACAGTCCTGCAAACTAAACCTCTGCACAATAGTATTCACATACTTACTTTGTGACAACCAAAGCTTTCTGTTAACTCTGTCCCTCCTGATCTCCATGCCCAGAATATACCTTGCAGCACCAAGATCCTTCATCTCAAATGCACCTGAAAGTTGGGCTTTAAGCTCATTGACCATACCCTTAGTATTGCTGAAAAACAATATGTCATCAACATACAAAGCAATAACCAATATAGAATCATCAACACAATGAATGCAAACACAATGATCCTCCTCGCTTCTAACAAAACCCAATTTCAAAACAAATGAATCAAACTTTTGATACCACATTCTGGGGGACTGTTTTAGACCATAAAGAGACCTCTTTAACCTACAAACCTAATGTTCTTTTCCTTTTACCTCGAAACCTATAGGCTATTGCATATAGATTTCTTCTTCAAGATCTCCATGCAAGAATGTAGTCTTAACATCCATTTTCTCAATCTCCCAGCAATGGATAAGAGAAATCTAATAGAAGTCAATTTAGCAACAGGAGAGAATATCTCACCAAAATCAACTCCCTCTCTCTGGGAGTAGCCCTTGGCTACCAGTTTGGCCTTGTACTTCTCCAATGACCCGTCTGCTCCAAACTTCTTCTTGAAGACCCACTTACATCCTATAGCCTTTCTTCCTTTGGGCAAACGAACAAGATCCCAGGTGTTATTAGAGTCTAAAGCCATCATCTCCTCTTGCATGTCTAGTTGCCAAGACTCACTATCATCTGCAGAAATAGCTTCCCTGTAGGATCTAGGTTCATCTTTAGTACTCAATAAAGCATATACACGATGAAAATCTGGTGGGCTCTACCTATCAACTAGATTCTGTTGTCTTGCGGATCTCCTCAAGGGTGGAGTAGGAGACTCTAGTTCTTCTGCATGATCATCTGTACCAACTTCTTCTGTCACAACATATTCATCTTCATCAGAACTACTTGAATCTTCTCCTTTTTCTTCACCCCCTAATCCATCATTCTGTTCTTCCTAAGGTGTATCTTGTTGCTCTAACTTAAAGTGCACTCTCTTTACCTTTTCATCTTTTTCTTTTGGCTGCTCAGGTTCAAAAATAACTCTAAGTTCCCTAAAAATTACATCTCTAGAAAAGATAATCTTGCGGGTTAGTGGATTCCAAAGCTTATAACCTTTCACATTATCACCATATCTAATGAATGTACACTTTTCAGCCTTTGGATCCAACTTAAATCACTTTTCCTTAGGCACATGAACAAAAGCCTCACAACCAAAAACCCTTAAATGTGAAACAAAAGGTTTCTTACCTGTCCACACTTCATAAGGTGTCGAATCAAGAGCCTTACAAGGAGATCTATTTATCAAGTAGCAAGCAGTACACACAACCTCTACCCAAAAGCATTTATCCAACTGTGCATCACTAAGCACACTTCTGGCCCTTTCCATAATTGTTCAGTTCATCCTTTCTGCAACACCATTCTATTGTGGTGTATACAGAGTTGTCTTTTATCTGATTATACCTACATGCTTGCGAAACTGATCAAATTCCTTAGAACAATATTCCCCTCCATTGTCAGATCTTAATATTTTTATCTTTAAACCTGATTGGTTCTCTACTAAGACTTTGAATTCCTTAAACTTAGTGAAAACTTCAGATTTATTCTTCATAAAATAAATCCATGTAAATCTAGATACATCATCAATGAAGGTTACAAAATAATGAGATTTTCCAATAGATTCATTATCCACAGGTCCAAACACATCCGTATGAATAATTTCTAACTTCTCTTTTGCTCTATTGCTTCCTGAAGGAAATAATTTTCTGTTTTGTTTACCAAGCACAGGATGCTCACAGAAATCAAAGTGCTCATCTGAATAAGAGAAACCGTCCAACAAATTTTTATTCTTAATAGTTTTCAATACATTATTTCTTGTGTGGCCCAATCTACGATGCCACAACATACATGTATTTTCAGTAGTGGCCCTAGATACATAGGAGACATTACAAACTGTAGTGGCTTCAAGCTAAACAATTTCCTGAATCTCTTCCCTTTCGCTACCACCAGGTTCCCTCTCACCAATCTGCAACCATGCTTGTCAAATGTCACATGCATTCCCAAATCATTCAACTTTGAAACTAAAATCAGATTTCTAGCTTATCTAGGAACATGCAAAACACCAGGAAGGGTTTTAATCCTCCCGTCACTAAAACACAACAATACCTTTCCTTTCCCGACAATTGGATATGTAGAGTTGTCACCAAGGTAGATATTACCTCCATCATACTCTTCATATGAGGAGAACCATTCCTTATGCTGGGTCATATGAAATGAGCATCCTGAGTCAATCAACCAGTGATCATTAGAAACAAGATTACATGTAGAAAGTAAAACTTCTTCACCTGCATTCAAGGACTTATTTGAAGCACTCTCCCACTATTTCTTGGGGTTTCTGCACTCTTTCACATGTCCCCTTTTACCGCAATTCCAACACTTAACTCTGTTCTTTTTACCAGGAGTCCTAGACCAGCCCTTGGACTTGTCCTTAGCCACTTTCTGATCTCCTTTAGATCCTCTTTCCTTAGACCTTCCCCTGATACTGAGAGCATCCCGTGAACTATCTGAACTCTTCTTCCTCAACTCCTGTGACAGTAGCACTGAAACAAGAGCATCCAACTTTAGATCTGCAAGGTTAGTAGTGATAGCAAGGATAACATTCTCCCAAGAGTCAGGTAAAGAGCAAATAAGTAAGATACATTTATCTTCCTCACTAACCTCAACATCTATTGAATCAAGCTGACTCACTAACAAATTAAAAGAATTTAAATGCTCTGCAACTGATTCACCTTCTCGCATTTTCATGGAAAACAATTTTCTTTTTAAATAAAGTTTATTTACCATACTCTTGGCTTGATAGATCTCACCCAACCGTTTCCACAACTTGTATGCAATCTCTTCCTTTGCGACATTCAACAAGACAGAGTCTGAAAGACATAACCAGATGGTTCCCCGTGCCTTCTCTACTAGTCTATCCCACTCATCTTGAGAGACATTGTTAGGTTTCTTCTCTTTTTGGATAGCCAACCATTGATTTCTTTCTTCCAACAAATCTTCCATTTTTAGCTTCCACAACTCATACCCCGTTCTGTTGAACTTCTCAATGTCCATTCGAGAGGTTGATGCAACGGTGGATGGAACCATAATAACAACACAAGATCTGCAAAACAAATGCAACCAAATCTCCCACTGCAGCTACAGCTTCCACACTACCACCCAAGAGTCAAAGCTGGCCAGGCTCTGATACCAAATGTTAGAAATGAAAGCAACACTACTTCAATGAAAATCTAATTCGAATAAATTTTAGCAATCTTTAACTGTGTGTTATTAATGGAGATTGTAACAAAACATAAACCCACAATAAAGAAATATACCAGAAGCAGAATGAAGCACATAACACAAGTGTTTAACGTGGAGAAAACCCTTTCAGGTAAAAAACTCCACCAAGAAAAGAGGCCAAGTTGTATTATCTTCACAAAAGGAGATTACAAATACATTCACTTCCTCTGTCCTCCAACCTTCACTCTGACAGAACCTGGGTACCTGTAAACTGTTATATTCCTCTCATCTACTATGCTATGGTTTATATAGAATTTACACAACCTTAAGACATTAAATGACTTCTTACAAGCCCATAACACTTGTCAAGAGTCAACAACACAACCTTGGGCATCCATGGCCAAGAATAGGCTCTTACGGGGTCATAAATGCTGTCATACATGCATCCTACACTTGGGAAAAAGTGCCCATGCAAGCTTGAACACCTTGGGGCTAAAAATAGCCACTCACAACATCTTATGACATGTCATATGCTATTATTAGTGTCATAGATTCTTATGACAACTTACAGTTGTCATAGAATCTCTTACACCTTCTTATAGCATCTATGACGTGCGTCATAGCACTAAAAATAGAATGTTCCTCCACATGTGCACCCCACTTTGATCTATTACCATTTACCATAGTAAATGACATCCCGTAACTACCGTTGGTAATTCTGGGACTTATCGTGCGGTAACTCTGTAATTACCATGAACAGTAAATAATTTTTACCACTGCCAGTGAAACTTGTAGATCCCTTATGGGTAATTACAAATTACAAATAATAAATGGAATAAATACAATATTGGGATTTACAAGGTTAATGACACCTTATCCCAAAAAATTCAACAGGGGCATTCGTAAGTCCAAAAGGCAACATTGTGAACTCATAATGTCCATATTTGGTCCTAAAAGTTGTTTTATGGATATCCTCATCTTTCAATCTTAACTGATGATATCCTGATCACAAATCGATCTTTGAAAAAAACCACAGCTCCACGCATCTGATCAAAGAGATCATCAATATGTGGTAAAGGATACTTGTTCTTTATCATTTCTTTACTAAGCATATGATAATCAATACATAATAGAAGAGTTCCATCCTTTTTCTTGACAAAGATAACTAGAGCACCCCATGGTGAAACACTGGGTCTAATCAAACCTTTAGCCAACAATTCTTGTAATTGCGCTTTTAATTCCATTAATTCTGTAGTTGTCATATGGTAAGGTGCTTTTGATATAGGCTCAGATCCTAGTTTAATATCAATTGCAAAATCAAAAATCCTTTTAGCAGGTAGTCCTGGAAGTTCCTCAAGGAAAACATCTGGGAAATTCTGAAGAAAAGGATACCTTTCTTCAAAAGAAATACTAGTCTTTTCAAGACCTTCCTCAACTTGCTCCATTTTAACTACAAAAAGTTGGTAACCCTTTCATCTAACCCTTTTTAATTGCTTTACAGAGATAGGTCTAATATTGACTTCTCTTTGAATACCTTGGAAAATGACCTTGTTTCCCAAGTCATATAGGCACTCAAGTATTTTTGAAAAATAATCGACTTTAGCTCTATGCTTCCATAACCAGCTCATTCCTAAGATTACATCATAGGAACCTAAGGGGGCTACATACATGTTTACCTCTGTTGAAAAACTAGAGAGATAAATCTTGGCCTCAAACTGTAAACATTGCTCTACCTGAGCCTTGGATTGGTTAGCATATTCTACTGACCAAGGTTTAGACATGTACCCAACTTTTCTAGGAAACTTATTCAAGACTCTAGGAGAAACAAAAATTTTAGTAGCTCCTATATCAATTAAAATAGATATAGGGACTCCAAACAAGGTACCTACCATCTCAATGGGTGTGATTTGGTAATCTGCTTAAGAATTGTCGAGAGCTGCATGAATCCTTTCCTAGAAAGCTTCTTGTTGAGTAGGCAGTGCAACACCTCTTTTCTGACCATTTTGGTTCTTGTTTGGACAATGATTAGCATAATGGTCACCCCCACATGTAAAGCATCCTCTAGGAGGTCCTCTCTTTTCTATAGTCTTTCCAGTATTATCCTCATTTCTTTTGAAATTTCCATTCCTTTTCTCATTACTAGTTCCACTCTTGTTCTTCTAAGTTCCCTTACCATTTATTTTATTCTCGTAGTTCCTATCATTTCTTCTTTTGGATGGTTGTGAAGTTGGGGTTCTATTGAATCTATTGTGATTCCTATTGTGATAAGCTGGGATGGATTTCAATTTTTGTTGTTGCTTGATTGCCTTCACGTACACTTGATCCATTGTTGTGGGACCATGTACATCCACCTCTCCACCAATTTGAGCATTTAAACCCATGATGAACTTCCTGATTTAGAATCTCTCATCTTTTTGATATTAAAGCACATATTTTAGAAGACGAGTAAATTTCTCCCCTTATTCAACCACTGACATGTCTCCTTGTCTAAGATTTTGAAAATCAGTCAATTTTTGGTCAAAATAAAGTTGTGGCAGCCACCTTTTGTGAAAGACTTCTATGAACTCATCCCAAGTTACCCTTAAAGAACTTAAATTCAGTTCCATTTTCTTATTCATCGACTAGGTGGATGCTTTGCCTGCCAGTTGAAATGCTCCCCAAACTGCCTTGGTTACTTTTGAGTAATTTCTTATCTTGAAGTACTTCTCCATTTTTGTCAACCAAGCTTCAGCCACATCACCAGTCACTGTTCCATCAAATTTTAGTGGAGTGAACTTTTTTATATCCTTGGAAAGTTCTAAGGTCATCCTATCTCTTGCTTCCTTCTAGGGTTCACTACTCCTACTATGCTCTCTGTGATTTTCTTCGCTCTCCTCATGAGAATTTTCATTTTCTCCCTCAGTATTTCTTTGATCATTTAACTTCTTTTCCAAGTTTCCAAGTCTCTCCTTGGTTAACTTAAGCATGGTTATGATTTGATCCAACTTGTTAACTGGTGGGTTGTTTTCTTCTTGACTTTCACCTTGGTTAGTTCTTGTCTGAACCATGTTTGTTGTTTTTCTCACACTTGAGAATATTGAGTTATCTATTAGTTCTTGATTTTAATGCATCCCATTAAATCAAAACATAATGAACTCAAAACAAATAATAGTTTGGTATAAAACAACTCATCTTATTGTAATTTATTCAAGAGTAACTACATCCTTTATTGATACATAGAATGACTCGTATGTCATCTTCAAGAGGAGTATATTCCTCTGATTCATTTTTAGATACATAATCCCAAGGTGTATAACCTTCTGACTCACTATCAAACCTAAGTAGAATGATCTAAGAAGAGGGAGGTATGCAAGGGTCTCTCCTAACCATAGGTGCATCATCTTCAGACATATAAGCTATGATCCTAGCTGTGATCTTAGCTCTCTCTAAGTTTTCCTTTCTCACTTGCTTGATTTGAGCAAAAGCATTCTCAAGAGTTTTAGTATCACTCAACCAAATATCACTATAATTATTGGTTCCCTCAAAGGTTTTAATTATGGCTTCATTCTCTCTCTTGGGTCTTAGGTAACACTAATTCCTGATAACTGACTTTCTAACAGTCATCTTAAGATGTACCATCCTGGCACAAGAAATTCAAACATTAGCTAACGACATAATGTTGACTACAGGTTAGCATAGTGGACTCATAATCCCTAGTGCCGAACTTGGTAGCTCTAATACCATATGTAACATCTAAATTATTAAAAAAGACTAATCATAGATATTTACCATGAGATAAACGTACAAGGTGAAATAGGTAGATTTTTTTTCTTTTATTTAACTTTAAAATCAAGATACAACAATTTACATAATTTCTTTTTCTCAAATAAACAACATGATACAATATACAAAGATGACATTTTGCCTTTACAATTACAAATATCCACAATAGATAATGTTTTACATAGTCTTATTATACACAAGTCACAAAGGTATACTGCATTTGGAAATCTGACACCTTTATCGCAACCCTCGACATGTCTTCTACTGAAGAGAGAGATAGAGCATCTTCCGAGTGCATTTCCTCCAACCACAGACCAGTGGTCTCCCACACATCTTCCAATTGGAAGTGGCCCTACTTGTCACGAAGAGTATAGATCAAAGGCGACCAACCGTAATTTGCCATTTGAGTACATAGTGTTGTATCCTATATAATGCTATCTATCATACAACCCTAGATACCCTCTAGCTAAGTATGACCATTCCAATAGGTTATGCAATCCAAATATGGTGAACCGACAATGCACGTAGAGATGTATGCATTACTTTTGCCAAAGATTCAATATGAATAGATTCAATACGTAGAGATGTAATGTTCACCCACCCCAACTCGACTTAGATAATATCATATTCCTATAGTTTGACTTGGTCAACTATGTTTTACGATATAGTCTTGACAACTTCAATATTTTAGTCTTCCTGACTTAGACAAGTTTACAAACATTGTCAATGACCCATAGACCTTATGGATTATCTCTCTATATGAGAATTCTCATTGCATTATTGTAATACCTGAGATCCAAAACTTATCGACACTCAAGAACTTAAGTCGATTTATAACGACTAAGAAGGTTACCTTACCAAGGTTAAGCATGGTTGATTAGGTAAATATTTCTTATCCAACTAGTAAGAATAAATAATCAACATTAGGGTACTTTCCCCTTCAATCATGATCTCTATAATGATCACCATTGTTTTAGTATAAAAATACCCTAAGGTGTTAAGTTTAGGTTTTGTCCTCCCTATTTCTCATAATAACAATATATATGTTCTTATAGTAATAACTTAATAAACCAAAGGATTATCCTCTTGGTTCTATCATGACTATGAGGACATTCTTAATATCTCAACTTTTGACTAAGAAGAAAATTGTTTTCCAATGTTATGACAACTAAAATAATTCAACCCTTTATAACAAGGCTATAGCTCTTGCAATCAAATCATAATTACCACAAACCCTATGGTTCATAAGAGTATAGAATGTTGAATATAATTAATTTGTTATAAAACATTACAATTAGACAAGTATATATATACCTATCATCTTATCTTTACGGTCAGGGTTGTTTCTTACATAAAGAAATATATATACACAATAATAAAACGAGTGTCTATTTGCACCACTCAACCTAATATTTTGCTAGTTGTTCTACAACACTAACTGCATTGTTTCAATAAAACACTAGGTGTCTCAATCATAAAAATGAATATAATAACCTTTGAATAACTATATCAAATGAATTCATTATATAAAGAGCCCTATAACTGGAGAAATCTGTAATGACTACATTGTTCAAAAAGAAGTCTTTCTATATGACAACTATATATGAGAAAATCAGTTTAAAAAGTATCCTATTCTTGCATAAAAAATGTTGTGGCTGTGCTGTTCTAAATGGGGGTCATCGATATAATAGAGAGGATTTACGAAACTATTTGAACAGTGGCATTGGAATGCATACATGAACATATATATGTTTATAAAGATTCACAGGGGTATTCTTAACATTAAACATTGTCTATGTCTATTCTATGATTTGATATGATGCCAGTTTAAACCACCTTTTAAAAAAAACAAGAATCAAGGATTCCTATCAGTCATACTTGACTCTAAACATAATTAAATTCATAATACAAAGTTACAGTACATGCTAGATTACATAGCTTCGTCCATTTCATCATTCATGGACGTCGACCTAACAGGAAATAGTGTAGGGACTCACATTTGACAAAAGACTAGAATGCATAAACAAGTATTAAAAACTTTGCATAAACTTCAAATTAGGAATGAACTTGGTTATTGACAATTCCCAAAGATAGATTAAGCTCAAAAACTATGAGTTCCACTGGTCGCCAACAACCAAAGTCTCCTTCCTTATCTAAAACAATACTCTATAATCTGCCCTTGATTCTACCCGTTCGCTATAGCTCTAAAGATTTCCTTACTTGTTTCCTCTGATCTTCTCTCATGTCCCACTCTTAAGAAAGTCATTCTATTTATAACATTCTACATGACTTAGATATGAGTCATTTCCCTATTCCTCCCATCTTACAGTCATTAAAACTCCACTACGTTTCAGTTGGTAACAAACTGTCTTTGAAGCTGCTGGGGCTCTACATGTGCTACACCAAAGAGGTTGATCATCCATTGTGAGGAAATGTGGTATACAATACCTCTATCACTTATGAATGGTCGACACTCTAAAAGACCACGACTTAAGATAATTGAGTCATCTCAAGTGCTATAAAGACTACTGCATTTGGTTGATACTCTCTCCACAATTTAAGCCTATGATTGCTCTATGCTCGAGCATGCTGACATGAGGGGATACGTGGTATAACATACCACTCTCCTCTAAAAGTCTGACACTCAAATGAATTTCAACTCAAAATACCAATTAGTTATCACTTGAGTAATTAAAACCACTACTCAAAGTCGTTATAAACTCCTCTATTTGTGCCCACCTCGATCACTTATCTAAAGGTTTAAAAGGCTATGTCCACATTGTGGACTTCTCCAATAGATAGGCATGAATAGTTAAAAGGACAATGAGGTAGTAATTGTCTCATAAAAGTTTAAAGATTCCTTCTTTGATATATCTCAAGATAAGGATAGATAGATATGATAAAAGAGAAGATGGTGAATATTAATTCGATGACCATCTCAAATGATCACTAAAGTTTTACATGAAATAATGATCAAAGTATGATGATTATACTATTAATAGCATTAATAACGATGTTTTTACATAAACTTACGTATATATGTGCTTGGGTCAAGCTAGTCTCCCCTTCACATATACACTAAAACACGTCTATTAAGCTTGTCATGAACATTCATGTGATGTTTGAACTAAAATCATGATAACAATTAAACCATCTACGTTTGACGACGCAAATGAAAACTATGTACAACATGACCGATGAGAGATCGTGCTAGTTGCAGATGACTAACGTCCTTTCTTTAGAACATTGTTTTCACAAAATGACAAGGTCGACACACAACTAACTCAAAAAGGAATCTATAAGACATTGACAACCTGTCGAGTCGATCCAAGAATTAACCAATAAAAGGTGACTTACCTCAATCGACTTAGAGTTCACAAAATGTTAAACACTATACTTAGTTGGCAAATGACCATTTGTAACCCAAGGTCTATTCTCCTCTCCTTAGAAGATTCTCTCTCTCTCTCAGAGTCATCAAAACCTGTTATCTTGCATATTACTTGCAATTCACCAAATCATGATCATGCATTGTTAGTCCATTCATAAACCTTATGAATAATAAATCAAATTCTCATAACATAAATTACTAAACCATTACCTCATGTGCATTGCATTTATTCACATAACTGATATTCCATAAAATCAATATTTTCCAATGATATTTAATCCAACGTCAAAATATTTATTGAATAGATTCACTTCTGTCCATGTAAAAGTAAAAAGTAAAAACAAGCCAAAATTAGGGATGCAACACTACTGATGTTAATGGTCATCTGAACTCTCAAGTACCATAGCTGACTCATATCCTAGAGGCACAATCTCATTATCCTTAGGAAAAGATGTCTCTCTTGCACTATTTGACACTTCAGCTTGGAATATGCTGGCTGCAATTTTGAATTGTGGACAATCTAACTCAGCAAGTGCATTTGTATTGTGTATCCTACACTAGTTGGTGAGTGCAACCTCTACCAAATTAACACTAGTGGTCTGCTTAGGCTCAGGAGAAGGATAATTATCTAAGGGTGATGGTAGTGAGCCATTGTTTGGTCTGGTGTTCCAGACTCTTGGTGGCCTAGGGGCATTGTTATTACTATTGAAGTTCCTTTCATTGTTATATCCTCTATTTAGATATCTAGATCTCTCATTATTGTTACCATATCCCCTATCAGGATATCCCCTATTTTGCTGGTTCTATGCATTGGACTGGGAGTAAAAGTTCTGTGTTTTCGAATGAGTGACTTTAGTAGTCAACTTTCTTAATTGAGCATATATATCTTTGATGTCATCTTTTTCTTCTTACACTTTTGCTACTACAATGTCCTGATGTGGTTGGAAGAATGAAGTATCATTATTGTTTTGTCCAACATCCTGAGGTGCATTTCCAATATGTGGTATGATCTAACAGTTTCCCTGAGGAGGCATAATGCTAAGTGGGGGTACTTATAGAGGATTAGACATTATAGTAGGGGGCATCAAAGCTCCACTAGCCTTTGTTTGACTAGGATAAGCATGATATCCTAAGTTAGGTGCAAGACCTAGTGTCAACTAATGGTTGACTTTGACAACTTTAGTAAAGGCACTTGACAAGGATGTGATGGCAGGGTGGGTCCTCCTAATGAACATAGATGTTAAAGGATCCAAAGCTGAGTAATAAACTAACCTAGCTGCCTCATCATCAACATTGTAAGGAGCTGTCAGCTTGGAATACATCTTCTGAAATCTAGAATTAAAATTTGAGATCAACTCTCCCTCAGCTCTTTTGATTGTGGAAAAGAGATGATACATGGTGGTTACATGCACAGGTATTTTGAACCTTGCTTTGAAAGAATTTTCCAATAATAACTAGGAATTGATGGAAGCCTAAGGAAGACTAATATACCTGTTGTATGTTTTTTCTCCTAGTGAATATGGAAACAATTTACACATAATGTATTCATATTGTATTATGGCCCTGAAATAGGCTTCCATATAGGTCCAGATGTGATCATCTGCATCTTGATAGGGATGATACTTAGGACAGATCTTGTCCAAATTTTTAGGCAGATCATGATATGCAGCAAAGTGAAGTGGTGACTCAATAGTGAAGAATAAAATCGCAGGTTGTACTAGAGGTACTACAACAGCTACTACTGGTGAATTAGTGACAAAAGGCCTAAGCTAACTGATAGAATGTGGACTAGGTCTAATTCCAGGCAATTCTTCTAAAGGTTTGGAAGATCTTGACTTGGTGTTAGGTCGATGAGCCAGTGCTTTAAAGATCATAATAGACTAGATATTTTGATAGGATCTTCACAAAGATGTGGATAATTCCTCCAGAGGAGTGGATATTTATGTACAAATATCTCAGATGACAAGGTGTTCACAAAATATTTGTAGAGAATACAAATCTTTGACTCAAACTGTGGAAATCCAGAAGACTTTCTTCAAATATGCAGATACCTGTCCACAAAGATGTGATATTTGTGATCAGATTCCTTAGATTATAAAGAGTAGATGGAATCTTTATGGAAATGCTCGGGATCTGGAGCATTGTTGAGAAATTTAAAAATATTCCCTCATAGAAACGCGAGAAAGCATGTCAAGATGACAAATCCTCAAATCAAGTTGAGCTGGCCCTTCTTCTAACACCAAAAACTGTTGATACAATTGTTAGTCATATTAACAATGATAAAAATTCATATAGCAAACCTTTATCTTCTTGAATAATATGATGAATTCATGATTCCAAGTCTCCATTGATCAGGTCATGATCTCCTGATAATCTCTCAGTAGTTTGATGTGAATTACTATTAATTCATTTTGGGGTCTTACACATGAAAGTTGAAGTAATTTGTATTCGGATGTGTAAATATTCATGCTATTTCACTTGTTCTATATAAATCTCAACAAACTATGTTAAATCCTACAATCTCTAATCAGAATATGCATATATCTATGTAAATCTATTCTGATATTCATTTTGATTAGGATTATTCATGATGATATATGTAACTTTAATTAGTTCTTCTGAATTTAGTTAAATTTGAACTAATCTACACTTAGTCTTGTTTCTGCACTTCAAATTTATCTAAATAATATGCCTACAAGCTAATATTTCTATGATTCTAGCATTAATTACAATTATTTGCATGATGTTTTCAATTTTACATGTGATTTGTTCAAATATGCATAAGATATTCATGTATCTACGGATGTCTACATATTTAGTATGTTCTACTTGTTATCTATCAATATTTTGCAGTTGATGATGATGATTAATGAAATTTAAAAGAAATGTAACTAAAATTCTAAAATTATCTGACATGAGTGAGTTTTAACCATTGAACCATATGCACAATTCAACATTTCATGAAAAGAGATAAAATCAAACCATGCTTTGCCAGAATATTCCACAACTCTACATAGTTGATGCTAATCTTCAAAGGGATAAGATGACAATGATATTCACCAGTTGACATGCACTCCAAGGGACGCGACAAATCACAATGAAATATCAAGATGACATCCACACAAGATTACTTAGAATTTATGATTAATTGGTAGTCTGGATCTCTATTTCATTCCACATTCAAAAGTATGCATATATACAATTAGTCTCAAGAAAGAACCATGCAACTAAACAATTCTCTCTCGATTAAGCTCTTAATAATGTACAAATGGCAATCCAACTCCTTTTATAGAACAAGGAGAGGATGTAGTTACAATAGATCACATGATCTAACGGTTAGAATTAAATGTGGCACATGATTGATAGTTGGCAATCAATCTAGTGGTGTACAACTGGCATGCGGGAACATTATGGAATCATTGAATTGGTCAATATGACCTCTTCATTCTACATTCTCATCTGATTCCCTACCTGGAGATGACTCTTCTATTACTTTGCATCCAATTCATTGAATGAGTGCATATGTTTGAATAGTTTTATTTATCTTTGCTGTATCCTGCACTTTTGCTTTTGTAGCAGCACACTCTTGTGATTTCAACTGTTCTTGTAGTGATATCTTGGTGCAGGAGCACCTAACACAAGGTGGCCTCCATGAGGCATTTAAATTCATGTTTGTTTGGAAAATCAAGTTTTGTGTTGTAATAAGGTCTATTCAACCAATGCATGCCATTTCTATTTGTATCTAGACCTAGAACAAACTTTGTAAGTCCCAAGTAAGTAGGTTGCATTTGTCAAATTGTTAATGGTAAGACGATTGGTCTCCCAGCCGCTTGGAATCAGTTAGTTTTCTCCCAGCCGCTTGGAACGGGTTAGTGTTCCTCTGGAGAGTTTATAAAAACCAGGGAAATGAACAAGATCAGATATATTGTAATCAGATTAAAGAGGAGATTGAATGTAATTATGCATCGTGTTAAGGAGAAACCAAACTATTCTATGTCATCAATTTGTTTTCCATTCTCTGTAATTACAAATTACATAGATGTAGATTTCTTTTCCTTTTTGTACTTCCATTGCTGCAAAATGTCGATGTGAAGCATTCCACTGGTGAGATTTTTGTTGAAATAAGTGGAATGGCTTCGTTGTACAATATTTGTTTGTTTCCTGTTTTATTTCATTGTTTGGCAGTGCAGATGTTCCAGACTGAGGATTATGCATAGTAGAAGACCTAGCATCTCCATGTGCTAGGGTTTGGATCAGAGGAGTTGGAGTTGTTATCGGTGAGATAGAGGCCATCAGAAAAGCATTCCTCGCTCAGAGCGATGAGGATAGTCTGGCCGAAGGGAGGTTCGAGCCGCTGAACAGAAGTCGTGGCCTAAGATTTAGATCAGGATGACAAAGCACATCGGCCAGAAGTTGTGCGTACTTGTCGACGAGTAGGGTCTCACCGAAGATAACACATATTGGCATATCGGGAGAACAAATAAGGAGTTCACTGATGATTTAGGTCTTGCCGATGAGTGGGGTTCGAAGGTATATTGAGAATGCATTTTGAGAAAGCATGTGGGGAATGTATATTGAGAATGTATCTTTCGTCAGATACCAATGGTGACCGGTCGTAATGGTGAATCAGGGTATAGAAACTTTAGTCCACCGGTAATAGCAAGTCATGCCAAGCATATACTAAGTTAGTGTATCGGTGTATCAGCAACAGGTTATAAGTGTTCATCGATGGTAAAGGTCACAGCGATGAGAGTTTGGCGACCATTGAACTGACTGTCAGCCCGAGCGAAGAGGGAGTAAGTCTTATCGACTGAGGCTCCCCATCATATTGGTATCAGAGCCTGAAAAGATTTGGGGTGGTAAGTTGAATTGAGGATTTGCAGGAGTGTTGGCTTGGGTGCTGTTTGTGAATAGTGTATGTCAAACAGAGAGGGCGAGACAGAGGCAAAGAGGATGCCTCCCAAAAGTATGTCACAGGATGCGATCAAGGTGCTAATCGAGGAGATGCTTGAATCCAAGTTGGGAGAGTTCAAGTAGTCCAAAAGCAAAGATAGGGAAGATGAAAGTGACAGCGATGAAGGCGATACAGAAATTAAGGAAACCAATAAAAAGACAGAGGAGATACCTGCAGATCAAAAATACTTTCTTGAAGCCATTAAGGCAATTGGCAAGGATTCTTTAGAGGCTCGGATAGATATTCCCATGTTCAGTGGAAAGATGAATGCTGATGAAGTCATGGAGTGGATTGAGGCTCTAAACAACTATTTTGAGTACAAAGAAGTCCCTGAAAGTAAGAGAGTTAGGTTTGCAAAAACTAAACTCAAAGGTGTTGCCCTTACATGGTGGAATTACACCCAAGGAGAAAGGGTAAAGAATGGGAAGAGTATGATAGCTTCGTGGAGTAGAATGCTAGAGAAGATCAAGTCTCAGTTCCTTCCATTTGACTATGAGGTGCAGGTTTACAGGAAAATGCAAAACCTCAAGCAAAAGGATATGGATGTGGCTACTTACACCAAGGAGTTTCACAAATACACTCTTCATTGTGGGTACATGGAGGATGAAAAATCCAAGGTAGAAATGTATTTAAATGGTCTGAGGTTCAATATTCAAGATGAGATCAGTTTATTTACTCCTGAAACGGTGGAAAAATGCTTTCAAGTAGAATTAAGAGCTGAAGAGAAGCTAAAGAGGAAAGGTGAGCAGCAAAGTAGAGGAAGAGGTGACATAAATTTTAGAGGCAGTTTTGGAGGCAGAAGTCCTAACTAGAGGCCTAGTGGTGAGTCTAGCCAAGAAGAGCAAGTTGGAGACTCAAGTAGCAGAAGAAGCTACCGCGGAAGAACCGCGGAAGAAGGCCAAATGAGAGAGGTGGGACAAATGGATCAAGTAAAGAATCCAAGTTCTCCAATGTGAGATGTTATAACTGCAATCAGATGGGGCACTCGACATACAAGTGTCCAGAGAATGCCTCAACCTCTCATGGTAATGAGAGAAGAACCACATTGACTCAAGAGGATGTAGGGAGTGTGACACCTCCTGAAGTGAATTTGACATCAGAAGTGGGAGAAAATCTGATGATCAAGAGGATGTTTCTCAAAGCACCAGTGAAGACTGAACCATCATAGAGGAGAGCTCTTTCTAGGATCAATTGCAAAAGCAAAGGTAAAATATGCAAGGTAGTCATAGATTCTGGTTCAACAGATAATATGGTGTCTAGGGAAATGGTGGATAAATTGAACATAGAAAGGATTCCTCATCAAACTCCTTACAGAGCATCTTGGTTAAGTGATAGTCAATCACTTTTGGTAGATGAGCAAGCATATGTTGATTTTGAAATTGGAGAATATAAGGAGAGAATTTTATGTGACATTTTGCCTATGGAGTGTTGTCACCTACTTTTAGGTAGGCCATGGCAATTTGATAGGCAAGCATTATATGATGGATATGCTAACACATACACCATCAAGAAGGATGGAAAGACTTTTGTGATGACACCATTACAGGAGGATGCTGAAGCAAAGAAGGCAGCCAAGGTCATTTTGATGGGTAAGAAAGAGTTTGTGCAGATCAATGAAGAAGAGACAATGACAGTTGAGGATACCTCAAGGAGTGGGGTTGCCAAAGATCAAAGTTTGAAGGTGATTTCAGTTTTGAATGATGGAGATCAGATGGTGATGTCTGCAATGGATTAGATGAAGGTCAAAGTGTAGGTCTGCAAGCAGCTACATGTTGATTGGAAAGAAGAGGATGTTATCATAGTAGGGACCATTGTTTGTCCTCTAGAGCCAACAAGAGTTGAAAGATAATCATATTCTACCATAGCAGCAGTACCAGTAGTATTGGTGCAGGAGCACCCAATCAATAGTGTCTTCCATAAGGCATTAACTGTTTACAGTTCATTTTGATGTTTCCAATAAGGTCCTAAGCTGACCATTCATGTAATAAGGTTTGTTTGACCAATGCATGTCATTGTAGTTTGTATTTAGGTTTATGTTGTAAGTCCCAAGTGACATTTGTCAATTGTAATCGCATAATGCTAAAAATAGTAATAATGCTAAAAATAGGCAATTGGAGGTTGTTAGATCTCCCAGCCGCTTGGAGTTGATGAAGTACTACTGAGGGTAAGTAAATAAATACCCAAGATGATCAAATGTAATCAGTAGTAGAGTTGTAATCAGTTGAGTACAGTTTAGTTGAGTTGTGCAATTGTAAACAGAGCATCCATGTGTATTCACACTTCTTGAAAGCATAATAAACAAATCCTATTCGTGCATCTGTGTCATTTGAATTCATCTCGTTTTCTCTGTGCAAATCAATTTTCTATTCTGAGACCAAGATGGGTACTTAGCCTATTCCACCGGTTAGATTTCTTCAAAATTAGTGGAATGACTGTACAGTGTTTTCGTTTTGTTTTCTATTTTGTTTGTGTTCATGTTTGCAGGATCGCGTACAGGATGCATTGATAGACCCTAGCATCGTCATGTGCTAGGTTGGCGAAGTTAAAGATCTGTGAAGTTGCAGGAGTCGCAGAGTTGTAGGGAAGAATAGACAGTTGGGCCGAAGAAACATTGTTTGACCTGCACGGCAGTCGGGTGATGATTCACGTTGTTTCACTAAGTATACATTTTGTGTGAATATCACAAATGCATGTCGGATATACATTTCGTGTGTATATCACAAGGGCTTGTTGAGTGTGTATGTCACAGAAGTATAGGGAGAACGCATCTTTAGAATGCATGTTGCGAATGTACATTGTGAATGTACATTGGGTTAGATACAAGGAAGTCAACGGTCAAACTCACCGAATACATATTCGGGTTGTATGTTTCAAAAGTATGTTGAACACATACATTGCGCAGATACATTGAGTCAGGTGCAAGAGGTGACCGACAGTAGCGGTGAGGGAAACTGGCAATCGCGGGTCATGTAATGCACATACAAGCTTGGTTGCATTAAGGTGACAACTGGTAAGTGTCACCAAAGGGGAGTTCATTGATACATCGGTGCAAGGAGATGAATGTTCACCGATGGTAAGTATTACGCTGATAGGCAAGTAAAATGAGACATATAAAGGGAAATGCAGGTCAGGGTGTTTAGCTCTGCATCAAGTATCGACCAAGATTTTGAATGCAGGTGTTTAGGTAGTTCTGACAGTAAGCAATCATGGCATACAACATCCAAGTTTGGTTGCAAGAACTCACTCATGGCAAGGTGTGAGTAGGGCCTACAATGCTAGGCATGAGTTTTTGATTCCATGGAAGCCAGTTGCAGTCCAGAGATCATGGGGAAGGCATGAGGCAGGAAGGCATGAGGCAGCAAAGGCTAATGGTGCAGCAAGCAAAAGAATCAACTCATGGGACATGAGTTCTTTTCTCGGTGGGGTGTATGGTGCAGGAGCACCTAACACAAGGTGGACTCCATGAGGCATTTAAATTCATGTTTGTTTGGAAAATTAGGTTTTGTGTTATAATAAGGTCTATTCGACCAATGCATGTCATTTCTATTTGTATCTAGACTTGGAACAAACTTTGTAAGTCCCAAGTAAGTAGGTTGCATTTTTCAAATTATTAATGGTAAGACGGTTGGTCTCCTAGCCGCTTGGAATCAATTAGTGTTCTCCTAGCTACTTGGAATCAGTCTCCCAGCCACTTGGAATGGGTTGGTGTTCCTCTGGCGAGTTTATAAAACCTGGGAAATGAACAAGATCATAGATATTGTAATCGGATCAAAGAGGAGATTGAATGTAATTGTACGAATGTAATTGTGCATCGTGTTAAGGAGAAACCAAACTATTCTATGTCATCAATTTGTTTTCCATTCTCTGTAATTACAAATTGCATAGCTATAGATTTCTTTTCCTTTCTATACTTCCATTGTTGCAAAATGTCAATGTGAATCATTCCACTAGTGAGATTTCTGTCAAAATCAGTGGAATGGCTTCGTTGTACAATATTCATTTGTTTCCTATTTTGTTTCATTGTTTAGTGGTGCAGATGTTCCAGATTGAGGATTGTGCATAGTAGATGGCCTAGCATCTCCATGTGCTAGGGTTTGGATTAGAGGAGTTGGATCTGTTATCAGTGAGACAGAGGCCATTAGAAAAGCATTCCTCACTTAGAGTGACGAGGATAGTCTAGCTGAAGGGATGTTCGAGCCCCTGAATGGAAGTCGCGGCCTAAGATTCAGATCAGGGTGACAAAGCACATCAGCCATAAGTTGTGCGTGCTTGCCGACAAGTAGGGTCTCACCGAAGATAACACATATCGGCATATCAGGAGAACAAACAAAGAGTTCGCCGATGATCTAGGTCTTGCCGATGAGTGTGGTTCAAAGGTATATTGAGAATGCATGTTGAGAAAGCATGTGGGGAATGTATATTGAGAATGTATCTTTCATCAGATACAAACAGTGACCAGTTGTAATGGTGAATCAAGGTATAGAAACTATAGTCCACTAGTAATAGCAAGTCACACCAAGCATATACTAAGTTAGTGTATAAGCGTATTGACAACAGGTTGTAAGTGTTCACCGATGGTAAAGGTCATAGTGATGAGAGTTTGGCGATGGTTGAACTGACTGTCAGCCTGAGTGAAGAGGGAGTAAGTCTTACCGACTGAGGCTCCCCATCATATCCACCTATTAGTTCTATTGTCCAACTCTATATTATATTAATCAATTTTATATCTCATCAGCATAACATGATCAATTGTAACCTCTAAAAAGTGTTGAACAGGTTCGTCCAAAACTGAAGCAAAATTATCTTTGAAGGGTTTTATAGCAAACTCCTCATCTTGGTTCTCAATCTTGCCTTCAACTTCTCCTTCTAAAATTTACAAAATTTCTAGCTCCTCAGACATGAGTTGATGTGCCTTTGTACTAATGTCAGTCATCTTGGCATTGCATCTCTTTAGTATACTAACCTCAAACCTCATGTCCTCAAACCAAGTGTCTAACTTTGGCAATGTTTGCGATGTCAGGACATTCCTCTTCATAAGGGTACCTACATATTCCCTTCTCATATCTTTTAGTGTAGTCACATCTTGACTACTCCTTAACAATCTCTTTCCAACCTCTTTCTTTAGGTCATCCACTTTCTTCTTTCTGTTGCTTAACATCTCCCAATTTGATAGGGATATCCTTATTACTTTGTCTCCTTCAACTAGGAACTTGCTAAACTAATCATTAATGACATGTGCCTGATGTTTCATGACATTCAACCCGGTAATCTCTTGTTGTGAAACCAATGTCAGGGATGTGGAGGCTGTGATTGGAACATTCGTTGCTGCCACCAATCCTTTAATGAATGACTGCATCTGAGCAATTTGCTCTTTGTACTCTTTATTCTTAGCCTTTTCTTTGGCTATCCTAGCAACTAGGGCATCTATACTCTCTTTAGCCTAATGACCCTCCTATTTTGCAGTTGCAAAACCTATGTCAACCGTAGTTATCTAAAACTCATCAGCCTTTATTTCCCCCTTTGCCTTATTTGCAACAGACATAACTACCTGAGTTGTTCTTCTTTCTATTATGGGGTCTCTCCTTATTGCTGAAGTAGCCCTAGCTCTTTGCTTTGGTTTTGCTACCTCTACTAAAAATAATGAAGAAATATCAAAATTGGAAGAATTAATAACTCAAGGCTAATTTACCTCATGTGTGAGCCAATGTGACACACTAGGTCTGCACCCTCATTGGTCAGTTTGCTCAATGTGAGCTTCATGTACTTCTACACTCTTTTCCTATTGCTCCCCATCAGTGGGAACTTATTTATTTGCTTGCTATTGATTGTCTTGTTGTGCAACATCTTCTGTTGTCTTAACCTAATCAGGCTCCTTGTTCACTGGTACCTCCATTTGGACAACCTCATCCTACTTGTTTGTATCAATGTGCATGTCCTAAGGTGTCATTACATTCTAATTCTATATTGGCTGATCATATTGAGATGGAGGACTGTTTACCTTTGGTCTTGGATAATTGGGATCTTATATATCTTGATGAACCTTGTGGTTATCACTATCCACTATCTCTTCTACTTTATTTTCATCAATTTTGTTCATTAGACCTTCTTGTCTAGCTAACAACATTTTTGTATCTTTAGGATCTTGAGATATAGATGTGGTCATAGGATCTATTTGTCCAGATGTATGCATCTATTGTTCCTTCTCAAGTACCTCCACTTGTCTTTCATTAGTATCATGAACATCATGGACATCATGTTGAGTAGGCACTTCAATGTGAGCATCTACATACATGGTTAAATTATCTTCAATCTCCACATGCTCCATGGTTTTATCCTTCTCTCCATCCCCAGGCCCATCATATATCAGATCAATTGCAGCTGGGCTTGTTACCTTCCCTATCAATCCTTCCAAGCTAATGTTCTTTGCCACCATCTTTAGATCTTCAATTTCCTCTTCAGCTCCGGTGGTCTTTTGCACTTGAGGTGTTCTTAGGGGTGTCATTGCTATATTTATAACTAGGCTTTCCATGGACTTTCCACCATGTCTTTCGTCACCTCATCATCTGTGAGGTCAATTGTCTCATCAAGAGGTAGAGAAGGATCATGCATTTTCTTCTTCCCTCCCAATCTCTCCTCTTGAGCAAGTTCTATTTTACTTCACTATTGTTGGGACGGGGACATTATGTTGAAAGTCCTTTTGTATTGTACCCTTGTCCTGACCTTTTGGCATCATTGATTTTGCATCCTTACCTGATGTAGATGGTTGTGATATGAACATTTGTTCCATAGGGGTGAACCCCTCATCTCCTTGTTCTTGGAGCAGGACATTAGGCTAGGTGCTAGTTGACCCTCTCATTATATTTCCTTGTCCTCTCTTTTGCCTTGGGACATTAGCCCCTACTAGTATATTCTAACTTTTCTTTCTTTTGGCCAAAGGTACTTAATCCTCCTTGTCTTCTAAACCCTGGTAACAAATTCCTGGCTGCCCTGCATCTGTATGTTGCTCTTTTGGCATTTTAGATGTTGTAGCAGCAGAGACTGAACCTTGTGTTTTTTGAGGGGATGGCCTTGGTGATATCTTGATACCACTATTAGTACCTCTCTTAGCTTCTTTCGATAAGTCTCCTTTGGCTTTCTTCTCGAGGCCTTGCCTTTTATCCTCTAGGAATTCATAAAAATCTTCTTCAGGTAACTCTTACCTCTTTCTCTTCTTATCTATTGTTAGGACTACCCCCTTGGCCTTCAAAGAAGCAACCCGTTGATCTACCCATGCCTTGGTCAATGTCATGACCCTTGCTGATATGAGGTTGAGAGAAGTTATTTCTTTCTAGCTCTAATCTGGTCAGGAGATAGTCTCATTGTATATCTTTTTATCTTCTCACTCTTTTAAAATTTTCATTCCATCATCTTGATCCAACTGTGGAGGTATAGGAATGCAATCTAATGTGTGGACTTGCTTCAATGTTAATCTTTGATAACTCCTCCTCCTCACTTCCAAATCATCTGGGCAATCCGCCTAATAATCTTCTAAATGTACCTAATATACATGCCTCTTATTTATGTGTTTCTCCATCTTTCTGTAAGGATCATATTGCCTGGCCAGTAGAAAAGGCTACAAGTTTAGCATCTGCAAACCTCCCTCTACTTCTTTTGCTGACTCAATGTCTGGACACATGTACCATCCAATATAAAAAGGGAAAATAACATTGGGTTCCTTATTTATTTTTGCAAATGCCTCATATGAGGGAACTATTTGTCTAGTCATCTGCATGAGGATGACTCTATCTATGGGATATCTCGATAACATCAGAGATTGCCCACTAAATCCTTCCATTCTAATGTAAGTAAAGGCTAGGAACTGGATGAACCAAGTTCCATTTTTAACAATGACTTCCTAAGCTTCAATACTCACCCTTTTAGCTTTGTCATCCTCCATCAAGTGGACTAGATGCATAACAAAACAATCATTGACCCTTTTTGTAGTTTTGGAGGGATGACTTCCTCTCCAATTGTGGATAATGACCCCATATATTCACATCTCCGGGGTTTCTCCCAACCCATCCTACTATCTGTAGGCCATCAAAAGTACCATTGGCTACATAGGCATATACAACATATGATGACATGTGAAACAAGTTTGCCTTGCCACCAAGTTTCTTCATCCCAACATCCAGGCTGTCACTAATAAGGGATGCCCACTATATCTGTGTGTCTGTGGTTTCAACCATTCTTATGAGTCTGTACATCCATGACTCAAAGTTTCCAGTATGCAGCCTTCCTCTCATCTGACTCAACATGACCATCATGTAATGAACCTCTAGAGTAAAATCAAACTTGTAGAGGTTAATAGGCAATTTTGTTGCTGCTTTATAGGTACTATCTTGAGCTCTCCAAGATGAGAACATTATCTTCCTGTAATCCATGTATTTATTATGGTATTGATTTTTCAAGGCCTCTACATCTATCTTGTACAACTTAGGGCTTGTAGGTAGGTGGAAAGCTAATGTAATCCCTTCTACTGAGAAATTTGCATATACACGATCATGCTTCTCCACCCTTCTTGTATCTCTGTTATAGTTGTCTGCACATGCTGCCACTAGCTCAATAGCCTCTACCACGTATGGAAATCCCCCAACATGCCACATTCCAGAGTTGTAAATGTTGATGAGCATGGGGTTCTCACTACCCTAAACTAATTGGGTTGTCCATGCCTCTAGACTAGTCTTTCTAGCATGAGTCTCCCCGATTTGTCCAAATCTAAAACCTCAACCACTAGGTTGTGGGTACATAGGAGCCATGAAATCTATGTCATTTTTGTTCTTACAAGACTCCATGATATCCTGCAATTATAGATATGCGTATCTTAACCTAACTTGTAATTTTTGAGTTTAAACAGTTAATTCCCTAATATCATGACGTCCAACAATTTACAAAGCATATATACTTGTGCATCATCATCTAGATTTACCCTAAGTATTATTTACCTTCTTACTGTGCAGTAATGACAAATGAGGGTTTTAACATTACATACATGATTTGCACACTTAAACCTGATCGGCTGATATTTGAATACGTGACTTTACACTATGCAATCACCTTTGCCATTCGTTGTGCAATATTGACACCTTTCTATTAGGGTTTTGAATCTTTGTAATGGCCGTCGTAAACTTTGGAGCTCTATAATTTCTCTTCGAAAGCTTAGATGAATGGAAAATGACCAAAAATCCTACTTTGTGTTAGAAATCATGATTTTAGGACATAATTAATGTCAAATTGCTTATGTTCGTGGATATCGACATCCAATCCTTAGGATTGTAACAAGCGGCGGTTTATGATTTGAATTTTTAAACATCCATCTAGTCTTTTCATGTCATTTATTGTAGAGTATGGTTATTAACGAATATCTGGATATTAAAATAATGTGCATACCTTTCAGAATGTGCACATGCATATGCATTACGTCAGCATGTTGGTCAATGCTAACCATGGGTGAATATCAGGTCATTATAATCCAAAGGCATTTACCTTTGATCATTGAATGTCTGGACATTATGAAATGTCCTGAGTGGAAAAGTCAACTTGTGCCACATGGCACCATCCAATTGGTTCATGGAAACCTATGGTTTTGGTCGCAAAGACAGGGATGTGGATATTAGTAAATATCTAGATATTAGCATTTGTGAAATATCCCTAAGTCCAAATGTGAGGATGACATCACCCTTCTGAAGGTAATTCTGGGTCGAGTATAAAGTGATGTCATCATGATATTAGTGAAAGTCCAGACATTAACGCATGTCCAAACGTTAAGGTTTATCAATATGTTCTGAACTCTCAATGTCTAGATGATGTCATCTTTTGTTATTTCTCTAAGGAGGGATTGGATGATGTCATCAGGATGTTGGGGAATGTCAGGACATTGAGTTAATACCAAATATTAAGTTTTATTGTCATATTAAAGCAAGTTAGGATATTAACGAATGTTCGCATATTGAGATTGAATATGCACACTTGCAAATATCCAAGCTGAGTGATTTTATGTGCGACAGTTTACAACATCGTGGGTTAAAGTTTTGTAAGAGTTAATGTGACTCAGCAAGCCAGGATCACCTGCAATCAAGACAACCTTCCACACAAAGATGACAAGAGAAGATGCTAAAACAATGGAGCAACTATATTAGACTGTCATATGATATACAATGAGAGAGCCTTGCTTATAAAGGAAAGGTGAGAGCTAGAAGGGTGGAGTGAAAGGTGGAGATATTCCAACAACATGTGCCAATTAGAGGATGATAACTAATTGCACATGTGGAGGATAAGACAACTAACTCCAACTATCAACAACTCAACACACAACTAGAAACACCTAGACATCTAGAAGACTCACTAAGTCAACTTAACATGTGTGAATGATATGTTCACACCAACAAGTTTGACGTGTACACATTCATGAATGTGTAGATATTGAGTTTTCCTTAGTAATTTTTTGATCGATACATTAAGTTAATGTCCGGATGTTAGGGAATGTGCGGATATCCCTAAGACTGTTTGACTAAACTTTGACCAGGCATAACCTCTAGATCTTAGGGAATTTCAGGGTGCTTTAAAAAGAAAACTTGCTTAGAATTTTATGCTCTTTCACTTGGCAAGGTTTATTATGTCAAATTCTAACTCTGAAAATTGGACCTAGATATCAAGGTCCTGTCATGCCAAGGATAAAATCCTGACATACATCTGCTATTGGTTTTTTTAGCATATCACCCAAAATCAAAAGGGGAACAAGCAATCCAAGCAAAAAGTTGGGTCCTTGTTTTGTTGGGGCAAAATGGGGCATGTTGTGTAACCAGACAACAATGTGCTATATCAGAGAGCCTTGAATGGCATGTTAGTTTGATGTGTCGATAAAGAAGAGGCACATAAAATATTAGAAGAATGCCATAGTGGAATATGTGGAGGCCATTTTGGTGGTCTTGCTACATCAAGAAAGATACATCGGTTAGGGTACTTTTGCCCATGTTTGGAAGGAGATGCGATCAAGTTCATAAAAAGGTGCCCAAAATGTCAAGATTACACACATGTTCATCACACGCTGACAAGAGATTTACAACCCATAGTAAGTCCTTGGCCCTTCTCTACCTGGAGCTTGGACCTAGTGGGAAAGATCTCTTCACCACCAATAGATGGACACTTATTTATCATCATGGTGATAGAGTATTTTACTAAATGGGTAGAGGTCATGCCTCTCACCACAGTTTCAGGGACAATGATTGCAATGTTCATATTAAATTAGATCATATGCAGATTTGGAATTCCCCAAGTGATAGTGACAGACAATCCATCATCATTCAAAATTCCACAAGTAAGAGAACTATGTGAGAGATTTCATATCAATCATAATTCTTCTTTAGTCTACTATCCTCAAGGGAATAGCCAAGCAGAGGCAACAAACAAAACATTGAAGTCTATATTGGTTAAGATTATGAAAGATTCCAAAATAGACTAGCACTTGCAATTATATCCAACTCTTTGGGCTTACAGAACAAGTGTATGAACTCAAATTGGGACTACCCCTTATGCCCTAACTTTTGAGTTAGAAACAGTCTTGTTGTTGGAAGTAGAGCTGCCTAGTTTAAGAGTGTCACTACAAGGCCTCTTGGACAATGAAGAATATCGAGCCATAAGATTAGCCGAGTTAGAAATGATGGATGAAAAATGAATAAGACCTGTTCAAAGACATGAATCCTACCTTGCAAGGGTAAAGAAGCAATATAACAAGAAAGTCATCCCAAGACCTTTTCAGGTGGGAGATTTGGTTCTTAGAATTGATAATCTAATCGACAAAAAAGCTAGTGAAGGACGTAAGTTCAGACCCAACTAGATAGGTCCCTATATGGTCAAAGAGGATGTCAGAAATGGTGCGTATCTCTTGTGTACAATGGAGGGAGAGGAATTTCATGAAACAATCAATGCTTTTCACCTCAAGAAATACTATGTCTTAAAATCATAAAATTCATAAAACATAAAAACACAAAAAAATTGAATGTTTTCAAAAAAAAAATATAATGATAAAAAATGTAAAAAAGAGTTTGTTTTTTGCATTTCAATATCATTTTGTTCATCTTGCATTATAGTGAATGACTCGCTCTTATATTATTTTCTTTTTAGTAAGGAGTCTAAGGTTTCCTAGGTATACATGATCCTTTTAGGTCTTGAGTTTCCCCATTTTCACAATCGCCATTCTCTCCCTTCATTCCCAATGATTCTAATCAAAGCCTAGCTCTTAGCTTTACACTAATCCCTATCTTAATGAGCCAAGATTTTAGGTCTAAGTGAAGTCAGTACTCAAGCCTATAGTGTTCAAAGGAAGCTTGTAGGTGGACATTCCCAATTCTTCCCTAGTAGAAAAGAAGTCCAACTGGATTATGAAAACTTTTGGTGGTGTTCAACCCTTATCTTTCCTGGCCAAAAATGTCAGGAGGATCAAAACTCTAAAGGAATCAATCTAAAATACAAGTGAATTTCAAATGAGTGATTAAAATAAGAGTGTTGAGAAAGGTGAGTATTGAGAGATCAAATTGTTACATATCCAAAGTTCCAAAAGCATTCATTTTCATAAAAGTCAAAAATCCAAAAAAATGAGAAAATAAAGTGAGGCATTCTAGAAAATACAAAAAGAGAAAAAGCAAAAAAAAAAGAGTTACAAAAAAAAAGAGTGATGTAGAGAAGATTGTTGAATGTTCTTACCCTTGGGTGTAGATTAGTCTAATCTCAAAGCTTCAAGGGTGACATTCTATCAGAGAAATAAAAGAGAAAGGTACAAAGCACACGCACGCACTAGTTGAGCAAAGCCAAGAATCTAGTAGTTTTTAGGATCATTTTTTTTATCTAGGGACCCTTGTTCTTTCCCATTTATCCGTTACCCTGGGTCTATCTTGCTTTCCATCTATGATCTAAGTCTAGTGAATATCAATAAAATTTGTTGCTTGTCTAAGTTGAAAGATTGTTAGATTGTCTTATCTAGATAAGGATCAGTGCCTTTAGCAAAGACCAAATTTAGAAGCACTCCATCTCCTTCCCACTCCCAACTTGAGCTCGAAAATCCTAATCTCACAGACTTGAATAGGTCTCTTATGTTAGAATAACCTGCAATCCCCTAGATTGAAAATCATATTAAAGAGCAGTCATATTGTTTGTTCCACAATGCATTCATACCAAAATCAAAAAAAGAGTTCCAAAGCAATAAATTCAATGTCATAGCTCATGGCATTCCATAGAAGTAAACATTTCATTTCAGCATCACTTGTGTTCTTGCATTTGCATATCATCCCCTGCATCTCATATATATATTCTAAAAAAGCTAAAAAAACATGTCATCGTTATCATGCTTGCATTGTTAGAGTTTAAGGTCAAACATAATCAAAGAGCTCTAAAAATTCCAAAGCACACAAGAGATGAGTACTCGTACGATAACAAAGCAACCATAAAGAGACAACTTTTTATCAAGATATATCATAAGTTTGAGTTTATAAAGAGTATAAGATCTAAGACAAAATGCTCTCAAAGGAAAGTAAGGCTCCCCATGCAAGGGGGCATAATTTTACAGATAAGTAGAAAGTAATCTTAGGGATGATTCCCCTCAATAGAACCATTAGGACTCTTGCTCCTCTGCCTTTGTGTTGTACTAGTCTCTCCATGAGACTTGTGTGAATGGGGTACCCTGCTCTGGGTGCGAGACCGTGAAGGACCTGTAGTACTAGACTCTGGATGCTAAATCCCAAGGTGGGCCATTTCATGAAGAACAACGTTCTCACCTCTAAGGAGAAGAACCTTGATTCTCAATGCACAACTCTCTTGACACCCATGGTAGGTAGAAGTGAAGAAATCAATATGTTGCCTAGCTCTAGGAGGCACACTAGGATCAACTAGAAGCCTCTCTTGTGTTAAGCTAGTGAAGGGACTTGTCAAGCCAATATTAACCTCACGAATGAAATCCCTGCACTCCTCAATGCTACCTAAAAAGAAAAGATAAAAGGTGTGATGATTGATAGCATTAAATAAAAAAAGGACAAGTGTGAAGTTAGAAAAGAAAAGTAGACTTACGAGGGCTGCCAGGCTGCCATGAAGGATCAAGTTGCTGCATTGCCTTATCAGAATGAGGAGGTATGGGCACTGTAGAGGAACCCTTAGGTATATCCTCCTCATCTAAATCTATCTCGTGTGCATCTCCTGCTACTCCCTCATCTGACAAGTCATATTTGTCAAGAACATTGTCTTTGTCGATAGAATTTGAGTCATCCATGATAATGAGTTTATGGGAAGGAGCTCCTCTCCCTTCCCTTTGTCTACATCTTAGGGTCCTAGAGGTCTTAGTGATCAAAAACCCAAGAGTCAAAGGAGTCTAAATGACAGTCCTTTACCCAATCTCATCCATCTCCTAGATAGATTGATAGCAAGCGGGAATTGGGGGCAAATCATTAGGAAAGTCCTTGCCAAACTACTATAAGATGCACTCAACACGATGAGCCTCAATAAGACCATTACAGTCCAAAACCTCAAATACACTAAAAAAGTACTCTCTGATTTGTCTATCATGGGACCATGTACCCTCCATATCTCTATAAGGGTTAGTAATCATATCTGCATCCATGAGAGTGGCCACAACATGTAAAGAAGTATTGAAGTGGCCCACATGATCCCATCTTGTAGCTCTCGGTAATCGATGATCAGGAAAAGGAATCTCCTTCTGGTATGGCCTGATATGCTCAAATAGTTCATAATAAAAAACAAGTGGCTAAAAGCAAGAGCCCCACATTGCGCAATGTGATATAAATCTTTGTAGACCATAGAAAGGATATCTGGTCCCCAAGAGAAAAGTGTGCCCTACTCAATACCTTGGATAATTGGTGCCCAACACCATCTCAAGCGAGCCGAGGCCTTATCTCCAGACAACCTCAGAGCAATCAAGTTGATCAAGAACTTCCTCAAGAGAGGAATGTGGAGTTGTGGTACTGAAGTAAGCTAAACACCAATATGATCCTCAAGGTGACTCACCCCCATGATCTGTGCCTAGGATGCCTTATCCTCAAAGGACTTGCTAATAGGTAGAATAAGTGGGTGTCCTCTCACAGAAACCTTGAGAATGCGATACACGTCATAAAGAGTGATAGTCCACTCTCTTGAAACATGTGGAAATCTAAATGTGTTCCTATTAGCATCCTAGTAAGTCAAGATATCATAGCAGATGCATGCAACTAGATGCACAACTAGTATGTGGCAAATCATGTAGCCAAGCCTACCCTCTTCAGGATAGGAAGATCATGGTTAGACAATAAAGCGTACATCTCTGAGAGCCACAACTGATCATGGTTGGCATTCCAATGGATGCACATATCCTTCCAATTAGAAAAGAACTTTAGATTAGATCTCATCAACTCATACAATTCCTAAAAATCATAAAACTTGTGAAAATTTCATAAAAAAACATATTTAAACCTTCAAAATTGTAATAAATAGACAAATTTAGTGTTCAAATTAGATTGAAATAGAGTGAAGTAAACATCAGAAACCATTAAATTTTAGTCAAAATTGATTTGTTAGGGTTGTCCCTTTCATCAAACTGGATCCCCCCGGGTGACCCATATGTTTATCAGGATCTCTCCTAGGCGACCCTATTGCACAGGTAGATCTCCACCGGGCAACCCTGTTGCTCAGCCAAATCTCCCCCAAGTGACCTGACTAGCAAAAGGGACTACTTCGATTTCCTACACCTTGAACTAAAAAATGCTCTAAAAATCTCAAAACTCAGTTGATTTAGACACGAAAATTTGAAATTACTCTAAATAGCAAGACAGACACAATGCAACAAAAAAAATCACCAAAAATTGACAATTTTAAGATATTTTTCACAAAATGTAACCTAGGGTTTAGAGAAGGGTTTTCATTGTTTCTGCACCTAGTGCTCAGTGACAAAAGAAGAGGTGACCATCTTCATGATCTACTCAGTGATATCTACCCAACGACTGCTTACATGATCAACTCCATTGTTATTTCACTCAAATTTCACTAATTTCTTCACTCTTTGTCTCTCTTAGCTTGTTAGATTGGTTTTTTCTTTTATGCATCTTTTATGTTGTCATTTTGCGTTCATTCATTCCTACAGGTCTCACTGATAAAGGTAAACAACTAGTCAAACTCACACGATCTATGGTATGTTCATCATTTCAGTTTTCATTATTCATTTTGATATATTTAGATGCTAGATTAATACTAGTTATTGCAGGTACAATTGTAGAGAAATCGACAACAGGTAAGGCCTAGTTCAGAAATAGTATGTACCTTTCATGTAGACTACCGTCCCCAAGGGGTCAAATATGTAAGCACCAAAATCATGCACAAACTCCATGAGGACCCCAATGATGACTCACCATCCTTGCCACGTACATGTAAACATGAAATAACATCCTCTCAACAACAATTCTCTTGGTGACATGTGTTTTATTTCTCCTTATGTTGTTTCCCCTTTGTCGTTTTCTCTCTCTTCACTTTTGACACTTTTTGACACATGTCGATTTGCATTTCCTGTGCTTGTGACTTCATCCCTAAGCCTTGTATTTATCCATTTGTTGTGTTCTTACCTTTCCCCAGTATTTTTCATCCATTCCTACTCTAGAGGTCTTCTAGAGGTCCTTCCAAGCCATCTCTCACTTTCGGTTTTTAGTTTCACTTGACCGATCCAAATCTCCCCCTATTATTTCCAGATCTCCCCTAGGAGATCCTACTTTTGCAAGTGGAGATTTAGTTGTTGACCCCTGTTTAATCTATTTCCAAAGGCAAATTCCCTTCTTTTCTTCTCCTCTTCAATCTCTCATCCTGCACTTTTACCTAGGTGTCCTCCTCTAAGGATCGCCCATGGGTCACCCTCGAGCGACCCTGACTGGTGAAAGGGGCGACCCATATGCGACCCTGCCGTTTCTCCTAGCCATGAAATAACTCAAGTTTTTGGCCAAAAATAGCTTCATTTTCATTCATTTTTCTTCCTGTTTCTAGAGAATTTCATGCCAAAGATAGAGTTAACTATTTCATGCACCGAAGCATGCATATGTTAAAATCAACGAACAATATCTAATCCAATTGTTAATCATCAAATCACCAAGATAGGATACCAATTGGTGAGATACAAGGATTTGACTACTACAATATAGAAATATGAAAATAAGTTTGCTTAATCCTTGAAATACCATGAAACAATTCAAATTCTTTATGATGCTAAAATCAACCACTCTAACATGCTTGATAAAACCACCTTAGATGAACTTATAACAACAATAAAATCACCATAAGATAGCAGCAACAAAGAGGCACAAATTAGCAACATAAGAATGCAAGATCTCACGACACAAGGTAGCAATGGAACAAAAGAATAAACACATAACACAGTGTTTACGTGGAGAAACCCTTGCGAGAAAAAAACTCCACCAAGAAGAGAGGCCCAAGTTGTATTATCTTCAAAACAAGATTACAATACACCCACTTCCAATCTCCTCTTCATTCTTCAATCCAACAGGACTTGTGTATAGAAAATCTCTCACTCAACCTGTTACCTGCAAGCAAGTTTTCCTCTCACTATTACTCTACCAAACTTCACTCTCAAGTCTCCTATTTATAAAAAATGAGTACCCACCAAAGAAATTCATGGGAGATGGACAAAATCCAATTTTTTTGTCTTGGGATACTCCAAAATCATCTTCTTACAGATTCCCTTACATCTGTCATAGGCATCTTCCCAATACAGGCGCCTAGAACCAAAAATAGGAAATTACAAGACAATAATTGCTGTCATAGAATCTCTTAAGGAATGTTTTTGAAAATGAAAGATAAAACTGGAAAACTTGAAAATAAGGGTGATTCACCAAACTTGATAAGGAAAAATGAAACTCAGACCTGCATACACTTGGCCACAAACAACAGAAAATAAAAACTTGCACAACCTATCACTGTATGTTTGCAAAAACACTTCACAAAGAGGCCTAACTGCATTAAAATCTTCAAAAAAAGGAAGCTAAACTTCACAATTTTAAGTCTTATAACACTCTAAGACATAGTTTGCAACCTGCATAAACACAACTTCTACAGAAAAAGGGTATTGAAAAACATAAGACAGTCACAAGGAAATGAATTACCTCACAAATGACTTGTTCAAACACTTAATAACACCCAATACTGCAAAATAAGAAGGCAAGATCTGACTGTCAGTGATATCCAAAGTGTTCTCTGTATTTCATATGTCCAAAGAGTTACAAAAACATACTCAAACTGAGTAGGATTCAGAAAAAATCATTAACTCCAGAATGTATATGGAAAAGAACTCTCTACGAAGAGTCAAATGAATGACTATATACTCTCCAAAAATAGCTGTAATCAGATGAAGATGAGCCCTCTCCATTTTCGTGGATGTCATAAATATCTCCAAAATATCTCTCTAAAGTCCTCCAAAAAGAGTTCCCAATGCAGAAATGGTAAAGGCATGCTATCAACTATCATAAAGACACCTAAAAATGTCTTTGAATGCCTTTAAATGATCTTTAAGGCCATGAAAATAAGTCAAATCTGTGCAATAACTCCCTTGCAACATCATAATTGTCTGATATTTTCCTAATAAATGACATAAATACACATTTTCTGCATTTAATTAACATTTGACTAAGAGGTTTATAATTACACCACCTTAGTTAATGTTTTACAATTCAAAATTATACAAACCTATGCAGAAAATAATGACATTTATGACATAATCATTCAATTCTCTGATTTTGTATGATTTAGGGACCAATTAAATGTCATAAAAAGATGACAAAGTAATTGACAAGACTTACTTTGTCGTTTGTGATAATCTAGCCAATATTGCCTCTTTGCATTTTATTACAAACGATAAGGTAATTCATAAATAATTACTTTGTCATTTGTTTACAACATCTAATCTGTTCCTAAACCATGTAGAAAACGTCATAGAAAACATCTTCATAACTCCTAGGCAAAAAGACATGACTTCATACATCTGCATCATATTACACGTCACATAGCATAAAAAATGTCTCACAATTCCTAACCATTCATGCATTCACACATATCTATCATCATGTCCCGAGGTTCAATGCAACACATTTCAAAATAACCCTTATGACTCCCATATACACATCACCATGCCATAGCTTCTACTTCATCCACCTTGTAACTCAAAACCAACATGCCTTAGCAAAATACAAGGCCCTTGACCTCCTCAAATGTTATAATGTTTCTTGGCTTTTGGAAAATAACTAAAGGTAGAAAAAACATAACTCTTGGCCCCATTTGCAATGACTAGGCTTAAAGACTTTCAAAGTCTTTACCACGGCTTAGAATAGATGGAAATGATTTTTCGCAACTTATAAGTCAAAAAATACCATCGATTGGAAATGGTCATTAGGTCTATTTGACCTAAAAGGAGGAAAAAAAAACCTAAAAAAACATTTCATTTGCATTTGTTTGTTGGCTGTGAGAACTTGGCCGCCAACATGCCTGTAGGGTTTGAAGGTAAAAATGTCTGAAACTGGGTCGATTTTGAGTGTTGTTTCAGCCGATTTTGAGAGCAAAATGCAGGGATAAGTGATTCTTACTGAGGTTTTGGACTTTTTCTTCTTGATTTGAAAATGATTTTGGGCCTCTGAGGCTGCAAATTTCTGGTTTTGATGCATCATTTCTTTGCTATCTCTTGTCACAGCCGACCATCTTCCTTGCACTTGCTGTGTTGAGGCCATTCTTGGAACACGAATCCCTCCATTCTCTATTGCTTTAATGCATGCTTCTTCACTGATTTCGACAGAACTACACATGTAAGACACTTCACAACTAGAAACTGGCATTTATATATTTTCTGGTGTTAAGTATGGCACTACAGGCCGCGAATAGATGGGAATGATTTTTAGTATTTGTTTTGAGTTGAAATGGGTTTTCATTTTCCCTTTGTATCTGCATTCCTTTGGCTCCAAATGAGCCCCAACCTTGATAGAAAAACTTGAAACAATGACATATAAGACATCTGTGCCTATTGAGTTCAAAAACTATATTTCTGTCAGTTTTGGACTTTTTTGAATCTTTTGACTGTGTATTTCGCTGCTAGAGGCTGTGACCTAAATGGTTTTGTGAGCATTTGCTTAAAAAATGAGTTGAAACTTTAGATCTTTCCTATTTTCTGCATTTCTGTGGCTGTGAACAAGCCCCAGCCTTGACAAAAAAAACTTGAAAAAATGACATATATGTCTTGCTGCAACTCGAAATCTGTATTTTTTGGGTGGCTATAGCATGATCTTGAAAATTTGCATTTTTTGTTGTACTATCAGAGGGTTCTGTGTATCTTGCTTGAAAATCTGTATTATTATGGCTTCTCTATGTGGGTTTGCAAAGAAAATTTGTTTTTCACTATCTAGAAATGCTATATATATCATTGTGTCTCTTAACTCTCAACCATTCATTTGTTGCTAGAACCCGCCTGTCCATCTAGCCAATCTTCTCCATGAACTGAGATATCACAGGACGAGTCCCGATTCTAGTGGACCACACAATCATGCCATATGAGATGGACAATTTCAATCCACTTCCTTTTAAAAAAAAAATGGCAGTACTCAACTACCCCTGGAGTATTAAAATGTGTTTGATTTAGCCCCTATTGCAATAATCAGGTAATGATAATCCAAGGAAAATTCCTCCTTCTCTTTGCTAACATCAACATTAGAACGATAGAGAATTTCTTATGAGTGGCCACACATTTAGAAGACCAAGTGTTTACTTCATTATACCAATGTATAGAGTTAGCTTCTTGCTGTTGAGCTTGTATGACTCCTCAAGAGAGGACTTTGCAAATGCAATTGTATCTGCAATTCTGGAAAGCAATGCTTTGACTTACCCAGTCTAAGATTCTAATGTAGGTTTTTCTTCACCTCAAAATAACAAGATTCAAGTTCAAACTAGGAATCCAGATCAACCAGTTGATTAAATTCTTTAAATGATGCCAATTTATCAAGATGGTCTCTTGTCGTGCCCTTGTCCTTCATAAACTTTAAAATATCAATTAAGGCACGAGATGAAGCATATAATGTTGTCAAAGGATGCACAATCAAATTGGAATCCCATCTCTTTCAGTTCTTCTGGTGTGTGTAAGGGTGTGACTCCCCTTTCAAGCATGTTACAAACTCTATAACCTTTGGTTTTGTACCCTATTTCCCTAAGTTCATAATCACTTCGTGGAACCTCCACAAAACTTGCATCAACTCCAGCATCCATATAGAGGTTAACACGTGCTATTGCATCTGCAAACCAATTTTTAGCTAATATTGCTCGAGCATCTATCCTTACAACAAGAAATTTTTTTGAATCCCCAATAACAAAATCAACAATGCAAGGTAATACCTGCAGAGGAACATGCAGCTAAAATTGCTGACCCATCATACTTGACAATCTATTTTGCTTTGGTGTTCAATATGACTGTGGGACTTAGTCAAATTGACTGCTCTTAAGATTGTGACTACCATACAGTCAACATTTGACTATCCAACATGCCTTATTGGCTACCTACACAATGTATGACTGTGCATGATAAAGCTACTATTAAGCTTCATAAGTTTGGGAACAACTTGGTAGAACCTCTTCAAGGTTTGACAATGATCTTGGAAATCTCTAACTTTCTGTGTAGTTCTTCAAGTGTTTGACAATGTTTCTAGAGATCTACATGCTTAGATCACAATGTTGCCATATCATTAATTGTTCCTTACTGGCAGTGATTGACTATCTCCATGTTTGATAAGTGTGAAACCTGTAGACTGTCATGATAAATGCCTATCTGATGTTTATCACCGTGCCTTCATATTGCTGCACCTTTGGGTGTGGTCAAACTACTCTTTATCAAGAAATTACTACCCTTGCTATCTCAGTTGGAAGGTATAACTATTTTCTATGCCCTTGGAAGACTATTTTGTATCTTTAGAACTGTATATTCTCATTCAAAGCCACATAGCTAAAGACTGCTTAACTTGCCTTTGTGTCTTCCATTGCTTGCAGGGTGATTAAAACTGCCTTGACTCCTTTCAAACCTCACTTTTATAATAATAGGACATATGGTCTTGACGTGTTTGATGTCATTATGACTCCTTGTGGATGTGGAAAAAGGCTTACTTTCTTTAGGAGTTCTAAAAGATACTTGAACTATCATTTAGGTACATATTTCCTTTATATGCTGAGTGTTATCACCATCTCCTTTCATTTTTTGCTGATGGTTATATGACTGCTGTCCTTCTCTTGCTGTTCTCATGTTATTCTTCACACCTCCACAAACCCACAGATGACAAAAACTTCAATGACTCCTTTTCTATGCTCCAATGCCCTTAGATTTGGTTGTCAAACTTGTCTTTAAATGGTCCTCAAGGCTTGACAAACCTGCTGCTCCTGAAGTAATCTGCAGTATTCCTATTCAAACCACTCTACTTAATGGGGTTTCATACCTAACACCAAGGTTCCTAGGATTACAAAATCCTGTAGCAATCAGCAGTACAAGTTCATTATCTAAATAGTGACCTTCACATTCTTTACAAAGACTCCTTCTTCATCACTGTCATGGGTCCTACAAGTGCCTTAACATGCCTCTATATAGTCTTTAGATGACTGTCTTCAACAGTGTTACTGTTTCTTTGTTTGACAAGTGACTGATCCATTAGAATAAGTGACTGTCATCAGACAATTGTTTATCTACTGCTGATATATCTGCTGCTCAAATCAATTGTCACTACTCCTTATGCTGATATACACTTTCATATGCAAGATTATTCCTCAGACCACTTTTGATGATTGTGCCTTGTTCTCTTCAAGATAAGTGACAACTTTTTGACATGTTTGACTGTTTCCTTATCAATTTTGTGAGCCTTTGAATTCATCATCTCTTCATCCAAACTCAGAAACCCTCATGCATGACTGTGATACTCTGTCCACTGCTTCTTCAACAAAAGATTGAACAAATATGCTTCTTGACAGTACTCTTTCAGTTTCATGCATTTTCCTCATGGCTGTCGCTTGAAGGTTTGATCACTGATCTTCACTCAGACCCTTAACCTCTACCTATACTACTAATTTGAAACCTTCATGACCTATTTGTAGTGCTGTTTCAGACTTGCTAATCACTCTTCAGGGGTATATAGGAATGCTCACAGAGGCCTCTTTTGACTATACAGAGAAAAAACAACTTAAATCCTTTCAAATGTTACCAAAGATTCATAAAAACTCCATACCTCTTGATGATACCATCACTAATGGTGAAATCACTGTGCACAATGCTAATATTTACGTTGTTTTGGATGCCTCTTGCTTGCCTTGAGTGTTTCTCTGATTTATAACATCAATTTTATGACTATTTTTTTTGCTGCTACCACAATTGTGACTTTCACCCTCCATAATGACTATAATTGCCCTTGACAACTGTTCTGTATCCTTTTGAATATGCTCTTTAGATTGCGTTCTTGCATTTGAATATTGCATCTGAAATGTTCTGTAAGGTATATGAGCTGGGCTCAACCCTTGTGGGAGCCACATTTCCCTCCACTCATAATGTAACCCGATGAATCAAACAAAAACATAATTACACCTGTATCTATACATGAAGCAAACATGTTAATAAAAACAAGGACTTGCAGTCGATATACTTGATTTGTCTTCTCAAAAGTTTCTGTGACACTAATTGGTTTACTACATCTGAAATTTTTTTTTATATTTATAGATGTATATCATATGATGTATGATGCCTTGTCATTTCTCTAACATCAGTTTTCAAAAATTTTATGCAGATAACTAGGGTTAGCAAGGAGACAGCAGCTGGATGCGGGACACGCAGACAATATAGGATGACACAAGACATGGCAACAGCATGAAGGCTCGTCATTTAGGCAATGATGAGTCACCCTATCTCATATACATATTCATCTTTTAGTTCTTTTATAAATGTATAGTTTGTCTTTTTCATTTTGCAATGAAACAATTAGTCTCACGACTTGTGTGAGACCTTATACACTTATTTTTTCAATACAAATTGCTGATCTTTTAAAAGATTTGTACAATCTCTTAAGTTTGAAATGCATCTGAATGCAACAATACACTGTAATCTTAATTTGTACCAAATATGTACATGGAAATAATGCAGCAGAAATAAGAATTTACCTTTCTCTCCTTCAAAAACTGAAAAGCTCTACCTGATTGAGCTAGTAGTGAAATTTAGGTAACATCTTTGGCGACATATGCTATATGTTTGCCTGCTAAACATCAGACCAGTTGCCTGAAGCTTAACCATTGGGCATAGAGTCATACATACTTGACAAAACTTGAAAAAACCTCTTTTTTGCTACAACTCACTTCTGACTGCTATCTTGTCTAATCCATCAAGTGCATGGGTATGGTTGGTGACAGTGAATCAATAAAAAACACTGTTACTGATGATATGCATCTATTTGATGGGTTAGAAGGGATAACCAACATGAACACCTCCTTTGCAAACTGCGGCAATTTATTACAGCCCTATGAGGATAGGTGTGATGTGTGACAGTGAATACATGTATTCACTATTTCCTATGATGGTTGTACCACATACGGCTATAATACATTATAGTAATTTCAAACCTTGCACAACCAGATTCAGAAAAAACTAACAACTGTGCAGAAACACACTTAGGGAAAAGAAATCTGCAACTAATCTATTGTGCAGCAACACTTATTCAACAATAGAAACTTCACGAAATATGTACAAACATGAAAGATCCTACCTCAGAAGCAATGTTTGAGGTGAATCCCATTGACTGGGATTGGCTCGATGTTACCATCCAGCTTAGACAACTAGAAAATATTATGTTGTTTGCATTCTGAAACAATGTATGGCCCACTCCAAAAAGTGTCGAACTTAGAGTGCTTCCCAGGTTTGCTTTTCAACACATCCCATTTCAGCACTATGTCACCCTCCTAGAATGTTCTTGGGGATGCCCTTTTGTCAAACAACCTTTTTATTTGGGCTTAATGATGCTCTATGTTTCTCATGGCATCATTTCTGGTTTCTTCAAGCTCAACTAGTTGAGCTAGCCTTACTGTCATAGGGCCTTCCTCTAGCATGTCTAGCTGATTTACCAAATCAAGTGCTGGTAACTCAAGTGTGATAGGAAGCCTTGCTTCCTTGCCATACACTAACATGAAAGGCGAATGCCCTGTTGACCGTTTTGTAGTGATTCTATCAGCCCATAGTGCTGACTTTAACTGTGTGTGCCAGGATCTCTGGTTGCCCTCCATGGTCTTCTTGATGATTCTGATTAAGTTTTTTTTGGTGGATTCTGCTTAGTCGTTGCCTTGCGGATAGTAATTATAGGATGTATTGAGATAAATGCCATTTTTTATAGCCCAATCAAAGATTCTAGAACCAACAAAAGCAAGGTCATTGTCTGAAATGATGGACTCAGGCATTCCAAATCTGATAATCAGCTATTCATAAAAATTCAAAACAACAGACTCATTAGCTTCCTTAAGTGCGACTGCTTTAGTCCACTTAGTGAAATAATTAGTGGCTGTGTTACCTTTTGAGTCGCCCCTTATTTATTTATTCATTGGTAATTTTTCCCGAGCCAAGAGCTGGTTTACCATGTTATATTTTTGGTCATACCTTTGTTTCGTAAATCGGCTCTTGGTCCTTCAATTTGTATTTGTTTGTTGTCTTTGTAGACAATGTTACTTAAGGTTTGAACCTTTGAACCTGAACCATTCTCAAAGTTCAAAGTTCAATGGTTCAATATGTCTAAGTGTCTCATAAAGCAAGTTGTCATTTTGTTTGTCTTATGCGCCTTTGAACTTTCGGGTTGAACTTGAACCTTCCGCTCGTACTCTATAGCGGGGTTCAAGGTTCAATGGTTCAACGGTTCACTATTTCATAATTGGAAGCATTTTACCAAAGCCGCGTAACTTTTGTTGGTCTACATAACCCTTGCATCTTTGAACCTTCGTATTGAACCATGTCTTTACAAGTTCAACGGTTCATGAGTTAAGTTCCTATTTTAGTAAGTCACTCCTTTGCTTATCTATATGGTCCGATTGGCATGTTTGAACCACCACATTGAACCAATGCATTGAACCACGTCCTAAAGGTTCAATGGTTCAATAGTTCAAAGATTTGGTGATTTTGGTCCCGTTTGTTCCCACGGCTTTCTAAGTCAAATTTAGCGGGAAAGTTGGAGGAAATTATGTCAGAAACTCATTATGAGACTGAGAGCTTTAATTTAGTGGAGACTATGGATAATCATTATACTTCATGATGGCGCGTGAACACTATTTGCTATTAATGAAGAAATCAGAGTTCACGTCTTTTCAAATATTTTTGGCACGTTTGTTCCGAGCGATAATTATTCATTCTGGTTAGTGCCATTATTAACCAAGAACAAGCCAAGTTTAACAAATAAACATACTGTGCAACGCGGAGGAGGATAGTGCCAGAAGTGTAAGGCTCTTTTTATTCAGGTTTTCACAGTGAATTCAGATATCTTGAAGGTGAGTTCTGTTTCCCATATACTATTCCTAGTTCTTATGCTGGAAAGAAGAATCTCTAGAATTTCTGTTGTTTTCAAAATTCCAAGTGTTTTATTGTAATTCTCCAAGTATGTCTTTGAAATCTACATGTTTGGGGGATGAACATGGTCCTGGCCTTACTTATTCTCACTCGAAATTTGGAGATACTGCATTGGTTCAATATGATTTAGAGGAATTTAAAGAAAGAGCTAGAAACCCTGTTCAAACCCCTACAATGAAGAAAATTGTAGATAGCGGCTTAGTTGAAGCCGCAGCTTTTCCTCAGGTTATACTGTGCCCAGAATTGGTTCAAGAGTGTATGAATAGGTATGACCCCCAGGACAGATGTGTTAGAAATACAAACGGGGATGTGTTATTTTATGTCAACAGACAAACCCTCATGTCTGTGATGAAGATACCGCCTAAGGAGGCGTATTCCAGCCTTGACATTACTGCCTCCAATGGGTATTTCTTAGAGAAGAGACCAACTTACAAAAGTGTAATAGCGAGGAACTGGCTGCTAAAATTTTAGAAGGGCGGTTCAAGGTTGCCCAGGCCACTTACCAGAGATCATTTGATAAAAGAAGTAAGGGATATTGTAGTATTGTTACACAGACTGAGAGGCAATCAGCATGCCTATTATTGGGAGGATTGGATGTACTTTTTCATACAAGTCATCCTTCAAGGAGAACAATATTTGGATTGGGCCGAAATAGTGGCTGACTATCTACATCAGAGTTTGAGCAATTGTCTGGGCAACAGAGATTTCTATATGTCTTCTTACCTGTTCTATTGTCTAGCATCTACAAGAGATTGGTTTGACCTACCCCATGCACCCATAGCTGAGAATAGTAAAATTTATGAATATTATTCACAGTTGCAGAGAAAGAATTGTTATGAAAATTACAAAAGGGTTAATGATGTCTTCACTGGGAAAATGACTTATGAATTGGCAGGGAACCTGAGTAAAAGAATGTCTAGTGAAGCAATGCAATTGATTAGTATCTATGGTAGCTTCTTCATCCAATTTTCTGAGTTCACTTACATAAGAGTTGGAGGATTTGATGGTGAACCTGTGAAGTTACCTAGATATGTGTTTGATCGTTTCGTGCTGATGGAGGTATGTAGGTAGCTGGCACATGTTGATAAGAAATTCCCATCAAAAAGGGGTTTTGGTATTTCCTTTCCTATTGAACTTGGGCATTATTCATGCCATTCAAAATCTGATGCCTTAAATTTGGAGGTGAACCTCAAAAGGTTCAATTTTCAGTCCTTCACTGCCAGGACTCAATTCGACAGTAAACGATTTGTCAAAGATAACCTAGATCCTGGAACAGGGCACTCACACCTTCCTAAGCTAGACGATTACTGGGAAGACTGTCCAGATGAATTTGAGGTCAGAAGAAGGCTATGGTGTAGGTTTTCTTTGGGGCAGATAATTACACTCAATTTAAACATGGATATTTCTGGAATTTCTGATGATGGAGAACAAGTGGTTGACCCACAGTTTGAAAAAGTAAAACACTTACCCATTCCAAAGGTGGATTGGAGCAAAAAGGAAGAAGATAGAATTGAAGTTAAAACTCTTCCAGTAATAAGAAGAACTGAGAAATGGCTGAGAGAAAAGAGACAGGAAGGGTTTCAAGATAAAAATGTCTAACAAATCTCTTCAATGGTTGGATCATTGCTTCCCATAGACTCTTCTAATCAACCTCTTGCTATCTGTGGTGCAGGTGCTTCCAAGCCATTAACTGAGAGAAGCCTTGTCACTAAGAGATCCAGAAGGGTTCTCACAGATATTCTGCCATCTCGTGTTACTAGGTTGAGGACTAAAGGAAAAAGAAAGAAACAGGCTTCTGAAACAATAGTTGTTGATTTGAATTCAGAAGGACCTATGGGTGACAAGGAGCTAAGCCCAAATAGAACAGAGGAGGTTGACACCAGGTTATAGTCAGAGGCCGTTATGGAGACCCCTGAAATATTAATGATTTCAAATAAATCCTCTGATGAAGTGAACCCTGAGAAGACAACCTCAGCCCCTGCACCAAAATGGCTAGAAAGTTCTATTTCTGATAAGAAAAAAGTGATTCCTTTTGTTGTCCCTTTAGAGGACATGGTAAGCAAATGTCTGGGGAAAATCCCCAAGTCCAAGAAACTCAAGAAGACATCCAGGATAAATATTGATCCAAACACTGGTAACTGGAGTGCTGAAATTGCTAAGCCAGTGACAGAGGAAGAAGTGCAGGACCCAACAGTGCATGACTTCACTGTGGAGAAAGTGGATCTCGGTGCTGCCTCAAGAGCTGCAGATGTCCACCACCTTAAAGCTTCTACTAAGAGGATGGTCAGTCGAACATGGAAAGATGAAAAGGACAAGAAGGAATTGAAACAAACTCTGCGTTCAATGGCAGAGTACATTGAGGCCATTAACAATCCTAACCCGCAGCCGATCTCACAGCTTCCCCTATCTTTTGACCCGAAATCACCTGTCAACCAAAAGATGTTAGATTAGGTTCATAGAAGCAAAATGGTGACAAAAACATTTAACAGTTGGTTGGATAACATTGAGCAGAAAGGAACTGAATACATCCGCGAGCTCAAGGGTATATATGACCTAACTACTGTCACCGTTGAAGATTTCAAAGCACAGGTTGCTGTTTGGGCGAAAGATGAGGGCAAGTGGACGAATGTAATAAACTAGATGGATGAAGTTCAAAAATATGGGCTGGCAAAGTTTTTGATAGAGAAAAGCCTGACTGGTTTGGACGAGGATTTGTTATATGTAAACAAAAAGAATATTGAATGGAGGAACTCCATATCCCGACAAGGTCGTTTTGAACTCTCAAAGTTAATTAAGGAAATAACAGAATTCACTCAATCGTTGCAACATGACTTGCAATGTATTGATATTAAATACATTAATGATGATGGAAAACCAGTGGAAGACGTCGATGCAGTGGTTCAATCTTTCAAAGATAAAATCAGCTTCATAAGAGAAAATGACAATGTTTTAATTGAGGACTTCTCCCAGATTTCTAAAGTTGAATCACTACTTTACCTCTGCATCGATGCACTTCTGGAACACAAAGAAAAATTTGGTAAAATGCAAAGGGAAAAGGAAGTTTGGAAGTCAAAAATGAAGCATATCGGTATTCCTAACTTCCCGAAGATTCAGGAGTTCGTTGCTGCTTTTCAGGAATGGAAGACCCAACGTGCTTCCCAGGCCACCGATAACAAATCCGGAGATACAAACCCGTCGTCCCAGTCATGACCTCATTGGCTCGTTTTCTCTATTTCAGTTCCTTTATCATGTTATTTTCAGCATCTTGATCTTTAAATTCAGTTGTTAAAAACTAAATCCCGTACGGGTCAGAGTTATGTTAACTCTGGGTTTAATTTACTCAAAGACATGATTAAGGCATTCATATTTATAGGTTTTTAAAATCTTTGAGAAAGGAGATACAGAAGTTTAGAAAAAGAAAGGAGGGGAATTTTAGCAAAACGGTTCATAGTTTTACATTATGTGATGATTGTCTGAGTAATTTTCATCTGTGAATGAGAAGAAGAAACAATTGCTGCTTATTTGGATCTGTGTGTCTGAATGTGTGGAATTAGATTTTCTGTGTGAAATCTCCTTTCATCTGGTAATTGTTCTTTATTTGGACAATTCGTCATATGTGTTTTATTATTTAATGGTTCAACAAGTTCGTATGAATGTATCCATGTATTTGAATATATCAAAAGTAGAATCTGTGCATTCTATTGCTCACTGTTACTATATAAATTTATCGTGTTCATTACATAGTTATGTATGAATATCAGTCCGCCTTAAGCATTTTCTGGTTAAAAGTGCGTTTGGATACTTGAATAGATTAAATTCACTAAAAATCTTAAAGGGAGCTGTACCTAAATTCAGAGGGGAACCAATATAAAAGGTTCACCCATTTGTTGTTTAACTCATTTGTTCTTCAAAAGAGGGGTATAGAGTCAGAGTAAATTATTTTCAGAATAAGGACAAATCTGTTAACCAACAGGCTGTTAGAACCCACTTATGGCTAGCACTGGATGAAGGGTTTATAACCCCAATAAAGTCTAATCCCCACCTCATAAAGGGCTATTCCACCTGAACTGGCTGCAAAGGTAAGGCTGCCAACTTCTCTTTTCCGATGAATAGAGCACATTCCTTGCATTTTATTACCCATAAGTGTGCATCTTTAAACAAACTGGGCCAATAATAGACACCTTTCATCACCTTAAGAGCTGTTGCTCTAGGTGAAAAATGGCCTCCAGCTAACCCCTCATGAAATTCATGCAACACTTTTTCAACTTGGTTAGGTCCAATGCATCTCAACAATACTCCATTAAAATCCTTCCTAAAAACAAGTTATTAATGAGCACATAAGTTATGGACTGCAATCTGAAATATCTCCGTTTGGCTCTATCCAAGCCCTGAGGACACTCACCGGTCTGCAAGAAATGAATCATTTCTTGCACCCAATCAGCAACAAGATCTGAAAAAGTTATTTGTTCTTGATCTTGCATTGTTAGAACAACTTCTTGATCACATTCTTCTTTGCTAATAACACCATCGGCAAGCTATTCACACAACCCTTTTCCTCTAACCAACTTGGCAACCTTAATCTCCATGTCATACTCCATGACCTTAGTCACCCAACCAGCCCTCTTATCACTGAGATCTTTACTTAGCAGAAATTCTTTCACGCTCGGATGAGCAACCATTAAATTAATCTTGTTACTTGACAACATGTGTTTAAACCTTTTTAAACTCCTTATAACAATAAGTACATGTTTCTCAACAAAAGTGTACCTTAGCTCATAATCTTTCAATGCTTGACTGAAAAAAGCTAAAGGCTGCTCCATTTCTAGCTCATTTTTCTATACCAACATAGCTGAAATAGAATCAACATTACCATATGCATACAAAGTGAAATCCTTAGAAAAATTAGGATTCAGAAGTGTAGGTGCAGCAGCCAAAGCCTCTTTAATAAGCTCAAAACTTCGTTTTCCCTCTCTAGTCCAGCTGAAAGACATGTTCTTCCTCAACATAGAAGTTAATGGATTTAACAAATCAACAATATCAGGGATGAACCTCTTGACAAAGTTGATCCTACCAATTAAACTTTGTAGGCCCTTCTTGTGTGCTGGTAAAGGTAGAGCCAAAATTGCACTTATTCTCTCAGGATCAATGGAATCTCATAGAATCTCTTATACCTTATGATAATTGTAAGTTGTCATAGATGCTCTTACAAACTTATGACATGTGTCATAACAACCCAAAAATACATTTCCTTAAAATAGGCACCAAGATTCTCAACCTCACCTCATTTACTATTTTCTAAGATTCCTTGAGCAGTAAAAGTAACTTTGTAACAAACTGCAGGTGAAACTTGTACATCCCTTATGGGTAATTATAAATTACAAATAATACATGGAATAAATAAAATATTGGGATTTACAAGGTTAATGGCACCTTATCCCAACATTCTCCCACTTGACATTATAAATTGTAAATCAATCCCATAGGAAAACTCAATCAAGGGAATAAACATCCCTTAGCCAACCATGTACCATTGATTCTTCAACATGCTTTTGTGCTCCAACAAGATGCCTACAAAAGAAACCATGATAACCACCATTTCAAGCAAGAAATCCTCACATCATGTCACCCATGATAGGACAAGGAACATGCCAAGGTGAAACATATCAACTGTCACTGAATCCTGCACCAATCTATACATGAAAACAAGCATCAAATCCAAATGATAACAAATGACTCTGAGTGACTGCCACTCATACCAAATTGGAATAGCAACCACAGCAAGCTGCTAGCTCATCCAAACTATCCATACCTCAAACCAGGGTAAACAAACTATCATAGGTAGAACTTCATGTTGTCAACATAACAACCCAAATCTGCAAACAAGTCCCTGTATATCCACCATCCTGCAAAAGAAGACTCCAAGGTAACAACACACATAGACATGTGATAAAAAACCTCTAAAGTAACTCACTACAGTAAAGTGTAACTAGTCTAAGAGAGGTGCCCCTCCCATGTAGAACACATATACCTTTTGGAACTCCCACTGCATAGGTAATGTCAAATCTGAAAACAAGTTCATAGCATTAACAAGTCCTCCTATAGCACTTCACATAGAGGATGTGGCTAATTCCTCTGTCATGGTGTCAAATAAGAATACAATGATATGCCAAATGCATCTATCATTACCAATCCAAATAACTCTCCCAAGTCCTCCAAATCAATGAAGAAAGAGATCAAGGAGCTACCAATTGTTGTCAAAAAACAATGAAGTACAAACAACAACACATGACTCCATTCATAACCTCAACTCCATAAACATAAGAACCTTCAGGAAGAAAACAATATACCAAGAAAGAGAGAACCTGCAATTCAAATTGTGTCCTTATACCATACTAATATGTGCCAAACTATGTAAAGTAAGATCTCTTTGAACACTCCCAAAATGAAAGGATATCAACATCTAACCATTCAACTTATAATGAAACATGGCATAAATAGATGTAAAACCTCTCATAGAAAGTAGATCAAACTAGCCAAACATTCCCACAACATAAGGGAATGTGCCCAAAGCTTCTAACCATCTCCTGTACCTTTCCTACCAAATCCTTAGAACTAACCCAAGTTCAAGATTACAAGGAGAACAACATAAATACATGAAATCATGCATCTACTTCTCAACAAGCCCTCAGAACTCAACTTTCAAGACTAATGCACAAGAGAAGACAAGATACATATAAAGATGCATCTAATAATTAGGTGGGCCACACGTCTTAGATCATTCACTTGCCGAGTAGACCAAGAGTGGGATACAAGATTGTCCTGTGCATACAACACCAAGCAATATAAGCTTTCAATAAAGACAACCTTCTCATTAGGTCTATGATGGTCTCACATCCATTTCTAGGCGTAGGCTCCTCGGTCTTTACTATTGAAAACTTCCATAACAAGTAACCATTCCAACATATATCTCTTAAGTACAAGAGATTTCTAGTCTAACCCAAGTCTCTCTAGTATCCATGAGCACTCACCAATCAATCCATGCCAACTTCAAATGCAACCTGCAAAATCATGAAGCTCCAAGCAAATGATTAATACTCAAAACTAAAGAGAACTACATCCTCTCAAAAGGAAGAAAAATAACACCTTTACCAAAGACTCTAAGAGTCCTCCATGAAAACAAGACGTTAAAACCTCTTCAAGTCACATGAAGATAACCATATCTTGCCAAAACTCCCACTGAACTGTGATGTTGAGCTATACATGGAAACAAGGTATCAAACCATCACTGTCAAAATCTCCCATTGAAACATGTAACAAAGCTATCCATGACATCATGATTTAACCATCTCCTAAATGAAGATCATCCATGGCCTCAACACAATCAAAGAAAACCACTGTAACGACAACAGCCCCCGAAAGGTCAAGTAAACCATAATCTCCAAACTAAGAAGATAGAACACACTATGTAACTACACAAAACTCCCACTAAAAGTGATACTAAGTTGTATACATGTTATCATGACCTACATCATTACCAAAACTCCACTAAAAGTGAACAAAGTTTTTCATGCATCATAAATTACTACTATAGATTCTAATGAACAACTATATCAGGTACTCCAAACCATCCTTCTATCTTACTACAATAAACATACCAATGTAATCAAGGTGACCAAGGAAAGGCCAACCAAATAGAATCCTGATCAGACAATTTACAAGATCTGTACTCATGCAACATCTCAAAGGAGAAAAACATGGTCAGTGCTCCAATCTCAAATAACTAAAAAAATAGATTCAACCCCACATCAGTAACATGCATAACAAAGATAACCAAGAATAATATGTAGATTTCCAAGACTCAAACACCAGGATCAATGGTAGACCTGATTTGCCAAACAAATCCACATAAGAGTAACCATAGATCATAAGAACCCATCAAGTAGCCCTACAAATCTATAATTGTTTCCATCTAGAATGCTCTAAGAGTCTGAACACAATCTTTCCACAGATCTACAAACCACAGATTTTTGTTAACATATAAAACCTGCAAAACCATCTCTTTGTAAATCTGAAATCACTTAAACATCTAGATATTCACACCATACATGCCATCTAAAATAATGAAATATCACAGATCTATGATTCCATAGGTTTTTGAAATAGGAAAACTATAAAACCTACATATCCAAAAGAACCTGAATATGAAAGAGGAGGAACTAGGTTGTTGAGGAGTTTTCATATCACAAAAAAAAACCAATTCCACAACCCACATGTAATCGGTGGAAAATCATCCAATGCTTTCATGTAACCAAGGGCTAAACCCATGAATCCAACATAAGCACACCATACCATAGTCCAAAAATAAATGTTCTTCCATGCGACCAGGGCACCAAAAATCAACCACCCAACATGAAAACCCATTCACTTCACATGACCACAAGGTAAAGGAACATAACCACCATGCAAGAGGATACTCACATATTGCCAAACTAGAGCTCTAGATCACTACCACAAGATCAAGTCCATGAAGATCCATAACCCTTAGCCTCAAGAACCCACCGTAGATCTTATTGACAATATCCATCTGAAAGTTAGATACCATGGCTTCCAATCTCACAGATCTACAAAACAATGCCAACATACAGAACATCCAGTGCAGCCCAAAAAAACCTCCAACTCTACAATTCCTTCCAACAAATTCACAAGCTTTACAAGCTAAAATTCAAAAATGGAGGAATACCCAGAACCAAATTACCATGAATCCATCACATGCAAGCACATGCAAGCAACATGCAAGCCTATGCAAGGACATGCAACTCACATGCAAGCACATGCAACCAAATGCAACTACATGCAACTCACATGCAAGCACATGCAACAACATGCAAGCAACATGCAAGTACATGCAAGCAACATGCAAGTACATGCAAGCACGTAGGAGTACATTCAATCCATGGAACAACCTTACACTTTGATACCAAATGTTATAATGAACGAACAATCTCTAATCCAATTGTTAATCATCAAATCACCAAGATATGATACCAATTGGTGAGATACAAGGCTTTGACTACTACAATATAGAAATCTAAAAATTGTATGCAAATCTAAAAATAAGTTTGCTTAATGCTTGAAATACCATGAAACAATTCAACTTCTTTATGATGCTAAAATCAGCCACTCTAACATGCTTGATAAAACCACCTTAGATGAACTTATAATAGCAATAAAATCACCATAAGATAGCAGCAACAAAGAGGCACAAATCAGCAACATAAGAATACAAGATCTCACAACACAAGGTAGCAATGGAACAAAAAAATAAACACATAACACAGTGTTTACGTGGAGAAACCCTTGCTGGAAAAAACTCCACCAAGAAGAGGGACCCAAGTTGTATTATCTTCAAAACAAGATTACAATACACCCACTTCCAATCTCCTCTTCATTCTTCAATCCAACAGCACTTGTGTACATAAAATCTCACTCAACCTGTTACCTACAAGAAAGTTTTCCTCTCACTGTTACTCTACCAAACTGCACTCTCAAGTCTCATATTTATAAAAAATGAGTACCCACCAAAGAAATTCATGGGAGATGGACAAAATCCAAATTTTCTATCTTGGGATACTCCAAAATCATCTTCTTATAGATTCCCTTACACCTGTCATAGGCATCTTCCCAATACAGGCGCCTAGAACCAAAAATAGGAACTTACAAGATAATAATTGCTGTCATAGAATCTCTTACACCTTATGACAATTGTAAGTTGTCATAGATGCTCTTACAAACTTATGACATGCGTCATAGCAACCCAAAAATACATTTCCCTAAAATAGGCACCAAGATTCTCCACCTCACCTCATTTACTACTTACCGAGATTCCTTGAGCAGTAAAAGTAACTTTGTAACAAACTGCTGGTGAAACTTGTACACCCCTTATGGGTAATTACAAATTACAAATAATACATGGAATAAATACAATTTTGGGATTTACAAGGTTAATGGCACCTTATTCCAACAACATATTTATCTCTTTTTCATCTTTAGTTATCAACCCATGCATTCCCATGCATTCTTTTTCTTCACTTCTTGAGTGATAAGCTATAATTGGGTAGGTCACTCCAATTTTAGCCTAGATCACTCTTGTGTCTTCTAAGTTAATTCTTCAATCAAATTGAGTTAACACTTCTTCCTCTCCACCTCTCTTCCCTTCTTCAAAACTATAAATACCCCCCTCCCTCAAGCACAAAGAGAGAAAATTTCATTTGTGCACATTGTTCTTGCAGGTTATTGATCTCCAAATCAAGCATCCATATGCTCACACAGGACGTTAGAGCCTAAATTGCTTTTATTTGTTATCTCATCTAGCTTTGCTAAAAGCTTATTTTGTGTCGATATGCTACTCACAACACAAACCATAGTGCTCATCAAGCTCTCATTGAGCTCATTTCAAAGCTTCAAAAGCTTCTTCTGCTTCTCTTTTCTTGTTGTTGCCAAGAGGGTCACCCTGTTGTTGCAAGAGGATTAGAGGTTTCCATACAATGATTTTTGAGGGTAGTGGAGGCTCACGTGTCTTCTTTTATTCCAGGTTCCTTCATTCTTTTTTTTTTTATTTCATAGAAATTAGATAATCCAAACTTTACTCTTGGGAATAGTAAATACATGTTGCTTTTTCTTTGATAGGCTAAGTAGATTTGCACTATTAAAGGAGTTTCCCTTTCAAAAGTTAATAGATTAAAAGCAATTTCAGTTTCCTAGATTAAATTGATCCACTTATTTAGAAAATCAAATCAAAAACATATACCCAATTGCATTAGGTAATCTCATACTAGTTTGCATACATTTTCTAATTCCTAGAATAGAAGAAAGCACTTTCATTTCCATAAACATAAAAAAGCACAAAAAAAACCTTTGTGCACTCACATATGCGTGCATGCATACAAAAATAGAAAAGAATAAAAAAATTAGCAGCGTAGAAGGTTTACAAACCCTTGGTCCCAACACAAAGTCAAGTTTAGTCAACGTTAATCAAAAGCCTTAGTTTCATCACAAGGTCGACACAAAGTCAACAAAGTCAAACCTTAGGTCACACAAACTCTAAGTTGAAACCCTAGGTCAATTCAAGGTTAGCTTAAACCATCTCTCTCTTATTTAGGCTCACGAATGTGCCCTCAACTTAGAAGTGAGTGGGTGAAGGCAATCCTCGACGAGATAGAGGAGATCCACCCTAGACAACAACAAGATCAACTGATAATTCAACAACAACAAGAAAGGTTTAGAGAACTTCAAATACAAGTAATCATCTAATAGAATGAACCGCAACGTCAACTTGAAAGAAACATCAACAAGAACAACAGTCAACCCACACAAAGCTGGAACATTAGAAATCCCAATAGAAGAACAGTGACTAGTGACCCTTTGGGTCATATAGTTATTTTTACAACGGTCACATAACACCACATTCAAACAAACACATGACAATAAATGCCCCAAGACTGGATGACCACTCTCCACGAAGTCCAGCTCTCCAACAAGCCAGACCACTGCTGTGTCTCACCTCCTCTTGACTAGCTACTTCCATGAGAGCAAGAGCAATGTGGAAGTTCACCCCGTGGCAAGGAGAGAAAGTTTGTGTGCATTCCAAAGCTGAATCAACTACTCCAGGCCACTGAGTCATGATTTTGAGTGTACAGTTATTAGTTAGGACCTATTCACACATGTTCACATGTTAAGTTGACTTAGGAATCTAGGAAACTTTCTAGAAGTTTTTGGTACACATGTGATCTTATCCTCTAGTTGTCATATGTCATAGGATTATGACACTTGTACTAATCCTATGTTGTCCTAGGTCTTAACCTTACCTTTATAAGCAAGGCTTCTCTTGTATCTTTCACTATATCTTTTATAGAGATTGTTATTCTATCATGTTGATTTTCTTTATTCTTGTGATTAGCTCTTAGGCATCTTGATCTTGGGATATCTACCTCCGTAGCTAATCCAAACACTTACCACACGCACCTCTAAATTAGCCTGTGATTTGAGTCCAAAACCTCCTCTCGTTATTTCTACAAAGGGAAGAACAACAAACCATAAAATAAATAGACAAATGATACAAGACTTCAAATCATGATTATTGAATTTGACTAAAAGATATAACTTTAGCTTAAGAGTGATATGACAAATTTTGTATGGGTAAAACATGTTCTAAAAGGAGACTCTTTGGATCTTAGCCATTCTAGTTTCAAGCAAATCCTTTCTTTGAAATAGGTTCCTAAAGACCTAGATTTTTCATTCCTCTATGAGTTTTAGATATTTTAACTTTCTATTGAGCATACATATCTTAGTGCTATGATCAACTAGTTGGGTGAGCTAGGAATCAATGACAACCCTTTCTAGATCCTTGTGCTTCCAGTGAACTAAACTAGCTTCATCTAGGACCTTAGAACTTAGAGTGACATACTTCTGAAGCTAAGAGGTAGAGATCAAAAAATTATTAATTAATTTAGCAATAATGTCCTTGCCTTTCCTTTTGTTGGTCTAAGTGAACCATCCTTTGTAGGTTTAACATCGTAGAGATTTTATTCCTTGATAAAGGAGATGAATCTTTCTTTATATTTCATGTTCTAAGTTCTCCTTTCTTTTTAAAGAAATCCATCATGATATTAAAGTCCTCAATTGTTAGAAATGAAGGTGAACAACTATAGAATTGAATTCTGATTACAACTATAACTATTAATCTAATGTAGGACGTGTGTAGAAAGATGGTGGACTAAAAAGTGGCCAAAACCACTTTTTGGTCCAAACAAGCCATAACGCGCTCACATTTTATTGAACTTTCTTCACTCTAGAGTAGGGTTATGTCTAGGAAGAGACCACGGCTATATACATAAAATATTCATTAAATTATAAGTTGGTATTTACCTTTTATCATTTACCTTTCTTATACTTTAAGTTATATTTTATGTATATACTGGCAGGATGTTTGAGAATGGTTTAGATCCATACGAATTAAATTGTAGATTCTAGAATTTGGAGGGTCCCTTATATTAGAGACTTAGTCAAATTTTAGTGTTTTAGACTTAGCCAAATTTAGGGGTTCAACAACATGCATCAGGGTAAAGGCACAGGGACCCCTTAGGTCTCTCCATCTCTCCCTCTAACTCTTTATCTATCTATCTATCTATCTACTATATGTTTGCAGATATGAGGCACCTTGAATGCAACACATAAGTGATATGAACAATTGTCTTGATGTTGTACAATGTAGCCAACATGGCTTCCTTGTAGATTTTGTGTTTGCAAAGGATATTAAACCTTGGTAGATATGAAGTTAGCGATAATATCCTACCATGTATATCCAAAATTAGTGATATTAACCCTTGGTGGATAAGCATTTGATGGATAACAAAATGGAGTGCTCTATTAAATGTCCTATAAGATAAGCAATCAAGACTGCATAGGGATTTAAAAAGAGAATCTCTCTCTATCCCACTTTCTATATTTAAAAAATCTTTTGACTCAATATTATGTAATTCTCTTTAAAAGTCTTTTAACTCAATATTTTTTGCTCCCTTCGTGCTTAGATACATTCATGAGATAGTTCAATTTATTTTTCCATATTTTAGACTAGATGAATAGGTAGTGAAAGGAGTAGGCTACCATGTATGATATGCTACTTATAAATTATAAATGAATATATATATCTATATGTCCACCCCTCTCTATCTGCCTCCCTCCTCTCTCTTTATCTCTCGTTCTCTATCTTTATCTCCTATCTCTGTCTCTGTCTCTGTCTCTCTCTATATATACTCTCTGTCTCTCTCTCTCTCTCTATATATATATATAATGCTATCTCTCTATCTCTATGTCTCCCTCTCTTTCTATATTTCCATCTCCATCCCCTTGTCTCTATATCTCTCCCTCTCCCTCTCTATCTCTCTCTATCTCTCTCTATCTCCCTCTCTCTCTATCTCTCCCTCTCCCCATCTCTATATCTCTATCTCTATATCTATCTCTTCCCCTCTATCTCTCCCCCCTCTCTCTAACTCTATCTTTATATTTCTCCCTCCCTCTCTATCTCTCTCCCCCTCTTTATATCTATCTCTATCTCAAATATTTAGAGATGGAGGGAGAAAGAGGGGGAGAGATATAGAGGAGGGATAAATATAAAGATAGAGTTAGAGAGATAGAGAGGGGGAGATATAGAGATAGAGATAGAGAGAGGGGTAGAGATAGAGATAGAGAGAGGATAGAGAGATAGAGGTGGGGAGAGGGAGAGATGGAGAAATAGGGATAGAGAGGGAGAGGGTGAGATATAGAGATAAGGGAATAGAGATAGAAATAGATAGAGAGGGAAAATAAAGAGAGAAATAGAGTTAGAGAGATGGAGACATAGAAAGAGAGAGAGAGAGAGAGAGAGAGAGAGA